>CM074718.1:395061016-396448933 GCA_037306005.1 Rhinophrynus dorsalis
CCTTAGAATGTCAGATGATTGCTCATTTAATTACAGAGTGTTAAAGTGTATATTTTTACATTTTATCATAAGACCTGCTTTCTTGCTTCCTGACAGAAAGCTCTCTGCAAACAGATCCATGAAGCTCATTGTCAGTGATGTAAAATTCTACAAAAATGTGTTAAAGGTAAAAAAGAAAGAAATAAAACTTAGTGACAATTTGACTTTATATATTATGCACCTGAGGAATATGTAAAATCAAAATAAAGGGTCCCTATTTAATTTACTCTTTCAGTGCCAGAGGGGTACGTAACACATTGCTTTGCAATACGTTGTGTACACCTCTGGCACTGAAAGGGTTTAACCCTTTGAAAACCCATGTTTTGGTTCCCATATCATACATTGCTAAGCACAGAAGTTTGTTTTTGCTTACCAAAGATTTTTTTCCATATTAGATTTGGTCACTGAAATTTACAGACACCTGTGAGGCTTAAAATAGGCAAAATTATCAGTATTAGTTTAACCCTTTGAGTGCTAGAGAGGTATTCAATGTATTGTGCTGGATACCCCTCTGGCACTCAAAGTGTTAAATTCAGTGTGCAGTGACCACATTTAAGATAATTTAGCAGTTGGATACAAGATCTGCACAGTTTTGCGTAGTTATAGTGTTCACTTTTAAATAATTAGTAACATACAGACTGCTTGACTATTCTGTGCAACGTTTTGTAGAACTCTGATACATAAGAGGAACACTGCCACATAGCAACATGTGTGACAACAGTGTTATTCTGAGTGTACTCCTATTACACGCACCATACTATCTTTGAATGTAAAAGAGCATCTGTGTAGTATTAATACAACCTCTTTGCCTCTTGCATGAAGTCATTTGATTGCTCCTTTGCTGTGATTGCTATGGAAACTGAATGGACAAACTCCTCCTCCCTGCATACCTTTACATGTGTATTAGTGCTCATCTTATCTGTCCGTCACATACCTAGCAAAGTAATTATCATGCCTCTAGCATACCAGTAGTGACAGAAAACATTACAGTATTTCCATTAAGTGTAGCATATTTCTTTTTATATATAACTGAACCATGTTAACACCCAATAGACATACCTGGGAACTCTCCGGATTTGCCCCGGAGACTCCGGTTCTGACAGAACTTTACCGGGTCTCCGGGGCAGAGGCTGATTCCTCCGGATGTGGGGAGTTTCTATTGAAACTCTGCCACATCCGCTTTTTCTCCTGCTGATACTCAGTCCCCAGCCCTCTGAGTGCCAGAGTGGTAAGGAATGCATTGCTTTGCAATGCATTCCGTACCACTCTGGCACTCAAAGGGTTAAGCCCCCCTCCCACTCACGGCAAGCCCCGCCCCTTTTTGACGCGATTAGCGTCATTTTTGTCACCCCCTGGTGAACAGAGGACTACCCTCCGGGTAGCCCTCGACTGGAAGTTCCCAGGTATGCCAATAGATCCCAATCCTGGGGTAGCCAACCCTGGTCCTCAAGAGCTACCAGCAGTGCAGGTTTCCAGGATATCTTGTCTTCAGTACAGGTAGAATAATTAGTGATTCAGTCACTTCAATAGGTCTGCATGTGCTCATTCATGGATATACTGAAAACATGCACTCTTAGCTCTTGACGATCAGTGTTGGCTTCCTTGTACTAATGTGTATTAGAAGAAGGTGAACTATAGTGACCATACAGCTGTCTACTCGAATACCAAAGGTTGGAAATAATTTATAATGAAATTGTTTCACAGGAGGCTTTAACCTTGGAGTCCCAGAGAGGAATCCAATGTATTGCAATGCAGTACATTGGATACCACTCTGGCAATCAAAGGGTTAATGTTTATACAACAAAGACAAGCAAAAAGTGGAAAACAGGGCATAGTGAAACTGAGAGTTAGTCACATACTTCATTCCCAGAGTTATTTGATACATTATTCTCACTGAAGAAGCCAGTTCCTCAAATAGTTGTTGTGCCAGATTCCTTTACATCAGTGCTGTCCAAGTTCAGACCACAGGGGCCACCAACAGGCCAGGATGTATGGATTTCCCTGATTAAGCACTGGTGGGTTAATCAGTGGCTCATTCATTTTGACTGACTCACCTGTGCTTAACCCTTTGAGCGCCAGAAGGGTAAGTAACGCATTGCAAATCAATGCGTTGCGTGCCCCTCTGGCGTTCACAGTGGCTCAGTGGTTAGCACTGTTGCCTTGCAGCGCTGGGGTCCTGGGTTCAAATCCCACCAAGGACAACATCTGCAATGAGTTTGTATGTTCTCACTGTGTTTGCGTGGGTTTCCTCCGGGTACTCCGGTTTCCTCCCACACTCCAAAAACATACTGATAGGTGAATTTAGATTGTGAGCCCCAATGGGGACAGGAACCAATATGAGTGTAAAGTGCTGCGGAATCTGTGTGCGCTATATAAATAAAGGGTTACTATATAAATAAAGGGTTATTAATCAGGCAAATCCTTATATCCTAGCCTGTTAGTGGCCCTTGGGGACTGAACTTTAACAGCCCTGCTATAGATCGGTGATTCCCAAAGTTAGTCCTAGGGCCACACCAACAGTGCACATTCTCATGAGGTTCCTGCTTGAACACAGGTATTCATTAGTTCAGTGATTGTGATAATCCACTTGTGCTTAATTATGGATATCTTGAATTCCTGAGCTGTTATGTGGTACAAGGTGAGAATCACTGCTCTAGATTGTATTGTTTGAATGTGTGTTGTTTATAGTGAATTCCCTAATTGTATGTCACTGCAGAATATGCAGGCACTTCATGAATTAATGATATCAATAAAATAAATATGGCCTATTTGGCACTAATATTTTTAAAAGATTATTTGTATGAGAAACAAAATGTAATTAAACTTTGTATTATAAAAAACTATTTTCTTGGAAAATTTTGTTTCTTTGTGGGTTATGTCAGTGTTCGTATATTTTGTAATCACTTATTTATGAAAATCATTTAGTCCAAAATGTGGTACATTTCAGGATCTACTTTCTCACACCTTGCTTAACCCTTTGAGTGCCAGAATTGTATGCAACACACTCAAAGGGTTAAAGGAATAGAGTTTAACAAAAAGGTTTTCAAATGCCATGTTTAATCATATTTTTAATGTAGGAATATGCTGACACTCTAAAGGCCGTGTGTGTTTAACCACTTAAGGACCAGCAGTCCCAGGGTGTGTGTTCCTTTAAGGACCAGATAGGGAGGTTCGACGTGCCGCCCCATGTGACTGATCATGTGTACCGGCACGCCGAACTTGGGACTGAAAGAGATAGGTCCGTTCTTGGATCGATCAGCTTCAGTCCCCGGTATTATTCACCGCTCTCCGTGAATAAAAGTACATGACGTACCAGGACCATCACTGGTCCTTAAGTGCTGGACCAGTGTGATGGCCCAGGTACGTCATCAGACACAAAGTGGATAAAAGAAAGTGGAGGAATTCTGGGGCAAACTATTTGCACTTTAGTGGGAGAACTAAAAATTCTCATTGATTTAAACCAACCCCATGAATGCTAGAGAGGTCTCCAAAGCTAAACATTCAACGAATAATGGGTGGAATGCAAGAAAGTGAAGCAATAACTATTTTATAAAAGCCATAAATGTATGTGTTATTTGCTCACATTTTGATTCAAGAAACCTATTAAAGTGTTATTAATGTCTGAAAAAAACTTTTTTGCATTTAGAAGAGCTTAAAAAGCTGATCTAAATGCAAAAAACGTATATCTCTCACACCGCTATGGTTTAAGAGATACGGGCGTTTAAAGTTTGATTTCTCCTACTGACAGCTGTAAAGCTGTCAGCAGGAGATCCGTGTCGGTCGACACGGTGGCGCTTGAGAAGTGCCGGGATCTCGTTACTTACACGGAATCCCTTCATTGGAATGGTCTAAAACGTGTGCCTGAGGCAAAAAAGTTTTTTCAGACATTACTAACACTTTAACGCCTTTTTACTGAATAGGACATGTTCCTATATTAACACAGCAAAGTTAGCAAATACTCCTAAATTAATGGCAAAGTTAGCCAAACGTATGAAAATGTGTGGTAATTCTTTGCTGAATTAGGTGCAATTGCCAATCCTCTCACAATATGGTGAACACTTTAGCCATGCCCACTTTTTGAAACACAAAAATTAGAAAATGTTCGCTAATTGAGAAAAAACTTGAAATTCAGCAACATTTTGGTGTTAATCATTTTGCCATCAAAAGTACACTGTAAATAGTGATTGCACGTGTTTCTTGCATTCCGCTCTAAAATCCCCATTTATATCAATAAGAAAGTTTGGAATTTTTTGTTCTCCCCTATAGTACATATGGTTTGCCCCAGAATTCCTCTACTTTTCTTTTCAAACATACAGCCCTATGAGTTATCATACTAATACATTATTCTAATTTTTTATTCTTAAATAGGCAATGTTATAATCATTGGCACAATAAATGCTTGCTGTGCTGGCCACTTCAGAGAGATTGGTGTCACATGAATCAGGAACTATTGTCCAAGTTATTTTCAGCTTCACTATCCTTCTCTTGTCCCATTTTTATTATTTTGTTGAACTACAACACACATCATCCTTAGCTGGCTAGCTGAGAATGATTAAAGTTGTAACTCAAAAACCAGAGAAGAGCCACTGTTCCCTAGCCCTGCATTTGGAGTATAAATCCGTTTCATCCCTTTAGACTGACATGAGATGTTTCCAACTAATTGCTTTGCAAAGAATTTGAGACACTTTTTGCATCCACTGTTTTAAACAAAGACACTGTTTGATCTGTAAATGTATGTTTATTATAAATATTTACTAAATCACTTTTCATAGAGCTCTGTATTATATTTGCTTCAGGGTTGTGCTATCTATCCAACACTCCAGGTTGATGAAGCTGAACCTTTATCAAATTGCAGTGGATTGATGGCTCTGCTTTCACGGAGTAATCTCTTTTGTGGGACCCCTATGTCAGTACTGGACTCTGTTTATCGTGTGATGATGTGTTTTACCACTTTTTCATGGAGTCCTTAAGGACCACGCAATTTTAACTCATTGTATGTTTGAGAGTTCCCCAGTTCACTGTAATGTAAAGTGTTTGAGACCTATGGAATCCAAGGGGATAAAAGTTATGACTACATAACCTACTATGCATTTTGTATTCAGCCTTCATTCTAAATATGCCTGAAGATGAGACCTAGAAAGCTTGCATCCTAAAACCACTTATCCAGTAATGGTATCCCTTTTACTCTATTAGTTTCCTGCTTTTTCTACAGCTAACAAGGTACCACCTGTAATAAATCTTACGGTGGTTGCAAGCCACCCATCTGCTGTAAGCCACATCTGGCTTGATGGGTATTCTCAGGGCAGGGGTTGGAAAAAATCCCTGGAGAATCATACTCCTGAAATATTTCTTCATATTTATGATGTATATATGTTCCTTGGCTAGCTCCTAAATCTCATAGTTGGCTCCTAAAAATGATTTCTATCTTCAAATGCTTGATATTTTTGTACACCCATCTCAGGCCTTGTCACAAAGACTCATGATTTTGACCCAGATCTCATGTAATTTGCACCAATTAATCTGCTTCTTTAATCTCTAAATTGGTGACGTTTCTACCAGAAAGGCAGAGGGAGAAGCCTTACTTTTCATCTGCGTGTTCAAAGCGGTGTTCACAAAGGGTTCTTGTAGACTGATAGGAGCATCTCTGAGTTAACGCTAAGATTTTTATGTGGTGTTAACTATTTTGTTGCACTTGTTCCCCTGAAGTAGCGCCCAGAGGGGTATAAAACACTTTGGGCAATGTGATTGTCATCATTTATATGTGTATGTTGTTATTCAATAAATTATTTAGAACTTCTGCTTCCAGACCTCTGGTTATGGTCTTTGAAAAAAGACTTATATTGGATGAAAGAGATATGTATGGAGGAACTAAGTGAGTAATTGATGAGCTTATTATTCACAAGCATCCAGTGAGTCTTTTATTACTGGGGGCCTTTGAATGAAAGTGTATTTATACAGATATTCTCTTAGAAAGGTCTGCACCCTTTTTTTGTGTTTTGTCCGAGTTAACACTAGCAGGGACACATACCTTAGACTTTACATTATGGGAACTTTTACCCTTTGAGTGTCAGATAGGTATCGACAAGCCTCTGGCACTCAAAGTGTTAAAGAGGCATTGTCATCTAATATAAATAAAGGTCCTACTCATTTAAATATTATGTATTCCTAGCAATCTTTTGTAAAAAATAATCAATTATATATATTATAATATCTAATATAATATATTATAAATATGCTTTTTTATTCATTTGGAGACAGCTGTGCATGACCATTTGACCATCTATACAATTAAGAAGGGCAATGTATGGCATGATTTAGGTAAAGAAAGAAATGCATAAATGACAGTGAAATGAACTGGGTGGATGTCTGGTCCCAAAACAAGAATCACAGATTATGGGTTGTATCAATTTTTTTTAAAAAGCCTGATAAAGGTGGCCACTTTTACCTTTTTATTTTTCAACATTTTAAAACTTTTTCAGCAAAGTAAAAACGAAGCTAAGAGTGTGTACGTGTATATATATATATTTTTTTTTAATGCATTTGAGGACTTTTTATTTATTTGTTATTGTCCCTTTAATGGTTACTATTTCGCATATTTCGATTTAGCTCATTACCCAGTTATGGAGACTTCAAATTGGACAGTCCCATTCTAGTGTATGTGTATCTGTCGCCTTGATTTAAGTCTGCATATCTGAAAACTTAATTGAAATGCTTGTGTATATAGTTAGTCAACAGTGCAGCAGATGAATAGACTAGGAGATTTTCATACTTTCATTTTTCTATGGTTATCTGAGTATTGTACAGTATATTTATGTAAGTAATAAATCTTTTCACTGCAGTTTAATTATTGCAATTAAGCTTTCCAGTGAATTTGTGTATACTAAATTTCATTTAATATAAAAATATGAAAGTGTGGATATCTCCTAAACTCTGCATCTGCTGGATGCTTAGCTGATATAATACGTAGGCATTTTTATATGAGATGTTCAAATATAGCAAAACTTTTAACCCTTTCAGTGCCAGAGGGGTACGCAACGCATTGCTTTGCAATGCGTTGCGTACCCCTCTGGCACTCAAAGGGTTATACTGCATTTTTCAATCATATTGTCTGTAAAGCTTATCAGAGTGGTGTAAAGACACATTCAGTGGCTTAGCGGAGTATTCCATAGCACCAACGGTGCTGTTTGACCCCTGTGTCAAAACGCAACCCCCCCCCTTTTTTTTCTAGACTATAAATTTGTGTTTTGTTTAGGTCGTGGTGGTTGTGCACTGCACTCTCCTCGGTTTAAGCGTGGGGCCATCTGCTTAATGCTGTCTCTTCTGGTACTTCAGGTTGCACTGAGGTCAGTCAGTCGAGTATGTGGTGTGAGAGAATGCTTCTAGCACAGCTTGAGATTGTGCGCAATGTCTGTTTCTCTCACCAGAGGGATCACCAATTTCACATAAAGATATTTGAAACGCACACCTTCTTCATGTCCCCACAGCCTCTTTCCTTCACCCCTTTTCCCAGAGACCGTCCCTTTCACCCCCCTCCCCAGTGCCTCTCTCTTTCGCACTCTCCTCGGAACCTCTCTCGTTCACCACTCTCTCTTTTAACCCCTCCCCAGAGCCTTTTACTAGTGACACAGTTAAAGACCCCTACAGCCTTCTAGGTATGTTTGTTTGTTTGTGTGTGTATTTTATATGATTGGAGCGTATGAGATGCCCTGGTGTGTGCTTACTCCTGCTTCCATCTTCTTCATCCCTGCTTTTTTCTTCCCCCCTCCATAGTTATTTTTTCTGTCACCGTTCCCTCCATGTTTTCCTCCCTCCGTTTATCTCTGATTCTTTCCATCTTCTATCGTCTAAGACTGACGCCAGGAATCAGCGCAGACATTTTGGCTTTCATCTGCACGCCTGCGCCGGGACGGTCTCCTCTAGGAGGCGTTGCATGGTACCTAAAGTTAACCGGAGGGACTGACGGCGCAGGCGCGTACATGCCTCTAAAACAAGAATCCTGGCCGTCAGTCTCAGAAGTAGGATTTCGTAATAAAGCGGTACTTATGCTGGATAATAGTAGTATCTTTAAGCTTATCGGTATATGACTAATTATTGGGGCGGGGACGACGACTTTGTTTGGGGTAACAGTTCCCCTTTAAGACAGAGGTCTATGCTTTGCTGTTGCATGATATATTGTATTGTAGCGCTGTGGGATGCTGTTGTTTGGCAATCGATTTGTTTATTACAGGGGCTGGGGTGATGTAGAATCACTTATTATTATTGTCGCTGTTATTTTTATGTGAGAGCTGTGTATATGTGGGGGAAGGGTATAGTTACAGGAAAGGTGCACGGGAGGCCCCCGCAACACAGTTTGTGTATGGGGGGGGGGGCATCAAGCATCAGCATTGTGTTTCTCTACTGTACACATTGAGTATCATTTGGCACTAAAAGGGTTATAGTAGTCTCACAAGATAAATGATTTTAATCCCTGATGCCTAGGATCCGAAGATTTTACTTGTGGCTCCTAATATCCGGACATAATTTAATTTTATATGCATCTCTGTTCAAGTACCATTTCTATGACTTCTAAACAAATAACTAAAAACCTGTCTGAATGCAGAGATTTAGATTTTTGTCCACCCCGATCAAATTAAATAAATATTTAGATCCCTGCCTTTTTCTTTTCACAGAGACTTGGTTCCTATCTGCATCTTAACAGACATCATTTCACACATTACATGCGTACCGTGTGTAATACACATTGCAATCTCACTCAAGCAGAAGGGATCCCAGAATTGGCCTAGGGGCTAAGTACATGACTAGCTAGCCATTCATGGAGGGATTATGGCATTACAGTGTGACATACTGGGGAATTACTGTAACTGTTTGCATGCCAGAGCGCTAGAACCCAAAGGATTAATGTACACTACGGTTTACCAGTACATGCTGGAGAACATCATGGATGTGTAGTAAATTTGTCTTGTTTTATATTTCAAAGTGCTGTGTAATAGGGACAAAAACATACTGAATTATGCTATAAATAAGGATCAGAAGCATCTGGTCTGCATATAGCTTTTAATATCCTTATGTTTCCTGATCAGGTTTACCATTTTGATCATGTGTGCAGTGTTGGTAGATGTTCTTTGACCTGTCTGTGTTTTTTGATTTTGGAAAATAAAGGGCTATGTTCAGTGACCAAAACTAAATTAAATTATTGTTAGCAGAGGTCTAAACTCCCCTATAAGCTGTTCGATGACCAGTTATGTGTAAAACTAAGGGGTTGCTTAACACTTTGAGTGCCAGAGGGATACACAGTGCATTGCTCTCAAAGGGTTAATTATGACAACAGTCACAAAAAAAACACACACTAGAAATAAATAGTCACACCTACTGAGTGATTCAATGACCTGCGCTAACACTTTAGCATGCGCCAATTGATACTTTTTTTTTTGCTGTACACTCTATCTAGACTATGAACTCAGTGCAGAATCCACTAGACATGCTGGACTTCTACTCACTGCACAAGCCTAAATTCAACATTTGACACATGCGCACTGATGGTTCAATACTATTATGGCCGGTATGATAATCGTTAGATCAAAAATCATTGGCAGCACTCCAATTAATCTAGCTGCCATTCCTCTCACCCTCCCTCCAAAAAAAAAAAAAAAAAATCAATGTTCACCAAAAATGAAATCCTCTAACCAGTTCTCTGTCCATGCACAGATATCACTTCCCAAGCTGAAGCCTTTTAATATATGCAGTAGTGTGCAGTGAGGTTCAGTATCAAAGGCTTTTGCAGTATCTAAATATATTAAGTCGACAGCAATAACTGTGCAAGTTACTACTTACCCTTTTATAGAATGCAAGTACATTAGTTTGACATGATATATTCTTCATAAAGCAATGCTAACTCATTCTAATAATATTGTTTGTCATCACATAGCCCTGAGTAATATCAGTTAGTAATACTTCTGATATCCTACTTGCTATGGAGTTAACCTCACAGAATTTCTCATACAAGAACTGTAAACTTTGGATTATATGAAATAAGGAGTCAGGTGTGAGATACCTGCACTGGAGGTGATCCATTGAATGCTGTAATTACTAGATGCTGGAACTGCCTTAATAAAATGTCTTGCCTCCTTTATGAACAGCAGAACTACATGCGCTTTCTTCCAGTCAGGGTGAACTATGTATGATGAACGTGAATCAATAAACATTAAGTGTCATGTCCTATTACTGAACCAAGCTCTATAAGTATCCTTAGGTGTACTCCATCAGGCCTAATGGAGGGGGGGACACTGCACTAAGGGTTTAATACGGGACCAGGTTAGTGATATAATAGTGCATTTGCTTTAACCCTTTTTGAATGCAAGAGCGGTACACAACACAGTGCTTTGCAATGCGTTGCATACCCCTACGGCACTCAAAGAGTTAATTACATCTC
Organism: Rhinophrynus dorsalis; assembly: GCA_037306005.1. Lineage (NCBI taxonomy): Eukaryota > Metazoa > Chordata > Amphibia > Anura > Rhinophrynidae > Rhinophrynus > Rhinophrynus dorsalis. The sequence goes on from CM074718.1 coordinate 395,071,485, forward strand.
AGCATGTGCACAAGATGTCTTCGCTTTCACAACCCCATGAATCCAGCTCAAATACACTATCATCGCCATGAATGCACTATGCCTTCTTCATGTTTATTATTTTACAGTGATTGCTTTGAGAGTGGTGCATTTGTATATTGAAAAGCAGTTTAATAAGCCAGTATCATATTCATGTGGGTGTGATGTTAATGCTCCTTTTCCCGTCAGTCATTAAGTTCCGATAGCTGTGTTTGCAGTTAGAGTTCACAGTCTCAGGGTCTCCAGCCTGAGGCTGTAGAAGGTAGGATCTTTCTTTACCTTGCTGTGGAGCCAGAGGACAGTTTGCTGACTCCATTGGGGAGAAGAGGCTGCAGCTTTCTTCCTTTAACCTAGGAAGAGGAGTAGGGATCAAAACAGGGGTAGACAGTGTAGAAGAGAAAATGGGATTAGAGAAGGGGCATGGGAGTGGAAGGGGGGGGGGATGTTGGGCTAGTTTATCTAATAGAGAGGTGCTTATGTTACAGCCTGATAAAAATCAGATACATATTTCAAAGGGTGCACATCTTTGGAATGGCATTAACATAAAATTATATTTGCATATGCTTGTAGTCTGGCACATAGGTCGATAAACTGGAACTGATTGTAATGAATGAACAGAATGCTTTTATAGGTACTGAAAACTTGTTGGCTGATCCACACGACTGTGGAGTCAGTCTAAAAGGAGATTCATTTATTAGTAGGACTAGATTCAATGAAGTAGGTGAGAGTTATGTCTGCAAACAAAGCAAGCCTTGAAACCTAATATAAGAGCACATGTTAAAGGGATAGTAATACTTAAAATGTAAAAAAAAAAATGTTGTAGGGTTTATCCCCCTGAGTAAAACAAGGGTACTCCCACTGCTGAAAGGTGTTTCATTCAAAAGTTATTAATTTTCAAAGTTGAATTTTTTAGGTACAATATCACAGTGGCCTGAAATTGTACAGTGGCGCTGTTGCTACACGATCCTATGGACAGCTCTGGTCAGTTGACCATAAATCTCCATAGGATGGTGTAGCAACAGCGCCACTGTACAATTTCAGGCCACTGTGATATTGCACCTAAAAAATTCAACTTTGAAAATTAATAACTTTTGAATGAAACACCTTTCAGCAGTGGGAGTACTCTTGTTTTACTAAGGGGGATAAACCCTACAACATATTTTTTTTACATTTTAAGTATTACTATCCCTTTAATGAAGGGTCCAGTGCAAATTTAAAGGCTCTGTAGGTTGAAATATACACTGGGGGCAATATGTTGATGGGCAAGTGCTACCTAATATTGGGATGATGAAGAAGAAACTCAACTACTACTGTAAAAGGAAAATAATTATCTGTTAGAAAATGTAATCATAATGAGAGATGTTAACTACACTGAAATATATTCAAGAAATGTGACTTTCAGCAAAAGAAAATAAATTCATTTTCTAAGTATGCTTAATATGGTATCCTGATAAGTCAATTAGTAAGCATTTAACCAAAGCATTCAAATTTGAAAAGACTAGATTACAATGCTAAAAGCAGTATTTGAGGACATTCAAATGGGATCTAATCTTCATAGATAAAAATGTGGAAAAATGTAATTTGTTCAGAATGTTCTTGGAAAAATATATGTCAATATATACCATTGGGGAATAAATACAAGAGGAACAAATGAACAATAAAATAAGAGAAGCAGTAGAGAATCTGTTACATATAACATAATTCTAATCGTAAATTGAAACAATCAGCTGATTCATGTAAACAGAGGACTCAGAAGGCACTACATTGCTAAACACATCTCTATAGCGCTGAAATTGTTAACCTTTTGAGTGCCAGAGGGCTACAGAATACATTGCAAAGCAATGCGTTCCGTACCCCTCTGGCACTCAAAGGGTTAAAGGAGGGCAGCTTCTATCTCTTTCAGAAGAGACAGCAAACTCCTCTGGCTCCATAATGAGGTATTGAAAGATCCTAAGTTTGCTAGACTCAGGTTGGAGGTGGGACTGTGAACTCCAACACACTAGACAGCTTTTGGAAAATAGCTAATGTACTGAAGTGCCACTTTAATCCATGTACATACCAACATGACAATGGCTCATTAAGCTGCTTTTCAATATGCAAATAAGCCATTGTCAAAGTAGTCACTGCAAAACTGTAAACCTGACAAAGACATGGTAGATTCATGACAATGATGGCATACTTGCAGCAGATTCACAGGGATGTGATGGCAAGGGTATTTTAGTGCATATGTCTACATGTAATCAAAACAAATGTGCCATTAACCTGATCCATTAATGCATTCACTGCCTGGACCCGATGCCATACACACAAAGGTACTTAAAGGGATAGTAATACTTCGTTTTAACTTTATTTTATTTTGTAGGCATTAAAAAAACATGAAGAATGATATAAGTCTTATCTCTCAAACCTTTACGGTTTATGAGATATTCACAAGCAAAGTTTCCCCCTCCCGCCTCATTTACCTAGTGTAAGCAATCTCTTCTCAGATGTAGAATGCAGTCTATAGACCAGACAGATAACAGAAGGGTACACTCTTATTCCTATAAAAACAATGAAATCCCTGCCCCCCTTGACAAATTTTTCAGGTTTTTCCCTTATCTTAATTGAAGATTGTCCCTCTCTGCAGTCTACCTGGGCACCTTCCTTCTGCTCTGGCTGAAAAGTGTTACATCAGTAAAAGGGGCGGGAGGAGGCCACTTTGTCATTGAATTACTCTGGAACTACAACTCTGACAGAACTGAAATAACACTCTCCAAAGTCCAAATACTATGATGATTAATTAGAGCTGCTTTTATTATGAAACATTACTATCCCTTTAAGGAGCGTAGTTAAGTAATAGCAAGACCATTATACTGAATATTTATAGATTCACTCTCATCAGGCATAGTTTGCTGTGATTGGATGAAAGCTGATGTAGTGCCATTGTTCAAAAAGGGTACATTATCTAAACCAGGACATTATAGACCTGTGAATTTGACTATAGCAAGGAAGATATTAGAGGGCTTACAACTGAAATTATTCAGGTTTATGTGACAACTAACAATATTATGAGTAGGAGTCAGTATGGTTTTTATAAAGACTAGATCATGTCAAACTAACTTGAATTCAGCAAAATTTAAGTAATAACCTGGACAAGGAAATTGCTGTCATTGTAGTATACTTGGATTTTGCAAAAGCCTTTGGTACTATGCCTCATAGCATGCTACTGCATAGATTACAAGGCTTTGGCTTGGGATGTGATATCTGTGCATGAATGGAGAATTGGTTAAAGGGATAGTAATACATGAAAATAAACAGAGCTCCAGTTCATCAGTATAGTTTTTTCATGTAGAACGGTATGCCAGTTGTATCCAATTTGTAGTTCAAGAGTTATTAAGTAACAAAGAGTCCCCCTCCCACCCCTTTTACCTATGTTATGCCTCCTCCCCTCAGATGTGGAATCTGGTCACTTGATCGGACAGCTCTCAGTGAGAGTCAATCTTCATGCAGTTATCCTAAGGAAAACCCTGCCCCCCCTTGACGAAGAGGGAAGGATTTTCCTTATGCTCATTGAAGATTGTCCCTTGCTGTGCTCCATCTGAACTGGCACGAGAGGCAGCCTTATGTAAGTAAAGGGTGGGAGGAGGATCCTTTATAACTTAATACCTCTTGAACTACAAGTCTGATATGATTGACATACCGCTCTACATGGTGAAAAAACTATACTGATAAATTGGAGCTTTGTTTATTTTCATATATTACTATTCCTTTAAGTGATATAATGTACGCAGTTGTTGTAAATTAAACTTTAGTTGCCAAACATTTAATTAACCCTTTGAGTGCCAGAGGGGTACGGAACGCATTGCTTTGCAACGTGTTCCGTACCCCTCTGGCACTCAAAGGGTTAAAGCGGAACTTTCAGATAATAGCCAGTCTCCATGCATTCATTAAATGCATGGAGACTAGCTTGAAAATAGATGTCTAATAGATGAAAATACACGTGTCTAAAGGAATCCATACCGTTTCGGGACTGATGGGCAGGTTAGTGCGGTCTGTGAGCCTGCGCTGTCAGTCCCTTCCCGGTGACCATATGGTGCAAAGCAGTCTACTCTATGGAGACTGGGACTGACGGCACATTCACACAGACAGAATGTCTGCGCTCTAGCCTCAGTTCCGGTCTCCAAACAGGACGGATTCCTTTAATCAAACATATTTTTTTATGGTAAGACATGTATTTTCAAGGTAGTCGCCATGCATTTAATGAATTCATGGCAACTTGCTATTATCTGAAAGTTGCGCTTGAAATAATTTCCCGAGAGAAATTTATGAAATATTCATATCCTTTTGACCTTTTTGGTTTACAATGGTCATGTTCTACTAAGTCTGCTTCGGTGGCATTAGAATTATTTAAAATTCAGGGGCTGCATGTGCAGCACCAAAATAGCTTGTATCAGCCCTTTTGGGCCAACTCGAAAACTCATCCCCTGTGTTGGAACACAAGTCTGGTGTGCAGTTGGTGTATTGTTACCTACATTGAGTAGGACAGGAAACTGAACTGTGAGACTTCAATCTTGCAGTGTAGTTTTTTCTCACTGGAACTGTGGTGCACTTGGGGTCTCTTTTTGTGCTCCGTCATTAATTTGCCAGTGCTCACAAACCATCTGCAGGTCTGCTCAAAAGGGAGAAAACCTGCTGACAGGGAACTCTTTAAAGGTACACTAACACCTAAAATGAACTAGGGTTATATACACGTAAATACCCTGTACTTCATGTTAGCATTTGTAAAAATACCTATTTATTTTCTGAGGCTTAAATTCTAGCATTTAGCTAAATAAATTCTTTTGGGGTGCAGACATTTATGCCATTTCCTGCACAGGACTTGGACGCTCCTTCTCTCCTCAGCACACTGTATTTTGGGTGTTTCTGATACTTTGACCGTTTGACACTGCGAGTATGTCTATTCTGTTAGACCTTGGGGCTAGACCTAACACCAAGGATACTGGGGTGTCTGTGTCCCCCATTGCTCATTACTCCTCATGTCACGCAGGGTTACTTAGAGAATACTCATGTTTGCCCAGCATGCACTGCTGCCCCTGAGTCCCCTGCAGGGACTTCCAGCCATGCACTAGGGCCAGTCTGAATACAAGAGCTTAAGGCTACTACCAGGGACCTCTGGTCCACCTTACAACTCCTTCCATCCACTTTGCAGGGGGTCTTCCACTCGTGGCAAGCCCCTACCCCTGTCAGATCTTCCCTGCCTAAACCGCCGGGTGTACCTGATGTGTCTGATTTCCCTGAGGAGGAATTATAATGATGAAGACTGTTCTTCTGTCCCTTCCTCCCAGTTTTTTGGGGACCTCTTTGAGGCTGATCCTGTTCCCTTAGCTGAGGGCCTGATCAGGGCTGTGTTGGACACGCTGAACATTCCCTTGGTACAGGAGGTTTCATCTGATGTATTCCAGGAGCCTGTTAGGCCCCATACTTGTTTTCTACCTAATCCCACCCTGGACCGCTTGGTGTCTGAAGAGTGGAAGTTTCCAGACAGGAAACCATCTGTCTCTAGGAAGTTTGCTAAGCTGTACCTATTCTATGAAGTGGCCTTAGCTCAGTGGGTTTATCCTCCCAAGGTGGATGCCCCTGTTTCCAGGCTTTCTAAGTCCACTGCCTTGCCTGTGGCTGATGCATCTTCTCTAAAAGACTGGACTGACAAGAAGCTTGAGACCTCTCTCAAGGCCATTTTTTCGAAGGCTGGTTCCGCCCTGTACCCCACATTTGCTGCGGCGTGGGTAAATAGAGCCGTGGCTGTCTTGACTGAACAGCTTACTTCACGTGTCCATCAGGGAGCTCCTACTGCTGACATGTTGTGGCTTCTCGCCAGCATCTCTGAGGCTCAGCATTATGTGTCTGATGCTCTGTTTGACGCTGTGTGTATGGTAGCCAGGGCATCCACCATGTCTGTGGTATCCAGACGTGCTATTTGGCTCAAGATCTGGTCTGCTGACACTGCCTCCAAGGTATTTTGTCCTGGGCAGAGAGCATGCCCCTGCCATTTCTGCAGTTCATATTCCTGGCATAGACAACGTTCTGGCAGACTTCCTCAGTCGACAGACAGTGAATAACAGAGAGTGGGAACTGCATCAAGAGGTGTTCAACCTCATTGACCAGTTGTAGGGTCTTCCGTGCATTGTCCTGATGGCAACCAGACACAACAGGAAGGTCCCAACGTTCTGCTCTCGCTAGGCGGATACCCTGGCTCTAGCAATGGATGCCTTGTCGATCCCATGGAATTTCCCTCTGGCATACCTTTTCCTCCCTTCTGTGATACAGAAACTGTGACTGGAGTGCTGCCCAGTCATTCTGATTGCTCTGTACTGGCCTCGGCAGGCTTGGTTTCCGGAGCTTCTGGATCTGTCAGTGGCAGAACTCCCTTGGCTCCCCTCTTTTAGAGGGTTACCTGTGGAAGGAGGACGTTCATCATCTGGCTTTGACGGCATAGAGATTGAATCCTCAATTTTGAAGAAGAAGGGGTTTTCTTCTGGTTTGGTGGCTACTATGCTTAGTGCCTATAAGCCGGTTTCCTTTAAGCCCTACCATCAAGTTTGGTCTACCTTTCTATCTTGGTGTGCTGACAGGGACCTGTCTCAGGATTTTGATCTCCCTACGGTCCTTTCCTTCTTCCAGGATGGTGTGGATAAGGGTCTCAGTTTGAGTTCTCTTAAGGTTCAGACTTCCACTCTCCCTGTCTTCTTTCAGAGTCGCCTTGCTATTCTTCCTGATGTCAAGGCGTTGCTCATACCCGTCCCTCTCCTCAGTGGGACCTTAACTTGGTTTTGGGCGTCCTTCAGCGCCCTCCCTTTGAGTCCTTGGCCACTATTCCTCTACGTATGCTGACGTGGAAGATGGTCTTTCTCCTGGTGATCGTGTCTGTTGCGGAGCTGTGTGCCCTGTCCTGTAGGCCACGCTTTTTGGTCTTTCACAAGGACAAGGTGGTGCTTCGCACCTCCCAAGAGTTTCTCCCGATGGGGGTGTCTGAGTTCCACATCAGTCAGGAGATTGTGGTTCCTTCTTTCTGTCCTAACCGTACTTCTGACAAGGAGAAGGATCTTTACCTGTTGGATGTTGTACATTGGCTTAAAGTGATAGTAATGTTTCATAATAAAAACAGCTCTAATTAATCATCATAGTATTTGGATCTTGGAGAGTGTTATTTCAGTTCTGTCAGAGTTGTAGTTCCAGAGTAATTCAATGAAAAAGTGTCCCCCTCCCGCCCCTTTTACTGATGTCACAGTATTCAGCCTGATCAGAAGGGAGGTGCCCAAGTAGACTGCAGAGAGGGACAATCTTCAATTAAGATAAGGGAAAAACCTGAAAAGCTTGTCAAGGGGGGCAGGGATTTCATTGTTTTCATATGAATAAGAGTGTCCCCTTCTGTTATCTGTCCAGTCTATGGACTGCATTCCACATCTGAGAAGAGATTGTTTACAGTAGGTGAAAGGGGCGGGAGGGGGAAACTTTGCTTGTGAATATCTCATAAACCATAAAGGTTTGAGAGATAAGACTTGTATCATTCTTCATGTTTTTTTAATGCCTACAAAATAAAATAAAGTTAAAACGAAGTATTACTATCCCTTTAAGTTCTATATGCACCGCACTGAGCCATTGAGATAGTCTGACATTCTTTATGTCATTCCTGAGGGTCCCAGGGCAGGGAAGCCTGCTTCCAAGGTAATCATCGCTTCTTGGATCAAGTCCACTATTCGTAATGATTACGAACTTAGGAAGAAGCCTGTTCCCTTTCGGGTCACGGCTCATTCTACGAGGTCTATTGGGGGATCTTGGGCCTACAAGAATCAGGCCTCAGCTGATCAGTTGTGCAAGGCGTCCGCTTGGTCGTCCGTGCATACCTTCTCGAAACACTACCATGTGGATGTGTTGGCATCAGCTGATGCCAGTTTTTGGAGGCAGATCCTGGAGGCAGCCTTGCCTGTCTGGGATCTCATTAGTCTCTCAGTACTCTTTCACTTTTGAGCCCTGTTGGCTCTAGTTCAGTGTGCTGTGTAACAGTTCCTGGGGTCTGTTTTACCCCCTTTTGGTGTCCGTTGACACTTTGTGGTTATTGTTGAGATATTCATGTCATGATCTATTGGTTCATTGGGGCTCTGGTGACTTTGGGGACCTGCGCCTGGTCCTTGCGTTTCTTCCCGCCCTGGGGAACGTAATAGTTGGACATCCCAAAGTTACCAGTAACCTGTATTGGAAGACAGAGAAAATAGGATTTTAGTCTTACCTGTTAAATCCTTTTCTCTTAGTCCATACAGGTTATTGGTCTCCCACCCTGTCAAGGGACCATGCTTGGCTCTCCTGTGGCAGAATGTGTGGGTCTTTTCAGGTTCATGCTCACAGGAGTCTTCCTTTACATTCTTACTACCTAGTCAATAGTTTTCAAATCTTACTGGTTGGGGATTGGTTAGCTGCAAGCTAAGGAGAGGAGGTAGGCTCCACCCATCAGTCACTACTCAGAATTGTTCCTGCCTACTTAAAGGGGCTGATTGCCTACCCAAAGTTACCAGTAACCTGTATGGACTAAGAGAAAAGGATTTAATAGGTAAGACTAAAATCCTCTTAGCCTTTAAGGACCAGAGGGCTGTGGAATGCATTGTGCACACACATCTGGATCTTAAAGGTTAACTCTCTGACTACCAGACTGCCAGAGGCACTCAAAGAGTTAAACACATTCTATCTGAACATGCAGTAAAAGCAAGTTTAGGATTATAGTTTTGAGATGTAACACGAACAATTATTTCTACATGTGCTAGCTAGTAAGGACGTGATATTGAGAAGTTGTGAGCTGTACAGGGCAGGGACCTTTTATCCTAATTTATACTCACCTGGTGTTCCCCTTATGACTGTCTATATAAGCACTTAATCACTGCACTTATTGTACCCCTTCTATACTAAATGTAAACTGTAAGCGCCAAGTACACAGGTTGTCGCTATATAAATAAAAATATACAGTACATCCATACAAGTTGTAGCAATCGAGTTAATATTTTGGTTTTAGTGCTCCTTTACGTGAATTACAATGCCAGATACAAATAACTCATAACAAAGGCTGTGCTTTGCCACTACTACGAGTGGGCACATATTCTAGAAAAACTTGTCTTTATTCCTTTCAGTTGCATGGACAACATCAGTTTATATACAATCACATCCTTTAAGGGGCATGTATTGTTTTGAGTAAATGGCATTTCATTTGTTTAATAGAAGCAGTAATTATGTGTCATTCATATAGCAGATGGAACTATCTACTATTTTTTGCACTTGATCCCATTGTACACACCAGTTTAAAAACATCAAATCAAATGTAATTAAATAACTGAATGTGGCTAAGTGTGAAAAATAATAATTCTTACCATATCTTTATCAATGAGGCAAACTAACGCTACATATGTAAGTTTATGTAAAAAATGGCAATGCAGATTGTTAGCCTAGGGTGGATTTCATAAACTACCTATAAATGCTATAATTTTGAGTCTGTGAGCAGGCTTGTCTATTTATTTATCCCTCAGTTTCTTATTCTATTCTCTGTATTGCCCTTAAAGGGTTAGTAATGCTTGAAATCAAGTGAAGAAACGATTCGTCCTTGTACTGTGTACTGCTGTTCTGTTACTAATGTTGACTTCATAAATTGTCTCTGTCAGAACCCTTATACGTACGTCATATTCCTTGCTGGATGAAGGAAGATTGCCCCATGCAGCGATCTGTCCGGTCATGCGACCGGACTTCAGATCTGTGTGGAGGTGGCTTACCCACATGAAAATGGGCTTGGGAGGGGACATTCATAATATAATTTGTAAGAGTACATAGGGGATCGAAGCACCACTTGATTTCACGCATTACTGTCTCTTTAAGAAAACGTTTGGACACCCCTGTCCTAGCTGAATGGTGGTTTTCTACTGTCTTGAGAATTCTTACAAGATTCTAAGGTGCCATGTGCAGACTTTCTCACTCTCTATAACGACAAGAAGAAAGGAACAACGGAGCAGAGAGGAGTCTAAGTGTAGTATTTTTGAGAAATATATGTCCTTCACCCAACATGCTCTTATAAGAAATGTACTCATGTTCTTTTGAGGCTAAATGTACTGCCTCAAGTGTCTATATAGCTCTTGTCTAAGACCAAGAGCGGCCAGTGAATATATATTAATAACCACACTAGGGTGAGTGTAGATATATCTATTTTAATTTCTTAGATAAAAGTTAAAAGATAACGCATTTCATGAAAATGATTTCACTTCTTCAGGAGCCAAGATTCTAAGGTACCTTGTGGAGACTCTCTCCCTCTCTGGTGACTAATCTCTTTTAGACTGATAAAAGCATGTTTGTTCATTGTTTGGAGGTGAAAACAAAATATAGACAAAAAGTTGGCATCCGGTTATATACATCAATTGCAGATACCATACAAATATAAATAGATAACCTTGCTTGCAGTATGAGTAACTCTTACCTAGGTAATTCCTTATGTTAAACATATTGAATTGGAACCGTACGCCAGGAAAGTGTTAAAAAAACGTTCCACTTATATCTAGGGCTGTGGTTCTCAAACCTACTTTTGGGGACCACTAACAGGCCATGTCTTTAGGATTTCCCTGCAGAAGCATTGGTGGGTTAATTGGAGCCACTGTCTTTTTAATTAACTCACTTGTACTAAAGCAGGGAAATCCTAAATAGATGGCCTGTTAGTGGTTGCAGGGAATAGGATTGAGAACTGCTGCCCTAGAAGTAAACGGTTCATTTTTTTCTTCTTTTTTTCAGACTAGCAATCAATTTTATCTGTATGTTTTTTGTGTTTGATATCTCACTGGTGGTTATTTCAGAATACAATCAGTATGCAGTCTCACAAAGACTAGCCATTCATGTCTATTGAAGCCTATTGTTTGTTGTGTGGAGGGGTGACCTAGAGGCAGACTTCTGTAGAGATCTCTATATGCAGGCCACTCGTTCCTAAGTTGTAGTTTTCCATTAAAGTGATAGTAATGTTTCACAAAAACAGCAGCCCCAATTAATCTTCATAGTATTTGAGCCATAGAGAGTGTTATTATTTAATTACTGTGAGTGTTGTAGTTCAAGATTAAATGAATGATAAAGTTCCCCCCTCCCTCCCCTTTTAACTAGTGTAAGCCCCCACTCCTCAGATGTGGAATCCAGTCCATAGACCAGACAGCTCACATCAAGGGTCAATATTCTACTGTGAGAACAATGAAATCCCTGCCACCCTTGACAGGTTGTTTAGCTTTTTTCCTTATCTTAATTGAAGATTGTCCCTCTCTGCAATCTATCTGGACACTCCGTGCTGCTCTAAGCTGAGCAATGTTACATCAGTAGAAGGGGCGGGAGGGGGATACTTTATCATTCAATTACTCTTAAACTACAACTCTGACAATTGAAATAACACTCTCCTTGGCCCAAATACTATAAAGATTAATTAGAGCTGCTTTTATTATGAAACATTACTATCCCTTTAAAATCTTCATGTAACCTGTGATCCATCTGGGGTGACAATGCAGACCCAGCTTCATCAGCAGGGGAAGACCTGCCAGTAAGACATTATCTTCATGATAGTTGCTAACTCGGCACCAAGCACTCCATTGGACTGTTTCATGCTAAGTGGTGGTTCAGCTCTACATTTTGAAAGCAAATATAGCAGCTGTGCCATTTTTGAAGACTTGCCATTTTTTCCTAGCGGCAAGAACATTTTTCTAAGCATTTACAATATTTTTCTTTTTCAGCAATATTGTACAACACTTTTTTTTTTCACCCTGCAAAATGTATAAAATAGAATTTCTAAAGAGGAACACGAGAAGCAGTACTACATGAGGGATGTGCTTGTTAGCTTTTGTCATTTTTTTTTTTTTTTTGTGAAAGTATTTTACCAGGAAGAATACATTGAGATCGTTGTTTTCACGTATGTCCTGGACTTATTTTATCTACCTCAGAAGGGTGAAAGGCTGAGCTGCGACTAGAACCTGCGACCTTGCAGCTAGAACAGAATCTACAGCTGGTGCATTAACCCTTTGAGTGCCAGAGGGATATGCAACGTATTGCCAAGCAATGTGTTGCTTACCTCTCTGGCACTCAATAGGTTAACCGACTGAGCCATCTCACCTGCTCATTTATGAGTGATATTGAGATAACTATAATTTATTACAGGATTGTAATTGCTACTTTAAATTATTTTCTCAGCATGTTTGATATAGTTTATTTCTATTTGTTTTCATTGTGTTTGTTACCATTTCAAAGTGCTGTTTGCATGAATATGATAGGTCTCCCAAGTAAGCAATTTGAAATCCTAATTAAATATTTCCTCCTAATACATGGATTTGCTTATTTTTTTAAACTGATTGAATACGTAGTAATTTCAGGTTTCGTTTTTCAGGAAACACCGTTTTGGAAAATAATGCTGGAAACAATTGGTAAGTTATTTTATAACTCTATGTAGCTTTGACTAATCACTGACCATTTTGAAATGTGTTTTATGGTTGAAGAACAATATTAAACGTTTATATATTGGTGATTTATTATTAAAAATACACAAAGTATTCAAAGTCATTTAGAATAATTAAAAATATTATTATGTATAAAGGCAAAGTGGAGCAAAATAACTACATTGTAATAACAAATTCATATTCTCCAATTTCAGTTGCTTTAACCCTTTGAATGCCAGAGGAGTACGCAACGCATTTCAGACCAATGTGTTGTGTCACCCTCTGGCACTCAAAGGATTAGATGGGGTTTTGGAAAGCTAGAGAGGTCACCAATGCATTGATAAGTATTCCATGGATTAAATACCACATTTAAAGCCATGGGATTTTTTTTTTACTGTCATCTATAGTGCAGCTGCTTTGCCTTTGTACATAAGGACTAATATCTGTAGTGCCAATTTTCATATTGTCAGGCAGGGTTGGTCAGCCTGTGGTGCTCTAGCTGCTGATGAACTATACCTCCTATCATCTTCACCCGGCTAGTGGCCTACTGAGGATGATGGGCAATGTAATCAAACAGCAGTTGGATAGCCGCAGACTGGCCACCTTTGGTAGTGCAAATTTTCATCTTTCATACTACGGGCTGCATGCACAAATTGAAAGTGGAGCTATTTTGGGGAAAACTAAGTACATTGTAGGGGGAACAAAGATCTCAACAATGCTAATCTTAACAATCTGCTCAGTAGCTCCATAGACCATGGAGATCAAACATATGGAAACTTGGATGTGTCAGGAATCAAGTTACATCAAGCTGCAGTATGCTGCATCATGTGCAAGGAAAAATTATTGTGTTAATGATGATCATGTACAAAGAAGCAAACCAACTGCATTTTAGCAAACAAATAATCATTCTCAGAATTCTCATTGATTTAAATTAGACTTTTACAATGCATTGTAGACCTCTCCTGTGTTTGGGGGCTAAAGGTCATATTTAAAACAGTTGAAAAGTTTGTTTGTTCCAAAACCGCACCACTTCTTAGTACAGGACTGAGGCTGATGCATTAATATAGTAACATAGTTGATGAGACTAAAAAAAAAAGATATGCATCCATGAAGTCTAACCCATGCTAACCCAAAATTGAAGCAATTTCCAATCAAGTGGGGCAAAAAAAATTCCTTCTTGACTCCAAATGGCAGTCAGATAGTTCCATGGACCAACAACCTATCTGCTTTGAAGCCAACTGTCATAATTCTCAATATTGTTCTGTGCTAGCTATGTACCCATTATGTTTTTGAAAGCAGTTACAATATCTGCAAGCACAGCACCCCTAGGCAAAGAATTCCATAGTTTTACCACCCTTTCTGTAAAAGATCCTTGCCTTTGTTTTAGTCAAAAGCACCTTTCCTCTAATCCATTAAGGAAAGTGGTGTGATTCTGGGGCATACCAAATGTGCCATAGGGAATAAATACAAATTCTCTTTGACTTAAAAAAAAAAAAAACAAAGTCTGTGCATCAAAGCCTGACATTTACCACATTTACCAATAAAAAACGTTTGACATACTGTAGATAATAGTGAGTTTTTTTCACAAAACCATGATAAGCGTGCCTTTTCCACCAAGGCACCCCGGATTTAGGCAAGTCCCTATGTGCCTCAAATCTAAGTTAACATGTATTTTGTATAACGCAATTAAAAAGCGGGATACCACCTTATCTCTACTGTGAGCAAAACCCTTGTGAGGGTATTGATAACTTCCCTAATTGCTGCTACCACATGATTACAGGAGCCTCCAAAACATCCCCAAATAAATGCAAAAAATATAATATATACAGATTCCTGGAACAATTCTGGAGCATACCAAATGAGCCATAGGAAATAAATACAAATTCCCTTTGATTTAAGTTTTGAATTAACCCCTTCCATGCTGTTTTCAATGTGTCTGAGACCTTTCTAACATACAAGGAGTTGAAATCCCCATTTAAAGTAGTAGGAATTTGATACATTTTTATTTTATCTCCTGTGATGTTATGTTCAATTCTACTTTGACATTCTCCCTCTATATCCATCTGTCACCAAAACCTGCCTCTTCTCCCATACAAATCATGCCAAATAAGGCTCTTTATCTGTATGCCAATGGTCAAACCTCTTACTCGGGCCCTCATTCTCCCTAGACTTGATTACTGCAGCGTTTTCTGGCCTCTCACCTGCTCCTGAAATCGCACTTTTCCTTTTCCTTAAGGTTTCGTATTTTTTATAAAATTATTGTCCTCTCCTGTAAGCCTTTTCTTTTACATTTCTGCTCTTTTCTCTTTCTACACTGTGTCCGCCACCTGCATTCTTCTCCTGTCCACTTCTTTCACAATTCGAGGCATCTTTTGGCTGCCGTAATTTTCAGTGGCTGTCCCTTGACTTTGAAATGTGTTCCTTATCACCATTTGCCAGTCGTCCACACTCATCACTTTCAATCATCTCTTAAAAACCACCTGCTCAACGAGCTATCTCAGTAATAATATGCTCCTTGTGCACATTGACATTCATATCAAAATAATTCTGCACTTTCCTTACAAAAGCTTTGTACCTGCACTTATTATCATCCTCCTCCTATGGTCTCTGTATGTTGTCACAATTACTAATTTGATTGAAAGCTCCTTTAAACTACTGGTTGATGATGTGACCCCTCTGAAGGGGATTTGAAGGAAAAGCACAAGCAAGGAAGACTGAGTGGGTTTTGAGCAGTGGAACTCACCTGAGTAAGAGAAATTGAGAACACAAAAACATCAGAAGGTTCAGTTTTTTTTAATTACATGAATAAATGATATCAGGAAAAAAAAGACAAATGTGTTTTCTCCCATTAATATGATACTGTACTTTTCTCTGTATTGTCATAGGAGGTAATGTCCTTTGAAGTCAAAGGGAGTTACAGGATTTTTTAATTTGTCCTCTATGGTGCTCTTGGTTTACTCCAGAATTCTTAATAAATCATCCTTATTATATTTGTAGCAAGAGCATTGCAAAGTATAATGTTAATCTCCAAAGTAGGCATATGTCTTAAGCAAACATTTACAGTCAACTGCTTTTGTATATGCAAATTCAAAATAATATTTTATCGGATGAAGTAAATCCTGGAAGAGTAATATTTGCAATCAAACTAATAAAAGCAATATGCATTTGCCGTGCTAATTTTGCACTGACCTTATTAAAATATTTTTTATTGTCAATGTAGATACACACCGTGCCTTGCAGGCAGTGGAACGCCTGCAGGTAAAGGTTCGGGAGCGTGGCGATGTCACAAATGAAGAAAAATTGTGTTTGTTGAAATCTGTTTTACAAAGCCCGCTTTTCAGTCAGATTCTGAATCTTCAGACATCATTCCAGCATATGAGAGAGCAGGTAAGTGTGCTTAATGTCATTAGCATGGGGTGTTCACATTTTTCACATCATTAGGAGCAGTAAGCCATTTTATACATATAATGCACAAATATTTGAAGTGTCAACACAATTAAAAATCCATATGTATGGAGAAAGAAATGGAACGGAATCAGTATTCAAAGGTAGAATTTATTTGTATTATAAAATAGCTTAGCATAAAATGTATACAAATGTATAAAAACATAAAATATACTGTGGCCACATAATTGCTACAAATCATTGATGCATGGTGTAAAGCTTGGGTAAAGAATCACTACAGCATCTCCCTGGTCTCATCCCCTCAACTTCGATGAGACTCACTGGGAGGTGGTACAGTGAAAGTATCACCAAGTTGCAGAGAGAAGTTGCTGAAAAATAAAGTGAACATAAATGGGGCTCAAATATAACAATTATCTTAGACAAGTATATTGAGTGACTAAATAGTGTATCCGTGACACCAATATTGGGCACAAATAATGGAAAATAAATTAAAAAGGACTCCAAATTGGTGATTAATATATTCAGCCCCACATTTTATGTGTTGAGCATACATTCCTATCACCACATGCACAGGTAGTACCTGTGTGGGGTTATTCATCTCCTCTTTGTACACTGTATGCTCAAACTCCACAGCTCCACAAACGAGACCCATCTCACAATTTAAAAATAAAGCTAAAATGTAAAATAAAAAATAAAATAAATCAGACGGTTGGGATGAAGTTTTCATTGTCCCGGAAGAAATAAAGAAGGACTTTCCGAAATGTGTTGGATGGATTAGTTCATAGAACATTACCTGAAGTATTTCAGAAGGATAATAAGGCAGAAAGATGCACATCACGTGCACAGCTGCAACTGGATATACTGAGGTTGTATACCTTCATATTTGGCTTGAAAATCCAATTAAAAGTTTAACCCTCCCTCCCCATGTCAGCACATCGTGCTGACTTCCCTCTGATCCGAAAGCTGGTCGCTTGACCAGATGGATCGTAACCAGTAACAATATTGTATGTGTCAGTGAATGGAAAACCTTTCCGTTCTTGAAGAAGGTGGGTAGGTTTTTCCTTATGCCGACACAATATTGTCCCTTATTATCCGTCCGGACCGGATTTCTTATCTGAGGGAAGTCTGCATGATGTGCTCAAAAGGGGCGAGGGGGGCAACTTTGAATTGGATTTTCAAGCTGAATATGAAGTAAAGGATTTTATGAACATACTATTCATTATAGAAAATTACTTTGAACAATCAGATGTGCATTTATTTTTGATATTACTATCCCTTTAAGAAGTTCATCTTGGATTGCCAGCAGCCTATCACCACCATTCCATTTATTTGTCATTCTGTGGAGATGCATTTATGTGGATGTTTTAATCTCATCACCTATTTCATTCATCTATGTAAGTCCATCATTATCATTATCCGCATCAACAGATGGAGAATTAACACAAGTCACGTCAAACTCATATTTGTTTAGACTGTTCATCTATATTTCTGTTTTTTTTCCAGCACTTTGATTCACTAATTTCAAGTTCTTTTTTTTATTTTCCATTTTTTCTTCCCAATATTGGTGTCACGGATACACTGTTTTGTCAGTCACTATATACTTGTCCAAGATCATTTTTATATTATTTGAGCCACATCTAGGTTAACTTTATTGTTTTAGAAATTTTTATAGTTGGGATATTCATTTATGTCTGCAGCTTGGTGGGGATACTTTCACGGGTGCACCTCCCAATGAGGTGATGAGGCCAGGTGAGATGTAGTAGTGCAGTTCTTTTCCTGAGTTGGAGCGTGTTCATTATTTTGTCATCCATCATGCATCAGTGATTTGTAGTGATTCGGCAGCCGCAGTATATTTTATATTTCTGCACATCCATATACATTTTGTGTTAGACTATCTATTTTATACTACAAATAGATTCTGCCTATGAATGTTGATTACATTCCATTTCGTTCTCCATACATATGGATTTTTATATATTGTGTTGGTGTTTCATATATTTGTGAATTATTTTAGTGTTTTTTTTTTTTTAACCCGAGGTGGGGGGGTTTGTTATATTGCTATTACTATGGTTTTCTTGATTGATATGCCAGTGCGCTATTAAGGGGAGATTTGTTGTTTTGTTTGCAACATTTTATACATATGATTAATTTACTTGTACGACTACACTTATAATGTTGACGTAAATGTTTACTGTGAAAAACCATACATGTTATATATATGATTAATTTACTTGTACGACTACATTTATAATGTTGACGTAAATGTTTACTGTGAAAAACCATACATGTTATATATATATGATTAATTTACTTGTACGACTATGCTTATAATGTTGACGTAAATGTTTACTGTGAAAAGCCATATATTGCTGTGCAGAACAAGGGTATTTCCATTGCTGGGAGCTGCTTGAATCAAAAGTTATTACATTTCAAATTATTTTTGCATATTAAACTATTAGCAACAGCCCTCAACTGACACTGACTATAGTTCTCCTTTGATTTTAACAGTAACAGCTACACCAGCTTGTGAAAGCTTGAACTGTAATAACATTTGATTAAATGAATAGAAACCTTTTATTTTGTCTTTACATATCCTGCAGGTATGTAATATGTGCAGTCAAATTGCATGTACTGCTTAGTTCTTATTTTTTTCTTCACCTATTTTTTTTTCTTGTTTTACACTTTCATGTCCCTTATAATCAGCTACTTGGATCTCAGTTTACAGATAATCTTTTGGTTGATAGACCATTAATGCAGGGTATGATGCAATGGTGCAGTCTATCAGCAATACCAAATGCTCTGCATTTGTGTATATATATATATATATATGTGTGTGTGTGTGTGTGTGTGTATATATATCTATATATATATATCTATATATATATATATATATATATATATATATATATATATATATATATATATATATATATAGATACTATTCCTTCACAGTGACAGTCAAATTCGTTTCTGAATTTATATCTTCTTCTGAAAGTGCATAATGTGTAGTCAGATTACCTGTGCATTTTATTATATGCATATATTGTGTGTGTGTGTGTGTATGTGTGTGTACATATATAATATTTTTATATTTCCTCCAAGTGTAACATAAGCATGCACAGGACTTAAGAATTTCAAGAAATGAAGAGTTTTATTGTACCAACGTTTCGGTTGCTGTAATAGCAGCCTTCGTCAGGATAAACAACAGTGATAACAAATCCCCTTAAATACCCCCCACTCTGTATTTTAGGCGCCAATAGTTGCCGCTAGGTCATTTGGTCTAATTAGTCAATAATCCTGATTAGTGAATCACCTGTGTACAGTGAAATGAACAGATAAATAAAAAATAAACTAGATGTCATAAACACACAGAGCCATAAACAATAAAAAATACATCAAGAGTAGTAGAAAGTACCATATGCCCATAATTCTATACCCCTTCTAAGTTCCATTTGTGTTTTCCTAATCTGGCTGTTTTAGGGTGATGCAAGAGCTGTATATAAATCTATGGAGGAAGATAGTGAATAGGCACCTAGGTCTGACGAGTTACATGGATGAAACAGGGTGCAACGTGTATATTAATGTTCATCAATTATTTAGGGTAGTAAATATCTTGTGTGAAAGATGGTGCTAAATACCTCTTAGTAAATCGCTTTCAAAATATGCCGTGGAATGTGCTGGAGACAAGCAGCTAGCATCCAGCCGGTTTTATAAAACTCTGATGGCTTAAGGGAGAGGAGGACTCGGTTTAGTGCCTAAATCGCTATATAAATAGATTAGAAAAGATTGTGCTGTGTATCTGGAAAAAGCGGGAATTGCTGTGCGATGTGCTGGTGTCCTGGAGTATGTGCCGGCTCATTAAGTTACCACTGGAAGGAATGGCGAAAGTGTAGGCATTGGAGCACATATACATGGTTTAGGAATTCCCTAGCTGTGACCTTTCAATTGTAAGATTTATAGATGGGCATACATATATTAAAGGGATAGTAATACTTACATTTTACTATCCCCCATATGAGCCCAGCGGCATCTCTCAAACCTTTATGGTTGGAGAGATATCCTCTTTCAAAGTTCCCTCTCCCCTGACGTCAACGTTGTAGCTGAGAGCAGGGGAATCCAGTCTCTGAGCAAGCAGAGGCTCTGCAGCAGAGCCGAGATCGTGTTATAGAAACAGAAATTCTTCAGTGAAATGGTCTTCTACGTGTGCTTGGTTTGCAAGCACACCTAGAAGACCATTTCAGTGAAGGATTTCTTCTTCCATAACGCAATCTTGGCTCTGCTGAAGAGCCTCCGCCGGTCCCGGGACCGGATTCCCCTGCTGTCAGCTAGAATGCTGACGTCAGGGGAGAGGGAAAAAGCAAAACTTTGAAAGAGGATATCTCTCAAACCATAAAGATTTGGGAGCTGCTGCTGGGCTCATTTAATTCAGTATTTTTAAGGGCCACAGGTTGGGGGATAGTAAAATTTAAGTATTACTATCCCTTTAAATTAATATGTTGGGGCAATAGGTTACATGAGGACATTTAAACCAATTGGATGTGTCCTCATTGGAACAAACTGAAATATACGTGAAGCGATACAAAGTTGCCCCAGTTCAAAACAGAAGTCATAACTTGAGTAAAAGAGTATTCAGGATGTCACATAAAACCGATCAGAGAGTGTGTTTACATACACTGCAATTAGGCAATGCCAGAGTCCCTGAAATGTCCTTTAAACTGAACCATAATGCGTTAATGTATTCATGCTAATGGGCCCTGACCCCTTAGCTGGTACACATGATCACTGTAATAGGTTTCATCCAGCATATAATAAAAATTACATACATTACAATTTCCTACAGGGCTATGGTATAGTTGTATTACGCTTTGCATATATGAAATTATATAAAAAAAGAAATTATATGCATGTTGTGCTGTGTCACTGTTAGGCTGTATATATATATTTTTTTCCATGAAAAGTATGGAATTTCCTACTGTATATCTTTGGGTAAACAGTAGTATCCCATACCTTTTCACAATGTGAGACTAGGTAAAAAAACATTTTTGCCACTTCAAAGATACTAAAGCAATTGAAAACAGTATTTCCTGCTGTATTCAGTAGACACTGTCCATCTCAGAGCAATGGTACCCCATTGACATGAGTTGCCATGCTGTAGAGGGTTCCAGGAGTACTAAATTGCACTTACCACAGTCTGTATATAGACATTTTGAAATGGGACATGACTGCATTGAAATGTTTGGCACAAATACAAACTTGAAGAAAATTAAGACAAGACTGTTTTGGAAAGTAGCAAAATGGCTGCAAAGTCTGAGGGATTGTGGATGTATGTGGTGTTTTAACCCCTAGTGTCTTATGATACCCCTTCCCATTTCATTTTGCCATCTGTTATACTCCTAGACCTGTCCGGGCTGAGAAGGAGAGGGCAGGAACAAAAGTTAAAAGCTACTTTTCACTGATCACCAAGTGATCATACTCACTCCTTCTTTTTCTGAACCCTGTTAGGAAACCATATATATTGCTTGAGTTTGGGGGAACCTCGTTGAGGGGAAGTTTTGAGGCCGGATTTCATTAGAAATCCTTAAGGGCAGCTGCTTCTATTTTAACATTTGTAAAATTTTGTTAATTCTGTGTGTGTCTAATGTATGTCTGCCTGCCGCCTCTGGTAACTAAGCCAGGTTCCAGAGGGTCTGCATGACAGAGAAATGATGCCCTGAGTGTCTGCAGACCCTCTCTGAAACCATGAACTGTCCTCCAGGGGATCCTTCATTGTTTCAGAGGTCTGGCTCCAGGTCATTTTTCACTTTATTAAAACGTATATACAAATAAAAAATTGGAATGTTGGGTAGATTTTCTCTGCCAAAGTTGATACCACTAAAAAAAATTGACATGTTCTAATAATGAAGGTTCTACTGGGTATTTACCAATTTAAATATAATTAAAACTTGTTGGACTGTAAACGGCAGCAACAGAGTGAAATATTTGCAACACTGAGTTGTTTGATAATGCAGCAGTGAAGGTGTTAAATCTTATTGTGTATGTTCATCTGTTCAATGGCAAAACACTCTGCGAACAGAACACTTAATACCAGATTCAAATCCCATGAAGGTGTGGGATCTCTGAACGTAGGCAGGCATGAGCCACCTCTGAACAAAGGTCTTGATGTCAGGAAGACAAGCAAGCCACTTTTGAAAAAGAACAGAGAGGGCTGACATTTGAGCCTTAATAGTACTAAGGCTGAGACCGTGTTGACACCATATTGAAGAAAGGCCAGAATCGTAGAAAGGCTGAAAGACTGTTTGAACATATCTCGGTCAGCACATCACTGGAAAAACAGAGGTCAGATCCAATGATAGGCGTTAGATGATATGGGCTTCTTAGCCTGAACCATAGTTTATGTTTCCTGTGTTCTGCATAGGACTTAAGAGAAAAGGGGATTTTTGTATACTTACAGATAAATCATTTTCACTTGGCTTATGTGGAACACAGGATTCCCTCTTGGAGAAAAACTAATGGTTAGAGTCCTGGGCATGAGGGTCCTCTTGGGTTTTCTAGTCCCTTGCTTGCTCCACTTCTGTTTCATTTCTTTTATCTTTGCTATTACGATAAAACTGAGCAAGTCTAGTCGAGGTAAAGTGAAGCAGGCATTGAATCTTTCTCTGAGAGCCTTAATATTCAAGTGCCCTGCCCTCCTGGAGTAGGGAACTTTTTCCCCATGGTTCCTGTGTTTATCATGGACTAATAGAAAAGGATTTATCATTAAGTACACAAAAAAATTAGCTTTTTTTGTAGTCCAACTGTGACATCTATTGACAATGGCCATACTACACATGAGATGATTTATTGTTTCACTGGGAACTTTCTACTGAACATATGCACCAATTATATTGTCATCATTTTTTTTTTAAACTGATTTGATTTACAAAATATGAAGAAAAAAAGGTATGATTTTCTTTATTTTAAACCCTATACAGATCCTGCACTAGGTGCATTTGTATGTATATATACACATGCTAATGGGGGCGATTTTTATATTTTAAAATGTCCAAACTTACCCTGCAGTGTAGGGAAACTCTTTCTTGAGCCCTGTATTAAGCAGTTTGGTACCCTGAAGCTGTACAGCTAATTTATTTTAAGCTTCCACTGGTTGAAGGGACTGCCAATCAGACCTGAAATTTAATTTTGTGGCTTTTCAGCATTTGTTACTGTAGTATCTATTTTTCTTTTAAACTATTATCTTAGTATACAGTGCTTACTATATGTTTACAGTCAAGCTTATCCACAAGAGTCATTGAAACTTTTAGGTTAAAATAGGTTCAGTTTCACATCACAGTATTTAATCAATAAATCTTAGTCAAAGATAATGATTTCCAAAATAACTTTCCAGAGTTTGGGCATTGAATGTTAACGAGTTACAACTCAGTGAAAACAAAGTGATCTGAAGCTTGTGATAAACATAGTCAAGGCATTTTAATTGCTTTGTGTGGGCTGAGGCAATAGTTGGCATTCCATTCCAACCCCCTTGCACCACCTTCCTCTTCTACTCCCTGAACTGTTTATATAAGTCTACACTATAAAACCAGGATTCATTCTCCTCTTCTGTGTGGTTTGCTTTAATGTTGGTCAGCTGAAATGTTAACCTGGTGATATGGGTTTTTTTTTCCTCAAATGTATTTTACAAATGATACATTCAAAGTCAAGTGAATTAAAATACTTTAAAATATGCAACTAAGCAATGAGGTTGATGTACCAAAAGGAAGTGGTTAAATAATGGAAGAAATCCACTACACCATAAAAGGCAAATAAAAAATACCACCATTCTCATTGATCAAAGAGGGATTCAACCCCTTTAATAATAGAGAGTTATCAAGTGCATGGTAGAACTGCTATTTTAATTAATGGCCACAGTATTTTAATTTATCTAATTTATATTTTTATTATTGTGACTTTTCCTTTTGGCTCCTTTAAAGGGATAGTAATACTTTGCTTTAACTTTATTTTATTTTGTAGGCATTAAAAAACATGAAGAATGATATGTCTTATCTCTCAAACCTTTATGGTTTATGAGAGATTCACAGGCAAAGTTTCCCCCTCCGGCCCATTTTACCTAGTGTAAGCAATCTCTTCTTATATGTGGAATGCAGTCCATAGACCAGACAGATAACAGAAGGGGACACTCTTATTCCTATGAAAACAATGAAAGCCCTGCCCCCCTTGACAAGCTTTTCAGGTTTTTCCCTTATCTTAATTGAAGATTGTCCCTCTCTGCAGTCTACCTGGGCACCTCCCTTCTGCTGTGGCTGAACAGTGTTACATCAGTAAAAGGGGCGGGAGGGGGACACTTTGTCATTGAATTACTCTGGAACTACAACTCTGACAGAATTGAAATAACACTCTCCAAAGTCCAAATACTATGATGATTAATTAGAGCTGCTTTTATTATGAAACATTTCTATCCCTTTAAGGCTCAGCGTCTTCTGCCTCCATCTTGGTTGCTGAACTTCAGCTCCTTCTTTCAGTTCTCCTCCATCATCTGCTGGGTTCTGGGCTACGGGACCAGCTCAGCATTGCTGAGGCTTCCCCTTTCAATGTGGGGAACCTAGGAAGGGGTCCTGTGCTACAACAGTACTGTTCGATGCCAGTACCTGGAGTGCTGGTGTGCCAGTTTGACTTTGTCCTTATCCTATGGCATTGGGTGGGCTCCAGGTCATAGTACTTGTATAGTTGGACTGGGCCTTTCCTCCTATGCATGGGGTCCTCTGTCTTGATGGAGGCATTCAACGGTGGTGGATGGAGAGCCACCACACCATTTTTTTTCTATCTTTTTACTTCTTCATTTTACTTTTCTTCAGTTGGCTTCACCCAGGAGGCACAACTTGCTGTGGGCTCTCCTCAGCCATTCTTTTTGGGGGTAATGAACCCTGACAAAAGCAAATGGGGAATTATGAGGAAGCCCAAAGACCACAAGAACTACTACAGTTTATTCTGCAGTGGTCAACTGTACATCATGCCACACCAGTCCTCCTAAGTGTTAAACTGCACAGTTATGGCTGTTGTTTACTGTGGTCCTTACTCAGTCCAGTTCAAGGGCCTTATTCTCCAGTAATATACGTGAGTTGAAGCCCTTATCTCAGCTATGGCTAGTAGATCTGTGTCTACCCAGGGTGTCCTTGATAAACGACAAACGATCGTCTATGACCTTTTTTTCTCCATAGGAAAGATTCCTCACTGGAGGATGACAAAACGGGGGTGGGGGGGGGGGTAGGGATTATTCTTCCTTTCTCCTGGAAGATTCCCTTGAGGAGGTCCCTGAGAGTTTGAAAGTCACCAGATGAGGTGGTGTAGAAGAAACAGTAATGGGAGGGACATAAGAGGGGAGAATGAGATTATGACAGGGCGTGTGGCTGAGTTAGTGCAGACAGAGGAAGGGAAAAGGGATAGGAGAGAAGGTTGGTAGTATGAGGGACAGTGTGTAGAGAGGATTATGAGAATATTACAGAAATGAATGTGTTTGCAGATATTTTGAAGGAAGGAGTGGTTTATAGTAGTCTGTGAAGATTGGAGGGGCAGTTTGTAATTTTTGGAGCAAATGTGTTATAATGCAGCAGTGAATGTTTGATGCAGTGAGATTTTGAGAGGATTAATAAGGGGGCTTCACCCCCGTCGCCCACTCCTGTCAAAATCACTCCCCCATATCTTTTGTAGTGCTAGCAGCTCCTTACATTCTGGTGTAGTGTCATGCAATGTGACAGTTAATGAAGGGCTGAATTTGTTAGTTAGTGAGACCTCTCGCAGATATTTTGACTGAAGTGGGGCTTTGTCCCCCTAATGCCCAATCCTATCAAAATCACGTGCCCACGTTTGTTGTAGTGTCTGCAACTCCTTACTTTCTGGAGTAGTTTCATGTAATAAAATAGGAAGGGAGTGCACACCCCTATGAAAATCATGCCCCATATTTTGGACTTTTTAAATCCTTGCAAAGATTTTGACAGGAGTGGTGGGGGTGGGAGGAGTATGTGAAAATGACTCCCCATCTTTGGACCAATGGAAAAGGCAGTGTGGAGGAGATTTACATAACTCCTCCTTGCTTCCACTCCTGGGGTGCGTGTTCCATGGATGCAGAATACTGGGCACATGATGCTTCATTTTTTTATTTATATAGATACATATAAAAGAAGATGGCCGTCACAAGACATAAATTCTGAGTCCATGTCGGCCACACCCCAGAGCTTTTTCATAGTGAAAGGCTTTACCCTTTCACTTCCAGGGACATATTCCATTGGATACCTCTTTGCACTTAAAGGATTAATGTGTGCATTGCAATTTGTTGAATACCTCTTTGGGAGCGAAAGGGTAAATAATTTCACTGACAGAAACTTATTGCATTTCATAACTCTTTGGCACTTGAAGGCTTAACCCATTCAGTGGCATAGGGTCCCCCCACCTCTTTTTTTTTTTTTTTTTTTTTTTTTTTTTTTTTTTTTTTTTTTTTAATCTCACTTAGCACCAAATAATTTTTTAACACTTTGCAATGCATTGGCTACCTCTTTTACAGTGAAAGTGTTAACCATTTCACTACCAGTGACCTATTGTTTTGGATACCTTTATCCCTTATACTTCCACAGAGGTATCCAGCGCACACTTTCAGTGCTAGAAGGATACCGAACAAATTGTTCTTCAATGCGTTTAATACACCTCTGCCGCTTGAAGGGTTAAAATGCATTTACAATGCTAATCCACGATTGCCAATCTCTCTCTCTCATCTATATGTATATATCAAGATTAACAAATCTGTCGAAGTAGAATAGTGAATGCGCCTAATACAGGAAGTGCCATTGTGAATGATTTCATACATCGGTGTAGTGTTGTTGTAAAGGCTATTTTTTTATGTTCAATTCAAGAAGCTTTCGTTATAAGGCTTCTTGGATTAGGACATGTGCAATTTCTATCTGCGCAGGAAAAATGCCTTCAGCGCATGCACACATTTCTTTCATTCTGCCCAAAGTTCTTTACATATTTTTCTCTACCCCTGGAGTAATGTATAGAATTCTATAGTCACCTGAGAAACTTAATGCTTAAGGTATTTGCAATTCTTTGAAATAAAGAATTCTCTTAATTTCTCTTAAAAAATGAAGAAGGTTTGTTGCTTGGAAATGTGTTTTCTTGTCATAAGAAACAAAAATTGCATATGGAAACGGTTATGTTGATATAGATTAATAGTAATCAGCTTTTATTATTGTTATTTTTTTCTTCAGGTAAATGCAACACCTGCGTTGTCAACAGTAACAGAGTTTGCTCTGCTTTCTCCATATGGATCTAGCTCTATATCTTCCTCACAAAATGAGTCTTATGGTTTGGCACATCAGAATGGCACATCGCTCAGCTCAACAGAAACAGCTGCACTACCCACATCTCCTCAGATTAATGGTAAACAAGGCATTGAGGACTTTGAACAAATTATCAAACGGATGGCACAAGTAAGTATGTGAGAATGGAAACTTTGACACATTTGTCTTAGTGTTATTGCGTTTGAATCCACATAACTGACATTGTGCGTAGGGTTCTATGTGCCATATTCAATAAGCAAAAGTATAAATGAGTTAAGTGGTGATTTTAAAGTGTAATTTTCACATATGCAAAAGTGATCACCAATCGATGTCCCACCAAACCATTAAAAAGAAAATATATACATATCAATCTACAGACTAAGCCAAGTTTAAATAATACCTTTGTAGCTGTGAGATCGCACTAGGGAGAAAGCAGCCATGTTCATGATGTTATTGTTATTGGCATCACTCTCTCTTCTCTTGTATGTCAGTGTTATGTTTTTTTTTCACCCAAATGAGAGGACATAATATAAAGCCGTGCTATACAGCTTGTACACTTTAAACTCTTTTATGTTACAGGTCCAGTTCATTGTGAAACACTACACTGGCGATGTCTCTAACATTCAAGGGTATAAATACCGTGTTAAATCAGTGGGAGCTTGGGACATTTTTATTTGTTCCCTATATTGCAGGTGGTTTGCTCTAGTATTGCATCTCTTCACTTTATTGCATACATCGCAATGTAGTATACATACACATGTTACACTGATGTTAAGGGGACATTATCAGCCAAAAAAGAAGAGTTGATATCCATTTAAGTATCATAGATTCCAGGCCAGCATTTATAAAAATTAAAAAGTTATAAGGTGCTTATGTGATACATTTCCTGTGGATCTATAGGCAGTTATGCATGAGTGTGTGACCTATGTTTGTTAACTTCAACCACATTTTTAATGCAATCTGTTGTGAAACCCTCTGGTACTCAAAGGGTTAAGAACTTTCATAAATAAAAGGAAATAAATCTCTGAACCGAAAAGGGTTCCAATCTCAAAGCAGTCATTTCTGTTCTAGGTTTTATCAAATGTGGCCTGTAGTATCCCTGAGCATTAATCATATTTTAAAGCTTTTGTACCAAATATTTTTTTTAAAGGAGTACATGTGGTCATATATGTTAAAGGCATAATATTAGATCAATTATACAAATTTTCATCTTGTAGCTATTAAAAAAAAATAAATGATGCCAGTCCCATCTCTCATACCTTTATGGTTTGAGAGATAATCGCAGTTAAAGTTTCCCCCTCCCTTTTCTCATACGTCAGCGCTCTAGCTGACAGAGGCAGATCCTGGTCCCAGGACCGGTGGAGGCTCTTCAGCAGAGATGAAATAGCGACAGTTAAAAAGAAATACTTCATTGGGACTCTTTGCAAGCACACTTTGTAGACCATTCAATTGAAGTATTTCTTTTTAAATGTTGGTATTTTGGCTCTGCTGAAGAGCCTTCGCCGGTCCCGGGACCAGGATCTGCCTCTGTCAGCTAGAGCGCTGACGTATGAGAAAGGGGAGGGACGGGGAAACTTTAGCTGAGATTATCTCTCAAACGATAAAGGTATGAGAGATGGAACTGGCATCGTTTGATTTTTTTTTTTTTCTCAATAGCTACAAGATGAACCTCCTTTCTGCTCTGCCAGAGCAGAAAGGAGGTGCCCAGGTAGACTGCAGAGAGGGACAATCTTCTTCCTATGAGAACAATGAAAGCCCTGCCCCCCTAGACAAGTTTTTCAGGTTTTTCCCTTATCTTAATTGAAGATTGTCCCTCTCTGCAGTCTACCTGGGCACCTCCTTTCTGCTCTGGCTGAGCAGTGTTACATCAGTAAAAGGGATGGGAGGGGGATACTTTGTCATTGAATTACTCTTGAACTACAACTCTGACAGAATTGAAATAACACTCTCCAAAGTCCAAATACTATGATGATTAATTAGAGCTGTTTTTATTATGAAACATTACTATCCCTTTAACTTTATGCAGCCATGCAGAAAGCAAAAAGATCAATAGTTCTGGAGCATGCCAATCACCCAAGGTGGGGTGAACAGTAAAATTAAACATTAAATGAATTTGGGCTGGTGCATTTCAAAGCCATGTGTTTGTGACCGATCTATCATTCAGTTTGTTAAAAGCCCTTTTAAAATCAACAGGAATTTGAAGAATTTTAATTTCCCCACTTTGGTGCACTTGGTTTGCTAGAGAATTGCTCATCGTTTGTTTTCTGCATCCAACTTTACATCTGCTCCCATGGATGTAGAATTGGCTTTACTTCATAGTTGGCCTTTAACCCCTTAATGACCCTTGATGGTCCTGGCACGTCATGGGTTGGGGAGCGATAAGGACGTGCCAGGACCGTCATGGAATTCAGGCCCCCCTGTGCAGCTGCACGCCATTCGGGAAGCCCTGAATCGGTTTCTAAAAAAAAAAAAATGGTCCGGATGAGTGCGCAATTGCCCAGTCCTTAAGGGGTTAAGTAATGGTTCTGCAGATTAGCCTTTGCTTTTAGAATCTGAATAGATAATTCAGTTTTGTAAGTACTGGTTTGAATTTAAAAGTATAGGTATTAAAGTACACCAAGTTTCGTCTACTATTTTAACACAAAGGGACATATCCTATATAATAATTCGCTAAAACGTGTGTAACGCCGCCACAATCATGCGCAGTAGAGACTGCTGCATGTGCTGCAGTCATGCGCAGTAGAGACTGCTTGCGCCGCGGCTGATACATAGTTGGGCGCTCCGAAGGAGCGTACAGCTCTGTATCAGTCGTGGCGCAGGCAGTCTCTACTGCGCATGACTGCCCTGTGACCGGCTGCCAGAGGCACTGCGGCCCGTGTAACGGGCTCTTCAACTAGTTTATCAATATAAAACCTTGATCAAGAAAAGAAATAAGGAAAGCTCACAGCGCTGACTCACCATAAAATATCCATGTAATAAATATAAGTTTAATATAAATATAAAGATTAATATATAGATGGCAGCAAGGAATGAGAGGGTTCTCCAGACCCCCAGACATAAGACTAAAACTCAGTGTGCAAACACAGACAAGAAAGGCAAACCTGCGCTCCTCTATATAAAGAGAACATGTGTGCCCTGTATTTGGCATATATAATACATCTTAGTAAATAAGTGAGATATTAGTCTCACAAATTGGCCAGTTCATGTATAACTTGCCACCCCACCAAGGTATCTCACTTTAAGGCAAGTCCTACTCTAATACACCTATGGAAGTGCTATCTAAATTAAAAATTCTCTGATGAAGGATGTTGTAGTAAACACATTAGAAAGGGACCCTTTAAATAGTGTTTTTTTTTTTTGGTAATGCTTGTGTGTCCCAGTGTATTGCAATTAAAAACAAAAGACGTACAATATAACAAAAAAGGTGTAGATGGAGGACTTACCTGATGCAGGACTCCATATGGGCCTGCACTGTATAGAAACGTGTGAAAAACTATGAGTCTTTTATATCCTTACTCATGGGTCATGTGAGGGATGATTGATACCAAACAAACAGGTTGCATGTAAGCTGAGACAGGGTGAAGGCCTTGTCCTTAAAGGCCAATTGTGAGGAAAAGAAAAGGAAATAGTGCAATGAAATATTGTGTACATTACGAAGGATAGGATAAAATGAGAAGCTGCTAGAATGAGCAAGGGAGAATTGTATACAGCAAGAAAAGAAATAAGTAAAGCTCACAGCGCTAACTCAGCATAAAATATCCATGTAATAAATATAATTTTAATGTACATATAAAGATTAAAGGGATATTAATACTTAAAATGTAAAAAAAATATGTTGTAGGGTTTATCCCCCTGAGTAAAACCTGATATTGCACCTAAAAAAATTAAACTTTGAGCTGTAATATCTTTTGAATAAAACACCTTTCAGCAGTGGGAGTACCCTTGTTTTACTCAGGGGGATAAACCCTGCAACATATTTTTTTTTACATTTTAAGTATTACTATCCTTTTAATATATAGATGTCAGAAATAAATGAGAGGGTTCTCTAGTTCCCCAGACATTAGGCCAAAACCCAGTGTGCAAACACAGACAAGAAAGACAAACCTGCGCTCCTCTATATAAAAAGAGCATGTGTGCCCTGTATTGGACATATATAATACTTCTTTGTAAATAAGTGAGATTTTAGTCTTACAAATTGGCCAATTCACGTATAAGCTTGCACCCGCCAAGGTATCTCAATTTAAGGCAAGTCCTACTCTAATACACATATGGAGGCTCTATCTAAGTGAAAAATTATCTGATGAAAAATGTTGTAGTAAACGTGTTAGAAGGGAACCCTTTAAATAATGTTTAGATGTTTTTTTATAATGCTTGTGTCCTCCACTGTATTGCAATTAAAAACAAAAGACGTACAATATAACTAAATAGGTGTAGCTTGAAGACTTACCTGATGCAGGACTCCATATGAACCTGCATTGTATATAAATGTGTGAAAAACTATGAGTCTTTTATATCCTTACATGGATGTTTGGTTAAAACAGATAAATCATGTTTATTAAATAAAATAATTCCCATTTTTTTATGTAGATATTGTATTTGAAATATATGTTGTGGTTATTTTGACCCCAGAATTGCTACAATTTTGTCAAGATAAACATGCCTCAAAAACAATTAAACCTCCTAGGAGGCAGTAGTATCCTAATCCTCCTATATAATAATTTGCTAGGATGTTTGTCACGATGCAGTCATGCTCAATAGAGACTGCCCACGTTCAGGCAGTCTCTACTGCGCATGATTGCATTGCGTGAGTGAGGCGACGCAAGACTGCATTGCATGGAGCAGTGAGGTAGCATAGTGGCCTCTTAACATTACCCGGACCTTGGCCCGTGTACACGGACTTTTACACTATTTGGTTAAATATATGAATACATCAATGATCTCTCATGTTTAGTATGTACAAAAGTGTTTTATCACATGTTCGTACAAGTGCACATGGTCCACCATCTTTAAGACTTTAGTTTGTGCAATCTCTGAATGCTCCTCTATAACCAGTGCAATTGTTTTTAAATTCTTATCAGTATACTTCAGTACTCAAAGTGAGCAGAAATGCCCAGGGACTCCTGCATTTCTCTACTCTTGGTTCAAGTAAAATAAAGATTGTGATTTCCTGCATAAGTCTCTTAGTACACTGATATTATGCAGTTGAAGAAATAAATCCATTAAATAAAATCCAGAGCCTGTTTTACTTCAGAATCTTAATAGAGCATTCCCTGAGTCTGATGTATTTCTTTAAGGACACATCTGGCTCTGATAAATGTAAAATATATTAAAGGGATAGTAATGCTGCATAATAAAAGCAGCTCTGATTAATCTTCATAGTATTTGGACCTTGGGGATTGTTATTTCAATTCTGTCAGAGTTGTAGTTCAAGAGTAATTGAATGATAAAGTATCTCCTTACCGCCCCTTTTACTTATGTAACACTGCTCAGCCAGAGCAGCAGGGTGTGTTCAAGTGGATTGCAGAGATGGACAATCTTCAAGTAAGATAAGGGAAAAACCTGAAAAACTTGTCAAGGTGGGCATGGTTTTCATTGTTCTTGTATGAAGAAGATTGTCCCATGCTGAGAGCTGTCTGGTCTAGCAACCAGATTCCACATCTGAGGAGAGATGGCTTACACTAGGTAAACGGGCGGGACGAGGAAACTTTATCATTCAATTACATTTGAACCACAACTCTGATAGTATTGAAATAACACTCTCTATGGCTCAGATACTATGAAAATTAATTGGAGCTGCTGTTTTTGTGAATCATTACTATCCCTTTAAAGGGATAGTAATACTTCGTTTTAACTTTATTTTATTTTGTAGGCATTAAAAAAACATGAAGAATGATTGATATAAGTCTTATCTCTCAAACATTTATGGTTTATGAGATATTCACAAGCAAAGTTTCCCCCTCCTGCCCGTTTTACCTAATGTAAGCAATCTCTTCTCAGATGTGGAATGCAGTCTATAGACTGGACAGATAACAGAAGGGGACACTCTTATTCCTATGAAAACAATGAAATACCTGCCCCCCTTGACAAGCTTTTCAGGTTTTTCCCTTATCTTAATTGAAGATTGTCCCTCTCTGCAGTCTACCTGGGCACCTCCCTTCTGCTGTGGCTGAACAGTGTGACATCAGTAAAAGGGGCTGGAGGGGGACACTTTGTCATTGAATTACTCTGAAACTACAACTCTGACAGAATTGAAATAACACTCTCCAAAGTCCAAATACTATGATGATTAATTAGAGCTGCTTTTATTATGAAACATTACTATCCCTTTAAGGAATCCGAAGATGAGAAATTCTGGGGCACCAAATTAGCTGCACCATAGATGACAAATGAAAATTCCTATTGATTTCATGAAGGGCTTTTGACCCAATGAATGGTAGAATTCATTGTGAAGTAATGAGTTGGATTCGATGAGAAGTTCTGTTTGTCTCCTATGGCGCAGTTGGTTTATTTCAGAACTTCTCATCTTGAACTTCCTGAATAACACTCTAAGGCCCATAGTTATAAAAGAAAACTGGAGTTATTCTGGAGTAAACCAACTATACTATAGGGGATAAATAAAAACCCCTGTTAAATTAAATTGGGCTTTTATCCACTTGAATACTAGAGAGGTCTCCAAAGCATTGCGATGGGTAAAAAGATCTATTCAAGTCCATGGGAGTTTAGGAATTTTTGTCTCCTATGGTACTGTTGGTTTACTCCAGAATAACACCACAAATATAAATAATAGTGTAAAGGCCCTTGTACACGGGCCAAGGTGCGGGTAATGTTAAACCTTTGAGTGCTCTGGCACTCAAAGGGTTCAGAGGCCGCTACTTCACTGCTCCACGCAATGCAGTCTTGCGTCGCCTCACTCACGCGATGCAATCATGCGCAACAGAGACTGGCCGAACGCGGGCAATCTGTACTGCACATGACTGCATCGGGACAAACGCAACTGGCCTTTTATATAATAGGATGAGCCTTTATCTTCTTAGCTTTTTTTTTGCATTGCAGAATTATATACTACAACAACAAATTTCACAAGTTTCCTGATTCTAAGTTTTACCTTGTCTCTTGTTTCTTGCAACAGGGTCGTCACGTAGAGACACTGGATTTAGCTAAACCTACTAGTAGTGGTCTTGGGTTTAGTGTGGTGGGCCTGAAAAGTGAAAATCGAGGAGAACTTGGGATATTTGTGCAAGAAATACAAGAAGGCAGCATTGCACATAAGTAAGATCATTTTGCATTACGCCTCTGCATGTATCCACTTATGTTCCTCTTGACTTGATAGCACAGGATTGGTGACGTGTCTGCATAGATTAGTTAGTTACAAAGGCACAAGATGTTTTTTCTTTTTACTTTTTATTAAGATTCAAGAAACATTGTTAAAACTGTAATGAAAGGTTTCAGTAGATGCAAGGAAGGTCTCAGCATCCGTAGGGTACCTCAAGTCCACTCTACTCTTTAATATAAATAAAGGTTTGGGGTGAACCCTGAGATAAACAAATAAAAACAAGTAAAACACTTGCTAGAAATGGTGCTACCACTTTCCCACTTTAAACCCCTTCTATAAATAATGCCACAAACTTTTACTTTGAATGGGGATTTCAGTTTTGCTGGGGAATTGAGCCTTAAAGGTGTTCAGATGTTAGAGCCCATGCTGAATCCAGATAAGCAAATTTCATAGTCCAAATCTTCAACCACTCTGGTGCCCCCCACCAAAAAAATATATATATTTTATATAAACAAGAAATGTCTAGTGTGCAGACCTCATACATGAGCAATACATGTAGCTGTGTCCATCTTTAACCAGGGCTGATCCATAGATAGAAGATAATGTGTGGCCATCTTTCAAAATGACAAATCCGGGAAAATGAAACAATGATAAGGCCATCTTTGTAAAGGGCCAAGCAAAAATAGGAAACAGCAAGAAAGCAGCCATCTTAGAACATGGCAAACATTGGTGAAGGCAATGTTGCCATCTTTGATCAAGGGCATCCATGACCAGCAACCTACACTTTTAGTCCCTATATTTGTAAAGGTTATCCATCTGTGATGTATTCTGTATTGTCTGGTATGGGGCTTGAAGTGGAAATTTGAATGGAAACCTCAGTAACACTAATAATGAATGCTATGGGAGAGCTTGAGTAACAGACTATGGGTTTCCACAGTATGGATTAGGAACAGCATCAATCTGTGAGCACAAGAGAAAACTGCAGTTCAGTGTAAACAAAACACTTTTGAGCTGTAATGTTTGAATGAAAACTCTCCTAACAAAAAAGTTAACTGTCCCTTTAAGCTTGCTTGCCAACATGAAGGCACCACATAGTGGGAAATTTCTTTCTGCCACAACATTTCTTGGATTTGTTATCTGTTTGATGTAGTTTGAACAGATTAACACATGACCTATCTTGCATACACAATGGGCATACACATTAATGGAGTGCATTATGAAATATGCTTTATTTTGCATTTATCCTAGGGATGGGAGATTGAAAGAAGTAGATCAGATCTTGTCCATTAATGGTCAGCCCCTTGACCAGACCATAACACATCATCAAGCCATTGGCATCCTACAAAGAGCAAAAGATCAAGTGCAACTAGTGATTGCAAGAGGACCCTTGCCTCAGCTAGTTAGCCCTGTGGTATCGCGTTCACCATCAGATGCCAGCACAGTTTCTGCTCTTTCCAGCCCTGTAAGTATTAAATTATGTCATCAGAAGTAAAAATGCTTCCTTTCAGTGGTTACCATTATTTTGTTTATCTGATCTATTACTGCACATCTTTGTTTACAGTGAGGATGAATGACGTGCTTACTTTCAGATAAGAAGATATTCTCCCCTTGCCATTTTGATTTCTCTAGCTTTGTGTTTTATGCTTCAGATAGATGAGAATGTCATGGGGAAACATTATCTCCTGGGATGCAAGATAACTTCCAGTACATTGCAGATCAGTATTCTAAAGATACCTTTAGCATCTAAAGTGGTTAATTCTCATAACATCTGCAAATATAATTTATGATGGTATGTGGTACTTACCTCTGTGGTTTTCAGTGGGCTAAGTTATTGAAGAAATGTCTGTCTACAGGTGGGCAACCTGTAGCTTCTTACTTGGTCAATGGCTGAAGGTAATAGGATTTGCAGTTTAACAACTGGGGAGTCACATGTTTTTCACCTTTTTTTTGTGTCTCAAAAGTTCATTCAATTGTGAAATTAGGAATTTGATGCACTGAAAGTTATCCGTGTTAAAGAATATATAGCACATGATAAAAAAATGATAGAACAAGGGGTTTTAGGGCCTACTACAGAGCTTTATTCCATTGCAGTTGATCAATGTTTTTTTTCTCTACACCAGTAGCAAAATTGGCTCTCATATTCTGTGTTCCTCTGTTACAGTTGTACATTTCAGATTAATATGAAAAGCCCACCAGTGATGCAAACCATTTCTGAGATTGATGTTTGTGGCTTTAATGGCTCTTTCTCATGATCAAAAAGGCAACAAACAGTACAGTGAGATAATACAATGATGTTAAATGTGAAAGGGATTAGTCATCCTATTGTTCAATGTAATTTTCTATACTGAATACTATGTTCTGAACATTCTTTACCTTTTATTTTTGTCGTGAAAATCCAATTAAAAAGTTACACCTCCCGCCCCTTTTCAGCATGTCGCTCTGACTTCCCTCAGATCAGAAAGCCAATCCAGACAGATTGAAATGAGAGACAGTATTGTGTCAGCATAAGGGGGGGCAGGGTTTTCCTTACTCTGACGGACACAATATTGTCCTTTGTTGTGATCTGTGTGGTCAAACGACTGGATGTCAGATATGAGGGAAGTCATCGTGATGTGCTGAAAAGGGGTGGGAGGGAGAAACGTTTAATTGGATTTTCAAGCCAGAAATAAAGGTAAAGGATTTTCAGAACATAACATTCAGTATAGAAAATGACATTGAACATTCAGGTGAACATTTATTTTGTGACATTATTATCTCTAACGATCAGTACATTGCTTCAAAAAAATAAAAGGAAGGAAAAACTCAAAAGTAACGCTAACAATCAAGACTATTAACCGTTTTGGTACTTTATCAACGCATATAGAACGTTATAGCATTCAAGATGTTACCATAGTAATTTACTTCAAAATTTATTACTGTAATTTTTTTAGGTAAAAGTTACCAGGTATTTGTATTCGATTTTTTTTTTAAATAGAAGAGGATAGTTGTAGCTCTATCTTCAGAAGACAATTTGCAGAAAACTGCAGTGTGAAATATTTCAATCTTCAACATGCAACATAACCACACATACACTGCCAAATAAAACTTTTCAACCATCACTTAACCCTTTGATTGCCAGAGAGGTATCCAGTGCTTTTAAACACAATGTGTTGCATAAAAAATTGAAAGGAAAAAGAGAGGGGCATCTCATGGAGTAGTAAGTTCTTTGAAATAATTCACTCCCCTCATTTCGACCCTTTATCCATAGTACTCACAATATGGATTGGTCCGTCAAGCACTTATGTGTAAGACAGACTTAAACCAGCATGTGGGAGACAACAATGCCCACTCCCACTCAGGCTCACTCCTCCGGTATATCGGTCCTTCAGCAGCTCACAGATGATCCGACAGGTATAGCAAGAAGCTTTCACCACATGAACCCAAAAAATGAAGAGAACAAAAGTGCGAGTAGGATTTCTACAGTTTCAGGAGGTCTTAGTATATATCTATTAAGCAAGACAGCAATATTATTATTATTATTTATTTGTATATGGCAACTAATTCCTCAGTGCTGTACAATTGGGAATAGACATACAGAGGTATTAAATAGTACGATCAGATGTGTAGAACAGAGGACCCTGCTCGTGAGAGCTTACAGTCTAGAGGAAGGTAGGTTTGACACAGCTGAAGTAAGTGCTATTGGGTTTAAGTGCCTCCTGCCACATGAACTGCCAGTCAGTGGGTGGAAGTGAGAAGTGCTGTTGAGTGCAGTGATCCGGGCAAGAGGTGAATCTTGGTGATAATGTTTATGGAGGCAGTTGATAGGCTTCCCTGAAGAAATGAGTCTTCAGGGAGGGTCTGAAGATTTGAAGGCTGGGGGAGAGAATTCCAGAGCTGAGGTACAGCACGGGAGAAGTCCTGTAGGCGGGAATGGGAGGATGTTATAAGAGCTGTGGAGAGCAGAAGGTCGTGTGCAGAGCGAAGGTGGTGGGTGAGAGTGTATTTGAAAATGAGAGATAAAATATAGGGCGGTGCGGTGTTAGTGAAGGCCAGAATTTTTAATTTAATTCTGTATGCTAATGGCAGCCAGCGTAGGGACTGACAGAGGGGTTTGGTGTTAGAGAAGCGATGAGTGAGGTAGATTAGTCTTGCAGCAGAGTTCATTATGGACTGTAGTGCGGTTAGTCAGGTGAGACGAAGGCCAATTAGTAATGAGTTACATTAGTCAAGACGAGACATGATGAGTGTTTGGATTAGAATTTTGGTACTGTCATGTGTAAGAAAGGGTCGGATTCTAGAGATGTTGCGGAGGTGGAGGTGGCATGAGTTGGAGATTGACTGGATGTGAGGAATGAAAGATAGGGCGCAGTCAAATGTGACCCCCAAGCAGCGTGCTGTAGGGGTTGATGTGATGGTAGTGTTTTTAACGGTGAGGGCAGTATCTGGGGTAAGGCTAGTTGTAGATGAAGGGAAGATAATTAGTTCATTTTTGTCAAGGTTAAGTTTGAGTTGATGGGAGGACATCCAGGAAGACACAGCAGACAGACAGTCAGATAATCGGGACACGAGGGAAGGGGAGAGGTCTGGGGAGGAAAGGTATATTTCAGTGTCATCAGCATAGAAATGATGGTGAAACCCAAAGGAGTTTGTTAGTTTTCCAAAGCATACAGTGTAGATTGGGAAGAGAAAGGGTCCCAGTACTGATCCTTTAGCCACTCTGACAGACAGTGGGAGGGGTGGGGAAGTGGAGCCAGAGTAGGAAACACTAAAGGAGCGGTTGCAGAGATAAGATGAAAACCAGGAGAGTGCAGTGTCACAGAGACCTAGGGAGTGGAGGGCTTGGAGCAGGAGTGGGTGATCTTCTGTGTCAAAGGCGGCTGACAGATCCAAGAGAATGAGTAGGGAGTAGTGGCCTTCTGACTTGGCGGAGAGCATGTCATTGGCCACTTTAGTGAGGGCAGTCTCAGTGGAGTGATGGGGGCGGAATCCGGATTGCAAGGCATCTAGCAGGCAATGGGAGCAGAGGAATTTAGTGAGCCGGTTATATGCAAGACGCTCCAGGAGCTTGGAAGCGAATGGGAGTAGAGAAATTGGCCAGTAATTTGACAGTGAGTTTGGGTCCAGGGAGGGTTTCTTTAGGATGGGAGTGATTAGTGCATGTTTGAAAGAGGATGGGAAGGTGCCGGTTAACAAAGAGAGGTTGAATAAGGGAGTAATGATTGGAGTTAGTAGAGGGGAAAGTTCTTGAGTGAGCTGAGATGGGATTGGGTCAAGAGGTCATGTGGTTAGGTTTGAGCGAGTGAGGAGAAGGGAGAATTCATCCTCAGTTACGGGTGGGAAGGAGCTTAGTGTTTATGTGGGAGAGGTGACAGGGCTAAGTTGGCTGGGTGGGGGTGGGACTGATGAAATGTCATGTCTGATAGATTCGATCTTGTCCTTGAAGTGGGTGGTGAGATCTTGGGCAGAGAAGTTAGTGGAAGGTGTTTGTGCTGGTGGGTGTAGAAGAGATTTGAAGGTTGAGAAAAGGCGTTTCGGGTTAGAGGAAAGATTAGAGAGGAGAAGTATGACTGTTTGGCCAGGGAGAGGGCAGAGCTATATGAACGGAGAATTATTTTGTAGTGTATGAAGTCAGCTGTGGAGCGCGATTTCCTCCAGTGCCTTTCGGCAGTGTGTGAGCACCTTTGGAGGTATTGTGTTTGTCTTGTGTGCCAGGGTTGTAGTGGGGGTAGTACGTGGGTGGCGTGGGCTTGCAGGTGCAGCTGTGTCAAGGGCTGAAGTAAGAGTGCTGTTGTAGAGAGCAGTAGTTTTGTCTGGGCAAGTAAGTGTGAGGATGGGGTGGAGAACAGAAGAGTATGCAGATTTATCCGTATGCTCTTGCGTGGTATGATGAGGTTACCGGTGAGGAGATGGTGGTCAAAGAGGGGAAAGGGGACATTAGAGAAGTTGGATACCGAGCAGAGGTTAGTGAAGATCAAGTCAAGGGAGTGACCATCACTGTGTGTAGGAGAGCTGGTCCACTGTGATAGGCCAAAAGAGGTTGTTAAGGAGAGGAGTTTGAGGGCATGGGGGATGTTAAGATTATTTAAAGAGATGTTGAGTTCGCCCAGTATGAGAGTAGGGACATCAGAGGACATGAAGTGAGGGAGGTAGGAGGTGAAGTGATCCAGGAATTGTGCAGTAGGACCAGGTGGCCTGTATATTACTGCAACACGCAAGGGGAAGGGAGAGAAAAGGCAAAGTGTGTGAGCTTCAAATGTAGGGAAGGAGAAAGAAAAAACAGTCGGGATTACCTGAAATGTATGGTTAGGGGACAGCAGGATTGCCACTCCACCCACCCGGTCTGTTGCCAGGCCTAGGTGTGTGGGTGAAGTGCAGGCCTCCATGTGAGAGTGCAGCAGTGGAGGCAGTGTCTGACTATATGAGCCAAGATTCAGTGATGGCAAGGAGTAGGTAGTGAGAAATGAACAGACCATGAACAGCTGTTAGTTTGTTGCACACAGAGCGGGAGTTCCAGAGACAAAAACAAAAGGAGGGGGTGAGAGGTTAGGTGATGTGGTACGGTTATTAGGTTGTGGATGTTGCGCATGTGAGTGGGTTCTGCGGTACAAGAGAGAATGGAAGGGGGGCCTGGGTTAGGTGATATGTCACCTGCAGCAAGGAGGAGGAGAAGGGACAGATACATAATTTGGGAATGAGATTTGAAGCAGCGGGGCTTTTTTGCAGGGGTAGAAGGAGATGGTGGTGATAGGGAGTGGAGGAGTGAGAAAAGTTCATAGGAGCAGAGAAGTGGTGAGGGAACAATTGAGGTACAGAGACAGACACACAGCGGTTTTTTACACACCGGCATGATTCCTCTGTTCTTACACGTCTCCGTATTCAATACTGGAAGTGTTAATACCCTACTTTGTATAGGAAGTATAATAACTTCAGAAGTAAATGAGTGCTGCTAAATCAAGTATAAGAATGTATGAACACTATTTAAAACAGACCTTTACATATGGTCATATATAACTTTACAAACAATATTTTAAAAATGGCTCATTTTAATTTAATGCTTTTCATGGCATACGAACCTGCCACTTTATCAAACAATAATGAACTTCCTACTAATCAACAAGCAACAAATGTGTTTCATGGAACCCCTTGTACTTCTACAGGGTGCTCTTGGCCTTGTCAGAACCCAGACTGAGAACCACCGTTATAAGTGCATTTTTCTTCCTGAAGTACAAGGACCTTGTCAAAATATATTTTTACAGAGCTGTAATGAC
The DNA here is from genome assembly GCA_037306005.1 of Rhinophrynus dorsalis. Taxonomy (NCBI): domain Eukaryota; kingdom Metazoa; phylum Chordata; class Amphibia; order Anura; family Rhinophrynidae; genus Rhinophrynus; species Rhinophrynus dorsalis. The sequence continues at coordinate 395,113,213 of CM074718.1, forward strand.
GTTTACATTTTTGTAAATTAACCCTTTTAGTGCGTGAGGGGTATTTAATGCGTTGTTTTGCTATGCATTAGATAACCCTCTGGCACTCATAGGGTTAACCCATTCCCCCCCCCCCAAACAGAATAGTGCCATCTCTTTGTTTTCTTTACTAAATGTTATTTTAATGTTTTCTCAGATGCACTGGCAGCACGTAGAGACTATTGAACTGGTGAATGATGGGTCAGGTCTGGGTTTTGGAATCGTTGGAGGGAAATCAACCGGTGTCATTGTCAAGACTATTTTACCTGGAGGAGTAGCAGATCAGGTTGGCTATTTTTTTTTTGGGATACAGAATGAGTTATAATCATTCCTATCATGCGGAGCTGCCTTTACCATTTGTGTGCCAGAGAGGTATCCAACGGTTTGCAACCATTGGATACCTCTCTAGCACTCAAAGATTAAAATGTGCACTATTTGCATTGATTGGTGATTTAAAGGGATAGTAACACTTCATTTTAACTTTATTTTATTTTGTAGGCATTAAAAAAACATGAAGAACGATATAAGTCTTATCTCTCAAACCTTTATGGTTTATGAGATATTCACAAGCAAAGTTCCCCTCCCCGCCCCTTTTACCTAGTGTAAGCCATCTCTTCCCAGATGTGGATCAGGTTGTATGACAGGACAGATAACAGAAGGGGACAATTTTCTTTGTATGAAAACAATGAAAGCCCTTCCCCCCTTGACAAGTTTTTCAGCTTTTTCCCTTATCTTAATTGAAGATTGTCCCTCTCTGCAGTCTACCTGGGCATCTCCCTTCTGATCTGGTTGAACAGGGGGGGCTACTTTGTTTGTGAATATCTCTTAAACCATAAAGGTTTCAGAGATAAGACTTATATCATTCTTCATGTTTTTTTAATGCCTACAAAATAAAATAAAGTTAAAATGAAGTATTACTATCCCTTTAATTTGCTCTCTTTCCATCCTGAAACCTAGGCATATTTTCTCACCCTCCTAGAATTACACGTTACACATTATAGACCAGAGGGTTGTGTAATGCATTGCGTATCTCAACAAAGTTTCTGAATTGACATTTCAATGTTTCTTTTAGATACAACTTGCTTCCTTTTGCATTGGTTTTGATAATATATGTCGTGTAATTCTGTTTCTAGCTGATTAAAGCCATTAATTAACAGTTACCGCTTTTGTAACGTGTTTTGAATTTGAAATACCTTATATATTCTTAAAAATGTACGTGTATTTTAATAGTGTGAGCTTCGTGAAGGTGAACTGGGTATTTATATAAATGCAGATTCTGGAATATACACTGTGTGCACAATTATTAGGCAAGTTGTATTTTTGAGGAATAATTTTATTATTGAACAACTACAGTGCTCGCCGTCAATCCAAAACGTTAAGAAACCTTAAACCTGAATATTTAAGAAAGTAAAAGTGAGGTTTTGGCTTTCTTAGGTTAATATATGTGTGTGCACAATTATTGGGCAACTATTAGTGTGCACAATTATTACGCAACTAAATGAAAAATGATAATTTTCCCATCTTACGTGTTTATTTTCATCTATTAAAGTCAGAATACTAAACAAAATCCAGAATACAGAAAAAAAAAATCAGTGATCAATATAGCCACCCTTCTTTTCAATAACAGTCATAAGCCTTCCATTCATGGAGTCTGTCAGTTTCTTGAACTATTTATGATCAACTTTTTGTGCAGCATCAATCACAGCCTCCCAGACACTGTTCAGAGAGGTGAGGTGTACTGTTTTCCTTCAGCGTAAATCTGCCGTTTAAGAAGGACCCACAAGTTTGCAATAGGTTTTAGGTCAGGTGAGGAAGGGTGCCATGTCATTATTTTATCATCTTTAAAGAGATAGTAATACTTAAATATTACTATCCCCCATCTTGTAGCCCTTCAAAAATGAGCCCAGCGGCATCTCTCAAACCTTTATGATTTACGAGATATCCTCTTTCAAAGTTCCCTCTTTTTGCCTTTCCCCTGACATCGGCATTCTAGCTGAGAGCAGGGGAATCCTCTCCTGGGATCAGCTTTAGGCTTTTCAGCAGTGCCGAGATTGCGGTAATAAAAAAGAAATCCTTCACTAAAAAGGTCTTCTATGTGTGCTTGCAAGCCAGGCACAACAGACCTTTTAAGTTAAGGATTTCTTTTTTATTACCGCGATCTCAGCTCTGCTGCAGAGACTCCACCGGTCCCGGGACCGGATTCCCCTGCTGTCAGCTAGAATGCTGACGTGAGGGGAGAGGGAAGTTTGAAAGCGGATATCTCTGAAACCATAAAGGTTTGAGAGATGCCACTGGTCTCATTTTACTCAGTTTTTGAAGGGCTACAAGATGGGGGATAGTAATTTTTAAGTATTACTATCCCTTTAAGGCCTTTACTGGCTAGCCACGCAGTGGAATACTTTGATGCATGCAACGGAGCATTTTCCTGCATAAAAATCATGGTCTTCTTGTTTACCAGGTTCGTTTGTGGACCTAAGCCCTGGGGGAAAATCTTGGCTGCAAGTTCTTTCCCCAGGAGTTGCCCACTGAGGCTTCTTCTTGATATATGGTAATCTGAAGACAGAAGACCAGCTGAAAAAGGTGAGCATCCTTTGAGTGCTGAGGTCCACATGTCCCATGCTTCCCCTCCGCACAGGGGTCTCATTTGGAGTTCCTATTACATACTAATGCACTCATTGGGTTTATTCTGTATGTCTGCGAGGTGTTTGGAGCAAGTTTCTGTGTTAACAACCTTTTACTGCTGGTTAGCACCTTTTGGGGGGTTTTGGGCACTCTCCCTATTGGGTTCAGTGTTTATTGGGTCTACTGTTTTTTTTAGCGGGATTCTGAGTGGTTTACATTTGGTATTCACCTCGTTAATTTTATGTTCTGGTGCTTGTTTACACATAGATGCCATTGCTCCATTCACTTCTATGGGACTTTACCGTTTGGGACATATCTCTGCAGCCGCTCCACGTAGTGTGGTCAGAGATGGCTCATGTTGTTGGTTTTCCCTTGCTGTGTCATCCGGTCAACGTTCTGGGGTGTTGGGGCTTTAGGGGGCTCTGGGCACTGTTGGGGTACTCTGTCAGCGAAACTACGTTTCCCATGAGCACCTGCTTCTCGTGCTCGTTTTGCGGCAGCCATTTTGTTTATTCGCAGATCGAGTATCCTACTCAGGGCTTGGACTCTCCTTCTCTCCTCAGCAGTTTTAGCCCTTCGCCTACCACATCAATTTGAATTAGCTTTTCTGGGTTGCATTAATTATCACACACGCTTTATTGTGGGTGTTTTGATACTTTGACCGTTTTGACTCTGTGAGAATGTCTGCTCCGTTAGACCTTGGGGCTAAACCTAAGACTGAGGATACTGGGGTGTCTGTGTCCCCCATTGTTTATTGCTCCTCATGTCAATCAGGGTTACCTAGAGAATACTCAGGTCATGTTTGCCCAGCATATGCTGCTGCCCCTGAATCCCCTGCTGGGGCCTCCAGCCATGCACTAAAGCCAATATGGATGCAAGAGTTTAAGGCTACTACCAGGGACCTCCGGTACACCTTACAACTCCTTCCATCCACTTTGCAGGGGGTCTTCAACTTGTGGCAAGCCCCCACCCCTGTCAGATCTTCCCTGCCTAAACCGCTGGGTGTACTTGATGTGTCTGATTCCACTGAGGAGGAATTATTGGTGGACTCTGATGATGATGAATGTTCAGCTGTTCCTTCTCAGTTTTTTGAGGACCCCTTCGAGGCGGACCCCATTCCTTTGGCTGAGGGCCTGATCAGAACATTCCCTTGGTGTAGGAGGCGTCTTCTGACCCCTCTGATTTTTTCCAGGAGCCTGTTAGGCCCCATGCCTGCTTTCCACCTAATCCCACCCTTGACTGCTTGGTGTCAGTGGAGTGGAAATTTCCAGACAAGAAACCATTTGTGTCTAAAAAGTTTGCTAAACTTTATCTGTTTTCTGAAACGGCCCTTACTCAGTGGGTTCATCCCCCCAAAGTGAATGCCCCAGTTTCCAGGCTTTCTAAGTCAACTGCCTTGCCAGTGGCTGTTGCCTCTGCTCTTGAAGACTGGACCGATAAGAAGCTTGAGACTATTTTTGCGATAGTGGGCTCTGCTCTTCGCCCTAACTTTGCTGCCGCATGGGTAAATAGGGCTGTGGCTATTTGGTCTGAACAGCTCAATTCTGCTGTCCGTCAGGGGGCCTCTACTTCTGACGTGTTGCGTCTTCTTGCTAATGTTGCTGAGGCTCAGCATTATATCTCTGCCACCCTGTTTGATGTGTTGTACGTATGGTAGCCAGAGCATCTAAAATGTCTGTGGTAGCCAGAAGGACTCTTTGGCTTAAGATCTTGTCGGCTGACATGGCCTCGAAGAAGGCTCTGCTGTCTTTTCCTTTTCAGGGTTCTTCCCTGTTCAGGCCTAAACTCAAGGATCTCATCAGCGAGGCCACTGGAGGGAAAGGTTCCCACCTGCCAGTGGTCCTGAGGAAGAAAGCACCTGTTAAAAGGCTTTTTCGTTCCTTTCAGGCAGACTCGAGCCAGACCCAGATGGTCCCTCTTGCTCCGCGCTCCTCATCCAAGCCTAAGCAGCAATGGAGATCTGAGTCCTCTGCAAAACCCAAAGCTTCCAAACCTTCGTTTGCATGACTCACCGAACCCGGGTCCCCACCCGCAGGTAGGTGGCTGCTTACACCACTACCTTTCAGCTTGGCAGGCCTCTGTGGCAGACCCATGGGTTTTACAAGTGGTGGCCTCGTAATACAGGATTCCCTTCACCTCCCTTCCTCCTCCAAGGACCTTTGTTTCTCGTTTCCCTTGGGAGCAGAAAAGAGATGTCTTTTCGAGGAAGCTGTACAGGCCCTTCTGGACAAGGTGGTCATGGAGCCAGTTCCCCCTCGGGAGAGGGGCTTGGGATTCTATTCCAACCTCTTTGTGGTTTGCAAGAAGGATGGAGGCTGTAGCCCCATTTTGGATCTGAAGGATCTCAACTCCTTTGTGTTAAGGTCCCAATACCGCCAGGAGTCTCTGTGCTCAGTGATAGCAGCCATGTCTCCTGGGGAGTTTCTGGCCCCTCTGGATCTTTATGATGCCTATCTGCACATCACCATTCATCCAGAGAATCGGCAGTATCTCCGCTTTGCCTGCGACCGAGGACACTTCCAGTTCTCTGCCCTCCCCTTTGGCCTGACCACAGCTCCTGAAGTCTTCAACAGAGTCCTAGGAGCTTTGATATCCGTCCTACATCAGAACGGTATCAGGGTAACTAACTCCATATATGGACAACCTTTTTCTTAAGGAACTCCTTTGCCAGCAGGTACAGGACTGCAGTCATGCTCTCTACCATCACGGGTGGATCATCAACTTGGACAAGTCAGACCTTGTTCGTTCTCAGAAGATGGTCTTGCTGGGTCTCCTCTTCGACATTCAGAGGGGGATGGTGTTTCTGACAGACGAAGTGGCTCATCAGATAGTACTGAAGGTCCAAGCTATCCTGTCTCAGGATCCAGTTCCAGCCAACAAAATGTCATCCATGGTGGGAAAGTTAATTTCCACCATAGAAGCAGTTTCGTTTGCCATGGCTCACACCAGGGAACTTCAGAGGTTTCTGATCCTGGCCTGCAAGGGCCGTCCAGATCTCCTGGAAAGATCCCTGTCTCTCCCTCTTCAAGTGGAGTAGAGTCTCTTGCGATGGCTCAACCTGAACAATCTCCTGAAAGGTTGACCCTTCCTGGTGCCCAAGACCACAGTGACGACGGATGCCAGCCTCTCCGGTTGGGGAGCGGTGTTGAAGCACTTGAGTGTTCAGTGCAAGTGGTCTCAGGAGGAATCTCTCCTTCCCATCAATGTCTTGGAGCTTTGGGCGATATTTCATGCCCTATATCACTGGACACCACAACTGGAGGATTTCCAGGTCAGGGTGCAGTCGGACAACACCACAGCGGTAGCCTACATCAACAAGCAAGGCAGCACAAGAAGTCTTGCAGCTTGGCTAGAGGTCAAGGCTATTTTGTGTTGGGCAGAGGATCATATCCCTGCCATTTCTGCAGTTCATATCCCTGGCGTAGACAACGTTCTGGTAGACTTCCTTAGTCGACGCACAGTGAACAGCGGAGAGTGGGAGCTGCATCCAGAAGTGTTCAACCTTATCATCCAGCGGTGGGGTCTTCCATGCATCGACCTGATGGCAACCAGACACAACAGGAAGGTTCCAACATTCTGCTTTCGCTGGGCGGATCCCATGGCTCTGGCAGTGGATGCCTTGTCGATCCCGTGGACGTTTCCTCTGGCTTACATCTTCCCTCCTGTTCCCCTGTTAAACAGAGTTCTTCAGAAGCTGAGACTGGAGCTCTGCCCAGTCATTCTAATTGCTCTGTACTGGCCCCGCCAGGCTTGGTTTCCGGAGCTTCTGGACCTCTCAGTGGCGGAACATCTTCGACTTGCCCCCAGACCTTCTTCTACAGGGTTATCTCTGGAAGGAAGACGTTCATCTTCTGGCTTTCACGGCATGGAGATTGAACCCTCAATTTTGAAGAAGATAGGATTTTCTTCTGGAGTGGTAGCTACTATGCTTAGTGCCTGTAAGCCTATTTCCTCTAAGGCCTACCTTTCTGGCTTGGTGTGCTGACAAAGACATGTCTCAGGATTTTGACCTTTCTACAGTTCTTTCCTTCCTCCAGGATGGTGTGGATAAGGGTCTCAGTCTGAGTTATCTTAAGGTTCAGACTTCTGCGCTCTGTCTTTTTTCAGAGGCGTCTTGCTATCATTCCTGATGCCAAGGTTTTCTTCCAGGGTGTTGCTCATACCCCTCTGGTGTTTAAGTCCCCTGTTCCTCAGTGGGATCTTAACCTGGTTCTGGGGGTACTCCAGCATCCTCCTTTTGAGTCCTTGGCTACCATTCCTCTACATCTGCTGACGTGGAAGATGGTCTTTATCCTGCTGATTGTTTCTGTTCGCCGAGTTGCGAAGCTGCATGCCCTGTCTTGTAGACCACCCTTTTTGTTTTTTCACAAGGACAAGGCGGTGCTTCGCACCTCACAAGTTTCTCCCGAAGGTGGTGTCTGAGTTCCACATCAATCGGGAGATTGTGGTTCCTTCCTTCTGTCCTAACCGTACTTCTGACAAAGAGAGGGATCTTCATCTCTAGTTCAGTGTGCTATGTGCTGTTTTACCCCTGTTCAGTGTCCATTGACACTTTGCGGTTAGTGTTGAGATATTTATGATCTGTAGGTTCATTGGTGCTCTGGTGACTTTGGGGGCCTGCGCCTGGTCCTTGCCTTTCTTCCCGCTCTGGGGAACTTAATGGTTGGACATTCCATAGTTACCAGTAACCTGTATTGGACGACAGAGAAAATAGGATTTTAGTCTTACCTGTTAAATCCTTTTCTCTTAGTCCATACAGGTTACTGGTCTCCCACCCTGTCAAGGGACCACGCTTGGCTCTCCTGTGGCAGAACGTGGGGGTCCTTTCGGGTTAATTCTCACAGGAGTCTTCCTTTACCTTCTTACTACCTAGTCAATAGTTAGTCTGCAAATCTTACTGGTTGGGGATTGGCTAGCTGCAAGCTAAGGAGAGGAGGTAGGCTCCAACCAGCAGTTACTTCTCATAATTGTTCCTGCCTATTAAAGGGGCTGATTGCCTACCCACAGCTACCAGTAACCTGTATGGACTAAGAGAAAAGGATTTAACTGGTAAGCCTAAAATCCTGTTATAATTTTCATGGGTAAAATAAAGTACTTAGAGGGAAAACATTGTTGAACAAAGACATAGTCAAAAAGGTCAGAATTGTTCCAGTCCTTAAGTTAAATCCACCTCAGACTTTCCCGGTCCTTAAGGGGTTAAATCCAATATGCATTCAAGTTTATACAGTTTGGAGTTGGAAAATATGCATAAAAATTATGATATGGTCAAAATACTCACTTGCCTAATAATTGTGCACACAGTGTATGTATAGAAGAAAAGAGTAATGCATTGTGGTCTCTAGCTTTAACCCTTTGAGTGCCAGAGTGGTACGGAATGCATTGCAAACCAATGCATTCCGTACCACTCTGGCACTCAAAGGGTTAAATCATTGGACCTTTTATAAAGTGTTTGGTTTGCCCCAGAATAGAGTAGACACTCTAGAGGACCAGATGTAAAAACAAAATGATTGGATCAATCCACAATCCAACAATGCCATAGAGGGGAAAAAATCCTCCCCAAACATAACAAAAACAGGACACCTTAGAAAATGAGTACAAACATAAAATAAAGTAAACTTCTCATTTTTTATTAATAGGCAAAACTGGTTTTAAAGTGATAGATGCCCTCCAACTCTTTCAGTTCTAGGAAGGTTGGCAAAGAATTTGGGTGGCAAAGTAGGGCTAAGACAGAAAGTGTTTGCACAGCACCTTAAAGCGGAACTACCGCCCTTAAAAACTGTTGTATCAAATAATCCCCCATCTGGCGATTAGCTGCTCAGTAGCACTAGTCGCCAGAATTCTTACCCGTTCATGACAATGAGCCTCTACTCCGGGACGGACAGGCAGGATGGAACGCGCTCCTGCGCTGTCAGTCCCTTTTGGAGCTGAACGACTCCTAGCAACGCCTCCTAGAGCCGGCTGGGACTGACAGAGCAGGCGTGCGGACGTCACTATGGAAAGATGTCCGTTCTTCATCCTGCCTGTCAGTCCTGGAGTAGAGGCTCATTCTCATGAATGTGTAAGAATTCTGGCGACTAGCGCTACTGAGCAGCTACTCGCCAGATGGGGGATTATTTGATTCAACATTTTTTAAGGGTGGTAGTTCCGCTTTAATTATTATCTTTGCAAATTAATAACTTGAAAGCTAATTTTCTAGATAACATGGCTGATACAACATAGAGGTCATTTTATAAGCTCTATCAAAATCACCAGTTGTTTTAAGGTGATGGGGTCCTTTTAAATGGGGCTTTTAACCCTTGATTGCTAGAGAGGTCTCCAAAATGTTGCGAGTCAACACCCTTGATTGTTAGAGAGGTCTCCAAAATGTTGCGAGTCAACATGCTGGAGACCTGTCTGGCATTCACATAGCTTAAAGCACCATTTAAGTCAATGGGAATTTTTATTCGTCCACTGTGATTCCATTGGTTTTCATCAGAATGGCCCTTCTTTCTTTGACATTGACCCCTTTGCAATGTGTTGTGCACCCACTGGGTCTCAAGGAGTTAAACTATGATATTTCAGCAGGAGAAACAGTGCTATCTTGTAGAAAAAAACAGACATTTAATTGTAAGAATCAGAAGAGACAGAGGATATATATCTTGTCCTTGCTTCAGAAATATTTGGTGCCTTGTATTTGTTACTTTGTGTATGCCACGGACATCCATTATAACAATCTACTGGTATAATCAGGCTTTGTTGTTTTTTATATATGGCAGTGTGCCTCATAAGCCTTTTTAGAAATTAGGAACCAGACATGGTTAAGCACTGGAACCCCCACAGGTTTGATTTCTGTAGGAAAAAAATCAATAATGGAACTGGAGTTGAGGGTGAAATTGCTTGGCCCAAAATCTGCAGTTAAAGTGTTTGCATGGCAGCTGCTTCTTCTTGTTCTCATTCCATCTCCTATGCCAGGCAGCAGCAGCAGTCAATTCCCTTAGTAGCTTGAATTTAACGTGTGGAATGCCGGACACATTGCCTTCTCCTTTGGCTCTGAAAGAGTTAGAAAGGTTATCCACTTCATTATTGACTCCTAGGCATATTACACATTAGGCTGTTTTCAGAAGGCTAAAGTGGAGCAGTTCTGGAGCAAACCAAACACACCATAGGGGACAAATTAGGGACACATTGAATACCCTTTGATAAAAATGGGACTTTACTTCCATAAATCTGGGGTAGGCAAATGTTTCTGTCTGAGGGCCACATTAACAGTTAGAATTTGTGTGTGTGCCATTGCAGCCATTTTGTGCAAACACACACACACACACACACACACACACACACACACACACACACACACACACACACACACACACACACACACACACACATATTCTTACATAAATCCCACACAAACGCACACTCACTCACACATGGGAGTTATCTAATGACTTAATTGGTGTGGCCTTTGACCCATGTTTTTTGCCTACCACTATCTTGAAAGCAAAAGAAATCTCCAATGCATCTTGAAACAATCTGATGGTGACCCCTCTAGCATCCAAGGGGTTGAAAGCCATTTAAATCAATCAGAATTTTACACCTTATAGATCGCACTTAAAACCCTCTGAGTGACCAGTCTAGTTTTAGATATGCAATTCTTTTGTGTGGTCACCTCAGAGTTCATTATTATAATTATATAATTATATATTTTGTAATGGAGTGCTCTCCTCCATGTACATCTACAAAGCTGGGCAACTGAATAGTACTCTTGAGTCTTGTGAACAAATTAAGATGGCTTATTTCATATAGCTCAACCTTTTCAGCCTCTACTTATACCTTTCTCAAAAATCAGTGTTTAGGTTTATTCAGTTTTTCACTCCTCAACTATAAATGGCGCAATTCAAAAAAATTAAATCAGTGGGAATGTTCGTTTATGCTCTGTGGTTGCAGTAGTTATTCTTCAGAATTGATCCACTTTTCTTTCCATGCAAGGCCCTTATGTGTTGAGATATCATATACTCCCAACACCAGAAGAAGACTTTTTTACATACGCAGTTGTGCCTTGTAAAGCTTTGCTATTGGTGTATTTTTTTCCTCAGCATGGCAGGCTCCGTAGTGGCGATCACATTCTAAAGATTGGTGACACTGACCTTGCTGGGATGAGCAGTGAACAGGTGGCCCAGGTCTTGAGGCAATGCGGGAACAGAGTGAAGCTGGTTATTGCAAGAGGCCCAGTGGAGGATCCTTGTTCAGCAATCCCTGGTGGTGTTCAGATTCCCCCATCACTACCAACTTTACCAGAATCACAGGTGAGAGTAAAGTGTGGCCATTTTAGAAATTGTATTTTTCAGCTTTCTGAAGGACATAAAGAGAAAACATCACTGTTTTAAAGGCATTACATATTAAAAGGACAAAGCTGCCTAGAAAAAATGAGAAATGCAGTAACATATTATGGGAATTAAATAAAATAGACCTGTTTTTATAATTGTTATCCTATCTTATTAACCTAAATATTAAAAAACATGTTTAATAAGCTTATTGTGTTACTATGGCAATGAAGAGGGTCCTTGCTCTCAATTTCTTCTACTCCTAATATCATCTGATGGAAGCTTACCCAGCCTTTCCAGCTCAGTGCTGCTACTTAAAATGTTTTTCAATGGGCTTGCCTTTTTTTAATTATCAGTGTCAGGGATTGGCTTCCAGGGAGTGGCATTGAAGTCAGGGCTTTGTGCATACCAGTCGTGTTCTTCTACACCAATCTTGACAAACCTTTTTTGTATGGATCTTGCTTTGTGCACAGGGGCCTTGTCACACTGAAACAGGAAAGCTCAATCCTCAGACTGTTGCCACAAATTTGAAAGCACAGAATTTTCTGAAACGTAATTGTGTGCTGTAGCTTTAAGATGTCACTTCTCTGGAACTAAGGGGTCTAGCCCGAACCATGAACAGCCCATGGCCATTATTTCTCCTCCACCAAACTTTACAGTTGGTCCTGAGCAATCAGGCAGGTAGCATTCTTCTGACATACACCAAACCCAGAGTTGTGTGTCGGACTGCCAGATGGTGAATCATTATTCATCACTCCAGAGAATGCATTTCAGCTGCTCCGGATGCACCAGTGCAGCCAATGCTTGGCATTGTTCAAGAGGGTCTTAGGCTTGTGTGCGGCTGCTCAACCAGACAAACCCATTTAATGAAGGTCCTGACAAACAATTCTTGTGCTGATGTTATTTCCAGAGGCAGTTTGGAACCCAGTAGCGAGTAGTGATGCTTTTTATGATCTTTAGCACTCAGTGGTCCCATTCTATGTGTTTGTGTGGCTCCTAGATGTTTCCAATTCACAATAACCTAACAGTTGACCAGGGAAGCTCTAACAGGACAGAATTTTGATGAACTGACTTGCTGGAAAGTTGGCATCCTGTGATGGTGCCACATTGAAAGTCATTGAACTCTACAGTACAGGCCATCAGTGATGGGTGTGGCTGATATATCTGAATCCACTACTTAGAAGGGGTGTCCACATGAACAGCCCTAGACCATTATTTCTCCTCCACCAAACCTTAGAGTTGGCATCTTATTTGAAGGAATAAGTTACAATATTTACATTGCCTCTATGCATAAAGAAAAGAGTAGCAATTATGAGATGATTCAACCATAGCATAGGGGAGAAATGCACACTTACAAATTCATATTGATTTTTAGGGACACTAACACTTAATATGTAAAATATATATTTTTGGGTTTATGCATTGTAAAATAAAGGTACTTCTACTGCTGAGAGGTGTTTTATTCAAAAGTTTTTGCAGCTCACTCCTGAATGTTTAGTTGCAGTAGATCCATGACCTGAAATTTTACAGTGGTGCTCTTGCTACACCATCTTATGGATGTTATGGAGGTTTACGGTCAACTGACCAAAGCTTTCCATAGGATGGTGTAGCAACAGCGCCACTGTAAAATTTCAGGCCATGAAAGTACTGCATCTTAAAAAAAAAAAAATAATAAAGTTGAGCTGCATTAATTTTTTAAAACACTTCTCAGCAGTGGAAGTGCCCTTGTTTTACTCAAGGGGATACACCATACAATATATATGTTATACATATTAAGTGTTACTATTCATGTAAATAATTTTTTAGTACCTAAAACACTAAAGGCCTCCCTATCATTCAGATGATTAAAAACTCAATTTAAATCATCCAAAATTTTTTGTTCCCTATTATATAGTTATTTTGCCATGGAATAATGCATTTCATATATTTCAGTTATACAGAGACAATATGGAACAATAAATGTGTATATCTTGGAGAGTTTTGAACATTGGAGACATCATCACCACTTTACCACACCTTAGTGCATCTCCCCACCCCGGTGCCTCTAACACCACTCATAGGTACACTTTACAACTGCCATGCCCCAGCTACAAGCCTCATTGCCTGGAAGACACTCCTCCCGTGACCCAGCCCTATTGATTGGAAAGCACTCCAGGTGCCTCTAAAACCTCAAACTAGCCCATTGCCTGGTTGACTCCAAAGATGCCTCTAACACCTCCCATAGTTATACCTTACTCCCCCATGACCCAGTCCATTGCCCGGTAGGCACCAAAGATACTGCCAGCACTTCTCATAGCTGTACCTTACTCCCCCATGACCCAGCCCATTGCCTGGTAGGTACCAAAGATATATCCAGCACTTCTCATAGCTGTACCTTGCTCCCCCCATGACCTAGCCCATTGCCTGGTAGGCACCAAAGATACCTCCAGCACTTCTCATAGCTGTACCTTACTCCCCCATGACCCAGCCCATTGCCTGGTAGGCACCAAAGATACCTCCAGCACTTCTCATAGCTGTACCTTGCTCCCCCCATGACCTAGCCCATTGCCTGGTAGGCTTCAAAGATGACTCTAACGCCACACATAGCTATACCTTGCTCCCCCATGGCCCAGCCCATTGCCTGGTAGGCACCAAAGATACCTCCAGCACTTCTCATAGTTGTTCCTTACTCCCCCCATGACCCAACCCATTGCCTGGCAGCTGAACGCTGACCTTGCATCAAAAGATGCCAGGAGAATTATAATTAAATGGCATCTCACAATGCAAAGAAAGCAGCAATATCATTTGCTACAACTCAAAATACTTTGGAATATAACTCTTTTCTTTTTTATTAAATCTGAAAGGTGTATGAAGGAACAATTAGAGATACAGATGATGAAACCTTTGATGTGAAACTGACAAAAAATGCACAAGGCTTGGGAATAACAATTGCTGGGTATGTCGGTGATAAAAGCTCAGGTAAGGACCATCTATAAAGTGGATACAACTGGTATATATCCAGCACCAGACTAACTTAATACAATTCAGTGTTCCAGCTCTGAATTTATAGCAAGTATTTAATTTTTTTTGTCTTGGGCAACATTTAGTAAAAAGCATATTTCTCCTTTATCTACATAAGTGCTATTTTCTAATCCTTTGCGTGCTGGAAGGATGTGAAATGATGTGTTGCACACCCATCTGGCACTCAAAGTGTTAATTCTTATTATTTTTCTTAAAGGGAAATTAATGTTTCACAAAAACATCAGTTTCAATTAATCTTCATAGTATTTGAGCCATAGAGAGTAATTGAATGATAAAGTATCCCCCACCCGCCCCTTTTACCTAGTGTAACACTGCTCACCTCAGATGTGGAATCTGGTTGCTTGACCAGACAGATAACAGCAAGGGACAATCTTCTTACTGTGAGAACAATGAAAACCCTGCCCCCCTTGACAGGTTTTTCAGCTTTTTCCCTTATCTTAATTGAAGATGTCCCTCTCTGCAGTCTGCCCTGGCACCTCCCTGCTGCTCTGAGCTGCGCAGTGTTATATCAGTAAAAGGGGCGGGAGGGGGACACTTTGTCATTGAATTACTCTTGAACTACAACTCTGACAGTATTGAAATAACACTCTCCATGGCCTAAATACTATGATGATTAATTAGAGCTGCTTTTACTATGAAACATTACTATCCCTTTAATACTATTGGATAGCTTACTATTCTACAGACTTTTGCCTTTTTATATGGATTAACTCTTTGAGTGTCAGAGGAGTAGGCAATGCATTTCCTACCCCTCTGGCACTCAAAGGGACAAAATGATTACTAATAGTACAAGAACACAGTCTAGTGTAACATGCATATTGTGTGCTAATTTCATTTTGACTATAGGCAGTTGGGTCAATGAGATTTTCTTTTCTCCTTGGCTTAGTGCCACATTCTCGAGTAGAAGCCGTATATCTGCACTCATTTTCATATGTAGCATTATGCAAGTAATTTTATCTTATAACCTTTATATGGATAAAATATGTCATAGACATTTAGTGGCATAGAAGTATGACATCAGGCACCAAAATGTTTTTGTACATTTACTATTTTAAATGTGACATGAAGACCTGTATGTTACAAAGGCAGCAAACTGTCTGCAAGTCAGACTTTCGGATAATTTCCTATTTTTCCAATAGCACAGAGATGTTAATATTGTTCCCTTTTGCATTAAGTATCTGTCAGAGGGCTGCAATACAATAATACTGATTTTTTGTTTTCACTACATGGCATTCATTGTCGTCTTGTTGTTCTTGAAATCTTTTGATTTTAATGGTACCAGAATATGTTTGCTACATTTACAATTACAGCTACATTACACAATTGCACAGCCGCTTACAAATAGTTTGTTTTACTTATGTGTTGTGTACATTGTTATTCCTGCATATTGAATCTTTTTTTTTGTTTGTTTGTTTTGCCATTATCAGAGCCCTCTGGTATTTTTGTGAAAAGCATTACCAAAGGTAGTGCTGTTGAGCATGATGGAAGGATTCATGTTGGAGATCAGATTATAGTTGTAAGTTGATCTGTGCTGACGTTTCATTCATTTGAATTTGGAATGCCAGTTGTTGGTGTGTTCATTTACTAAGTGTTGCACTGTTTCCGTATGTATGCATACATCTATTTTAACTCTAATGGCATGGAATTTTAAAAGAATAGGAAACACCATTTAAACAGTGGCTCAATCTAAAGGCCATTTTGTCTTAAGAACTGTAGTTTACCAAGTGAAGTTTTAAACCGTATACTTAACAAGCCATTCACCTGATTCCTTGCTGAAATTCTGGAAGGTCTGGTGTAGACTCTTCAGCTTGATCAATGCCCAACCACAGTACCTGAGTATGGACAATCTTGCTCTCAGCTCAGACCTGTTAATACTGCTTGCCATGTTCAGTGCATTCATTTAGCTCCCTCACTCAAAGTGATTTCTGGTCAGCCTGCTTTAAAGGGATAGTAATACTTCGTTTTAACTTTAGTTTATTTTTTAGGCATTAAAAAAACATGAAGAATGATATAAGTCTTATCTCTCAAACCTTTATGGTTCATGAGATATTCACAAGCAAAGTTTCCCCCTCCCGCCCCATTTACCTACTGTAAACAATCTCTTCTCAGATGTAGAATGCAGTCCATAGACCCAACAGATAACAGAAGGGGACACTCTTATTCCTATGAAAACAATGAAATCCCTGCCCCCCTTGACAAGCTTTTCAGGTTTTTCCCTTATCTTAATTGAAGATTGTCCCTCTCTGCAGTCTACCTGGGCAGCTCCCTCCTGCCCTGGCTGAAAAGTGTTACATCAGTAAAAGGGACGGGAGGGGGACACTTTGCTTGTGAATATCTCTTAAACCATAAAGGTTTGAGAGATAAGACTTATATCATTCTTCATGTTTTTTTAATGCCTACAAAATAAAATAAAGTTAAAACGAAGTATTACTATCCCTTTAATCCCTCCATCCACTTAAATGCAGGTTACAACTAGGTTTGTTACAGAGATGGTAGCTATGAGGAGTATATTTATATAATCTTAATTACAAATCTGCTTTAACATTTAACGCCTTGGGAATCAGACGGGCGTGCAGTGCATTGCAGTGCCTCAAGGTGTTACAACGTGTAGTGCAGTTTTTTATTGTCTTTTTTTTTTCCACCACTATATCCTTGTTCAGTTAGTTTTTAATGATGTTAATAGTTCTGCTCTACTTTATCCTACCTAATACTTAGATGTAAACGATAGAATTGTCAGTTGGGAATGTGGATTTGCTGTCGGGAAAAGTCAGCCATAAATCCTGTTCAGACTACAGTTTTTTTTTTGTTTTTTTGTTTTTTTTTTCTCACAGAGAAACAGATTGTCACATGGTAAAATCCTCAATGCAAGCCGCCCTGATTTCTTTATGTATTTTAGTCAAGACTTTTCTTTATAAGCTGTCACCCGTTACACATTGCTATTTCTTTAAATTGTACTGACATCAGTCTAAGCGTAACATGTACAGGAAAAAATTATTTAGACCCAAGGTTATTAATGTATTGAAGGCAACTGTTTTTTTCATTTTATAATTGTAATTTTATTTTATAAATGTATAGGTTGATGGAACAAATCTTCAGGGCTTTACTAATCAACAAGCTGTAGAAGTTTTACGTCACACTGGGCAGACAGTTCAATTAACTTTGGTCAGGAGAGGTCGTAAGCAGGAGGCCACCATTCTGCAACCAGAAGAGTCTGACAAACCCACAGATGTAACTCAGACCTTGCAAGGTGCAGACAATAGCAAAGGTAATATGCACAAAGGAATGCACTGTAAAATGTAATGGATAATGGGAATGAAAAGATGGGTGATTTTCAGCTATGCCGCAATACATCCTATGAGAAAGGTTTGTAAATTTGTATCTTCTGTGACTGTAAATCTACTTTTACTGCATAGGGTTTGGAGGGGTAAATTCCTATTGATTTCCAGTCCCTTGAAGAGGTTAAAGATTAAAATACCCATTTTTTCTGGATCTGATGAGGGGTCGTCTTCTTCTACTCATGTCTTCCAGAGAAGTAAGAAGTCTTCATCCTTTTTCCCCCAATGCCACTCTTGACCAGTTCCTTTTGGAAGACACCAGACAAATGGCTTGTCATCACCAAGAGGTTCTCTAAGCAGTACCCTTTTTCAGAGACAGCTTTGGCACAGTGGGCCTCTCCTCCAACTGTGGACTCCCCTATTTCCAGGTTGGCCAAGTCTACTGCACTGCCTTTGACATTTGCAGTAGGGCTTAAGGATTCATCTCATAAGAAGCTGGACTCTATCCATGTGGGGTGCACAGCTGGTGGAGACTGTCCATGCCAAGGTTTCCAAAGAAGATTTATTAGTATTTTTGACCAACATTAAGGAGGCTAACAGTTATGTGTCTGAGGCTCTTCTTGAGGTGGTCAAATTGTCTTCTAAGGCCTCAGCCTTTTCTGTTGCTGCGCAATGCACTCTGTGGCTTAAGATTCGATCTGCAGACCAGTCTTCCAAGTCACTGAAGCGGTTCATTAGTGATGCTACTGGAGGCAAGAGCACTTTGTTGCACACAACGCATCCAATGTGTCTTTTCCTTTACCCCAGCTAAAAGGCTAAATGGAGGAGCAGAGACCACCATGTTCGCAGACATTTCATGTGCACTAATTTTCCAAGACCGGACAGAAGTGGCTGCCTAATCAGACCACTTCAAGGGCTAAGCCTGTCAAGCAATTTTCAGCATGACTCACAGAATCTTGGTCCACTGGCACCTGTAGGGGGCATCTTCGCCTTTTTCGGGACAGCTCAGAATACTCGGTCGTGGACCAGTGGGTTTTTGGGGTAATCTCAAAAGGGTACCACATGTATTTTAGTTCTACAGTATAGTTTCTTTTTGTCAAGGATGACAAAGGAGTCGGACAAGGCACAGCAGTTTCAGGAGGCAGTGGATTCACTGCTGGCAAAGAAGGCTCTGATTCCAGTACTCCCAGAGCACGTTTCAGGTTTTGATTCCAACCTGTTTGTGGGTGGAAGATTGACGGCTGCTATCCTCCCATTTTGATTCTCAAATTCCTTAACAAGTATGTGGTTACTAGTACTTCAAGATGGAATCTTTGTGTTCTCTCATAACAGCAATGTGCCCAGGGGAGTATCTGGAATCCCTGCATCTTCAAAATGCATACCTACACATCCCTGTCCACCCAGACAGCCAACACTATCTGTGTTTTGCCTTCAGCTGAGATCATTGCCAGTTCACAGCTCTGCCATTTGGCCTGGTTTCTGCGCCTGGAGTGTTCTTCAGTTTTCATGGGGGCCTTGGCAGCCTTCATCCACATCCAGGGCATTTTCATGACACCCTATTTGGACCACCTTTTGCTCAAGGATCTCAGAGGATCTCTAGGTCCAGTACATTCAAGAATGTGCTTGACTCTTTGTCCACCACGGGAGGATTCTGAACTAGTCTTCTCTAGTGCCTCCTTGGGAACTAGTGTTTCTGGGGATGAAGTTCGACACTTGCAAGGGAACGTTTTCCTTCCAGAGGAGACGATCCTTCTGGTAATGCAGGAGGTGTCTCAGGTCTTGGAGTAGCCACAATCAGGGAACACAAGAGAGTGCTGGGCAGACTAGTGTCAACACCAGAGGCTGTGCCTTACTTTGAGGTGCACATGAAGGAACTTCACAGACGTCATCCAGAGTTGGTCTGGAAATCAGGCCACTTGGATCGGCAGATATACCTCTCTCTGTCTGGAGGCCAGCCAGGACCTTCAGCGGTGGTTGCACTGGCAAAACCTGTAACAGGGGGAAACCCTTAATGATACCACAATGGACTCTGGTCACAAAGGAAGCCAGCCAGAGTGGTTGGGGTCTGGTTGTGGGTCATCTGGGGGTTCAGGACAAGTGGTCTCCAGATTAGTCTCATCACTTCATCAGAGCCTTGGAACTCAGTGCAATTAGACTAGCCCTTGTGTACCTGATCTTACTCTTGAAGGGAAAGCCAGTGAGGGTTCTGTCAGACAATGCCACTCGCTGGCTTACATCGTTGCCAAGGGGACACTCACATTACTGCAGATTGGTACGAAGTGAAGTACATTCTCTCTTGGGCAGAAGCCCACATTCTGACCATCGCCGCTGTTCACATTCCAGGGATAGAAAACATTCTGGCGCACTTCCTAAGTCGCCAAGAAGTAGTCCCAGGAGGGAATCTTCCCTCCATTAATATGCACCTGAAAATTCATCTTCCTCTGCTGCATTGCAGTCCATACAGGTTTTACCAGCGCAGATTCAGTCTGACAGTGTTATGGTGGTGGTCTATATCAGCCTCCAGGGAGGGATCAGGAGTGAAGTTGCATGGTCAGAAAGTTGGTTAATTCTTGTTTGGGCGGAAGCTTACAGTTTCAACTGAATTCCGTCTCTTATTCTGGAGTAAACCAACTGCACCAATAAAAATTCCTGTTAAATTAAATTGGGCTTGTAACCCCTTGAATGCTAGAGAGGTTTCTGATGCATTGGCAGGCAGTGCATCAAAAGACCTCTCTAGAATTCAAGGGGTTAAAAATCTATTCAAGTGCATGGTAGTTTAGGAATTTTTATTTGTCCCCTGTGGTGCAGTTGGTTAACTCCAGAGCAACTCGAGTTTGCTTTTATAAATATGAGCTATAGGTCCTTATTCTTCAAGCTAATGAGGTGCAGTTCTAGCATTGAAGGAGATAAAAGACACATTTAAATCACTTTTCATTTCCTTGAAGGGTGCAGTTGGTTTGCTCCATAATTGCATCTTTTAAGTTTAAGGAATGAGTCTCCATGTCCAATATTTCTAGAAGGAAACCGGTTTTATTCTGGAGTAAACCAACTGTACCATAGAGGACAAATAAAAATGAATGTAAATGTGAAGTGAATTTATTGAGAAACAATTAATTGGAGACCTCTCGGGCATTCAAAGGTTTAAAAAGCTCTGTTCAAGCGCATGAAAATATAGGGATGTGTTGTGCCCCCAAGGTGCAGTTGGTTTAATCCAGAATAACTCCAGTTTGCGTTTATAAATTTGGGCCCAAGTGTCATATGATTAAGATTAAGTGATGGTTTATTATTAGAATGCTTTAGTGTTTCTTTAAAGTGGAACTACCAATGCTAAAAAAACTTTTGTCCCCATCTGGCAACTAGCTGCTCAGTAGTGCTAGTTGCCAGAATTATTACCCCGTTAAGGAGAATTATCCATTGTTCCCAGGCTGACAGGCAGGGCAGAGCGCAGACATCTTTCCATAGTGACGTCTGCGAGCCTGCACTGTCAGTCCCAGCCGGCTCTAGGAGGAGTTGCTAGTAGCTGTTCGGCTCCAAAGGGGACTGACACGCAGGCTCGCAGATGTCACTAAAAGTTTTTTTAGCGGTGGTAGTTCCACTTTAAAATGCAGGGAGTCAACATTGAAATTGAATTGGATTGATGTCCTGGGTGAATTTTTGTAATATTTAACTCTTTGAGTGCCACATGGGTACACAGCGCATTGCTTTGCATACCCGTATGGCATACAAAGGGTTACTATATAAATTTCAAGGACCGTTTTACAGAGTGCAACAACAAACAACCCTATCAGTAATGGTGTAAATGTCACTTCATGCTTGTGTTATGCTGTAGTTAATTCCATATGTATGACTAATTTGTCTTGTGGAACATGTATAACTGGCATGTATTCATTCTTATTTATACTTTACTTTTCAGAAAGCATTTATACAATTAAAGCATCATCCTCTGAGATTGCTACCAGTGTAATACAATCTGCAGTACAGGGGGCAAGCTCACAAACAGGTACTGCTTTTCATCATCCACTATAGTCATATGTGGGAAAGACATACAACAGCAATCTGTCAGTGGTGAAGTGAGCCAGCTGTCCCTTCGCTCTTCATTGCAGATCCATTGCTACATATGACGGTTTCATGTTATTTTAAGAAAAAAGCTTCTCTGACCCACTTCTTATATTGGAGCTCTTTCAAAAAATTACATATGCTGTTATTATTTCTCTGTAATGTAAAAGAAAGAGTGACAGTATGGGTGAAATGTTTGTGTTTGTGACACAAAGAGGCTGATTTAATAAGAAGAACTGGTGCAAATCAACTATACCATAAATAACAAAAATTCACATTTATTTAAATAGGGCTTTTTTTGTAATATAAAGCATATTGAGTTTATTTGCGTTACAGGTTTATTTGAGTTAAAGGTTGTGTTGTAACTGCCAAGGTCAGCGTATTAATTATTTTACTATGGGGTCTCCTTACTGTGGACAAATTGGCCTCTTGAATGATTAAAATGGTTTCTCAGTTCTGTCCCAGGTCCAGGATCCTCTAGCTCTTGAGGTAGACTCAGTGGTCATTCCATGGCATTTTACAGTGGAGGATGTATTTCCTCCAGTTCCTTTGTAAACCAGGGAGTTGAGGAAAGCAGTATGGAATGGGCTGATGTCATTCTGATTGTCTCTGACGGTTGCAATCTCTGGCTTCTGGTTTTCTTGGCTTTTGTTGAGGATGGTCTTCAGGAAGAGCATGGTCTTAGGTCTATTAAAGTTCACATTTCAGCTCTTTCTGTTGTTTTTCCAGAGGTGTATTGTCTTACTACCTGATGTGCAAACATTTGACCAAGGGTAGCTCAAGCTTACTCAGACTTTCAGGATCCCACTCATATTTGGTTTTGGGAGTTCTTTAGAAGGCTTCTTTTGAGCATTGTTTTCTGTTTCCCTGCACGTCTTGATTCTTATGACCAGTCTTTCTCATGGCTATTTTGTCAGCAAGGCCGAACTTCAAGCTTTATCTTGTAAGCCTCCTTTTCTGGTCTTCCACCCTGATTGGTTCTGTGGACTCCCATAGCGTACCTCCCTGAGGTTGTTTCCAAGTGTTACATCAACTAGGAAATAGTTCTTCCTTTTCTCTGTCCGAATCCATCTAATAGACAAGAGTAAGAACTTCTTCTCTTGGATGAGGTTAGGTGCTTGAAGTGCTATGTTCATCGCATTAAACATTTTATGAAATCTCATTTATTTTTGTCATCCTAAGGGCCCTTGAAAGAGCCAGACTGCATTTAAGATAACAGTGGCTTCTTAGATTAAGGTGACCATTCGCAAGGCATAGGGCACAGTAGCCATCGGGCTGTGCGTGGCCATGCTGCAATCAAGATTTGTGGGGCTAAGGTTTAGGTGTCTCTGGCTATAAGTTCAGTGGGCATTGGTGGACATGTTGCGCCTCAGAGCAGCCATTTCTCAGAGCTCCAACACGTATGCTAGAGAGATCCCCAAAGCTGTGCTTCACAAAGTATTGGAGACCTAGTTAGAATTTCAAAGTTAAAGGGCCATTATAAATTAGTGTCAAATATCAAGAACTTTTACATGTCCCTATAATGTAGTTACTTTGCTCCAGTTCTTAAAGGAACACAAACACATCCTAATAATAACCCTCCCACTTACCTTACTATGGCTCGATAATACTAATAGCCCCTGTAAATGTTGTCCTTGTTATTTCTTGAACCAAAGTACATCTTCAATCAGTCCATGGACATGATCATTTCTCTCAAGACTAGTGGACCTCAAAATTCACCGGAACTAGAGATGCACCGATACCACTTTTTTAAGACCGAGTACAAGTACCGATACTTTTTTCAAGTACTCGCCGATACCAATTACCGATACTTTTTTTGCGGTCATTTGCCAGTTTTCCAGGTACTTAAAGCGCATATATTATATATATAATATATATGCTTTAGGTACTTGGAAAACTGGCAAATTATCTCAAAAAAGTATTGGTGAGTACTTGAAATATAATATTATATATATATATATATATATATATATATATATATATATATATATAATATACACACACACACCACCTCTTGACTGTCCCCTTTTGCCTCTTTCTCCCCCTCTTGATTCCTACCTTTTACTTCATTCTCCCCCTCTTCAGCTTTTGCCTTGGCTTTTTCTCTTCCTTTTGATCCCCCTTTGTCCCCCTCCTTGACTCTTGATCCCACTCTTTTGCCTCTCTTGCTCTCTCCTGATCCCCCCTCTTTTTTGCCTTTTCTTAGTTCCCCTCCTTTTGCCTCCTGATCTTTACTCCTTTTGCCTTTTTTTTTTTCCCCTTTTTCTTAGTCCCTTTTTTCTCCCTCTTGGCACCCCTCTTTGCCTCTCACCACCTGCTCCCATCCAGCCTCCCATACTCTCCTCTGCCGGGTGCTCGCTGTTCTCTCGCGAGCCCCGGCAGAAGTCAGCGTCAGAGCGTTGCCATGGTAACCAGCGGCAACGCTCAGACGCTACTTGAGGGAGAGAGGCAACCGGGGAGCATTGTGAGCAGCTCCCCGGTTCCCTCACTGCAGCACCGACCCTGACACAGGGTATCGGTGCTGGCATCGGCCGCATTTGCGCGAGTACAAGTACTCGCGCAAATGCTGGTATCGGCACCGATACCAGTATCGGTATCGGTGCAACCCTAACCGGAACTTTAATTTTGTTAACTTCAAAGTAAAAGCATGTTATCTCATGTTATCAAACATGTTATCTCATGAAGCAAGGCTCAAGGACACAATTCAAATGGCAATTAGGATCATTGGATGATTGCAATGTAAGTGTGGGGGTATTATTGCACGTGACAAGTGTTTCTTTATGATTTTAACAAAGTACAGTAGGGAATATTTTTCATGGAAAAAAGTATTCTCAAAGGATTAGGTACTGAAGTTGGAGGGTGTAAGGCAGGTAGTTACAGTAAAAGGTTGCGCATTTATATGGGGTGTGTACAGTAAAATTAGGATTGGTTAGGTAGGATGATATGCTTAGTTCAAAAGTCACTGCTTTATGTTAGAAAAGATGACCATTTGGTTTTCATCTGCTGTCAACATGTTTCATAGGTAACTTTATCCAATTTGTTTCAGATGAAGAATGTTGCATCAATGTAACTGAGGAAGAAACCATAAAGAACAAGTGGCAAAGGACTTTGGGAGTTAATTATGACATTGTGGTATGTTTACTTTGCATAGGGCTATATATGTATTCAATAACAATCACTTTCTAGCATGCAAGTTATTTTTTTGTGCTTCTGCTATACATTTTCTGTTTGAAAATTAGAAATAGATCAAGGAGATGTATGAATTGGTAGTCATAAGTGGTAACATGTGTAAACCTGAAAACACCTCATTACAAGAGCTTTACTGAATTTTTTAGCTTTGGTTATCTGTTTGATGTTGATTTGCATTGTGACACAGACTAATGCTTACCCGGCATTTAATTTATTAATCTTTTATATAGATTTGAAAAAAATTATTTCTCTGATGTACATTTTAACTCACAGGTACCATGGGGAGGCGACAGCTCCTCCCAGTGGGCTGGAACAATTCTAGAAAGACGTGCAGGGGTGGAGCCTCCCCCTCCTCCATATCAGGCTACCTAGCCACTCCATGCCAGATAGATTTGTTCCAAGTCCTGGTTAGATGGCTGAGAACAGTTCTGCTTAATTTTTAGTTATTTTATTATTTTCTGTTAGATATGGGGTGTTCATATTCCCCCATTAGGTGGATTACCATTACTGGCATCCCCTGGAGGATTGCCCAGTTAACAGGTGCTGTCTGTGGACCCTTGCAGCCCTGGGAGAGACTCATACAACCCATATTTCTCTCCAGAAGGAGTCTCTCTGAGCCTTCTTCCTTCTCAGTGGTAATCTGAAGAAAGAAGACCTGCTAAAAAGGTGAGCAACCCTTTGAGTGCCATGTCCACTTGTCCCACAGTTCCCCTCCGCACAGGGGTCTTTCTGGAGTTCCTTATATCTCCTTCACTCATGTCGGGTAATCATCTGTTTGTTTTCTGGGTCTTTGTAGCATTTTTTGTTGTTTTGTGGTGATTAACCCGTTACATTCCATATTTATTGGTTTGTGGGTCTTCTAACTCTTTTTGCCTTTGCATTCATGAGTTTTTATTGTTTATTATATGTTCGATTTGTGTTTTGGGGGGTTTTATTCACTTTTCAAATCCCTTAGAATTTTTGAATTCCA
Organism: Rhinophrynus dorsalis; assembly: GCA_037306005.1. NCBI lineage: Eukaryota > Metazoa > Chordata > Amphibia > Anura > Rhinophrynidae > Rhinophrynus > Rhinophrynus dorsalis. The sequence goes on from CM074718.1 coordinate 395,138,667, forward strand.
TGGCTTTAAGAGCATGCTTTACCACTTACCCAAACTTGCTCCATTGATTTCTATGGGACAGACTGCTTTAACCCCTTAAGGACAGGCGGTCATGGGACATTTCCGTCCCATAATGACCGCATAGGAGCACTTGGACGCGCTGGTACATGTGACCTGTTGCGTGTATCGGCGCGTCATTATGGGGCCTGATATAGATCGCTCCGATCTCGGAGCGGTCAATTTCAGGCCCTATTTTTACTTACAGTGCTCCCGGTAGAGCGCTGTAAGTAAAAAGTACGTGACGTACTATGACCGTCATCGGTCCTTGAGTAGTTCAAGGACCGTGACGGTCCTGGTACGTCAAGGGTCCTTAAGGGGTTAAAACATATCTATGCAACTGTTCCACTTACAGAGTTGAGAGAGTGCCCATTCTTCTTGTCTCCCTTTATCCTGCATTCGGTTCACATCCGCTGTGTCCTGGGGATCCCTGGGGGGTTTGATCGCTGTAGGGAACTACAGTTAAGAGAAATACTACAGAATGCCTGTTTTTGCGGGGTTTTCTCTAATTGGCTGCTGGTTTGGTCTCCATTTTCTTTCTCTTATTTGGAGTATCCTGTGCAGTGGCTTGGATTATCTTACTCTCCTCCACAGGTTAACTCTTTGCCTGCAAGATAAGTACTCTTTTGGGCTTTCTGAGGTGATTTAATTAATCTGGGTGACAGTATTTGGGTTAGACACTTCACCTGTTAGGATGTTGAATACAAAGGGACATGGGTCTAGACCTGGGGCTAATGACTCAGTGGGATCTTTGACCCCCATTGATTATTGTTCCTCATGCCAAAGAGAGTATACAGGACATTTATGCCCCTCATGTGCTGTGGCCCGTGGCTCTCCGCTTGGGCCCTCCATCATTGATCAAGAGCCACTCTGGATCAAGGACTTAAATCCTCTATGGCACAGTTTCCTCTTTCCCTCCAAGGGGTACTCCAGTCTTGGAAACCCCCACTTCTTTCAGGGTTGTGGCCCCTGGCATTCCTAATCTTTCTGAATCCTCCGTGGAGGATTCATTTGAAGAGTCAGTGGGTGGGGAGTGTACAGAAGAGGCTTCTTCCCATAGCTGTGGTGACCCCTTTGAGGCTGACTCTGAACCCTCTGCTGAGGGTCTCATCAAGGTGGTTTTGACTACCCTACATATTCCTGTTAACCCCACAGAGTCACAGTCTACTTCTGACGTCTCTCAAAGGTGCAAGAAGTCCTGTACTATGTTTCCACCTAATCCCACTCTAGATCAGGATTTCTTGGATGAGTGGAAGACTCCAGACAAGTGTCTTACTCTCTCCAAGAGATTCTTTAAAGGGATAGTAATACTTCGTTTATCTTTATTTTATTTTGTAGGCATTAAAAAAACATGAAGAACGATATAAGTCTTATCTCTCAAACCTTTATGGTTTAAGAGATATTCACAAGCAAAGTATCCCCCCCCCCTGTTCAGCCAGATCAGAAGGGAGGTGCCCAGGTAGACTGCAGAGAGGGACAATCTTCAATTAAGATAAGGGAAAAAGCTGAAAAACTTGTCAAGGGGGGAAGGGCTTTCATTCTTTTCATACAAAGAAGATTGTCCCCTTCTGTTATCTGTCTGGTCTTACAACCAGATTCACATCTGAGAAGAGATGGCTTACACTAGGAAAAAGGGGCGGGAGGGGGAAACTTTGCTTGTGAATATCTCTTAAACCATAAAGGTTTGAGAGATAAGTCTTATATCATTCTTCATGTTTTTTTAATGCCTACAAAATAAAATAAAGTTAAAACGAAGTATTACTATCCCTTTAAGCTGTATCCTTTTTCTCATGCAGACTTGGCTCAGTGGCCTACGCCTCCTCAGGTTGATCCCCCTATTTCCAGTCTGTCTAAATCCACTGCTTTGCCCTTGGTGGATGCTAAAGCGCTTAAGGATTTAACTGATAGGAAGCTTGAAGCTATCCTGAAGCCTACCTTTGCTTCTATAGGTGCCTCCCTGAGGTCTACCTTGGCTCCTGTGTGGGTTACCAGAGCCATTGTTGTTTGGACTGAACAGCTTACTGACGCTATCCGCAAAGGTGCCCCTAAGGAGGACCTTTCGGCCATTTTAACGAACATGTCTGAGGCTCAGAACTATGTGACTGATGCCCTCTTTGCTGTCAGGCTTGAGGCTAAGGCTTCTGCCTTTTCTGTGACTGCTAGACACACACTGTGCCTTAAGATTTGGTCTGCTGACTTATAATCTAAAAGGTCACTCATTTCTCTCCCTTTTCAGGGTACGCCTCTTTTTGGCCTGACCTTAAAAACATCATCAGTGAGGCCACTGGGGGCAAGAGCACTTTGTTGCCTCAAATTCCCAAATACCCTAATATGGCAAGGAAACAGTATCCTTTTCGCCCCTTCCAAAGCAAGAGCAAAGGCCGAATCCAGGTGGGTCTCAGGCCAGCACCCCATGCTTCACCCCCAAGCCCAGGCAGCAGTGTAGGTCCAAGCACTCCACCAAATCCACCAAACCTTCCTTGGCATGACTCACCGAACCCTGGTCCGCATCTCCCTGAGGGTGGTCGCCTGCAGCGTTTTTCAAGCATTTGGGCAAGATCTGTTGCGGATCAGTGGGTATTATAGGTGGTTTCAGGAGGCTTCAGGATTCCTTTCACATCCCTGCCTCCCTTCAGATTCTTCCTTTCTTGATCCTCTCTGGGACAAGAAAAGCTCAGTCTTTTCAACGAGAATTCAGGCTCTCTTGAACAAGGGAGTTCTAGTTCAGGTACCTTCGCAAGAGAGAGGTTTAGGTTTTTATTCAAACCTCTTTGTAGTTCCCAAGAAGGATGGTGGCAGTCACCATATCCTGGACCTCAAAGACCTCAATTCTTTTGTGGTCCATACTCACTACAAGATGGAGTCTTTGCGTTCTGTCATTGTAGTAATGCGTCCAGGGGAATTTCTGGCCTCTCTGGATCTGCAGGATGCCACCTGCATATTCCAATTCATCCGAACAGTCAGAAGTACCTCAGGTTTGCTTGCTCCTTGGGCCACTTCAAGTTCACTGCTCTTCCCTTTGGGCTCGCCACTGCTCCTCAGGTGTTTGCATGGGTCTTAGGGGCAATTGATTGCCTTCCTGCACACCAAAGGGATTCTGGTGACTCCATACATGGACACCCTTCTGCTGAAGGCTTTTTCCAGGGATTGGAATGTGCTCAGATCCTCCTCCATCATGGATGGAGTCTGAACATGGACAAGTCTGCTCCAGTTCCCTCTAAGGACCTGGTTTTCCTCAGTCGCTGGTTCAACACCTGTACAGAAGAGTCTGTTCATCAGTTCATGAACAAGGTGCCTCGAGCTCTGGGGTGGACCTCAGCCTTTGTTCTCAAGCTCTCTTCACTGGTGGGCAAGTTGATATCCTCCAATGAGGCGGTTCTGTACTCCATAGCTCACACCAGGGGGATTCAGAGGTTCACTATCTGGGCTTGCCGAGGAATATTCGGCAACCTCTGGAGAGAGGACGTGGACAGTCTGGCTTTGACGGTATGGCTGTAGAAGCCTCCAACTTAAGGAGGGAGGTATTTTCTCCTGAGGTGGTCTCCACCATGATCCAAGCCAGGATGCCAGTTTCTTCTAAGGCCTACCACAGGGTTTGGTCTACCTTTCATTCTAGGTGTGTGGACAGGGATCTGTCCTCACAGGAATTTGATCTTCCATCCATTTTGTCCCTTTTGCAGGATGGTGTGAACAAGGGCCTTAGCCTTCGTTCCTTGAAGGTCCAGTCTTCAGCTCTCTTGGTCTTTTAACAGAGACACATTGCCAGATTTCAAAGTCTTCTTTCAGGGTGTTGCTCATGCTTTCCCTGCTTATAAGGCTCCCACTCCCCAGTGGGACCTTCATCTGGTTTTCAGTGTCTTGTAGCGGCCTCTGTTTGAGTCCTTGGCTACCATTCCTCTGCGTCTTCTGATGTGGAAGTTGGCCTTTCTTTTGACTATGGTCTCTGTTCTCAGAGTTGCTGAGTTGCAGGCTTGGCTTTGTCCTGCAGACTGCCTTTCCTGGTGTTTCACAAGGACAAGGCGGTTCTTCTACTCAAGAATTTCTTTCTAAGGTGGTCTCTGAGTTCCACATCGATCAGGAGAATGTAGTGCCTTCCTTTTGTCCTGAACCAATTCTAACAAGGAGAGGGATCTCCATTTGTTGGATGTGGTGCACTGCTTTAAGTTCTATGTGCACTGCACTGAGTGTGTCCATCAGACTGATGCACTTTTTTCATCCCTGAGGGTCCTAGGGCTGGTAAGGCAGCATCCAAGGTGACTGTTGTGTCTTGGATCAAGTCTACCATTCACAAGGCTTATGAAATCAGGAAGAAACTTGTTCCCTTTCGCATCATGGTGCATTCCACTAGGTCTGTTGGGGAATCCTAGGCCTACAAGAATCAGGCCTCTGCTGATCAGCTGCGCAAGGCGGCCACTTGGTCCTCTGTGCACACATTTGCAAAATACTACCGTGTTGATGTTCTGGCTTTGGCTGAAGCCAGCTTTGGCAGGAAAGTCCCGGAGGCAGCTTTGCCTGTCTAGGACTTTTCCTTCCTGTGCCTTATAGTTCTTTATCCTTTTGAGCCTTGCTGGCTCTTGTTCTTGTGTGCTGTGTTACAGTTATTCATTGTCCGTTGACACTCTGTTAGTTGTGCTGTTCCATGTCTGGTTAGTCCATTGGAGCTCTGGTATCATGGGGACCGGCGCTTGGTCCTTTCCTTCATTTTCCCACCCTGAGAACTCAATGTTGGTACATCCCCATGGTACATGTAAGCTATACTGGACGACAGAAAAAAGGATTTTAGTCTTACCTGTTAAATCCTTTCCTTTTAGTCCATATTGCATACAGATCTCCTACCCAGTGAAAGGGACCATGTTTGGTCTCCTGTGGCTGGTCCTATTGAGTCCAAGCTCATAGGAGTTTTCCTCTTCTTCTCGCTGTCTAGCTCAGTAGGTTTTATGTCACAAATCTAACTGGAGGGGATTGGCTAGGTAGCCTGCTATGGAGGATAGGGAGGCTCCACACCTGCAACTTCTTTGAAGAATTGTTCCAACTTACTAGAAGGAGCTGTCGCCTCCCCATGGTACCGGTAAGCTATATGGACTATAGCTATAGTCCTCTATATGGAGAAAAGCATTTAACAGGTAAGACTAAAATCCTCTTATTCTTTTGTTTATGTTCTACAGTGATTAATATGCTTTCACTGATGTTTAAATGCTTACCGTATCATTGGGTAAATTATCCCCCTGTAGGAGGGTGGGGCCCTTGCCTTAAAAACCTCTCAACATTTTCCTTGTAGCTTTCTCTGAGTTTTCTTGCCTTATAGGTGCCTGAAGTGCAGTTCTGTGAGTATATGCCCCTTCTTTGTCAGCCAGCCACATTTCTCTTCCTCTGTGGTGTACTATGGGCTTGATTTGGCAGCACATACATTAATTTGAATGACTATGCTGCTGTGTTCCTATCCTTATTCCACTATACCAGTGGGACTCTTATTTATTCCCTGTACTGCCTTTCTGGGCATTCTTTTTCTAGTTCTTGTTTTGCCTTTAACTTGGGTTTCTTCGGCTTACTCCTTACTTGGAGTTCAGCCCTATTGTGGCAGTGGTGTTTCTATTTTTTTTAATTACTTTTACACACATTTTTTTTCTTTTTTTTTGTGTGTGTGTGGAGGGGAGGGGCGGTCGTGGTACGTTTAAGAATGGGCACGTGCAGAGGCCATATTATATGGAACACAAAAAAATCTTATCTGGAACGTCTCTTGCCTCGGTTTGTAATATAGGGGGTGTGGAGGGTGCACTTTAGCAGTTGATGGAAATTCACCACTCCATTTTTAAAACTGGAAAACTGTATTTACCAGAAGTCCATTCTTGGGCTTTTTGGCAAGGGAAAAGGTGGCCCTAAGCTGACCTTTTTGGATTGTACTTGTTTCACAGATGCTTGAGAATGTTATCAGCCATGCCATTCCAGGCAAGAGTACTTTGCTGCCTCAGGTTACACCTAAATGTTTCTTTTTCCCTTTTTCTTATGGTTTTCATTGCCTTGGGCCCTTATGGGTATGTGTTCAGGGCACCGAGTTCCTCTGCAACTCAGGGACATTCCACCCCATAAACCACAGAAGCCCAAAACTGATAAGCCCAACTCCTCATGACTTGAGGGGGTCTGGTTCACCTCAAGCAATAGGAGGTTGTCTATGTTTTTGCCACAGAACATGGGCCATTTCCGTGGGTTTTGTGGGTAATTTTGGAATGGTACTGCAGAGACTTCAATTCCCTTCCCCAGTGTTCTTTGCGATCCTAAGCAATGTCATTTACTTTTAGATGTAGTTTCTATCCTGCTGGATATGTAGGTGCTGGTACCTGTTCCTTTTCAAGAAAGAGTCATTGAATTCTACTCCAGTCATTTCAGTATTCAGGGTGTTCTCCTATTGTAGACTTAAATCTTCTCAACCGTTTTGTTATTTCTCATCAGATCAGGGTGGAGTTTTTGCACTCCGTCATTACTGCCATGTGTCCAGGGGAGTTTTTGTTTCCCTTAGACATAAAAAAGCTTATCTGCATATTCCCATTCACAGATATCATTGACACTTGCTACAATTTGTATTTCAAAACCATCATTTTCAGTTTACTGCTCTTATTTTTGGCTTGGCTTTCACGCAGCAGGTTTTTACAAAGGTCATGAGAGCCCTGGTGGATTACATCCGTTCACAAGGGATTTCGTAGACTTCCTACCTGAACAACTTTTTGCTGAATGCTCCTTCAAAAGAAACTAGGTGCCTTCAAATTCAGACTTGCATGTTTAATCTGGAGAAAAATCGTTGTGTTCTCTATCTCAGGAAATATATGGTTCCGTCCCAGGTCCTTCACTTTCTTGAGAAGAGGTTCAACATTCTTATGGTGAAAGTGCCAGAGGACAAGATTCTGTCATTGTTTCACTACATGCCTCAGGCTGTACTGCCACTGTCTGATACTGTGTTGGATTGTATCAAGGTGCTGGGCTATCTAGTTTCTGTCCTGGAGGCAGTCCTGTTTGCAGGACTGGGGCTGCGGGAGCTGCAGCTGGAAATCCTCAGTAACTCGTCCATGCATCAGTAACATCTTTCCTGTGTCATGTCCCTGTTGGAACGGACCAAGACAGACCTTCATTGGTGACTTCAGAGACCTCATCTGTCACTGGGACAGCCTCTGGTTATCTCAAATGAGGTCATATTCACTAGGGATGCCAGCTTGATAGGCTGTTGTGCCACACTGGGTCCACAGGTGGTTCATGGTCTTTGGAGCATGGCGGAATGTCTTCTGTCCATCAGTGTTCTAGAGCCTTTGGTGAGTCGCCTATCCCTACAGCATTAGTCTCAATGCTTTCAGAGATCACTGGTGCTGATCCAGTCCTACTTTGTGACAGCAGTAGCCTACATCAACATCCAGGGGGAGCAGAAATACGGCCGCATGGTCAGAGTTTTGACTGATTCTCATGTGGACAGAGACTCACTTGCCTACTTTCTCTGCCATTCAATATCCAGTGGTTGAAAATGCCCTGGCAGACTTTATCAGTTCTTTGATCCAGGCAACTGGACTTTCACCTTAGAGATTCTCTGACAGTGGACCTAAAGTACTCTAGGCTAAAATGCAAGATTCCTCAGTTCTGTGCCAGACCCGTGGTCCCTCTTACTCTCGTAGTGGATACAATGGCAGGTACATGTAATTTTTATCAGGCTTATGCATCTTCACCTTTTCCCGATTGCCAGAGTGCTGTGGAAAATCAGAATGCAGTGGACTCATGTAATTCTGAGTGCTTTGCTGTGGCCCTGTCAGGCATGGTTTTAAGATTTTCTAATCCTATCCGTGGCAGAGCCTTTTTTGCTCCCTCTGTTTCTGGACCGCTTGACTCAGGGCCAGCTGTGTCTGTGCATTGAAGGCTTGGATGTTGAGGCCAAAATCTTGAGGAAGAAGGGTTTTTCTTATTCTCTCATTTCTACTATGTTTCAGGCTTGTAAGCCAGTTTCTTCTAAGACGTATCACAGGGTATGCTCCCTGTTCTATAGGTGGTGTGAAGACTGGAGGTCATTATTGGGACATTTCTGGCTTCAAGTTGTTTTGGATTTTCTCCCATATGATGTTTAGGAAGGGCTTGGTCTTAGCTATATTAAAGTTCAGATTTCACTCCTCCATGGGAGTGCTTGAAAAGGTCCCTATTTAAGTTGCTGTCTTTGGTGCAGAGCAGCTGCACACAGTACAGTCTTTTGTGATCCCACTCCTCCATGGGATTTGAACATAGTCATTGGAGTGCTTCAGAAGGCCCATTTGAACCTCTGTCTTTTGATTTCCCTTTAGTCCTTGAATCTTAAGAGATTGAGTCTGTTCATTGAAAGAAGTGCCTTATTTAAGGCTTTGTTGTATAAATCCTCCTTCCTGATCATCCATTCTGATAGAGAGTTTTGAGAACCCCTGTTCGGTTTCTCTTTAAGGTTGTTTCTTAGTTTCACCAACCAGGACATTTTTCTTCCTTTTCTTTTGCCCAGCTCCATCTAATAGACATTGTTTGGATGTAGATTGATTCTTGAATACTAGGTTCAGTGCACAAAGCCTTCCTGAAAACTGGGCTCTTTGTCATTCCTATGGGCCCTTGGTTTATAATATGGTAAAAACAATTGACTCATGAACTATTTGGGATTATTCAAGCCTTTTTTTTTGTTAGTTAGAGATGCAAATTTAAGGCAGTCATCAATATAGATTGTTATGTAGAGGCAACTACATGTACATGCAAACTTATGTGGATTTTCCAGACTCCTGAATTAAGAACAACAAACTACATAACTCCTGTTAAATGAAGAGCCACTTATTTCTGGGATTTAATTCCCCTTTAAGAATGTGTTTTTAAATTCACAGAAGCTGAATTATTTTGACTTCTAGAGCATCTGCTGAAAGAACAATACAGACTATTGTTTTCATGGCAATCACAGACATTGTATAGAACTAATATGGACCTTGATTGCTTCAACTGAAATGTAATAATTGTGTACATTTGTTTATTTTTCAGGTGGCACAAGTAAGCAAGTTCAGTGAAAGTAGTGGATTGGGGATAAGCCTGGAAGCTTCAGGGGGTCATCACTTCCTGAGGTCCATATTACCAGAAGGACCCGTAGGCCGCAGTGGAAAACTGTACAGTGGTGACGAGCTGCTAGAAGTAAGGCTACATTTCTCAATAGAACTCTCAAACCTTCATATCTAAAAGATCTACAACTGATATATATTTGGTTTAACCCATTATATGCCAAAGAGGTACACAGTGCGTTGCAAAGCAATGCAGTACACATCCCTCTGGCTTTCAAAGGGTTAAATGTTATATTTTTTTCTGTTATTTGTATTATACATGGTGTGTGTTCTGTTTTTTAAGGTGAATGAAATAACTCTCCTTGGTCAAAATCATAAAGATGTTGTGAATATATTAAAGGAGTTGCCCATCAGTGTGACTATGGTATGCTGTCGTCCATGTCAACAGATCGAAGAGGACCAATGTATTTCTGAACATGATAGGACTTTGTTTGAGAAGGTAGAATCTTGTTTCTGTTTTTATTTTTTCCTTTCTTTCCTTTTTGTTTTTATACTAACAATCTGGCACCCAACTCAAACACTGAAAAACAAGTTCAGATCCATTCAGCAAGGATAGAAATTGTTAAATATAAAGGAACATAGTGCCATATTGGGAAGCAACAACTCTGGGGGAGTCCAGACAAATAAGCATTCACAAGATCCCTATTTTGTTAAATGAGGCTTTTAAACACTTGAGTGGTAGAGAGTTATCCGTGCAGTAATTCACAATGCATCGGAGACCACTCTGACATTTTAGGAGTACCATTTATATAAATGGGAATTTTCATTTGTCCCCTGTGTTGCATTTGGTTTGCTCAAGAATTGCTCCTGTTTAGATTCCAGAATACGGCCTATAGTCTGTAACCTATTACAAATCACTTCTGTACAATAGGAATTGAGATACTCTTTGCTCATTTGTTGTCATGAAAATCAAGGTGTTAAAATGTTTACAGGCATATCCACTGTATGTTATTACTTTGTATATTTAAGAAAGAAAATCTGTTTATCACAAGAACTCATTCTCTTCCTATGGTCCGCTCATTGCAGGAAAAGGATTTTTCACTGTCGTCCAATACAGGTTACTGGTAACTTTGGGTAGGTGCTGTGCCCCTAAAAGTAGGCAGGAACAATTCTGAGAAGTGAGTGCAGGGGTGGAGCCTACCCTCTAACCTTAGCTGCAGCTTCCTGTTAGCCCCAGTAAGTTTTTTTCCTCGTTGCAAGCAACAAGGCAAGAGAACAGTTCTGTTTAGTTTTAGATTTGTATTATTTTCTGCTAGACATGGAATACCACCATTACCATCACTGACAATTCCCATCACCCAAATGTGGATAGCTCAGTTTACCAGGTGCTTATGTGTGGACCTAAGCCCTGGGGGGGAAGATCTTGGCTGCAAGTTCTTTCCCCAGGAGTTGCCCACTGAGGCTCCTTCTTGATATATGGTAATCTGAAGAATGAAGCCCTGTAAAAAAGGTGAGCAACCCTTTGAGTGTTGAGGACCACATGTCCCATGGAACCCTTCCGCACAGGGGCCTTTGTCATTTGTGTTCCTATTGCATGCTCTAGCATTTATTGGGTCTATCTGTATGTCTGTCTGGGTGTTTGGAGCAGGTTTCTGAGGTACTTTAACCCTTTCACTGCTGGTTTGGCATGTTGGGGGGGGGGTTGAGAGCACTTTCCCTGCTCGGTTTAGTGTTTTTATGCTTTGATTACGTGTTCTGGTATAATTTTAGCTTAAAATTTACTTTCATTCAGTTTTTGTTGAAATTGTGTAAGACCACGCTTTACTGCACAGACGCCATTGCTCCATTCACTTCAATGGGACTGTACAGTTGGGATATATCTCTGCTTATCACAGCAAGGTCAGAGATGACTCATTTTTCTTATCTGCCCTTGCTCTGTCATTTGGTCAATGTTCTGAACATGCTGGGGGGGCTTGGGGGGCTTCGGCACTGTTGGGGTACTTTTGTCAGAAAAACTACAAATCCCATGAGTGCTTGCTTCACGCTCTCATTTCTGATTGGTTCCCGTCGCGGCAGCCATTTTGTGCCTTTCTGAGAACGAGTATCCTATTCAGGGCCTGGACTCTCACTCTCTCCTCAGCTGTTTAACCCTTTCTTTGCCAGATAGGTTTATTATAACGTTTTTTGAGCTATTTTATCACTTTTAAACATGTTAAACATGTTTTTGGGTGATTAGTGTATTTATTGACCAGTGGACTTCTGTGAGAATGTCTATTCCACTTGAGGCTGGGGCTAGACTTCAGGAATCTGGGGTGTCTGTGTACCCCATTGCTCATTGCTCCTTATGTCATGCAGGGTTACCTAGAGATTTTTCAGCTCATATTTGATCCAACATGCACTGCTGCCCCTGAATCTCCTGCAGGGACCTCCAGCCATGCACTAGAGCCAGTCTGGATGCAAGCGTTTAAGGCTATTACCAGAGACCTTCAGTCTACCTTACAGCTCCTTCCATCCACTTTACAGGGGTCTTTTGCTCATGTCAAGCCCCCGCTCCCACCAGGTCTTCCCTGCCAAAACTGCCGGGTGTCCCTGATGTGTCTGATTCCTCTGAGGAGGAACTATTGGTGGATTCTGATGATGATGAAAGCTGTTCTGCAGTGCATTCCTCTCAGTTTTATGGGGATCCCTTTGAAGCTGATCCTGTCCCTTCTGCTGAGGGCCTGATCAGGGTTGTTTTAACTACTCTGAATATTCCCTTGGTGCAAGAGACCTCTTCGGACCTGTCTGATGTGTTTCAGGAGCCTCAGCGCCCTTACACATGTTTTCCTCCTTATCCCACTCTTGACCACTTGGTCTCTGATGAGTGGAAGTTTCCAGACAAGAAGCCATCTGTCTCTAGGAAATTTGCTAAGCTTTACCCATTTTCTGAAGCAGCGTTAGCTCTATGAGTCCACCCTTCTAAGGTGGACGCTCCTGTGTCCAGGTTGTCCAAGTCTACTGCTTTACCTGTAGCAGATGCTTCTGCTATGAAGGACTGGACTGATAGTAAGCATGAGACCTCTCTCAAAGCTATTTTTGCCTCAGCGGGTTCTGCCTTGCGCCCGGCATTTGCCGCTGCGTGGGTGAATAGGGCTGTTGCTGTCTGGACTGAACAGCTTACTTTGGCTATTCGTCAGGGAGCTTCTACTTCTGAAAGGCTGAGACTTGTCGCCAACATTGCTGAAGTGCAACATTATGTCTCTGCTGCTCTGTTTTATTCAGTCCATATGGTTGTCTGTCCGTATGATTGTCTGTGGTTGCCAGGCGAGCTCTTTGGCTCAAGATCTGGTCTGCTGATACCACATCTAAAAGGCTCTTCTATCTTTGCGTTTTCAGGGTTCTTCCCTATTTGGGCCTGATCTTAAGGATCTCATCAGTGAGGCCGCTGGAGGTAAGAGTACTCTGCTTCCAGTGGTCAGCAAGAGGAAAGCGCCTATCAAAAGGAATCGTCTTTTTTGTTCTGACCAGACGGATTCTGGGTCGGCGATCCAAGAGGTCCCCCGGGCTCCGCGCTCTTCCTCAATGCCCAAACAGCACTGGAGGCCCAAGTCCTCCACCAAGCCCATGGCTTCCAAACCTTCTTTGGCATGACTTGCAGAATCCAGGTCCTTCTTCAGGTGGCGGGGGGGTGCGCTTGAGCCACTACCTTTCCATCTGGGGAAAATCTGTGGTGGACCCGTGGGTTTTACAGGTGGTGCCAGAAGGGTATAGGGTTCCCTTTACCTCTCTTCCTCCTCTCGCTTTTTCTTCTCACACTCCGCTGGGCACAGGCAAGCGTCGCCTTTTCGAGGCTGCTATCCAAGCCCTTCTGGACAAAGGGGTCTTGGAACCAGTTCCTTCTCCAGAGACAGGGTTGGGGGATTTATTCCAACCTCTTTGTGGTCTCCAAGAAGAGCGGAGGTTCTCTTCCTATTCTGAATCTGCAGGATCTCAACCAGTTTGTGGTCAAGTCTCACTATCGTCAAGAGTCCTCGTGAACGGTGTTTGCGGCCATGTCTCCTGGGGAGTTCCTAGCCTATCTGGGTCTTCAAGATGTGTATTTGCAAATCTCCATCCATCCAGAATGCAGACTGTATCTCCGGTTTGCCTGCTACAGGGGTCGTTTTCAGTGTTCTGTCCTGTCATTTGGCCCTTTTGGGTTCATGCTCACAGGAGTTTTCTGTTTCCTCGCGGACTACTTGTAGTTTGTTCCAAAACTTTCTGAAGTGAACAGTAAGCTGTAGCTAAGGTTAGAGGGTAGGCTCCATCCCTGCACTCACTTCTTAGAATTGTTCCTGCCTACTTAAAGGGGCGGAGCACCTACCCAAATTTACCAGTAACCTGTATGGACTAAGAGAAAAGGATTTAACAGGTAAGACTAAAATCCTATTTTCTACTGCTCCATTATCTGAATTATGGAAGATGCAAGAGGAAATGCCACAAATTCACAGTCTTGATAAATATTTGCAGGTAATAGGGAAATGTTAATTCAAAGTGCCTTAATGTTGGCAGATCATCTTATTACAACTGGATTGAAATATATACCCCTTTTTATTTTCTGTATAACATTACCTCCCTACAAATGTGTGGTAGTGCTTGGCACAGTGTGGTAATTAGGGATTAGAGATCTGTCAAAATGACCTTAAACCAGGTATGTCAAACTCAAATACAGTGTAAGGCCACATACTCAACATTTCCCACAGCATTAGATGCTAGTGTCTGTCAGTGTATGTATGTATGTATGTATGTATGTATGTGTGTGTGTGTATACATATGAATCTGTGAATGTTTGGAGCGGTGGTACACTGTCTGTCACCCCAGTCTTGTTCCCTTCTTCACTCATAGTCACAGATCCACACATGCACTGTCTGTTCCACTTGTAGTCTCAGCCCCACTCATACTCTTACACCGCAGCCTTGTTTCACTTTCTTTCCACTGCTAGTCATACATGCACTCATACACTGATTGAGACCCCAACCTTGTTCCACTGTCCAGTGGTAGTCACAGAACCACCAATACACTGTCTGACAGCTCAGTCTTATTCCAGTGGTATTCATGGAACCACATATACAGCGACTGACAACCCAACCTTATTCTAGTGGTATTCACAGAACCAAACATGTACTGTCTGACACCACAGCCTTATTCTGTTGTCCACAGGTAGTCACAGAACCACAAATGCCCTGCCTGAAAACCCAGACTTTTTCCACTGGTACTGGTAACCCTCCATGTGGTGCTGGACTACAACTTATATCAATCTCTGCATGCCATTGGCTGGTTGAGGATGATGGGATTTGTAGTCCAAAAAGCTGGAGTGCCACAAGTTGCCCACCCTGACTTGCACCCAATCAGCCAGGTATTCAGCGCTGGACTTGTGCCTCCGCTACCAGTCCTAGTACCTAAGTGTCCATCTAAATGTGCAGAGGGAGCATGTTACTCTCCAGAGAAATAATAAGTGCAAATATAACATCGATGGTGCAGAAGTACACACAAATAAAGCAAACTTATTTGTTCCCCTTTCCGCAGAGCCCCGACCCTACATCTTTGTTCAGTGCTACACTGCTCTGACAAACCAGGCATCTGAGCAATATGATTACATCACACTCAGGTGACCAGTGTTTCAGAGGAGCAGAGCAACATTGAACACAGAGGCAGGACCGGAGTACCACCCCCTCCCTGCTAGCCTTGCAGGCATGAGGAAAAGTGAGGCTGAATTCTTACACCAAATGTTTGACATACTTGACCTAAACTGATTGAAGTTGGCAAATCTACATTAACAATTATTTATTAGCCTCAGTGATGATTAGTGTTCACAGCGTCTCTTTACTTCATTTTTGTCTTGGTAATCTTATATAAATCTGGGCTTAACTATAAATTAAAGGGACATTATCAGCTATAGGCTACTTTAAATGACATCTGTCATGGTAGTTACCCCTCAGGCAGGTCTGCTCCCTTGAACCAGAGGCAGCATTGTGAGCCCCACTGGATCAGGGAGACAGCAAAACCAGAGTGTAATAGAGAATGCAGGTGGTCTCCTGCTTATTCTACAGCAGACTTTAAACTGCAAGACCCAGAAGTCACCATATACTGATGCTGACAGGTTTTCTAATGTGACTACAGCAGTCTATGAGGCTATGAGTGCAAAAGTCTTAGAAGTTAGTGAGCCATGAGATTCTGGGTTGTGTTTGTTGACAGCAGGGGAGGGTTAAGTTTCCTGACTCTCCCCACTTCCTCACCAAGAGCGACTAAAAGGCGCCTGTTTGGGGCTGCACAGTACAGCCCTGTGCTTTTTACGTTTCTGACAAACACATATATACTTTTAACAATTGTGTGGCATAAACTATGATTACTTGATTCCCCAGTGAAAACAGTGACAGAGGATGGATGGCTTGAGGAGGTCCAGTTGGGGAGAAAAGAAGAAAAGAAATGAAATGCATTTTAACCTTTTATGACTAGCGGGGTGTGCAGTCAATTGCTTCACAAGGATAAACATTCATTGTTTCTTCTGCAAAAGAAGTGATTATATTACTGTTCTTTAAATTCATTTTAACCCCTTAAGGACCTGGAAAATCTGGGGTGGATTGCACTTAAGGACCAGAGCAATTCTGACCTTTCTGACTGTGTCTTTGTTCAACAGTGTTTTCCCTCTGATTCTTTTATTTCACTCACATAAATTATATACCGTATTTTCAGGCACAAGTAGGTCTTTCTTTTGGTACCACACTTATATGGATAACCCCCACCAAAAAAAAGTAAAAAAACCCACCATTTTTATTTTTCTCTTGGGATCATTTGGGTGCAGTGGGTTACATTTTTATGGAGACTGTATGAAAGGTATGACCGGTCAGTCATACCTACAAAATGGGCAGTTTTATGTGGGCACTGTCCCCCCTGAGTGAAAATACCCATGTCCCTCTTTCCCTTCCTATTTTACCACTATTTTATTAAGATTTGGCGGTTTGTATAAGTGTATTAGATGGCTCCACAACAGTAAAACTCCCATTATGTATTGTTAATAAAATACACATTCTAAGTTTAAATAAAATGTTTAAATAGTTTTTTTTTATATATATAAATTTAAAAAAGAGAAAATGACATGTTGGTTTTAGCAAGTCATAAATGGGCCTGCATCCAGCCAGCCCCCTACACCAGCAATGAAGGGGTTAATACCCCCACCTACTGCATTCTTTTCTTTTACTATGTGTCTGCTGTCTGCTTCTCTCTCCCTTACTTTAATAGTAAGGAAGAGAGAGGCACAGAGCAGACACAAAGGCAGTGTGCCAAGCATATTGCCTTTTTGAAACAAAATGCCGGTGTGAATGATCCTGGATCGATCACTTGAACCGGGTGAACTGACAAGGACTAAAGCTGAGTACTCTGGTTCTGGTCTGAGCCTCTGCAGAATGATAGCAGCGTGCATGGAGGCGCGCTGCTATCGTTTAACCCGTGACGTTCCAGCACCAGAAAACTTTTGAGCATTTGTTTAATTACATAAGAAACATTAGGAAAGGTGCTCTCTCTCTCTTTTTTTTTTTTTTTTTTTTACTTAATTATTAAGACATTACACTTCAAAGTTCTCAACTTCCGCATACTGTAGCTGCGGCACGGCTCTCAGGGCTTCCCAGCTCCTGTCATTCTCCTCCCACCTCCCTCCCAGCTTCCCCCAGGATCGCGTTCACGCTTCACTTCGGTGTGGTGTGAACGGCTCTTAGGGTTACAGGAAGCCGCAATTAGTATTATACTGAGGTTGCAACCTAAGTATAATGCTAATCGCTGCTTCCTGTAACGCTAAGAGCCGTTCATACCACACTGAATTGAAGCATGGACTTGCTCCCGGGGGCAGCTGGGAGGGAGGTGGGAGGAGAATGACAGGCTACTGGGAAGTCCTGAGAGCCATGCCGCAATATGCTTGAAACACTGCCTTTGTGTCTGCTCCGTGCCTCTCTCTTCCTTTTAGGGATGTGCACCCATGATGCTCCTGGCACTTCATGGGTCGTTATTGGGCTAATATTATGAGGATTAAGGAACACCTAATTTAATTTTTCATTTTCTATATAACCCTTCACAAATGCATTGCACACTCCTAGTCCTTAAAGTCTTGATTAGGTAACTTATACACATGATTTGTTTTCATGATATGATTACCTGTAATGTATATTGATGTATTATTTTTTTCAGCTGCAAATAGATTTTGGTGGACCAATTGGCTCATCAGAGACTGATGACTTAAACAGTGCAGCAGCAGAGGAGGAAAGCCCAGGCATCGAGGATACACAGGGGTCTCCTCTAGCAATGTGGGAAACTGATGTTCAGGATATTGAACTGGAGAAAGGAAGCCTTGGTCTTGGATTCAGTATCTTAGATTATCAGGTCAGTGTCATATGAATTAAGTAATAAAACTACTCAAAGGTGAAGTCTTTCATTAAAGCTGATATGAAATTTCCCAGTCAAACAAAAATGGGGAATTTGGTGTTAAAGTTACACAAATATTAACTCTGATGCCCTCCTCAGTCTGTTCAGTAGCCCATCTGTGGTACATGGTGGCATAAATCTATACCTCTGTGTCAGGTGAAGTTATTTACTGTACACTCAGAGTGCCATGCTGATGAAGGAAGTCAATCAATATTCCAGGCTTACCTTTGTTGTTTCAGCAAAGCTGTTAACTGAGAATGCAGAAGAACATAGAAAATATAACAAACTTTAACACAAGCGACATAGTAAGAGGGACATGGCAGCAGGAAGCAGAGTGATGGGCTTAATCTTTATTTTCTGGTACTCTGGTTCCCGACTGCCAACACAATTTACACAACTTACAGTACAATACGACACATACTATTAAATTACTCTACTACCATATTCTTGAGGATTACAAACAATGAACTTGTCATGGTGTAGGGAAAAGTCCAATTTTTCTAGAAAAGTCCATGGCAGATGTCCTCACTCTTTACAGGGACACCAGGGGTTAACCTCCTGTCTCTTCACGTTCCTTATGATGCAGTTTGTTTGCTCTTGAATTGCTCCAGTTTTTAGTACTTTAGTCTCAAGAATTGAGGATGTCATAACTCTTATTGGATCACGTGCCCTTTGTTCTTCTAAAGAAAAATTGATTGTTGTAACTCAGTGGGTTTTTGAGATGTTATTACATTTTCATCTGATTTCCTTTTACTCGCTGTTCTATTAGACTATAGCAATATACTAGGTTTTCCATTTTCTAGGTTTTCCATTTTTTTGAATAACCTTTTTTACCCGAGGTGTGAAATGCAGAGGAGGAAACTGCCAGGAGGCTGGATGCCTGAGCAACAAAAATGTCACACACTCCAAAATCATTTTGACATATTTATATACATCTTTGTATATGCATCCGTCCCTTAAATGCTTAGATGGCATTCTGACAGTGTAGGGCTTTAGATATTTGTACAGGAGTGGCACAATTAATAACAACTATTGGTAACAACACCTTTGTTAAATCAGGGGTATCCTGCAATGAATTTGTGTTTTTGGGATGCATCTTTGTAGGGTGTTTTTTTCTATTGTTCAATCTTTTATTGTGTAATTAGGAAATGCAATAGTTTGCAAAGATTTTTGTATATTTGAAGGGGTGGAAATGTAAAAAAATGCCAGAATGCTTACCTCCACATCCCGATTCATCCAGACCATTATCCATGGATCTTCACGATGGTCATGGCAGCCCTTTTAGCCTATTTCCATTCTCAAGGGATTTCCTTAGCCCCTCACTTAGATGACTCATGCTCCTCCACAGGCTATTCTGACTTCACAAGTTCAAGAATGTGTCCACATCCTGGAGCATCATGGTCAGGTTCTCAGTCTAACAAAGTCCTTCTCAGACATTGTACTTCTTAGACATGAGATTCGATACCCTCCAAAGGAGAGTGTTTCTGACAGAAATCAGATCCAGACTCTGTTACAAGACGTGTTTCGAGCACTGTCCTGGCCATCAGCGACGATAGGGCACTACACGAGAGTGTAGTCTAGTCTCCATATTGGAAGCGGTACTCTATGCTCAGTTGCACACGAAGGACCTTAAGCTAGACATTCTCAAGAGCTTGTCAAGGTGACATTCACATCTGACTCATGCCATGTCTCTGTCCCCTTGGATGAGGGAAGGCCTGTGCATGAGGTTTCACCGCCCAAAGTTGACATGGGGATGCCATTTTGTAATACTGGATTGGACAATGGTCAACACAGATGTCAGCCCGAGTAATCCTGAGTCCCCTGCTCAAGGCCATTGACCAGGGAGGAGTGTCTTTCACTCAACATACGGGCGATTCACCTAGTGCTTTTTCACTTGTCTCATGTACTGACGGGAGCTTCTGTGAAGTTCCAGTTAGACAATGCCATGGTGATCATATATCAACTAGCAAGGAGGAACATGAAGCAGATCCATTTGGATGGAGATTCAGGAGCTCCTTCAGTGGTCTGAAGGCCTTGTACCAGCCATCTTGGCGGCTCACATCCCAGGTATAGAAATGTTGTTGCAGAGTTATCAAAAGTCAGATCCTGTAAGTTGAGATCTCTACCAGGATGTATTCTATCAAATTGTCCACTGCGGGGTCTTCTATCTGTGTACGTCATGACATCCCGCAAGAAGAGGAAGGATCCTTTATTCTGCACCATGGTGAAGGATCCCTTAACTTTAACAATGGATGTGATGTCCATCTATAGAACTTTATCTGGCTTATGTATTCCAAACAATTCCCCTGATTTCAACGGTTCTGAGGAAAATCAAGATGGAGAACTCTCAGGTCATCGTGCTTGCACCTTTCTGGCCCCGTTGTGCCTGATTCTCAGATCTTCTCAACCCGTCGAGGATCCATATCTTCTCACCCTGGGACAGGATCTTCTGACCCTTGTTTGAAGCTCTTTCATTGATTTCCTTGAGATTTGTGATACTTAAGGTGGTCTTCCTTTTGGCCATTGCTTATGTGCACAGAGTTGCTGAGTTATAAGCCTTGTCTTTTAAACCTCTTCTCCTGGTTTTTCACCAGGACAAGGTGGTCCTTCATACTCATAGAGGTTTCTTGCCCAAGGTCATATCTGATTTTCACAGCAACATTGTCTTTCCTTCCCTTTACCCTAATCCTTCTACCAAGCAGGAGCAGGATCTTCACCTGTTGGATGTGGTTCGATGTCTTAACTATTTTTCATATCGCATGCTTATATTCTCCTGAGGAAGCGACATTAAATTGTGTTGTCACGAAACGCGTTGAGCCAAAGCAAGAATATTCAGGTCTTTTATGTATTTTTCTTATTTACATTTTTATACGTTTATATATTTTGTATGTAGAATGTGGCTGAAGGTGGAGTAATACGCTCACCCAAACGGCATTCACTTAGTTATTAGTCTGTTTATTGTTTTATAGTATTTTATTATTTTAATATTTATTACCCCAATAAAGATTTTTTAGGACCATATGCGCCTATATAAGGTGTATAGGTCAACCCCTTACGACTATTTTTAGAATTGTTTGTGGTTACTCATTAAAAGTTCCATACACTTTATGTGGAAGTGTAGTTCTACACATATTTTGTATATTTGTGGACTGGCGGAACAACAAATGCACTCCTAAAGAAGTTTGAAGATTTCAACGTACGTGTAACCTGTTTGGTATAATAATTATACCTCAAAGAAGCGAAAATACTGAGAGACAGGAGAAGCCTCTAAAAAACATGAGTTGAACTAAGAAGGGGAATTTGGTCTTTTGGGGATTATAAATAATATCACTATACTACACTTAGAGGACATTTCTGCGCTGTCTCCCCCTTTCCTGTTCATATTGCATGCAGCCTTTTAGAAAGGCAAATTCCCTCTTTTGTCATTCTTGAAGGCCCTAGAGTGGATCAGGCTGGGTCAAAAGTCATTAATGCTTCCTGGATCAAGTGTATTATATGACAGGTGTATGTGATAACAAAGACATCTGTCCCTTTCTGAGTCACAGTGGTACCTCATGTGCCTGCAATAACCAGGCTTCTGCTGAACAGGTGTGCAAGGGGGGCAACGTGGTTGTCTTTGCACAGATTTCCAAACACAGCTGTGTCAATTTACTGGCCTCAGCTGAGACTATTTTTTTCCGGAAGATCCTTCAGGCTGTTGTGACTATTTAAGGACACTTTTTTTCTTCTAGGCCAGGGCAGTCCAAGTTCAGTCCTCAAGGGCCATCAACAGACTAGGATTTGTGGATTTCCCTGATTAAGCACAGGTGAGTTAATTAGTGAATCATTCATTTTGACTGACTCACCTGTGCTTAATCAGGGGAATCCTTAAATCTTTGCTTGTGGGTGGCCCTTGAGGACTGAACTTTGACAGACCTGTTGTAGCCTATTCAGAATTGTTGAGCCCTGTTTCTCTTGTTTGGTTGTCCCTTGACACCTGTGGGTCACATGATTCCAGTTTATTCCTGTGGAATATTGTTCTTCTGTGGGGAGAGTTTTTCTCTATTTTGAAGTGGCCAGCTCTCTGGAGGTGGGGAGCTTTTTCCCATGGTCCCTGTGTTCTGTATGGAGAGAAAAGGATTTGTTGGTGTCACTAAAATCCTATTTTTATGGAAATCTTATATTGTGTTTTAAAATCCAGTGTCATATAACAACCATTGTTTAAAAAAAATGTAAGCATGAAGTTCATCTTGCCATGGTTTTAGAACAGTTGCTTGGTTATTGAATGACGGTTTAGAAATAGTTTGGTGATAACACAACATCAATTGTATTTTTGCATTTAATACAGAATTGATTCTTCACATATTCTAATTATTCTTAACCCTGTAAATGGCAGAGGATTGTGCCAATGTACTGGCTCTCAAAGGTTTAAAACATAGGTTATGAAATTCTGTCTTCAACTTTGTCTTCAGGTAATCCATATGTGCCCAAGATGAATGTTATTAGCAGGTGGAACCACCAAAATGGTTCACAACTCTATCTTCAGGGACATACAACAGGCTGTGCCTTTAGGATTTCTCTGCTTGTGCGAAAGTGAGTTAAGTAAATGATTAAGTCTATGATTAACTCATCTGTACGCATGCAGGGAAATCCTAAACACATGGCCTGTTAGTTGCCCCTGAGGATAATGTTGGGAACCACTGTGCTCATGTGAGGAAACCTTGAAAACAAGGAGATGATATAAGGAGGGCTTAGTATCCAACTTTATTCAGAGTACGTAACAGCACAACTTTTTGGTTGTGGGTTTCACCAGGCGCAGTATAGGTAATGAAGCAGCTCTGCTTTAAAGGGACAGTAAGCCATTAACATTTTTATATTGTAGGGCTTTTTCTGTGAAGCGGTGCAAAGGTACTTATACTGCTAGTAGATGCTTCATCTAAAAGTTAATACAGGACGTGCTTACATTTTTATAGAGGTTGAGATCAAGAATTGTTTCTCCTGCCTAGTGGCTCTGCTGTCACTGCTTTTGAAGAGCTAACTGACAGAGACAAAAAGTTACATAGATGGCAGTAGCAACAGGACCAACTGGCAGCAAAACATCTTGAACTCCCACTGCCAAAAAAATGCAAGTTAGCTTTCAAAAGAAGAATGCTTCAGCTTTGGGAGTGACTGGTTTATTCATCAGGAAAATCCCTATAGTGTAACATTTTTCATTTTTGTGGGTTTTTTTTGTGTTTTACTCTTTTGAGTACATGTAGGAAGTGACATAAAATATTTTTACCTCATATCAAGCGAATCTCACAAAGGTCTAAACACTAGAGGGAAAAAATCTCATAGATTTCTGTGATAGAAAGTGAAGTCTTTTCTAGGCCACAAGAACATCTTCAGCAAGCTCCAAGAAGCACATCATACCCATATGTTTGCATTTGTGTATATACATATATATAAATATCTGTAGATAGAAATAAAAAACACAATACAGTGACACTAGAAGAAAATGGAGATGCATCTATAGTTTTAGTGTCAGGAAATGGGCCTCAGTTCTCTCCCTCTAGTATTTAGAACTGTGGGGAACCCAGTCACAAATGCAGGCAGTATTTATATTACATGCTATATTTATGAGGCATGACTATTGCATCATTACATTTTCTTGTGTTATTGAAGGTTCATGCACTAGAGTAATATGCTGCATTTTTCTTTTGTCCATTGGTGAACACAGGAACCATGGGGTTAATTAGCTACCACTAGGAGGAAGGGCATTTTCAGACAAAAGCTCTCTGGAGTAGGAAACTCCCTTTCTGCTCCGCTTATCTCTCACCCTTTTATTTTACATTTATTTTAATTCCTTATTGAAGAATGTCATTCCTCCAAATGAATATGTTGTGTCATTTCCTCTTGCATATAAACCTGAATAAGATGGAGAAGGCTTAATGTCTGCTGGGAGTGAGGGTCTGCCCTACGGGTATATGCTCCAATCACACTCCCATGGTGCTTCCAGCTCAAAACATTTAACTCGTACTGTAACTCAAAAGCAGAGCACTCACATTTCTAAGATAAAATGTAACTTTTATTTAAAACATAATAAAACCTATACTGTTGTGTCAAACACTTCCTCTGTCCAACTTTTCAGTCCTCATTAGGACTTTCCTCAGGGACACATTACAGAACGCTATTACGCTTTGCTCTTATATACTCTGAGTTTCGCTCCCCGTCAGCGCACCTAGTCATCATAGCGACCCTGGACGCTGACCCAGCTCTAACCCAATATCATTGCACAACATCTTTGTCACTCCAAATCACAAAACCAGTAAACATAAAAATTATGTTACCCCCTAGCCCAGTGTACAACATCATTAAATGTAGTCAGTCAGGCTAAACTGGTCATTTAACCCTTTTGGCGATAAAGTCCCAAGAGTGTATAGCAAAAACATCTCCCTTTTTGCTAATCTGGACTCTCTGTCACCACCTTGTGGGGATTGTTTCACGGTCTCAAAAGGAAAACATTTTAATTCTTTAACACTATGTTTTTGTTCAATGAAATGCCTCGCTACTGGAGACCTCCTAAGTTGTTGTTCCGTGATTGTCCCATTTAGGCCCTGCATGATGACAGATCTTTGCTCACGCATCCGTTCTTTAAACGATCTAGTTGTTTTCCCCACATAACTTAGATGACATGGACATATAAGCAAATATATGACAAATGACGTGGAACAAGTAATATCATCCTTCACCATTATTTTATACTGATATATTACGGGTATGCCACTTCTCAGTTACATTTTGATAGAGCCATTGGTCCAGGGGTGCAAAGTATGCTTCTCTGTGTCCATTTTTCAGCTGAGGTCTGTTCTGTGATACACTGATTCTGCCCTCATTAGTTCTTTCCTTTAAATTGTTTTCACTTCAATTACTTAATGTTCTCTTTACTTCTTTGTTACTTTACTTCTTTTGGCTATGGTTAGGGTTAAGGGTCCTTTAGATTTGATTAGGCCATAGCACCTTTAAAATCCGGCGCTCGTGTCTACCATATTTACAGAAGCCACTGCTAGTTTCTTCTCTCCTTCCACACAGCAGCAGTATTTCAGTTAGAGGGGACTATGTCCACAAATAATGGGTAGCCCCTTGGATGCAATCCCCTATCTCAGTAGCAGCATTGCAAGCAAACTGCTGCAGAACCAAAGCTCCATTTTCTATTTTTCTTTTTCCCAACAGTTTGACATACAGGCTCTGAGGGCAGGCACGGGGGTGGGGGTGGTTATATCTCCCTCCCTTCCTATTCATTGCCAGCTCACCTAGGAGGCACCTTGCTACAGGTTCTCTCCATAAGTGGCCAGAATGTCTCTTCGGAACTCCTGGTGCAAATACGTTTTTTTCTTTTATTCTTTCCTTCATTTGGCCATTTTGTTTGGGGCTCTTAGCAATGTCAGAGCCCACAGGGAATACGGGGAAGCCCAAGACCACCAGAACTCTTTATCTGCTTCACCCTCAATGACCAGTTATTTGTCTGTCAGTCTAGTCTCCCTAAGGATCAGTCAGGTCAGCTGTGTATTGCTTGTGTTGTGACCCCTTTGCAGAATGCCTAAAGTTCCCCGTTCTTCTGATCAGGAACCCATATGAGCTAGGGCCCTGACATCTTCTCTGGCAGCATTGCCAGCCTGTCTCTTCTATTAAATGTATCTCTTCAGAAAGAGGGCCCGACCCCTGAAAGAGAATGACTCTGCTTCATCTGAGTATTATTTCTCACTAGAATAGAGTGTTATAAGGAATGAGTTTGTGGATGATTCATCACTCACTCTTTAGGACCCTTGAAGGAGGACCCTGAGGGTTTTGTGGGAAAACTCTCCAAATATTTGAGGGTGCCTCTGGGTCATCAGTTTAGGACATCCTTAGGAGACGGAAAATGGATTCTATCCACTTTTCATCCTATGATTCTCTAAATCAGCTTATCTTTTGAGGAATGGAAGCCTCTGAATAGGATGATCTTCTTGTCTGGATGTTTTGCCCTTATTGATGCCTTCTCTGTTGAAGCACTGGAGTTGTGGGGCACCCCTATCTTTTTTCATGTGGATTCTGTTTTCTACAAACTTCATGGCTGCAGTGGCTACAGCCTGGGTGGAGAAGGCAGAGGTTATGTGATCTCCAGGATCACATACATTTGTCTTGGATTCAATTAAGTTTTTCTTTAAGGTGTCCTCACTTTTGGTGACAGCACATCTCAGTCTGTGGCTAAAGATCAGGCCTGCTGATCAGTCTTCCAAGAAGTCTCTTATCTACTTACCATTCTTAGGCAAGCAACTCTTTGACCCCAAACTGGATAAGGCCATTAGCCAGGCCTCTGGGTGCAATAATTCTCTGTTACCATATCCATGCTTAAGCATCAGTCCCCTCACCCTCTTACTACTCTCAAGTGACCCATTTTGTCACAGGTCCACTAAGAAACCTGCCAAGAAGCCCCCTGTTGATAAGCCTTCATCAGTATGACTCATTGCACGCCAGACTTCCCTGTCTCTGTGGTGGTCCGTTGTATTTTATGTGTAATTGTGGAGGGTTATAGACTTTGAGAACCCTCCTCCACACTGCATCTTTATGTCAAGGTCCCCCCAAGGGCCCTTCAGTGCTGGTAGGGGGTTCAGGCTTTGGTGGACATGGACGTTTTGATCCCAGTCTCCCATCAGCAAAGGTTTCTGTTGTTTTGCTCCAAACTCTTTATATTTCCCAAGAATAATAAACGCGTTTGTCCTGTAGTAGACCTGAAACATCTGTTGCTTTTTACTTCCATCTAGGTTTCAAGATAGAATATCTGCATTTGGTCATCTTCTGTGTGTCCAAGGGAACTCTTGGCTTCTCTGGACATAAAGATGTGTACTTTCACCTTCCTATTCACATGCAGCATCAGAGATTTCGTCCTGTTGCCTTTCAGGATTGCAGTTTCCAAATTCTGGCTTTCCCATTTCATTTGTGGATGTGATGGTAATTCCATGGTAGTGTCCCCTGGACTATGTATTTCCTCCCCTTCCCTTTATCCTCTGATCAAGAGGGATCAAGCATATTTCATTCTGGTTGGCCTCACAGGGCTTGGTTCATGGATCTGATTATCCAGGTGGTAGACAAGCTGTGTGATGGCCCCGCACAGGCACCTGCCCCTGTAGCGTTAAGAGGGGTACCTACCAGGTCATTTACACCGGACAGACCTGGGCTGTTTGTCACTGGATCTAGCTGCACCACCCTGAGGAGGAGATGTCAACCGGATTGGAAGACCTCCAGGTGCAGCCAGCCCAATGGAGAGCAATAATCTGGGTCGGGACTCGCACTTCTACTCACTGGAACATGTCTCTGCAGAGCACTTTTGGTGACAGCACATCTCAGTCTGTGGCTAAAGATCAGGCCTGCTGATCAGTCTTCCAAGAAGTCTCTTATCTACTTACCATTCTTAGGCAAGCAACTCTTTGACCCCAAACTGGATAAGGCCATTAGCCAGGCCTCTGGGTGCAATAATTCTCTGTTACCATATCCATGCTTAAGCATCAGTCCCCTCACCCTCTTACTACTCTCAAGTGACCCATTTCGTCACAGGTCCACTAAGAAACCTGCCAAGAAGCCCCCTGTTGATAAGCCTTCATCAGTATGACTCATTGCACGCCAGACTTCCCTGTCTCTGTGGTGGTCCGTTGTATTTTATGTGTAATTGTGGAGGGTTATAGACTTTGAGAACCCTCCTCCACACTGCATCTTTATGTCAAGGTCCCCCCAAGGGCCCTTCAGTGCTGGTAGGGGGTTCAGGCTTTGGTGGACATGGACGTTTTGATCCCAGTCTCCCATCAGCAAAGGTTTCTGTTGTTTTGCTCCAAACTCTTTATATTTCCCAAGAATAATAAACGCGTTTGTCCTGTAGTAGACCTGAAACATCTGTTGCTTTTTACTTCCATCTAGGTTTCAAGATAGAATATCTGCATTTGGTCATCTTCTGTGTGTCCAAGGGAACTCTTGGCTTCTCTGGACATAAAGATGTGTACTTTCACCTTCCTATTCACATGCAGCATCAGAGATTTCGTCCTGTTGCCTTTCAGGATTGCAGTTTCCAAATTCTGGCTTTCCCATTTCATTTGTGGATGTGATGGTAATTCCATGGTAGTGTCCCCTGGACTATGTATTTCCTCCCCTTCCCTTTATCCTCTGATCAAGAGGGATCAAGCATATTTCATTCTGGTTGGCCTCACAGGGCTTGGTTCATGGATCTGATTATCCAGGTGGTAGACAAGCTGTGTGATGGCCCCGCACAGGCACCTGCCCCTGTAGCGTTAAGAGGGGTACCTACCAGGTCATTTACACCGGACAGACCTGGGCTGTTTGTCACTGGATCTAGCTGCACCACCCTGAGGAGGAGATGTCAACCGGATTGGAAGACCTCCAGGTGCAGCCAGCCCAATGGAGAGCAATAATCTGGGTCGGGACTCGCACTTCTACTCACTGGAACATGTCTCTGCAGAGCACGTATAGTCCCCTCTGCTGCAAAGTCTCTACTGGGCAGGCACTAATCCCTCTGCCTTGTTCTGAGGAACAGGTTCAGTCCCCTCTGCAACTAGGACACCTCTCCCAGGCAGGAACTAGCCCTTCTGCCCTGGTAAAACGACACGGGCCTGGTGTCAGCAGTCCCCACCCTCAATAACAGAGCCTAAACATCTGCTGTAATGTCCTCATATATTACAGGGACATGAAAGTTTAACCTCCTGTTTCTTCACAAGCTGTGGTGTTTTTCTTTTTCCAGACTTCTTTCAAGGTTTACTTTGTCACCCAAACATAGCGATGTTAAACTTGAAGGCATAGCTCTTGAAGGTGACAGCTTGAGACATCATTATTCTTAAAGCCTATAAGTCACTTTGATCCAATATCTGTCATAGGGTGTGGTCTTATCTCCATGTCCTTTTCAACTCCAGTAGTTTTAACTTTTCTTCAGGACTACCCTCACAATAGTCTTCATCTTAGTTCTATCAAGGTACTAAAGCTTATTGTTACAGATGTTCAGACCTTTGCTCAGGTGGTGGCACATGCCTACCCCGTCTTTAGGAATACCACGTCTCCATGGGATCTGAATCTGGCTCTCTGAATTATTCAAGTGTATACTTCTGAACCACTGGCTTTGGTGTGTCTTCATCTCTTGAGACTTAAGACTGTATTCCTTGTAGTGATTGTGTCTGTTTAGCTAATGGCCAAACTGCAGGCTTTGTGATATACTGCTCCATTTGTGTTTTTTCATTCCAGTGATGTGGCTCTTCATACTCATTTTGTATTTCCCCAATGTGGTCTCTGATTCCATATTAATCAGGAGATTTTTCTTCCTGCACTTTGTCCTAATCCATCTAATAAGCGACAACATAATCTTCACTGTCTGGATGTGGTTAGTTGTCTTAAATACTATATTCGTCACACTGAATCTTTGTGAAAGTTGGATATGCTATCTGTTATTCCTGAAGGCCCACATGTGGGCCAAGCAGTGTCTAAGTGACAGTGGCATCTAGGATCAAGACAACCATTCGCCTGGCATATGTAGTTAGAAAGGGGCTTTCAGCTAATAGGACATTCCACCAAAGCAATGGGTGTACTGGTCTCGGCTGAGGCTAGTTTCAGTAGAAAAGTCCTTAAGGTGGTAGTGTCTGTGTGAATGTCTTTCCTTTTCTCTGTAGTAAACTTTTTACTCTTCCATAGTTTGGTGGTATCCATTGAAATCCGTGGTTCATGGTTTTGACTGTTGAGAGTCATTTTGTTGTTGGGAGTTTTTCCACCCCTTACCTGGAATTTTTTGGGACAGCTTTGGGATGTTCCCAGTGGTTCTTGTGTTCCTAATGTAAAAAACACAAAACTAAGAAGAAATTATATCATATGAGTGTCTCAAGCGTAAATAACACACGCTACATTCGCAACCTAAGTTATGCTAAATAACTTTAAATTGTGCAATATAGGTATAAGAAAATACTATAAGTTCTTATAGATCGCCCAGTTCTCTTTTAATCCTTCTTTTCTCTTGGTTTCTCCACTCTCCGATTAGTGTTCAGCTGAGTCCCGGTCACTTGGTCTTGTGACCCTCCAAATAGCCCTATTGCTGTAGATAAAAGATAGAGTCTAGACCCCTGATGAAGTTACTTACTTGACAAAATGTGTTGGGCTAGTAAATATAATATACTGTTGGGGATTGATTATCTCTATTTGTTTTTATATTTGTATTTTACTAAGTGTTTTAATATATTTGTTGCTACCAATAAATGGAGGCTTTTTTACGAGAGGCCCAAGTAGTACAGTGTGTATTTGACCACGGTATTTTCCTAAACCAAACGATCCTGGAGGAGAGGTGGGGAGGCTGGTTGGAGATTAGAAGGAAAATTATTTGATGAGCCTTAATACTCAGAGGCTGGTGTAGCCTTTATGTCCAGTAAGTACCCATCTAGAAGGGAAAGTCATGTAATTGGGACATCTAGGGGTTATATTTCCCAAAAGATCGATCTTAGAGGCGCAGTTGTGCTGTTTCTTTTTGTTTTTCTTTTATATTCAGCAATGCGTTCCTGTGTTCCTCGTTGGATGAAAGAGAAAACAGGATTTTTGTGTCCATACCAATATAAACCTTTTTCTCTTAGTCCTAGTTGAACACGGAACATTCCTCCCATATGGTTTTTATTCCAGGAAGGGCTCCTCAGTGTTCTCTGGTGTAATGACTACCATCCTGCCCTGCTTTTTTTCTATGTGTATTTGCTATCCTAAATCTAGTGTTGCTGATGTTGGGCAGGAATAAAGTAGAGCTGAGAGGGAGTCTCCTCCTTTTGTCTGCAAGTGCCCTGCCTACTTCCTGGTTGTAGCTACTTAACTCCATGGGTCTTGCATTCCGCAAGGACTAAGAGAGAAGGAGTTATGGATAAGTACAAAAACATCCCCTTATACAAGTAAAAGAGTTACCTGCCTTGATAGACACCCTGAAAACCTCCACTGTTTTTGATGCTTGAGGACTGACATTGAAAACTAGCACCTTAATCCTCATTAACCTCTTGTATACTAGAGAGGCCTTCAATTCATTCCTTTCAAATGTGTTGTTCACCTATAGCATTCAAGGGGTTTATAACCACTGGAGTATAACTCCATATATCTGCTCTTAATGAACATCTTTCCATTGTGCTTTTCTGCAGGATCCTATAGACCCAGCAAGCACTGTGATTGTAATTCGCTCATTGGTTCCTGGTGGTGTGGCAGAACAAGATGGCAGGCTTCTTCCTGGGGACCGCCTCATGTTTGTGAATGAGATCAATTTAGAGCATGCCGGTCTTGAGGAGGCGGTGCAAGCACTTAAAGGAGCACCAATAGGAAAAGTTAGCATTGGGGTCGCAAAGCCTTTACCTGTAAGGATATTTTCTTAATTATATTCACAAATTGTATGTTAACAATAACTTGTATTTTTTTAAGGTCATGGGAGAGAAATCTGTTATTCTCTGGACTCAAGAACTTATTCAGCAAGCTGAAGTGGAGCGATTCTGGAGCCAACCAACTTCACCATAGGGGAGAAATAAAAATCCCCATAGTTAGTTTAAGCCCTGAATGCTAGCGAGATCTCCAATACATCATGAAGCAATGCTTTGGAGATCTCTCTAAATCTCTTTTGTGGGTTAAACGACCCATTTACATCAATGGCAATTTGAGGAGTGTTAATGTCCCTTATGGTGAAAGTTATTTGCCCCAAAATGCTTCACTTCAGCTTCCTGTTAAGGGCCTTGATTCAGAAAAGCCTTATAATTTAAGAAATTAAATATTCAGAAAAATTAAACTGGTTTTATGAATTATAACGTAATACCTTAACTATTTAATGTTTGATTTCCCACAAAAGTGCACATTTGTGATAAAAAAAAACAAAAACATTCAAACACATTGTTTATTTTGTTATTGTTTGCTCTCTTTCATCCCCTGGGTGCACAGGGACCATGGGGTTAAGTTCCTCCACTACGAGCCAGGGCACTAACAAAAAAATAAAGAAGCTCCTGGGGGAGGCAGCTCTCCCCCATCCTTACTTTATACCCACCAAGGTGAGCCTGGCTTTTTTTTTAGCCTACTCTAAGGTGGCATAGTGTGGGTCACTTTGGTCTGAGACGTGATTTTTTTTATTTTAAATGTATTTTTTTATTTATTTATTTTTTTGTTCATGCTTGTCACATGGGGGATAACTGGAGTGCACTGCTGTTCCCTTAGATTGTCCATTCTCCTAAGCTTAGCTCGAGCGTTCTGCATTTGATCCCATAATGGACAAGTAGGATGTACAATTCAGCTCAAGAACAAGAGATCAATTGGCAGTTTCCATAGATACGGTGATGATCCCTTTGAGGTTCTCTAAACTCTTTCCTCTTCTGCCACTTATTCCCATTGTGATCTTCAAGATCAAGATGGGCAATACCAATGTCACCCTTACCTTTCTAGCATGTCCCAGGAGGGCTTGGTATGTGGACCTCCTCAATCTGGCACTTGACACATGCTGACTATCTATTGTTCCAGAACTTCTATCATCTATCTACCATCATATGTCTGTGAATCCTACACAATCCACCTATATTGCCATGAATCCACCATGCCTTCGAGAGGTTTACAGATTTGTTTGACAATTTCTAATTTGCATATGTAAATGCAGTTTAACGATCCATTGTTATATCCATGTGGGTCTGTTTACATGCAAATGTGGCACATCACCACATGCACTAAGCTCCGATAACAGCCTTAGCTGACTAAAGAGCAGAGAGCAGCTACCCTCCTGTAACCCTTTCAGTCCCTTAGGGATGTGCATTGCATACCCCTGTGGCACTGAAGGGAGTAAAAGTGTTGTTGTAATAGAGTTTTTCTTAACCTCTTGAGTCATACATTGTGCATATTTTATAAGCGTCACAATCCCTTTGGTGCCAGAGACCTCTCCAGTGTATTGCACTGCATAGCATTCAAGGGATTAAATGGCTAATTATGGGAGCTCTTGCCACTCAGTCAGTGGAAAGTCTCATAAATAATAAGTACAATATAAGAATAATTATAAATGTCATAATCAATTTGTTAACTGGAGATATAATCCCATTTGATTATCACCGTTCTCAGGGTGTTTATTGTTCTTGTGTCTAAAATGTATACTTACAAACAGAATGGAGTTCTTTAGTTGGTTTTGTCAGTGTCATGAATGTTGTTTTTGTCAGTTTGTTCGTCAATACATTCTTCATTTCCAGTGAGTTTCAAATTATTTCTGAAGGTTATGGAATAGACTTCAGGGACCCTCCTCCTTGTCTTTTCTTAATGTCAAGGGTTTGTTAAGATCTTTGAGGGCACTTCAGTTTCAGGACATTGTTGGTAGGCATAAAGGTCTTGATTCTGGTCCCTTTTCAAGAGAGGTTCCTGGGGTTCTATTCTAACCTCTCATAGTCCCCAAGAAAGACAGTGGGTGTAAAAAAAAAAAAAAAAAAGTCTCAATCATTTCATTCATATGCCGAAATCCAGTATGGAATCTCTGAATTCCATCATTTTCACTATGTGTCTAGGCCAGTTTTAAATGGACCTAAAGGGCATGTATCTTCTTGTGCCAATTCACATGCAACATAAGTGATTCCTCCACTTCTTCCTGTTGTGTATCTCATGGCCTCTCAAATAAGCAAAATGGTTCCTCAGTTTTGCTCCAGGTTCCTTGGTAGGCGGGATTGTCATTCTGTGTTATTTCCCTCTGCCATCCTCTGACCATTCACTAGGCCTATTTCTATAGAAAGGAGTACCTTTTCAGATACTGCTCATTCCACCAGTGCGGTGGCTGCTTCCTGGATCTTTGTCCTTAACTTTGCAAATCAGAAGTGGCAAGAATTACACTCTCTGGATGTAGTTTGGTGCCTTAGGTACAATGTACAAAAATCTCAGTCTTTCCATAAAAAAAATTCTCTTGTTGTTATGGAGGGTTTGCAGTGCTGTCAGGCCCTCTCAGATTACTGCTGATTCTTGGGTGAAGTTCGCGATTTGGGAAGAGTATGTTCTACGAGCTTATTTGGTTCTTTTTCAGGTCAAAGCCAACACCACCAGATCCATTTGTTATTGTGCACATATAATAACCAAGTCTCAGATGCTAATTGGTCTTCTCTGCATTAAACATTACTGGAAATGTCTTTGTCTCTGCTGAAGTGACTTTTAAGGGGAAAGTGCTATAGACTGTAGTTGCTGATTAAGTAGTCATTTTTTTAGGTTGACACTGAAAGTCATTGGTTGTGCTACACTTTGTTCAATCATTGGTTATGGGAATTTTATATACTTACCTGGTAATATTCTGGGACAGCGTTTATATGTTCCCATGGACTGTGTTTCCCCCAGTGGATGAAAGAGAAAAGAGTATTTCACTGTCGTCCAATACAGGTTACTGGTACACTGGGAGGCGATCCTCCCCTTTAAGTAGGCAGGAACATTCTCTAAATGTATGCAGGGGGCGGAGCCTCCCCTCCCTTTTAGGCTGCACCTCAGTCAGAACAAGCCAGAATGATTTGTTCCTCAATGTGTTCACACCAGGCAGAGAACAGCTCTCTTCAAGTTTTAGTTTCTTTGTTATTTTTACAAATATGGAATACCACCATTAGGCGGGTTACCAAGGCTGTCAAATGCCCTCTTTGAAGTGGATAGCACAGCTTCCAGGGTACTTCCGGTGGGTCTTTTGCCCTGATGAGGGAATAACTTGATTTCAAGTATTTCCCTGGGGATTATCCTCTGTGGTAATTCTTTTCTGAACTTGGTAACCTGAAGACAGAAGTACTGCAGGAAAGGTGAGCCACCCTTTGAGTGCCGAAGGTCCACTTGTCCCTCAGTGTCCCTTCATTGGGATTGTAATTGGGAGTTCTCATTGTGCACTCCAGCACTCATTGGGTGTTTTTATATATGTTGCTAATGCAATGTATATGTGTATGTCTGAGTTTTGGAGCAGTTTATGTGGGATTTAACCCTTTCTCTGCTGGGTTTTCCAATTTTATGGGCATTTTCAACTTTTGCCTTGGTTGGGTAATGTTTGCTTACATAGAACATGTGTTTGCTATGTGTTATGGAACTTTTACTTTAAGAGAAAATTTTATTAGAAACAAGGTTCTGTGCCTTTAAGTGTGCTTTTCCCGCATAGACGCCATTGCTCCTTTACTCTCTATGGGCTTACACTGTGTGGGACGTATCTCTGGAACCGCTTCACATAGCGACTTCAGAGAGGGCTCATTTTATTTGTCTTCCCTTGCTCTATCATCTGGTTGTATGTTGGAGTGTGTTGGAGGACTCGGGGGGCTTCGGGCTCTGTTTTGGGGTACTTGGTGAGGAAAACTATGTTTCCCATGAGCGCTCGGTTCGCGCCCTTTTTCTGATTGGCTCCCGTCGCAGCAGCCATTTTGTGAGTTCTTCTCATCGAGTATACTATGCAGGGACCGGACCTTCTCCCTCTCCTCTGCTGATTAACCCTTCGCTTGCCAGATACGTTTCGTTTTAAACGTTTCTGGGGTGAATATTTAATCTTTCACACTTTAATTTGGTGATTCCTATCTGTGGGGTATATCTGATGCTGTGAGCATGTCTACTCCACTTGAGCCTGGGACTAGACCTAAGACGAAGGAAGCTGGGGTATCTGTCTCCCCCATTGCGTTTTGCTCCTCCTGTCACGCAGGGCTACCTAGAGAATTTTCTGGTCATTTATGCCCAACTTGTGCGGAAGGTCATGGCAGCAACCCAGGGCCTTCCAGTCACATTATTGAGCCAACATGGGTGAAAGAGTTCAAGGCTGCAACTAGGGATCTTAGATCCACTCTTCAGCTCTTTCCCTCTCAGGTTCAGTGGACTCTTCAAGTATGGCAGACCCCCTCCACTGTCAGAACCTCCCTGCCCAAGCCACAGGGAGCTCCTGACGTCTCTGATTCTTCTGAAGAAGAATTGTTGCAGGATTCTGATGTTGAGGATGGTACAGTTATTGAGTCTACCAGATCCACTGGGGACCCTTATGAATGTGACCCTGAACTCTCTGCTGAGGGTTTGATCAGGGCTGTGCTGACCACCCTCAATCTTCCCTTGTGTCAGGAATCTACTGACACAAACAGTCCTGGAAGCCCAAAGTTGCCCCCAAGGCCAAGACCTCCAAGACTGCTTTGGCATGACTCACCGAACCCTGGTCCGCATCCGGCTGTAGGTGGGCGCCTTCACATCTTTCGCCGGACTTGGGAGGAGTCAGTGGCGGACCCTTGGGTTCTTCAGGTGGTGTCAGAGGGATACAGGGTCCCTTTCTTTTCTCTTCCTCCTTTTCGGTTCCATTTTACTCGTCCTTCTCAGGATCCTACAAAAAGGCGTCTGTTCGACGACGCTATTCAGGATCTTTTGGACAAAGAAGTCCTGGAACCAGTTTCTCCAGAGGACACAGGTTCAGGATTCTATTCCAACCTGTTCGTTGTGGCCAAAAAGGACGGTGGAGCTCGTCCTATTTTGGACCTCAAAGATCTCAATTCCTTTGTTGTGTGTACCCACTGTCGACAGGAATCCCTTCGCCCTGTGATAGCTGCTATGTCTCCGGGGGAATTCCTTGCCTCCCTGGATCTTCAGGATGCATATCTGCACATCCCTATCCATCTAGAGAGCAGGCGGTATCTCAGGTTTGCCTGCCACAAGGGTCATTTTCAGTTTTCGGCTCTTCCCTTTGGACTGACAACAGCTCCGCAGGTTTTTCAGAGAGTCTTGGGAGCTTTGATAGCAGTGATCCATCGGGATGGCATCAGAGTGACTCCCTACATGGACGATTTACTCTTGAAAGCTTCATCAGCAGAGATCCTTCACCAGCAGGTTCAGGCTTGCATTCAGACTCTCACTCGCCACGGGTGGATTGTGAATCTGGACAAATCAGACTTGGTTCCATCTCAGCAGATACTCTTCCTGGGTCTCCTGTTCGAAACTCAACGGTGCATGGTGTTTCTACCAGAAGAGGTGACTCATCAGATTGCTCTCCGAGTATCAAAGATTCTGGCTCTCGAGCGGAGTCCAGTGCCGAAATTGACTTCTCTGGTGGGGAAATTCATTTCCACAATAGAGGCGGTGCCATTTGCCATGGCACACACCAGGGAACTTCAGAGGTTCGTGATCCAGACGTGCAGGAATCGTCCAGATCATCTGCAGCTGTCCGTCTCTCTACCTCCTCATGTCGAGTTGAGCTTGGAATGGTGGTTGGATCTGTCTCATCTCCTGAAAGGGAGATCCTTCCAGATCCCCTATTGGACTACGGTCACGATGGATGCCAGCCTCCTGGGATGGGGGGCAGTGTTGGGTCGCTTCAGTGCCCATGGGAAGTGGGGATTGGAGGAATCTCTCCTCTCCATCAACATTCTGGAACTACGTGCCATCTTCCTTGCCCTGAGACATTGGGAATCTCAACTGGAGGGTTGTCCAGTCAGAGAAGAGTCCAACAACGCCACCGCAGTGGCCTACATCAACAGGCAAGGCGGAACAAGAAGTCTCGCCGCATGGTTAGAGGTTAAGGCCATTTTGTCTTGGGCGGAAGCACATGGTCCCGTCATATCAGCGGTTCACATTCCAGGCGTAGACAACGTCATGGCAGACTTTCTCAGTCGTCACACAGTTGACAGCGGAGAGTGGGCTCTTCATCCAGAGGTGTTTCACCTTCTAACCCAGATGTGGGGGGTTCCTGTAGTGGATCTGATGGCAACCAGGCACAACAGGAAGGTGTCAATGTTCTGCTCCCGGTGGAGGGATCCACTGGCCCTGGCAGTGGACGCCTTGTCCATCCCTTGGGACTTCTCCCTAGCCTACATCTTCCCTCCTCTTCCACTGTTGATCAGAGTCATCCAGAAGCTGAAGGTGGAGCGTTGTCCAGTTATTCTAATCGCTCCGAATTGGCCTCGTCAGTCCTGGTATCCGGATCTGATGGCAATGTCTGTAGCGGAACCCTTTCCGCTTCCCTCTCGTCCAGATCTGGTGCTACAAGGTTACCTTTGGAAGGAGGGTGTTCATCGTCTTCATTTGATGGCTTGGAGGTTGAATCCTCAATTCTGAAGAAAAAGGGTTTTTCCTCTTCTGTGGTGTCTACGATGCTTCGTGCTCGTAAGCCAGTGTCTTCTAAGATCTATCACCGAGTCTGGTCAACCTTTGTAGCACGGTGTGCTGATAGGGACCTATCGCATGATTTCCATCTGCCTACTGTCCTGGCCTTTTTACAGGACGGTGTTGATAAGGGACTCAGTCTGAGTTCTTTCAAGGTTCAGACTTCTGCGCTCTCTGACTTTTTCCAGGAGCGCATTGCCATCCTTCCTGATGTCAAAGTTTTTTTCCAAGGTGTGGCTCATGTTCAGCCCGCTTTCAAGAGTCCAGCTCCTCAGTGGGACCTTAATCTAGTTCTGGGGGTTCTCCAACGACCCCCCTTTGAGTCCTTGGCTACTATTCCTTTACGCCTTTTGACCTGGAAGATGGCCTTCCTTTTGGCTATTGTTTCAGTTCGCCGGGTGGCGGAATTACAAGCCTTGTCTTGTAAACCTCCTTATCTGGTGTTCCACAAGGATAAGGCTGTGCTTCGCACTTCCAAGGAATTTTTGCCTAAGGTTGTCTCCGAATTTCACATCAATCAGGAGATTGTGGTGCCCTCTTTCTGCCCTAACCCTTCCTCTGACAAGGAGAGGGATCTTCATTTGATGGATGTAGTGAGTTGTCTCAAATTTTATGTTCATCGCACTGAGTCTATCAGGAAGTCTGACGCTTTGTTTGTCATTCCTGAGGGGCCTAGGGCAGGGAGACCGGCATCCAAGGTGACCATTGCATCTTGGATAAAATCTACTATTCGTAAGGCTTACGAATTGCGGAATAAACATGTGCCCTTTCGGGTCACTGCTCATTCTACCAGATCAATTAGGGCCTCTTGGGCCTATAAGAACCAAGCGTCTGCTGATCAGCTGTGTCGGGCGGCCACTTGGTCCTCTGTGCACACATTCTCAAAGCACTACCGTGTGGATGTGCTGACCTCGGCTGATGCCAGCTTTGGGAGGAAGGTCCTGGAGGCAGTTTTGCCTGTCTAGGATCTTCTTCTTCTGAGATTCTCAGTGCTTCCTTACTGTTGAGCCCTGTTGGCTCTGGTTCAGTGTGCTGTGTTTTGTTTTTGGGGTCTGTTCTTACCCCTAGTTGGTGTCCGTTGACACTTCTGATTGTTGGGAACTATGACCGGTTGGTTCATGGTGGTTCTGGTGACTCTAGGGGCCTTGCGCCTGGTCCTTGCCTTCTTCCCGCCTCTGGGAAAACTCAATGTTTGGACATCCCAGTGTACCAGTAACCTGTATTGGACGACAGTGAAAATAGGATTTTAGTCTTACCTGTTAAATCCTTTTCACTTAGTCCATACAGGTTACTGGTCTCCCACCCTGTCAAGAGACCATGCTTGGCTCTCCTGTGGCATTCTGTGGGAGTCCTTTGGGGCATGCTCACAGGGGTCTTCTTCTTCTCTCCTATCTCTGGTCAGTGTTAGTGTCTCAAATCATTCTGGCTTGTTCTGACTGAGGTGCAGCCTAAGAGGGCGGGGAGGCTCCGCCCCCTGCATACATTTAGAGAATGTTCCTGCCTACTTAAAGGGGCGGATCGCCTCCCAGTGTACCAGTAACCTGTATGGACTAAGTGAAAAGGATTTAGCAGGTAAGACTAAAATCCTATTATTTGTGCTACTTCCCGTATGCTGAAGCCAGTGCTGGGGCTGTTGGGGGTCTTCCCATATGCTGAAGCCCATGCCGGGGCTGTCGGAGGTTGCACTGGGTCTCATGGGCCTCTGTGGCCGGGTGAGTTCATATCCCATGGTAGATGAGTTTATTATTGATAGCAACAGTAGCAACCCATATTCATCTCATCTGTTGTATCTGTGCTACTTACCAATAAATCCTTTTTCTTAGTCCATGAGGTGCACAAGACATTCCACATGAGTAAACGTCTGTATTTTTTTTTGGCAAGGGTGTGCTGCCGTTCCTTGTTTTCTGTGGAACAGTAACTTTTCTACCCTTTTCTTGTTGCAGCCATCATATGACCTTTGTCTGGTTTACTGGATTTAAAGTGGAGCCAGGCTGTGCTGGGCTGGGGTTAAACAGAGTTGAGATGCAGATGCTTTTTTTTAATTAGTGAACTGTCTCCTAGTGCAGGGGACCTAACCTCATGGTCTCTGTGTCCCTATGGAAGAGAAAAAGATTTTTCAATAAGTATCACAAATATCCTCTTATTTAAGGTTACTAACATTGTGTTGTAGAGTGAAAATATGCATTTCACTTGTATTGGAACTATTTCGGATGTGAAAGCTTAGTTATTCAAGTGAATAATCTGGTAACCTTATTTCCCTCAATGACATGAGTAAGGGAAAGATGCTCAAAGACTCTGTTTTATATTCAGCAGTGAATATTCACTTTAAAATAAAGAGTAGAGAGTATTTCTTACCTACCAGTTAGTACCCTGGTTATCTAAGAAATCTAATATTGTAGCATACCAAACTACTGTTTCTAAGATTTATGGTTTTACTTTAACAGTGATAGGCAACCAGTTTTCCAGTGCATTGTGAAGTAATGAGTTGGTGCCCTCTCAAGAATCCAAGGGGGTCATTTATTTTTTCAAACCCTATTTAGAATTTTGATTAACTGTTTGAGGCCCTTTAAGAGTGCCCATGTGTGATCATGAACACTCACAAAGGGCCTCAGTAAATCAAAATTCTATATAGGGTTTGAAAAAATAAATTAACTCCTCGCTTCTAGAGAGGGTACTCACTGCTTTACAATGCTATGGAAAACTCTGGCCAGTCATGGGGGTAAAAGCCCCATTTAAATCACAAGAGATTCAGGTGATTCATTGTGACTAAAACTGTGAGTATGCTTTAAGAGAAAAGAGTGAGATGATTTGTTCTTTCTAGGGGCAGAAATAAGGGGTGTGTAATGTAGGAAACAGATAAAAGACTGTGGATGGGACTGTGGTATTTATGAGGGCAGTCTTTTGCCCATCATTGCTTTAACTTAACTTACATTGATGCTTCCAGCATTTCTTTAACTTTCTACTTGCATGAACTTTCCTGCTGTGCAGTTGTTTAATGCTGTCCAACTGGGGCCTCATTTTTTCTGCAGCTGTCACCAGAAGAGGGTTCTGTTTCTGCTAAGGAAGACACTGCTTTCTACTCTGCACAATCATATGATGAGGAAGGGCTCACTGATGTTCCCATTTTCCATGCTGAGCTAGCTCTGGTTAGTGCCAGTAACTCTCTACATATTACATAATACAATGCCTCAGGGGCTTATGATGTTCTTAATAACCCCCTTAGATGCTAGAGAGGTCTCTAATGCAATGATTTGCAATACACTGGAAGCCCCTTTTCCATCCAAGGGGGTAGTATGTGTTGGTTCATAGAATTACTTGTATATTCCACAACACAAGACAAATCATATGTATTTAATCCCTTTGGGTGATTGGTCTCTAATGCAAAAATTCTTAAAGGGAAACTCTCACCTGAAGTAATGATGGCTTCATTTGAACGTACCCGTGGACTGAATATGTAATTTTTTTATAAATAATGCTTTATTCTTTGAGAAATTGGCTTTTAAAGTTAATCCGGTGATGTCAGTTCTGTACAGGCTGCAGTACAGCTATGTACCACAGCCTGTCAATCTTCATCTGTTCTCCTCCCCAAGTAGTGCCTCGTTCTCACCTCCTAATCTCATGGAGGCTTTCTCCGTGTGAGCTGGAGTGCTGTCATTGGCAAGGGAGCACTCTACCTGAAATGGAGTAATCCTCCGTCATCAGAGGAGGTGAGAACCAGCCACTACTTGGGGAGGGGAACAGATGAAGATTGACAGGTTGCAGGACAGAGCTGTACTGCAGCCTGTACAGAACAGACATCACCGGATTAACTTTTAAAGCCAATTTCTCAAAGAATACAGCATTATATTAAAAAAAAAAAAAAAATTACAGATTCAGTCCACAGGAGCATTCAAATGAGGGCAACAATACTTCAGGTGAGAGTTGCCCTTTCAATCCAGACTTATGGGTACACCAGTAAATCAGGTTTGAAGTATAATATGTATTTAACACTGTGTTGTGCTTAATTGGTTAAACACAAGTAGGTCAATCACAATGTAAAAGGTTAAAATATGTAGCTATATTTATCAGCTTATGAACATAAGCTAATACTGACCAGCAGGGAGTCACAGTTCAGATGGGGAGCAGTGTGGAATGTTAATGTGTAATTTGCATAAAGTGACATATACCCCCCCCCCCCCAAAAAAAAAAAAATAAAAATAAAAAAAAAATGGATGTATAGATAAAGGGGGATTTGATGATGATGATGATGATGATGCAAGGATATCCTTAACCCTTTGTGTGCCAGAGAGGTATCCACTGTAATGTAATACGTTGGATACCTCTGGCACTCAGGGGGTTAAATTTTGACTTGGTGGGGTGCCCCAAGGAGTAAAATTAGGAATCATTGCTCTAATGTATCTGAACATGATATGTCAGACTTTTCTTGCTCTTAAGACTTTCATGCATGATTTTATATATTTCCTTCATTCCATTCCTGATTTCCCTAAATCATTTCTTCAGTTTCTGTGAAATAACATCATTTGCACATTCTCTACATTTCTGATTGCTTTCACTAATCATAGTTTGTATTTTTGTATTATATCAACATAGAAATCCTGTAGAGCAGTGGTGCATGGACAAATGTTGACATATTATATATTCTGACTTGTGATAAAAGGCCATATGGAGAACTTTGATGTTGTTCAATAAGAGTGGGAGCTGATCCATGGTGCGAAATGTAATAAGCCAAAAATGGCACACTATTTTGCTTATTTTTGTATCTTTACTAAGGGTTTGTCTTTAAAGCAGAACTGTCACCAGACATAGCCCCCAACACACACCCGAATCAATTACAAATATATCAAGTAATCCAAAATGTCCCTTTTCAGTTGCTATGCATTTTTCTGTTGGCTATAACATATCTTTCTTGTTAAGCACAAACGAGGGAGAGTGCAGCCATCTTACCTCCGTTTAACATGATTGACATTTGTCTTCCCCTTTTCCTCTTACGTGTGTATAAAAAGCTGTCAACAGGCAGCAGTAAC
This sequence comes from Rhinophrynus dorsalis, assembly GCA_037306005.1. Taxonomy (NCBI): domain Eukaryota; kingdom Metazoa; phylum Chordata; class Amphibia; order Anura; family Rhinophrynidae; genus Rhinophrynus; species Rhinophrynus dorsalis. Next base: position 395,181,262 of record CM074718.1, read on the forward strand.
ATGAAAAAGCAATCCAGGCAACGAATACACAGTAAAAAGCAACATCCTGCACTTATCAGTGCAGGATGTTTGATTTTTACTTTGTATTCATTGCCCAGCTTGCTCCTTCTTGTCACTGATGCCCGCAGGCAGCTGTTAAGACACACTCAATTCACAATATGGGAACGTGATGGGTGTACATATAATGCCACAGGGGAACTTCCGGCATTACAACTACCTGCCTGGGTTACAAGCTGCACAGTGACATAACATTCTCATTTGGTAAGTTTGTTTTCTTAAAACCTGGGCAATTTTAAAACAAATAACATGATGTCTTAGCATTGTTTTTGCTTCCATGTTCATAAGAGAGCAATAAGTAAATAGGTGACAGTTCCACTTTAAAATATTTTGACTTTTATGAGTCTTTGTTAAAGAAGTTAAAGTGTCAGGAAAAAAATCACATATTGTGATCTTACAGTTGGTCTTTCAGTTCAAACTGCCACAAATGTTGGATCTGCTAATATCTTATTTTATTGGGATATCTAGTCAGTGGCTCAGCGCTTCCATTGAATGCATAAAATAACTGTCTGGATAGCAGGAAAAAACAGCTGTTTGAATTGTAGTAATTTTGGAATAAAGCACCTCTCAGCAATGGGAGTACTTGTTTTGCTGAGCAGGGAAAGATTTATAATTGGGGGGGGGGGTTGTACCAAAGGATTACTGTAAAGAAACTATACTTTGCAAATGACACCATGAAGTACAGTCTTTCATCCTTGTACCAATGTACTCTATGTCATTAAATCTGTATCTGCCTTTCTTTCATAGGTAGATACCACTGAAGCAGAAATGACAGGTGAATCCATTTTAGAATCTCAGTTTTCTTCCGAGGAGGACAACTCATTCCAGGTTTCTCTGTTAGCCTTCCATGGCAGTGCATGTAATGATGATCTCACTGAAGAGTTTCCTGCTTCACCTCCAAAGGTAACACATATGATTGAGGTTGCTAGCACATCCTTATAATACTCACCCCTTGCCTTACTATGGCCAGAAAATCTTTATGGCTTTATGAGTTTTGCCCTTGCTCCTTAGTTCAAGAGATACTATCTCCATGCATGTCATGTCCATGAAGGAGGAAAGGACAGTTCTCTGTAGGACCCCAGGATCTCAAACTCTTACTGCACATGATATGTGCAAAATATTGATTCACACCTCCCTGGTTCTTAATGGGCTATGTAGGCTCACGCATTCTGTCTTCTTCGGTTTGCAACAACTACCTGCAACTATCATTTTGCCCAGAAAAACAAAGAGTGCACTGTGCCCCTGGAAGTATCCTAGATAAATAAAAATAAAATCCCAGGCAAAATAAATATATATATACTAGTTGAACAGCCCGTTACACGGGCCACAGTGCCTCTGGCAGCCGGTCGCGGGCAGTCACACGCAGTGGAGACTGCCCGCGCCTCGGCTGATACAGAGCCTCTGGCAGCCGGTCGCGGGGCAGTCTCATGCAGTGGAGACTGCCCGCACCTCGGCTGATACAGAGCTGGACGCTCCTTCGGAGCGCCCAGCTCTGTATCAGCCGCGGCGCGGGCAGTCTCTACTGCGCATGACTGGCGCACATGCAGCAGTGTCTACTGCGCATATCGGCCGTTACACACAACTTGGCGAATTATTATATAGGATATATATATATATATATATATATATATATATATATATATATATATATATGCGCATTCCGTGCCCCTCTGGCACTCAATGGGTTAATCCCTGAGGGATTTTCTACAGTCTTTCGGTACTGGGGCTTTATGCAAATGGAATTCCCTCCTTTGACTCACAATCCAACGTGCAGTGCAAAGATATAGTTACTTGATTTCCCTGAGTTGAGTGAAATGAATGCCATATTTGTAATGTCATTACACTTCTGCAAAGCATCTCTTCTAATATCATCAGGCCAATGATGAAAAGGAGATGGATTGACTTATAAAGGGTATTTATTAGACAAATAGAGAATACATTAAAAACACTGCTACTGGCCAACACATTGGTCTTATGGTTAGCCCTGAGGAAATGAGCGTGGAGCTCATGAAATGCGTTGGCCAGTAATAAAGGCTTTTTATAATTAATTTCCTCTCCCTTTCTGTACTGAAATATTCAATGGAGTACAGATTACACACTCAAATATATTAAGTTATTCATGTGTATTCACTTCTCTCTCTGGAGTAACCTGCTTGTGCTCACCAGTCCTATTGAAAACTGCCCCATTTAAAGAACCAAACTTCTTTTTATGTCTGTCTGTCCATCATCCGTCATGTCTGTCTATCTGTCTATCTATCTATCTATCTATCTATCTATCTATCTATCTATCTATCTATCTATCTATCTGTCGTGACCTACACAATACTCTGTTTTCTGAGACCTGCAGAATACCCATTATGCTAATGCTGTATACCTCTTCTATAGGATGTCACTGAAGAATCAATTTCAGATGATTTGTTTCACTCAACATCAGAAATAAGTACTGATCAACTAGCTTTCCAAAAATCAGGTCCTGCAACAGAGCTCTGGGCTACGTCTACACCCTTGTTAGACTTTAAACTATCTAGCAGGGAATTCTACAACCTTGATGTTGGCAAACCTAAGGATGGAAAACCAGACAAAACAGATCATTTGGATATAGATATTTTTGAGCAAAAAAATGATTGTACAGCTGCTTCGTGGATGAAGCTCAACAATGAACCCGGTGAAATGCTTGCTGATGATCCTGTCTCTATCTCAAAGGTAAATTTCTTCACACATATGCACAAAGAAAAAGAAGTGGATTAGTTCTAGATACAAATACAATTCTTCTAATTGCTGTTTTCTTTATGAAAACCTTTATTTCCCCTAATTGCTATTTCTTTAAAGGAGCAATAAACTTTTTTATATAATCCATATGTCATTGGGCATTGGCTGGCAACTGGGGTCTGGGGCTTCTGGTAGTCCTCAGAGGCTTCTCCTGCAGCCTCCAGTCTATTCTCTGGTACAGTGGGAATAGGTGATAATTTCCCTCCACCACATCACACATACACAATATTTTCACCCCACAAAGCACACATCCTCTTTATGTTGCTTTAGTGTTGACCTTTCTCTGCACTGTGTTCCACTGTAACTCCCTTAGTGCTGCAGAGTACTCATTGTGAAGCAATGTGTTGGAGACTTCTCTTTCATGTAAGGGGTTAATCTAATTTTTAAACCACTATTTAGATTTTTGACCATAATAAGGGGCCCTTTGGTTGACTTGAAGTGAATTTACTTGCCTTTCACTGTTATAGGTCTTTTCCTGCAGAGCAAAATAAGGTTACTTTCACTGATGGGAGATATATTCAAAAGTTATAACCGTTCAAACCGTCAGGAAGCATGTAACAACTTCATCACTTATGGGGTTGTGCACTAAGACATGATGAAGTGGAGTTAATTTCACCAGTGATATCACTTCTCCAAGTATTATGTTATTTCCAGATCTTAGTGCATGGGCTCCATAGAATAACATAAAAACTGGAGAAGTGATATCAGTGGAGAAGTCATCTCTGCTTTATCACTCTACTTAGTATGAACTATTGTCAGTAACTCAGCTAACCCATAGAATTCATCAGAATGACCGTCTGAACACCAGGGGGCAGATATACCAAGGGGAGATAAAGAGGTGATAATGTGGAGATAACTTCTCCACTGATATCGCTTCTCCAGTCCCTAAGTTATTCTATGGAGTATATGCACTAAGATTTTTCCCACGTTAGAAATCTTAGTGATTTGGCTCCATAGAATAACATTGGAAATGGAGAAGTGATGTCACTGGAGAAGTTATCTCCACTTTATCACTTTTTATCACCCCTGGGGATATATAGGTTTGCTGTCTTCCCAGTAGAGGGCACTATTAAAGGGGAGGGAGGGGGGAACTTTAGGATCGATTATCTCTCAAACCATAAAGGTTTGAGAGATGACACTGGGGGCAATTAATTTCTTTTTAACATGACTGCAATATAGGGATTAGTAATTTTTAAGTATTACTAGATCCATTTACCAGTGTATATTAAGTTTGTTTCAGTTTGTTGCCGCTATCATTAAAGTAATTTAACCCAAGTGAGTTTTTTTTTTCTAACCCTTTGAGTGCCAGAGGGGTACGCAACGCATTGCAAACCCCTCTGGCACTCAAAAGGTTACGTAGAAAATTTGAGATCATTCACATCTGGCTCCCCTTATTTGAGTGACATTTTTATTAACCCTTTGAGTGCCAGAGGTGTTCAGAGCAATGTGTTGCATACCCCTCTGGCACTCAAGGGTAAACTTTTGTAAAGAATCTTTGGAGAGACCTTTTCAAAATGTTATTTCTTGGACTTTATGAAATTAGGTTTCTCCTTTGGTGCTGACCTCAGTGGTGAAACCTGTCTGTAGGTTTATTAGTAGTACAGCAAGCATATCTGTGAACAATTTTCCACATATACATTACATTACATGCTTTTTTTTTATTCTTCTATTCAGCTTTTTATTTATTTATTTTTTAATAGATTGATGTATCCTCATCTGGAAAACAATGTGTAGAATCTAGGGTGGAGTGTTCTACCAACTCTAAAAACCCATTTGAGAAAACAATTACTGTGAACAGAGGCAACTGCAGCTTAGGTGAGACAATGGTTTTTATTGTTAGTACAATTGTACAGCATATAGTTTATCAATTCTGGAATATAGTAGGTATTTGGATCTGTGTGTGTGTGTGTGTGTGTGTGTGTGTGTGTGTGTGTGTGTGTGTGTGTGTGTGTGTGTGTGTGTGTGTGTGTGTGTGTGTGTGTGTGTGTGTGTGTGTGTGTGTGTGTGTGTGTGTGTGTGAGAACCAGTTGCAACACACTGGACACAAATGTTCATGTTGATTTAGATGGGGTATTTAACACCTTGATTGCTGGAGAGCTTCTAGGACGTTATTTGTTTAAAATCTGTAAGATCCCAAGCTTGATTGATTTATCTTCTTTTTGTCCTTTAAAGGGATAGTAATGTCACCATATAAATTTATATTTGATTGTTCGTTATGTAGATTAATAAAAGAAGGCACACACACGCAGAGATTGCAGCAGTAGACAACAGACAACACAGTCAATGTAGGAAGGGGAGTAAAGACATGAAAGGATTGAAGGTGAAGAGGTGGTAGCAACTTCTCCTTCACTGCTATCTCCTTCCTATATGATGATCTTACACCATGCACCATTATTATGTGTTTTTCCATCGTCCTTAACCCTTTGATTCCCATAGGGGCATCCAACTCATTGCAAAGGAATGAGTTGGATACATCTGTGGCTATCAAAGGTTGTCAGTGTATCTTCCTCTATCCTTTGCGGTCTATCCCTCTGTCCCCCCAACTTTCCCATTCCTTACTGTGTCTCTCCCGTACTTGATCACCAGTCTGTAAGGCAGTCCTGAAGGGGACCGAAATGTTCATTCATCTCTTAGGGTTGGTTCTTCCTGATTTCGGCTGCTTTCAGTTTGGCTGTTTTCTGCTATACATGCCTCCCTGTGATGGTGAAGAAGATCAGAGGGAGGCGTGTACAACAAAGAGCAGCCACATTCACTCTGCACAGCAGACAGCACAAGGGAACAGCTGGATACACACACATGCACTCTGCACTCTCCTCCATCTGCCTGCATACCCCGTTACTCCTCAGGGAATATGAAGAAGGTAATTTATGCAGCTTAATGTGTTCCCCAGCCACCACAAGCAACCTAACCGAAATGGATGTGACATCTCAAATTTTTCTATTGCATGAAGAGGATATATTCTTCTAAGAGAAAATGGTTACTTTAGCTCACTATTTCTGATCCACAGAGAGTCACAACTGTGCAAAGTGGCAGTAACACATACTGCCACACACATGTCCCATTCCTGTACTATACAAAGAACAGTCCATTGACTTCTGCTGTACATAAAATGGCCATCCAATCATCCTAACAGCGCTTAGCAAAACCCATTGCTATATATTTAACAAAAAAACATACTGCACTCAAGTAAAGAAGAAAAAAAAACATAGTTTGTCTGGATAGAATGTATAATACGTGGCGATAGTCAAACATCGTTATTTTATGAGGTTACCTACTCTTTGCTGTGGCCGATTTCATTCACCACTCTCAGCTACTTTACTCACCTCACCTATGTTACACTAACAGTTAGTACTTAACCCTTTCAGTTCCAGAGGGGTACTCAACACAGAGCAATGCGTTGCGTCCCCCTCTGGCCCTCTGAGGGTTAAGGACTCAGTCACTGCTGCTTCTGCTCCTTATCCTCAGTGCTAATCTCCCTGAAACCCGAGGTTCACCTGGATCCACGCTAAGCTGCCTTCATACCCTCTCAAAAAGCCATCTCCGTCCAATGTATGGGATCCCAGCAGAGAAAACGACAGTGGGAGGATCGGGAGGATCTGGCCCATGATCTTTGGCCAAATAGCAGTTTCATTATGTAAGCATGTTTAACACTATCTTGGGAGCACTTCATCGTCCATGCAACTGCTCCTAAACTGGGATAGCCTCTTTCCTCACAGTGCTCAGTACAAAGCAGATTTCTAACTTGTTGGACTACAAGTCCTATCATACTCGATCTTGCCTTGCTGTGACTGATGAGGGTCATAGTCCAACAGTGTCTGCAATGTGACAGATTCTTATTCTTGCTATAGGAAGTACCAAAGTGGAGGAAATGGTCTCCATTGTCTTTCTTCTACTGCCAGCTCTCTCTTCCTTCTCTCTCCTCCCTTATTTTTCTCCCCCTCTTATCCTCCATTCCCACACATACCTCTCTTCTTCACCTCACCATCCTCTCACCCCCACACATATGGCAACTCTGTGTGTGTATGTAAGTATGTATGTGGAGCGTGTTTTTGTCAGTGTGGTGTGTCTAGCAATCTACACATAACAATCCACATAAACAAATCTTTCATCTTTCAGAATAGTGCAGTGTAAAAAGAAGTACATAATTGGAACGGTCTACAAAGTGTGCTTGCAAACCAGGCACACTTTGTAGAACATTCCAATGAAGTATTTCTTTTTACATTGCGCTATTTCTGCTCTGCTGAAGAGCCCCCTCGAGTCAGCTACCTCAAATCTCCTGCTGTCAGCTTTTACAGCTGACATCAGGGAAAGGGGAGGGAGGGGGGAGCTTTAACACTGTATATCTCTCAAACCATAAATAAATGTTTGAGAGATGGTACTGGGATCGTATAGTTTAATGTTGTAATAGCTGCAATATTACATAAAGACATTACTAACCCTTTAATTAAAAAAAAATCTTAGTGATCACTAAGTTGTATGGTTTTATTTGTCCCTATGGACAGTTTCTCTCCTCAGCTTTGAAGATCTTCAAACACCAAAATAGAGAGGCCTTTATATTGACCTGTGAAGAACTGTTAAGAACCTGTCCGCAGTGTGCGTACCCTTTTGCCTCTCTGCTAGAAAAGCCCTGTAACATGAATAATCAAGTTCAAGTCTAAAGTGTACAGCAGGCCAGGGTTTAAGCATTTCCCTGCTTAGCCACAAATGGCTTAGTCAAAAGAAATTGACCATTGTTTTACAAATACCCTTAAATCCTGGCCTGTTGGTAGTCCTTGAGGACTGAGTTTGGACACCCCTGTCCTACAATATATTTTTCATAAACTATTCCTTAACCTCTTAATGACCCATGACGTACATGTACATATACATCATGGAATTCAGGGTTCCCCGCGTGGCTGCACACCATTCGGGGAGCCCTGAATCCAGATTGAGGGGAAAAAAAAAGAAAGGTCCATGGTCTTTAAGTGCCGGCTGTGTATGTGTGCAGCCGGTCCTTCATGGGTTAAATTAGATACAAATAATATGTGTGTGGGTCTAAAGCAGTAAAGGAGAACCTATTAAAAAGATGGAAACAAGTAGATAATATTTCTTCCCTTATTCATAAACGTAAAAGGGTTCACAAACAGCTGGTCAGAGATGCTCAACTAGGAACAAGCCTGCTACAGGATTTAGCAGGCTCTATAGGAATGGTGTCCTACCCAGAGGGCAATCTCTTTTATCTCATTAGTGTCTTACACAGAGACGAAATATCCCAAAGCACATTATACAAATTCTTCCAAAGTGACAGTCCAGCAGAGAAGTTCTGTTTGAACAAGAGATACAGCTAACCCCAGATATAAAACCAAAACCACAGGATGGAGACAAAAAGGCGCTCAGCCTCTATAGTAAAAGCCAGTGAATGCTATGCCTCCCAAAGAAGATGATACAATCCCTACAGATAGAGGGGGAATATCTATATAACAAAAGAAAAGACAAAAAGGAGAGTGTTAATAAACGCAAACAAAATAAACTAAATTATGTACAAATACGTGAGTGCTCCAGACCAGTATATAGGGCATGCAACCTAACATGTACATAACTGACCCATTAGAGCAGTGAGGCACAGATCAAAAAAAAAAAAATCCCAGACATATAATTCAGCCTGATTGGGCTTTGTGAATGAGGTGTAGCCAATTTTTCTAGGTATTGTGAGCAAAGGGTCCATGTCTGGATTTCCCTGTCACCCTTAGGGTGACAATTCCTATGGATACTTTACATACATAAAAAGCTGGTCAGAGATGATCAAATAGGAATGAGCCTGCTATAGAAATTAGTAAGCTCTATAAGAATCGTGTCATGCCAGGGTGCAATCATACTGACCCTGCCAAAATGGTAGTCCTGCTGCAACATGCATTTAAAAAGGGACAAAGCCTATAGTTTTGTGTGGATGATTATACACTCAAAATCTGTTAACTCTTTGAGTGCCAAAGGGGTGCGTGTCACGTGGCTCTGCAATGCATTACGTACCCACTTTCACATTTGAATAAAATTTGAGTTAAATACCATCCACTCTAATGGACTGGATGCCACGTCAAGTGCTTATGGTATGGCATATGCAGACTTAGAAGTCTTAGGATCTGTTTAATAAGAAAGTGATTTAACAGCACAACACTAATGACCTGTTGCTCTTAATTTATTAACCAGTAGCACCAATACTTTAAACATAAATAAGAAAAACAAACAAACAAACAAGTGCTTATTTGTAAATAACAAAAGATGCAGGGAATCCTTGCCCTCCCTGCATCATCTGGACACAGACTTGTACAGTGTCTTTCTCCCATCCCTTCAACCAACCATCACATTGTTTCAGTCTGGACCAGTCCCCTCTTGGCATATGGGGTGGAGTAAAACAAGGTGGGTAGTTGTCTGGAGGGGCCGGAAGAAGCCACTATACAGGTTTATGTTTAGGCAGTGCAGGGAGAGACGTGACTCTTTGCAACTTTAGCTATATACATTCGCTTAACGTAAATGTAGGTTTATTTTTATAATATTAGTGCTAATCTAAATAACATAAAGCGCTAAAATTCTAAGCTCCCTGTGTGCATAACCGCACATGCGTAGTTGAGGAATGCAGTCATGCGAGGTAGAGACTGCATGAACACACCGGCTTCCAGTCAGAGGCACTGCTGAGTGGCACTTTGGCCTGTGTACACGGGCCTTCAATACTAGTAGGTTAATAAATAAGCACAGCGAATTATTTGCACTGTGCTTTTATAGAGGGAGTTTGTTAAAGGGGTAGTAATACTTCGTTTTATCTTTAAAGGAATAGTAACTCTTAGTATGTGCAAAAATGTATATATATTGTAGGTTACTATTGCTGCTCAATGGTCTGGTGTAGCATAAGCTATATAATCACAGCAAAATCGAGCAGCTCTACTTTAGCCTTTATGTGGAGATTGTAATCCAGGTACAGTCACTCAAGCAATGTTATAACGAACTCCACTTGTCAGAGAGAAATGTAATCTTCCATCTTTCACGAGAACCTCGTGTGCTAGATCAAATCTCTTCCCAAGATTTAAACAATGTAAAGCACATCAATCATGCAAATCAGCACCACAGAGGTTAACATCCATCTTCCATGAGAACCTTGTGTGTTAGATCAAATCTCTTCCCAAGATTTAAACAATGTAAAGCACATCAACCATGCAAATCAGCACCACAGAGGTTAACATCTAATGGTGGTGATAACCTCTGTGGTGCTGATTTGCATGGTTGATGTGCTTTACCTGGTGTAGCATAAGCACCAATGTAAAATTTCAGGCCATTAGATATTGCACCTAAAAAATTCAAGGTTGAGCTGAAATAACTTGTGAATAAAATATCTCTCAACAGGGGAGCTACTCTTGGTTTACACAGGAGGATAAACCCTGCAATATATATATATATATATTTACATATTAAGTATTACTATCCCTTTAAAGGGATAGTAATACTTCGTTTTATCTTTATTTTATTTTGTAGACATTAAAACTAACATGAATAACGGTATAAGTCTTATCTCTCAAACCTTTATGGTTTGAGAGATATTCACAAACAAAGTTTCCCCTTACTGACCAAAACATTCAAGTCTGCCATCTAGCTGTCAGATTTGGAATCCGGTCTGAAGATCAACTGGTGGCTCTTCAGCAGAGCCGACATCTCAAGATATAAAAATAACTATTTCATTGGAAGGGTCTAAAAAGTGTGCTTGCAAACCAGGCACACTTTGTAGACTATTCGAATGAAGTAGTTCTTCTTATATCTCGCGATCTCGGCTGTAGAACCACAGCTGGTCCGCGGACCAGGTTCCAAATCTGACAGCTAGATGGCAAACTTGACTGTTTTGGTCAGCGAGGGGAAACTTTACTTGTGAATATCTCTCAAACCATAAAGGTTTGAGAGATAAGACTTAAATCATTCTTCATGTTTTTTTAATGCCTACAAAATAAAATAAAGATAAAACAAAGTATTACTATCCCTTTAAAGGGATAAAATTGACTCTCTAATAAAACCTCCATTTTCTTTTCACAAAGCCTAGGTGTGCTGTGGATTTTGTCTCCTTTGAACTTTAACTGTAAGTCTAAGTGGTTCTTAAATGAGTGGTGTAACCTATCCATATGACAGTGAGAGCATCCATCTGGACAGGGATTACATGATTATTTCTTCCCATTAATTTATTCAACCTCTTTGGTGGAAGCAAATATGTTCTGGCAGTGTAAGAAGGAGGAGTTAGGAGGAGCAAGGCAATTTCAGGACAGGTAATTAACTAATTATACAGGCTGTGCTGCACAGATCATAGAACTGAGCCAAAGTTAACGTGTTTAATTCTTCTTGCAAAAAAAGCCAGAAGTGATATTTTATTTAGTATTGCAGTTTGCTGAATGCATACAAACAGTCCGAATCAAGGGCCCAATAAAACTAACTTGTGGGCCTTATTTGTCCCATATCTGTTCTATTGAGCAGCAAACCAACTGCATGTAGTGGACAAATAAAATTCCATAAATCCTCACTGTTTAACCCTTCATGTGCCATAGGGTTAAAAGCCTTTCTTTTATTTGTTCCCTATGGTGCAGTTCTTTTGCTCCAGAACTGCTAAATATATCCTTAGTATATTAGCCTCCTTGTATTAGGCCTCATGTAGAAAGCAAAAGAGGTGCAGTTCTGGGACAAACCAGCTTTACCATGAGGGACAAATGACAATTCCTAATACTAATATTGATTTAATGCTAGGGAGGTCTCCAACACACTTTGAATCAATGCTTTAGAGACCTCTGACGAGGGGTTTTGTCACTTGAGGACGAGAGGCTCAACCGGCACATGTGATCATGGTAGCAGTGTCACATGTACCGACTCGCTGGGGATAGGCTGAAACCGACTGCTCTGGGCCTGCAGCAGTCAATTTTAGCCTCCTTGACGTGATCACAGCGGTCCCTGAGAGCATGAAAGTCATGACATTCCAGACCTGACACCATTCCTTAAATTACGAGAATGTGTGATGGTCCTGGCATGTCACCAGTCATGAACAGGTTAAACAATTATTTGAATCAGTGAGGGTTTTCATTTGTCCGCTATGGTGTAGTTAGTTTGCTCCAGAATTGCACCTCTTTTAATTATTTTTTGTGTAAAATGTTGCACTCGTTGCTGCATTGAACAAAGCAAAACAATATTATCTCTAAACCTATTCACCTTGGAGTTTATTTGCAAACTAAGCCTGCCAAGTTATTGTTTTTCTTCAGATTACTACATAGAGGCAAATATTGTATGTTTTAAATTTAACTAAGATCCTACATTATCCACTGAGAAGAGCTTTTGTTAAAAAGACACATTTTTCCACTATCTCTACTAATAAGATGTTACCAGTGATTTATTTTGAGATCCTTGTTAGTTCTCTGCTTCTTCATATAAATAGCTTGAAAGTGTTACTGCATAGTCAAACTGTTATGATAGGAAAATGTAATCTTTTGGGAGTCTTTCAGTCTACAAAGGAAGTTTTTGTAACATCTACTTTACAATGTATTACAGTGATCCAAATGAGAGATGTGTGAATAGTAGCATGTGCTCTAAAATAACAAGCATAACCTAACTTTTAGAAGATACACTTTCAACTGTCTGGATCTTTCTTTTCAATCTTAATAGGCATGACCGTGAGTGCTAATAAAGATGGCTCGGGAATGATTGTCCGTAGTGTTATAAATGGAGGCTCCATAAGCTGTGACGGGAGGATCCATGTGGGGGACTGTATCTTGGCAATCAATAATGAGTCCACTGCTAACCTAACCAATGCCCAAGCACGAGCTATGTTGAGAAGACATTCATTACTTGGACCAGACATAAGGTAGGCAGACTGAATGTGAAGGTAAGGGGACATCGGAAGCGAGTAGTGTTACCTGTAATCACGAAGCAGTGTTCTATTTGGCTGTGCAGCCAAATTAACGTTTCAGTGCTATCAATTTCTCTGCACACTAGTCAATCTTCAGACTTCCAGCTGTTGGGGATTTCATCTCCCATCATCCCTATCTATCTGTTGTTTTGTTTGGGATAATGGGAGATTTAGGTGCCAGTGGCTGAAAGATCGAATGTTAACAGCCCTTGCACTACTCCATACTGAATTAATGTGCTAATTTTTTTTCCATACAGTATCCTATGCAAAATCAGCATATTTGTATATATACATACAAATTCTTTTTCAAATGGTCAGTGCCTTAACAAGTTATTTTTTTAATTGCTCAGTGATGAAGTGACTTCAAATTTTTTTTCTCTGTCGTCCAATACAGGTTACTGGTAACTTTGGATAGGCGATCCGCCCCTTTAATTAGGCAGGAACAATTCTAGAATTGTATGCAGGGGGTGGAGCCTTCCTTCCCTCCTTGGCTGCATCTAGCCAACCAGCTCCAGTAAGATTTGTCCCTAGGTGAAGAAACAGGCAAGAGAACAGTTCCGCTATAGTTTTAGAAATTGTTTTTTATTTTTCTGTTAGAAATGGAATACCACCATTATGTGGATTACCAAAACTGGCAATGCCCTTAAATGTGGCTAGCTCAGTAACCAGGTGCTTTTTGTGGACCTTAAGCCCTGGGGGGGAAATCTTGGGTACAAGTTCTTTCCTCAGGAGTTCCTCACCAAGGCTTCTTCTTAATAAATGGTAGTCTGAAGACAGAAGATCTGCAGGAAAGGTAAGCAACCCTTTGAGTGCTGCAGGTCCACTTGTCCCACAGTGCACCTCCGCACAGGGGTTTTTCCTTTGGAGTTCGTATTGCACACTCCAGCACTCACTGGGTCTATCTGTATGTCTGCTGGGTGTTTTGGAGCAGGTTTATATGGTAACTTAACCCTTTAGCTGCTGGTTTTGCATCTTTTTTTTTTTTTCTTTTTTTTTTTGGCACTTTCCCTACTGGGTTCAGTGTTTTTTTGGGTCTTCTAACATGTTCTAGTGATGTTTCGTGTACTTTTATTTTACTGATTCAACTTTGCCAAAATTTGAGTAAAGTCGCGCTTTACCGCATAGACGCCATTGCTCCATTCACTTCTATGGGACTGTACAGTTTGGGACATATCTCTGCAACCGCTCAACGTAGCGACTTCAGAGATGGCTCATTTTACTTGTCTGTCTTTTCTCTATAAGCTGGTTAATGTCTCAAGTGTGTTGGGGGGCTCAGGGTGCTTCGGCACTGTTGGGGTACTTTTTCTGGGAAAACGAAATTTCCCATGAGCGCTTGCTTCGTGGTCTTGTTTCTGATTGGCTTCCGCTGCGGCAGCCATTTTGTGCCTTTTCCAGAATTAATTTCCTACGCAGGGCTTGGACTTTTCTTCTCTCCTCTGCAGATTAACCCTTCACCTGCCAGATAAGTGTATTTTAACGATTTCTGGGGTGAAATTTTAATCTAACGCACTGTATTTGCATGATTCCTTATACTCTAAACCTTTTTGACACTGTTAGAATGTCTAATCCATTGGAGCTTGGGGCCAGGCCTAAGACTAAGGACGCTGGGGTCTCTTTGTCCCCTATTGTGCATTGCTTCTCATGTCATTCAGGGTTACCTAGAGAATTCTCAGGTCATTTATACCCAGCATGTTCTGATGTCCGTGAGTCTCTCCCAGGGACCTCTAGCCATGCATTAGAGACAGTTTGGGTCTAAGAGTTCAAGGCTGCTACTAGGGACTTTAGGTCTACATTGCAACTCTTTCCATCCCAGTTACAGTGGGTCTTCTATTCATGGCAGACCCCTTGTTCAGTCAAATTTTCCCTTCCAAAACCGCAGGGAGTACCTGACATATCAGATTCCTCTGAGGAGGAACTGTTGGTGGATTCAGATGTTCAGGAATGTTCTGCTATGGGCTCTTCTCAGTTTTTTGGGGACTCCTTTAAGGCTGATCCTTGGCCCCCGGCTGAGGGCCTGATCAGGGCTGTCTTGACTACTCTAAACATTCCCTTAGTTCAGGAGCCTAAAAAGCACCTTACTTGTTTTCCACCTAACCCCACTCTTGACTGCCAAGCTTTACCCCTTCTCTGAGGCGGTGCTTGCTCAGTGGGTTCATCCCCCCCAAAGTGGATGCTCCTATCTCCAGGTTATCTATGTCTGCTGCCTTGCCAGTTTCTGATGTGTCATTTTTGCCATTGCTGATACTGCCGTACGTCCAGCGTTCTCTGCGGCATGGGTTAACCGGGCCATTGCGGTCTGTACTGAACAGCTCACCCTGGCTGTCCGTCAGGGTGATCCTACTTCGGATATGTTGTGGCTTCTTGTAAACATTTCTGAGGCCCAGTACTATATTTCTGCTGCCTTATTTGATGCCATCCATTTGGTGGCTAGGGTTTCCACCATGTCTGTGGTTGCCAGATGGGCTCTTTGGCTCAGGATCTGGTCTGCTGACACGGCTTCCAAGAAAGCTTTGCTCTCCTTTCCTTTTCAAGGCACTTTATTGTTTGGGCCAGATCTCAAAGATCTGATTAGTGAGGCCACAGGGGCTAAAAGTACCCTTCTGCCCTTGGTCCCCAGGAAGAAAATGTCTCTCAAATGTAATAGTTTTCTTTGTTCCTTCCAGACTGAGACAAGTCCGGCGAACCAGGCGGTTCCCTCAGCTCCGCGTGCCTTCTCCAAGCCCAAAGAGCATTGGAAGCCCAAGGTCTCCTCCAAGCCTAAGGTTTCCAAGCCTTCTTCGGCATGACTCACCGAACCTAGGTCCCCACTCTGCTGTGGGTGGCCATCTTCGTCACTACCACAGCCTCTGGGAGGATTCAGTGGCGGACCCATGGGTTTTACAGGTGGTGGTGGAAGAGTACAGGATCCCTTTTGTCTCTTCCTCCTTTTCGCTTTTTTCCTTCTCATACACCCCAGGGCACAGAGAGACGCTGTCTGTTCAATGGTGCTATCCAGGCCCTTCTGGACAAGGATGTTCTAGAACCTGTGGGTTTTTACTCAAACCTCTTTGTGGTCTCCAAGAAGGATGGCGGTTGTCATCACATTTTGTGTAAATAATTTTTATTGAAGCAACTCCACAGGACATACAACATATGACATAATGATAAGGTAAATACTGTGTCGTCACATTATGGATTTGCAGGATCTCAATTCCTTTGTGGTCAGGACTCATTATCACCAGGAGTCTCTAAGGAAGGTGATTGCTGCTATGTCCCCAGGGGAATTCCTTGTCTCTCTGGATCTTCAGGAGGCATATCTACACATCACCGTTCATCCAGAGAGCCGGCAGTATCTCAGATTTGCCTGCGACCAAGGGCACTTTCAGTTTTCAGCTCTTCCCTTTGGTCTGACTACAGCTCCTCAAGTCTTAAACCGTGTCCTGGGAGCTTAAGTGTCCGTCGTCCACCAGGATGGCATCAGAGTTACTCCATATATGGACAACCTGCTTCTGAAAGCCCCTTCTGCGGAACTTCTTCATTAGCAGATTCAAGACTGCATTCGTTCTCTCACTCATCATGGGTGGATAATCAACATGGACAAGTTGGATCTTGTCCCATCCCAGCGTCTGGTTTTCCTGGGCCTTCTCGTCGACACTCAGCAGAGCATGGTGTTTCTCACAGATGAGGTAGCTCACCAGATCGCCCACAGGGTTTCTGCTGTTCTGACTCACGATCCAGTTCCAGCCAGGAAGCTGTCCTCTCTTGTGGGGAAATTCATCTCCACCATAGAAGCGGTCCCGTTTGACATGGCTCACACCAGAGAACTCCAGAGGTTTGTTATCCAGGTGTGCAAGAGTTAGCCGGACCTTTTGAAGACGTCAGTATCCCTTCCTCGTCATGTGGAACTGAGTTTGTCGTGGTGGCTCGACCTCTCCATTCTACTGTAGGGCAAGTCCTTCCTGGTACCCTTCTGGACCACGGTGACGACGGATGCCAGCCTCTCCAGCTGGGGAGCGGTTCTGGGTCACCTGAGTGCTTAGGGTCGGTGGTCTCCAGAGGAGTCTCTCCTTCCCATCAACATGTTGGAGCTTCGGGCGATATTTCATGCCCTTCGTCATTGGACACCTCAGCTGGAAGACTGCCCAGTGCGGGTACAGTCCGACAACGCCATGGCCGTGGCTTACATCAACAAGCAGGGTGGAACAAGAAGTCTCGCCGCTTGTTTAGAGTTGACCTATTTTGTCCTGGGCAGAAGAACACGTTCCTGCCATATCCTCAGTGCACATTCCTGTCGTAGACAACATCATGGCGGACTTCCTCAGTCGACACACAGTGGACATCGGCGAGTGGGAACTGCACCCAGAGGTGTTCACCCTCGTCGTTCAGAAGTGGGGTCTTGCATCGACCTGATGGTGACAAGACACAACTGGAAGGTTCCGAGGTTCTGCTGTTGTTGGAGGGATCCTCTAGCTATAGCGGTGGATGCTATGTCCATTCCTTGGTTATTTCCTCTGGCTTACATCTTTCCTCCCCTCCCCATGTTGTACAGGGTGTTGCGGAAACTGAGACTGGAGCGCTGTCCAGTCATTCTGATTGCTCCGTGCTGGCCTCGACAGGCTTGGTTTCCGGAGCTTCTGGATCTGTCAGTGGCGAAGCCATTACTACTCCCTTGCAGCCTGGATCTTCTTCTACAGGGTTACCTGTGGAAAGAGGATGTTCATCGTCTAGCTTTGACGGCTTGGAAATTGAATCCTCAATATTGAAGAAGAAAGGTTTTTCTTCTGGTGTGGTGGCTACTATGCTCAGTGCCCGCAAACCTGTTTCCTCTAAGGCCTACCATTATGTCTGGTCGGCCTTTCTATCTTGGTGTACTGACAGGGACCTGCCTCAGGAATTTGATCTGCTTACGGTCCTGGCCTTTTTGCAGGACAGTGTGGACAAGGGCCTCATTTTGAGTTCCCTTAAGGTTCAGACTTCTGCTCTCTCTGTTTTCTCTCAGAGGCGCATTGCCATTCTTTCTGATGTCAGGGTTTTCTTTCAGGCCGTTGCTCATACTTGTCCTCTCTAAGAATTCCGCTGCTCCGTGGGATATTAACTTGGTTTTGGGTGTTCTTCAGTGCCCTCCCTTTGAGTCCTTGGCTACTATTCCTCTACGTCTGTTGACGTGGAAAATGGCCTTTCTCCTGGCGATCATGTCCATTCGCTGTGTCGCGGAGTTACATGCTCTATCCTGTATATCACCTTTTTTCGTGTTTCACAAGGACAAGGCGGTGCTTTGCACTTCTCAGAAGTTTCTTTTGAAGGTGGTTTCGAAGTTCCACATCAATCAGGAGATTATAGTGCCTTCTTTCTGCCCTGACCCTACCTCTGACAAGGAGAGGAAGGGATCTCCAGTTGTTAGATGTGGTGCGTTGTCTCAAATTTTATGTCCTTCACACTGAGTCTATCATGCAATCTGACGCACTGTTCGTCATTCCTGAGAGTCCCACGGCAGGAAGACCTGCATCCAAAGTGACTATTGAGTCCTGGATCAAGCCCACTATTCGTAAGGCCTACAAGCTCAGGAAGAAGCCTGTTCCCTTTCGGGTCACGGCTCATTCTACTCGATCTATTGAGACTTCTTGAGCTTACTAGAATCAGGCCTCCGCTGATCAGTTGTGCAAGACTGCCACTTTGTCGTCTGTGCACCCTTTTTCGAAGCTCTACCTCGTTGATGTTCTGGCATCAGCTGACACCAGTTTTGGGAGGAAGATCCTGGTGGCTGTGTTGCCTGTCTAGGATCTTCTTCTGTTCTTTAGTGTTTCCTTCACTTTTGAGCCCTGTTGGCTCTAGTTCAGTGTGCGGTGTGACAGTTCCTGGGATGTTGTTACCCCTGTTCAGTGTCCGTTGACACTACATTGTTTGTTGGGCTATCTCTGATCTGATGGTTCATATCTGCTTTGGTGACTTTGGGGGCCTTGGGCCTAGTCCTTGCCTTACTTCCCGCCTCTGGGAAACTCAATGGTTGGACATCCCAAAGTTACCAGTAACCTGTATTGGACGACAGAGAAAAGAGGATTTTAGTCTTACCTGTTAAATCCTTTTCACTTAGTCCATACAGGTTACTGGTCTCCCACCCTGTCAAGAGACCATGCTTGGCTCTCCTGTGGCAGACTGTGAGGGTCCTTTGGGGTCATGCTCACAGGAGTCTTCTTTCCCTTCTACTATCTAGTCAATAGTTAGTGTCTCAAATCTTACTGGAGCTGGTTGGCTAGCTGCAGCCAAGGAGGGAAGGTAGGCTCCACCCCTTCCATACAATTAAAGGGACAGGTCGCCTACCCAAAGTTACCATTAACCTGTATGGACTAAGAGAAAAGGATTTAACAGGTAAGACTAAAATCCTTTTATTTTTTCCATGTAAAAATATTTATAATTCCACACTTCATTATGTAAGTACTGCTTACTTTGGAGGCTACAGGGGTCTCAGAATTGTTTTAAGCACCACATTTGAGTCATCTCTAGCATCCAAAGGATTAACTGGAATCAGTGGATCCTAATTTTTTTTTAACAGACTAAATAATCTATGTCAGGGTTGTCCAAGGTCAGTCCTCAAGGGCCACCAACAGGCCAGATGTAAGGATTTCCCTGATTAAGTACAGGTGAGGTAATCGTTGGCTCATTCATTTTGTCTGACTCACTTGTGCTTAATCGGGGAAATCCTTAAATCCTGGCCTGTTTGTGGCCCTTGAGCACTGAACTTGGACATCCCTGATCCAGGTAGTGTCCTTCATGTAGCAGTCAGTTGTATCTTTCTCTTTATATTTTATCTTATGTAGTAGTAGTAGTTTCCTGTAGATGGTGCTTACTAATAAAGTCAATTGCTAGATCCCAACTCCTCAAAACAAATAATAGTTTTAATACAGCTGAATGGTGTCATTAATCTTTATTTGATTGTAAAATGAAACACTGAAAGTGGACAACAAGCTTCAAAAGCAAAGAAAAAAAAAAAAAAAAAAAAAATATATATATATATATATATATATATATATACATACATACAAAAGATGAAGGTGTGATGCACTCACTGTTCACACAATAACAAACTGACCCGGGTGCGCATCGATGAAAAACGATATTTATAAACAGGAAAATGTGTTGAAAGCACTCACAGGAACATTTTTTCAGTGATGAAAGGTGGTTTATTCTATCGACGTTTCGGCCAACACTCGTGGCCTTTATCAAGATCTTGATAAAGGCCACGAGTGTTGGCCGAAACGTTGATAGAATAAACCACCTTTCATCACTGAAAAAATGTTCCTGTATATATATATATTTAAATGCCGTAGGTAATGCCTTAAACAAATGACAGCTGCTTATTTTTAGGCTGTAGTCCCTCTTTAATTTTCACAATCTTATATGCATTATGTAGATTGATTTTTAAGATTGGGGAGTAGATTTAACTGTAGAATAGGGTACTAAGCATAGTTTTTCCAGATAGCCTTTGAAACATTATTTTATTCTTTTGACGATATGTCACATGAAGCTCTCTATAAAAGAAAACGGGTCTTATTCACAAAAGAAGAGAGGAACAATTCTTCACAAAAGAAGAGAGGAGCTAACCAACTGCACCATAGGGGAGAAATAAAATCTCTTACTGATTTAAGTGGTGCTTTTAACCCCTAAAATGCTAGAGAAGTCTCCAGTGCATTGCTTCACAATTCATTGGAGAACTCTGTAGCATTCAAGGGGTTAAAAGCCACAATTAGAGAAAATTAAGTGTGGATAATTATTATTCCTGCCCTCTGGTACAGATGGTTTGCTGCAGAATGGCCTCTCTTGTTTTATGATTAAGGCTGGATGTGTCCCAACTACTCTACCCCCCTGTGTGACAAATGCTGTAATAACCTTTCATTGGGGCAAAGGGCCTTAATCAGCAAGCTAGAGAAGTGCAGTTCTGGAGCAAAGCAACTGCTCCATAGGGTTAAAAGGAGAATTGCACAATTTCTCATTGATTTAAATGAAAGTGATATAGACGTCTCAAGGTGTTACAGACCTCCAGCATTCAATCGGTTAAGAGCACCAATGAATCAATGGGAATTTCCATATCTCCCAGCGTTTCAGTTGGTTTGAGTTAGATTTCCTGTGTATGAACCAAGGGGCCATATTCAGGAAGATAAGATTAGCAATTCTGGATCAAACCCGCAGCACCATAGGGAGCAGATGCAAATTTCCAATGATTTAAAGGGGACTTTAATCCATTGAATGCTATAGCATTGCAAAGCAGTGTGTTGCGTAACCCTCTGACACTCAAAGGATTAAAGGTGTTAAAACCCCAGTTAGAACAAAGGGAAGTTTGGAGAATTGCATGTGGTGCAGCTGATTTTCTCCAGTATTCTTCCTCTTTGGCTTCCTGAATTTGACCCAAAGAAAGAATAAAGGAAGCTTCCAACATGAGCATATTGGCATCTCTGTTTTAGTCACATTTTGTGTTTTTCCTTTGAAAGGATAGACTAAAATTCTGTTTCACAAGCTTTGAAACATCTGCTCGGGGTTGCAGGTTTGGTTGTTTTGCACTTAGAAGCAGCTGTGCGACCACTCACAGAATGCATGCCGCCCCATTTCCCAGTCCACCTTGCCAGCAGCTTTCTGCTTTCTGTGCTGTTCTATGAGCAAGTGCTTTGCATTGCAGCGGCAGCTGCTTCCAACATCTGTCAGATAATTACCAGTTTGAAAATGGAATTCACCTGCCCTCACCTACAGAATAAATTCCTGATCAAGGGAGAGAAGACGGATGGCAGTAACATTTTTCTCATCCTTGTTGATAATCACAGCTATAGACACACAGAATGAGCAGATGCTTTCAGGGGGAGGTGTGGATGAAAGGGGAGAGCTGGGATTTGAGAGAGAAAAAAGAAAGAAAAGAAAAATTGCACGTACTTTTAACTACATATGTATGCCTCACACACGCAGCGCAAGGCTTTGACATTTGTTAACACTATTGTAAAAAGATGCTGCATCATATGCTTCCCGTTCTAGATCTTCTCCAGCACCTGCTGATGATCAGACCCCCTTTTATGTGTGAGTATCGGTGATTCAAAGGCTCCGCATGGCTGTGTAATCATGTAATTCTTTGTTAATTTTCATTTGTCAGTTGATCCAGAAACAGATCATTCATGTTGTACCCCCAGGCACACACCCACACACACACACTTATTGTAAAATTTGAAAAATGTAAAAAACAAAAGTTATAATTTGGCATGAATTGCTTGTATATATCTTACTCAAAAATCAATCATTTTATTTCTGTATCTGGATCTGAACTTATGATTATTGTTATTTATTTTTTTTTATAACTCGATTCCACTATTTGCCCCACTTACAGGCTTTAATTGTTAATAAGCAGCAGTATTACATAAGCGGGTTTCAGTTGGTGTGAAGGAGGACGGGCAGTCTGTAGCACTGCAGCTGTTGTTGGATTACAGCTCCAAGCAGCCAGATAAGGATGATGAAAGCAGTGGCCCAACATCAGCCAGAGGGCTGCAGGTTACCCACCTCTGGTGGTTTAACTCTTTAAGTTCCAGAGGGATACGCATCACATTGCAAAGCAATGCGTGGTGCACCCCTCTGGCACTGAAAGGGTCATGCACTAAGCTGATATAAACTCTTCAGTGAGAGAAACTGCAATTCATGTGTTGTTCTATGGAGCCTCTTTTTCAGGTTGGTAAGATCTAAGGCCTTATGGAGCCATTCTGGAGCAAACCAACTGCACCAGAGGGGAACAAATAACGCTGTTCATTGATTTCTCTGTGGCTTTTAACCCCTTGAATACTGTAAAAGTCTTCAAAGCATTAGAAGGCAATGTGTTGGCACACTCTGTAGTGTTCATTGCGGGAGGAGGTGTAAGAGCCTTGTTTAAATTACTGGGAATTTTAATTTCTCCCTTATGGTATATTTGGTTTCCTCCAGGATTTGTCCTGTTTTCTTTTGTGCTAAAGGCCTTTAGGGTATTGTGCCAATAGAACAACACTGGAATTGGAGGACTTATCTCAGTTTAGTCATCACCCCTTTGTGTAAACTTTGGTTATGTAATGCTTCCATTAACCCTTACAGAGCATTCCACCTGTGTCTTTCTTTCCTTCATGTATTGCTGTGTGCATGGATGCATGTTACCAGCTCTGTTACTTTGCATGTGGAGCTGTGTGCTTATTAGAAGCATGTTTTCTGTTTATCTTTTCTGTTCCTCCGAAAAACTGTTTTCCTTGAAGAAAGCAGTGATTGCGTTCCATGTCGAGTAGTTGCAGCTGGAGAGAGGTAAACAGGGATTTCATTGGTGAAGAAAATAAAAAAACAAAACGTCTATGTTGTAGTTTCTCAGTTTTAATGCCCATACAAGTGCACAGATCATGTTGTTATCCCCAATGTATCACTAGGCAATATCGACTACGACATTTACATATCGGCATGGGAATTATTTTCCTTTCTTTTTCACAGAAAACAATGTTGAAGTGTTCTTAGTTCAGCAGGCATTGTGATAGATACAAAATGACCAGGGACTTTTGTGAAGGTACTATGTACAGACATCTTTTTATCCTCAAAAATATAAAGTACATTTCCATATTCTGTACTTTTCTCCAAAAAATGAAAGCATTGTTTATAGCGTTACACCTTTTTTTCCAGAAGAAAACTCCTCTTACCCTTTTAGTGCCAGAGGTAGCCAACACATTTCAGAGCACCACTGGCTTTCAAAGGGTTAAATAGTGGTTAGTTATGAGCCTTACGTATGAAAGAAAATTGGATCAGTTCTGGGGCAAACCAAGAGCACCTAAAGGTGACAAATATTCCCAAAATCCCCACTAATAATAACTTCCTTAAGGACCGGGAAAATCTTGAGGCGGTTTGCACTTACGGACCGGAGCAATTTTGACCTTTTTTTACTATGTCTTTTTTCAACAGTGTTTTCCCTCTAACTCTTTTATTCCAGCCACACTAATATATACAGTTTTTATTACACAGAAGTAGGGCTTTCTTTTGATACCACACTTATGTGGATAACCCACCATTTATTTTATTAAAAATAAAGAAAACGATTTAAAAAAGTAAAAAAACACAATTTTTATTGGTTCTCTTGTGATAATTTGTGCCCAATGGGTTCATTTTGTATGGAGACTGCATGAAAGGTATGACCAGTCATTCATTACCTAAGATGTCCAGTTTTAGGGGGGCACTGTCCCTCTTGGGCAAAAATCCCCCATGTCCCTCTTTTCCTCCCTAGTTTCCCACTTTTTGGTAGATAAGTTTATCACATTTCACCACAAAAATAAAACTCACATTAATGTTTGTTTAAGCTTCAGTAGATTTGTTTATAAATTAGTCTGTGTAATATTATACTTTGCTTTTGCTCAAATATATTTAACAAAAAACACAGGTTGAGGTCAGTAGGTCATAAATGGACCTACATTTATCCTGCCCAACACCATCACTGAAGGGGTTAATACCCTGAAATCTGGTCTCTTTCTGTATGCTTATACGTTTGCTCTCTGGTTCATTCTTCCTTACTCTTATAGTAAGGAAGAGAGAGGCACAAAGCAGTGACAAAGGCAATGTGTAAACCAATTTCCTTTGTCAATGGAAAAAGCCAGTACACATGACTGCTGCAGTAGCAATCACATGAACCGACAAAACAGGGAATGACTGACCGATCCTTGAGCTCTCAGTTTCATCCTCCCCAGCATGACAGCAGCACGTACCGACACGCCCTTCTATCATTTAACCCTTGACATGCCAGGACAATCACTGGACCTTAAGGGAAGTTTACCCATGACGGCCCTGGCTTGTTATGGGTCCTTAAGGGGTTAATGAGGCTTTTAGACCTTTAAATGCAAGTGGGGTCTCGAACACATTGCTTTGCAATGTGTTGGGGACCTCTCTAGCAGTCAAGGGGTTAAATCCCTCATTTAAATCAATGGAGTCATTTATTTCTCCCCTGTGTTTCAGTTGGTTTGTCCCTGATTTGTTCCAGTTTGCTTTGTTACATAAGACCCTTAATGTAGAAAGTCAAAAATGGAGCACTCTGGTGCTAACCATCTCCAGCACAACAGACAAATACGAATCCCTAAAGCTCCCAGTGGTTAAAATAGGGATTTAAAACAATGGACATTTTTGTTTGTCCCCAGTGGTGCAGCTGATATTCCCCAGAATTTCTCCTTTGACTTTGTGCATATGTCCCTATATGAAATGTGTATTGTTTAAACGTAATATTTGGTTAGGGATACAACACACTAAAGCTGATGTACTAATAAGAGCTGGAATAATTCTGGAGCAAACCAATTTTCCACAAAGGGCAAATAAAGATTTCTGAAATTCCCATTCATTTCAATTGGTCTATTAGTACTTTCCAGACCTCTAACATTCATGGGGTTAAAGGACCAATTTAAATCAATGGTAGTGTTTATTTGTTCCCTTTGGTCAGGTATTTTCCACTTTTCTCTTCTGTTCATCTTTTACTAGAGAGAAGTATCTGGTACGGGATATCTGTTAACCCTTTGAGTGCCAGAGGGATACGCAACGCATCGCTTTGCAATGTGTTGCTTATCCCTCTGGCACTCAAAGGGTTAATCATTTGAGTGCCAGAGTATCCAAGGCATTGCAAAGCAATGCCTTGGATATGCCTCTGGTATTCAAAGTGTTAATGTGAATTAGATCATTGCAAGGCAGGTGAGCAATATGGATTTACTCATTATTTCATACATAACCATAAAGAGCCCATTTTTTTTTCTACAGTCATGCCATTTTTTCTCCTTCAATTAGAATACATTGGCTAGGATACTAGCATAATATAGTCATCAGTTACTGCCAAAAAATGAACACTAATAGCAGTTCCACTTATTAGAGAAATCAAATCTACCAAGAGAAAACATTGTACTAGACTTAAAAATGAAAGTCTTAGCTCTGTAATACCTCCTGGGTTTACAGTCATTAAATCTTTGCACCAAGGACGTTGCCACACTTGCATAAAATTGGTCAGTTTATCTAAATCTCTCATCTGTCAGCATGTCTCAACTCCATGGATGGTAGAGACATAGCCAAGACATTTTCCGTAATTCATTACCTACTACGAGATGTATGTTCTGAAGAAAAGTGGGTTGAGCTCTGGGGCAAATCATTTGCACTATATGGGAGAACTTAAAATTCCACAAATTCCCTCTTATTTAAATAGAGATTTTTGAGGTCTCTAGCATTCAAGTGATTAAAATCCCCATTTAAATCAGTGGAAATTTGTAGTTCTCCCCTACGGTGCAAATGGTTTGTCCCAGAACTCCTCTCCTTTTCTCCAGAACATACAGCCCGTAGATCCTTTTGCGAGTAAACCAGCTGCACCATTTTGGATAAATTAAAATTTCAAAACTTTCCACTGGGCCTTTAACTCCTTGAATGCTAGAACATTCTTTAATACATTACTTTACAATATTTTGGGGACCTCTCTTGCATTCAACAGATTAAAAGACCAATTTAAACCAGTCTTCGCCCTATGGTGGATTTTTAGAAAGCAAGCAAAAATAATGGTCTACACAGTAGGTCTAGACCATTACCAATACGTAACCTGTGATTTACTAAACATAAGCAGAAGCATTTGTGGCTTGCCCACCTACATCAACACACCTCAGCTTGGGCAAGTCCCTAGCTGCCTCAAATCTGTATTGAACACATGTTTTTAGTCTAGTTCAGTTGGAAGAAGTGACATTATCTTACCTCACAGCAGAGGTAAGATAGTGTTAATGTTTTAAAGGAACATTAACACCTAAACTTGAACTGGGTTAAATACGTTTAAATATCATTTACTTTAACACTATCTGAAAAACATCCCTATTTGTTTTCTGGGGCATAAACTCTAGTCTTGCATGAACCCTGAGGAGTAACCATTCTTGTGGAGTTGACTTCTCCAGTGATATCACTTCTCCAGTTCCTATGTTATTCTATAGAGCCCATGAACTAAGATATCCATAGCTGGATAAATCTTAGTGCATATGCTCCTTAGAATAAAATAGGAACTGTAGAAGTGATAAAATGGAGACGTCATCTCCACTTTATCACCTCTTTATCGTGCCATAATGCATCACCCCAAAAAATTATACATATAGAGAAGCTGATGACAAATATCTACTGTAGGTAATATGGGTAAAGCACGGTACCAAATTAGCCATAGGAAATGCCAGTGCCAGAGAGGTGTCCAAATGATTGTGTTGGTGTGGCGGATGCCTCTCTGGCAGCCAAGGGGTTAGATGTTAAAATTATATGTATGATTTTTAAAGGGATAGTAATGTTTAAAATTAAAAGCAGCTCCAATTAATCTTCATAGTGTTTGGGCAATGCAGAGTGTTATTTCAATGCTGTCAGAGTTGTAGTTCAAGAGTAAATGAATGATAAAGTTTCCCCCTCCCTCCCCTTTTACCTAGTGTAAGCCACCTCCCCTCAGATGTGGAATCTGGTCACTTGACCAGACAGATCACAGCAAAGGACAATCTTCTTACTGTGAGAACAATGAAAACCTTGCCCCCTAGGACAGATTTTTCCCTTATGTTAATTGAAGATTGTCCCCCTCTGCAAGCAAGCTGGACACCACCCTTCTGTTCTGAGACGTGCAGTTACATCAGTGGCGTTGGACAACGCCACAGTGGTAGCCTACATCAACAAGCAAGGCAGCACAAGAAGTTTCGCAGCTTGGCTAGAGGTCAAGGCTATTTTGTCTTGAGCAGAGGAGCATGTCCCTGCCATTTCTGCAGTTCATATTCCTGGTGTAGACAACGTTCTGGCAGACTTCCTCAGTCAACACACAGTGAACAGTGGGGAGTGGGAACTTCATCCAGAGGTGTTCAACCTCATCATCCAGTGGTGGGGTCTTCCATGCATAGACCTGATGGCAACCAGATACAACAGGAAGGTTCCAACATCCTGCTCTCGCTGGGTGGATCCCATGGCTCTGGCAGTGGATGCCTTGTCAATCCCGTGGATGTTTCCTCTGGCTTACATCTTCCCTCCTGTTCCCTTGTTGAACAGAGTTCTTTGGAAACTGAGACTGGAGCTCTGCCCAGTCATTCTGATTGCGCTGTACTGGCCTCGACAGGCTTGGTTTCCGGAGCTTCTGGACCTCTCAGTGGCGGAACCTCTTCGACTTCCCTCCCGTCCAGGCCTCCTCCTACAGGGTTACCTCTGGAAGGAAGACGTTCATCTTCTGGCTTTGACGGCATAAAGATTGAATCCTCAATTTTGAGGAAGAAAGGATTTTCTTCTGGTGTTGTGGCTACTGTGCTTAGTGCCCGCAAGCCTGTTTCCTCTAAGGCCTACCATCGAGTTTGGTCTACCTTCCTGTGTGCTGATTATGACCTATTTCAGGATTTTGACCTTCCTACAGTTCTTTCCTTCCTCCAGGATGGCGTGGATAAAGGTCTCAATCTGAGTTCTCTCAAGGTTCAGACTTCTGCGCTCTCTGTCTTTTTTTAGAGGCGTCTTGCCATCATTCCTGATGTCAAGGTTTTCTTCCAGAGTGTTGCTCATACCCGTCTGGTGTTTACGTCCCCTGCTCCTCAGTGGGATCTTAACCTGGTCTTGGGAGTTCTTGGCCACCATTCCTCTACGTCTGCTGACGTGGAAGATGGCCTTTCTCCTGGCGATTGTTTCCGTTCGCCGAGTTGCGGAGCTGCATGCCCTGTTCTCTAAACCACCCTTTTTGATTTTTCACAAGGACAAGGAGGTGCTTCGCACCTCACAAGAGTTTCTCCTGAAAGTTGTGTCCGAGTTCCACATCAATCAGGAGATTGTGGTTCCTTCCTTCTGTCCTAACCCTACGTTTGACAAAGAGTGGAATCTTCATCTGTTGGATGTTGTGCGTTGTCTCGAGTTCTATGTCCTTGAGGCAGTCTGACACTGTTTGTCATTCCTGAGGGTCCTAGGGCAAGGAAGCCTGCTTCCAAGGTAACCATCGGTTCTTGGATCAAGTCCACGATTCATAAGGCTTACGAACTTCGGAAGAAGCCTGTTCCCTTCAGGGTGACGGCTCATCCTCTGAGGTCTGTTGGGGCTTCTTGGGCCTACAAGAACCAGGCCTCAGCTGATCGGTTGTGCAAGGCGACCATTTGGTCGCCTGTGCATACTTTTGCTAAACACTATCGTGTGGATGTGCTGGCATCGGCTGATGCCAGTTTTGGGAGGAAGATCCTAAAGGCAGCCTTGCCTGTCTAGGCTCTCATTAGTCTCTTAGTACTCTTTCACTTTTGAGCCGTGTTGGCTCTAGTTCAGTGTGCTGTGTAATAGTTCCCGGGGTCTGTTTTACCCCTGTTCAGTGTCCGTTGACACTTTGTTGCTATTGTTGAGCTATTCATGATCTGTAGGTTCATTGGTGACTCTGGGGGCCTGCTCCTGGTCCTTATCTTTCTTCCCACCCTGGGGAACTTAATGGTTGGACATCCCAAAGTTACCAGTAACCTTTATTGGACGACAGAGAAAATAGGATTTTAGTCTTACCTGCTAAATCCTTTTCTCTTAGTCTATACAGGTTACTGGTCTCCCACCCTGTCAAGGGACCATGCTTGGCTCTCCTGCAGCAGAACATGGGGGTCCTTTCGGGTTCATGCTCACAGGAGTCTTCCTTTACCTTCTTACTACCTAGTCAATAGTTTGTCTGCAGATCTTACTGGTTGGGGATTAGCTAGCTGCAAGCTAAGGAGAGAAGGTAGGCTGCACCCAGCAGTCACTCAGAATTGTTCCTGCCAATTAAAGGGTCTGATCACCTACCCAAAGTTGCCAGTAACCTGTATGGACTAAGAGAAAAGGATTTAACAGGTAAGACTGAAAGCCTGTTATCACACCTTAGTGCATAACCCTTATGTGTATTAAGTGTGCAGCAGCCAATAGCCATAGGCTGCCATTTCAAAATCTGAATTTCTTCTTCCATGGTTCTGCACAATAATATGAGTATGACTAAAGAATGACTTTTCTATTCAGAGTTTTATATCTTACTGCAAGCATAGTTTCTGCTGAACTGCCACTCACTGGATCCTTGAAAAATATTGTAGCCATATAGTTTCTTTTAACCGAACACCTAATAACAATTTATGTGATTTGAAAAAAAAATCTTCCAAGTTCCCCCGAATGTTATGTTCTTCAATGCTTTAATTCAAAACAATAGCTTATAAGATATTCCACTTTATTTACCAAATTATGCAAATTAGTTAATACTGGTAGGTTAGTACTGGTAACAGGTGGGAGGGAGAGCAATGAAGAATGTTGTATCTGACTGGGATGCCGATTACTGTCTAACTTGCATAAACAGATGAAGTTAAATAGACTATAAACTTGTTTTGTACTTCTCTGGCACTCAAAGGGTTAAAAATAATACTAACATAAAATATAGACGACTTTGAAAGATTTTCCACAATAACCTAAGTTTTTGTAAGGTGGTAGAGCCCCTTTAGTTGATCAACTCAATCCATACACTTATTAAATTAGAATCATCTTAAAGGATAGTAATACTTGATTTTAAGAAGGTTTTAACCGTTTGAGTGCCACAGCGGTACGCAGTGCGTTGCTTTGTAATGCATTCCGTACCACTCTGGCACTCAAAGGGTTAATATTACACATAATAAAAAAAATACATTAAATCATGTAAGTCCCTTTGCTTAAATTTTGCTAGTTTTAGAGTTATAATCTTCTAAATTCCCCCCCTCCCCATGACCCACGTTAGAGCTCTAGCTGACAGACTGAGATCCTGGTCCTCGGACCGGATGGTTTGTCTGCAGAGCCAAAATAACATTGTATACAAGGAAATTCTTTATTAGAACGGTCTACAGAGTGTGCCTGCCTCAAACCAGGCACACTTTGTAGACCGTTCTAATAAAGTATTTCCTTGTATACAATGTTATTTCGGCTCTGCAGACAAACCATCCGGTCCCCGGACCAGGATCTCAGTGTGTCAGCTAGAGCGCTGATGTGGGTAAAAGGGGTGAGAGGGCGGCAACTTTGGAAGCTTAGAACTCTAAAACTAGACTTACATTTCATTTTTTTTTTTAATATGTACAATATTAAACCTTCTTAAAATCAAGTATTACTTTCCCTTTAACAAAATGGAGATTTCATAACTTTCATAGTATACTGGGTACATATACCGATACGCTGCTTTGACTAGCTGTACAGATTAAATCCTAGCAAGGTACAACTTTTCAAACTTACAGGATCAACACCATACCTCAGAGAACAGTATCCTTGTAGAGCCTCCCAATCTGGAAGAAGAGAAGTTAACTTTGAGTGGGTTGTTGTTTTTAATCATGGAAAATGTCCACTTGGTTTCCATTTTGTCTTGTATTAGGATTCATCTATTAAAGGGATAGTAATACTTAATATGTAAAAAATATATATTGCAGAGTTTATACCTCTGAGTAAAACCATCCATGGACCATAAATCTCCATAGGATGGTGTAGCAACAGCACCACTGTACAGTTTCAGGCCACTGCAATATTGCACCTAAAATATTAAACTTTGAACTATAATGACTTTTGAATAAAACACCTTTCAGCAGTGGGAGTACCCTTGTTTTACTTAGGGGAATAAACTCTACAATATATATGTTTTTACATATTAAGTATTGCTATCCCTTTAATCACAGCACTTAATAGGAAAGAAAGTGTTTGTGACTTTTTTGACTCCTAAAAAGGTGGGAACTGTTTAGTGTGATGAAGTAGATGGACAATGAATATTGAGAATTTTTACTTGGATACTAGCCTTAACCCTTTGAGTGCCAGAGGGGTACGCAATGCATTGCCCATCAATATGTTGCAAACCCCTCTGTCACTCAAAGGATTAAACTCATAGTGAAGCCATTCTTTGGAGACTTCTTAAATATCCACAGAGTTAAATGAAAGGTTTTTGCCTTTGTTGTGCCCCATGTAATTTACTTTAGCAATGTAAGAAGTGACTAAACAATACTGATGTCTTGGACATAGTACAGACTCAGAGGATCTATGAAAGGTTTTATTTTCTTTCACTGTATACATCTGTACAGATGTGATAATGTCTCCCTGCTGCTAATGAGGTTTCAGATCCCTTGCAGTACGTAGTGCATGGCTAGTCAATTGTTGGACCTTCAGCTGTTGGGGCTATAAACTCAATCCCCAGTGACTGCTTGAGCATTATGGGAGTTGCAGTCCCTAACAGCTGATGTGTCAACAATGTTTTTTCCCTGATGTAGTGCATTGGGAAGTTGAATAAGTTCCCTGTTCCAGCTAAGACAACTACATATAGAACAACTAACAAGCCCTTTTCCATTATGGAGGACTGATACTCTGCTAATTATGTCTTAAGGTATGGCTTATATGCACAGCACAGTCATTTGCCAGTACTCCAATCTAAATGTGCTGTCATGCCTACATTGATTCATTGATGAAATAATAACTGTATCAATAAATATCGAATATAGAGGTATATGTATAAAGACAAAGAGGAGCAATTGTATAGCAAACCATCTTCACCATGGGTACAAAGGATGTAAAAATGTAGGTGGTTAAAACTGGGCATTTAAATGCTTGAATGGTAGTGAGGACTCCAGGACATTGCAGAACAACCCACTCTACACCTGTAGCAGTCAAAGAGTTAAACGCCTATTTAAATGGTGGGGAGATTTGTGTGTTTTCCCTTTTGTGCAGTTGGTGTGACATGTAATTGCTCCGCTGTGTCTTTATACGTATACCCGTAGACTGGAATGTTGTATTAAGGTTGTTTTTTGTTTTTGTTTTTGTCTTCGCTAAACATTCAGTTGGCATTATTTTGTTTCATATTTGAAATGAAGAACCTTCAATACATGAGCTTACTTACTTTGCCAGAGCTTTCTATTTTTGTAGTGAAGTGCTTCTTTTTGGCCCATTTCTTATCGTGTGCACTGTCTAAGAGCCAGGGGCACCCCCATATATTGCATCTCTGTAGCTTTCTGTATTTATATAATCAAGTGCAACTAATCCAGGCTTTGTCATTGGCTTTATTATTGATACCCTGAAGTATGTGCTGCTGTACAGACTAAAGCAGGAGCAGGAAACCTTTGTCTGTCCAACTTTTGGAGACTACAACTCCCATCATGCCCATCTAGCCAAGAGTGAACACTTGCCTATGTCAGGTTTGTAGTAGGAGTGGGGAACAGGAGACCTCCAGCTACTACTGGACTACAAATCTCATCACCCATTAGCTGGAGGAAGTGGATGGTAGTTGTAGTTCAACAACATCTAGAGGACCTCATGTTCCCCACCCCTGGGCTACAGTATGCTGATGCACATGAAAAAATGTTGCCTAAATATGGAAAGTGTGACCAGACAAAGAGCCCTATTAGTAAGCTAAAGAGGTGCAGTTCTGACGTAAGGCGACAGCCCAGTAGGTGACAAATAAATGTAATCTAAAGAGCCATTGATTTCAATGGGGATCTTTATACCTTGTATGCTAGAAAGTTCTCCAGTGCTTTATTTCACAGTGCTTTGAAGACCTCGCTATCATTTAAGGCATTTAAAGTCTCATGTGAATCACCTGTAATTTCTGTTTTTCCCCTATGGTGCACTTGTCTTGCTCCCAAATTGCACCTCTTTTGCTGGAACATTTTAGAAAACCTATAGCACCATAGGAAGCAACAGCCTTGTTTACTGTACATAGTCTGCAAGTACATAAAATGTAAAGTCAAATTGTCTGTACTTTGTATTAATTTTTCTTTATATCTTATTTACCTTGTTTACTTTTTTTATGTCCCCAACAGTGAACTCTCTGAATCCAGAGAGCTTTCCATCAGGAACTGTTAAAGCAGGGATAATGATACAATGGGGGAGATGCACTAAGGGGTAATAAAGGTGATAAAGCAGATGACTTCTCCAGCGATATCACTTCTTCAGTTCCTATGTTATTCTGTGGAGCCAATGCACTAAAATTTCTCCAACTTTGGAAATCTTAGTGCATAGGATCTATCGAATCACATAGTAACTGGAGAAGTGATATCACTGGAGAAGCCATCTACACATTATCACCTCTTTATCATGCCTTAATGCATAAACCCCAATGTTGCACTTGTCCTGCAGCAGAAAACCTTCCCTCCACTAATGCTTGGTGCTGCAGGGATAGTGCAGCATTCTATCCCTCTATGCTTTCACAGTCCCAGACAAAATGCTCTCTAAAAACTGAAATTCAGGCAGCTTTTTCTTAGGGACATAAAAAGTAAAGGGGTGAAGATGAAAAAAAATCTGAAAAAAAGTATAGGCAATTTGACTTTACATATTCTGCATTTGCACAATATGTGAAATGGAGTTTGACATTCACTTTAGCCCCTTGAATGATGGAATATTCTCCAGTGCATTGCCTCACAAGGTGTTGGAGACCTCGCTTGTAATGAAGAGGTTAAAAGCCCAGTTTAACCCTTTGAGTGCCAGAAAGATACGTGTTGGAAACCATGGTGGCACTCAAAGGGTTAAATCCATTAGAATGTCATTTTTTTCTCAGTGGTGCAGTTAGTTTGCCCCAGAACTGCACCTCTGTAGCTTATTAAATACAGACCAAAGAGCCGTATTTAATTATTTGCTTGAGAACATTATTTGTCAACACCGAAAACAACTGAAGAAACTCAGCTCTTATTCCGTTATCTTTATTCTTATATAGAAAAAATACACAAAAAAAGATCTTTTCCTCCCCTCCTCCTATAGACAACACATTTTGTATTGAAAGCAAAATCTTGATCATGCATTCATAAGTTGTTTATCTGACTCCTACTCATTGGATGTCAGTCAAAAAACCCAGGTGCCAGGCAGTGGATCAAATTCATTTTAGCTGTGATATCGTCATGTTTATTGGCCAATTCCCAAAGCACTTGTGTTGGTAGCCACCAGCTGTGATGCTTGATTAAGGTGCTGGTGGGCTTCATGGTATTTTTATCCTCCTTGATTCGATTTAGCACATAATATGAAATCAAATGAAAATTATGTATATTCTTCTGTCAGAGCAATAATCTTCAGGTTTTTATTACTGCGAACATATTATAGACAATTTGCAACTCATTCCATGAGGCAAATATCAATCCTCTTACAAGCAAAACTGTTAGTAATTCATTATATGTACACAAATATAGAATCTGCTTTAGTGCATATTAGAAGTTTGAACATTAGGTGGTGATAAGCACAGGTTTACAGCTGCGTGTCCCCATTTCTTTAACAGCATGTTAAGACTTTCAGAACATGCACTGAACAATCTGCTGCAATGTAACACAAGACCAGCAGCATCCTAGTTCTAATGATTCAAACACTTAGGGCTCTATGTTGAAAAGTAAAGTAATTATGGGGCAAATCAACTGCACCATAGAGGAGAACCAAACATTTCTGTTTATATAAGTGTGGATTTTAACTTCTGAATACTAGAGAGGTCACCAGGTCATTGTTTCACAGTTCATTAGAGACATCCCTAGCATTCAAAAAGCCCCATTTAAAGTGGACCTTTAACTTTAATTCAGTTTTGCAGATTTGAAAACTTCATTAAAAACTATGTGTCATGTTGGCCAAAAGACCAGCAAATGTAAGTTAAGGGAGATATTCAGTTTAAGTAAACGTGTTACATAGGGCTTATCCTGCTGGTACTTCCACTGCTCACAGTGGTTTTATTCAGAATTTATAGCAGCTTAAACTATCAGGAAGTGAGTGACAGCTTCATTATTTCCTGAAATGTCAAACTGACAGGAAGTGCTAAAGCTGTTGCTATTACATTATATGGAGAATTGTTGTCAGTGACTCAGATACCCCATAGAATACAACATAATAGCTGCATGTAATCTGACCTCTAGAGTGCACTGTTAATTTGGAGTGCACTGGAAAGGAGCAACTCCCAGCAGTGGGGAGTACAGTATATATATTTTTTTCCATTTAAATGTTTACTGCTCCTTTAATTTGTCCCTTATGATGCAGTTGATTTGTCTCATAATTACTGATCTTTAGTTTTCTGAATGTGGCCCTATGTTCAAAAGAAGAAGAGAAATTCTGTGTTATCCCAACTGCACATCATAGGTGAGAATTTTAAGTTCCCATAGAACTTCTGAAATACTAAATAGGTCTGCAATGCATTTCTTCACCCTAGGGCACTTTGATGGCGGAGAGGTCTCCACTGTATTATGGAGAGCTCTGTAACATCCAGTGCCATTTGCATTGACACTTGTATCAAAAGTGGTGTTTGGCATGAAGTCCTTCTACCATAATTTTCACCCTTAGTTCTTCCTTTAAAGGGGAACTCTCATCTCTATAAAAGTTGCCAATGAGAGCACTCCAGCTCACATGGAGAAATTCTCCAAAAAAGGAGGTGGGAACGAGGCACTACTTGGGGAGGGGAAGAGAGGAGGATTGACAGGCTGCGGTACAGAGCTGTACCGCAGCCTGCTCTGAAGTGATGTCACTGGATCATTTTTAAAATGTTAACTTTCGGCATAGCCTGCATTAAAGAGCAACCTCTTGGATGCTATAAATTTCATCTACACATTTTATTTTCTGGAAAAGTCCTTAGCACCCGAGGACATCTCTGTGTCAAAATGAAAACTAGTGTCCATTTATGAATGCCATCCATCCTTAACCTCTTGTTTTGCTCTCTGTGCTGGTCCTCAAATATACCATAATCTTATACATTGTTCATGTCTTGTAATAAAAGTTTGTTTAGACTTGGGTACAAGAGTTAGCAATAAAACAAATGCAATAAGTTCTCCTGGCATTCAAATGGTTAATGAGAACGTGCCATTTTTCACTTATGAGACATAGTATTTATTTAAAGGACCATAGATTATCCAGAGATGATAAAATGTTATCTCTAGGAAAAAAAAGAAAATAACAAGCATTTTGGATTTGCAGGTTAATGGTCATAAAAATTACAATTACTGGTAACATGCCAGTTATTTAAATAATTTATTTTTAAATTAAAACAATATATCTGTTGGGTTCAGTGTTTTGGCAATGGGTTATTGTAATTTCATTCTTGTTCTCAAAGGTTTAATCTCCTCTATACCTTTCAATTTAACCCATTAGATGCTATAGATGTCTCAAATGCTTTATAAAGCTATGCTCTGAAGATATTGCCAGCCTCCAAGGGTTCCAGAAACCACTACCTCCTCTTAATAATTTGCCCACTTATCTTAGTATGACCAGAATATTCTGCTCTTTAATTTGCTCATTCACCTGGCCCTCATTCCACCCACTGCTTAATGCCATCTTTTGTGGGTTCATGTACTCGGCCTGCTACAGTTTGAGCAAAAGTTCCAATGAGTGCGGTCCAGATGTCCAGCCAGCAAGCATTGTGTCCACCTCCCTGGACAGGGTATCCAAGATTATAAGGGCAGAAATCATTGTGGCCTTTAGAATTTTTGTCCATAGTGAGGTAAGTGTGTGTGGGGAGTATTATTAAGAGTTATAGTGTTCTTTGTTGATCAAGGCAGAGAATGACTCCAATATAATGCTAGTAGGTGATTTTGAGGCTACAAGCCACTCATTATGAAGCAAGGCTATACACATGCAGCTTCTATTTTTGCAAGCACCATGAATGGCTGCTTCTCACAGTGAGCAAAGTGCACCCA
This sequence comes from Rhinophrynus dorsalis, assembly GCA_037306005.1. Lineage (NCBI taxonomy): Eukaryota > Metazoa > Chordata > Amphibia > Anura > Rhinophrynidae > Rhinophrynus > Rhinophrynus dorsalis. Next base: position 395,218,552 of record CM074718.1, read on the forward strand.
TTTATAGCACTTTAATTGCTTTATTCAGGAAGCTAAAGTGGTGTCATTCTGCAACATACAAACTGAAGTGTACAGGGCAAATACAAATTCCCCTAACTCCCAATACTTTCAAAGGGGCTTTTAACTCTTTGAATGTTAAAGAGGTTTCCAACACATTATGATAACATTTGTTGGAGATCTCTCTAGCAGTGAAGGGGTTAAAAGCCTCATTGAAAGAAATAATAATTTTAATTGTATCCCCTGATTCATTGGTTTACTCACGAATTGCTCATAATTTCCTTTCTGCATAAGACCCTTAATACAGTTCAAGACCAATGGCATACATCCGTGACTGGCTTTGTAGGAATCAAGAACAAAGCAAATGTTCTCTGCCTTTACACAGACAGCATATAAATGGAGACCATGTGTGAGCATGGGACTTTAACACTTTCAGTACCAGAGGGGTATGCAACACGTTGCAATGCATTGCGTACCCCTCTGGCACTGAAAGGGTTAAAAACAGTGAGGCTAAGTAAAATTGGAGCAAGTCTGAAGCAAACCAACTGCTCCATAGAGAACAAAAAATCCTAAAATTACCCATCCATTTTAAAGCAGTGGTTCGGAGTCCTCTCTAGCATTCAGGGGGTCAAAAGCTCCATTTAAATCCATGATATTTTTATTTGTCCCCTATGATACAGTGTCTTAATGTGACCTCTAAGCCATTATTTGCCCTTGGGTAGTGCATTCATTCATTGATGGGATTTCATGGTAAGGCCAAAGAGGTATGGTAACACATTAGGCTCATATGTCCCCTTCATTGTGTGCTCTCTCCCACTAAAGCACATTCAGGTCACACAAGTGTTAATGCATGCATTTTTATATCTATAATTATTTTGATAATTTAATGAACATCAGCATATTATGTAATTTGTAAACTGTGTTTACAAACTGTAAAGACATTGAGGCTGATGTACTAAAAATAACAGGAGTAATTCTGAAGCAAACACAATTTCACCATGGGGGCAAATACAAATTGCCAAAATTCTCATTGATTTAAATGGGGCTTTTAACCCTTTAAATGCCTAAAAGGTCTACATTGCATAGCAAAGCCCCGTTCATATTAATGGGAATTTTCATTTTTCCCCTACAGTGCACTGGTTTGCCCCCGGATTGCTCCACTTAGCAATAATTATTGTGTCAAGCAAATAAAAAAAGATTGTGTGAATCCTGCCCAGAAAAAGCTTTCAATCTAGATCTCTGATCAGATATTTTCTGGATTTTAAGACTTACCTTTTTTTGTTGGACATTTGTCTTAAAATTCTGTACGCCCTGTAGTATAAAAATAATTATCAACATTGTTTGGAGCTTCAGTGAGCGGAAAGAAGCTGGGTAAGCTTGCCAGCGGGTGGGACCGAGCAGGGCTGCAGTAAGCATGGTGTACTGTTTATTTATAATCAAAGAAATTTAGAGATGCACACATTTAGAAATTTAAATGAAAGGGATAGTAATGTTTCCTAATAAAAGCAGCTCTAATTAATCTTCATAGTATTTGGGCCTTGGAGAGTGTTATTTCAATTCGGTCAGAGTTGTATTTCAAGAGTAATTGAATGATAAAGTATCCCCCTCTCGCCCCTCTTACTGATGTAACACTGCTCAGCTTAGAGCAGTAGGGAGATGCCCAGGTAGATTGCAGAGAGGGACAATCTTCAATTAAGATAAGGGAAAAAGCTGAAAAACCTGTCAAGGGGGCAGGGTTTTAATTGTTCTCACAGTAAGAAGATTGTCCCTTGCTGTGAGCTGTCTGGTCTGTGGACTGCATTCCACATCTGAGGGGAGGTGGCTTACACTAGGTAAAAGGGCTGGGAGGGGGATACTTTATCATTCAATTACTGTTTAACTACAACTCTGATAGTACTGAAATAACACTCCCCATGTCACAAATACTGGGAAGGTTAATTGGAGCTGCTGTTTTTGTGAAACATTACTATTTCTTTAAGTGATTCCTCACTCCCTTTCCTGGTCACTACATACCTTTGCATGCATCTTTCTTCCCCTATTTATGTATATGTATGCCTTAGTGCATGACAATGGGGTAATTTAATGTTGGGGGGGAAGGGTGGATAACCTTTTTAGGACCAGAGGAGCATTCAACACATTGCTTCACAATGCGGTGTTCATCCAACTGCTTTAGTAACCCCTTAACTCCCGATGACATGCCAGGACAATCATGGCTGATCATGTGGTAGCCCATTGAGTGCCAGAGGGGTACGCAAAGCAGTGCGTTGCATACCCCTTTGGCACTCAAAGGGTTAAGGACTGGTGAAGGTCCTGGCACATCATGGAATTCTGTTTTGGCAGCACTGTTGCACATCGCATTGCCATCCCAGAAAGCATTGATTAAAAAAAAAAAAAAAGTGCCGTGATCCTCTACAGCCACCCACCCCCAGACCACGTGATGCTTAAGGGGTTAATGTGGAACTGTCACTGTAGCAAATATGGCATTTTGAAAACCCTTTCAAATCATTTATATTTGTGTTGGTAATTTCTTTATCCAACCTTTTCACTGCCAGAGAAAAGCATTATAATGCTTTAGATACCCCTGTGGCACTCAAAGTATTGAAATAATCAGTTACTATATATTTAGCTTTATTTATTTGTCGGTGTAAATCTGCCAGATAACCACTAAAATTCCACACTGCTCAGAAATACCACTTCCTGCCAGTCAGTAACTCATTTGCATTAACTGAAAAGTAAAGCTAAATATCTCAAACTATTGTTTGGAATAAAAATTGGCTAACAAAAATATAGTGCTTTTAAAAGCTTTCCTCGACCCTTTAAGTATCAGAGGGGAGTGCAACGCTTTGCAAAGCAATGTGGTGCACACCCCGCTTGTCCTTAAAGCGGAACTACCACCGCACAACATCTTTAGCTTAATTAAGTCCCTATCTGGTGACTAGCTGCTTAGTAGTGCTAGTCACCAGAATAATTACCTTATTTAATAGATTTGAGCTTTCTTCCATAGCTGACAGTAGCACAGAGCACGGACATCTTGCCATAGTGACGTCCGCACGCCTGCGCTGTCAGTCCCAGCCGGGTCTAGGAGGCGTTGCTAGAAGCCGGCCTGCTCCAAAAGGGACCGCTCTTTGTAAAATGAATACCCCACCCCCAAGCAATTAAATTACCTGTCATTGCCTTTTTCACTGTCGTCCAATACAGGTCACTGGTACTCTACTCTGGGAGGCGTAAGTCCCCTTTAATAGGCAGGAACAACTATGCAAATAATTTGCAAGGGGCGGAGCCTCCCCTCTTACTTAAGCCACCTTCTGGCCAGAGCCACTTTAGATTGATTTGTTCCTGGTGTGCTTGCACACCAGGTAGAGAACATCTATGCATCTTAGTATTTTATTATTTTTTATTCAAATATGGAATACCACCATTAGGAGGGTGACCATGGCTGTGAATTGCCCTCTTTAAAGTGGCTGGTGCAGCTTCCAGGGATTTTCTGTGGACCTATGCCCTGAAGAGGGGACAGCTTGTGTTAAGCAGCTCCCCTATTGGGGAATTTACCTCTGGTTCTTTCCCTCCTTATCATGGTCACCTGAAGACAGAAGTCCAGCAAGGAAGGTGAGTCACCCATTGAGTGCTGAAGGTCCACTTGTCCCCACAGTGTCCCTTTGATGGGCTTGTATTTGGGAGTTTTAATACACTCCAGCACTCATAGGGTGTTTTTATTGCATTATTACTGTTTATGCAATTTCTGTGTTATTCTCTGAGTTTTGGAGCATTGGGTATTCATTTATTTATGTTTCTCATGTGTTTCATGCTTGTTTGGGCACTTTTTAATGTTTTACTAAACTTTATTAAAAATGGTGTTCCGCGCCTTTAAGCGCGGCTTTTTCCCGCTCAGACGCAAGGGCTCCTTTACTCTCTATGGGAATTCACAGTATGGGACATATCTCTGGAACCGCTTGTCACAGCAACTTCAGAGAGGGCTCATTTTCATTCTAGGCTCCTGATCTATCATCCGGAATGTGTTTTATTCATGTGGGGTGTTCAGGGGGGCTTCGGGCAATGTTTGGGGTACTTGGACAGGAAAACTACATTTCCCATGAGCGCTTGGTTCGCGCTCGTTTCTGATTGGCTGTCATGACGGCCGCCATTTTGTGGTACTTTTCCTAGGCGAGTACACTACGCAGGGACCGAGCCTTCTCTCTCCTCAACAGATTAACCCTTCGCTGGCCAGATAAGTCCGTTTTTAGAACATTTCTGGGGTGAAACTTTAATCTTTAACACTTTTTCTGGGTGATAGTGTTATTAGTGGGGTATATTGATGCTGTGAGCATGTCTACTTCACTGGAGCTAGGGGCTAGACCCAAGTCTAAGGAGGATGGGGGGTCTGCTACCCCCATGGCGTTTTGCTCCTCTTGCCACATTGGGCTGGATGGCGATAATGTGGGGGATCTATGCCCTATTTGTACTGATCAAGATAGCAACCCTGGGCTTCCCAGCCACGCTATTGAGCCATCTTGGGTGAGGGAGTTTAAAGCTGCCACTAGGGATCTCAGATCCACGCTTCAACTCTTTCCCTCTCAGATACAGGGGGCTCTCCAGGTCTGGCAGACCCCCTCTACTATCAGGACCTCCCTGCCTAAGCCACAGGGAGCTCCTGATATCACTGATTCTTCTGAAGAAGAACTTTTACAGGATGAGTGTGACCCTGAAGTTTCGGCTGAGGGTCTGATCAGAGCGGTTCTGAATACGCTCAACCTTCCTCTGACTCAGGAATCCACTTATGATCCTACTGATGTTTTTCAGAAAAAGCCATCTAAACCAGTTGTTTGTTTTCCAACTAACCCTACTCTTGCCCGTCTGGTCTCTGAGGCATGGAAGAATCCTGATAGATCTTCCTCTGTCTCCAAAAAGTTTGCTAAACTTTACCCTTTTCCTGAGGCGGAGCTGGCAAAATGGGTTCATCCTCCCAAAGTGGATGCTCCTGTGTCTAGACTATCCAAATCTACTGCCTTGGCTGTCTCAGATGCCTCTGCCTTGCAGGACTGGACGGATAAGAAACTAGAGCTCTCTCTTAAGTCTATTTTTGCCTCCATTGGCACAGCCATGCGCCCCACTTTTGCTGTGGCATGGGTTAATAGAGCTATTGCGGCCTGGACTGAACGACTGACTGAAGCGGTTCGCCAGGATGCGCCGGTATCTGAACAGTTGCAGCTTCTTGCTAATATCACTGAAGCTCAGAACTATGTTGCTGACGCTGCTTTTGATGCTGTGCGCATGATGGCGAGGGCCTCCACTTCTTCTGTGGTGGCTAGACGCGCTCTTTGGCTGAAAATTTGGTCTGCTGATACAGCCTCTAAGAAAGCCTTGCTTTCCTTGCCCTTTCAGGGGAATTTGCTTTTTGGGTCTGAACTCAAAGAAATGATCAGTGAGGCTACTGGCGGTAAAAGTACTCTTCTACCCTCAGTCTTTAAGAAAAAGTTTCCAGCCAAACGCAATCGGTCCTTTCGTTCCTTTCAGACTGAGACACGCTCCTCGGCCCAAACGGGTCCTCCCACTACGCGCTCCTCCTCCAAGCCCAAACAGTCCTGGAAGCCCAAAGTTGCCTCCAAGGCCAAGACCTCCAAGACTGCTTCGGCATGACTCGCCGAACCCGGGTCCGCATCCGGCTGTAGGCGGTCGTCTCCGCATCTTTCGCCGGACTTGGGAGGAGTCAGTGGCGGACCCATGGGTTCTTCAGGTGGTGTCAGAGGGATACAGGATCCCTTTCTCTTCCCTTCCTCCTTTTCGGTTCCATTTTACTCGTCCTTCTCAGGAACCCACAAAAAGGCGTCTGTTCGACGACGCTATTCAGGATCTCTTGGACAAAGAGGTCCTGGAGGCGGTTCCTCAAGGGGACACAGGTTCAGGATTTTATTCCAACCTGTTTGTGGTAGCCAAAAAGGACGGAGGAGCCCGTCCCATTTTGGATCTCAAAGATCTCAATGCCTATGTGGTGACTTCCCACTTCCGCCAGGAGTCCCTGCGCTCTGTGATTGCAGCAATGTCTCCAGGGGAGTTTCTTGCCTCCCTGGACCTTCAGGATGCTTATCTTCACATCCCTATTCATCCAGAGAGCAGGCGGTATCTCAGGATTGCCTGCCACAGGGGACACTTTCAGTTTGCAGCGCTCCCCTTTGGGCTGACTTCAGCCCCTCAGGTCTTCCAGAGGGTGTTGGGCTCCTTGATAGCGGTGCTCCATCAGGATGGGATCAGAGTGACCCCCTACATGGACGATCTCCTACTGAAGGCCTCCTCAGCGGAGCTTCTCCTTCAGCAATTACAGATGTGCATGCACACCCTGAACCGTCATGGCTGGATCCTGAATCTGGACAAGTCGGACTTGATTCCATCTCAGAGGCTTCTGTTCCTGGGTCTCCTGTTCGACACTCGCCAATGCATGGTGTTTCTTCCAGAGGACGTGGCTCACCAGATAGCTGTCAGAGTGGCTGGAATTCTGGACATGGACGTGATTCCAGTACCGAAGTTGTCGTCCTTAGTGGGGAAGTTCATTTCCACAATCGAAGCAGTTCCATTTGCCATGGCCCACTCCAGGGATCTTCAGAGATTTGTGATCCAGACGTGCAAGAATCATCCAGATCATCAACATCTGTCTGTTTCTCTTCCTCCTCATGTCGAGTTGAGTCTGCACTGGTGGTTAGATCTCTCTCATCTCCTGAAAGGGAAATCCTTTCTAGTTCCTCCTTGGACCACAGTCACTACGGATGCCAGCCTTCGGGGCTGGGGTGCAGTCTGGGGTCGCTTCAGTGCTCAGGGGAAATGGGGTCTGGAGGAATCCATGCTCTCCATCAATGTTCTGGAACTTCGAGCTGTCCGGCTGGCCCTGAGGCACTGTGAGTCTCAATTGACCGGTCTTCCAATCAGAGTGGAGTCCGACAACGCCACGGCGGTGGCTTACATCAACAGGCAAGGCGGCACAAGAAGCGGTTCCGCCTGGTGGGAGGTCAAGGATATTTTGTCTTGGGCAGAAGATCACGTGCCTGTCATCTCTGCAGTTCATATTCCAGGCGTGGACAACGTCATGGCAGACTTCCTCAGTCGTCACACCGTCGACAGCGGAGAATGGGCTCTTCACCCAGAGGTGTTTCACATGCTCACTCAACGGTGGGGGATGCCTGTGGTGGATCTGATGGCTACCAGACACAACAGGAAGGTTCCGGTGTTTTGCTCCCGGTTGAGGGACTCCCTTGCTCTAGCAGTGGATGCCCTGTCGATTCCTTGGGACTTCCCCCTGGCTTACATCTTCCCTCCTCTTCCTCTATTGGTCAGAGTTATCCAGAAGTTGAAGAGGGAACGTTGTCCTGTCATACTGATTGCTCCAAACTGGCCTCGCCAGTCCTGGTTTCCGGAGTTGATGGCCATGTCAGTGAAGGATCCGATCCCACTTCCAGCCCGTCCGGACCTGCTTCTTCAGGGGTATCTGTGGAAAGAGGATGTTCACTCTCTCCATTTGATGGCATGGCGGTTGAATCCTCGATTCTAGCAAAGAAAGGCTTTTCTCCTTCTGTGGTATCGACGATGCTCAGTGCTCGTAAGCCTGTGTCTTCCAAGATCTATCATCGCATATGGTCAACTTTCGTGACATGGTGTTCTGACAAGAAGTTGTCACTTGACTTCCATCTTCCCACTGTCCTGGCCTTCTTGCAGGACGGTGTGGATAAGGGGCTCAGTCTGAGTTCCCTCAAAGTTCAGACTTCTGCCTTGTCTGTGTTTTTCCAGGAACGGATTGCTGTCCTTCCTGATGTGAAAGTCTTCTTCCAAGGTGTGACTCATGTTCGACCTGCCTTTAAGAGTCCTGCTCCCCAGTGGGATCTCAATTTGGTGCTGGGAGTCCTACAGCGACCACCGTTTGAATCTTTGGCTTCCATTCCATTACGTCTTGTGACTTGGAAGATGGCCTTCCTCTTGGCTGTTGTGTCAGTGCGCCGGGTAGCTGAGTTACAGGCCTTGTCTTGTAAACCTCCTTACCTGGTGTTCCACAAGGATAAGGCTGTGCTTCGCACTACCAAGGGATTCTTACCCAAGGTTGTGTCCGAGTTTCACATCAATCAGGAGATTGTGGTTCCCTCTTTCTGCCCTAATCCTTCATCTGACAAGTAAAGAGATCTCCATTTGTTGGATGTGGTGCGTTGCCTCAAGTTTTATGTTCATCGCACCGAGTCTATCAGGAAGTCTGACGCTCTATTCGTCATTCCTGAGGGGCCTAGGGCAGGGAGACCGGCTTCCAAAGTTACCATTGCCTCTTGGATTAAGGCTACCATCCGTGAAGCCTATAAGTTGAGGAATAAGCATGTTCCCTTCCGGGTGACTGCCCATTCCACCAGATCTATTGGGGCCTCTTGGGCCTACAAGAATCAAGCTTCTGCTGATCAACTGTGCAGAGCGGCCACTTGGTCCTCTGTGCACACTTTTTCAAAGCACTACCGAGTTGATGTACTGGCGTCGGCTGATGCCAGTTTTGGAAGGAAGGTCCTGGAGGCAGTCTTGCCTGTGTAGGTCTTCCGCTCTGTGATCCTTAGTGCTTCTTTACTGTTGAGCCCGGTTGGCTCTAGTTACGTGTGCTGTGTTAGTTCAGGGATTGTTCCCTTGGTTGGTGTCCGTTGACACTTACAGTTTGGGCTATGTTATCAACTGGTCATAGCAGTTCTAGTGACTTGGGCCTTGCGCCTGGTCCTTGCCTTACTTCCCGCCTCTGGATCAGCTCAATGTTTGTACATCCCAGAGTACCAGTGACCTGTATTGGACGACAGTGAAAATAGGATTTTAGTCTTACCTGTTAAATCCTTTTCACTTAGTCCATACAGGTCACTGGTCTCCCACCCTGTCAAGGGACCAGTCTTGGCTCTCCTGTGGCATTCAGTGGGAGACCGTTCGGGCATGCTCACAGGAGTCTTTCTTTTTGCTTACCTGAGGTCAGTTTTAGGGTCTCAAATCAATCTAAAGTGGCTCTGGCCAGAAGGTGGCTTAAGTAAGAGGGGAGGCTCCGCCCCTTGCAAATTATTTGCATAGTTGTTCCTGCCTATTAAAGGGGACCTGTATGGACTAAGTGAAAAGGATTTAACAGGTAAGACTAAAATCCTATTATCTCAGTGAATCTGACAGTGAGGCGCATGTGTAAGGCAAAGGTGGAGCCAAAATTCCTATTTATGTAAATGAGGCTTTTAATACCTTAAATGTTAAAGAACTCCAACACAATCTCTAGCATTCAGTTGGCTTAAAAGCCTGATTTAAATCAACACCATTAGATTTGAGAACTTTCTAGCATTCAAGGGAGTTAAAAGCTTCATTTAAAGCAGAACTACCACCTCCAATAAAGTTGGCCTCCTATACTTATGCAGGTGGTGACTAGCTTACTAATCATTATTTTACCTCTCAAAAGTGCCCACGAATAAAGTTATCCTTAAGCTTCTGAGACAGGAAGCCAGGCATCACAGTGGACATCTAGAATGCGCGCCTGCGCAGTCAGTCCTCTTCACAGGCATTGCACTGGCCAGGATGGCTCTGGAAGAGACTGAAGGTGCAGGCGCACAGGCTGCAGTAACCTGGACGTCAGTCTCGGAACCTTATGGATAACTTTATTTGTGGGCACTTTTGAAAGGTAAAATAATGATTAGTAAGCTAGTCGCCACCTGCATAAGTATTGTTACTTTAGTGGTGGTGGTAGTTCTGCTTTAACTCAGTTTGGATTTTTTCTTTGCCCTTAGAATTGTTCCACTTTTGCATTTTTACAAATCATCCAGTGTATGTTGTATCCACTATTGTCTTTGTATATATGGTCCTAGTGTAGTATGTGTTTGTGTGTATATGTCTGTCTGTGCATCATAAGTAATCAAATACATTATACATATAATTTGGTTGCGATCTTTGTTCTTTGAAAAATCTCAGTGCATGTTCTAATCTGGACAATACTGTGAATGGGTTTAATGTATTACATCTTCTAGCAATGATAAAACCATCCTGAATCAATGTTTTCACATTATTTCACCTTCCTTCCATCTTTCCTTCCTTCCATAGAAAATAAAAGACACGAAGGCAATGAAAAAGTATTATTATTTATTTGATGTGCTTGCTTTGTAGCATCAGTTATGTACCAAGTGAGCATTTGGAAGAATATAGAGCCTGGTTGGGACAAAGGAAAGAAGAAACACCACTAGCAGACCCTTTTAGTTCACATACTACTAGGTAAGCATTACATAAGTGATATACGATTATAGCCTGGCTAGCTATACTGTTGGCGAGGGAAAAGTGTAGATTTAGAATATCTTCAGGCACTGGGACATGCAATCTTATCAACTCTTAGGGGGTTAGTATTCACTAATTAAGAAAAAAAATGTTTTGCATGGTTTTCCATATAGAGTCAAACAAATGGACTCCCAATACCAGGAGATGTTTCTTTCAAAAGATATGTTTTTATTATGTTTGGAAGAAACATCTGCACGCATTGGGAGTGCCATTGTTTTACTTTATAGGAAGAACCCTAAAATAAATATAAATATATATATATATATATATATATATATATATATATATATATATATCTATATCAGGGCTTAGAATTTGAAGTCCTTTGCTACTAGCCAGACCTGAAAAGTTACTCGCCACTGCAAGCCATAACATACCCACCAGGGCTGAATTTCTACTCGCCAGGGCTAAATTTTCACTCGCCATTGGCTAGTGGCGAGTGGAAATTTTGAGCTCTGTATGTATGTATATATATATATAATTTTTTTTTCTTTTTTCAAAATGAGGGTATAATGCCCCTTTAAAGCCTCATTCAGAAGAAAACTGAATTAACTCTGGGACAACCCAATTGCACAGCCGTGTAAAAATAAAACTTCACAGTGATTAAACTTTGCATGCCAAAGATGTCTTTATATTTTATCTCTAATTAATAAAAAATATTATATATGCTTTCATATTTTGACTAACCTGCTTCTACATGCTGGTGTAAGGCAGTTCTCCCCCAGAAAGAATGAAAATGAACATGTGCACAGGTTTTCAAGGACTTTCTGTACTCAGTACAAGTTACAGTCTTTCCAAAATGTGGGTGGTGTATACAGCACAAATGGACAATGACAGCTCTATTTTGAGAGAAAAGGTAGCTTGCAGAAAGTTCATTTGAGATAGTTGGATCCTTATGCAGAGGAACAAGTTTTTAGCAAATACAACTACAACATCCTATATAATAATTTGCTAAATCGTGTGTAACGCTGCTACATGCGCAGTAGACACTGCTGCGCATGCTGCAGTCATGCACAGTAGAGACTGCCCGCGCCACGGCTGATACAGAGCTGGGCGCTCCGAAGGAGCGTCCAGCTCTGTATCAGCCGTGGCGCGAGCAGTCTCCACTGCGCGTGACTGCCCCGCGACCGTGTGACTGTGACACTGTGGCCCGTGTAACGGGCTGTTCAACTAGTTTTCTTATAAAATAGATAGTTTTTAAGAAATTAACCTTTAGATTTTGATGGCACATTGACACTTTAAGCGAATTCCCTGCACAGTATCTAATTATTATGTGTGAGTCCAAAATTATTTTTCTGTGTTATTAGAAATATCCCCAGTGTTTTGGCTCTACCTAGATGTATTAATATGGCCCAGCACAGAAACGTACTAGCATAAAACCAGCACGATTATATGAGATATGGGAGTACTCTACTTTGCAGCAGAAGCAAATTTATTTCATAAATGTTTTGGACAGAACTTAGGCCATTATATGGATTATAGCATAATATTTTCTTTTGACTGCAGTTAGGCAATTTAAATGACAGGAAGTGATGTTAGTCATCACAGATCACATACAAGACATACCTACACTAGTAAGTCACAGATTAAATTATAGGGGGGCCAACGTTCCCATGTCAGTTCTTACAAATCTAAAAATACATAAATAAACTAATATCCCCTTACACCCCACTCAACATAACACTACAATCACAAAAACAAATGCCCCCCCCCAGTTCTAGTATTAATCTATGACCCATGTCCCCTCCCTACACGTGTAACAAGTATCACACTTACCTTGATGTTGGAAGTCCAGCAGTGCCCTCTATTCCCTGGTCCTCTTGAATCTTCTTACAAAATAAAATAAACATTAAAAAACCAAATACCCTGCTGCCACCACATCTAAAACATTTAAACATTTTAACCCCCCCCCTTATTCTGCTCTGGTTGTTGCCCAAGCCAGTGTAAGCAAAAAATGAACATGGATTTGCTTTTATATGGCCAATCCCTGTTAAAATTAGTTCCCACACTCCCATTGGCTGAAATGTGGGGTTACACAAGGATTGGAATGTGCCATAGAGTAACCTCACCTCCCAGCTAATCAGCATCAAGCTAGAGTGGTCACAGATGCATGTAACTTCACCCCTCCAGCCAATGAATAGAGATTAACCTTTCATTAGATTTAACATTTAAATGGACCAGAGCATGCTGCAGATTCAGAGGGCAGTCCATTGCTTACAACTGGTACCCCTAATAAAAATTAGTAAAAATATTAAAATACATTCAAAATAATAAAAATAAAGTTTTGTATTTGTAAAATACATTGTGAACTTTGTACTTTTTGCTGTAAAATTTCAAAACTCCACCAAAAACTTGCACACAGGCAGCTGGGAGATCTGTGCAGTGGGTGGCAATTGCAACCTGCTTCCTGCATCACCCACTGAGGACCTGTTCTCACTGAAGATAATTCAAGTTAAAAAGGTATTGCACTGTGAGGACCTAGGTATTAAATACAGGTACATAGTCTATCTAATGTCATACATCTAAAAATGTACAGTTAAATATCAAACAGCTCATGAAAATAATATGCAAATTTATAAGGGGGCTGGGGGCAGACAGACACATTTTTCTTGGAAAATTAGGCCTTTAATAATTGTGTATTAATGTTGTTGTAATTATAATAATGTGATATTTAAATATGTAGGTTCTATTTGTAAATGAGGTACATTGTGTTACACAGATGTCTTTGGGGTGCTGCTGAATATTTCATATGGAGGCCTGTGGGGTGCTTATTACATAAGGCTGTGAAAGTTCTACATTATTGTTTTATGACAGATCATTGGGATGTAGTGATCTGACATGTTTTATCACAGTGAACTTTCAGGTGTAGTGATGCAACATATTTATCACGGTGAGTTTTGGAGTGTAGTGATATGATGTTTTATTATAGAGGTCTTTGGAGTGTTGTGGTACAACATGTTTATCACAGAGAATTTTGAGATGTAATGATGTGTCATGTTTTACTATAGTGGACATTGGGGTTTATTGATATGATATCACGGAGTGCTTTGGGGTATAGTGATACAACATGTTTACCACAGGACTTTGAGGTGTAGTGGCATGTTTTATTATACCTGACATTGGGATATAGTGATATCATTTGATTATCACACAGTGCTCTGGAGTAAAATTATATGACTTTTTTATTACAATGGGCTTTGGGTCTAGTGATTTGACAAGGTTATCACAGAGGATTTTGAGGTGTAGTTATATATTTTTTATCAAAGAGGGCTTTGGGGCTTAGTGAAATTATTTTTTATTACAGTGAGCTTTGGTGTATAGTGATATGACATGTTTATCACAGAGGGGTTTGGTAATAGTGTTATGACATTTTATTACAGTGGACAATGGGGTGTAATGATATCACATGATTTATTACAGTGGGCTGTTGGGTGTATTGATACAACATATTTATCACAGAGGGCTTTGTAGTGTAGTGATACAATATGTTTTTCACAGCGGGCTTCGGGGTCTAGTGATATGATTTATTTCAGTGTGCTTTAAGGCTCTGTGAAACTGTATTTATGACTTATGGAGGCGTTTGAAGTTCTGTGGAATTGTATTTCCTAGTATGGTGGTGTTTGAGGTGCTTTGAAATTGTATGTTTTATTATGGAGTTATTTGCGGTGCAGTGGAATGGTATGTTTTGTTATGTAGGCATTTGGGGTGCTTATGATTTATTACAGAGGCATTTGTAATTCTGTGAAGTATGTTTTTTACTGACATGCCGTGTTCTGTAAAATAATATTGTTTACTACTGAATGTTGTGGGGTACTGAAAAAATATTTGAGGCCTATGGGCAAGGTAAAATATTTTTTCTGCTCTTCAATGTCATACTTTATTTTTAGTTTTGTCCCAGAACTGCCTGAGCGTGAAGAAGGAGAGGGGGAAGAAAGTGAGCTTGAGAATGCAGCGTTCAGCAACTGGAACAACCCTAGGAGGTAATGTTTATCATTGCATGGGTTTTCTATCAGCCACCACAGAAGCTACGGACCATGTGCATAAACAGAAGGAGGAGCATTTCCAGGGCACGTCCACTACACCATAGTGGAGAAATAAAAAGGACCTGTTAGTTAATTGAGGCTTTAACCCTGTGGATGCTAGAGAGAGATTTACAATACATCAGGTGATTGTTTAGCATTCAGTGGGTTGTTATATGTCAAAGGCAATGTTTATTTCATCTTTATGGTTCCTCTTTTTTGTTTTTGCATAAGGCCCTAAATCACTTATTCCCATAAACTCTTTATTATATCTGTATATTTATAGATAAAAAACAAGTATTTGTCAAAGGAAAAGTTAAAAAAAAACACTGTTACCAACTGCACCACAGGGAAGAAATGACAAGTCTCAAATGCCCCATTGTTTTATATAGGACTTTTAATGCCTTGAATGCTAGAGAGGACACCAACATATTGCTTCACAATGTGTTGAAGACCTCTTTAGCATTCAGGAGGTTAATAGGCCTATTTAAATGAACATTTTTTGCATTTTTATTTCTCCCCTATGATGCAGTTGCTTTGCCCCAGAGTCATTAAACTTTTGTCTTATGGCTGTTACTGTTATCAATTTACAATCATTTTAAGAACAGTGACAACTTGGTTCTTTTTCCTGTATTAGGATCGAGCTCTGGAGAGAGCCTGGCAAATCTCTAGGGATAAGCATTGTCGGTGGCAGAGGGATGGGAAGTCGTTTAAGCAATGGGGAGGTCATGAGAGGAATCTTCATCAAACACATTTTAGAAGATAGCCCAGCTGGGAAGAATGGAACATTAAAAACTGGAGACAGGATTGTAGAGGTACATAGAAATGTATGGTTTGCTATTCTTTTCAAAGAGATATATTGAGGCATATTATACCCTAAAGAGGTGCAGATCTGGAGCAAACCAGCTGCACCACAGGGGAGAAATAAATTCACTGATAGCTAGAGAGGTCTTTAGTGCATTGCTCTGTAGTGTGTTGGATTAATTTAAAAACTTGTAATAAACAGTGCACATTTTGGGAATGCTTATTTGTTCCAAATGATGCAATTAATTTGCTTCGGAATTGCACCACTACAACTTACTGGACTCATCCCAGTATATATTATACCAGTGTATGCACCTTTATAGGACAGTGGAGGTATCAGAGAACTGAATCATTGTTCTCACTAGTGATTTTGCATAACGTTTTGTCGAATTTTTCTACGACATAGCCCAAATTACTCTTTTTCTCTGTGCTTTCTTAAAGGGATAGTAATACTTTGTTTTATCTTTATTTTATTTTGTAGGCATTAAAAAAACATGAACAACGATATGAGACTTATCTCTCAAACTTTTATGGTTTATTCACAAGCAAAGTTTCCCCTCCCTCCCCTTTTACCTAGTGTAAGCCATCTCTTCTCAGATGTGGAATCCAGTCCATAGACCAGACAGATAACAGAAGGGGACAATCTTCTTCCTATGAGAACAATGAAGACCCTGCCCCCTTTGACAAGTTTTTCAGGTTTTTCCCTTATCTTAATGGAAGATTGTCCCTCTCTGCAGTCTACCTGGGCATCTCCCTTCTGATCTGGCTGAGCAGTGTTACATCAGTAAAAGGGGTGGGAGGGGGATACTTTGTCATTGAATTACTCTTGAACTACAACTCTGACAGAATTGAAATAACACTCTCCAAAGTCCAAATACTATGATGATTAATTAGACCTGCTTTTATTATGAAACATTACTATCCCTTTAACACAGTACTACTGCAGTAACAAGTCACTTGATTTTCAGCTTTCACAGTTAATTTAATGTAATGTCTATTTTGGTCACTCCCAGATAATGCTATTGTTAATGTGTAAACCCACATAAGTAGCACAGAGAGAAGGATTGGCTTAGTTGGTTATTTGACTGACTCTGAATCCAAGTCACTGGCTGTGAAGCAAGGAAGTCAGGGTAAATTCCCCAATGAGCTCCTTGAGACCTTATTTTCTGTGGAAGTTTTACCTTTTTCAGCATTATAGCTTAACATAGTACTGTAATTTGGACTACATCTGTAAGTCATCATCTCCATCACTTTGAATTGAACAGTAATTCTAAAACTGGGTTTTTGGAATTTGACATTCCCTGAGGAATTCCAAGGAGTTTTATGTTAGGTAACAATAAATAGGGAAATAAGCCTGGAATAGCAGAGTGCGTATGCATGGTGTTGTGACTACACGTGGACACACTGAACTTTCAACTTTGCTCTTGCACAGAACTGCCATCAGAAATCATCAGGCCCAGGACTAGTGGAACTAGCAGGATACCCCTTCCCAATATCCGTAATGCGCTACCCACATATGTGTTGGGTTCTGTGTGCGTTTTTGTAAATATATGAAGATGTGTATGTATACTATGAATATATGTGTATGAACGAGAGTCTGGATGTGTGTTAAGTGGTGGGTGTGTAAATCTAAATTTGTATTACAGGAGATGTATCCATATCTTACACATAGTTACACACATGCATAGTCACACACAGACACAATATGGGAATTATGCAATAAGGCGTGATAAAGTGGAGATGACTTCTCCAGTGATTTCACTCTCCAGTTCCTATGGTATTCTATAGAACCTATTCACTAAGATCTCCAGTGTTGGAGTAATCTTAGTGCATTGGCTCCATAGAATAACATAGGACTTGGAGAAGTGATATCACTGGAGAAGTCATCTCTGCTTTATCACCTCTTTATCACTCCTTAGTGCATCTCACACATTGTCTCTCTTACTCATACACAAATGCAGAGGCTAATGTGCTAGGAATAACTTGAGTCATTTTTGGAACAAACCAATGGTGTCATAACATACACATATATCTCCCTATCTCTCTCTCTCTCTCTCTCTCTCTCTCTCTCTCTCTCTATATATATATATATATATATATATATATATATATATATATATATATATATATATATATATATATATATATAATGGGCTGTTTAAATCAATGAATGTTAGAGAGCTCCTAGCATTTTTTTTTTTTTTTTTTTTTTTAAATCTCCATTTAGATCAATGTTTATTTGGGTGTTTTCTTATTTGTCCCCTATCGGTCACCTGGTTTAATCCAGAATTACTACACTTCTCTCTCTCACTCAAACACACACAAGCACACAAACACACCTCCTTAGAGCCAATCCAAACTCAGAGTCATGACCTCATAGCTCATTCATTGCAGCTGTCTGCTCAGGTACCTCACCAACCAGCTGCCTACAGTTTAGAGGCAGTGGGCCATGCAGTGTTTTTTTTTTCAAAGGCCTTGCGGCAAAGGTCCTTGCAGCACAACAGCCACCTTTAGGCTGTTCTTCTCCTTTAACCACTTGCATGCTAGAGAATTTGTCAGTGCATAACTAAACAATACATTGAAGATCTCTCTTTTTAGCATACAGGATTAAGAGAGTTATATTGTTAGGATCTCATGGGCCTTTAATTTGTAACAACAGAGTCTCACCAGAGTAAGAAGTTTGAGTACAACAAAAAATAGAACACGTGAAATCCATATACTGCAGCAACCTGGAAGAAAAGAGATTAGTGGATGCTTCTAATTTGCAATATAGCCAGTGACATTCAGTACTAGATCTTGCTATTTTATTGTGTCGCTCACAGTGCTCTCAAGACACCATGGCTATAAAACGTTTGGCTATAACCATGCAGAAATGTATTAACTTCCCATAAACATGAGAAATTAACTGTGTTCGTAATGATCTCAAGTGGCTCTTATACAGCAATTCTAAGATATTACTTTAGATTTTTTTTTACAGAATAAATACTGTTTATTATTACAAAGAAACTCAAAATCTGCGTGGAAAAATACCTTTAACCCTTTTAGTGCCAGATAGGTATCTAAGATTAAACTATGTGGTTGGATGACAAAACAAAGATGTGCCGTTCTGGAGCAAACCTACTGTGAACCACAAGGGAGAAATACAAATTCCCTTTGGATTAAAGGAATAGTGTTTAAAAAATAAAGATACATCTAGTTGCTCAGCTTTATTTTTTATAATGAATAATATGTTCTGAAAATCCTTTATTTTAAAACTCCAGTTAAAAGTTTCTCCTCCTGCCCCTTTGCATCATGTCGTGCAGACTCCCCTCAGATCCGAAAGCCGGTCACTTGACCGGATGGATCTCAATGAGGAACAATATTGTGTTTATGTAATTGTAAGGATGATGAAGGAGAACAGGTTTTTCCTTAAAGGGATAGTAATGCTTCTTTTTATCTTTATTTTATTTTGTAGGCATTAAAAAAACATGAAGAACGATATAAGTCTTCTCTCAAATCTTTATGGTTTGAGAGATATTCACAAGCAAAGTTTCCCCTCACTGACCAAAACGGTCAAACCACCAGCTCTTCAGCAGAGCCTAGATCGCAAGATATAAAAATAACTATTTCATTGGAAGGGTCTAAAAAGTGTGCTTGCAAACCAGGCACACTTTGTAGACTATTCAAATGAAGTAGTTCTTCTTATATCTCGAGATCTCGGATCTGCTGTAGAGCCACAGCTGGTCCACGGACCAGATTCCAAATCTGAGAGCTAGATGGCAGACTTGACCATTTTGGTCAGTGAAGGGAAACTTTGCTTATGAATATCTCTCAAACCATAAAGGTTTGAGAGATAAGACTTGTATCATACTTCATGTTTTTTTAATGCCTACAAAATAAAATAAAGATAAAACGAAGTATTGCTATCCCTTTAAGATGGCACAATATTGTTCTGTGTTGCGATCCGTCCTGACTAACTTTCTGATCTGAAGGAAAGCTGTATGATGTGCTCAAAAAGGGTGAGAGGGTGAACTTTTAACTGGATTTTAAGACTAACAGGAAAGTAAAGAATTTTAAGAACATACTATTAACCCCTTAAGGACCATTGCAGTACCAGGACCGTCACAACGGTCCGGTACTTAAAGGGATAGTATTACTTCAAAATTACTATCCCCCATATTGTAGTCCTTAATAAACTGAGTTAAATGACACCAGTGGCATATCTCAAACCCTTATGGTTTAAGAGATAGCCGCTTTCAAAGTTTCCTCTCCCCTGCTGTCAGTGTTCTGCTGCCAACAGGAGAATCCGGTCCCGGGACAGGCGGAGGCTCTTAAACAGAGCCGATATCTTGTTATGGAAGGAAAAATGATTCACTGAAACAGTCTTCTATGTGTGCTTGGTTACCAAGCACACGTAGAAGACTGTTTCAATTAATAATTTTTCCTTCCATAATGAGATATCGGCTCTGCTGAAGAGCCTCCGCTTGATTCAGAGACCGGATTCTCCTGTTGGCAGCAGAACACTGACAGCAGGGGAGAGGAAACTTTGAAAGCGGCTATCTCTTAAACCATAAGGGTTTGAGAGATGCCGCTGGTGTCATTTAACTCAGTTTATTAAGGGCTACAATATGAGGGATAGTAATTTTAAAGTAATACTATTCCTTTAAGGACCACTGATGGTCTGGTACGTCATGGAGTTCAGGGCTCCCGGCGCGGCTGCATGCTGCTCCAGAAGCCCTGAACCGGAATCGCTTAAAAAAAAAAAAAAAAAAAAGCCCCGTAGTCCTCAAATGCCAGCCGTGCATGTGGTCATTAAAGGGATAGTAATACTTCGTTTTAACTTTATTTTATTTTGTAAGCATTAAAAAAACATGAAGACTGATATAAGTCTTATCTCTCAAACCTTTACGGTTTATGAGATATTCACAAGCAAAGTTTCCCCCTCCCGCCCTTGTTAACTAGTGTAAGCCATCTCTTCTCAGATGTGGAATGCAGTCCATAGACCAGACAGATAACAGAAGGAGACACTCTTATTCCTATGAAAACAATGAAATCCCTGCCCCCCTTGACAAGTTTTTCAGGTTTTTCCCTTATCTTAATTGAAGATTGTCCCTCTCTGCAGTCTACCTGGGCACCTCCCTTCTGCTCTGGCTGAACAGTGTGACATCAGTAAAAGGGGAGGGAGGGGGATACTTTGTCATTGAATTACTCTGGAACTACAACTCTGACAGAATTGAAATAACACTCTCCAATGTCCAAATACTATGATGATTAATTAGAGATGCTTTTATTATGAAACATTACTATCCCTTTAAGGGGTTAATTATAAAAAATTAAACTGAACAATCGGATGTATATTTATTTTTTGATAGTGCTATCCCTTTAAATGTGTTTTGCCACTTTAATGCAAATGTGGTCTCCAACACATTGCAGGGAAATGCGCTGGAGACTTATAGCACTCAATCGGTTAAAATCCCCCTTTAAATCAGTGGGGAATTCTGAGACGTTGTATTTTCCCACTAAGGTGCAAGTTTTTTTTCCAGGCAATCCACTAAAAAAGGAGTTAAAATCAACATTTAAATCAACCTGAGTTTGGAGATTTTTAGTTGTCCTCTACTGCGCAGTTGGTTTGCTCCAGAATCTCTCCATTCTTGAACTGTGCATATGACACTTAGTAAAGGGAATTCAGCATTTGGCAGTGGCGATTTTCCACAACGAGATTACAGTCTTCAGTCTTTAAACTGTCTCTTTCAGTTTGCTTTATTGAGTGTCCTGTCAGGTTTAAGCTTCAGATTAACTTTAGGAAATGCTAGTACTTGAAAGTGATCCTTACAATAAAACTGTTAAGAAAATCCCCTTCCAATATAAAGCTATCGTATCAAGGCTTTGCTACAATCTATTTATAACAGTACTTGTTTGACAAAATCAAAGTATGTAGGACATTTTACTCCAGAACACTGAGCAAAGAAGAAGGGACATTCTTTTTATTTCTCACATCTGCATCAGAGCAAAAGAGGTATGACAGATATTCTTTTATTGGATTGGGAAAGTCAAGACATAATACAGCAGGGGAGACATTGTGAGACCTTATATCTGCTGACAGACTACAGATCCCATAGTCTCGGCTGTAGAGTGATGATGAAAATTGTAGACTTGCAGCAGCTGGAGTGCCTCACTTTCACCACCCTCGTAATATAGGTTTCTCATTTATGAAATAGTACATATGCACCATCTATTATATTATAATTTAGCATGTGTAGGGCTATATGCAGAAAGCAGAAGAATAGAGAGTCTGGGACACACCAGCTGCACCATAGGGGACATATAAATGTTCCCAGAATTCCTCTTGATTTGAATGTGGCTTTTCAGCCATTGAATGCTGGAAAGGTCTCCAATGTATTGCATCCGAGTGGTTAAAAGCTGCTTTTAAGTTAAGGGGGCTTCTTTTTTGTTTCCATTGATGCAAGTGGCTTGCTCTAAATTTGCTATTTGTTTTTTTATGTACATGACCTTTTGATGTGGTCTTTTGAAATAAATAATGTAAATAATTGGTTGGATGCTGCTCTTGTTATAGGTGGATGGTACTGATCTAAGAGATGCTAGCCATGAACAAGCTGTGGAAGCCATAAGGAAAGCAGGCAACCCTGTTGTCTTTTTGGTTCAGAGTATTATCAACAGACCTAGGGTAAGTGCTTGAACCTCCTGAGCAGTGGGTGTCATATTACAAAACAGATGAGAGTTGGTACCGTGTTAGCCTTAGAAATACAGGAGGCACATATAGTTGTTGATACCTTTATTAGCTAACTAAGCAGATTTAGGTTGCAAGCTTTCAATACCTCTTAGGTGTCTTCCTCAGGCATGTAAAACATGTCTGAGGAAGAGACCTAAGAAGTCTTGAAAGCTTGCATCCTAAATATGCTTAGTTAGCCAATAAAGGTATCAACTTGACTATATTACAAAACAGCATTTAGGGCCTTATGCATAAAAGTATGTTACAGCAATTCTGGGACCAAACACCTGCACCACAGAGGACAACTAAACATTTCTAGAGGTCTCTAACATTCAAGAGCTCAAAAAGTACCATTAAAATCAATGGATATTTTTGGAATTTTCATTTGTCCCCTACATTGCAGTTGGTTTACCCCAGAATTGCTACACTTTACCTTTATACAGAAGGTGATTAATGTGGCAATAAAATTGCTACATTTTTATGACCCTGTTTCTCACCACCAAAATAATCTTACTAACCTCTATGATGTCTGAGTAATCTCCAGAGCATTGCTCTGCAATGTGTTGGAGACCTCTCAGGTAATTTAGAGGTTAACTTAAGTCTGTACTGATGTAGAAATGTATGTTTGTGCTTAGAAGAGGGGAACCCTTACTAATCTGCTTGCATGAATCACCAGCTACCTGCATGGCTGCACATCCTGCCCATTGATAAAGTGTCAGTTTCACTGTTCTGTCTCTTCACAAATAAAACTTCCTCTTTAAAGACCCTGAGTTGCAAATTAATTCACACAACGTCTCCTGCCTTTTCTTCTCCAGCCTGAATCTGTGTATTGCTCTCCATCTGCCTCTAATTTCAGGGGGCACCCACCTACTAACCCATTTTCTCATCACTCATCCAAGGTAAATATGCTGCTTACTATGGTCATCCTGCATGTTGCTTGTCCTTAAAGGGATAGTAATACTTCATTTTATCTTTATTTTATTTTATAGGCATTAAAAAACATGAAGAACGATATAAGTCTTATCTTTCAAACCTTTATGGTTTGAGAGATATTCACAAGCAGTTTCCCCTCCCGCCCCTTTTACCTAGCGTAAGCCATCTCTTCTCAGATGTGGCATCTAGTTGTAAGACAGGACAGATAACAGCAGGGGACAATCTTCTTCCTATGAGAACAATGAAAGCCCTGCCCCCCTTGACAAGTTTTTCAGTTTTTTCTCTTATCTTAATTGAAGATTGTCCCTCTCTGCAATCTACCTGGGCACCTCCCTTCTGCTCTGGCTGAGCAGTGTTACATCAGTAAAAGGGGCTGGAGGGGGAGACTTTATCATTGAATTACTCTTGAACTACAACTCTGACAGAATTGAAATAACCCTCTCCAAAGTCCAAATACTATGATGATTAATTAGCGCTCCTTTTATTATGAATCATTACTATCCCTTTAAGGGCTTCCAAGTGAATAGGGTTGGAGACTTTTAACATGTTAATGTGGTACTTTAATGGGTAGCCTGGAGACCTTTAAAATTAAGCTTTTTATCCATTTTTTCAAAAAAGGTTAAGTTTGAGTAGATTTTGTTTTTCTTTTTTAAGGAAAAGTAAGGAATTAATATTTTCCATTCATAAGGTCACTTATTTTGCTACTTCAAATGTTTGTAGATGTGCATGTTTACAAGAGCAGAATATATAGTCAGGGTGCCTGTACCTTATTGATTTTTATTCTGCTACCTATTTATTTTTTTAAACTTTTTTGTCACCGACAGTGACACCATCAGTTCTCATAAAATCTGTCGGGAGCAGAAAAAGCAGGTGTAGTGGTACAGTGTACCACCATGACTATCACTGCAAAATAGATTGGATGGAGGGAGCTTAGAGAGCTCTCCCCCTTTCAGTCTCCCTGTAGTTCGTTACACGTAGCACACAAAGCACTAAGCTCTCTATATCCTGTACATATTGTAGAGATTCAGAAAGGTGTGTGGGTAACTTCCTGGTTTAGATCTGTTCACTAGAGCTGCAATGAGAAGTAGATACACACAGATTAGTGCTTTGTGGCCTGAAGTGTGTGTAATGAGCGGAGTATTGTTAAAGATCTTGGTGGTCCCTCAGACATCAGGAATAAGGTCTGGTGGACCACAGATTTCCCTCTTTCTGATCTCTTCTGATGCAGTACCATGTACCGCTATCACTGCTTTTTTCTGTTGCTGACAGATGTCTCCATGGAAAGAGAACAGATGATGCCACTGTTGGGGATAGAAAAGAATAAAAATAAATAATAAAAAATTAAGTATTTTGACTTTTCATATGTTGCCCTTTCAATCAAAATGCAGGTTTATGATCATTCAATTTTATAAGTACTTTCAGTTGACTCTCATGATGAGCAACATAAACTTATCTGTGCTTTTCCTATATGCCACTTATGCAAAATGTTTATATTGCTTAAACCAGAATGTATCTAAGCTTTTATGCTTTTTCATGTTAAGTGTTCCAAAGAAAAGTGGAGTAATAAACCAATGGTACCACAGGGGACAAATAAGAACTCCCATTGGTGTAAATGGGGCTTTGAACCCTTGAATTCTAGAGATCTCTAACACATTGTTTCTCAAGCATTCAAGGGGTTAAAAGGCCAACAGAAATCATTGGGATCTTTGCAACATTGTATTTGACCCCCATGGGACAGTTGTCTTGCTCCAGAATTACTCTTTTGGACATAGAGCCCCAAAATGCTTAAAGTGGAACCATCACGTACATATAAGACGGCATCGCTGACATCTTGATGAAAAGGGATGTATGCATCTGCACTGTCCATCCCTGTTTGTACCATGCAGTACAATGTAACTCCCTCTTTGGCAAATAACCTATCAGTGAGAAGACAGGGACAGACAACACAGGAGCACAGATCCCTCTTAGCCAAGATGTCTGCACTGTCGTCATGAGGTGAGTCTCATACAAACTTTTGATTCCAAATAATGCCGGCACTTAATAAACATAACGCTATTTCAATAATTACCGCTATACTAACAATTAATTGAGGGGCAGTAATGTATATGTGATAGTTCTTTTTTAATTGCTAGGGAGGACAAATTTTGTGTTCTTTTTAAACGGGCGCTATACCCAAATAATAAGTGGATCTTACTTTTTAAAGAGAAGACCATACCTAGGTAGGTGTTGTTAACACTTTGAGTACCAGGTTGGTATCCAACTTATTGCTTTGCAATGTGTTGGATACCTCAATGGCAGACAAAGGGTTAAAACAGCAGTCAGTTATATCTATATATTATTTTTAATTGTTTATGTTCTATCTTGTAGGGCACTGCAATTTTTTTTATCTGATAACTAGTATCACTTAAGCCCATTGTTTCTAGTAAAGAGGTGTAGGCCTGCCCAAAATGGAGATTACTATATACAGGAAATTGCAGATAAAATAAAAAAAATAAATAGATACCTGGCTTCTGTATAAAGGACACCTACCTAGGTAAGTCAGTGTTAAATTAAGAGCCATTCATTCGTAGGGAAAATTTCCCCTTTAAAGCAGAACTACCACCACTAAACAACTTGAGCTGCTTAGTAACGGGAGTCGCCAGAATTATTACCTTGTTAAATAGGATTATCCATTCTTCTCGGGCTGACAGGCAGGACGGAGCGAAGACATCTTCCCATTGTGATGTCTGCATGCCTGCGCTGTCAGTCCCTTTTGGAGCCGAACGGCTCCTAGCAACGCCTCCTAGAGCTGGCTGGGACTGACAGCGCAGGCGTGCAGACGTCACTGTGGGAAGATATCTTCGCTCTGTCCTGCCTGTCAGCCCGAGAAGAATGGATAATCCTATTTAACAAGGTAATAATTCTGGCGACTACCGCTACTAAGCACCCAGTCTCCAGCTGGGGAATTATTTGAGCTCAAGTTATTTAGCAGTGGTAGCTCTGCTTTAATTTCAGAAACTGAGTAAGGCATCAAATTCAACAGTTATGTTTATTCACAAGAATAGCAGTTTCTCTCACCACTCTGTTATCTGGGAGTCTATTTACTCAAACCTCAACTAGCAGATACTACTACCTTGCCAAAGCTTATATTTGCTCAGAGTTAGGGAGCTCATGTGGATGTTTTCTTGGCTTTAATTCATGTTACCAGTGGTAGTGACACTTATAACAATAGTAAGACATTGCAACTTCTCTCTGCTATTCATGCTGTGTAAGTTTAGTCCTTCCTGGTATAAATAAGAATCGAGACAGGTGCATCCCGTGCATACCCAGCACACAGGTCCAGCTGCCATTGATTAACTGGTGTGTGTGTGTGTGTGTGTATGGTAGCTTGAATTTTAATGTGTGCATATGATTTATCTAAGGGTTGAAACTCAAACAAAATAATGGGTAATAAATTGTATGGCTCGTATTTTGCAAGACATGAAATCATACATTTGATGTGTATGACAGGGTGTTTATAACACTAAGGGTTTTCTGTACAAAATAAAAATGAAACCAACTGCATTATAGGGGAGAAATAAAATACCCCAGTTTTAGATACCTTTTAAATTGGTGATTTGAACACCTTAAATGCTAGAGAATCAATACATTCAATGCTAGCATTTAAGATGTTAAAATACCCATTTAAATTTAATGAAGAACACGTAACAAAAAAGTATAATCGCTACTGCACGTTATAGACAAAGTACATATAAACCAGAAAGCACTCACCCCTTAACTTCAGGGCTCGGTGGGCCTGGTGCTGCTCCCATCAATTGTAGTATACTATTTCCACAAACAAGAGGACAACTGGAGGGGAGCTCTCACGGAGCCACCACAGAAATGTGTTCTGCCAAACCATCTTGAGACTCACCCCTCCAGTTGTCCTCTCATTTAAATCAATGTGAGTTTTAATTTATTCACTATGGTGAACTTGGTGTGCCATATAATTACTTTAATTTTCTATTTAGCAAATGCTCCTAAAAAAGGTGGATTCTATTGGATATTATATACTTATCACTGTTTTATTTACAAATGTTAAATTGACTCTAATACTTATTTTTTAATTAAAATCCATTATCAGATGTATTACTTGCAATTCAATCAAGCAGCTGTGATTTATTTTACTGTGTATTATGAACTCACCAGCTCTGGACTATACATAAGACTTGGCATTCAGTCATCTTATGGGTGTGATATGTGCCAAAGATCATGGCTGCATTGATCAAACAACAAAATATATTTTTTCTCTGTCATCCAATACAGATTACTGGTAATTCTTGGTAGGTGATCCACCCCTTTAAGTAGGCAGGAACAGTTCTAGAATTGTATGCAGGGGTGGAGCCTACCTTCCTTCCTTGGCTGCAGCTAGCCAACCAGCTCCCGAAAGATTTGTTTCTTGGTGACGATAACACAGCAAGAGAACAGTTCTGCTATAGCTTTAGAAGTTTTTTTATTTTTTTCTGTTAGAAAAAAATAAAAATACCACCATTAGGCGGATTACCATAACAGACAATGCCCTTAGATGTGGCTAGCTCAGTGACCAGGTGCTTTTTGTGGACCTTAAGCCCTGGGGGGAAATCTTGGCTACAAGTTCTTTTCTCAGGAGTCACCCACCAAGGCTTCTTCTTTAAATATGGTAATCTGAAGACAGAAGATCTGCACGAAAGGTGAGCAACCCTTTGAGTGCTGCAGGTCGACATGTCCCACAGTTCCCCTCCGCACAGAGGTTTTTCATTTGTAATTTCTATTGCACACTCCAGCACTCACTGGGTCTTTCTGTATGTCTGTTCGGTGTTTGGACCAGGTTTGTGTGGTATTTAACCCTTTAGCTGCTGGTCTGGCATTCATTTGGGATGTTTTCTGACACTTTTCCTATTGGTTCAGAGTTTTTTGGGTATCCTAACATGTTTTAGTGATGTTTCATGTCTTTTAATATTATACCTTCAATTTTTTAAAAATTGAGTTGCACGCTTTACCGCATAGGCGCCATTGCTCCATTCACTCCTATGGGACTGTACAGTTTGAGACATATCTCTGCAACCGTTTAACCGAACTACTTCAGAGATGGCTCATTTTACTTGTCTGCTCTTGCTCTATCATCCGATTCATGTTTCTAGAGTGTTGGGGAGGGGCTCAGGGGGCTTCGGGCACTGTTTGAGGTACTTTTCTGGGAAAACGACATTTCCCATGAGCGCTTGCTTCGCGCATTCGTTTCTGATTGGCTCCCGCAGCTGCAGCCATTTTGTGATCTTTCCAGAGCGAGTATCGTACGCAGGGCTTGGACTCTCATTCTCTCCTTTGCTGATTAACCCTTCGCCTGCCAGATAAGTCTATTTTAGCGATTTCTGGAGTGAAACTTTAATCATACACACTATAATTGGGTGACTTCTTATACATTAAGGTTATTGACACTGTGAGAATGTCTTTACCATTGGAGCTTGGGGCCAGACCTAAAACTAAGGATGCTGGGGTCTCTGTATCCCCTATTGTGCATTGCTCTTCCTGTCATTCAGGGTTACCTAGAGAATTCACAGGTCATTTATGCCCAGCATGTTCTGATGGCCCTGAGAGTCTTCCAGGGACCTCCAGCCATGCAATAGAGCCAGTCTGGGTGCAAGAGTTCAAGGCTGCTTCTAGGGACTTCAGGTCCACTTTGCAACTCTTTCCATCCCAGTTCCATTCTTGGCAGACCCCCTCCTCCGTCAAGTCTTCTCTACCCAAACCTCAGGGAGTACCTGATGTGTCAGATTCCTCTGAAGAGGAACTCCTTGTGGATTCAGATGTTTAGGAATGTTCTGCTCTGGGCACCAGTCAGTTTTTTGGAGATCCTGTTGAGGCTGATCCTGAGCCCTTCACTGAGGGCCTGATCAGGGCTGTCTTGAATACTCTTAACATTCCCTTGGTTCAGGAGGTTCCTTCTGGCCCCTCTAATGTGTTTCAGGAGCCTAAAAAGCACCTTACTTGCTTTTCACTTAACCCCACTCTTGACCGCCTTGTGTCTGAAGAGTGGAAGTCTCCCGACAGAAAGCCTTCTGTCTCCAAGAAATTTGCTAAGCTTTATCCCTTTTCTGAGGCAGCTCTTTCTCAGTGGGTTCATCTTCCCAAAGAGGATGCTTCTATCTCCAGGCTATCCAAGTCTACTGCCTTGCCAGTGTCTGATGCGTCTGCTCTAAAGGACTGGACTGACAAGAAACATGAGGTCTCCCTCAAGTCCATCTTTGCCACTGCTGGTTCTGCCATGCGTCCAGCATTCGCAGAAGCATGGGTGAACCAGTCCATTGTGGCCTGGACTGAACAGCTCAATCTTGCTGTCTGTCAGGGTGCTGCTACTTTGGATAAGTTGTGCCTCCTTGCCAACATTTCTGAGGCACAGCACTATGTTTCTGTTGCCCTATTTGATGCTATCCGTTTTGTGGCTAGGGTTTCCACCATGTCTGTGGTTGCCAGGCGGGCTCTTAGGCTCAAGATCTGGTCTGCTGATACTGCTTCTAAGAAAGCATTGCTCTCCTTGCCTTTTCAAGGCACTTCTTTGTTTGGGCCAGAGCTCAAGGATCTGATCAGTGAGGCTACAGGGAGTAAGAGTACACTTCTACCCTTATTTCCTAGGATGAAAACACGGCTTAAGCGTAACCGGTATTTTCGTTCCTTTCAGAATGAGACACGTCCAGTGAATCAGACGGTTCCCTCTGCTCCGCGTACCTCCTCCAAGCCCAAACAGCAATGGAAGCCCAAGGTCTCCTCCAATCCCAAGGCTTCCAAGCCTTCTTCGGCATGACTCACCGAACCCGGGTCTGCATTCTGCTGTGGGTGGTCGTCTGCTTCATTATCGCAACATTTGGGAGGATTCAGTGTTGGACCCATGGGTTTTGCAGGTTGTGATGGAAGGGTACAGGATACCTTTCGTCTCTTCTCCTCCCTTTCACTTTTTTCCTTCTCATACACCTCAGGGCGCAGAGAAACACCGTCTGTTCGACGGTGCTTTTCAGACTCTTCTTGACAAGGATGTTCTAGAGCTGGTTCCAGTTCAGGACAGAGGCATGGGTTTTTACTCAAACCTGTTTGTGGTCTCCAAGAAGGATGGCGGTTGTCGTCCCCTTTTGGACTTGAAGGATCTCAATTCCTTTGTGACCCAGACTCATTATCACCAGGAGTCTCTACGGACGGTGATTGCTGCCATGTCCCTGGGGGAATTCCTTGCTTCTTTTGATCTTCAGGATGTGTACTTACACATTGCCATTCATCCAAGTCGTCGGCAGTACCTCTGGTTTGCCTGTGACCGGGGACATTTTCAGTTCTCATCTCTTCAGTTTGGTCTGACGACAGCTCCTCTGGTCTTCATCCGTGTCCTAGGAGTCTCAGTGTCCGTCCTCCACCGAGACGACATCAGAGTTATTCCATACATGGACGACCTGCTTCTGAAAGTCTCTTCTGCGGAACTTCTTCATCAGCAGGTTCAGCAATGCATTCATGCTCTCACCCATCATGTGTGGATCATCAGCTTGGACAAATCAGACCTTGTCCCATCCCAGCATCTAGTTTTCCTGGGCCTCCTCTTCGATACCCAGAAGAACTTGGTGCTTTTCACGGATTAGGTGGCTCACCAGATCACCCACAGGGTTTCTGCTATACTGGCTTAGGATCCAGTTCCAGCCAAGAAGCTGTCATCTCTCGTAGGGAAATTCATTTCCATCATAGAGGCGGTACCATTTGCCATTGCACACACCAGGGAATTCCAGCGGTTTGTGATTCAGGTTTGCAGGAGTCGGCCGGACCTTCTGAAGACGTCGGTGTCTCTTCCTCTTCATGTGGAACTGAGTTTGCCCTGGTGGCTCAACCTCTCCAATCTGCTGAAGGGAAAGTCCCTCCTACTTTCCTTCTGGACCACAGTGACGACGGATGCCAGCCTCTCCGGATGGGGAGCGGTCCTGGGTCACCTGAATGCACAGGGTCGGTGGTCTCCGGAAGAATCTCTTCTTCCCATCAACGTGTTGGAGCTTCGGGTGATATTTCATGCCCTTCGTCAATGGACATCTCAGCTGGAAGACTGTCCAGTCAGGGAGTCCGACAACGCTATGGCCGTGGCTTACATAAACAAGCAGGGCAGAAGAAGAAGTCTTGCTGTTTGGTTAGAGGTCAAGGCTATTTTGTCCTGTGCAGAAGATCACATTCCTGCCATATGTGCAGTGCACATTCATGGCGTAGACAACATCATGGCGGACTTCCTCAGTCGACACACAGTGGACAGCAGAGAGTGGGAGCTGCACCCCGAGGAGTTCACCCTCATTGTTCAGAAATGGGGTCTTCCTTACATCGACCTGATGGCAACAAGACACAACAGGAAGCTTCTGAAGTTCTTGCCTCGATGGAGGGGCACTCTAGCTCTGGCAGTGGATGCAATGTCCATTCCCTGGTTATTCCCTCTGGCCTGCATCTTTCCTCCCCTCCCCATGTTGCACAGGGTGTTACGGAAATTACGGGTAGAGCGTTATCCAGTCATTCTGATTGCTCTGTACTGGCCTCGCCAGGCTTGGTTTCCAGAGCTTCTGGATGTGTCAGTGGCAGAGACATTTTGGCTCCCTTGCTGTCCGAATCTTCTACTACAGGGTTACCTGTGGAAGGAGGATGTTCATCATCTAGCATTGACGGCCTGGAAATTGAATCCTCAATATTGAAGAAGGAAGGGTTTTCTTCTGGTGTGGTGGCTACTATGCTCAGTGCCCACAATCCTGTTTCTTCCAAGATCTACCATCGTGTCTGGTCTACCTTTCTCTCTTGGTGTGCTGACAGGGACGTGTCTCAGGAATTTGATCTGCCTACGGCCCTGGCCTTTTTGCAGGATGGTGTGGATAAGGGCCTCAGTTTGAGTTCCCTTTAAGTTCAGACATCTGCTCTCTCTGTTTTCTTTCAGAGGCGCATTGCCATCCTTCCTGATGTCAAGGTTTTCTTCCAGGGCGTTGCTCATACTCGTCCTGCCTTCAAGATTCCTGCTTCTCCATGGGATCTTAACTTGGTTTTGGGCATTGTTCAGCACCCGCCGTTGGCTACTATTCCTCTACGCCTGTTGACATGGAATATGTCCTTTCTCCTGGCGATTGTGTCTGTCTGCCTTGTCACAGAGTTGCATGCTCTGTCCTGTAAACACCCCTATTTGGTGTTTCACAAGGATAAGGCGGTGCTTCTCACTCTCGGGAGTTTCTCCTCGAAGGTGGTTTCGGAGTTCCACATCAATCAAGAGATTGTGGTGCCCTCTTTCTGCCCTGACCCCACCTCTAACAAGGAGAGGGATCTCCACTTGTTAGAAGTGCTGCGTTGTCTCAACTTTTATGTACATCACACTGAGTCTATCAGGCAATCAGACGCGTTGTTCGTCATTCCTGAGGGTCGTAGGGCAGGAAGACCTGCATCCAAGGTGACTATTGCTTCTTGGATCAAGTCCACTATTCGTAAGGCTTATGAGCTGAGGAAGAAGCCTGTCCCTTTCAGAGTCACGGCTCATTTTACTCAATCTATTTGGGCCTGTTTGACCTTACAAGAATCAGGCCTCTGCTGATCATTTGTGCAAGGCTGCCACTTGTTCGTCTGTGCACAACTTTTAGAAGCATTACCATGTTGATGTGCTGGCATCGGCTGACACCAGCTTTGGGAGGAAAATCCTGGAGGCAGTTTTGCCTGTCTAGGATTTTCTTCGGTTCTTTGTGCTTTCTTCACTTTTGAGCCCCTTTGGCTCTAGTTCAGTGTGCTGTGTAACAGTTTGGGGTGTTGTTACCCCTGTTCAGTGTCCATTGACACTTCATTAGTTGTTGGGCTGTCTTTGGTCTGATGGTTCATATCTGCTCTGGTGACTTTAAGGGCCTTGTGCCTGGTTCTTACCTTACTTCCCGCCTCTGGGAAACTCAGTGGTTGGACATCCCAGAGTTACCAGTAACCTGTATTGGACGACAGAGAAAAGAGGGATTTAGTCTTACCTGTTAAAATCCTTTTCTCTTAGTCCATACAGGTTACTGGTCTTCTACCCTGTCAAGGGACCATGCTTGGCTCTCTTGTGGCAGACTGTGGGGGTCCTTCGGGGTCATGCTCACAGGAGTCTTCTTTCCCTTCTACTATCTAGTCAATAGTTAGTGTCTCAAATCATTCTGGAGCTGGTTGGCTAGCTGCAGCCAAGGAGGGAAGGTAGGCTCCACCCCCTGCATACAATTCTAGAATTGTTCCTGCCTACTTAAAGGGACAGATTGCCTACCCAGAGTTACCAGTAACCTGTATGGACTATGAGAAAAAGATTTAACCGGTAAGACTAAAATCCTCTTATTTAACCTTTCTCCTTGCAATATTTGAATTTCCACCAATTAGTTGCAGTGATCAAGAATATTGTACTATTGAAGCCATGTGTAGTGTCCTTATCTGAATAAAGAAAAATTTAGAGTAGAGTGGTAAGCCTGTTGCTCTCCAGCTATTGGTGGAATATATAATTTCCATCATTCCCTGACACAGTTTTGTCACACATTTTGCCACATATTACCAACTCCTGACATAGAGAGGAAAATCCATAGACCCTGTTTATTTTAATGCCTTTCACCTGTAGGTCCCAGTGGGCTTTCCTCGGGACTGAAAGCAGATTATTCTACATTTTTGGTCCATATATTTTCCTTGTAGGTTGCTAAATACAACGGTGAAGAATGGGTGGAATTATCCCTGAGCAATGTATCTATAAACACTGCAACATTCAACTTGGCAGTTGTCCCTTACTGTTAGTATAACATTTATAAATATAAATTGCGGACTAAATTAGGGTTAGGTATCATCTGATATGCCAGCAATTATTGGAGGTAGGTTGATATAGATAGATAGATAGATAGATAGATAGATAGATAGATAGATAGATAGATAGTAGAGTTAAGATTGTAGCCATATTAGTCAAGTGATGTAGATGTAAAATAACAAACAAAATTAACATGTTGTAATACCTTTTTTATTGGACTAACAGAATTATGGATTGACAAGCTTTTGGGATAAACTTCCTTTCACTCTCGTCCAATACAGGCTACTGGTAACTCTGGGAGGCGAAGCCCTCTAGTGGTAGACAGGAACGAAGTGTATGCAGGGGGTGGAGCCTCCCCTTCCCTCCTGGCCGCACCAGCCAACGAGCTCCAGATTGAATTGTTCCTCGTTGGAGTAACAGGCTACAGGAATAGCTCTTCAATAGTTTTAGAAATTTTATTATTTTTCTGTCAGATATGGAATACCACCATTAGGCAGATTACCAGGACTGACAATGCTCTCTTCAAAGTGGCTAGCTCAGTGTCCAGGACTTTTTCAGTGAACCTTTAGTCCTGAAGGGGAAAATCTTGGTATCCAAGTGCTTCCCAGAAGTTACCCACTGAGGTAATTTCTTAACCCATGGTAATCTGAAGACAGAAAATCTGCAGGAAAGGTGAGCGACCCTTTGAGTGCTGCAGGTTCACTTGTCCCCCGGTACCCCTTCGCACAAGGGTGGACGTTTGGAGTTCTCATTGGGCACTCCTGCACTCATTGGGTCTATCTGTATGTCTGTCTGGGTGTTTGGAGCAAATTTCTGTGGTAACTTAACCCTTTAGCTGCTGGTTGGCACTTTATTAGGGGGTTTCATGACACTATTCCTACTGGATTATTGTTTTTATAGTATTCTTACATGTTCACTTGCTGTTTTACATGTTTTTATGACTTACTTAAAGTTTTACTTTATTTGAGTACTGCGCCTTTAAGGCGCGCTTTACCGCATAGACGCCATTACTCCATTCATCTCTATGGGACTGCACTGTTTGGGACATATCTCTGCAACCGCTTGACACAGCGACTTCAGAGATGGCTCATTTTACTTGTCTACCCTTTCTCTTTCATCTGGTTTACAGGGGGCTCAGGGGGCTTCAGGCACCATTTAGGATACTTTTTTTGGAAAAAACTACATTTCCCATGAGCACTTGCTTCGCGCCTAATTCTGATTGGCTCCCGTTGCGGCAGCCATTTTGTGGGCTGTTTTGAGCTAGTATCCTCAACTGGGCCTGTAATTCCCTTCTTTCCTTCGAGGAATAACCCTTCGTCTGCCAGATAAGTTCAAATTAATGTCTTCTGGGGTGAAACTTTAATCTTTAACACTGTTTCTTGGGTGATTTATTGTACAGTATGGTTATTGACACTATGTGAATGTCTGCACTGCTGGAGTTTGGGGTTAGAACTGTGACTTGGGAGGCTGGGGTCTCTGTATTCCCCATTTCACATTAATCTTCCTGTCACTTAGGGCTACCTAGAGTGTTCTCAGGTCCTCTTACCCAGCATGTTCTGATGTTCCTGACAGCAACCCTGGGCCCTCCAGCCACGCTATTGAGCCATCTTGGATGCAAGAGTTCAAGGCCGCAACTAGGGACCTCTGGTTCACGCTTCAACTCTTCCCATCCCAGATCCAAGGGGTCTTCCAGGCTTGACAGGCCCCCTCTGGTATCAGATCTTCCCTGCCTAAACCACAGGGAGCACCTGATGTCTCTGACTCCTCTGACGAGGTATTGCTCATAGACACTGTTGTGGAGGATAGTACTGTGTTAGAATCTACCTGGGATATTGGGGACCCCCTTGAAGCTGACCCTGACCTCTCTGCTGAGGGCCTAGTCAGAGCTGTATTAACCACTCTTAATATTCAATAGGCCCCTGCCTTATTTTCCTCCCACTCCCACTCTGAACCGACTGGTCTCAGAAGAGTGGAAATTCCCTGATAAGACTACTTCTGTAGCCAGAAAGTTTGCTAAGCTTTATCCATGCCCTTTGCCGTTGGACGGCCCAGTTAGAGGACTGCCTGGTCCGAGTGGAATCCGACTACGCCACGGCTGTGGCTTACATCAACAAGCAAGGCGGTACAAGACATCTCGCTGCTTGGTTAGAGGTCAAGGCTGTTTTGCCTTGGGCAGATAGGCACGTTCTTGCCATATCCGCAGTTCGCATTCCAGGCGTAGACAACGTTGTGGCGGACTTCCTCATTCAGCACACTGTGGACAGCAGGGAGTGGCAGTTGCATCCGGAGGTGTTTCAACTCCTTGTTCAGAGATGGGGATCTCCTTGCATTGATCTGGTGGCAGCAAGACACAACAGGAAGGTTCCTGTGTTCTGCTCTCGATGGAGGGATCCTCTAGCTCTAGCAGTGGGCGCTCTGTCCATCTCTTGGATGTTCCCACTGGCTTATTTTTTTTCCTCCTCTACCCTTGTTGATCAGGGTCATTCGGAAGCTTCGGCTGGAATCTTGTTCAGCCATTCTCATTGCTCCGTTTTGGCGTCGACATGCTTGGTTTTCGGAGCTTCTGGCTCTGTTTGTAGCGGAGCCGTTTCGGCTCCCTTCTCGACCGGATCTTCTTTTGCAGGGATACCTGTTGAAGGTGGATGTCAATCCTCAATTGTACGGAAGACAGGATTCTCCTCGGGGGTGGTGGCTGCCATGCTTAGCTCTCGTAAGCTGGTTTCCTCTAAGATCTGCCACCGTGTTTGGTCTACCTTTACCTCTTGGTGTGCTGACAGGGATCTGTCACTTGAGTTTTACCTTCCCAACGTCCTGGCATTTTTGCAGGATGGGTTGGATAAGGGACTCAGTTTGAGTTCCTTAAAGATGCAGACCTCTGCGCCTTCTGTGTTCTTTCAGCAGCGCATTGTGGTTCTGTCTGATATCCAGGTTTTCTTTGAGGGCGTTGCTCATGTCCGCCCTGTCTTCCGGAGTCCTTCTTCTCAGTGGGACCTCAATTTAGTTCTTGGGGGTTCT
Source organism: Rhinophrynus dorsalis (assembly GCA_037306005.1). NCBI lineage: Eukaryota > Metazoa > Chordata > Amphibia > Anura > Rhinophrynidae > Rhinophrynus > Rhinophrynus dorsalis. The sequence continues at coordinate 395,255,099 of CM074718.1, forward strand.
TCGATTTCCCCCCTTTTGAGTCTTTGGCAACTATTCCTTTATGTCTCTTGACGTGGAGGATGGCCTTCCTTTTGGCGATTATGTCTGTTTGCCGTGTTGCGGAGTTACGGGCCTTGGCCTGTAATCCGCCTTGTCTGCTGTTTCACAAGGATTCGGCGGTGCTCCGTACCTCCAGGGAGTTCCTTCTTGAGGTGGTCTCTGAGTTTCACATCAATCAGGAGATTGTGGTGTCCTCTTTCTGCCCTAACCCCTCCTCTGACAAAGAGGGAGATCTTCTCTTGTTGGGTGTGGTGCGCTGCCTCCGGTTTTATGTGCATCGCACTGACACTGTCAGGAAGTCTGACGCTCTGTTCGTCATTTTTGAGGGGCCTAGAGCAGGAAGACCTGCATCTACGGTGACTATCGCTTCCTAGATTAAGTCCACGATTAGCGAGGCATACAAGTTGAGGAATCAGCATGTCCCTTTCCCACCCTGTCAAGAGACCATGCTTGGCTCTCCTGTGGTAGGCCGTGTGAGTCCTTTGGGGCATGCTCACAGGAGTCTTCTTCCTTCCCTTACCTAGTCATGGTTAGTGTCTCAATTCAATCTGGAGCTCATTGGCTGGTGCGGGCAGGAGGGAAGGGGAGGCTCCACCCCCTGCATACACTTTGTGAATAGTTCCTGCCTACCACTAGAGGGCTTTGCCTCCCAGAGTTACCAGTAACCTTTATGGACTAAGTGAAAAGGATTTAACAGGTAAGACTAAAATCCTATTTTTCTCAAGTCTAAAGCATTTCTGAGCACAAGGACACAGAATTCACAATTAAAACAGTTAATACATTGAATTCAAAGCTGTGTTGTTTGCTGGGGTTAACACAGCGGGACTGCTGATAAGACAAGGACCATGAGAAAATCCACACTCTCCTTGCAGAGGGTTGTAAATACCCTGTGCAAGGCAGAGTGTGGGGGAGGGGGAAGAGAAAGAGAAGAAAAATACAGGAGATGCTATGGGAGGGGAGAGAGTTAAAAAAAAAGATTACACATATTAAGAAAGCTACAATGCCAACAATTCAGTATGGGCATGCAGGCCTATATACAACTTGTGCCTGTATAAGTAGATATATACATACATACATACACCCACATATATATATATATATATATATATATATATATATATATATATATATATATATATATATATATATATATATATATATACATATACATATACACACGTGTACATGCACACACACACACATGCATATACACAAATACACACATACCCATACATTATGTCTATACACACACACACACACAAATATACATGTATATAGCATATACACATATACATATAAACACATTCATATGGACACATACATATACATAAATGCATATACCTAAATATGTACACACAATATGTAGGAATGCATACTAAAACATATATCTATACACAAGTACCTATATATATGTAGATAGATAGATAGATAGTAATTTTACTGTTAAACATATTTTACATCGAGTTGGCAATATTGTTCTATTTTTCTAGTTAAACAATACAGTACTTTTAGGAATCTTCATGTTTTTATTATGTATTCCATTAGCAACAAATATTTTTCTGTGTAGGAATAAGGTAAAACTGTTGAGTCTTGTGCTAAAAGCTATAACAAATCATTCATCTGTAAAGAGACACATCACACAGGATTTAGAACTGTAACCAGATAAGATTAAGACATTCCCCTAATTATTTTAGCGCTGAAAGCCCTGTAAATCATGTGTCTTCTCTCTAATTTAACATACTATTTAGGGAGATTATGTAATGATCCCTTAGGAAACAGGGCTTTTAGCACCATCTTCTGTCAGTTACTGGAGAACTACAGTACCTGTAGCTTTGTACATCTACACTCCAGTTTCATGTATATTCAGTACTGGTGATTGAAAAACTGATTCCACAATAAGAACAATAGAATAGTACTTCCAAACCTTCATGTGTGAAAGGATCAGTTGGTAGGGGTCAGGGTGGTGAAGAAGGTGGCAGGGGGCTTTTTTATTTTTAACTAAATAAAAGCCAAAACAATTCATAGATGGGTTTTTTTTAATTGCATTACCCCTCTGGCACTCAAAGGGTTAAGAAAAAATCCCATTGATATTTTTTTTCTGCAATGCACTGCATACCACACTGGCACCCAAGGGGTTAAGCCCCATTTTAGTCAAATATAAATGTTATTTATCCCCTATGGTGCAGACTGTTTACTTCAGAATTTACTTCTCTTTATCATCCCAAATTTAGCCCTATGTTCTTGTACATTTATCGGTACATACAACTTTAATCAACCCATCACTTTTGCCATAATTTATTGGCACTTATTTAACTCCTTGAATGCTAGTCTTCTACACGTTGCTTGCATAGCATTCAAAGGGTTAATTAATACACATTAGAAATGTGTAACGTATATATTTTCTTGGTGACATGGTATAAAATAATTGGTGCTAATAATAATTTGAAACATCAGTTAAATGATTACCTCTACTTTAATATAATCCTATATAATAATTCGCTAGGATGTTTGTCAGAAGCCATCTTGTGCAGTAGAGACTGTGATCGTTCGGCAATCTCTACTGTGCATGATTGCATCTCGTGAGTGAGGCAACGCAAGACTGCATCACATGGCGCAGTGAGGTAGCGTCTGCTTAACCCTTTGAGTGCCAGAGAGGTATGCAGCGCATTGCAAAGCGTTGCGTATCCCTCTGGCACTCAAAGGGTTCCGGACCTTGGCCTTTGTACACGGGCTTTTACACTAGTTTAATATATTTACTGTAATATTTTTGTATTACATTCTTTCAGCTTTTTATAACCTCTAAACAGTTACATGTTTTCATCTTTTTTATTTGTTTAGAAAAAAGCCTTGCCTTTGTTGCAGAGCACATTTGGTACTAAACCTCTCTTCAGGTGCACTAACCCATTTGCTGATTCTTCCCAGTTCAACACTAACAAGGTTGGATGCTGTTATATTTGTTTGTTTTTTGGTGGTGTTGCATGCTTGCTGTCCTATGCTGATTTTAAATAAAATACTGTTTTAATAGTTTTGAAGGGTATCAAACCATTAGTTGTGCCAAAGCTGATGCAGGCACCCCTCAAAAATATAACCCCCCCCCCATTAAAACTCAGCCCTTCTTAACGAGCTTGCCAAAATAAATAGTACTTTGGTATGAATCAAAATCCTACAATAATAATTACCTTTATTTTATTTAAAAGGGAGGCAGGGGGTTTTCCCTTCTATAAAGATGGTCCTTCTGCCCATCAAGGCCTGATATGTATTTTATATCAAAGCAACCTCTTATTTTAGACTGTCCTTCCTATGGCTTGGCACCCAAATGTGGCTGTGGCAGATAGTCTGTGGCCTACCTAAGACATTCCTTGCTTTTATTATACAAATGTATTATTATTAGGTTTATTCCATTAGCATTTACATTGTTAAAGAGTAGTGCTTACAAATAAGTAGTTAAATCTGTTGTTCAATATATCGGTCACATTTGATAAAATAAAACCCTTCTGAAGTTATTCAAGTTTTATTCTCCACCCTCCCTCCCCTTTCCCTGTAACAGCTCCATCTGCACTGAAGAATCTGACAGAATCGACAGGTGTAAAGAGCTGAGGTTGCCACTGAAATCCCACTGAAATGTGTCTTGAACATTAAATAAACACAGCATAGTGCTCAGGACACATAAAATTGATTCAGATAGGGGATTTCTTTCTTTGTCTTTTCGAGAAAGGATGCTATTCCAACCATAGCTCTTGAGGTGGGGTTACTGTGTCAGCTTCACAGTTGAATGAACTGAATAAAAGGGAAGGTAGGGGGAAGAATACAGCTTTAATTACTTCAGAAGGGTTACATAAATCACACTTTTAAATGTTGAGCAATAGATATAAATAGTTATTTTTTCTGCATTGCTGATATGTGTCAGTTCATTGAAATATAATTAATGCTGAATGCTTGACAAGCTATATGCTTTTATAGCTATTTTAGTGACAGGTTTTCAAAAACTACATTTTATCTTTAGATTATCTCTCTCTGACTTGAGAGATGTTGTTCCCATGACATCAAGGCTTTGCTAACATCAGGGAAAGCCATGATCTTAGTTTTCATAACTCTTTGGCAGTCTAAACATCTTTCCTGAATCAATGAGTTTGGTTGCATCACCAGATGCATGCACTGTATACCTATAATAGGGACTTTGTATATAAGCTGCACACATGAACTTTTGTTTTTAGTTTGGTACGACACCAAAAACAACTTCTGTTGTACAGCACATCACCTCTAGTTACTGGTAGCCATCAGCTGATGCTTCTTTTTGTTCAGAGGAATTGTAATGCTTAACATTTACCTGCTTGGTGAGCATATGCTGCTGTTTATGAATAGATGTCTTCCTGTGCATGTTGTCACTGAGCCAAAAATCAGCTTTATAATCTTCTATGCCTTTGTGAGGCTGATTTAAAGGAACATTATCCCCAAAAATTAAAAAGGGTTTATATTCATTGAAATATTATTTACTTCTAGTCAGAATTTTTTTTCTTTGCTGCGAATGTTTAAAAATCTTTCAGAATAAAGGTGTAAAGTGGCTGAAAAGTGACTACAGTTCTTACATGTTATCAGACATTAAAAAATGATATTATAAACAAATATATTATTATGAGATTAGAAGCTCACCCAAACCAACTCACTAATATTCTTCTCCTATTTGTTTGTTTACCTCATGCCATACGTTGTCATCATAACTTAGCAGCAGCTTGTATAAAGTAACAGGTCAAATAGTCGTGAAATGGGAAATTAAGTTTATAACATATTTTCTCTGTTGTTCAATACAGGTTACTGGTAACTCTGGGTAGGCGATCTGCCCCTTTAAGTAGGCAGGAACAATTCTAGATTTGTATGCAAGAGGTGGAGCCTACTTTCCCTCCTTGGCTGCAGCTAGCCAACCAGCTCCAGAAAGATTTGTTCCTTGGTGAAGATAACACAGGCAAGAGAACAGTTCTGCTATAGTTTTAGAAACTTTATTTTTCTGTTAGAAATGGAATACCACCATTAGGCAGATTACCATAACTAACAATGCCCTTAGATGTGGCTAGCTCAGTGACCAGGTGCTTTTTGTGGACCTTAAGCCCTGGGAGGAAAATCTTGGCTACAAGTCCTTTCCCCAGAAGTTGCCCACCGAGTCTTCTTCTTTAAACATAAAAAACAAAAGAAAGGGGAGGGCGCCCAATAGTGTAATACTGTCTAATAAATGACAAATTTAAAATAAAAATGTACTCACAAATGTATATGTCAGCTAAAATCTGAGCTGACAAATGTGCATCTGGAGAGAACAATCCTGTCTCCGTTCAGGGCTGCTCTGATACAGGTAGTCTAAATCTCTAGAAATCAAACTCCTGTAGACGGCTCCAAACATTCAATATATCATGAATTTATTTTAAAAGAAAAAACTCTATTATAAATATAAAATCAAATACAAAATCAGCACAGAAGTATTCTAACGCGTTTCATGGCTATAAACGCCACTTTCTCAAAAAAACAGTAATGAACTTCTGAACTAAAAGATTCTGAACGGAGACAGGATTGTTCTCTCCAGATGCACATTTGTCAGCTCAGATTTTAGCTGGATATACATTTGTGAGTACATTTTTATTTTAAATTTGTCATTTATTAGACAGTATTACACTATTGGGCGCCCTCCCCTTTCTTTTGTTTTTTATGATTCATCGTTTGGGGAGAACGTTTGGAGGAGGTGCGGCCCCTTTGTCCCAGTGATTGACGGAGTGATTGATTTGGGGCAATACATTCTCGTAAGCGCTTATGCTGTTTCTCACATATGTGTTGGAACAGCATTTTATTTTGTGAGTACCGCACAATAGGGTAATTGGTGAAGGTATCCTTGATATCTGGGTTCAACACAAGGGGCGCCTTCTCCCCTTTTCTCCCCTTTCTTTTCTTTGCATCTTCTTTAAACATGGTAATCTGAAGACAAAAGATCTGCAGGAAAGGTGAGCAACCCTTTGAGTGCTGCAGGTCCACATGTCCCACAGTGCCCCTCCGCACAGGGGTTTTTCATTTGGAGTTTCTATTGCACACTCCTGCACTTGTTGGGGTCTGTCTTTTGGGTGTTTGTAGCAGGTTTATGTGGTATTTAACCCTTTAGCTGCTGGTTTGGCAATCATTGGGGGGGTTCTGACACTTTTCCTACTAGTTCAGTGTTTTTTTGGTATCCTAACATGTTTTAGTGACGTTTCATGTCTTTTAATATTACACGCCTTTAATCCTTTGAGTGCCAGAGGTGTACACAACACATTGCAAAGCAATGCGTTGTGTACCCCTGTGGCACTCAAAGAGTTACGGCGCGCTTTACTGCATAAGCGTCATTGCTCCGTTCACTCCTATGGGACTGTACAGTTTGAAATATATCTCTGGAACCGTTTAACCTAGCGACTTCATAGATGGCTCATTTTACTTGTCTGTCCTTGCTCTATCATCCAGTTCATGTTTCTAGTGTGTTGGGGGGTTCAGGGGGCTTCGGGCACTGTTTGGGATTTTTGCTGGGAAAACTACATTTCCCATGAGTGCTTGCTTTACGTGCTCGTTTCTGATTGGCTCCCACCGCAGCAGCCATTTTGTGATCTTTACAGAGCGAGTATCCTACGCAGGGCTTGAACTCTCCTTCTCTCCTTTTCTGATTAACCCTTCGCCTGCCAGATAAGTCTATTTTAGCGATTTCTGAGGTGAAACTTTAATTATACACACTATAATTGGGTGATTTCTTATACAATAAGGTAATTGACACTGTGAGAATGTCTGTACCATTAGAGCTTGGGGCCAGACCTAAAACTAAGGATGCTGGGGTCTCTGTATCCCCTATTGCACATTACTCTTCCTGTCATTCAGGGTTACCTAGAGAATTCTCAGTTCATTTATGCCCAGCATGTTCTGATGTCCCTGAGAGTCTTCCAGGGACCTCCATCCGTGCATTAGAGCCAGTTTGGGTGCAAGAGTTCAAGGCTGCTACTAGGGACCTTAGGTCCACTTTGCAACTCTTTCTATCCCAGTTACAGGGGGTCTTTCATTCTTGACAGACCCCCTCCTTCATCAAGTCTTCCCTGCCAAAGCCTCAGGGTGTACCTGACGTGTCAGATTCCTCTGAGTAGGAACTGTTGGTGGATTCAGATGTTGAGGAATGTTCTGCGGTGGGCTTCTCTCAGTTTTTTGGGGACCCTTTTGAGGCTGATCCTGAGCCCTCGGCTGAGGGCCTGATCAGGACTATTTTAAATACCCTAAACATTCCCTTAGTGCAGGAGGTTCCTTCTGACCCTTCTGATGTCTTTCAGGAGCCTAAAAAGCCCCGTAATTGCTTTCCACCTAACCCCACTCTTGACCGCCTTATGTCTGACGAGTGGAAGTCTCCGGACAGGAAACCTTCTGTCCCCAAGAAATTTGCTAAGCTTTATCCCATTTCTGAGGCTGCACTTGCTCAGTGGGTTCATCCTCCTAAAGTAGATGCTCCTATCTCCAGGCTATCCAAGTCTACTGCCTAGCCAGTGTCTTATGCATCTGCTCTAAAGGACTAGACTGACAAGAAACTTGAGGTCTCCCTCAAGTCCATCTTTGCCACTGCTGGTTCTGCCATGCATCCAGCATTCGCAGCAGCATGGGTTAACCGGGCCATTGCAGTCTGGACTGAACAGCTCGCTCTTGCTGTTCGTCAGGATGCTCCTACTTTGGATAAGTTGTGCCTCCTTGCCAACATTTCTGAGGCACAGTACTATGTTTCTGCTGTCCTATTTGATGCCATCCATTTGGTGGCTATGGTTTCCACCATGTCTGTGGTTGCCAGACGGGCTCTTTGGCTCAAGATCTGGTCTGCTAATACTGCTTCTAAGAAAGCATTGCTCTCCTTGCCTTTTCAAGGCACTTCTTTGTTTGGGCCAGATCTCAAGGATCTGATCAGTGAGGCTACAGGGGGTAAGAGTACACTTCTACCCTTAGTTCCTAGGAAGAAAACCCCGCTTAAGTGTAACCAATATTTTCGGTCCTTTCAGAATGAGACACATCCGGCGAACCAGACGGTTCCCTCAGCTCCGCATACCTCCTCCAATCCCAAACAGCAATGAAAGCCCAAGGTCTCTTCCAAGCCTTCTTCGGCATGACTCACCGAACCCGGGACCACACTCTGCTGTGGGTGGTCATCTGCATCACTATCACAGCATTTGGGAGGATTCATGGGTTTTACAGGTGGTGACGGAAGGGTACAGGATCCCTTTCACCTCTCTTCCTCCCTTTCGCTTCTATCCTTCTCATACATATCAGGGCGCAGAGAAACGACGTCTGTTCGACGGTGCTGTTCAGGCTTTTCTGTACAAGGATGTTCTAGAGCCGGTTCCAGTTCAGGACAGAGGTATGGGTTTTTACTCAAACCTGTTTGTGGTCTCCAAGAAGAACGGTGGTTGTCATCCCATTTTGGATTTAAAGGATCTCAATTCCTTTGTGACCCAGACTCATTATCAGTAGGGGTCTCTACGGACTGTGATTGCTGCCATGTCCCCAGGGGAATTCCTTGCACCCCCGGATCTTCAGGACGTGTACTTACCCATTGCCATTCATCCATAAAGCTGGTATTACCTCCGTTTTGCCTGCGACCGGGGACATTTTCAATTCTCAGCTCTTCCATTTGGTCTGACAACAGCTCCTCAGGTCTTCACCCGTGTCCTGGGAGCCTTATTGTCCGTCCTCCACCAAGACGGCATCAGAGTTACTCCATACATGGACGACCTTCGCCTGAAAGCCTCTTCTGCGGAACTTCTTCATCAGAAGAACATGGTGTTTCTCACGGACAAGGTGGCTCACCAGATCGTCCACAGGGTTTCTGCGATACTGACTCAAGATCCAGTTCCAGCCAAGAAGCTGTCATCTCTTTTGGGGAAATTCATTTCCACCATAGAGGTGGTACCGTTTGCCATGGCACACACCAGGGAACTCCAGCGGTTTGTGATCCAGGTGGTCAGCCGGACCTTCTGAAGACGTCGGTGTCACTTCCTCTACATGTGGAACTGAGTTTGTCCTGGTAGCTCGACCTCTCCAATCTGCTGAAGGGCAAGTCCTTCCTAGTTTCCTTCTGGACCATGGTGACAATGGATGCCAGCCTCTCCGGATGGGGAGTGGTCCTGGGTCGCTTGAGTGCACAGGGTCGGTGGTCTCCGGAAGGATCTCTCCTTCCCATCAGCGTGTTGGAGCTTCGGGGGATATTTCATAACCTTCGTCATTGGACATCTCAGCTGGAAGACTGTCCAGTCCAGGTAGAGTCCAACAATGCAACGGCAGTGGCTTACATCAACAAGCAGGGAGGAACAAGAAGTCTCTTTGCTTGGTTAGAGGTCAAGGCTATTTTGTCCTGGGCAGAAGAACATGTTCCTGCCATATCCGCAGTGCACATTCCTGGCATAGACAACATCATGGCGGACTTCCTCGGTCGACACACAGTGGACAGCGGAGAGTGGGAGCTGCACCCAGAGGTGTTCACCCTCATTGTTCAGAAATGGGGTCTTCCTTACATCGACCTGATGGCAACAAGACACAAAAGGAAGGTTCCGAGGTTCTGCTCTTGATGGAGGGACCCTGTAGCTCTGGAGGTGGATGCAATGACCATTCCTTGGTTATTTCCTCTGGCTTGCATCTTTCCTCCTCTCCCCATGTTGCAGAGAGTGTTACGGAAATTACGACTGGAGCGTTGTCCAGTCATTCTGATTGTTCTGTACTGGCCTCACCAGGCTTGGTTTCCGGAGCTTCTGGATCTGTCGGTGACAGAGCCATTCTGGCTCCCTTGCAGTCCGGATCTTCTTCTACAGGATTACCTGTGGAAGGAGGATGTTCATCATGTAGCCTTGACAGATTGGAAATTGAATCCTCAGTATTGAGGACGAAAGGGTTTTCTTCTGGTGTGGTGGCTACTATGCTCAGTGCCCGCAATCCTGTTTCTTCCAAGATCTACCATCGTGTCTGGTCTGCCTTTCTCTCTTGGTGTGCTGACAAGGACCTGTCTCAGGAATTTGATCTGCCTACGGTCCTGGCCTTTTTGCAGGACGGTGTGGATAAGGGCCTCAGTTTGAGTTCCCTTTAAGTTCAGACATCTGCTCTCTCTGTTTTCTTTCAGAGGCGCATTGCCATCCTTCCTGATGTCAAGGTTTTCTTCCAGGGCGTTGCTCATACTTGTCCTTTCTTCAAGATTCCTGCTTCTCTGTGGGATCTTAACTTGGTTCTGGGCGTTCTTCAGAGCACTCCATTTAAGTCTTTGGCTACTATTCCTCTACGCCTGTTGACATGGAATATGACTTTTCTCCTGGCAATTGTGTCTGTCCACTGCATTGCGGAATTACGTGCTCTGTCCTGTAAACCACCCTATTTGGTGTTTCACAAGGACAAGGCGGTGCTTCGCACCTCTCAGGAGTTTCTCCCAGAGGTGGTTTCGGAGTTCCACATCAATCAGGAGATTGTGGTGCCCTCTTTCTGCCCTGACCCCACCTCTGACAAGGAGAGGGATCTCCACTTGTTAGACGTGGTGCATTGTCTCAAGTTTTATGTACATCGCACCGAGTCTATCAGAAGCGTTGTTCATCATTCCTGAGGGTCCTAGGGCAGGAAGACCTGCATCCAAGGTGACTATTGCTTCTTGAATCAAGTCCACTATTCGTAAGGCTTATGGGACACGGCTCATTGTACTCAATCTATTGGGGCTTCTTGGGCTTACAGGAATCAGGCCTCTGCTGATCAGTTGTGCAAGGCTTCCACCTGGTCGTCTGTGCACACCTTTTCGAAGCACTACCGTGTTGATGTGCTGGCATCGGCTAACGCCAGCTTTGGGAGGAAAATCCTGTAGGCAGTTTTGCCTGTCTAGGATTTTCTTTGGTTCTTGGTGCTTTCTTCACTTTTGAGCCCCGTTGGCTCTAGTTCAGTGTGCTGTGTAACAGTTTAGGGTGTTGTTACCCCTCTTCAGTGTCCGTTGACTCTTCATTAGTTGTTGGGCTGTCTTTGGTCTGATGGTTCATATCTGCTCTGGTGACTTTAGGGGCCTTGTGCCTGGTTCTTACCTTACTTCCTGCCTCTGGGAAACTCAATGGTTGGACATCCCACAGTTACCAGTAACCTGTATTGGACGACAGAGAAAATAGGATTTTAGTCTTACCTGTTAAATCATTTTCTCTTAGTCCATACAGGTTCCTGGTCTCCCACCCTGTCAAGGGACTATGCTGGGCTCTCCTGTGGCAGACTATGGGGGTCCTTCAGGGTCATGCTAACAGGAGTCTTCTTCCCCTTCTACTATCTAGTCAATAGTTAGTGTCTCAAATCTTTCTGGAGCTGGTTGGCTAGCTGCAGCCAAGGAGGGAAGGTATGCTCCACCCCCTGCATACAATTCTAGAATTGTTCCTGCCTACAATTAAAGGGGCGGATAGCCTACCCAGAGTTACCCGTAACCTGTATGGACTAAGAGAAAAAGATTTAACAGGTAAGACTAAAATCCTCTTTTGGGGCTTATGCTCCTAATTTTCCCAGTAAGAAACTCATCAGCTAACTATGACTGTGATGACCTGTGACTTGCAATAAGCTCACATCAGTCTTTGTTAGTGTGCAATATATTGTGATAAAAAGGGAGACACAAAAGAAAAATGAAGAGTGCTTAAGTAGGGTGTATTGTACGATAGCGTTGTGGAGGCAGCATTCATGTGTCACAGTTACTCCAGGGTATGGACCATTCCTTTACCTTGTGAGATATTACATTTCAACATTTTAAAGCTTTAAAGGGGATCTATCAGCCCTATATACATGTTGGTCTAAAAAGTTAGTTTATTTAGCACCTAGATGTTATACTGTTTTCTTTTTTTTTTTTTTTTTTTTTTAAATCATTATTTCACTGTCGTCCAATACAGGTCACTGGTACTCTGGGAGGCGTAAGTCCCCTTTAATAGGCAGGAACAACTATGCAAATAATTTGCAAGGGGCGGAGCCTCCCCTCTTACTTAAGCCACCTTCTGGCCAGAGCCACTTTAGATTGATTTGTTCCTGGTGTGCGTCCACACCAGGTAGAGAACATCTATGCATCTTAGTATTTTATTATTTTTTATTCAAATATGGAATACCACCATTAGGAGGGTGACCATGGCTGTGAATTGCCCTCTTTAAAGTGGCTGGTGCAGCTTCCAGGGATTTTCTGTGGACCTATACCCTGAAGAGGGGACAGCTTGTGTTAAGCAGCTCCCCTGTTGGGGAATTTACCTCTGGTTCTTTCCCTCCTTATCATGGTCACCTGAAGACAGAAGTCAGCAAGGAAGGTGAGTCACCCATTGAGTGCTGAAGGTCCACTTGTCCCCACAGTGTCCCTTTGATGAGCTTGTATTTGGGAGTTTTAATACACTCCAGCACTCATAGGGTGTTTTTATTGCATTATTACTGTTTATGCAATTTCTGTGTTATTCTCTGAGTTTTGGAGCATTGGGTATTCAATTAAAAATGGTGTTCCGCGCCTTTAAGCGCGGCTTTTTCCCGCTCAGACGCAAGGGCTCCTTTACTCTCTATGGGAATTCACAGTATGGGACATATCTCTGGAACCGCTTGTCACAGCAACTTCAGAGAGGGCTCATTTTAATTCTAGGCTCCTGATCTATCATCCGGAATGTGTTTTATTCATGTGGGGTGTTCAGGGGGGCTTCGGGCAATGTTTGGGGTACTTGGACAGGAAAACTACATTTCCCATGAGCGCTTGGTTCGCGCTCGTTTCTGATTGGCTGTCATGACGGCCGCCATTTTGTGGTACTTTTCCTAGGCGAGTACACTACGCAGGGACCGAGCCTTCTCTCTCCTCACCAGATTAACCCTTCGCTGGCCAGATAAGTCCGTTTTTAGAACATTTCTGGGGTGAAACTTTAATCTTAACACTTTTTCTGGGTGATAGTGTTGTTAGTGGGGTATATTGACGCTGTGAGCATGTCTACTTCACTGGAGCTAGGGGCTAGACCCAAGTCTAAGGAGGATGGGGGGTCCGCTACCCCCATGGCGTTTTGCTCCTCTTGCCACATTGGGCTGGATGGCGATAATGTGGGGGATCTATGCCCTAATTGTACTGGTCAAGATAGCAACCCTGGGCTTCCCAGCCATGCTATTGAGCCATCTTGGGTGAGGGAGTTTAAAGCTGCCACTAGGGATCTCAGATCCACGCTTCAACTCTTTCCCTCTCAGGTACAGGGGGCTCTCCAGGTCTGGCAGACCCCCTCTACTATCAGGACCTCCCTGCCTAAGCCACAGGGAGCTCCTGATATCACTGATTCTTCTGAAGAAGAACTTTTACAGGATTCTGATGCTGAGGAACGTACTGTTATTGAATCTAACAGGTCCATTGGGGACCCCTATGAGTGTGACCCTGAAGTTTCGGCTGAGGGTCTGATCAGAGCGGTTCTGAATACGCTCAACCTTCCTCTGACTCAGGAATCCACTTATGATCCTACTGATGTTTTTCAGAAAAAGCCATCTAAACCAGTTGTTTGTTTCCCAACTAACCCTACTCTTGCCCGTCTGGTCTCTGAGGCATGGAAGAATCCTGATAGATCTTCCTCTGTCTCCAAAAAGTTTGCTAAACTTTACCCTTTTCCTGAGGCGGAGCTGGCAAAATGGGTTCATCCTCCCAAAGTGGATGCTCCTGTGTCTAGACTATCCAAATCTACTGCTTTGGCTGTCTCAGATGCCTCTGCCTTGCAGGACTGGACGGATAAGAAACTAGAGCTCTCTCTTAAGTCTATTTTTGCCTCCGTTGGCACAGCCATGCGCCCCACTTTTGCTGTGGCATGGGTTAATAGAGCTATTGCGGCCTGGACTGAACGACTGACTGAAGCGGTTCGCCAGGATGCGCCTGTATCTGAACAGTTGCAGCTTCTTGCTAATATCACTGAAGCTCAGAACTATGTTGCTGATGCTGCTTTTGATGCTGTGCGCATGATGGCGAGGGCCTCCACTTCTTCTGTGGTGGCTAGACGCGCTCTCTGGCTGAAAATTTGGTCTGCTGATACAGCCTCTAAGAAAGCTTTGCTTTCCTTGCCCTTTCAGGGGAATTTGCTTTTTGGGTCTGAACTCAAAGAAATGATCAGTGAGGCTACTGGCGGTAAAAGTACTCTTCTACCCTCAGTCTTTAAGAAAAAGTTTCCAGCCAAACGCAATCGGTCCTTTCGTTCCTTTCAGACTGAGACACGCTCCTCGGCCCAAACGGGTCCTCCCACTACGCGCTCCTCCTCCAAGCCCAAACAGTCCTGGAGGCCCAAAGTTGCCTCCAAGGCCAAGACCTCCAAGACTGCTTCGGCATGACTCGCCGAACCCGGGTCCGCATCCGGCTGTAGGCGGTCGTCTCCGCATCTTTCGCCGGACTTGGGAGGAGTCAGTGGCGGACCCATGGGTTCTTCAGGTGGTGTCAGAGGGATACAGGATCCCTTTCTCTTCCCTTCCTCCTTTTCGGTTCCATTTTACTCGTCCTTCTCAGGAACCCACAAAAAGGCGTCTGTTCGACGACGCTATTCAGGATCTCTTGGACAAAGAGGTCCTGGAGGCGGTTCCTCAGGGGGACACAGGTTCAGGATTGTTTTCCAACCTGTTTGTGGTAGCCAAAAAGGACGGAGGAGCCCGTCCCATCTTGGATCTCAAAGATCTCAATGCTTATGTGGTGACTTCCCACTTCCGCCAGGAGTCCCTGCGCTCTGTGATTGCAGCAATGTCTCCAGGGGAGTTTCTTGCCTCCCTGGACCTTCAGGATGCTTATCTTCACATCCCTATTCATCCAGAGAGCAGGCGGTATCTCAGGATTGCCTGCCACAGGGGACACTTTCAGTTTGCAGCGCTCCCCTTTGGGCTGACTTCAGCCCCTCAGGTCTTCCAGAGGGTGTTGGGCTCATTGATAGCGGTGCTCCATCAGGATGGGATCAGAGTGACCCCCTACATGGACGATCTACTACTGAAGGCCTCCTCAGCGGAGCTTCTCCTTCAGCAATTACAGATGTGCATGCACACCCTGAACCGTCATGGCTGGATCCTGAATCTGGACAAGTCGGACTTGATTCCATCTCAGAGGCTTCTGTTCCTGGGTCTCCTGTTCGACACTCGCCAATGCATGGTGTTTCTTCCAGAGGACGTGGCTCACCAGATAGCTGTCAGAGTGGCTGGAATTCTGGACATGGACGTGATTCCAGTACCGAAGTTGTCGTCCTTGGAAGCAGTACCATTTGCCATGGCCCACTCCAGGGATCTTCAGAGATTTGTGATCCAGACGTGCAAGAATCATCCAGATCATCAACGTCTGTCTGTTTCTCTTCCTCCTCATGTCGAGTCGAGTCTGCACTGGTGGTTAGATCTCTCTCATCTCCTGAAAGGGAGATCCTTTCTAGTTCCTCCTTGGACCACAGTCACTACGGATGCCAGCCTTCGGGGCTGGGGGGCAGTCTGGGGTCGCTTCAGTGCTCAGGGGAAATGGGGTCTGGAGGAATCCATGCTCTCCATCAATGTTCTGGAACTTCGAGCTGTCCGGCTGGCCCTGAGGCACTGGGAGTCTCAATTGACCGGTCTTCCAGTCAGAGTGGAGTCCGACAACGCCACGGCGGTGGCTTACATCAACAGGCAAGGCGGCACAAGAAGCGGTTCCGCCTGGTGGGAGGTCAAGGATATTTTGTCTTGGGCAGAAGATCACGTGCCTGTCATCTCTGCGGTTCATATTCCAGGCGTGGACAACGTCATGGCAGACTTCCTCAGTCGTCATACCGTCGACAGCGGAGAATGGGCTCTTCACCCAGAGGTGTTTCACATGCTCACTCAACGGTGGGGGATGCCTGTGGTGGATCTGATGGCTACCAGACACAACAGGAAGGTTCCGGTGTTTTGCTCCCGGTTGAGGGACTCCCTTGCTCTAGCAGTGGATGCCTTGTCGATCCCTTGGGACTTCTCCCTGGCCTACATCTTCCCTCCTCTTCCTCTATTGGTCAGAGTTATCCAGAAGTTGAAGAGGGAACGTTGTCCTGTCATCCTGATTGCTCCAAACTGGCCTCGCCAGTCCTGGTTTCCGGAATTGATGGCCATGTCAGTGAAGAATCCAATCCCACTTCCAGCCCGTCCGGACCTGCTTCTTCAGGGGTATCTGTGGAAAGAGGATGTTCACTCTCTCCATTTGATGGCATGGCGGTTGAATCCTCGATTCTAGCAAAGAAAGGCTTTTCTCCTTCTGTGGTATCGACGATGCTCAGTGCTCGTAAGCCTGTGTCTTCCAAGATCTATCATCGCATATGGTCAACTTTCGTGACATGGTGCTCTGACAAGAAGTTGTCACTTGACTTCCATCTTCCCACTGTCCTGGCCTTCTTGCAGGACGGTGTGGATAAGGGGCTCAGTCTGAGTTCCCTCAAAGTTCAGACTTCTGCCTTGTCTGTGTTTTTCCAGGAACGGATTGCTGTCCTTCCTGATGTGAAAGTCTTCTTCCAGGGTGTGACTCATGTTCGACCTGCCTTTAAGAGTCCTGCTCCCCAGTGGGATCTCAATTTGGTGCTGGGAGTTCTACAGCGACCACCGTTTGAATCCTTGGCTTCCATTCCATTACGTCTTGTGACTTGGAAGATGGCCTTCCTCTTGGCTGTGGTGTCAGTGCGCCGGGTAGCAGAGTTACAGGCCTTGTCTTGTAAACCTCCTTACCTGGTGTTCCACAAGGATAAGGCTGTGCTTCGCACTACCAAGGAATTCTTACCCAAGGTTGTGTCTGAGTTTCACATCAATCAGGAGATTGTGGTTCCCTCTTTCTGCCCTAATCCTTCATCTGACAAGGAAAGAGATCTCCATCTGTTGGATGTGGTGCGTTGCCTCAAGTTTTATGTTCATCGCACCGAGTCTATCAGGAAGTCTGACGCTCTATTCGTCATTCCTGAGGGGCCTAGGGCAGGAAGACCGGCTTCCAAAGTTACCATTGCCTCTTGGATTAAGGCTACCATCCGTGAAGCCTACAAGTTGAGGAATAAGCATGTTCCCTTCCGGGTAACTGCCCATTCCACCAGATCTATTGGGGCCTCCTGGGCCTACAAGAATCAACTGTGCAGAGCGGCCACTTGGTCCTCTGTGCACACCTTTTCAAAGCACTACCGAGTTGATGTACTGGCGTCGACTGATGCCAGTTTTGGAAGGAAGGAAGTGTAGGTCTTCCGCTCTGTGATCCTTAGTGCTTCTTTACTGTTGAGCCCGGTTGGCTCTAGTTCCGTGTGCTGTGTTAGTTCAGGGATTGTTCCCTTGGTTGGTGTCCGTTGACACTTACAGTTTGGGCTATGTTATCAACTGGTCATAACAGTTCTAGTGACTTGGGCCTTGCGCCTGGTCCTTGCCTTACTTCCCGCCTCTGGATCAGCTCAATGTTTGTACATCCCAGAGTACCAGTGACCTGTATTGGACGACAGTGAAAATAGGATTTTAGTCTTACCTGTTAAATCCTTTTCACTTAGTCCATACAGGTCACTGGTCTCCCACCCTGTCAAGGGACCAGTCTTGGCTCTCCTGTGGCATTCAGTGGGAGACCGTTCGGGCATGCTCACAGGAGTCTTTCTTTTTGCTTACCTGAGGTCAGTTTTAGGGTCTCTGAGGTCAGTTTTAGGGTCTCAAATCAATCTAAAGTGGCTCTGGCCAGAAGGTGGCTTAAGTAAGAGGGGAGGGTCCGCCCCTTGCAAATTATTTGCATAGTTGTTCCTGCCTATTAAAGGGGACTTACGCCTCCCAGAGTACCAGTGACCTGTATGGACTAAGTGAAAAGGATTTAACAGGTAAGACTAAAATCCTATTTTTGCCGAAATTAAGCTTGTAAAGATTACCCTGCACCCTACTTCCGGACAGACTGCGGTTACCTGCTCTGTACTGCAGTCTGTCACTCTGTCTCTGCTCCCCTCCCTCTATCCAGCCTTCTCCGATGACAGAGGCTTTCTGCATGTAAGTTGGAGTGCTCTAATTGGCCAGAATTTTAATGCACACCCATACCTGGACATTCGCCGGGGGGCTTCCTGTCTCAGGGAGCCTCACCTTGGGCTTCCAACTATCAAATTTATTGCAGAAAGGACCCAATTCAATCCTGTGATCAGTGAGGAGTAAGCCAGTTCTGGGTGCACAACATGTAAATGTAGGTGCTTTTTCCACAAGCTTTTTACAAGGTCTTAGGAGATATTCTATACTTTTCAGTAACAGTGAGACCTGGATTTTGTCTCTCCCACTCTATCATACAATGTACATTACATCTCATTTGAAGTGTTTGTAATGTTTCTTTTGTGTGTGTTTTTTTCTCTGTACATAGAACACTAATAAATATTTACGTTTTATGAAAATGCTTAGATACAAACTAGGATGATCGGCTAGTTTATGGACCTAAGAAATAATTTTTGTGAATGTTGGCTAGAAATATATTATAATGTCCCTTTAATAAGAAATGGGGCAATTCTGGAACAAACCAGCATAGGAGACAAAAAAATTCCAAACTTCCAGTTGATTTAAATGAGACTTTAACTCTTTGAATGCTAGAAATGTACCCAGTGCATGGTTTGGAAGTGCTTTGCAGACCTCTCCAGCATTGAGTTGGATACATTTAAATTTGCAGAGATAGCAATACGTAATATGTATAAAAATATATTGTAGTGTTTATCCTCATGAGTAACATAAGGGTGCTCCCACTACATTCAGGTGTTTAGTTAAAATGTCATTGCAGCTCAGACTTGATCTTTTTAGTTGCAATGTCTCAATGAACTGAAGTTTTACAGTGGTTCTGTTACTACACCACCCTATGAAAGTTTATGTAGAACTGTTCATAGGATGGTGTAGTAATCATGTTTGAACTAAACCCCTCTCAACAGTGGGGCACTCTTGTTTTACTCAGGAGGATAATCCATACAGTATATAGTTTTGTACATATTAAGTGTTACTGTCCCTTTGGGATTTTCATTTGGTGCAATTGGCTTGCACTGGAATTTCTCAGTTTTTTATAAAATCATCATCTGTGTTTTTCAATAGGGCACAGCAATAATATGATCTTGTAAAAGGCCAGTAATACCTAAAAATGAAAGAATAATGTAACATTAAATATCATGTACTGACAGGTGGAGTATCCAAAACGATTTCTATGTTACATCTTAAACTGCTTTTTAATGCATGTGTAAACTGCCCTGTTTCTGAGATTATTTATTTAATTTTGTTTGTGTTTTTTGTAATTATAGATAAAAGCCATAGTAAGAAAATTGATTATGATTATTGCCCACTGATTTTGTATTCAGAAAGGTTAACTTACTGCAAACCATTTGCAGAAAGTACTGGACAATCAGCTAAAGATCCCTGTGGTACTTGGAGCTTTGGAAAAGGCAGATGAATGCTTGGTGCGGTATATCCAAAATCATCTTACAGTATAGATCGAAATCTTGATCCACTATTAAACCTTTTTTGTATCTTTAAAAGTTTCCAGTGGGTCCTGATTTATACTGTGTACTAGTAAATGGTGTGAGGCGTTCCCTGTATGATTGGGCACTCCATGCAGTTCATAAGCACAATGATTATCAATTGTATGTGTCAGGAGACATTGCATCAAATAGTACATCAATATGATGGTATTTTAACCCCTTGAATGCTAGAGAGGTCTTCAACACCTTGTTTTACAAAGAGCCGGACATTCTCTAGCTCTCATGTATTTAAATGTATGTCAAGTCCATTCCAGAAACATTTTTCCTCTGTATAAATAAAAGATAAAATCATAGTTAATGTTTTAGTCCAAAGTGGGGAAACGGAAGGAAAAAAAGTATCTGTAGAAGGAATGTCAGTGAACCCATAACAGTAACATAGTAAATGTTATTATGTACCTTATAAGGACCAGAGAGGTGTGCAAATCAGCGTATAATATAAAAGGCCAGATGTATGTTTGTCCGATGCAGTCATGAGCAGTAGAGACCGCCCGAACACAGACCATGAGCAGTACAGACTGCCGAAACGCATTGTCCGATGCAGTCATGCTCAGTAGATACTGCCCGAATGCACAGAATGCTGGGAGGCCCGTGTACACAGCTTTTACACTAGTGCTTCATAATCGTTTGGACACACACACACATCTTGTTCTCAGAGGGTTAAATCAGAATGTATGGTTGCTCTCCTATTTTAGATGCACTTTGTCTTTTTTGTTATTCTTCTGTTCAACAGTTGATTATAGTTAATGTTACTATTAGTGAACTAGCTTAACCCTTTGAATGTCAGAGAGGTATGCAATGTGTTGGATACCTCTCTGGCACTCAAATGGTTAATATTCATTCAGAAAGTACAGAGATGTTGAAATCCCAGAGGTTTCTTGTTCAAGTGTTTACTTAAAGAGAAGATGCCTGATAGCTCTCCTTTGGCAGGTCAGTTCCTGTGAGAGGAGACCTGTCTATCAAGCTGTCAGGAGAATGTTACTAGATACTGGCTGAGGGTTCTAGATCCCCAAATCTCATGTAAAGCCCTAGGCATTTTTGCCAGCTTGAGGCATGTAATGATGCTAAGCTTCCTACTAGCAATGGTGCAGTTTGGCTTCACAGTGCACTAACAATGCATTTGTTTTACTCAAGGCCCAGATCTTTTAGGAAACTAGTACCTCTCTGCTTTATTTTGCACTAGAGATGAACAGCCAGACAACCAGTTTGGAGGTCAAAAAATTGAATCCTGTGGTTTGCCTGGCAGATCCATTGATAAAACTGAATTGTTAACCCTTTGAGTGCCACAGGGTTGTATACCCCTGTGGCTCTCAAAAGGTTAATTTTGGAGAGCTCGCAGTGCTGGTTCCAGGGTAGAACACGCATTCCCCATAGACTAGAGTCTTGATCCAACCCTGACACTTGTACAGTAGTCCGGCAAGTGAGGCATGTGGCTAAAGTCATGGACTTTACTTGTTTAGTAGAGTCCCCTTTCGGCCTCGAGGGTTAGCTTTCTGACCCCCAGCAATGGCTGATAACAGATTTTTAAGATTTTTACTCAGTCTCTTCCCATAGGAGCAGACCTGTTAAAACACACTTGTTCCCTTTTAAGACTTTAAAGCTGGGGTTTTTAAAATATTATCATTAATTTATTTAAATTGTCCACTAAATGTTATCACTACCTGTGTCCCATCTGTTATTTTTTTTCAGGACTAGGCAATCAGTGCTTTAAACTTCTGATAATAAATACAACACCAATATTAATTCTAGATTGTCCTGTGCTCTTTATCCTACAAATTTGTTAATTATATATTGAGCTTTGACAAATTATATAAAACACTATACCTCCCAAATGTCCCTCTATAGGAGGCACAGTGCCTCTTTGAGACCCAAATCCCTCTGCCCCTCTTTCCCACCCTGGTGTCACTGTGTTTAGGAGATCAGACTGTTTGGTGTGTATATAAGTGTATCACGTTTCTCCGCAGCAATAAAACTCCAATTTATGTTTGTATAAACTTCAGTATATGTGTTTATAAATTCGTTTATGTAAATAAAATACTTTGGTCTTGCTCTAAATCATTTGTTCATTTACACAAAGAGGCGTCAGTAGGTAAAAAAAAATAACCTAAAAATTTGTGATAATGCCCCGCCCAGCAGCCCCACCCCCATCAACCCCACCTAAAACAAAACTGTCCCTCTTTGGCCATTTGAAATGTTGGGAGGTATGAAACACTGTAGTAATCATTATTCATGACTCTTAGAACAGCTAATTGATACTACTTGTGGCAGCAGTTACTCGGCTAATTTAAATGAAAACGCGTTCATGCCACAGGTCAACCTTCAGCTGTAATATCTATTATTGCTATAGACTTCTTAATCATACTTTGATTTCTGAAAGTTACAACATCTGTTTTAAACCACACATGCCCAATAGATTTCAGAAAATACTATATATTTCTAAATTTTCATCTGGAAGTATTTTCTCAGTTTCAATAAATCCGGTATCTCAAGCAAAACAGTATAGTACATTTCAAAGGAGTAAAAATGTTAGAACAAGACGCCATAGTCTAAAACTAGAGGGACAGAGGTTTAGATGTAATGTACGTAATGAAGTTTTAAGTCACTAAGAGGGTGGTAGATAAGCGGAATAGCCTACCCACAGAAGTGGTAGAAATTAATACAGTGACAGAATTTAAGAATGCATGGGATAGGCATACATCTGTCCTGAACATAAGAAAAGACCAATGACCAAATTAGGTTTGAGGCTTTTACAGTTGGAAAATGGGCAGACTAGATGGGCCGAATGGTTCTTATCTGCCATCAAATTCTATGTTTCTGTGTTAACGAATTGTTGGACTTCCAGCTGGTTGCGTACTACAACTCCCATGATTATGAGAATGGTAATACAGAACAAATGGCACTTCAGTGATTCACTACCAGTAGTCCACTGTATATAAGTGAATTCTTGTTTACTGTACAATTGTCTTTGTGGGGTTTTTTATTTTTATTTTTTGTTGCTGTAGGACACAGCGAATCCGGTTAGAATTGCCTTCCGCTGTTCCCCAACTAACCCCTTTGCACCCACACCATTTAAGGTTTGTCAGTGTGAACAGATTCAGGTATTTGTGGTTGCACATCATCATCAGTCTGTAGTTTGTTTTGTAGTGGTGATATTCATAGTGCGCTCATTACTAATCTTCTTCTATTCACTACTCACTTTCATGTTGTCTTTGCAGACATTATTTTGTTGTAGTTCTTTCTCTTCCTTTAACCTCTCTGGATGTTAGAGACATCTCTAGCACCACAGGGATTAAAAACATTATAATATCAATTACATTGCTGCATTTATTAATATAGTAAACAAATCATATTTTCTTAGGGGCAGTCTGGAAGCTTTGTTACTGTGGAAAATCAATATTCCTAGCCTAGATATCTGGCCTCTGATAACCTTCACTCACTTTCTATGTATATAGAAGTCTAAAAAGAGTCATAAAACTCGCTCAGAACTTTCTGGTATTCTGAATTCATGTTCTGTTCTGTGGTCATTCACAATTATTGAGTATAAAACATGATAAAGGTATAGTAATGTATTATCCTGCAATGCAAAACAAGGATACTTCCAGTGCAGGTATATGATGAATTCAAAAGATATGACACCTCAGCCGTGTTTGTTTTAAATCAAAATTCAGTTTATTGAAAGACAGCATCAGGTTTGTATATCCAGAAATTTGGAGCTCATCTTTCTGGATTTGTGTTACTAGCTACATGGATTGTACCCGTTCATTGTATTATCAGTGTGCTTGAGGGGTATCGGATTTACATACTTACACTTTTTTCCATAATAAAATATTGCTATACCTTTAACTTTTTAGTGCCAGAGGGATACCCCTCTGGCAATCAATTAGTTAACATTTCTGCTTTATAAGAGGTTCTGAGCAGGTATTGACTTTGGCCAAGTGATCTCAGACATTGGCCAACCTCTGCAATGCAGGCCAGCCTGTCCCTGGACTTACTTGCATATTTAATAAATGTGAATAGAAGGACCATTAACATCACACTGGTATATGTGTTGGTTTCCTTTGTGTGAGTTCTTCATTGTGGATACATCTTGAGATTTTGTTTATGTTTCTGTGCCACAAAATTGTATAAAGACAATTCACATTTTGTTCCTATACTTTTTTGAAGCATGGTTTGATAACTGACAAAGATCTCAGCTTTGAATATCAATATATTAGCTTTTCTTTGGCAGATTAAGCTTCCTAGTGAAGTTAGTGTTTTGCGTATGACACATCTCAAACATGACGAGTTACTGTAATTTTGTAAAGAACCTATAGCTGCTTTTTCTTTTAATTTGCTTTACATTCTGCTAGTATTTAAAGTGGAAATTTCAGCTTAATTCAAGTTTACATAATTGAAAACTGCATTAAAAACTGCCTATATGTCATGTTTGACCAGGAAATGTACAGTTAAGGAGAAACTCAAACTTGTTACCATATGGTAATGTATGCTAATTGCAGTACCCATGCTAATAATGGTTTTAGTGACATTTCATATGCTAATGAAGGTTTTAGTGACATTTCATAGGCTAAGGAAGCTCAGCGCTGCACCAGCCAATTTTCACTTTTGTGAATATCGCCTAAACTATACATCTGCTAGGATTTTGATGAACGTGAACATAGGCAGTTTTGAATTAAGCTTTCAAATATATAAAGCAAATGCAAGCTGATAGGTCCACTTTAACCCCTTAATGACCAGTGACTTGCCAAGACCATCACGACGGTCTGTGCATTAAGGACAGGTGATGGTCCTGGCACATCATGAATTTTTTGATCAAAGGGTGTCTGCTGGCATGCTGTGATCATGGGGGGTTGTAAAACAGACTTCTCCAAGACTGAAGCAGTCCGTTTCAGCCTCTCCCACTGAGAGCTGTTACATGTGATTGGTCGCACATACCGGCTCTCCAAACACAAAAAAATGGCCTTGGTACTCTGGTGCACACAACCCCTGGACCACCAGGAGTTAAAGCATATCTTCAGTATTGGACATGCAAGTCCGTGTATAATCTTTGCCTTTGTCTTTCAGGCATCTAGTAATTCAGATTCAGATACAGAAAAGACCTCCATCTGTAATCCTGTATCAGCAACTTCAGCATTCTCCACTGAGAGCTCAGAGAGTGCACAGATGACCTGTAACAATACCTCCGGAGACCCAGAAACGGAAGACGAGTTTGGCTATAGTTGGCGTAAGTCTTAACATGAGCAAAAAAACAGCAAAAAACAAACAAACTAACAAATGTCATTGTGATCTTAAATGTTATGAGTGCCAGAGAACTGTACAGTAAATGGCAACAAAGTCGTTGCACAGCTTCCTGGCATGCAAAGGGTTAATGTAACAGCTCTTTTTCATTCTTCCCTGGGTTGGTAGATGTGCACCTAGTTAACTAGCACAATGAAGCGCATTTCCACTGTAACTCCATAGGAGTGTTTAGTCTTCTTATTTCAGGGATCTTTGGGCTGTAATCAGGTAATGTTTTGGGGCAAAGCAAATGCACCATAGTTGACAAATATAAATTCCCCACATTCCCATTGATTTCCCTTGAATGCCACCAAGGTCGGTCTCCAATGCTTTGCTTAACAATACATTGGAAACTTGGAGACCTCTTTAACCCTATCCATGCTAGAGAGGTATCTGGTGCAATGCATTGAAATGCATTAGATACTTGTCTGCCACAGAAAGGGTTAACCCTTTGCGTGCCAGCGGGGTACGTAACACGTTGCTTTGCAATGCATTCTTTACCCCTCTGAAACTCAAAGGGTTAAACATTCAAGGGATTAAAAGCTCCATTTAAATCAATGGGAATTTATATTTGTCCCCTATATTGGTTCTGGTTTCCTCAGAATGCAACTTTTTAGCTTCCTGAATATGGCCTTACCCCTTTGAGTGCCATAGAGGTATGCATCACATTGCTGAGATGAAATTCTGGAACAAGCCAGCTTCACCAGGGTCGACAAATAAAACTTCAAAAATTCCCATTGATTTATCTGCTTTTAACCTCTTTGAACGCTATCAAGGTTTCCAAACAGTTGCTTCACAATGACATGGAGACCTCTCTAGCATATAACCGTTTGAGTGTCATAGGGGTGTCCACATATCTGTGGACATTCAAGATGGGCTGACCCGGAGGTCTTTGAAGTATTAACCCTTAAAGTTTCCCATAATGTAAATGTTATGCAATATTTACCTGCATGCTCTAACCCAGAGGTGCACAAGCCGGTCCACAATGAACCGTTAACATGTTACAACTTAGAGATCTCAGTGCCTAAACAAAAACAGGGCAAGCAGGACCCATGTCTTTCTTGTACAGGTGGCATCAGTTCAGAGGCCAAAGAAACATTTAATTGGGGTAAATCATATAGTAGGTAACACAGAACTCTTTCACGCTGAGAATTTGGCCCTTCGTCCTGGAACCCAGAGATTCAGGTCTAAACACTGAGTCTTAGGGTCAAACCCTGAGAGTTCCCAGATATGGGAATCCAATGCATTGTGAGGCAATGTGGTGGATACTCCTTTGGCACGCCAAGGGTTAAGAGGTTAAATGAATGGGAATTTTCATTTGTCCCCTATGGCACAGTTGCTCATATTAAGCTTCCTGAATACAGCACTTTAAAGGAGCTATACACTTTTGCTATGAAAATACTTATTGCAGGGATTTTCCTTTTGAGTAAAATAAGGGTACTCCAAATGCTGAGATATGCATATTTCAAGTTATTACAGTTAAAACTCTTGTTTTTTGTTTTTATTTACATTAACAGTGCCCTCCAGTGGTCAGATTCCAGTTAGTTATTCTGTTACATTCTATCTGAGAGGAAAGTCACTGACAAACAGCTCTCTATAGAATGTGATAGAAACTGCTGTGTTATACTGACAGAGTTTCAGAAAGTAAACTGTTATAACAAATGAGTATAATGACTGACAACAATGGGAGTAGCCTTGTTTTGCTCAGAAGGAAAAGCTCTATAACATATAGCAGGGATAGTCAACACTAGTCCTCAGGAGCTGCCAACAGTGCATGCTTTCAGGATATCCCAGCAGGATCACAGCTAGACCAAATAAAGTGACCAAGCCACTGATTAGTCCACTGTGCCCAGCTGGGATGTCCTGAAAACATTCACTGCTGGTAGCTATTGAGGAGAAGGATTGGCTACCCCTGACATATAAGTAATATTAGCATGCAGTTGATAAATCCCTGGAGGTTGCCATTTCCCATCACTTTGTATCTTTCCCATTAGGGTAACCAGTTTATCATGGAGATGTTTAAGAATAAAAGGTAAGTCATGAATGTTGCAGTCAGGACACTATAGTTAACACAAAGGGATTTGTTTTAAGACAGACACTTCAGTTTTGCCTGCTCACCCCTTTATTTTTGCACTTTTTATGGTGTTATTATTTTTTTTCTTTTTATCTTGGTAAAGTCCTGCTCCTGCTCTCAAATCACGAATGTAACCGGGTTAAACTAAAAAAAACATCGTTTAGCAGCTTCCTGTGGTAAAACGGTGGTAACAATGTGCTATTGTTGCTAAGGGGACCTCTGCACATTTTTATCCCAATTTTGCTGCAAAGAGATAATTATCCATGTCTGTTCTTGGGTATGATGGACTTGATAATTATTGTTGCTTCTTTCCATTCAGGGAAGATATCACAGCGGTATGGAAACCTGCCAGGAGAGCTGCATATGATAGAGTTGGAGAAAGGAAAGACTGGATTGGGTCTGAGCCTTGCTGGAAACAAAGACCGATCACGAATGAGCGTCTTCATAGTGGGGATTGATCCAAATGGAGCAGCTGGCAAGGATGGCCGGTTACGGATTGCCGATGAGTTATTAGAGGCAAATATATTTCAATAGTTTTTTTTTTTTTTTTAATGATTACATTAGTCTTCGTTAGTATTTAAAAAAAAAATATGAAGCTGATTTAATAGGAAGAACTGAAGTAGTTCGGGTGTAATCTATTTGCACCACATTGGGCAAATAATAAATCCTGTTGATGTAAAAAGTGATTTTAACCCCTTGCATGCATTGGAGACCTCTTTAACATTTAAGGAGATAAAGATAAAAAGACACATTTAAGTGAATGTCAGGTTTTTTTATCCCCAGTGGTGCAGTTAGTTTGCCCCAGTTCCAGTATATTTGCCTGTTTATGAAAATGGAGAATTATATCATATTCTGTTTTCCTGGACAGCATTCTCCAGATGGTAATGTTAGTTTTCTTGGAATGTTTCTCTCAACTGCTGATAAAATCTGAAGACTGGAACATGTCTGGAGGACTGGAAGTCATAAGATAGAGAATCCCAATAAAGGAGCAACATCTGAGGATTTTCTCTTAAATATGTGGTCATAGTCACTAAGAAGTTCTCCCATAGGTCTTCTCAGTTCTGAGATTCATCCAAGGAGCAGGGGTACTGACCAATGTCATCTTTTGTACCCAGTCACTCTTTTAACATAAAAATTCAGCTTACACTGGAGGCTTACCTACGACACTCTGTTCAATACTTTGTTTGGAGAAGAGGGAAAAGACTGTATGCTAGAAACCCTGAATCGCTTAACAGGAAATGGACACTAACCTAGAAGGGCTGCCAAATGAACATCCCATACAAGGCAGCATAAACCCAAGAACTGGGGGAATGCAGAAATAGATCTAACTTCATACAGAAAAGTGAAATTGACAGCGTGATAATTTGAGTGTTAAAACTCAAACTTAAAACTCAAGAGCATATGTCCAATCCAGGTTAAAAAAAAAAAAATCACAGTGAATTCAAACTGTCTTCATTACTGAGTGTAAAAGCATCTTCCACAGTGCTGCATAAAAGACAGATAGGAAACCGGTAAATATGAAAAGAGCAGGCATACCATCATCAAGAACCTGACACACTGCAACGTATAACCTCAAGCATGCACACTAAATTATAATTGACAAGTAATGCACTTGCTCCATAGAGCATCTTAGAATCACACTCTCAAAAAAAAAAACAAACATAACCTCGCAAAGAGTTTATATGCAACACAGAACATCAAAAGGGAGAGAACTATAGAAAGACAAAAACACACCACCAGCATGACAAAAGGTACACACATAATTTCCACAGACACGAGTACGTATGCAATGGTGTGCCTCAGACTGTCAAAGAAGCACACACGTGCTCCTACCACGCAGGAATAATGTTGTAACAACAGATTTAAACAGCACTGCAGGTGCACCTATGTGTAGCAAACAGTACAGGCTCAAGAAGACTTTGCAACAAAAAACTGCAGATAGGCACACGACACAGTGCCAAAAAACATAAGCACACATACCACCACACTAGTTAAAATGCATCAAGGTAAACAAGGGTGTCAAAAAGAGCATCATAGTCACAAGAGCATCATAGTTTTATCCGATGTGTGTACACACATGGGAAAACCATAGTGCATCAAAGGAGCATAGACAAACCACAGAGTGTCATGCGTGCACACCAGCTCAAGTTGACCACAAGACACCAAACAGCACACGCACAGATGAAACGCCAAGTGTAAAAATTTCACACTGAAGGACACCTCAGCACTTCAAAGAGAATAATGTGTGCCACAGTGCATCCAAATTACTCATGGGCATCACAGACACAACACTGTAGAAGAACAAGGAGAGAGAAAGCGAGTACCCTAGTGCAATGAAACCAGGATCACATTCCACAACCAAAAAACACCCTGCACGTGGGTACTCACAAATAAAGTGGCTGAAAACAGCTAAATGCACAGATTGGGTTAATATCCTGCCCTAGACACAGGGTACTGTTCATTATCACAGGCTGCTATTCCTCTTCTCACTCTCTCCAAGTGGTACAAGTACTCCAAAAGAAAAAAACACATGGAAAAGTGCCCAATTGTGAAATATTACAGCAATATCGTATTATGAGTGCATAGTGATTGATATACTCACATTTTTCAGTGGTCAGCAGAGGGGATATCCAAAGCTGACAATCGAGAAGATGGGGAAATCTCACCACTCCCACTCAGTGGCACACATTCAGATGCTCCACTCACTTCAATACCAAAAGCATCCACACTGTCTGGTATCCAAAATATTTAATATAGAATATGTCCAGATAAAATATACAACATTAATGTTGATAATAAAATAATAAAGAGGCATAGGACCTCTTTATCAGTCCTCCAATAATATGAATGTGCAGACCATTGAAAAATGTGAGCATATTAATAATTATCTACTCATAATGCGATATTGCTTCAATATTTCACTATTGGGTGCTTTCCCATGTGTTTTTTCTTGTTGATAGTCAGTCACTGTGCACGGTTACAAGTGCACTACAGTGGTCCCAAATTGCACACACATAGGTGCACCGAAGCATATACTCGGGTGCAGTAAATAGTACACGCTCACCACGAGTGCAGCCATAGCAGAAGCCCATGCACAGGAGTGCAGCCATAGCATATACATGGGCAGCCTTTCAAGTACAAGCACACTCAAGTCCGGCCATAACATGTGCATGTACACCCAAGTGCCTTCATAGAACATACACATGTATCCATTTCATAGCAGGTACGCACATACCCAAGGGCAGTCATAGTATGTGCAAGTAGTACAGTGCATCCAAAGCACATGCGTACACAGTGCAGCCACATGGAGCTCACATGTACAAGCATAAGACAAGCAACACACACTTGGTATTCAGCTATAACACATGAAGACTGGGATAAAGAGATAAAACAAAGCATATGAATACAAGACTCCCAGAATGCGGAAAATGCATTGCCCAAAGCTAGCCATAAAATACATAAGCCCCCTTGAAGCACCTCGTCAGGATGAGATAACTTAAACAGGGTTCCCTCACAAGGAACAATTAAAACACTGGGACTACACCCATTACTAGCATTCAGAGACAGACAGAAGACATGCTATGCTAGAAACAGTGGCCTAGAGAAGAGGAATCCAAACACAAAATCATACTTGAGGACAAGTATAGCACATACATTTCAGTTCTTTTGCATAATGATAGTCTATGGCAGTGGGTACAATATTTCTTCAGATAAGCCCACATCTGCATATGCTTACTGCAGACGTCTGCTAGAACATTACTGAAAGAAACAGCATTCCAAGCACTCTCTCTTTTACATCTATGATTTAGGATTTATTCAGGGATACCCTGGCTGCTACAGGGTCTCCAACCTGATGACCCAGAAGAGAAGGAATTAAATTGGAGCTTGAGAAGAAAAGCTCCAACTGGGAAAGGGCAGATTGTACTGCCCAGCAAGCTTCAAAAGAAAAGAAAAATAAAACTCTCAAAAGCAAACCCAACAAATCAAATCTTTATAGAACAGAGAAAAACACAGCAGGTGAACTGGGAGGGGATTTCTTTTTAAATTTGTTTGGCTAGTTATCTGTCCTATTAGATGAAAGGGGAGGTGCTGGCCCATCTTTTGAATGCTGCAACGGATGTCCATGAAAATGGAAAATGATATCATACTTAATGAAATTCCCTTTTCCTGGACATTATCTGGTGAATGCTGCCATGGATGTCCAGGAAAATGGTCTCTATTACAGACATACACATGTCATACTGTTCCAAAGGCATTACCAACCATTGTGCTTACTAGATCAGTCATCAGTACATGTATGAGTACTAAACAAGTCCCGTCTAGCTGGTTCACATTTAAATGGTCACATGCAAAAGAGCGTGCGACCACATGACACAATAACCATGTCATCATGATAAAAATGGGGACATGAGAATCTCACCCTGCATATAAGCGCAAGACGAGGAGAGAGTGGCCGGAGCAGATAGAGATGTTCTTCCATAAAATAACACCAACCAATAACATCATAGTGTATCAAATGATAAAAGCTCAAAATACTTGAAAGGAGAAAAAGTAACCACTCACAGTTCTCGAATGCTACTATGATAAGTAGTGTATATGCTTGTGGGGTATATTATCTCTGCCTCCACAGAGATAACCAGCAGAGGAGCAATCGATCACTCAGTAACCACTCAGTCGCTATGCTCGCTGGAGAACGACAAACCAGAAAATACACGCACAGGAGGAGAGCTTCAAAACTGTACAACAGTATTCATCAAACACGTAAGTGGCAAGTTATACTTACATCAGATGTTCTCACCGGCCTATATATATTGAAAAAGCCGGTGAGACAAGCCAGCGGGGAATGATTGCCCTGTCTCCCCCGCAGAAAGATCACACAAATCGAATGGCACTAACATGTTTCATAGTCTGCTGACTGCTTCTTCAGAGATTCCTCTGAAGAAAGTGGTCTGCAGACTACGAAACATGTTAGAATATTAAATATTGTGTTATTATTGTTTTTAATAAGTTTTAATTTTTGTTGGTCCGCTTGTATCCAGTCCTTTTCTATGGAAGTTTATCCATTAGTGCCATTCAGTTTGTGTGGTCTTTTTGTGGGGAGGACCAGCCATCATAACCTGCTGGCTTGTCTCACTGGCTTTTTCAATATATATAGGCCGATGTAAGTAAAAAGTGCCACTTACGTGTTTGATGAACATTGTTGTACAGTTTTGAAGCTTTCCTCCTGTGTGTGTATTTTCTGGGGGGTTTTTTTTTTTTTTTTTTTTTTTCCATAAAATATGACCGCAGTTTGACTGAATCATGAAAATACAAGTAAGTTGATTCTTGTAGTTAAAAATAGGTTCTAGATTCTATATGAGTACAGCACAAGAAAGAGAAATAGAAAAAATACTCTTAGGGAAGAGTTGTCAATTGTAACATGTTACACACTAACTAAGGCACTTTTTGAGGGCAGGACTCCTGAGTGATCCTGCCCTTTCTTATATCTCTTTCACTGTCGTCCAATACAGGTCACTGGTACTCTGGGAGGCGTAAGTCCCCTTTAATAGGCAGGAACAACTATGCAAATGATTTGCAAGGGGCGGAGCCTCCCCTCTTACTTAAGCCACCTTCTGGCCAGAGCCACTTAGATTGATTTGTTCCTGGAGTGCCTTGCACACCAGGTAGAAGAACATCTATGCATCTTAGTGTTTTATTATTTTTTTTTCAAATATGGAATACCACCATTAGGAGGGTGACCATGGCTGTGAATTGCCCTCTCTAAAGTGGCTGGTGCAGCTTCCAGGGATTCCTGTGGACCTTATGCCTTGAAGAGGGAACAGCTTGGGTTGAGCAGCTTCCCTATTGAGGAATTTACCTCTGGGTTATTCCTTATTCATCATGGTCACCTGAAGACAGAAGTCCTGCAAGAAAGGTGAGTCACCCATTGAGTGCTGAAGGTCCACTTGTCCCCACAGTGTCCCTTTGATGGGCTTGTATTTGGGAGTTTTCAATACACTCCAGCACTCATAGGGTGTTTTTTATTGCATTTTTAATGTTTATGCAATTTCTGTGATATTCTCTGGGTTTTGGAGCTTGGGATATTCGTTTACTTATGTTTCTTATGTGTTTTATTCTTGTTTGAGCACTTTTTAATGTTTTCTTAAACTTTATTAAAAATTGAGTTCCGCGCCTTTAAGCGCGGCTTTTCCCGCTCAGACGCAATGGCTCCTTTACTCTCTATGGGAATTCACAGTGTGGGACATATCTTTGGAACCGCTTGTCACAGCAACTCCAGAGAGGGCTCATTTTACTGCTAGGCTCCTGCTCTATCATCCGGATGGTGTTTTATTTATGTGGGGTGTTCAGGGGGGCTTCGGGCACTGTTTAGGGTGGCCGCCATTTTGTGGTACTTTTCCTGGCGAGTACACTACGCAGGGACCGAGCCTTCTCTCTCCTCTACAGATTAACCCTTCGCTGGCCAGATAAGTCCGAATTTAGACATTTCTGGGGTGAAACTTTAATCCGTTACACTTTGTCTGGGTGATAGTGTTATTAGTGGGGTATATTGACGCTGTGAGCATGTCTACTTCACTGGAGCTAGGGGCTAGACCCAAGTCTAAGGAGGATGGGGGGTCTGCTACCCCCATGGCGTTTTGCTCCTCTTGCCACATTGGGCTGTCTACCGATAATGTGGGGGATCTATGCCCTAATTGTACTGATCAAGATAGCAACCCTGGGCTTTCCAGCCACGCTATTGAGCCATCTTGGGTGAGGGAGTTTAAAGCTGCCACTAGGGATCTCAGATCCACGCTTCAACTCTTTCCCTCTCAGATACAGGGGGCTCTCCAGGTCTGGCAGACCCCCTCTACCATCAGGACCTCCCTGCCTAAGCCACAGGGGGCTCCTGATGTCACTGATTCTTCTGAAAAAGAACTCTTACAGGATTCTGATGCTGAGGAACGTACTGTTATTGAATCTAACAGGTCCATTGGGGACCCCTATGAGTGTGACCCTGAAGTCTCGGCTGAGGGTCTGATCAGAGCGGTTCTGAATACGCTCAACCTTCCTCTGACTCAAGAATCCACTTATGATCCTACTGATGTTTTTCAGAAAAAGCCATCTAAGCCAGTTGTTTGTTTTCCAACTAACCCTACTCTTGCCCGTCTGGTCTCTGAGGCATGGAAGAATCCTGATAGATCTTCCTCTGTCTCTAAAAAGTTTGCTAAACTATACCCTTTTCCTGAGGCTGAGCTGGCAAAATGGGTTCATCCCCCCAAGGTGGATGCTCCTGTTTCCAGGCTATCCAAATCTACCGCCTTGGCTGTCTCTGATGCCTCTGCCCTGCAGGATTGGACGGATAAAAAGCTAGAGCTTTCTCTTAAGTCTATTTTTGCCTCCATTGGCACTGCCATGCGTCCAACCTTTGCGGTGGCATGGGTTAATAGAGCCATTGCGGCCTGGACTGAACGACTGACTGAAGCAGTTCGCCAGGATGCGCCAGTATCTGAACAGTTGCAGCTCCTTGCTAATATCACTGAAGCTCAGAACTATGTTGCTGATGCTGCTTTTGATGCTGTGCGCATGATGGCGAGGGCCTCCACTTCTTCTGTGGTGGCTAGACGCGCTCTTTGGCTGAAAATTTGGTCTGCTGATACAGCCTCTAAGAAAGCCTTGCTTTCCTTGCCCTTTCAGGGGAATTTGCTTTTTGGGTCTGAACTCAAAGAAATGATCAGTGAGGCTACTGGCGGTAAAAGTACTCTTCTACCCTCAGTCTTTAAGAAAAAGTTTCCAGCCAAACGCAATCGGTCCTTTCGTTCCTTTCAGACTGAGACACGCTCCTCGGCCCAAACGGGTCCTCCCACTACGCGCTCCTCCTCCAAGCCCAAACAGTCCTGGAAGCCCAAAGTTGCCCCCAAGGCCAAGACCTCCAAGACTGCTTCAGCATGACTCGCCGAACCCGGGTCCGCATCCGGCTGTAGGTGGTCGTCTCCGCATCTTTCGCCGGACTTGGGAGGAGTCAGTGGCGGACCCATGGGTTCTTCAGGTGGTGTCAGAGGGATACAGGATCCCTTTCTCTTCCCTTCCTCCTTTTCGGTTCCATTTTACTCGTCCTTCTCAGGAACCCACAAAAAGGCGTCTGTTCGACGACGCTATTCAGGATCTCTTGGACAAAGAGGTACTGGAGGCGGTTCCTCAGGGGGACACAGGTTCAGGATTTTATTCCAACCTGTTTGTGGTAGCCAAAAAGGATGGAGGGGCTCGTCCCATTTTGGATCTCAAAGATCTCAATGCCTATGTGGTGACTTCCCACTTCCGCCAGGAGTCCCTGCGCTCTGTGATTGCAGCAATGTCTCCAGGGGAGTTCCTTGCCTCCCTGGACCTTCAGGATGCTTATCTTCACATCCCTATTCATCCGGAGAGCAGGCGGTATCTCAGGATTGCCTGCCACAGGGGACACTTTCAGTTTGCAGCGCTCCCCTTTGGGCTGACTTCAGCCCCTCAGGTCTTCCAGAGGGTGTTAGGCTCCTTGATAGCGGTGCTTCATCAGGATGGGATCAGAGTGACCCCATACATGGACGATCTCCTACTGAAAGCCTCCTCAGCGGAGCTTCTCCGTCAGCAATTACAGAAGTGCATGCACACTCTGAACCGTCATGGCTGGATCCTGAATCTGGACAAGTCGGACTTGGTTCCATCTCAGAGGCTTCTGTTCCTGGGTCTCCTGTTCGACACTCTCCAATGCATGGTGTTTCTTCCAGAGGACGTGGCTCACCAGATAGCCGTCAGAGTGGCTGGGATTCTGGACATGGACGAAATTCCGGTACCGAAGTTGTCGTCTTTAGTGGGGAAGTTCATTTCCACGATCGAAGCAGTACCATTTGCCATGGCCCACACCAGGGAACTTCAGAGATTTGTGATCCAGACGTGCAGGAATCATCCAGATCATCAACATCTGTCCGTTTCCCTTCCTCCTCATGTCGAGTCGAGTCTGCACTGGTGGTTAGATCTCTCTCATCTCCTGAAAGGGAGATCCTTTCTAGTTCCTCGTTGGACCACAGTCACAACGGATGCCAGCCTGCGGGGCTGGGGTGCAGTCTGGGGTCGCTTCAATGCTCAGGGGAAATGGGGTCTGGAGGAATCCCTTCTCTCCATCAATGTTCTGGAACTTCGAGCTGTCCGACTTGCCCTGAGGCACTGGGAGTCTCAACTGACCGGTCTTCCGATCAGAGTGGAGTCAGACAACGCCACGGCGGTGGCTTACATCAACAGCAAGGCGGCACAAGAAGCGGTTCCGCCTGGTGAGAGGTCAAGGATATTTTGTCTTGGGCAGAAGATCACGTGCCTGTCATCTCTGCAGTTCATATTCCAGGCGTGGACAACGTCATGGCAGACTTCCTCAGTCGTCACACCGTCGACAGCGGAGAATGGGCTCTTCATCCAGAGGTGTTTCACATGCTCACCCAGAGGTGGGGGATGCCTGCGGTGGACCTGATAGCTACCAGGCACAACAGGAAGGTTCCGGTGTTTTGCTCCCGGTTGAGGGACTCTCTGGCTCTAGCAGTGGATGCCTTGTCGATCCCTTGGGATTTCTCCCTGGCTTACATCTTCCCTCCTCTTCCTCTATTGATCAGAGTTATCCAGAAGGTGAAGCAGGAGCGTTGTCCTGTCATCTTGATCGCTCCAAACTGGCCTCGCCAGTCCTGGTATCCGGAGTTGATGGCCATGTCAGTATCGGATCCGATCCCGCTCCCTGCCCGTCCGGACCTACTTCTCCAGGGTTATCTGTGGAAGGAAGATGTTCACTCTCTCCATTTGATGGCATGGCGGTTGAATCCTCGATTCTAGCAAAGAAAGGATTTTCTCCTTCTGTGGTGTCGACTATGCTTAGTGCTCGTAAGCCTGTGTCCTCCAAGATCTATCATCGCATATGGTCAACCTTCGTTGCATGGTGCACTGATAAGAAGTTATCCCTTGAGTTTCATCTTCCCACTGTCCTGGCCTCTTGCAGGACGGTGTGGATAAGGGGCTCAGTCTGAGTTCCCTCAAAGTTCAGACTTCTGCCTTGTCTGTGTTTTTCCAGGAAAGGATTGCTATCCTTCCTGATGTGAAAGTTTTCTTCCAAGGTGTGACTCATGTTCGACCTGCCTTCAAGAGTCCTGCTCCCCAGTGGGACCTCAATTTGGTGCTGGGAGTTCTCCAGCGACCACCGTTTGAATCCTTGGCTTCCATTCCTTTACGTCTCTTGACTTGGAAGATGGCCTTCCTTTTGGCTATTGTTTCAGTTCGCCGGGTAGCAGAGTTACAAGCTCTGTCTTGTAAACCTCCTTACCTGGTGTTCCACAAGGATAAGGCTGTGCTTCGCACTACCAAGGAATTCTTACCCAAGGTTGTGTCCGAGTTTCACATCAATCAGGAGATTGTGGTTCCCTCTTTCTGCCCTAATCCTTCATCTGACAAGGAACGAGATCTCCATTTGTTGGATGTGGTGCGTTGTCTCAAGTTTTATGTTCATCACACCGAGTCTATCAGGAAGTCTGACGCTCTATTCGTCATTCCTGAGGGACCTAGGGCGGAGAGACCGGCTGCCAAAGTTACTATTGCATCTTGGATTAAAGCTACCATCCGTGAAGCCTATAAGTTGAGGAATAAGCATGTTCCCTTCCGAGTGACTGCCCATTCCACCAGATCTATTGGGGCCTCTTGGGCCTACAAGAATCAGGCTTCTGCTGATCAACTGTTCAGAGTGGCCACTTGGTCCTCTGTGCACATCTTTTCTAAGCACTATCGAGTTGATGTACTGGCTTCGGCTGATGCCAGTTTTGGAAGGAAGGTCCTGGAGGCAGTCCTGCCTGTGTAGGTCTTCCGCTCTGTGATCCTTAGTGCTTCCTTACTGTTGAGCCCGGTTGGCTCTGGTTCCGTGTGCTGTGTTAGTTCAGGGATTGTTTCCCTTGGTTGGTGTCCGTTGACACTTACAGTTGGGCTATGTTATTAACTGGGTCATAGCAGTTCTAGTGACTTGGGCCTTGCGCCTGGTCCTTGCCTTACTTCCCGCCTCTGGGTCAGCTCAATGTTTGTACATCCCAGAGTACCAGTGACCTGTATTGGACGACAGTGAAAATAGGATTTTAGTCTTACCTGTTAAATCCTTTTCACTTAGTCCATACAGGTCACTGGTCTCCCACCCTGTCAAGGGACCAGTCTTGGCTCTCCTGTGGCATTCAGTGGGAGACCGTTCGGGCATGTTCACAGGAGTCTTTCTTTTTGCTTACCTGAGGTCAGTTTTAGGGTCTCAAATCAATCTAAGTGTCTCTGGCCAGAAGGTGGCTTAAGTAAGAGGGGAGGCTCCGCCCCTTGCAAATCATTTGCATAGTTGTTCCTGCCTATTAAAGGGGACTTACGCCTCCCAGAGTACCAGTGACCTGTATGGACTAAGTGAAAAGGATTTAACAGGTAAGACTAAAATCCTATTTTCTCTTCTCAATTGTGGTGGACAACAGGTCCATCTAGTATATGCGTGGGACTCTGAGAGAAGTGGTAAATGACAGCAGGCATCTGTGCTACAGGGGCTTGTTCTGTTGCTTTTTAATGTTAGGTTACTACTTTGCATTGCAGCAGGGAGCTGTAAGTAGCGAGGTGGTTTTACTTGCGTTGATTTAAGCCTTAGAGCGCCAGTGGTATGCATGTTGCCTACTGCACGTTCTTTGCTGTATTGATTTCATTGGATTGAGTACTGGATTCCATGCACAGTTCCCTGCTGCTTACACTAGGTAAAAGGGGCGGGAGGTGGGATACGTTATCATTCAATTATTCTTGAACTACAACTCTGACAGTATAGAACTAACACTCTCCAAGGCCCAAATACTAGTAAGATTAATTGGAGCTGCTTTTATTTTGAAACATTACTATCCCTTTAAGAGTGATAACTTACTAGAAGGGTATCTTTTGAATAAACTAATTGAACAGCTCAGTTCACCTCTATTAATATGCAGCTGCGCCGGGAGTCCAGAACTCCATGCCGTGCCAGGACCATCACTGGTCCTTAAGTGCTGGACCGCCGTGACGGTCCTGGTACGTCAATGGTCCTTAAGGTGTTAAATAAAGAAAATCTTAGATGCTCTTTTGCCCCTTCATGGACACAGTCTGGATAGCTGGCTTAAGGTTAGAGCAGTGATTCTCAACCAGGGTGCCGTGGCACTTTGGTGTGCCACGGACATCAACTTAGGGTGCCCTGTGTTTTCTATAAAGACTAACAAAAATTGACTTTTAAATAAAGATTCATATAAATTGTTATGCACAATATGTTTAGTTTTGTGATTATGATTATAAGACCTAATAATAACTGTATATTTATGTATTGTACCCTTCATTATGCCCTTGATAAAGTACATTAAATATGTTAGGGGTGCCCTGAATGTTATAGATTATGTGTTGGGGTGCCCCAAGCAAAAAAAGATTGAGAACCACTGGGTTAGAGTTTCAAACAACCACCAGTACACACATGCTGCAGCCTCTCACATCAAAAAGAGATACCAGAAAGCATGCCACAATATCATGATGATCAGCATAATAAGAAGTTGTATTGTATTCTGTCTCTATGATATAGTCACTCTGTCCTTTTAGTAGATCTCTGGGCCTGTTTCCAATATTCATATAAAGGTGATAATCCCTATAGGAATATCTCTTTGCATCCAATGATTCCTTGTCTAAAGTCATGTCTACCACAATTCCCAGAAGCGCATTTGGCTCTAACACTCACATGGTGGTAATAGTTGCTTGTCCATCTTCAGCTCTAGGGTAGAAGGTTCCGCCCCTCACATGCATAGGCTTGTTTTATGTGCTCTTATTTTCTTTACAAAAAAAATCATCCAGCTTTCTGTATAAATGAAAGAGAGAGGATCACCTAAAACAGGTCACAAACACCAATTATAGAGACACAATCCATCATTCCATATGGAAATTAGTTTATTAGTGGCAGAAAATATGCTATAAAAATTACACAGACAAGACAGTTAAAACACAAATAGAACATCCTTCCCTCCTATAGAAAATAATTACCAATGAACAAACAAATCAGAAAATCCCGGTGTTGGTCAGAATTGACCATCTTCCAGGATGGAAAAAGATAATAGTGCATACAATATAATATCATCATAATAAATTAATTAAAAAATCACGTATAAAGAAGAATACTTAGCATCACCATTAAAACAAATAGAGAACATAGCTTTGTAGTGTGTTGGAGATGTCTCTATTGTTAAAGGAGTTAAAAAAGACTGAGCAAGTGTATAGTAGATGTTCACATCATTTTAACATGTGAGTACACTTCTTAACCCTTTCAATGTGAAGCAATGCATTTGGATACCCCTTTGGCAGTTAGAGGGTTAATCATTGTACTCTTATATAGTGATGTGCTTACATGCCTATGTGCATTTATATACTTTCCTACAATACTCTTGGCACATCTCTTTTCTTGTGTAAGTGGACCTAGAGTTGAGCATGATGGGAGCTGGAGAGTTGCTTCTAGATTAGAATTATCTTCCTTTGGAGTTAACCCTTTGAGTGCCAGAGGGGTACGCAACACATTGCAAATCAATTCGTTGCGTACCCCTCTGGCGCTCAAAGGGTTAAAACATTGTCATGATTAGCAACTTTGCAGTGATTAAAGTATGATTTTATAGTAAAATATTGGCTTTCTTTTTTACACTAATAGATTAATGGGCAAATCTTGTATGGAAGAAGTCATCAGAATGCCTCATCAATTATCAAATGTGCACCTTCAAAAGTAAAAGTCATTTTTATAAGGTAAGATGCTACATAAGAAAGAGGCTGATCTACTAGGAGGGACTGGAACGATTCTGGAACAAATCAAGTGAATCAAAAGGACAAACAAATAAATAAATCAACTATTCATCGATGGAATTTGTTTTTTATGAAGTCTAACCCACATCTGTAGAATTCAAGAGACTAAAAACGCAATTTAAATCAAAGAGAATTTTGAGAATATTAAAGAACTAGTAATGTCATAATTTAAACATGAGTTTGTTCAGTGCAATTTTATATAATGCATAGCATCTCTTGTAATATCTGTATCTTTTGTATTGTTCTTGAGAATGGAGTTGAAAGTTTCCTATTCCCACCCCTTTTCACTGCATCACTCTTGTTCCCTCAGATCTGAAAGCCATTGCTTGACCGGATGGATTGCAATGAGGGACGGTAGTGTGTGTGTGTCAGTATAAGGAAAACGCTGCTCCCCTTGACGAAGTGTGAAGGGTTTTTCCTTATTCTGACACAATATTGTCCTTCATTGTGATCCATCCAGACTGGCTTAGTGAGCTCTGCATGACTTGATGGAAAGGAGCAGAAGGTGGAAACTTTCAACTTGATTTTCAAGAACAATACATTTTCTCTGCACTTGGTGTAGAGCAAAGGTTTCAGAGATTTTTGTGCTTGAAATGCATCTCTAGTATCCAGTAGGTTAAACCAGAAGAAGAACATCACGTAACATGCCAACCACACCCGGAGCGGCAGTAAGAAGGGGGAGATATATGCTAATCTCCATACTCCTTCCCCAAAACATACATGTGGGCATGATTTTGCCTGGAGTGTTGACCCCTTGGTCACTCCTGGCAAAATCTCCCCAATGAGTTTCCCTTCCCTCATCTGTCCTTCATCCCACACTCTTCCCTTGTTTCTCCCACCTTCCACATTCCCTCCACATTCCCTTCATGTCTCTCCCACCTTCAATGTTCCCTTCATGTCTCCCCCCAAGTCCCTTCCACCTTCCCTATATGTCTTTCCCCATCCCTTCCACATTTCCTTCATGTCTCTCCCCCTTTCCCTTCCATCGTCCATGTTCGCTTCATGTTCCTCCACCCTGTCCCTACCACCTTCCACATTCCTTTCATGCCTCCCCCGTTTCTCCCACCTTCCATGTTTCCTTCATGTCTCTCCTCCTGTCCTTTCTGCATCCCCTTCATGTCTCTCCTCCATCCCTTCCACGTTCACTTCATGTCTCTCCCCTGTCCCTTCCAAGTTCCTTTCATGTCTCTCGACCTGTCCCTTCCATGTTCCCTCTCACATCTCTCACCTGTCCATTCCACATTCTCTTCATGTCTTCCCCATCCCTTCCACCTTCCCTTTTCCCTACTATAGATATATACATGCACATGTATACACACACACACACACACACACTGACAAACATTCTGTAGGTTTAGGTTTGCTGGTGTTCACTAACCCCAAAAGAAATAAACAGTGAAATCACTGTCAGTCTGTGTGTGGAAAAAAAAAGCTGTAATATTGTTTTTAAGATCTTATTGACAGAATTATTTTTACCATATAAAATGTATATCTT
The DNA here is from genome assembly GCA_037306005.1 of Rhinophrynus dorsalis. Lineage (NCBI taxonomy): Eukaryota > Metazoa > Chordata > Amphibia > Anura > Rhinophrynidae > Rhinophrynus > Rhinophrynus dorsalis. Next base: position 395,297,289 of record CM074718.1, read on the forward strand.
TGTTGCAAAATGCATTGTTGGTTACTTACTTATTTATTTATTTCCTAAAAGGAATAAAGATGCTGTCAACCAGATGGCTGTGTGCCCTGTGAAGACCACAGAACCCTGCTCCTCAAACGCTCCAGCCTTTCCAACTCCAGAGGTAGAAATCACATGGACATATTAACATGTTCAGTTCAGATATGAAAACCAGGCTATATTACCCCTTTCTTCAGAAATTCATATTTAGACAAAATAGCTGAAAAACTTCACCTCACAGACTTCTGCATTTCTGTGTTGAGATCCAGTGTTCACGTGAGGCACTTCAGGGGGAGGATTCACTAAGAGGTGATAAAGTGGAGATGACTTATTGACTTATTCTATGGAGCCTATGCACTACGATTTCTTCAACTTTGGAGACCTTAGTGAATAGGCTCTATAGAATAACATAGGAACTGGAGAAGTCATCTCCTCTTTATCACCACTTAATGAATCCCCCCCTGATGTTCTTGTAATGATGTCAGGTAGTACACACACATCACTCATACATGAATGCATGTGCTTACCCTCATTCACTGGATCCCACAGAGCGGAAAAAGCAGCAGAACGGTCTTTCATTGGAAACTCTCACTTAAAGGGATAGTACCACTTATTATGCAAATAAATAGGTATTGTTGTAGGGTTTATCTTCCTGGGTAAATCAAGGTACTCTCAGTGCTGAGAGGTGTTTTATTTCAAAAGTTATTGCAGCTCAAACTTGCATTTTTTAGGTGCAAATTTCAGTGGCCTGAAATTCTACAGTGGCACTGTTGATACATCATTGTGTGGACAGATCTGGTCAGCTGACCATAAACCTCTGTAGGATACTGTAGCAACAGCACCACTGCAAAATTTCAGGCCTTTGAGATATTGCACCTAAAAAATGCAAGTTTGAGCTGCAGTAACTTTGGAATACAACCCCTCTCAGCACTGGTAGTACCCTTGTTTTATTCACGAGGATAAAACCTACAATATATATTTTTTTGCATATTAAGGGTTACTATCCCTTTAAGGCAGAAGGTCCTGTTTTACATTTTTTTTTCCTGCTGCGAAAAATTCTACATGCCCCTTCCTGTATATACATGAATATGTTTAGGGGAGCTATACATTCCCTAGTACTTAATTGGGCTGCTCAGGCTTTCTAGCTGTTTGGACTAAAATTATCAGACTCTCCTGGTTACATATTGCTGTTAGTCTCACATAGACCAGCAACAGTACTGCCCCCTGTCTCTGTTATTGAATACAACCCAAATATTTCTATATACCTATTTTACGCAGTACCTGGTGACACTGGAGGGGATTAAAAAAATGTTCTTGCATTGGAAAGAGGTATTTCCTTGATAAAACTTCCCATATATTTATATGACAACTGGAATTCTATGCATTGCTTTGGAATTTTTATGTGTCCACTATGATGCAGGTTGTTTACACAATCAGAATTGGTCCTTTTGTTATCTGTGCATATGGTCATTACTACCCATCCTTTATGTCTTTCAAAAGAGCAAGTGACTTTACACTTTCTAAATTTTGACAGATGGAGCTTGGGATTCCTGGATTTATGTTTGAATTAGTTTGAAATAAAACGCCAGACTTTCTAGCCTGCATAGCTCAATTAAATGAAAATACTCTTCACTGACCTTGTTTTTTTTTCATCACCGATTAGGACTATGCAGTGGCATGGTTTGTGTTATACCTGGTGATATAACTACATTTAGCCATTTGAGGGCTAGATTGACAACCCTCTAGAGCTCAAAGGATTACAATTTTACATAATATACAAACACATCTGTACATCTTACTTTAATTTTCATAGATTATAATATATCTCCCCAGCTACTTGCAGGGGAGCCTGTGGGGCTGCTGTGCATGCTATTTACACAGGTGATTGAATTATTGTGATGATATTCGCAGTCATCCAGTTACAGGCTAGCCCATATGGATGCTGGAAAGGACAAGGGCAATATCATTATATAGTAGCATAGTATATGTGGGTGAAAGACATGTCAATAAAGCTTAAGCTTTGCAGTATCACTCTTGTTTTTGTTGATCCAGAGCAATGTAACCCGCTGCCAAAAAAATGGGGTAAAAATAGAAACATAGAATTTGACAGCAGATAAGATCCTTTCGGCCCATGTAGTCTGCCCATTTTCGTACTGTATAATATTCTTTCATGACCCAAAAAGGCAATCTGACAATTCTTACATTTTTAATAGATAAATATCAGTATGCAACAGATTCATATGTACATAGACATAAAAAAGAAAAAATGCTGTTGATAGTTTATAACTCAGCAGCTGATAAATCAGGTTAGCGCTGATCAGAAATATGACTGTATTACTTGTAAGTCACAGATAAGATATAAACTTTATTAGTTCATGTTTAAAAGGGCATAAAGTCCCAGCTGTGTATTATATAAAAAATTAGGAGTGTGTTACCCTCACACAACAAAACATATTTATATAATATACATCTGGGGCTAATACAGGTTAAATCATATCTAGCTGTGACTTACAAACAATACAGCATGCAAAAAAGTCTGATCAGCACTGAACTGTGCAGGTTCTGGTTGAATTACAAACTATTAGCCTTCTCCTCGACCAGCATTTTTCTTGTTTAACTATCTGAATCAGCATCCTATTGTAAGTATGTATCCTCATTTTATATATTAATTTGAGCTAACAAGGAATTAAATATTTTTGAAAATATCTACTTTGCTGTCCTTACTGTAGAGTACAGGAGACTAGTAGAGTAAAACTGATACCTTTATTGGCTAATTGAGTGGCTCTAGGATTCAAGTTTTCAGGACAACTAGGTCTCTTCTTCAGGCATAGTAATAATGAAGGCTGAATACACAATACATGCTTGGATGTATAACCTGTCGTGTATTGTGTATTCAGCCTTTGTTCTTACTATGCCTAAAAAACAGACATAAGTTGTCTTATGGGTAAAGCATGTTACCATTTACAAGAAAAAACAGAATGTCTGCACTCGCTGATGTATAAAAAATGTAGAAAATCAGAGTTTTATTAAAGAATAAATAAAAACATCCGGACACAGTAAAGAAATCAATCACCCCACGATAATTCCCTTACGCATTTCGGACGGCAATGGTCCTTACTCATAGGCCTATGAGTAAGAACCTTTGCGGTCTGAAACGCGTAAGGGAATTATCGTGGGGTGATTGATATCCTTACTGTGTCCGGATGTTTTTATTTATTCTTTAATAATTCTTTATATACATCAGCAAGTGCAGACATTCTGTTTTTTCTTGTACCTTCTAATTGGAGGAGTGGAGTTCCTTGTTCCGGCACCGCTGTTGCAGTTGGTGATTAGCGTCAGCTTGATAGTCAAGCGTGGAGGTGAGCGTTCATACAACGGAGTGAGTGAAGCATCCAGTTTATTGTGATATAACTTGCAGTTTTCTCTACTTTAATGTGCCATGTGTTTTATTGTTGCCTGCTAGAGCGGTCTATTTCTGCATGTATTTTAGCATGTTAGCCAACGAAAATGCAGGAGACTGGATTTAAGACAATTAGGTATCTTCTAGATGCCTGAAGAAGAGACCTAGTTGTCTTGAAAATTTGCATCCAAAGCCACTTAGCCAATAAAGGTATCATTTTTATTCTTCCAGTCTTCCGCATAAGTTATCTTCAAAGCTTGCATCTTAGAGCCACTTAGTTGGCCAATAAAGGTTTGACACAATTTTCATAATTTTGGCTCTGTACTCCACCACAATGGATTTGAAATGAAACAACCGAGATGCAATTGAAGTGCAGACTTTCAGCTTTAATTCAAGAGGTTGAACAAAAATATTGTATGAAACATTTAGGAATTGCAACCATTTTCATACACAGTTCCCTTATTTGAGGGGCTCAAACGTAATTGGACAAATTAACACAATCATAAATATTTTCTCGAGAATCTTTTGCAGGGAATGACTGCTCCAAGTCTGAAACGCATGCACATCACCAAGCGCTTGGTTTATTCCTTTGTGATGCTTTGCCAGGCCTTTACTGCAGCTGTCTTCAGTTGTTGTTTGTTCATGGGTCTTTCTGCCTTAAGTTTTGTCTTCAGAAAGTGAAATGCTTACTCGATTGGGTTGAGATCAGGTGATTGACTCAGCCATTGCACAATATTCCACTTCTTTGTTTAAAAAACTCCTGGGTTGCTTTCGCAGTATATTTTGGGGCATTGTCTATCTGTAAAGTGAAACGCCGTCCAATCAACTTCGCTGAATTTGGCTGAATCTGAACAGACAATATAACCATATATACTTCAGAATTCATCTGACTGCTTTGGTCACTTCATTAATAAACACTAGTGACCCAGTGCCATTGGAAAAGAGGAAGACACACTCGCTGATGAAGTAAAATCCAATTTATTTTAATTCAGTACAAACATGACGACAGACAACGGGCAAATGAGACTCAATGCCTTAATCATATGCGTGTCTATGATTAAGCATGCATAGTGCAAAACGCGTGAGACATTGAGTCTCATTTACCCCATTGTCTGTTGTCACGTTTGTATTGAATTGAAATAAATTGGATTTTAGTTCATCAGTGTTTATCCTTTTGAGTATGTCTTCCTCTTTTCCTGTATTTGGAGAGAAGACACCTTTCCCGACTGCACCAGGAGGATCACTGTGGCGTTCGGTGAGTCAATTAATGATGAGTCTGCAAGATTAACGGTGCCACCTTTGTATTGCTGTATCCAGTGCCATTGGAAGCCATGCATGCCCATGCCATCACTCTGCCTCCACCATGTTTTACAGATGATGTGGTATGCTTCGGATCATGAGCCATTCCAAGCCTTCTCCATACTTTTTTCTTCCCATCATTCTGGTACAAGTTGATCTCGGTTTCATTTGTCCAAAGAATGATGTTCCAGAACTGGGCTGGCTTTTTTAGATGTTTTTTGGCAAAGTCTAATCTGGCCTTTCTATTCTTGAGGTTTATGAATCGTTTGCACCTTGTGGTGAACCTCTATATTTGCGCTCGTGAAGTCTTCTCTTTATGGTAGACTTGGATAATGATATGCCTACCTCCAGGATAGTGTTCTTCACTTGGCTGGATGTTGTCTTCCGTGGATGTCCAGGCCTTTTTGTATTGCAGAGCTCACCAGTGCGTTCTTTTTTTTCCACAGAATGTACCAAACTGTTAATTTGGCCACTCCTAATGTTCCTGCTATCCCTCTGATGGATTTTTTTTTGCAGCCTAAGGATAGCCTGTTTCACTTGCATTGAGAGCTCCTTTGACTGCATATTATGGGTTCACAACAGCTTCCAAATGTGAATGCCACACCTGGAATCAACTCCAGACCTTTTACCTGCGTAATCGATGAAGAAATAACAAAGTAATAGCCCACACCTGTCCATGAAACAGTTTTCTCTGTTGTCCAATACAGGTTACTGGTAACTTTGGGTAGGCGATCATACCCTTTAAGTAGGCAGGAACAATTCTGAGAAGTGACTGCTTGGTGGAGCCTACCTCCTATCCTTAGCTTGCAGCTAGCCAATCCCCACCCAGTAAGATTTGTTCCTTGGTCAAGACACAAGCCAAGCGAACAGTTCTGCTATAGTTTTAGCTTTTTATTATTTTTCTATTAGATATGGGATACCACCATTAGGTGGATTACCATAATTGACAATTCCCACCTCTCAAATGTGGATAGCTCAGTTTACCAGGTGCTTTTGTAGACCTAAGCCCTGGGCGGAAAATCTTGGCTGCAAGTTCTTTCCTCAGGAGTTGCCCACTGAGGCTTTTTCTTGATATATGGTAATCTGAAGATAAAAGAACTGCTAAAAAGGTGAGCACCCTTTGAGTGCTGAGGTCCACATGTCCCATGCTTCCCCTCCACACAGGGGTCTCATTTTGGAGTTCCTATTACATACCCATGCATTCATTGGGTTTATCTGCACTAGAGACAGTTTGGATGCAAGAGTTTAAGACTACTACCAGGGACCTTCTGTCTACCTTACAACTCCTTCCATCCACCTTACAGGTGGTCTTCCACTCCTGGCAGGCCCCCACCCCTATTATATTTTCCCTGCCTAAACCGCCGGGTGTACCTGATGTGTCTGATTCCTCTGAGGAGGAATTATTGGTGGATTCTGATGATGAAGACTGTTCTGCTGTCCCTTCCTCTCAGTTTTTTAGGGACCCCTTTGAGGCTGATCCTGTTTCATCGGCTGAGGACCTGATCAGGGCTGTGTTGAACACCCTGAACATTCCCTTAGTACAGGAGGTGTCCTCTGACCCATCTGATGTGTTTCAGGAGTCTGTCAGGCCCCATACTTGTTTTCCACCTAACCCCCCCTTGACCGCTTGGTGTCTGAAGAGTGGAAGTTTCCAGACAGGAAACCGTCTGTCTCTAGGAAATTTGCTAAGCTTTACCTGTTCTCTGAAGTGACTCTAGCTCAGTGGGTTCATCCTTCTAAGGTGGATGCCTCTGTTTCCAGGCTTTCTAAGTCCACAGCCTTGCCTGTGGCTGATGCATCTGCTCTGAAAGACTGGACTGACAAAAAGCTTGAGACTTCTCTCAAGGCCATTTTTGCGACGGCTGATTCTGCCCTGCATTTGCTGCGGCGTGGGTGAATAGGGCGGCAGCCATTTGGACTGAACAGCTCATTTCAGCTGTCCGTCAGGGAGCTCCTACTGCTGATGTGTTGCAGCTTCTCCCCAACATCTCTAAGACTCAGCATTATGTTTCTGCTTCCCTGTTTGACACTGTGCGTATGGTAGCCAGGCCATCCACCGTATCTGTGGTAGCCAGATGCGCTCTTTGGCTCAAGATCTGGTCTGCTGACATTGCCTCCAAGAGGGCTGAATCGCGCCAGGTGACCCAGGCGGTGCCTCAGGCTTCGAGCTCCTCATCCAAGTCTAAGCAGCAATGGAGGCCCAAGTTCTCCGCTAAGCCCAAGGCTTCCAACCATCTTCTGCATGACTCGCCGAATCCGGGTCCCCACCCGCAGGCGGGTGGCCTCTTGCGCCACTATCTCTCGGCTTGGGAAACCTCTGTGGCAGACCCGTGGGTTTTGCAGGTGGTGGCTGCGGGACAGGGTCCCCTTCACCTCCCTTCCTCCTTCCTGGACATTCTCTTTCCGCTGTCCTCTGGGAGTAGAAAAGCGCCGCCTTTTCGAGTGAGCCATTCAGGCCCTTCTGGACAATGCGATCTTGGAACCAGTTCCTCCTCAGGAACGGGGGTTGGGGTTTTACTACAACCTCTTTGTGGTTTCCAAGAAGGACCGCGGCTGTCGTCCCATTTTGGACTTGAAAGATCTCAACTCCTTTGTGGTCAGGTCCCAGATGTGCTCTTTGGCTCAAGATCTGGTCTGCTGACTTTGCCTCCAAGAGGGCTCTCATTTGGTTTTCTCGTCCCTTTCAGGCTGAATCGCGCCAGGTGACCTAGGCGGTGCCTCAGGCTCCGCGCTCCTCATTCAAGTCTAAGCAGCAATGGAGGCCCAAGTCCTCCGCTAAGCCCAAGGCTTCCAACCATCTTCTGCATGACTCGCCGAATCCGGGTCCCCACCTGCAGGCGGGTGGCCGCTTGCGCCACTATCTCTCGGCTTGGGAAACCTCTGTGGCAGACCCGTGGGTTTTGCAGGTGGTGGCTGCGGGGCAGGATCCTCTTCACCTCCCTTCCTCCTCCCCGGACATTCTCTTTCCGCTGTCCTCTGGGAGCAGAAAAGCGCCGACTTTTCGAGTGAGCCATTCAGGCCCTTCTGGACAATGCGATCTTGGAACCAGTTCCTCCTCAGGAACGGAGGTTGGGGTTCTACTCCAACCTCTTTGTGGTTTCCAAGAAAGACAGCGGCTGTCATCCCATTTTGGACTTGAAGGATCTCAACTCCTTTGTGGTCAGGTCCCAGTATCGCCAGGAGTCACTACGCACGTGATCGCTGCCATGTCCCCTGGGGAATTTCTGGCTTCTCTGGATCTTCAGGATGCATATTTGCACATTACCATTCATCCAGAGAGTCGGCAATATCTCCGCTTTACCTGCGACCAAGGATATTTCCAGTTTTCTGCCCTCCCCTTTGGCCTGACCACGGCTCCTCAAGTCTTCAACAGAGTCTTGGGAGCCTTAATTTCCGTCCTTCATCTGGGCATCGGAGTTACCCCATACATGGACGACCTCCTGCTGAAGGCATCTTCTCCAGAACTCCTTCATCAGCAAATGTAGAATTGCATTCATGCTCTGTCCCATCATGGGTAGATCATCAATCTGTACAAGTCGGATCTTGTTCCTTCCCAGAGGGTGTTGTTTCTAGGCATCCTCTTCGACATTCAGAGGGGAATGGTGTTTCTCACGGACGAAGTGGCTCATCAGATAGCACTGAAGGTCCAGGCTGTCCTGAATCGAGATCCGGTTTCAGCCAAGAAGTTGTCATCCCTGGTGGGGGATTTCATTTCCTCAATAGAAGCGGTTCTGTTTGCCATGGCCCATTCCAGGGAACTTCAGAGGTTTCTAATCCTGGCATGCAGGGGTCAGCCGATATCCTATCTCTCCCTCTTCATGTGGAGCTGAGTCTATATGGTGGCTCAACCTGGACAATCTGCTGAAAGGCAGGCCCTTCATGGTGCTATTCTGGACAACGGTGATGACGGATGCCAGCCTCTCCAGGGGGAAGCGGTCCTGGGGCACTTGACTGCTCAGGGCCGGTGGTCCCACGAGGAATCTCTCCTTCTCATCAACGTCTTTGAGCTTTGGGCGATATTTCATGCCCTGCGACACTGGAAGCGCCAGCTGGAATATTGCCCGGTCAGGGTCCAGTCGGACAGCGCCACAGCGGTAGTCTACATCAAAAATCAAGGTGGCACAAGAAGTCTTGCAGCTTGTTTTAGAGGTCAAGGCTATTCTGACCTGGGCAGAGGAGCATGTCCCTGCCATTTCCACAGATCATATTCCTGGCGTACACTACGTTCTGGCAGACTTCTTCAGTTCACACACAGTGGACAGCGGAGAGTGGGAACTGCATCAAGAGGTATTCAACCTCATTGTCCAGCGGTGGGGTCTTCTGTGCATCCACCTGATGGCAACAAGACACAACAGGAACGTTCCAACATTCTGCTCTCGCTGGGCAGATACTCTGGCTCTTGCAGTGGATGCCTTGTCGATTCCGTGGATTTTTCCTCTGGCATACCTTTTTCCTCCCATTCCCCTGCTGCACAGGGTGATCAGGAAGCTGCGAATGGAGCATTGCCCAGTCATACTTATTGCGCCGTACTGGCCTCGACAGACTTGGTTTCTGGAGATTCTGGATCTCTCGGTGGCGGAACCTCTTCTGCTCCCCTCCCATCCAGATCTTCTTCTACAGGGTTACCTGTGGAAGGAGGATGTTCGTTGTCTGGCTTTGACGGCATGGAGATTGAATCCTCAATTTTGAAGAAGGGTTTTTCTTCTGGTGTGGTGGCTACTATGCATAGTGCCCGTAAGCCTGTTTCCTCTAAGGCCTACCATTGAGTTTCGTCTACCTTTCTCTCTTGGTGTGCTGATAGGGACCCGTATCAGGATTTTGATCTTCCTACAGTCCTTTCCTTCCTCCAGGATGGTGTGGATAAGGGTCTCAGTCTGAGTTCTCTTAAGGTTCAGACTTCTGCTCTCTCTGTTTTCTTTCAGAGGCGCCTTGCTATTCTTTCTGATGTCAAGGTTTTCTTCCAGGGTGTTGCTCATTCCTGTCCTGTGTTTAAAGGGATAGTAATACTTCGTTTTAACTTTATTTTATTTTTTAGGCATTAAAAAAACATGAAGAATGATATAAGTCTTATCTCTCAAACCTTTATGGTTTAAGAGATATTCACAAACAAAGAATCCCTTCCCTGTTCAACCAGATCAGAAGGGAGATGCCCAGGTAGACTGCAGAGAGGGACAATCTTCAATTAAGATAAGGGAAAAAGCTGAAAAACTTGTCAAGGGGGGAAGGGCTTTCATTGTTTTCATACAAAGAAAATTGTCCCCTTCTGTTATCTGTACTGTCATACAACCAGACTCACATCTGAGAAGAGATGGCTTACACTAGGTAAAAGGGGCGGAGAGGGGAACTTTGCTTGTGAATATCTCATAAACCATAAAGGACTGAGAGATAAGACTTATATCATTCTTCATGTTTTTTTAATGCCTACAAAATAAAATAAAGTTAAAACGAAGTATTACTATCCCTTTAAGGCTCCCGCTCCTCACTGGGACCTTAACTTGGTTTTGGGCATCCTTCAGCGCCCTCCCTTTGAGTCTTTGGCCACTATTCCACTATGTCTGCTGATGTGGAAGATGGCTTTTCTTCTGGCGATTGTGTCTATTCGCCGTGTTGCAGAGCTGCATGCCGTGTCCTGTAGACCTTTTTGGTCTTTCACAAGGACAATGTGGTGCTTCGCACCTCCCAAGAGTTTCTCTCGAAGGTGGTGTCTGACTTCCACTTTAATCAGGAGATTGTGGTTCCTTCCTTCTGTCCTAACCCTACTTCTGACAAAGAGAGGGATCTTCATCTTTTGGATGTGGTTCGTTGCGGCAGTTTGACACTCTTTTTGTCATTCCTGAAGGTCCTAGGACAGGGAAGCCTGCTTCCAAGGTAACCATTGCTTCTTGGATCAAGTCCACGATTCGTAAGTTTTACAAACTTCGGAAGAAGCCTTTTCCCTTCAGGGTCATGGCTCATTCTGCGAGGTCTATTGGGGCTTCTTGGGCCTACAAGAACCAGGCCTCAGGTGATCAGTTGTGCAAGGCGGCTACTTGGTCGTCTGTGCATACTTTTGCTAAACACTATCGTGTGGATGTGATGGCATTGGCTGATGCCAGTTTTGGGAGGAAGATCCTGGAGGCAGCCTTGCCTGTCTAGGCTCTCTTTAGTCTCTCAGTATTCTTTCACTTTTGAGCCCTGTTGGCTCTAGTTCAGTGTGCTGTGTAACAGTTCCTGGGGTCTGTTTTACCCCTGTTCAGTGTCCGTTGACACTTTGTTGCTATTGTTGAGCTATTCATGATCTGTAGGTTCATTGGTGCTCTGGTGACTTTGGGGGCCTGTGCCTTTCTTCCCGTCCTGGGGAACTTAATGGTTGGACATCCCAAAGTTACCAGTAACCTGTATTGTACGACAGAGAAAATAGGATTTTAGTCTTACCTGTTAAATACTTTTCTCTTAGTCCATACAGGTTACTGGTCTCCCACCCTGTCAAGGGACCATGCTTGGCTCTCCTGTGGCAGAATGTGGGGGTCCTTTTGGGTTCATACTCACAGGAGTCTTCCTTTATCTTCTTACTAAGTAGTTAATAGTTAGTTTTCAAATCTTACTGGATGGGGATTGGCTAGCTACAAGCTAAGGAGAGGAGGTAGGCTCCACCCAGCAGTCACTTCTCAGAACTGTTCCTGCCTACTTAAAGGGGCTGATCGCCTGCCCAAAGTTACCAGTAACCTGTATGGACTAAGAGAAAAATTTTTAACAGGTAAGACTAAAATCCTCTTTTTGAGTCAATTGTCCAATTTGTATGTGAATACCCTTACATTAAAGCTGAGAGACTACATTTTAAGCCCATATTCATTATTTAAGTGTAAATTGAATTTACTTTGGTAAAAAGCCGAAATAACAAAACTTGTATCAGTGTCCAAATATTTCCAGACCTAACTGTAAAATATTCATACTGTATTTTAACTGTGAATCATTTTTTTTTACCAGGTTGAAGAAAATGCTCCAAGCTCTGTGTCCCCAATGAATTTTGGCTCCTTTAAAAACATCCTGCACGTGGAATTGCCCAAGGTAAATAACATGCAGTACATATACTAAACAAGTTAAATAGGTACTGTGTACAATAGCCCCCCGAATAGACAGGAAAGAAGCGAAGAGCATATTTTCAGTGTTGTATTTAATAAAATAGCTTTTTTAAAGGCATAGTATTAAATTCATTTAAATTGTATTATTCTTTTCAAGATATCTAAAATATAATCACAAATTTAATACTTATTGCTTAGCATAGCCCCTTAAAGGGATAGTAATACTTCTTTTTAACTTTATTTTATTTTGTAGGCATTAAAAAAACATGAAGAATGATATAAGTCTTATCTCTCAAACCTTTATGGTTTAAGAGATATTCACAAGCAAAGTTTCCCCCTCCCTCCCCTTTTACCTAGTGTAAGCCATCTCTCCTCAGATGTGAATCTGGTTGTATGACCAGACAGATAACAGAAGGGGACAATCTTCTTTGCATGAAAACAATGAAAGCCATTCCTCCCTTGACAAGTTTTTCAGCTTTTTCCCTTATCTTAATTGAAGATTGTCCCTCTCTGCAGTCTACCTGGGCACCTCCCTTCTGATCTGGTTGAACAGGAGGGGGGATACTTTGTTTGTGAATATCTCTTAAACCATAAAGGTTTGAGAGATAAGACTTATATCATTCTTCATGTTTTTTTAATGTCTACAAAATAAAATAAAGTTAAAACGAAGTATTACTATCACGACCGGCTCAAAAGGGACTGACAGCGCAGGCGCACGGACGTCACTGTGAAGAGACGTCCGTGCTTCCTGCTCCTGTCACCATCGGTAAAACGCTGATATCTGCAGAACCGGGTAAAATTTCTGCCGACTAGCGCTACTAAGCAGCTAGTCGCCAGATGAGCAATCAATCAAGCTTAAGTTATTGCGGGGTGGTAGTTCCCCTTTAAACCATAAAGGTTTGAGAGATAAGACTTATATTGTTCTTCATGTTTTTTTAATGCCTACAAAATAAAATAAAGTTAAAACGAAGTATTACTATCCCTTTAATAATTTTTATTTTTAACATTTTTAAAAGGCAATAGAATTCAATGAATTTTAGTTGCAATGTGCTTTTAGTGGCCTGATCTTTGTGCAGATGTGTCTAAAAACTTGTAGTGTGTCAGAAACATCTGCATATGGCACTTGCAGTGCAACATTTTGTACTGCAACTGGTCTTTTTCTGACTTTATTAACTGTACAAATGCACATAGGCCACACTTGAGTAGGATAAAGAGGTGCAGTTCTGGTTCAAACATAATTCACCATAGGAGACAAATGAAAATCCACATTGATTTTAATAGGGATTTTTAGCCTTTTGAATGCTAGAGAGGTCTACATCGCATTACAAATTTTTATTGGAGAAGCAATTAGTTGGTGACTTTAAGTGTTCAAGGGATTAAAAAAAAACCATTTAAATCAGTTGGGAACCTTTATTTGTGTTTTGTGGTGAAGATGACTTGTTTCAGAATAATTTGACTTTAGCTTTCTGACTATGACCCTAGTTCATACATTCCATACACTGGATTGGCGGTTTTCTCACAGCAGTGACTCACTTTGGGCATTTTCCACCATATCTCCTCTTTCTTCCACTTTCAGTGATGTGAGGACTCTCTACCTGCAGTCTGTAAAGAGAATGCCAATGTGTGTCAGCTATTTATAAGGACAGAGAGAATACAAAGTGGGACAAAAACACACACACAGACAGGGCTTTATGACTGTTTCCATATAGATTTGAGTCACTGATCACAAAGTGAATTTAGAATACTGTAGATGGGAAATAACAGCTGATAGAAGCTAGCAGGTAAAATAAATTAAATTAGAACACCAATATAGTCACAGTTAAATTAAAACAGTACTATTCCGTTAAATGTTGCCCTTAGTCTGATCAGTAACTGTGAAAGGGACAGAGATATGCATACTTATAGCTAGTTGTTGACTGTATTCATGTGCATGTGATAAATGCGTATCACTGGTTTTATTTCACAGATTCCTGATGGGGTTTATGGAGCCATTTAAATTAGGCTGACCAGATCTCACCTTTAACCGGGGACACATAGGAACTAGGCATATTTCAGTACTTCACTGAAATCAAAGCAGTCCTGCAATATGCATTTTTCCTATGGGTCCCCAGTTAAAGGTGAGGCCTGGTCAGCCTAATTTAAATATACAACCAGTGAAAATGTATCACCTGCAATAGAATCTAGCCTTTTTTTTTAATTATTATTAACCTCTTGAGTACCATTTTGGGATTGCAACGCATTGCTTCACAGTGTGTTACTAAAACTTGTGGTTCTCAATGGATTATTGTAGTGCCTTACATGATATTTATTATGGTAATAATGGAAGGCCAACTGGAAGAATGAATAATTTCATTGATTGTTAGAAGGGTGTCCAGTGCATTACAAAGCACCTTTCCAGCAATCAAAGGGTTAATGGGAAACTAATATAATACCTAAACCACACCCCCCAAATGTATTGTAATATTTAATTCCTATAATATGCGGGAGGAATACATGTCAGACCTTTTTCAGTTGCATCTGAAATTGACATCATCAAAAGGTTCTCTAGGGGTTAATTCTCATGGTGGTGTCCAAGGGCTGTAGATTCAAAAGAAAAGTGGAGGAGTTCTGAGGAAAACCAATTGCACTATAGGGGAGAACTACAAATTCCTTTTGATTTAAATGGGGATTTTAACTCCTTGAGTGCTGGAGAGGGCTCAAGTGCAACATTTCGTAATGCGTTGGAGAGCAGTCTAGCATTCAAGGGGTTAAAATCCCCATTTAAATCAATAGGAATTTTTTAACTTTTAGTTCTCCCCTATAGTGCAAATGTTTTTCCCCAGAACTCCTCCACTTTTCTTTTGAACATAAGGCTCTGAGACTTAGTATAGCTTTTAGGGCTAAATCCTTTCTTTGCTTTAATAACTTTGTTTATACCTGTATTTTAATTATTAACACTAAAAGATGGCTGCTTAAGCTAATGAGAGTTAAAGGGTCATTATCAAAACGGGATCAAATGCATTAAAATTATATATATTCCTAGAAAGTATTATTTAAATGAGAAATGTCCAAAATCTTTCAAAATAAAAGGTAACAGTGGCCATTTGATCCGGAGAACTATATGACTGCCATTTGATGACAGGAAGGAATTTTTTTACTCTCCTCTGGATCAACAGGGGTGTTTTGGCGTGGGCTGGACTTGATGGACGCATGTATTTTTTCAGCCTCGTCAACTATGTTACTATGTATTTCTAGTACTTTTCATTATGCTAAACAATAAACAATGATAATTGTATAGACCCTGCCAAGTTCAGTTCAGTGAAACTCTTATCTCTTATTTGATTGGTTACCCAAATCATGCCTTACGTTGCCTTTATCATGAGGGGTCAAATGGTCATGTGCAGCTGCCTCTGACTGAATAGGAAAAGTTTAATTATAATGAATTTAGGGGTTTATAAATCCTAAGAAATTATTTTTACAAAAGCAGACTAGGAGTACATGATGTCTTAATGGATTGAAGACCTGTTCTGTTTGTTGATAATGCGCCTATAATTGGAAAATTAATCAACTCCTATGCACTTGACAGTGAAATACGATTATGAGATTGCTAGTACAGTTATATCTTCAGTGCTTTAAACTAAAGATGATGTGCCACATTACTGCTGTACTTTGTTCCTTTAATAGGATCAAGGCGGCTTAGGAATAGCCATCAGTGAAGAGGACACTGTAAATGGGGTAGTTATTAAAAGTTTAACAGATTATGGCGCAGCAGCAAAGGTAAGATCCAAGATTGAAGTACTTGTTAGATGGACTTCTCAGTTGAATATTTCTGAATAATTTAACCAACCACTTTTTGTAGGATGGCCGTATCAAGGTAGGGGATCGCATTCTGGCTGTTGACGATGAACCAGTTGTGGGGGATCCTATTGAAAAGGTATTACATTTTCACCAGTATATTAAGTATAGAATGAATATGTATGTATCAAATGTCACACAGTGAAGTGTTATTTCAAAATACATGTAATAGTAAATAGAAAGAATAGGTAGGACAGTAACTGAAGCTGATGTGGATTTTTTTCCCCGTATTAGATATGTACAGTGCATGTCATTAACCTTTAGCGTGTGTCATGTGGTAAAACTCTAAACCCTTAGTGTTAGCCAACTCATTGCAATTCAATGCTTTGGATACCTCTCTGGCATTCAAAGAGTTAAAGTTGAATTGCCTCCTGTCCACATTTACACCTCTATAAAAGCACCCTATGCTCCAGTTATTTGAAGGAAAAAAAAAATGAACTAATTATTTTTTAACCCTTTGCATGCCAGAGTGGTAAGCAACGCAGTGCCTTTTTGTGAATGCTAATCGAGTATTTATTGTCTCCACGTGGCTTTTTTACTAATAATATGATTTCACTGCAGATACTTTGCCACAGAGTGCATTTTAACCCTTAGAGTGCCAGAGTGCTACGGAACGCATTGCAAAGTAATGCGTTCTGTGCCACTCTGGCACTCAAAGGGTTAATAGAAAATATTGTGATTGGTTTTCCAATAAGAGCTTAACACTTTAAATACTATTTTTAATTGTTATCTCTCATAATTTCATGTAGGTTATTTGTCTACTGAAAAAGGCAAAAAGTGCTGTGAAGCTGACAATAAGTTCAGAGGAACAAGTCAATCAGCAGCTTCCTCTTCTACCTTCAATTATATTAACCTCCAACACAGGCGAGAAGAAGAACGGCCAACAGTGTCTGCCATTGGTTAGCTTCCAGGAACCAGAGGCTGTTAGAAGTAAGAAGCTAGTATTGATCTTGGATACTCTGCATCCTCTTTAGATGAAGCCCTAATACTAACCTCTTTGTCACTATCTGCACTAAAGTTTGTTAGAAAAAAGGGTGACATGCATACAGTCGTGTGAAAAAGAAAGAATTCTATGGTTTTACATATCAGGACATAATAACAATCATCTGTTCCTTAGCAGGTCTAAACATTAGGTAAATACAACCTCAGATGAACAACAACACATGACATATTACACTGTGTCATGATTTACTTAACAAAAATAAAGACAAAATGGAGAAGCCATGTGTGAAAAACAAAGTACACCTTATGGTTCAATAGCTTGTAGAACCACCTTTAGCAGCAATAACTTGAAGTAATCGTTTCCTATATGACTTCTCTCTCACATCGTTGTGGAGGAATTTTGGCCCACTCTTCTTTACAATGTTGCTTCAGTTCTTTGAAGTTTGCGGTCATTTGTTTGTGCACAGCTCTCTTAAGGTCCGGCCACAGCATTTCAATCTGGTTGAGGTCTGGGCTTTGACTGGGCCATTGCAACACCTTGATTCTTTTCTTTTTCAGCCATTCTGTTGTAGATTTGCTGGTGTGCTTGGGATTATTGTCCTGTTGCATGACCTAATTTCGGCCAAGCTTTAGCTGATGGACAGATAGCCTCACATTTGACTCTAGAAAACTTTGGAACTTTGCAAACCTAAGCTGTGCTGACATATTCTTTTTAGAGAGAAGAGGCTTTCGCCTGGCAACCCTTCCAAACAAACTTTACTTTCTCAGTCTTTTTCTAATAGTACTGTCATGAACTTTAAAATTTAACATGCTAACTGAGGCCTGTAGAGTCTGAGATGTAACTCTTGAGTCTTCTGCAGTTTCTCTGAGCATTGCACGGTCTGACATTGGGGTGAATTTGCTGGGACGTCCACTCCTGGGAAGATTGGCAACTATCTTGAATGTTTTCCATTTTTAAATAATCTTTCTCACTGTAGATGCTGATGGGCAGCAACAATTGCTTCTCTAAGATTATTGCTGATGTCTTTCCTCCTTGGTATTGTGTTAACACAGACCTGAATGTTGCAGACCAGCAAACTGCTATAACTTCGGCTTTTATAGAGGTGGTCACACTTGCTGATGATCAATTAATCAAGGGCATTTGATTAGCAGCACCTGTCTGCTACTTAGCATCTTAATTCCTATGGACGCAGTAAGGGTGTACTTCGTTTTTCATACATGGCTTCTCCATTTAGGCTTTATTTTTGTGTAATAAATCATGACACGGTGTAATATGTCATGTGCTGTTGTTCATTTGAGGTTGTGTGTACCTAATTTTTAGACTTGCTAAGGAACAGATTATTGTTATTATGTCCTGATCTGTAAAACCATAGAATTCAAAGAGGGTGTACTTTCTTTTTCACATGACTGTGTATCTCTCTCTCTCTCTCTCTCTCTCTCTATATATATATATATATATATATATATATATATATATATATATATATATATACACACACACACACACACACACACACACACACACACACACACACACACACACACACACACACACACACACACACACATATATATAAAGATGTGAAAGGCAGCACTTCATATGTCATATGCCTGGGCGCTTGGTAAACAAAAATGAGTAGTAATTGAAAAAACAGCACTCACAGGGCTTTTAGAATAAAGAAAAAGGCTTTATTTTATGATCGACGTTTCGATCCCCATCTGGGATCTTTATCAAGACAAACACCATGTGCAAATGGCCTCATTAAATACCCCAAGACAAGTGATAACCCCCTACAACCTGCCAAAAAACACAAAAAGAAGATAATCAAAATTGAATTAAAATAACCATTACCAGCAAAGGGGCAATTAAAGGTGTACAGTATTCATACAAAAAATACATACAAGTCATAAAAATCACAAAACAAAAACGCTTGCTTACAATGTTAAATGCAGTAGTGAATATATCTTAATGATTGATTAGTATCCACTCATAGTTCATTTGGACCCCCCACTGTACTTAAAGGGATAGTAATACCTAAAATGTAAAAAAAAATATGTTGTAGGGTTTATCCCCCTGAGTAAAACAAGAGTACTCCCACTGCTGAAAGATGTTTCATTCAAAAGTTATTGATTTTCAAAGTTGAATTTTTTAGGTGCAATATCACAGTGGCCTGAAATTTTACAGTGGCGCTGTTGCTACACCATCCTATGGAGATTTATGGTCCTGAGACCAGAGCTGTCCATAGGATCGTGTAGCAACAGCGCCACTGTACAATTTCAGGCCACTGTGATATTGCACCTAAAAAATTCAACTTTGAAAATTAATAACTTTTGAATGAAACATCTTTCAGCAGTGGGAGTACTCTTGTTTTACTCAGGGGGATAAACCCTACAACATATTTTTTTTTTACATTTTAGGTATTACTATCCCTTTAAGACTGAGTCTGTAAAATGTTAATGTTTTAACTTTTCTAAAAATACCTGTAATGGTTATCTGTCTTTTTAAAGTATATTTAAAAAACAATACTTTCTTGATATTGTTTAGGTGCAAGCCGATCCTCCACTCCAGCTACATTTCCCTCTGACCCAGCCACCTGCCCCATTATCCCAGGATGTGAAACAACTATTGATATATCTAAGGGACGAACTGGTCTTGGACTCAGCATTGTGGGAGGTGCAGATACTCTTCTGGTATGTTAAGAGATATGTTTAGAAATTAGGCAATTTAGAATGCAACAGAATAAATAGCTGAAATCTGGCCACTAGAATGTACTGTTAATGTAAAAACCAGTAGTTTAAAATGTAATTACTCTGGAAAGATGCATCTCCAACAGTGAGAGTACTCTTGTCTTACCCAGATCTATTAAAGGTTATAAAACCTTGTTTTACATGGTATGTAAATCTTGCACTGTCTGATTGTAAACCTTTACAAGTCTGCTTTAGCATAGATATGCGTTACAAATATTATTCATATTTTTAAAGTTTAACTGTAGCTTATGTTTAAAGGAGAAGTAATCTTCCACTTACCTTTCTAATGCAAGAAAATCCTAATGATCCCTATGAATTTCAGCCTTGTGTTTTTGTTCACACATCTTCTTTCTGTCCTGGATGCCATGTCCGTGTCTAATGAGACCCGCATTCCATGGTGAATGCAAGTTGGGTCCATATACAGAAAGAAAATATGAGAAATTCTAGAGCAGATCCACTGCATGATGGTGGACAAATTAAAATTCCCTAAACTTTCCCTGACTAAAATGGAGCTTTTTAACTCCTTGAATGCTAGAGAGGTCTAAAACACAATGGGGGAGATTAACTAAGCGGTGATAAAGAGGTGATAACATGGAGATAACTTCTCCATTTTATCACTTCTCCAGTTCCTGTGTTATTCTATGGAGTCTATTCACTAAGATCTCCAACGCTGAGGAAATCTTAGTGCATAGGCTCCATAGAATAACATAGGAATTGGGGAAGTGATATCACTGGAGACGTCATCTCCACTTTGTCACCGTTTAGTGAAATCTCCCCCATTGGGGGAGTTTCACTAACGAGTGATAAAGAGGTGATGACGTGGAGATAACTTCTCCAGTTTATCACTTCTCCAGTTCCTGTGTTATTCTATGGAACCAATTCACAAAGATTTCTTCAGCTTTGGAGATCTTAGTGAGTAGGCTCCATAGAATAACATAGGAACTGGAGAAGTCATCTCCACTTTATCATCTCTTTATCACACCTTAGTGAATCTCCCCCAAGGTTTCAGTTGTATTTTTGTCCTCTTCCCTCCCTTGCAGTTGGGATGTTTTCATTGTTCATCTTTTTCTTTCTGCCTAGAACCTTAACCCCTTAAAGGAGCAGTAAACTTTTTTTTATGAAAAATATATATTGTAGGGATTGTCCTATTGAGTAAAGTAAGGGTACTCCCACTGCCCAGATATTTATATTTCCAGAGTTATTACAGTTTAAACCCATGTTTTTTTACATTAGCAGTGCCCTTTAGTGGTCGAATTCTATTTAGATTTCCTGTTAGATTCTAATGGAGAGGAAAGTCAGAGACATACAGTTCTCCATAGAATGTGATAGAAACTGCCTGACACTTCCTGTCAGAACTATCAGGAAGTAAACACAGTAAATTCACTTCCTGATTATTTAAACTGCTATAAATTTTGAATAAAACATCTGACATCGGTGTGAGTACCCTTGTTTTATTCAGCAGGAGATGCTCTATAAAATATGTCTTTTCATAAAAAAAGTTTACTGCTCCTTTAAGGACCAGCAGTCCTGGGACGTTTCCGTCCCGTAAAGGACCGCTTTGATCCTTGCCGATGCGCCAGTACACGTACCTGTTGCATGTATCGGTGAGCCGCTTTGGGACCTGAAAAAGACCGTTCTAGTCTTGGAACTGTCAATTTTAGGCCTCATTTTTACTTACAGCGCTTCTGGTGGAGCGCTGTAAGTAAAAAGTACGTGACGTACTATGACCGTCATCGGTCCTTAAGTATTTAAGGACCATGACGGTCATAGTACGTCATGTAGTCCTTAAAGGGTTTAAAGAGCACTAAACTTTAGTTATGAAAAATGTTTTATCACCTTGTGGACCAGAAGGGTGTGCTTTGTTTGGTAATCATTGCTCACCCCACTGGTCCTCAATGGATTATAGGACTGTTCCCGCTGAATAAAATAAGAGTACTCCCATGGCTGTGTTTTCATTAAAAAGCATTCACAGGTTAAAAAAAAAAAAAATATATATATATATATATATATATATGTATATATATATATATATATTTTATCAAACTGTTGTCCAAAATGCAATTTGGTAGGAGTCATAGGCACAACCAATTGACCACAACAGAAAATTGTAGTTTTGCCTACCCCTCTGGCACTGGAAGGGTTAAAAAAAAAATAAAGGTTTGTGCAATAATAACTTTTGAATAGCAAATCTCCTCTTTAACTTTTTTATTTCATTTAAAAAAAAGTTTTTCTCCTTTCTTATGAAACTGATAGAAAAATATAATCTATCTGCTTAAATCAACTTGTTCTTCATTTTCATGTAATGTCATTTATCCTGATAAATATTAAGGAAAGCATCAATTTCTTTCTATTTTAGGGGGCCATTATTATTCATGAAGTGTATGAAGAAGGTGCTGCTTCTAAAGATGGCAGATTGTGGGCCGGAGACCAGATTTTAGAGGTAAAAGAAATAGTACCTTAACCACTTGGACTGCTGAGATGTCAGTGCATGGCAGTCCAGTGTTTTCATGAATTCCCCATTAGGCAGAGTATGCCAATAGGATTGAAGGGTGCCTTAGTTGTGCTGCCACACCCACAGTGTGAATTTGTGGGTGTGGCCAGAGCAATCCCCATGCCCCTAGTTTAAGGTGTTACAATACATACCCATTTTATGTCCCTAATTTAACTCCTTGGATGCTAAGGAGATCTCCAACTCATTCCTTCTCAGGCAATTAATAGCTTTATGTTATAGGCTGAATATTTTCCCAGGCAACAGTGAGTGGGGCTAAGGGTAGAGTCTAATGAGGTGTTGGCATTTGGTTATGGCAGACTCAGGGCACATTATTGTAGAAAATTGATTATAAAATCAACCAGAGCTTGTTTTCAGGAAGAGTTATGTGTGGATATATTGTATCTGAATGAAATACCTTATTTGCATCTTTCAATTGATTTGTGGCTTCAACACAATATATATCACAGTTATTATTAAAATAATGCACCATTATTAAAGCCTAAAATATATTCATATATGAAGAAGCCAAAAACAAAACCTCAACACAAGAAAACAATAAAGATAAACTTATAGAATAGATGGAAACTTGTCCAGAAGTCACATAGTTTCAAAAATAGATCGCTCGGGTTCAGTAGTCACCAACCCAATATAGAATATGACGAATGAAGATGACTGGATGAGTTTAGTTATTATATAGGGTTTTAATTTGATTGATATCTACTAGTCACAAAGGTCAGGCAATTATTTTTTGGAATTACCCCCTAGTGCAGCTAGTTCACCGTATCACTAGGATCCCTAGGTGTCAGATATATTTCTCCAAGACATAAAAAGAAATGGGAGCAGTGCAGCATAGGAATGTTATCTAAGAGTACTAGAACTGTAATGACCAACAGGATAATTCATTAGTACATAATAAATAATAAAAACAACAGTATAAATAATATCCATACAGCATACATAAAGTAGGTATGGTTAAATAATGAACGAACTGGAAAATTAAAAAGGAATTGTTTATTTTATATATTTAAAAAGGTAAAAGTAAAAATCCATACTAATACAGTAGATCCTCTAGATTAGGCTGAAGAAGCTTGTTGGTGCAAGCATCAGTTAGGGGTACCTATTATTCCTTCAAAAGCCAACATAGAGCCTGGGAAGAAAGGAATGTTAACCCCTGGCTAACCATGTCACCATATTGAACAGACTGGTGGTGTGCAGGATTATCAACCCCAAGAACGCTGCATGCAACAGGTTAAATGAGAAGTGCAAGATGTTACAATAAACTCAATAAACCTGTGTAGAAATACATAAAGTAATTTCCAATAATAACAGAAGATCCACTAAATGTAAGCTGCTAAATGCAACCATACCCTTTATCCCTCCAAAAACCAAAGTGGAATTAGTAGATTGTTAATCCATAGGATTCTGTCTCCCTCTGCTATACATGCAAGAAGTGGATTAGAGAACCAGCTCTAAAGATGCGGCATATAAGAACTTGATAATCAATACAGGACAAATGAGAAAATACATGAGAGGACTGAAGTGAATGGAGGTACCAGTCTGTATATGTGCTTCCATAAGATCCAAATTATATAATCCCATCAGAATATCATCACATACTCCACTTTTGCCCCATTGATTATCATAGATAATCTTTTATCCATTGGTCAGTCTTGGAACCCCTAAGGGTTATGCACTTACTTTAAAACTTATTGTGGGTGCGTCTAAAGTTTAACCATTTGGGAGCTGGAGCTGGCTGTTCTGCTGGTGAATCTCTTTGGGTGTTGTTCTTGGTGTGTCTCCCTTGGTCTTTTACAGTCCTTCTGATGACAGAACCATGATTGCTCCTATCAAACCCTTTCTCACTGATACTAGATAACAGGAGTGTTTTATTCTATAAGCCTTGGTTCTATTTATATAATCTCCTCTGTCTATCATTCTCATGGGGGAGGGCAGTTTAAATCAATACCATTAATACGTGGACAGAGTCAGAATGTTTATCCAAATTCCATTCTCTTATGTGCAATACTGCTTCCAATAACATCAAACACAAAAGTAATAAACAGCAAAAGAAAAATCTATATAACTATTACAATCTAACACATGATAGATACTTACTAATAAATAGAAGACATTGCTGGTGTATTATCTCTAATACCCAGTCTAATAAATGTATATATAGGAATATTACATTTTTTTAATGAAAAAAAAAAATCCACAAAAGTTAGTGTTATGAAATTTCATTCTCTGTACACCTACATCTCGAATTTCAGTTTGTGAGGGTAAAATAAAGAAAATCATTGTGTAAGTAACTTTTTTCCTGCTGAATATTAACCCATATATTTATGGTTCAGTATGTGTAAAACCTTGATAAAGATGTACCTTCTGAAATTCTTATGGAATATAGATTGGTATTCCTTTGTTCCTGTGCCACTTATTGGTAACTACTCCCTTCTCCACAGGACTAACCTGGGCTCGATTTCATAATTACAGTATTAAAACATATACTAAAATATACTGCTTTTGAACATAACAGAGTGAAAAGAGATACATGTAAGGTTAAAATGGATTTAATGAGGAATCTTTATACTACCCAGTATATAATGATTTTTCATGCTCATTGGCTACCACTCTTAATGTAGTACATAGATGGCAAACATATCACCCCAGATCAGTGGGGGATCCAGTCAATTATTTTAATTCCCAAGCCATATTGTAGTTCTAAATTATGATGTTCACCTTTAAAACATTTCTGAATATTTATCGTTGATATCTTTGAGTTTTCTCCATTGCTCCCTAAATTTCTCCTTGAAGGGTCTGTGGTTCTGCTCCCTATTGTTTGCCACATGGACATTGTAAAAGATATATAACAATATAGGTATTTCAATTATAAAAATGCTTGATAGTAAGTTATTCTCCCATAGTAATGGATTTGAAGGAAGGGCACTTTTGATCTACTGTATATGTTCGCATGTTACACAAGATGTATGCCCTCATCCAAACTTACCTAAAATGATTTCTCAATTCATGCCTTATTTTTCATGGTACCTTCCTTTTATTTTCTTCTTCTTAAATTATTTGTTGACAATTTCCTTCTTTTTTGTTTATGTCTAAGGGTACATTGTATGCTTTTTCCTAGAGGGGCCTGAAATATAAATCCAACCTTAAGTGTTTTGGTGGTTTCCTGTTCCTGCAGAGTTGAATCATACTTATTATATTATAATGAATTTGTAAACAATGCCCATTATCAATTCTTGTTTTTTTACAGGTAAATGGCATTGATTTAAGGACTGCCACGCATGACGAAGCCATAAATGTACTCAGACAGACCCCACAAAAAGTCCGTCTTACTGTATACAGAGATGAGGCTCAATACAAGGAGGAGGACATGTATGACATGATCAATGTGGAGCTTCAGAAGAAGCCGGGGAAAGGTCTTGGATTAAGCATTGTTGGAAAAAGGTACAAACATAATATGCTTAACTCTGAATGGCAAAGGAATGTGCAGCACATTCCATTGCACAAACCCTTGGCACAAATGATTAAAAATGCCTTGATGGCAATGCAATTTACTTGGAATTCAAGGAACTGGTTTTTGCAACTTTTTGTTTAATTTGGAGAGTGCATTCCTTTTTAAACCAAGGTTAAATATTATTTTGGGTTGGGTAAGGATATATAGGGAATTAATGCACACACGGATGCAAGACACACACACAGAGACACACACGCAAATGCACACGCATGCACTGAGATGCATAAAGAGTGACACAGTCCTACACACATACATGCAGTGCACAACATGCAGACACACACACAGTGTGATACAGACATGCAACACACACAGTGAGGAACACACAGAGACACGCACACACACAGAAGTGAGTCATAATGGGGTGACTTATGTATCATTGTAATGAGTTTGTGTTTGTACTTATGCCTCCACTGTGGCATTCATTCATATAGTTGAAATTCATGTGGTAATTGCACATACTATGGTAGAAGGTGGATCATGTTGGCTCCCGGGGTGTGAGTGAGACTATGGTGGAAGGTGGATAGTGATGGCTCCCGGGGTGTGAGTGAGTGTGAGTGAGTACGTGTGAGTGCGAGCATGAGTGATTGTGTTTTGAGTGATTGCATGTGTGTGATTGCGTGAGTGTGTTAGTGAGTGTGTGTGATTAAGTGAGTGTGTATGATTGAGTCAGAGTGTGAGAGTGTGTGAGTGAGAGGGTGTATGTGAGTGAGTGAGAGAGTGTGGGTGTGTGATTGAGTCAGAGTGTGTGTGATTGTGTGAGTGAGAGAGTGTGATTGTGTGTGACTGAGTGAGAGTGTGAATTATTGTGTGTATGATTGAGTGTGAGTAAGTGTGAGTGTGTGATTGAGTTTGTGTGATTGAGTGTGAGTGTGTTTTTTGTCTGATGTGTTTGTGTCTGTGTTGTAGGAGCGAATAGCAGCCATTTTGTTTTTTCAGTTACTTGGATAGTGGTGGGCGGGCTGGATAGTGGGGGCAGGCCAACTCCTTGCATGATTTAAATCACTCCCCCTTTGAATCACCCAATGAGAGCAGTAACTCCTCCTTACTTAACCCTTTGAGTGCCAGAGGGGTACTCAACGCATTGCAAAGGGTTAAGTTGAGGTTACATAGCAATATAACACACGATGGCTCTTCAGCTGAGGCAGCGTAGCAATATGCCGAGGGAACAAATAGAAAGTGGTGTTTGAGGCTTGCCCTCTGTAACATACAGCAAAGCATCTCTCTCCCTTTAAGGGAATCAGGAAGCAGGAAGTGGAGGAGTGACAGTTGAAGACAGACAGTTAGTGAGGTGACTGAAGAGATGAAAAGAGTTAAATAAAAGAGTTATTAAGTTTATTCCTGAGTTTGTATTTTATGGAAACATTACACCCTCATACTGAAACAGAGTCTATGGAGGGTTACAATTATCTGTGGGAGGTGAAACAGTGTGTTTGTGGGGTCATGATCCTGAATGAGACGTTATTGCTATCCCCTACTTCAGGAGCCAGTGGCAGCTATATTTGTTTTTATCAGTTGGATAGTGGTGGGTGGGCTGGAGGGGGCAGGCCAACACCCTGTATGATAAACATGCCCCCATTGAATCACCCAATGGGAGCAGTAAAGTCCCCATTGAATCACCCAATAGGAGTTGTGTCTCCTAATGAGACATAAATTATGTAATGAGGCATTCTGTTCAATGTGTGTTTGTTTTCTGAGGAGAGATAAATTATGTTCTGTGTGTGAGGTACCATAAATTATGCAATGAGGCTTACATATATATATATATAATTCGCTAATGTATGTTTGTGAGAAGCAGTCATGCTCAGTAGAGCGCACAGAATTCTGAGAGGTGTAGGAATGCTGGGAGTATTCTGTGTTTTCGGGCAGTCTCTACTGAGCATGAGTGCATGACTGCGTCGGCAGCAGGGAGCAGAGCAGGACCGGCCTCTTATCTCTTTGAGTGCCAGAGGGGTATGCAACGCGGGCACGGGCTTTTACACTAGTGTGTGTGTGTGTGTGTATATATATATATATATATATATATATATATATATATATATAAACTATTCTAGCACTGAACATTTAGTATTTTTCCCCAGAGATCCTTACACACCCCATCATTCACCCGATAATGCACTGAATTTAGCAGTGCTAAGTGAAGCTATTGTTATTTTCCTGCTAGAGAGTGCAAACTGAGACAGGTAATTAAAAAAAAACAAACAAGAGTTTGAGGTACTTAGCTTTATTTATTTGTCAATTTATGCAAATTAAACAGTACAGACTGGCACAATGGCTTGAAGTTCCTGAAGTGTGGCTAATATCTAACTGCTGTTTTAAGTGAAAAAT
Organism: Rhinophrynus dorsalis; assembly: GCA_037306005.1. Classification (NCBI taxonomy): domain Eukaryota; kingdom Metazoa; phylum Chordata; class Amphibia; order Anura; family Rhinophrynidae; genus Rhinophrynus; species Rhinophrynus dorsalis. The sequence goes on from CM074718.1 coordinate 395,324,936, forward strand.
GACAAACATAAAAGTGATTTTATTAAACGGCATTAGTTCCCTGTTAATTACACAGCCTTCATCATTGTATATATTTAAACTGCTTTTACTTTGTTTTTATTTCTGAAACAGTTAATAGTTTTAGACATTTTTTATATAGTTGGAGAATCAAATCTCAGCAGAGCTTTAGTCTCTGACTTGGGGCTCGATCAAATTCCCACCATTACAAAAAAAACGTACCATCGGAAGTTTGAAATCATAGTCATGTATGCAATTATCTGCACTGTGACACATTAAAGAACGGAAAAAATGTACTACTGGTGCTAAATTTGCGCTCATTGGAAGCAATGAGAATGTTTTTAAATTGGCAGTTCAGTTACATGTGGTGGCTAGTAACGCGTTAAAGTGATACTTTGTTAAAATTAACTTTAATTCTGTAGATATTGCAAAAATAAATTAATTGCACCTAGTCCTATCTCTCAAACCTCTATGGTTTGAGATATATAAGCTTACAAAGTTAGCCCTTCCGTCCCCTTCCACTGACATCAGCTTTCTGTCTTAGAGAAGGAGATCCCGGTCCGCAGACCATCCTGTGGGCTCTTCAGCAGAGCCATTAGAAAGAAATACTTCATTGGAAAACAAGGACAGTATTAAATTGTATTGATTTAAATGGAACTTTAATCCATTCAGTGCTAAAGAGATCTCAATACTTTAAAGGCTCCATTTAAATCAAAGTGATTTTTTTATTTCTCTGTCGTCCAGTACAGATTACTGGTAACTTTGGGTAGGCGATCAGCCACTTTAAATAGGCAGGAACAATTCTGACCGGGGTGGAGCCTGCCTCTTCTCCTTAGCTTGCAGCTAGCCAATCCCTAACCAGTAAGATTTGTTCCTTGGTCAAGACACAAACAAGAGAACACTTCTGCTACAGTTTTAGCTTTTTATTATTTTTCTGTTAGATATGGAATACCACTATTAAGCGCATTACCATCACTGACAATTCCCATCACCCAAATGTGGATAGCTCAGTTTACCAGGTGATTTTGTAGACCTAAGCCCTGGACGGAAAATCTTGGCTGCAAGTTCTTCCACCAGGAGTCTCCCACTGAGGCTTCTTCTTGATATATGGTAATCTGAAGACAGAAGATCTGCTGAAAAAGGTGATCATCCTTTTGAGTGCTGAGGTCCGCATGTCCCATGCTTCCCCTCCGCACAGGGGTCTCATTTGGAGTTCCTATTGCATACTCATGCACTCATTGGGTTTATCTGTATGTCTGTTAGGTGTTTGGAGCAAGTTTATGTGGCAACTTAACCCCTTTTGCTGCTGATTAGCAACTTTTGGGCGTTTTTTGGGCACTTTCCCTACTGGGACCAGTGTTCATTGGGTCTACTGTTTAATTCTAGTGGGCTTTTGAGTGGTTTTGCGTTTTGGTATTCACCTCATTAACTTTATGTTCCGCACCTTTAATGCACGCGTTTACCGCATAGACGCCATTGTTCCATTCGCTTTCATGGTACTTTACAGTTTGGGACATATCTCTACAACCGCTCCATGTAGCGAGGTCAGGGATGGCCCATTTTGTTGGTTTGCCCTTGCTCTGTCATCCAGTCAATGTTCTGGGCATGTTGGGGGCCTTAGAGGGTTTCGGGCACTGTTGTGGTACTCCATTAGCAAAACTACGATTCCCATGAGCGCTTGCTTCGCGCGCTCATTTCTGATTGGCTCCCGTCGAGGCAGCCATTTTGTCTATTCCCAGATCGAGTATCCTAAGCAGGTCTTGGACTCGCCTTCTCTCCTCTGCAGTTTAACCCTTTGCCTACCAGATAAGTCTTATTTAGTGTTTCTGGGGTGAATATATTTACCATACACACTGTTTTGTGGGTGTTTTGATACTTTGACCGTTTGACTCTGTGAGAATGTCTACTCCGTTAGACCTTGGGGCTAAATCTAAGACCAAGGACACTGGGGTGTCACTAGTGCTCATGTCACTAGAGAATTCTCAGGTCATGTATGCTCAGCATGCGCTGCTGCCCCTGAATCCCCTGCAGGGGCCTCCAGCCATGCACCAAAGCCAGTATGGATGCAAGAGTTTAAGGCTACTACCAGGGACCTCCGGTCCACCTTACAACTCCTTCCATCCACTTTACAGGGGGTCTCCCACTTGTGGCAGGCCCCCGCCCCTATCAGATCTTTCCTGCCTAAACCGCCGGGTGTACCTGATGTCTGACTCCTCTGAGGAGGAATTATCGGTGGACTTTGATGATGATTACTGTTCAGCTGTTCCTTCATCTCAGTTTTTTGGGGACCCCTTTGAGGCTGACTCCATTCCCTCGGCTGAGGGCCTGATCAGGGTTGTGCTGACCACCCTGAACATTCCCTTGGTACAGGAGACCCCTCTGATGTGTTTCAGGAGCCTTTTAGGCCCCATACTTATTTTCCACCTAACCCCACCCTTAACCGCTTGGTGTCTGAGGAGTGGAACTTTCCAGACAAGAAAACATCTGTGTCTAGGAAGTTCGCTAAACTTTACCCATTCTCTGAAACGGCCCTCACGCAGTGGGTCCATCCCGCCAAAGTGGATGCCCCTGTTTCCAGGCTTTCTAAATCAACTGCCTGTGGCTGATGCCTCTGTTCTCAAAGACTGGACTGATAAGAAGCCTGAGACCTCTCTCAAGGCTATTTTTTGTGACGGCTGGTTCTGCCCTCCGCCCTGCATTTGCTGCAGCATTGGTGAATAGGGCTGTGGCTGTTTGGACTGAACAGCTCAATTCAGCTGTCCGTCAGGGGGCCCCTACTGCTGACATGTTGTGGCTTCTCGCTAACATTGCTGAGGCTCAGCATTATGTCTCTGCTGCCCTATTTGACGCTGTGCGTATGATAGCCAAGGCGTCTACCATGTCTGTGGTAGCCACATGTGCTCTTTGGCTCAAGATCTGGTCTGCTGACACGGCCTTCAGTAAGGCTCTCCTGTCTTTGCCTTTTCAAGGCTCCTCCATGTTTGGGCCTGAGCTCAAAAATCTCATCAGCGAGGCCACTGAAGGGAAGAGTACTCACCTGCCATTGGTCCTGAGGAAGAAGGCGCCTGTCAAAATGAATCAGCTTTTTCGTCCCTTTCAAGCACACTCGCGCCAAGCATCTGGCTTTGACGGCATGGACATTGAATCCTCAAATTTGAAGAAGAAAGGTTTTTCGTCTGGTGTGGTGGCTACTATGCTTAGTGCTCATAAGCCTGTTTCCTCTAAGGCCTACCATCGTGTTTGGTCTACCTTTCTATCTTGGTGTGCTGACAAAGACCTGTCTCAGGATTTTGACCTTCCTACAGTTCTTTTCTTCCTCCAAGATGGTGTGGATAAGGGTCTCAGTCTGGGTTCTCTTAAGGTTCAGACTTCTGCTCTCTCTGTCTTCTTTCAGAGGCATCTTGCTATCATTCCTCAGGATTTTGACCTTCCTACAGTTCTTTTCTTCCTCCAAGATGGTGTGGATAAGGGTCTCAATCTGGGTTCTCTTAAGGTTCAGACTTCTGCTCTCTCTGTCTTCTTTCAGAGGCATCTTGCTATCATTCCTGATGTCAAGATTTTCTTCCAGGTGTTGCTCATACTCGACCGGTGTTTAAGTTCCCTACTCCTCAGTGGGACCTTAACTTGGTTCTAAGAGTACTTCAGCGTCCTCCTTTTGAGTCTTTGGCTACCATTCCTCTACGTATGCTGACGCGGAAGATGGCCTTTCTCCTGGCGAATGTTTCTGTTCGCCGAGTTGCGGAGCTGCATGCCCTGTCCTGTAGACCACCCTTTTTGGTCCTTCACAAGGAAAAGGTGGTGCTTCTCACCTCCAAAGAGTTTCTCTCAAAGGTGGTGTCTGACTTCCACATTAATCAGGAGATTGTGGTTCCTTCCTTCTGTCCTAACCCTACTTCTGACAAAGAGAGGGATCTTCATCTGTTGGATGTTGTTCGTTGTCTTAAGTTCTATGTGCACTGAGTCCTTGCGGCAGTCTTCCACTTTTTGTCATTCCTGAGGGTCCAAGGTAACCATCGCTTCTTGGATCAAGTCCACGATTTGTAAGGCTTACGAACTTTGGAAGAAGCCTGTTCCCTTCAGGGTGACGGCTCATTCTGCGAGGTCTATTGGGGCTTCCTGGGCCTACTAGGCTCTCATTAGTCTCTCAGTACTCTTTCAGTTTTGAGCTCTGTTGGCTCTAGTTCAGTGTGCTGTGTAACAGTTCCTGGGGTCTGTTTTACCCCTGTTCCGTGTCTGCTGACACTTTGTTGCTATTGTTGAGCTGTTCATGATCTGTAGGTTCATTGGTGCTCTGGTGACTTCGGAGGCCTGCGCCTGGTCCTTGCCTTTCTTCCCACCCGGGGAACTTAATGGTTGGACATCCCAAAGTTACCAGTAACCTTTATTGGACAACAGAGAAATAGGATTTTAGTCTTACTTGTTAAATCCTTTTTTCTTAATCCATACAGGTTACTGGTAACTTTGGGTAGGCGAGCAGCCCCTTTAAATAGGCAGGAACAATTCTGAGAAGTGACTGCTTGGTGGAGCCTACCTCCTCTCCTTAGCTTGCAGCTAGCCAATCCCCAACCAGTAAGATTTGAAGACTAACTGTTGACTAGGTAGTATGAAGGTAAAGGAAGATTCCTGTGAGTGAACCCAAAGTGACCCCCACGTTCTGCTACAGGAGAGCCAAGCATGTTCCCTTGGCAGGGAGGGAGACCAGTAATCTGTATGGACTAAGTGAAAAGGATTTAACAGGTAAGACTAAAATCCTATTTTTTTCTGCTATGGTGCATTTGGCTTGCTTCCAGTATTGCACTCCTTTAGTTAACTGAATGTGTATTCCATCCTATTTATCAAAAACAGAAGCTGAGCAATTCTAGACCAAACCAGATGTTCCATATTTATCACAGATAAGTTTTTCTTTGATAAATGCAGTGCAGTTGTTTTGGTCCACAATTTCTCTATATTTGGTTTGATGAATATGATCCCTTTTTACATTCACTGTTAAATGATTCTTTTTTACAGGAATGATACTGGGGTATTTGTGTCAGACATTGTGAAAGGAGGCATTGCTGAGCTGGATGGGAGGCTGATGCAGGGAGACCAGATACTAATGGTGAATGGAGAAGATGTGAGAAGTGCCACACAGGAGGCTGTTGCTGCATTGTTGAAGGTGAGGTTTGCATACATGAAAAACATTTTGCGATTGTGCCTATTCATTTACATTTAACCCCTTGAGAATCAGTGCATGGCTTACCCCTCTGATCCTTAAGTGTTTCGTTTTATTTTAATGCCTTGCACTTTTTTAATATTACCATCTTTCTGCTCGTGTGATGTCAATCCGTTTAAGTATTAACTTGAATTTCACTCTTCCCCTGTAGAGAACAAAAAAAAAACAACAATCTGGCCACACTTACTTTATGACAGAGCTTTTTCCATGGAGCACATTAACCCTATTAGTTGAGGGATCTTTATGGAAAAGACCAAAACATTCATTACATCAGTATAAATAAAATGGTAGCTATGTAATAGAAAACAACTTAAAGGAGGTTGTATCAGCTTGGAACGTTGCTTTTGTGGCAGAGTACTTCTGCTGCTAGGATGTTTCAGTCAAACGTTATTAAATAGCAAAACTGCATTTTTGAGAATTTGATTTTGGTGGTGTTTTTTTTTTTTTTTTCTCCGACCAGGTAGCACTGTTGCCTTTGAAAACTTGAGTTTTGCAGGCACAAGTTTTCTACAGATTGATGTAAAAACAGTGCCACTGGCAACAAAATAGAAAAATGCCAAGTTAATTTGGTAATAACTTTGGAAAGGAGCATCTCCCAGCTTTGGGAGTGCCCTCATTTTGCTCAATAGGAAAACCTTTCAAATTAAATTTCTGTTTTGTTCAATGTGGAACACAGAGACCATGAGAGTAAAGTATCCTCTGGCCAGGAGGGAAGGGCACATGCATTAAAAAGTTCTATGACTGTGGAGACTCTATCCTTACTCCACTTTACCCCAATCAGACATTCTCAGTTTTAAAAGTGACCTCTAAGGAGGTGTATCTGGGCAAAGATTCTCTTAGCTAACCTTTTATATTTTATCGTGGCTGTCTAATCCCCCATTAGGCAGTCTACTATCACTGGCCTCCTTAATCGATACAGAACAGGGTGCAAACTTTTAAGGTACTTGACTCTTCTATAGGGTTGATTTGTACCTCAGCCATTTTCTTTCGTCTCTGCTTAGCTATGTCTGAGCAGAAGAAAGAAATATGTATAGGAGTCTGAATTCAGAAGAAGATTCCAGTTTCAGAGTTCACAGGTCCTGTGAGTATGCCCCTCCCCTTTACTGTATTTTTCTAGTAGCCATTTTCTGAGCTCTGAGTGATAATTACTAGTTTTTCACTCTTTGTTTCTGTCTGCTCCACTCAGTTTCTTCTCAGTCACCTTACTAAAATATATGACATTTTAATCAAAATCCATTATGGGCCTGCATGCCTTAAAGAAACGGGCACTTGCGGTGCCCATACTGGATAGGAGCATATTGGATGGGGAAGGGTTGTAGTTTGCAGAAAGGGGCTTGCACTTCTATTCTTGAATTTTTCTGAGGTGGACTTCCTCTAGGGGTCCACCTGCCACCTAGGTAGCAAACGAGTATGACAACTTGAGAACCTCTTACATCTCCCATGAGGCCTGGTCATTTTCAGGTCCTCAAGGAAGGGGGGGGTTTCCTGTCCTTCTCCACTCCTTTCTCCTGCCTATCAGGCCGAGATCACCTTCCTTATATTATGGTTTTAACCCCTTACAGACAGATAAGTATTTTCACTTTTACTTCTGCTCTGCATTCTTTATTTGGAGGTCTTCTGGGCATGTCTGAGCTCAAGCGAGACATGGGCAAGTCTGACCGGACGAAGGCAGGCATTTATTGTTATCTACAGAGGTCCCATCTATCACTGTGATAGTAATGAAGGATGCCAGCCTTCTCTTTCTCATTATGAGATTTGACACTCTTTTGCATAGGGTATACCTGTCAAAAGACAAGATTCTGTTGGACCAGAGTGAAAAGTTTTCTGTTCAGCAGTGTTCTGGAGCCTCCGGTGATTTGCCTAGCTTTGTGGCTTTGGTCTCAGTCCCCCAGGGATCCCCTGTGCAGATATAGCCCAACATTTTGATGGGGGTGGACTACTTCAACCCAATGGGAGGGACCAGAAGTGTGGCTGATCCTGACGTGGGTGGAGGCTCCAGTACCAACTCACTCTGCTGTTCATACTCCATGGGTAGACAGTGTTGTGGTAGCCTTTCTCCTCTCCAGCTCCTGGATTCTGTGAATTGGGAACTCAATAGGTTTTGATTCCATAGTTCATCTTGTCAGAGACATTGCCATGATGGGGAGGATAGGGTTAATTTTTCTTTTACCAACTTCTCTGAAATTTTGTTTTAAGATGTGTGTAAATGATCTCATGTTAAAACAATTGTCCCTTTCCATCAATGGGAGTGAAAATGGTTGTCTGACTTTATGGTAAGTTATGGCTGAAATCCAGACAATTATACTAGGGGGAAGATAACGATGTCTGGGATTTTGGCTCAAAACTTGTATAAAAGACTGGGAGTACAGATTCCAGGGATGACATGTACATGAAATGTGATGACCTCTTGACATATCACTACAGATCACAAAGAAAAGTTTAACGTGGAGAGAGAGAGAGAGGGCCATCTTGTGGATGTAAATAGCGTTATTACTAGTGTTTTGAGAAATTCACAAAAATTATGATAATAATATGCCTGATGTCACTGTATAATGAGATGGTTCTTTAACCAATCAGAGCAGATTTTCATAAGAGGGTTTTCATAGTATAAATATGCAAGTTGAGAGAGAAAAGGGGTTTTTCCTTTTGAGTCTCTTGGCTTTTCCTCTTGGTTCCTGGGTCCATTCCTGCTGACATTCTTGCTGACTACCTTAGAAATCCTAAGAAATCCACACACTTGGGCTAGTAACTATTTATTTTCTTTATTTAAATTCTGCAAAAGTTCGGAATCATAAACACATTTCTTCTATATTTGAAGAAACCTAATTTTCTTATAATTGTCTTAAATGGACTGGCCAACCATTTGGGATCAATTATAATAAGCTATATTAGCTGTAGAAATTCTGGAATTTAAGCAGAATTCATTCATTTATTGGTAAATTGTTACATTTTGCCAGATAAGTGTAATATAGTTAAATAAAGTGGTTTATATATTAGTTAATATAATTTCTGTTATTTCTAGAATATTGTGTTTCTGGAAAGATTGTAATAACTAATATTGATCTGGGGAATTCTTTGAATTCATTTATTAACCCTTTAACCACTATATTGTCCATTTATTTGAGGTATTTCTGTGGATTTCTTTGTGTTGGTTTTGGATCTAAACTTTTGTAAGTGAAAGCTTCTTTTATACTTTCACTAGACAAAAGAAGCTGCTATCTTGGGTGTGGCATCCTATCTTGATAAGTGGATTAACCCTTGAAGTGCCTATAGGTTTTACATAGGATTACTATAGTTATGTTTATGATATATGTTGCATTAAGTTGGTATACTGTTCTAGACATATATTATTGGATTGATACTAAGTATTTTCTGATATAATCTGTTATTGGCTATATTATATGCAATTTATATGTTTTGTTCAGAAGGTATGCAGTATTTGTGATTGGTAGATAATTAAATTATAGGGATTTAAATTCTATTCCAGTTAGTCTCTAAATTTGATTATTATATATGGTACAAGGACAGTTGTCAGAGGACCTGTCTTAATATTAAAGCTAATTCACCTAACAATATACCTTAAACCTTAATTACCATAGTTTATACAGTTTCTGGGGTAGAAGGTATTCATATACACTGCTGCCAACTGCATTTTATTAATTGTAAGTATCAGTTATCCTTTTCTATGCTGCTGAGTGCAATTATTGTTATCTAATAACCCTGAATATACCTATGTGTGGTTAACCCTTTAATTTCTGGTAATCCTCATGGTGATTATTGTGGTTTGAGTTACTATATATCTATTGTAATTGCTGGTCACTCAATTATTTCATTGTTGCTTACATTTTTATAATATATATATAATATTGTACTTTAATAAATTATACATATTTTTGCACAAATATGCGGGATTGATTATTTCAATCAGTTCTTTACTGTGAAGTAATGTGTCAATACCTAATATAGTGTAAAGTTCTCAAAATTATTTAATATTGTCATTTATCTATTTATGTGAAGATTTCCAACCTGATTGGTTCTCTTGTTTTAACCCTTTGGATACCTTCATCATAATTAGTTCGACAATCTCTGGTGTCCTTCAGTGGTGGACCTAATGGCTTCTCGGTTGAACCGCAAGGTTCCTCAGTTCTGTTCCTGAATCTAGCTTTTACAGTATATGTAGTGGTCATACTGCGGTGCTTTGCACTGGTGTATGCATTTTCCCTAATTCCTACAGCACTGTGGGAAATCAGGATGAAGCTGGCTCATTATTCTAATCATCTCATTCTAGCCCCATTCAGATTTTCTCACTCAATCTGCATAGCCGCTCCATCTGCATACAGACCTCTTGACTCAGGGTCCGTTGTGTCATCCAAAGGTGGAGAAACTGGCTTTGATGGTTTGGCTCTTTAAGCCAGTATCCTGAGGAAGAAGGGGTTTTCTGACTTGACCATTGCGTTAAAGGTTGTAATCGGGTTTCATCCAAATCGTATCATAGGGTATGATCATTATTCTTTAAGTGGTGTGAAGACAGGTGGTTATGGCCTCAACCTTTTTTTCTTCCTATCAATTTGTCCTTTTTCAATATGGTTTTTAAAAAAGGGGCTTGGTCTTAGCTGTACTAATGTCCAGATTTCATCTCTTTTTTTTTATCCATAGCTAAAAAAAAAGATGTGCAGACTTTTGTGAAAGGAATGGGTTATGTCTACCCAGTCTTTCTGGATACCACTCCTCAGTGAGACTTGAACTTGGCTCTAGGAATTCTTCAGAAGACTTCTTTTGAGTCTGTCTTTGGTTTCTCTTTGCTTGCTATTATGTCCGTTCTGAGGGTGGCCAAAATTCCGGCTTTGTCTCGTAAACCTCCCTTTCTGGTTTTCTGCTCTGGTAAGGTTTCTCCCTAAGGTTTTGTCAGAGTTTCTCATTAACCATGAAATTGTGTATCCATTCTCTCTGTCCTTTACCATCTAACAGACAGCAGTAGGACCTTTGTATTTTGGATGTGGTTAGGTGCTTAAATATTAAGTTCATGGCACACAGCCCTTTCAAAAATATGAGTCACTATTTATCATTCCTGAGGGCCCTCTTGCTGGCCAGGCTGTATCTAAGATAAGAGTGGCTTCTTGGATTAAGGCTACCATTTGCCAGGCTTATGTTCTCAAGTAGACGCTGTTGCCCTTTTGAGATGGGCCATTCTACCAGGTCAGCCAGTGCCTCTTGGCCATACAAGAACCAGGCCTCTGCTAAACAGCTGTGTAGGGAGGTGATGGGGTCATCTCTTCACACATTTGTCAAACACAACTGTATCAATGTGCTGGCTTTGGCTGAAGCCAGTTTCAGTCAGAGGGTCCTACAGATGGTTGTGTCTGTGTAGAGGTCTTCTTGGCTTTATTTTTGGCTGTAACCTGCTGTTTTCTCTTTCCCTCCCTGAAATCTTGGTGGATGTTTGGTATATCCTCATGGTTTCTGTGTTCCACATAGGAAGTAGAGAAAAGGGCATTTTTTTGTTTGAGTCCCGGGGCGAGTCCTCCTGGGTTCTCTAATTTAGGGGATTCTCTTTCCTGCTTTGCTTCTTTTTTCTTAGCTATTTGTTATACATTAAAACTGGATTAGTAGACTGGCTGGGTTAAAATGAAGCAGGGAAAGAGTCTGCCTCTGAGAGCCTTTTAAGGCATGTTCCCTGCCTTCCTGCAAGAGGATACTTTATCCATGGCTTCTGTGTTCAACATGAACAAAGCAAAAGGGTTTTACTTTGGTAAAAATGCAAAAATCCCCTTTTGAGAGCGGTAGCTTAACATTGCATCTATAACAAATCAAGACTGGATGCAGTTTTAGACAGGGTGCATATGTGTCTTTTAATACCCAAGGTAGCACATCAGTAAAGAGACGCCTCCAGTGTTCATCTTTTTCTAGTTTACCAGGAAGTATTTAAAGTTGGCATGCAAAAGGACAGCTTTTTATACGAATGGCGAGGTTTATAATCCTTGTAAACAATAATCACCATGAACGCTGACTACCAGTTACTGGTCCATTTGCACTTAATTCTTTTGGCACCTTTTGTCTTCACCCCCACAAATGTGCATCCATCAACGGCAATCTCTCTCCATTAGGCTCTATTGTTAAATCATGAAACTAAGGGAGGAGGCTTATGAAAACAAAAAAATAACTTCAATAGAATGGCTGTAATCATATACTCAGTGACTCAGGAGATCCATAACTGGATAATAATAGCAAGTTACATCTGATGACTCCAGATGGCAGAACATAAAATAAAGAGCAGCAATAACTGTAATCTCGAAAGGCCTTGTTTAATAATCCTATTGATTCCCCATGTGGTTATTTTAAGAGACTGCAGCCCCTGCTAAACCAGTACTTGGTATCATAAGCAATTTAACTTGACAATAAAGGGCCATTGTACTATGAGTGTAACATAGGCTGGTGTTCACATTTAACCCTTTGACTACATTGCAGTACTAGCGTCTCTGGCATCACCCACTTGCACTAAAAGGGTTAGATCTTTTCTGCAGTGCCTTTAAAAGGGAATTATGTCTCATAAATAAGTGTCTCTTAACTTGTTTAACACATTGACTTACCTTGGTATGTATTCATACAGGTTTGTGGATTATCTATTTCGTTTTTTTGTATTACCTCAGTTGTTCAGCAGAATGTAAGCTCTCAAGAGCAGTGTCCTCTTTCCACTTGTTTCGGTGTATCATGTTATTTGTATATTTCCCTCTGTACAGCGCCAGTGAATCTGTGGGTGCTTTGTAAATAAACTAGTTGAACAGCCCATTACACAGGCCACAGTGCCACTGCCACCTGGTCGCGGGGCAGTCACGCGCAGTACAAGCTGCCCGCGCCACGGCTGATACAGAGCTGGAGGCTCCTTCAGAGCGCCCAGCTCTGTATCAGCCGCGGCGCGGGCAGTCTCTACTGTGCATGACTGCAGCACGCGCAGCAGTGTCTACTGAGCATGTCGCGGTGTTACACGTGATTTAGTGAATTATTATATAGGATTATAAGAAAATAATAATATATTGTTTTGTACTGATATCTGCCTAGGTTATTCCTCCTCACAAAAAAATAAGCTTTGGTAGATCAATGGAAGGTCACTAATCTTTACCATACTGTAAAGTGAAACAACACACCCACAACATGGAGCGGTGGGTCAGAGTAAATGGCTCACAGACATCCCTGCTCTGACAAATGTAATCTTACTGGGGGATTAGAGGATGCTGGGGGACGACAGACTGACAGCCCTCATGACACATACCCCTTCCGACTGACACCCCACTACCCTTGTAACTATCCCGGGGGGGGGCAACCGGGCGGTGGTGCACCTTGTTGACTTCTCTAAACCACCCTTGTTATAACTGACACACCTACCTTTCCACAACTTTTTCTTTTTATAGTTTTCGTGTTTCATCCACTTCAGCTTCCTACTACACCAAGCTGATGTTCCCTAAAGTGAGCTCCAGAAATCACAGAAGTAATACAGTTAAATAAGGAAAAAAAGGCTCATAATGCTTGCAATGAGCCGTTCTGCCTTAATGTTACTTAATGTAGCTCAAAATTGCATACAAATGAAATACAGATCTAAAGCAGCTGTGAGTGGTTTTGTGTTTTTTATTTATAATCCTTTGCATCATGATGGCTAATTGTTTCCCCTTCTTGTAAACTGGAATGAAGATATGTGACTTGTGTTTTATACAAATATTAGTGAGTTGATTGTTCCCTGTTATTTTTACAGTGCTCTTTAGGTACAGTTAAGCTAGAAGTTGGAAGAATTAAAGCAGGTCCTTTTCATTCAGAACGAAGAACATCACAAAGTAGTCATGTGAGTATAAATACTATTTATCTTCTGTCTGTATCATGTGACATTTTCACTTCATCACTGAGAATTACAGGGTATTGATGACCCCTTGGAATCTAACCCTTTAAGCTCCAACATGCTATATGTTTTGTGTAGGTGGGGAGCCAGATCTCTCCTACAGGCATACAGGCACTCACTCACATACATGTGCACGCACCCTTGTGCACACACACGCATGCATGCATATACACACGCACATAAACACACACCTATTTGTGCTCTTGCATGCTACACATATGCACACAAATAAAGATTAAGGTAGACATTATTATGTGCGGTTAAGGATACAATTTTTCTCTGGCTGGTAGTTCTTACTAAGAACAGCAGGAAATTCCATGGTTTTCAAATATATCAGTAGAAATGTAAATGTAAAAAAAAAATGTCCTGTTTTTCTTATATTACCACTTTCTTTTAATGCATTTGCACACACACACCAGCCGAGGGGTAAAAAGGCAAGTGACCCTTCATTTGAGGTGTCTCGTTTAATATTTTGCCTTGTTTACTCTTTTCACCATATCTGTAATTATTACCATTTTAGCACACTCAGGTAATAATAGAAAATAATTAAGTAATAATAATAATAATAATAAATAATATGATTAGTGTCATTTAGTGCTCTGTCACTCCCTATTTTATGTCAAATAATACCAATGTGGTACCATGTTTCTCGGGTTTTCAGTAGGTAAAGTAGTATCTTTGAAGTGGAGGAACTGTTAAAGGAAAAAATAAACATTTTTTTCTTTAGCCCCATCTTTTGGAAACATTTGTGCTCACCAGCCTAGGGGTAGAAAGGCAAGTAACATCTGATTTGATGCAATGGGTTGTCTTCTTTCCAAAATGGTATTACTTGTGTACATTTTCTGCCTGTCTCTAGCGGAGCAGACATAACATATTTGAAAAATGCAAGAAAAAACAGTTTTTTCTAGTCATCATTTTGTACTTTTGGCACCCCCTATGGTATGTCATCTCTTACCAGCGGGTATTGTTTTTCTCGGGAGAGGGACTAGGAATGTCATAGTTTTCAAGATTTCAATACATATGAAGGTTTGGAAATGTAAAAAAAAATGCTTACTTCCCATTAGTGCCATTTTCTGGAAACAGTTGTGCACGCCAAACTAGCAATAGAAAGGCAAATTACTCCTGATGTGATGCAGTGGATTGTCTTCTTTCCAAAACTGTAGGCGTTGTCTACCTTTGTTTCATTTATTTGTTACAGGCAAACCATATTGGAAAAATGCAATAAAATTACAAATTTTGGCAGAGGTAGTTTTGTGTTTCTGGTGCAACCTATGGTATGTCAGCTCTTACCAATGTATTGTTATTTCTCTTGTGAGACAAGCTACAAATGAATATAGTAGAAAGTTTCATAGCTTTCAAAGATTTAAGTATATTTGAAGATGTATAAATTAGTAAAATGCATATTGTTTCCTACAATGCCATTTCTGAAAACGGTTTTGCACATAGGCTAGGGGTAGAAAGGCGAGTTACCCCTCATTTTATGTAGGGGTTTGTCTAATTTCCAAAATTGTTTGCATTGTCTACCTTTTCTTCATGTCTCTGGTTGTTACAATTAATTAATTGCAGGTATATCATAAAATAGCAAGATAACTGACAGATTTTTGACCTTGGAATTTTTTGGCCTTAGCACCCCCCTTTCATAGCAAACCAGCCTTGGGATAGAAATTTAAGTGACCAGTCTCAGAAATTGCTTGCAGGGTTACATGGATTGTTTCTATTTTGTGCCTGAATTGCAAAACGCTGCAACGTGTGTGCCTTTTTTACTTTTTCAATTGCTAATTTTTATAAAATGACAAATTTTGGTTATTTAGGAAGGTGAATTAATACTAAGCTTAAACAATTAACATTAGATAGCTTGACACAGAAACACTACACTCCAGGACAGTTGTTTTGTAATTTACTTTACTGGAATTTAATTCTGGGTAAAAAAAAATTTGGTCAAGTTTGGAGGTATCCACAAACCAGTGATATCGTTTGAAAGTACATGGTCTGAAAAACAACAAAAAAAGTGTGTGACATTTGTGGGTCTTTCATAGAAAAGCACAAAAATTATTATTTGACTGAAAAATGCAATGAAAGTGTGAAAATATGCTTAGTACGCTAGTGGTGAAAAGGCTTAGCAGTGAAGTTGTTAAAGGTACAGTAGACATTTTGATGAAAAACATGATATAGGCCTTTTCCTGTTCACAAAAACAAGGGTACTGTGAAATGTAAATGATTTACATTAACATACCTCTCTTCCTTAACCATCTGAGTGCCAGAGGGGCATAGCAATGCCTTGAATACCCCCTGGCACTCAAAGGGTTAAACGGTTAAACTGCTTTTTTTATTGTGGCCACCAGGTGGTGCTGCTCTTATCACTTATTATGGAGAGCTGCAGTCAGTTTTTTCATAGAGTGTATTATTAAAAAAAAATAATAAAGATTAGCTGTTTGCTGCTAACAGTTTCAGCTGTATTACGTTTTGAACGAAAAATAATCTACCAGCCGTAGGTGTACTCTTGATTCACTTATCAGGTAAAGCCCGATAAAATATATTTTTTTTCCTTAAAAAATGTATTGCTTCTTTAAGATCAAACTTGTGAATACGTCCACTTTAATATAATAATGCACTACCAGTATGAAGAACCGTTCTATAACATATACTATACTAAGAACACCTATGCTTTTAGGTCAGTGAAGGTAGCAGCAGTCTTACATCATTCAGTTTCCCAGCATCTGGATCTACTCTACCTGATCCTTTTGACAGTACATCCAAAAAGAGTGATGGTAAGTTTTCATTATATAGCATTAGTTCAAAGCTTAACATAGCCCCTAGATGTACAATATGGATTTGTATTTCCTAAATGGACACTGAGGAAAAAATAAATCTCTTGACTTATCTTCTTCAAGTGTGTAAAGCATTCTGGGAGCTAGGTGTAAGCTCCACGTTGAACATTTGTCTCCTATCATTAGATTTTAATGGTGTTTTCTACTGCTTGGCCCGATTGTGTCAGTAAGTGATGTTCAGACAGCCTTTGTGTAAAAGATGATTCTTAAATCACAAGTTTTCTGCTGAGTTTAAAATACCCTTTCTGGATGTATGGCGACATGGTAAATTAAAGCCTATTGCTCTTCATGAAGCCTTTCTAATCATTACCATATTGCTGTAACATTATTCATTGGCTTCCAGACTTGTGCTTCTTGCACATTCCTTTTGGTATACAAATGTAACCTATTTTTTACAGTACATTGTAGCAGACATACATAAAAAAACCCATTGATGTACATGACTTTGTACATTAGAGCTATTCTGTAGCAAAAACAGCTGCACCATATGAGAAAATTAGAAATTCCCCTTAATTTAAATGAGACTTTTAATCCCTTGACTGTCAGAAAGGTCTTCAGTGCATTGCTTTGCATTCCCATTTAAATAGTTGGGAATTTTTACTTGACCCTATGCAAGGCTTACATTAATTTGCATACAGGCATGTCTGCTTCCATCTGAGTCTGGCTGCATTCTGTGTGGCCCTAATCAGAGCTCCAAATAGATGTCTTGGGGAAACTGTACTCTCTGCAGACAGGAGAGAAGACACAAGCTGCACCCAACACTTTGTCTGCCATACAGATGTAAAGATGACTGTGTTTAACTCCTTGGATGCTTATTTAGCTGTAGAGAGCTCCTCATCCAATTTGTCTGTTGGCTGTTCAGTGCACAGGATAGTTTCAGGCTGACTTACTTTCCTTGTTTTTATAATTATCCCCATGGCCAGTGTTAGGGCTCAGAATTGTTAACATTCAATAATATCTGTGGGTTGCCATGATTGCTGCCTTGCAAGGTGGGATGACAGATTGTCGGCAATATACTGGGCTGCATACACATTTGTTTAGGATACAATCTCCCCCAAAATGTCTACTCCCTAAAATAAATTAAAAACCTGCACATGGGTAAATTCAGACATATCCTGTTGAATTCTTGGCTTGGCTGTGAATTCAGGAATTTCTGAACACTATGCAATTGGTGGTACCCGTTCCCTAGGGTCAAGTTGAGGGATTATACTTGGAGCTGTATGACTCTTCTTAAAAGGGGGCCCATTGTGATCACTTGATGTTTCGCTAAACTGGGCTATATCAAAATCTATTGTAGTATCAGTGTCCCAAAAATGTGAGGCCAAAAGGGCATACACCTCTTCAGCAATATACATTTGCTGAATTATGTTACCTACTTAGCTACCTACCCTAAACTATGTAATGAATGCCTAATTTCTACTAAATAACTACCGACCCACACTTGCAAACCTACTTAACATACACGCCTATGTAAATTATTATTTTTTTAGATTATTTTTTATTATTATTACATTAACCTTTTATAGAACAACCTAAAGCCTAATTCTACTTAATTCCCCCAATCAGCGACTACCCACCAAAGCTATATATAACACAAACCAAATCAAATTGCAAAAATATATAAATTAACCACAACTGGTCACTATTCTTATGTAAATACTATTAAATTAATAAAATTAAAAAAATTGAAAAAAAGGAAACAAAAATATCAACCAAATAAACTGCAGGAAAAATCTAACCCCAAATGGTCACTATTCTTATAATAACGGTATTCTTTAAAATATTTTGTTTAAATCCCTAGGCCTAAATCTAATCCTAAACCTTACCCTAACCCACGTATACCCTGAACCAACCTGATTGTAAATAATCAATCAATTTCAATAATTCAATTTTTTTTAAAATAAGGAGGGGCCAAAAAAACCCACAGATCAGCACAGCTGATCACTGTGATTAGTGAAGGGCAAATGCAACAATTGATCACTGTGTTTACAGTGAACAAAGGGAGTATTTTTTTTCCCCACAAAAAAGACACTCTAACGTCACTGGAACACTTTGTATCAATTTGCAACAATATCTCTTCTCACTATCTAACTATCTCCCTTTTGCCTCTGTGATATGGCTTCTAACACATGATTTGCTATTTTAACGAATCACATGGGCTAAAACTAAATGCTCCGGTGCTGGAGCACTTAGTAACAGCCTTCTCCCATCACTCTTTGGGGCGGAGATGGGAGAATTAACTCATGGCATGTTAGGACCATCACCGATCCTTAACCCCTTCAGTGCCAGAGGCTCGGGCCATTTTCTGAACCCTGCAGGCCAGACACTTTTTCAACATTTTTGCTATCCTTCCGTTTAGGCTTGATTTCCTCTGGGGATTTTTAGTTACATATGGAAAACTATATATTGTTTTTTTCAGAACGAATTGAGCTTTCTTGTGATACCTTACATGAAGAGAATTTTACATCGTGCAAAAAGCTATGATGTCATAATGACAAAAAAAAGTGAAAATTTACTCATTTTGCTAAAATCACATACTATGTATCAAAAATATTTACCTTGATTGAAAAAGTTTCAATTATTTGAAAAAGCCTCGAGTCCCCTGAGTAAAAAAATACCAAATTTGTATAGTTTTACCTACGTCCATGGCTAGCGTAGAGCCCTAATCACCAGCAGCGCAAAATGACATTTTCAACTTTATAAACTAATATGCGCATTCTAGGGTTTTTGTGGTAAAACTACCCTAAAACAGTGGAATAACTATATAAAACTATATATTTCGGAAAAGTAGACAACCTGCCGCATCTAATGAGGGGTAACTTGCCTTCTTACCCCAAGCCTGGTGTGCACAAATGCCTCCAGAAGATGGCGCTAATGAAAAAAAAGGCATTTTCTTACATTTCTGCCCCTTCAAATGTACTGAAATTTGTGAAAACCATGGCATTTCCAACTGTATTCATTAGCTAGTGCTCTTAGGAGAAAAATGACACCCCATTGGTATGAGTTTAACTACCTCAGGGGGCGTTAGAAGTGCAAAATGACACCTACTACAACCTCAAATTTTTCTAACATTTTCTCAAACATTACTTGTCAGTACACAAATGGTTATAACAACTACAGAAGTGAAGAAAGGGCACACAAACCATACCATTTTGAAAAGAAGACACCCTGCCGCATCTAATGATGGGTGACTTGCCTTGTTACCCCAAGCCTGGAGTGCACAAATGCCTCCAGAAGGTGGCACTAATGAAAAAAAAAGGCATTTTCTTACATTTCTGTCCCTTCAAATGTACTGAAATATGTGCAAACCATGGTATTTCCAACTGTATTCATTAGCTAGTGCTCTTAGGAGAAAAATGACACCCCATTGGTATGAGTTTAACTACCTCAGGGGGCGTTAGAAGTGCAAAATGACACCTACTACAACCTCAAATTTTTCTAACATTTTCTCAAACATTACTTGTCTGTACACAAATGGTTATAACAACTACAGAAATGAAGAAAGGGTACACAAACCATACCATTTTGAAAAGAAGACACCCTGCCGCATCTAATGATGGGTGACTTGCCTTGTTACCCCAAGCCTGGAGTGCACAAATGCCTCCAGAAGGTGGCACTAATGAAAAAAAAAGGCATTTTCTTACATTTCTGCCCCTTCAAATGTACTGAAATATGTGCAAACCATGGTATTTCCAACTGTATTCATTAGCTAGTGCTCTTAGGAGAAAAATGACACCCCATTGGTATGAGTTTAACTACCTCAGGGGGCGTTAGAAGTGCAAAATGACACCTACTACAACCTCAAATTTTTCTAACATTTTCTCAAACATTACTTGTCAGTACACAAATGGTTATAACAACTACAGAAGTGAAGAAAGGGTACACAAACCATACCATTTTGAAAAGAAGACACCCTGCCGCATCTAATGATGGGTGACTTGCCTTGTTACCCCAAGCCTGGAGTGCACAAATGCCTCCAGAAGGTGGCACTAATGAAAAAAAAAGGCATTTTCTTACATTTCTGCCCCTTCAAATGTACTGAAATATGTGCAAACCATGGTATTTCCAACTGTATTCATTAGCTAGTGCTCTTAGGAGAAAAATGACACCCCATTGGTATGAGTTTAACTACCTCAGGGGGCGTTAGAAGTGCAAAATGACACCTACTACAACCTCAAATTTTTCTAACATTTTCTCAAACATTACTTGTCTGTACACAAATGGTTATAACAACTACAGAAGTGAAGAAAGGGTACACAAACCATACCATTTTGAAAAGAAGACACCCTGCCGCATCTAATGATGGGTGACTTGCCTTGTTACCCCAAGCCTGGAGTGCACAAATGCCTCCAGAAGGTGGCACTAATGAAAAAAAAAGGCATTTTCTTACATTTCTGCCCCTTCAAATGTACTGAAATATGTGCAAACCATGGTATTTCCAACTGTATTCATTAGCTAGTGCTCTTAGGAGAAAAATGACACCCCATTGGTATGAGTTTAACTACCTCAGGGGGCGTTAGAAGTGCAAAATGACACCTACTACAACCTCAAATTTTTCTAACATTTTCTCAAACATTACTTGTCTGTACCCAAATGGTTATAACAACTACAGAAGTGAAGAAAGGGTACACAAACCATACCATTTTGAAAAGAAGACACCCTGCCGCATCTATTGATGGGTGACTTGCTTTGTTACCCCAAGCCTGGAGAGCACAAATGCCTCCAGAAGGTGGCGCTAATGAAAAAAAAAGGCATTTTCTTACATTTCTGCCCCTTCAAATGTACTGAAATTTGTGCAAACCATGGCATTTCCAACTGTATTCATTAGCTAGTGCTCTTAGGAGAAAAATGACACCCCACTGGAATGAGTCGACCTACCTTAGGGGTGCCAGAAGCACATCACTACACCTACCTGTTTGCTTCTTCGAAAATGGCGGCTTGTACTAAAATGTCCATAACTGTTAGAGACATGAAGGAAAGGTATAAAAGGTATACCATTTTGGAAAGTAGACATTCTCCCGCATCAAATGAGGGGTCACTTGCCTTTCTACCCCCTGGGCTGAAGTGCACAAATATTTCCAAAAGGTGGCGCTATGGGAATAAATACATGTTTTTTTACATTTCCACCACTTCAAAGATACTAAAATCTTTGAAAACCATAAAATTTCCTGCTGTATTCAGTACCTGCTACCAACATGAGAAAAATGGTAGCCTATTTGTGTGGGTTAACATACAATATGTGGGTGCTAGGAACATGTACGTAAACCTGACACTTTTGTTTTTGAAATTATCTGCTTGCACTAAAATGGTTATAACCATAATAGATATGCAGAAAAGGTAGAGAAACAATGCCATTTTGGAAAGAAAACATCCTTCCGCATCTAATGAGGGGTCACGTGCCTTCTTACCCAAAGGCTGGTATGCACAAATGCTTCCAGGAGGTGGCGCTAGTGAAAAAAAAAGGCATTTTCTTACATTTCTGCCCCTTCAAATGTATGGAACTTTGTAAAAACCATGGAATTTTCAACTGCATTCATTAGCTAGTGCTCTTAGGAGTCAAACGACACCCCATTGATATGAGTTGACCTACCTTAGGGGGTGCTAGAAGTAGAAAACTACACCTACTACAACCTCTGATGTTTCTAACATTTTCTCAAATGTGACTTGCCTGTACAAAAATGGCTATAACACATTCAGAATTGAAGAAAAGGTAGATAAACCATACCATTTTGGAAAGAAAACAACCTGCCGCATCTAATGAGGGGTCACTTGCCTTCTTACCCCAATACTGGTGTGCATAAATGTTTCCAGAAGGAGGCGATATAGGAAAAAAATTGCATTTTTTTACATTTCTGCCCCTTCAAATGTATGGAGCGCTGTGAAAACCATGGAATTTTCAACTGCATTTGTTTGCTAGTGCTCTTAGGAGTCAAATGACACCCCATTGGTATGAGTTGAACTACCTTAGGGGGTGCTAGAAGTAGAAAACTACACCTACTACAACCTCTGATGTTTCTAACATTTTCTCAAACCTGACTTGCCTGTACGAAAATGACTATAACACCTTCAGAATTGAAGAAAAGGTAGATAAACCATACCATTTTGGAAAGAAGACAACCTGCCGCATCTAATGAGGGGTCACTTGCCTTTTTACCCCTAAGTTAGTTGGCACAACTATTTCCAGAATGTGGTGCTACAGGAAAAAATAAAATTTTGTTTTACACATCAGTCACTTCAAAGATACTA
The DNA here is from genome assembly GCA_037306005.1 of Rhinophrynus dorsalis. NCBI lineage: Eukaryota > Metazoa > Chordata > Amphibia > Anura > Rhinophrynidae > Rhinophrynus > Rhinophrynus dorsalis. Next base: position 395,347,104 of record CM074718.1, read on the forward strand.
AAATGGTTCAATGGCGTGGGATTTCCTAGGAGGACTTCTTGCCAGCCTAAGAAAAATGGTACCCCACTGCTGTGGGTTGACATACCAATTTACGCTACAGGAGCGTAGCTACCAGTGAAACAGAAATGGTAAAGCAAACAGTGTATGTGTGATTTTATGGCTAACAGATGAAAGAAGCTAGGGCGTCAGCCGGTGTACGTGCGGACCTGTGACTACAAGTGTAACAAAGTATGTGGGAGGGTGAGGGATTAGGCAGTGTGTGTGGGTATGAGCAGAGGAGCAAGGATGGTGGGGCAGTGTTTGATAGTGTGTATGGGAGATCTGTGACTACCAGTGTTGATAAAAAGTCCTGTGTGTGCCACAGGAAGGGGGTCGGCATTGAACTCCCCTCCTAGTGGCACACACAGGGTTAATTTGTGTTTTATTTTTTATTTTTTTTATTATATACCTCATTGAGGGGCATAAGGACCCCCTGATCCCTCCCCAATGAGGTCTTAGTAAAAAAATATATATATATGTCCACAAACAGGGGACCCGGAGAGTGCCACAGGGGTCTCCAGCGCATTGCAAAGCAATGCATTGGATCCTTGTGGCACTCAGAGGGTTAATTTTTTTTTAATCATTACTTGGTAATCAGAGCTTGTTGGGGGGCCATCAGGACCAATCATGATGGCCCCCCAACAATCTCTGATAACGAAGTAATGAGAAATGCCCTGTGTGTGCGCCGCAGAAGGGGGGCTGCATTGGCCCCCCTTGAGGCACACACAGGGTTAATTTTTTTTCTTTACTTTTTTTATTATGGACCTTATTGGTGGGTATCAGGACCCCTTTGATTCCCCCCAATGAGGTCTTAAAAAAAAAAAAAAAAAGGAATCAAAATAAATGTCCCTGTGAGTGCCAAAGGGCTCTCCAGCGCATTGCAAAGCAATGCATTGGACCCTTCTGGCACTCAGAGGGTTAATTTTTTTTTTAATCATTACTTGGTAATCAGAGCTTGTTGGGGGGCCATCAGGACCAATCATGAAGGCCCCCCAACAATCTCTGATAACGAAGTAATGATAAATGCCCTGTGTGTGCGCCGCAGAAGGGGGGCTGCATTGGCCCCCCTTGTGGCACACACAGGGTTAATTTTTTTTTCTTTACTTTTTTTTTTATTATGGACCTCATTGGTGGGTATCAGGACCCCTCTGATTCCCCCCAACGAGGTCTTAAAAAAAAAAAAAAAAAAAGGAATCAAAATAAATGTCCCTGTGAGTGCCAAAGGGGTTTCCAGCGCATTGCAAAGCAATGCATTGGACCCTTCTGGCACTCAGAGGGTTAATTTTTTTTTTTATTAATACTTTGTAATCAGAGCTTGTTGGGGGGCCATCAGGACAAATCCTGATGGCCCCCCAACAATCTCTAGTAACAAAGTAATGATAGAAGCCCTGTGTGTGCCACAGGAGGGGGGGGTGCATTTGACCCCCCCCTGTGGCACACACAGGGTTAAAAAAATGTATTTATTTTTTTTTTAATAATAGACCTCATTGAGGGGCATCAGGATCCCCCCTGATCCCCCCAATGAGGTCTTTAAAAAAATAAAAAAAAAACCCAAAGAAAAGACCCTGTGAGTGCTACAAGGGTCTCCAGCACATTGCAAAGCAATGTGCTGGGGACCACTGCGGCACTCACAGGGTTACTATTGTTTTTTTTTTTTAATTAATTTTTTTTTTTAGCTATTCAGACCTCGTGGGGGACATCAGGACCCCTCCTGGTGTCCCCTAAGTAATTGATCTCCCAGCCGATAGGCTGGGAGACCAATTTGGCGACTGCAGGAGAGCAGAAGCTCTCCTGCCTTTCACTCCTACCACCGGTAGGAGTGAATGGGACCGGGGAAACTTCCCCAACGTCATCAGTGACATGTCACTGATGACGCTGGGAGGCTTCCCCCGGTCCCGCCCACTCCTACCCGGAAGTTCGGGTAGGAGACAAAGAAGAGGAGAAGCTGCGCCTCAGCTGCGCTTCTCCTCTTCTTTTATTGATCTCCCAGCGCGATCGGCTGGGAGATCAATAACAGGGGGGACATGAGGAGTGATCCTCATGTCCCCCCACGATTGCCCACATTTTTTTTTTTTAAAATGCGGCCACTGCATGCCGGTTATACCGGCTCATGCAGTGACCGCATTTTAGTGGGTACATTGTACGAGCTTGGCACAGCGGGTACAGCTGTCCAAACTCGTACAATGTACCCACTTGGCACTCAAAGGGTTAACATTCTGAAAGTTGTGATGGTCCTGGCACGTCCATGGACCTTAACCCCTTAACGACCGGTGCATGCACTAGCGGCTGGCACTTGAGGACCATGGGGGATTTTTTTATTTTTTTTAGATCCGATTCAGGGTTCCCTGAGCGGTGTGCTCTGAATTCAGGAATTCAATGATGTGACAGAACTGTCACTGGTCCTTAAGTGCCGGACAGCCGTGATGGTCCTGGCACGGCATTGGACGTTAAGGGGTTAAGTGGTCTACATTGTGGCAGGTTACTTCTGTATATGTTTTTCTTTACTTTTTCTATGTATTGAAACAAGGAAGTATTTTCTAAGGTTATAGTGACTTTTCAACAGCATTGTAAACCCATCAAAAAACTGAATGCATTTTACTTTAAATTATCTGGCATTACAGAAACTAAAACATGAGTAAGCTGTTATGTTTTATTCTTGTGTAATTAGTGCTGGAAAAAAATACAATGCATAACTTAAGTCATAGCATTGTATTCCAAAAGGTCGTGTCGTCTTTTCTTGCTGCTTTTTGAAGAATAAACATGCTGGAAGCCAACCAGCAATAGATCCATTGTCCATTGAAAATCAACTCTCTATTGTTTATTTTGTTTTTTTTTTGTCTGCAGCCTCCGAAATTCAAGGTCTCAGGACAGTGGAAATCAAAAAGGTATTTCTGTTTAGTACTTAGTTTTGTATAATTTGGCCACCTGTTTTAGTACAGATGAAGTAGTTCAGGTGCACATTCTTACTACAGGGGTCACTGAGAGGTCTGCATTTTGAAATTTACCTTCTTTACCTATGTGAGTTCCCTGAATGACTGAATTAACTACAAGTTCAACTTGTTTACTTTGAAACATTGTAATCTCCACGTTACATGACCCCTTAAGCACTAATTTTGTCTCCCCCCACACTGATGCTATTGCAGAGCAATGTTCTGGGAAATTCTGGAGCATCCAGACGGATAAACACTAACACCTCCTAATAATAGCCTCTCACTTACATTAATATGGCCACAAAGTCCTAATAGCCATCATGAACTTTTCTTTGCAACTTTGTTCCAGATATAACATTTTCAGTCAGTTCTGGGTGTCATGTCCATAGAAGTGGACATGACTGTTGCTGGCAGGACCTTTTGACCTTAATCTCCTCCCTCAGAAACTTCTATTTTTTTCACAAGCCGAAGCAGGTAGAGTGCATGAACTATAAAAGATTACCATGTGCAGTGGATGCAGTTTGAGGTCCATGATTCATGTTCACATCTGTGGATGTAACATCCAGGACTGCTAGATGCAATCATCTGAACCAGGGAGAAAGGGCAACATTCATAGTTTTATGTAAGATTTCTCTGTCTTCCAATACAGGTTACTGGTAATTCTGGGTAGGCGATCCTCCCCTTTAATTGTAGGCAGTAACAATTCTAGAATGCTATGCAGGGGGTGGAGCCTACCTTCCCTCCTTGGCTGCAGCTAGCCAACCAGCTCCAGAAAGATTTGTTCCTTGGTGAAGATAACACAGGCAAGAGAAAAGTTCTGCTATAGCTTTAGAAGTTTTTTATTTTTCTGTTAGAAATGGAATACCACTATTAGGCGGATTACCATATTTGACAATGCCCTTAGATGTGGCTAGCTCAGTGGCCAGGTGCTTTTTGTGGACCTTAAGCCCTGGGGGAAAAATCTTGGTTACAACTTCTTTCCTCAGGAGTTGCCCACTGAAGCTTCTTCTTTAAACATGGTAATCTGAAGACAGAAGATCTGCAGGAAAGGTGAGCGACCCTTTGAGTGCTGCAGGTCCACATGTCCCACAGTGCCCCTCCACAAAGGGGTTTTCATTTGGCGTTCCTATTGCACACTCCAGCACTCATTGGGTCTATCTCTATGTCTGTTGGGTGTTTGGACCAGTTTTATGTGGTACTTAACCCTTTAGCAGCTGGTTTTGCATTCATTTAGGGGGTTTTCTAACACTTTTCCTACTGGTTCAGTGTTTTTTGGGTATTCTAACATGTTATAGTGATGTTTCACGTCTTTCAGTTTTACACTTTCAATTTTGTAAAATTTGCGTTAAAGGCACGCTTTACTGCATAGGCGTCATTGCTCCATTCACTCCCATGGGACTGTACAGTTTGAGACATCTCTGCAACCGTTTAACCTAGTGACTTCAGAGATGGCTCATTTTACTTGTCTGCCCGTGCTCTATCATCCGGTTCATGTTTCTAGTGTGTTGGGGGCTTCAGGCCCTGTTTGGGGTACTTTTGTGGGTAAACTACATTTCCCATGAGATCTTGCTTCGTGCGCTCGTTTCTGATTGGCTCCCGCTGTGGCAGCCATTTTGTGATCTTTCCAGAATGAGTATCCTACGCAGGGCTTGGACTCTCCTCTGCTGATTAACCCTTTGCCTTCCAGATAAGTCTATTTTAGCGATTTCTGGGGTGAAACTTTAATCCTACACACTGTAATTGGGTGATTTCTTATACACTATGGTTATTTGACACTGTGAGAATGTCTATACCGTTGGAGCTTGGAGCCAGACCTAAGACTAAGGATGCTGGGGTCTCTGTATCCCCTATTGCGCATTGCTCTTCCTGTCATTCAGGGTTACCTAGAGAATTCTCAGGTCCTTTATGCCCAGCATGTTCTGATGTCCCTGAGAGTCTCCCAGGGACCTCCAGCCATGCATTAGAGCCAGTTTGGGTGCAAGAGTTCAAAGCTTCTACTAGGGAGCTTAGGTCCACATTGCAACTCTTTCCATCCCAGTTATAGGGGGTCTTTCATTCTTGGCAGACCCCCTCCGCCGTCAAGTCTTCCCTGCCAAAGCCTCAGGGTGTACCTGATGTGTCAGATTCCTCTGGAGAGGAACTGCTGGTGGATTCAGATGTTGAGGAATGTTCTGCGGTGGGCCCCTCTCAGTTTTTTGGGGACCCTTTTGAGGCTGCTCCTGAGCCCTCATCTGAGGGCCAGATCAGTGCTGTTTTAAATACCCTAAACATTCCCTTAGTACAGGAGGTTCCTTCTGACCCTTCTGATGTATTTCAGGAGCCTAAAAAGCCCTTTACTTGCTTTCCACCTAACCTCACTCTTGACCTCCTTGTGTCCGAAGAGTGGAAGAAATTTGCCATTCTTTATCCTTTTTCTAAGGCTGCACTTGCTCAGTGGGTTCATCCTCCCAAAGTGGATGCTTCTATCTCCAGGCTATCCAAGTCTACTGCCTTGCCAGTGAGTGATGTGTCTGCTCTAAAGGACTGGATTGACAAGAAACTTGAGGTCTCTCTCAAGTCCATCTTTGCCACTACTGGTTCTGCCATTTGTCCAGCATTCGCAGCAGCATGGGTGAACCGGGCCTTCGCGGTCTGGACTGAACAGCTCACTCTTGCTGTCCATCAGGGTTTTCCTACTTTGGATATGTTGCGCCTTCTTGCCAACATTTCTGAGGCACAGCACTATGTTTCTGCTGACTTATTTGATGCCATCCATTTGGTGGCTAGGGTTTCCACCATGTCTGTGGTTGCCAGATGGGCTCTTTGGCTCAAGATCTGGTCCGCTGACACTGCTTCTAAGAAAGCATTGCTCTCCTTGCCTTTTCAAGGCACATCTTTGTTTGGGCCAGATCTTAAGGATCTGATCAGTGAGGCCACAGGGGGTAAGAGTGTACTTCTACCCTTAGTTCCTAGGAAGAAAACACAGCTTAAGCGTAACCAGTATTTTTGTTCCTTTCAGAATGAGACACGTCCGGTGAACCAGACAGTTCCCTCAGCTCCGCATACCTCCTCCAATCCCAAACAGCAATGGAAGCCCAAGGTCTCCTCCAAGCCCAAGGCTTCCAAGCCTTCTTTGGCATGACTCACCGAACCCGAGTCCACACTCTGCTGTGGGTGTTCGTCTGCATCACTGTCATAGCATTTGGGAGGATTCATGGGTTTTACAGGTGGTGACGGAAGGGTACAGGATCCCTTTCATCTCTCTTCCTCCCTTTCTCTTCTTTCCTTTTCATACGCCTCATGGCGCAGAGAAACGCCGTCTGTTCGACGGCGTTGTTCAGGCGCTTCTGGACAAAAATGTTCTAGAGCCAGTTCCAGTTCAGGACAGAGGTATAGGTTTTTACTCTAACCTCTTTGTGGTCTCCAAGAAGGACAGCGGTTGTGGTCCCATTTTGGATTTAAAGGATCTCAACTCCTTTGTGATCCAGACTCATTATCACCAGGAGCCTCAACGAACTGTGATTGCTGCCATGTCCCCGGGGGAATTCCTCGCATCTCTGCATCTTCAGGACGCATACTTACACATTGCCGTTCATCCAGAGAGTCAGCAGTACCTCCGATTTGCCGGGGACATTTTCAGTTTTTAGCTCTTCCATTTGGTCTGTTGACAGCTCCTCAAGTCTTCAGCCGTGTCCTGGGAGCCTTAGTGTCCATCCTCCACTGAGACGGCATCAGAGTTACTCCATTCATGGACGACTTGCTTCTGAAAGCCCCTTCTGCGGAACTTCTTCATCAGTAGGTTCAACAATGCATTCATGCACGGGTGGATCATCAACTTGGACAAATCAGATCTTGTCCCATCCCAGTGTCTGGTCTTCCTGGGCCTCCTCTTCAATACCCAGAAGAACATGTTGTTTCTCACAGATGAGTTGGCTCACCAGATCGCCCACAGGGTTTTTGCGATCCTGGCTCAAGATCCAGTTCCAGCCAAGAAGCTGTCATCTCTAGAGGGGAAATTCATTTCCACCATAGAAGTGGTACTGTTTGCCATGGCACACACCAGGGACCTCCAGCAGTTTGTGATCCAGGTGTGCAGAGGTCAGCCGAACCTTCTGAAGATGTCAGTGTCCCTCCCTCTTTATGTGGAACTGAGTTTGTCGTGGTGGCTCGACCTCTTCAGTCTGCTGAAGGGCAGGTCCTTCCTGGTATCCTTCTGGACCACTGTGACGACGGATGCCAGCCTCTACGGCTGGGGAGCGGTCCTGGGTCGCCTGAGTGCTCAGGGTCAGTGGTCTCCAGAGGAATCTCTCCTTCCCATCAACATATTGGAGCTTCGGGCGATATTTCATGCCTTTGTCATTGGACATCCCAGAGGGAAAACTGTCCAGTCCGGGTAGAGTCCGATAACGCCACGGCCGTGGCTTACATCAACAAGCAGGGAGGAATAAGAAGTCTCGCCACTTAGTTAGAGGTCAAGGCTATTTTGTCCTGAGCAGAAGAACATGTTCCTGCCATATCCGCAGTGCACATTCCTGGTGTAGACAACATCACGGGCCTTCCTCAGTCAACACACAGTGGACAGCGGAGAGTGGGAGCTGCACCCAGAGGTGTTCACCCTCATTGTTCAGAAATGGGGTCTTCCTTACATCGACCTGATGGCGACAAGACACATCAGGAAGGTTCCGAGGTTCTGCTCTCGATGGAGGGACCCTCTAGCTGTGGCGGTGGATGCAGTGTCCATTCCATGGTTATTCTCTCTGGCCTACATCTTTCCCCCCTCCCAATGTTGCAGAGGGTGTTACGGAAATTACGACTGGAGCGTTATCCAGTCATTCTGATTGCTCCGTACTGGCCTCGCCAAGCTTAGTTTCCAGAGCTTCTGGATCTGTCAGTGGCGGAGCCATTCCGGCTCCCTTGCCATCTGGATCTTCTTCTACAGGGTTACCTGTGGAAGGAGGATGTTCATCGTCTAGCCTTGACGGCTTGGAAATTGAATCCTCAATATTGAGGAAGAAAGGATTTTCTTCTGGTGTGATGTCTTCTATGCTCAGTGCCCGCAAACCTGTTTCTTCCAAGATCAACAATCGTGTCTGGTCGACCTTCCTATCTTGGTGTGTTGGCAAGGACCTGTCTCAGGAATTTGATCTGCCTACGGTCCTGGCTTTTTTGCAGAACGGTGTGGATAAGGGCTTCAGTTGAGTTTCCTTTCATTTCAGATGTCTTCTCTCTCTGTTTTCTTTCAGAGGCGCATTGCCATCCTTCCTGATGTCATGGTTTTCTTCCAGGGTGTTGCTCATACTTGTCCTGCCTTTAAGATGCCTGCTCCTCTGTGGGATCTTACCTTGGTTTTGGGCGTTCTTCAGAGCCCTCCATTTGAATCTTTGGCTACTATTCCTTTACGCCTGTTGACATGGAAAATGGTCTTTCTCCTGGTGATTGTGTCTGTCCGCCGTGTCGCGGAGTTACATGCTCTGTCCTGTAAACCACCCTATTTGGTGTTTCACAAGGACAAGGCGGTGCTTCGCACCTCTCAGGAGTTTCTCCCAAAGGTGGTTTTGGAGTTCCACATCAATCAGGAGATTGTGTTGCCCTCTTTCTGCCCTGACCCCACCTCTGACAAGGAGAGGGATCTCCACTTGTTAGAAGAGTTGCATTGTCTCAAGTTTTATGTAAATCGCACTGAGTCTGTCAGGCAATCAGAAGCGTTGTTCGTCATTCCTGAGGATGCTAGGGCAGGAAGACCTGCATCCAAGCTGACTATTGCTTTTTGGATCAAGTCCACTATTCGTAAGGCTTATGAGCTGAGGAAGAAGCCTGTCCCCTTCAGGGTCACAGCTCATTCAGCACAATCTGTCGGGGCCTCTTGGACTTACAAGAATCGGGCCTCTGCTGATCAGTTGTGCAAGGCTGCCACCTGGTCGTCTGTGCACACCTTTTCAAAGCATTACCGTGTTGATGTACTGGCATCGGCTGACGCCAGCTTTGGGGGGAAAATCCTGGAGGCAGTTTTGCCTGTCTAGGATTTTCTTCGGTTCTTGGTGCTTCCTTCACTTTTGAGCCCCGTTGGCTCTGGTTCAGTTTGCTGTGTAACAGTTGCTGTGTTGTTACCCCTGTTCCGTGTCCGTTGACACATCATTTGTTTGTTGGGCTATCTCTGATCTGATGGTTCATATCTGCTCTGGTGACTTTGGGGGCCTTGCACCTGGTACTTGCCTTACTTCCCGCCTCTGGGAAACTCAATGGTTGGACATCCCAGAGTTACCAGTAACCTGTATTGGACGACAAAGAAAAGAGGATTTTAGTCTTACCTGTTAAAATCCTTTTCTCTTAGTCCATACAGGTTACTGGCCTCCCATCCTGTCGAGGGACTATGCTTGCCTCTCCTGTGGCAGACTGTGGGGGTCCTTTGGGGTCTTGCTCACAGGAGTCTTCTTTCCCTTCTACTATCTAGTCAATAGTTAGTGTCTCCAATTTTTCTGGAGCTGGTTGGCTAGCTGCAGCCAAAGAGGGAAGGTAGGCTCCACCCCCTGCATACAATTCTAGAATTGTTCCTGCCTACAATTATAGGGGCAGATAGCCTACCCAGAGTTACCAGTAACCTGTATGGACTAAGACAAAAGGATTTAACAGGTAAGACTAAAATCCTCTTTTCTTGGCCATAGTAAGGTTTGTGTGTTTAGTGGGAGGAGTATTATTTTGTGGTGTTAGTGTTCCTGCAACCCCTTTGAGTGCTAGATGAGTATGCAGCGCATTGTGAAGCGATGAGTTTCCTACCCCTCTGTCACTCGGTGTTATTGATGAGTAGACCTTTTTTTAAGCTGTCTAGTCTAAAAAAATATTATCCTAAAAATGCTCAGACATACCTCCCTTTTGTGCTCCCAGTCCTGACAAATGGGAAGTTTGTTTCAGTGATCTCAATTTACAATCAGTAGTTTAAAGTTTATTTTTTTTTAACAAACTTAATATACAGAAAGTAATTGGACAAATGATTATTGTGCAATTTTACGGACGGATAAGCTATTTTACTATTTTACTTTTAGCTGCTTGATCACTTCCAAGTGAAATATTCATATGTAACCTTAGATAGTAGTTGAGTTACCTGTGTTTTTTGTTGGAATACAAGGGATTACAAATCTCTACTCTCAGTATCATCTCTTCAGAGCTCCCAGGCCACTCACCTCTTTGCATTTATATATAAAGGCCGTATAAATTTAGCAAAGTGTTACAACCCTCTCAAAAACTCCACAGCACTGTAGGGAATAACATGATTCCCCAAATAACCATTGATTTAAACTGAGCATTCTAACCTCTTCAATGTTATATTGGTCTCCATTGCATTGCTTTATGAAGTAAGAATTGACCACTTTGCTTTTATATATGTCTCATTATATCAATATGTTTTGTTTTTTTTCCTTTCTTCATCAGGGGCCCTCAGACTCACTGGGCGTAAGCATTGCTGGTGGAGTTGGCAGTCCTCTGGGAGATGTACCTATTTTTATTGCCATGATGCATGCAAATGGAGTGGTGGCCCAGACTCAGAAACTCAGGGTATGATTCTTTCACGTTCTACCATAAACAGACACACACATAAATTAAGTGTATCTGGTTTTCTCTTTCAAGGGTTTGCATACCTTTGTACTATAACAGAGTCATTCAAACATATATTTTATTATAGGATATAGTAAATGGTTCCTGAACTATTAGGTGGGAATAATAATAATGGCATAACTTTATAACTGCAACAGTCCATTACACTTGAGGTCAGACATGCAGAATACAGACAGTAGAAATCCAGATTTTAAGAAGAGCCACAATCTGATCAAAGATGACTGACACACTTGTGCTCAAGGAGTGATAGAAAAATTTGCTTGCCATGGCCCTTGGGGACCAGAGTTATTCACACCTGGGAGAGTACGCAGAAACAAATGTGAGACTGCTTGACATTTCTTCTTGGTTTGTAGGGCCTATATACTTGAAGGTGTAGAATCTCCCCACTTTGATAGAATACTCTTACCAAAGAGACTTAGATATGGTTGATTTTCTAAGAAGAAAGGTACCAGGTCATCTCATTCTGTAATGCTGTATTTACTTTCTGTTGACGTAGTGGTGTACTGCTTTTCTGGTATAATGTAATTTCAGATAAATAGTTAATGTAATTTCAGATAAATAGTTAAGGGAAAAACAGAGCACAAGAGATCTAAGTATAGTGTGGAAACACAGAGCTATAGCATTATATATTAGAACATAGTCCCAATGGGCAGAACTGTAGTGATATAAGAGAAGATTTATATATAAGTGGGTAAATATATGTATTAATACATAATAAAAATGGCCAAAGTAATTTAAAAGATTATCTAAACAATGATATACAAATATCCTACTCAAGAAATGATATATTAAAATATAGTAGAAAAAAATGATATAAAGTTAAACAATAGAAGCAAGCAATCTGTGGATCACTACTAAATGTATTGTGATGGGCTAAGAGGATTCATGGATCTGGTTCAGGGTCAGATATATGGTAATATGATGGACTGACACTAGCTTGTCAAGGGATGGAAAAGGTCTGTGAGCATGTAGTAGAAAGGACCAGCTGGACCAAAGAAAAAGGTTCCGGAATCCAAGCAACCGGGCATCCAAGCAGTGGATTAGAGACATCTGACAAAACCAGTTGATGTGCTTAGAATACAAGTGGGAATCCGGTGATCAGAATGTATTAACTGCTATAATATGGCACTTAACAAAGATTTAATATTGTTAGCATTTGGACATGGTGGGGGGGGAGAGATCCTCATTCCCCTGTTTTGTCCACCTTTGAGTATATCCATCAGTGTTCATAGCTACACGCTCACAGACCTTTACCATCACTTGACAAGTGTTTCGGTCCCTGCATATTACCATTTATCTGGCCCTGAACTGGGTCCATGAATCCTCGTAGCTCAGCACAATAGATTTAGTTTTGGTCCACAGATATCTTGTTTATATATTTTACCTTTATTTTATTTATTTCGTTCTGCAATATTTTAATATGTCACCTCTTGAGTAGGATGATATATGTATAATATTTTTTCCATAGTCTATTAATTTACTGTGGCTTTTTTTTATTAGGTATTAATAAATATATTTACCCACTTATATATCAATCTTGCCTGATATCACTACATATCTGCCCCTTGGGACTATGTGCTAATATATATTGCTATATCTCTGTGCTTTCACACTACACGTAGATCTCTGTTTTTCTCTTTTATCTGCATTATATATTGTTGTCAGAATGGACTCCAGGTCTCCTACAACATCACAGAGAACCACCAAGACACCTCTCCTATCTAATCCCCATATGTCTCAGTCCAACCATGTATCCTACTTACTTCATTACCATCATCCCATATATCATTGAACATTTCTTCAACCTGTTGATTAACTTGACTGGATTACTAGGCAATCAGTCTGGGATCTTCATTCTTTTCCACTATCAAGGTTTACTGTTGACTTTCATATACTGATTGGTCTTCAACTAGGACTATTAGAGACTAACCTTTTTTTGAGTGTAATAGGTAGTTATATAAGTACTGCCATTACTATTTTGAGTTATTTAGTACCACTTTACCAGTGGTACCAGTTTGCTTCTCTATTTATGCATATATACTTATTTTTGTAGTAGTATATTTTACACATCACTGAAAACAGTGTGTACGTCTATTGGAGTGTGCATTTTTACACATCACTGAAAACAGTGTGTACGTCTGTTGGAGTGTGCATTTTTACACATCACTGAAAACAGTGTGTTCGTCTATTGGAGTGTGTATTTCTTCTATACTATTGCTATATAATAAAAAAGTACCTGGTCCTTCACCTGGCTGGAAATCACCTTTGAAATTTTCTAATTTTACTGTATATCCCCTCCTGTGTTAGGCTACATTTTTTGTTGCGTGTGCCAAATATATTTAAACATACTTTCTGCCTTTATCATCAAATATTCTGCTGTAAAGACTAAAGGAAAACAAACAAAATATATTTATAATGGTTTATTATTTCTTCTTTCTGTTCATGTATTTAAACAAATTGCGTATTGTATTTTGTAGAATCAGTCCACTGTAAAAAAAAAAAAAAAAAAAAAAGTTTCCACTTTGGAAATAAGTAGTTTTGTATTATTTCCTTTTTTTTGGTGTTTCCCCTCCTGTGTTAGGCTACATTTTTTGTTGCGTGTGCCAAATATATTTAAACATACTTTCTGCCTTTACCATCAAATATTCTGCGGTAAAGACTAAAGGAAAACAAACAAAATATATTTATAATGGTTTATTATTTCTTCTTTCTGTTCATGTATTTAAACAAATTGCGTATTGTATTTTGTAGAATCAGTCCACTGTAAAAAAAAAAAAAAAAATGTTTCCACTTTGGAAATAAGTAGTTTTGTATTATTTCCTTTTTTTTGGTGTTTTACAATTAATATTCAATATTTTGTCGACTGGTTAAGAATAGCATATCCTAATATTTTCCTTGAGTTTATATTGCTTTGACCATCAGCTGGAGTAGAGTATACCATGCATATAAAGGTCTAAAATCTCCCAACTTTGACAGAAAGTCTCCATAGAGCACCATAAGGGTTGGAGAGAGTATAATCACTGAAGAGGCGTATCCAAGGTTGTTTTCTAAAAAGAAAATGGACCAGGTAACCTCACTCTGTAATCATGTCTGTAAGAAGAGGAACATCTCCTAATATTTTCCATGAGTTTTTATTTTGTTGAGTTAACCAGCAACTGAAGCAGGATATAATATTTTTATTACTGAATATTGTTCCAAAAAACGTAAGTATGCTTTAATCCAGAAAGAATGCTACACTTTAATGAAATAGACAGAGCATTTATTGCAATATTTAAAGACTATTGCAAACTGAAACTCACTAACAGTTGTTTTCAACAAAAGATCAATTGAAAAGAAAAAAAAAAAAAAAGAAAAAAAAAAATATATATATATATATATAGTGACTCCACCAACACAAAACTGCCTAACAGAGAGAGAAAACCAGAGCCGTTTACGGGACAACACAGCCAAACTCAACCAGTATACCTGATGGATCCCACACTTACTTGCATGAATCAGCCTGCAAAGGATCCCGTGATGAAATCACACAGCTTCTGCCTGCAAGAGCTGGTGACTGACCACACGTGCTCTAACCTCCACCACTTTGCTCCAAGAAAGAATGGCACTGTGGGACTAGTGGCGCGATGCAAGAAATATTTGCATCGGATAAAGGCATTTTTGTACGCAGATAGATTTTGTGCATGTTCTAATCCAAGAAGCTGAATACCGAACTCTTCTTGAATTGTGCATAAAAAATTCCATTTTATGGCAACAGTACACAGACGTATAAATTCATTTGCAATAGCAGTTCTTGCATTAGGCGCATTCGCTATTCCACTCACACAGATTCGTTAATCTTAGCCACAGCCACATAAAAAATAAATATATGCAGCCATTCGCTAATCTTGAATTTTCATGTGCAATTCAACAAAATCATGCGCAAACCTATTTCCTAGTTGTTTTCACACAGGAAATAGTGATTGCGCACGTTTCCTGCATGGCGCCATAGGTCTCTGCTCATCTTATGCCGTTCCCTGCCTCAACAGCCTCTGCATGGTAGGAGGAGGGAGAGCCAGGTCAACGAGCCACCAGTGGGGTAACGTGACTTTGGGTGCGGGATGGATAGAGCCGCATCATTGTGGACCTGTGAAGCAGCTGTGGCCTTGCAGCTTGGGTTGCACTGGCCTGAACTGTGGGACACTTTGATACATGCCCGTCGGGGAGGGGAGGCAGGGAATCTTTGACCCTAGCTCGCTCATGTGCCCTCTTGCAACATTGTATGTCAGTCGAATGTATTCCCAAAACTGTTTCCCTAACCACAAGGGGTTGATTTAAGTTTTACTATTACATAATGTATTCATTTTGCAGTGTCTAACCATTTCTTGGTTTCATGATTGTACTCTTCATTGTGCATATTGAAATGCTTTGCGATGTTAAGGAAACCATCACTCCCTTTCCGTTTGGATCTCCTCATTGGGATTTGGACATACTGTATAGATTTTGTGGTGTGTAACCATTTCTTTGTTTCATCATTGAGCAAATTGAATTGCTTTACGTTGTTAAGGAGACCCACACTCCCATTTCATTTTTTGGATCTCCTAATTGGGACATAGTCATAGTCTAAGGACTTTTACACTTTGTATGTCTGAAATATATATATATATATATATATATATATATATAAGAGAGAGAGGCTCATTTCATAATTTATGTCTCCTCAGGAGACACACACACCCAGGGGTGGCACTAAGGAGGAGTTACTGCTCCCATTGGGTGATTCAGTGGGGGCGTGATTTTCACAGGCCCACTATCCAGACCACCCAACACTTTCCAAGTGACTGAAAAAACAAAATGGCTGCCACCCGCTCCTACACCACAGACACACACTACACATACACACACTCTCTGTCACACACACACACACCTGCCGTACGGTGCACAAGGGACTGACAGCGCAGGCGCACGGACGTCACTGTGAAGAGACGTCCGTGCTTCCTGCTCCTGTAAAACGCCGAAATCTTGAGAACCGGGTAAGATTTCTGGCGACTAGCGCTACTAAGCAGCTAGTCGCCAGGTGAGCAGTAAGTGGAGATTTAGTTATTGCGGGGTGAAAGTTCCCCTTTAACCATTCCTCTGCCAGATAAGTCTAGTTTATTGATATCTGGGGTGAATCTTTAATCCTACACACTATACTTTGTGGATTTCTTCTACTGTAAGGTTATTTGACACTGTGAGAATGTCTGTACCATTGGAGCTTCAGGCCAGACTTAAGACTAATGATGCAGGGGTCTCTGTATCCCCCATTACACGTTGCTCTTCCTGTCATTCACGGTTACCTAGTGAATTCTCAGGTCATTTATGCCCAGCATGTTCTGCTGTCCCTGAGAGTCTCCCAGGGACCTCTGGTTGTAAGAGTTCAAGGCTGCTACCAGGGAACGTAGGTCTACATTGCAACTCTTTCTTTCCCAGTTACAGGAAGTCTTCCATTCTTGGCAGACCCCCTCCTCTATCAAGGCTTCCCTGCCCAAACCTCAGGGAGTACCTGACGTGTCAGATTGCTCTGAAGAGGAACTGCTGGTGGATTCAGATGTTGAGGAATGTTCTGCTCTGGGCTACTCTCAGTTTTTTGCAGATCCGTTTGAGGCTGATCCTGAGCCCCCCTGCTGAGGGCCTGATCAGGGCTGTCTTGAATACTCTTAACATTCCCTTAGTTCAGGAGGTTCCTTCTGACCCCTCTGATGTGTTTCAGGAGCCTAAAAAGCCCCTTACGTGCTTTCCACCTAACCCCATTCTTGACCGCCTTGTGTCTGTGGAGTGGAAATCCCTGGATAGGAAACCTTCTGTGTCCAAGAAATTTGCCAAGCTTTATCCCTTCTCTGAAGCAGCGCTTGCGCAGTGGGTTAATCCTCCCAAAGTGGATGCTCCTATCTCCAGGCTGTCTAAGTCTACTGCTTTGCCAGTTTCTAATGTGTCTGCTCTGAAGGACTAGACTGACAAGAAATCTGAGGTCTCTCTCAAGTCCATTTTTGCCACTGCTGGTACTGCCATGCGTCCAGCTTTCGCTGCAGCATGGGTGAACTGGGCCATTGCACTCTGGACTGAACAGCTCACCCTTGCTGTCCGTCAGGGTGCTCCTACTTTGTATCTGTTGCACCTTCTTGCCAGCATTTCTGAGGCACATCATTATGTTTCTGCTGACTTATTCAATGCCATCCTTTTGGTGGCCAGGGCTTCCACCATGTCTGTGGTTGCCAGACGAGCTCTTTGGCTCAAGATCTGGTCTGCTGACACTGCTTCTAAGAAAGCATTGCTCTCTTTACCTTTTCAAGGTACTTCTTTGTTTGGGCCTGATCTTAAAGATCTGATCAGTGAGGCTACAGGGGGTAAGAGTTCGCTTCTACCCTTGGTTCCCAGGAAGAAAACACTGCTTAAGCGCAACCTGTATTTTCGTTCCTTTCAGACTGAGACACATCTGGCAAACCAGACAGTTCCCTCAGCTCCTCGTACCTCCTCTAATCCCAAACAGCAATGGAAGCCCATGGTCTCCTCCAAGCCCAAGGCTTCCAAGCCTTCTTCGGCATGACTCACCGAACCCGGGTCCCCACTCTGCTGTGGGTGGTCGTCTGTGTCACCCACAGCATCTGGGAGAATTCAGTGGCGGACCCTTGGGTTTTACAAGTGGTGACGGAAGGGTACAGGATCCCTTTTGTCTCTCTTCCTCCCTTTCGCTTCTTTCTGTCTCATACACCTCAGGGCGCTGAGAAATGCCGGCTGTTTAACAGCGTTATTAAGGCTCTTCTGGACAAGGATGTTCTAGAGCCGGTTCCAGTTCAGGACAGAGGTATGGGTTTTTACTCAAACCTCTTTGTGGTGTCCAAGAAGTACGGTGGTTGTCATCCCATTTTGGATTTGAAGGATCTCAATTCCTTTGTGATCTGGACTCATTATCACCAGGAGTCTCTGCGGATGGTGATTGCTGTTATGTCCCCGGGGGAATTCCTTGCATCTCTGGTTCTCCAGGATGCGTATTTACATATAGCCATTCATCCAGAAAGATGATAGTATCTCCGATTTGCCTGCGACCGAGGGCATTTTCAGTTTTCAGCTCTTCCCTTTGGTCTGACTACTGCTCCTCAAGTTTTCAACAGTGTCCTGGGAGCCTTAGTGTCCGTCCTCCATCTGGACGGCATCAGAGTTACTCCATACATAAATGACCTGTTTCTGAAAGCCCCCTCTGCGGAACTTCTTCATCAGCAGATTCAGCAATGCATTCACGCTCTCACCCATCATGGGTGGATCATCAACATGGACAAGTCAGACCTTGTCCCATCCCAGCGTGTGGTCTTCCTGGGCCTTCTCTTCGACACTCAGAAGAGCATGGCATTTCTCATGGACGAGGTAGCTCACCAGATTGCCCACAGGGTTTCTGCGGTTCTGGCTCAAGATCCAGTTCCAGCCAAGAAGCTGTCCTCTCTAGTGGGAAAATTCATCTCCACCATAGAAGCGGTCCCATTTGCCATGGCGCACACCAGGGAGCTCCAGAGGCTTGTGATCCAAGTGTTCAAGGGTCAGCCAGACCTTCTGAAGATGTCAGTGTCTCTCCCTCTTCATGTGGAACTGAGTTTGTCCTGGTGGCTTGACCTCTCCAATCTGCTGAAAGGCAAGTCCTTCCTGGTATCCTTCTGGACCACGGTGATGACGCATGCCAGCCTCTCCGGCTGGGGAGCGGTCCTGGGGTGCCTGAGTGCTCAGGATCGGTGGTCTCCGGAAGAATCTCTCCTTCCCATCAACATGTTGGAACTTCGGGCGATATTTCCTGCCCTTAGTCATTGGACATCTCAGCTGAAGGACTGTCCAGTCTAAATAAAAAATGACTCATACAACATAAAACTATAAATTCCTATTGAGCTAAATGGGGCTTTTGAACCTTGAATGCTAGAGAGGTCTTCCATGCAAAAAAAAAAAAAGCCTGTTTTAAGAAATATGATTTTTTATTTTAAATGAATCTGCTTCCTGTGGTACAGTTTGTTTCCTCCAGAAATGCATCAATAAGACATCAGCCTCAATGTGTTGGAGGCATCTTTAGAATTGTTGTTTAAAGCAGTTATAGAGTGATATAAAACATGCTGGTTTATCTATCATATTTTTTTACATCTGTTATAGGACTCCACCAATAAAGCAAATGAGGGAAAAAGAGACTTTTGCCATTTCTCTTTCATTGTAGTTTTTTTCTTGACCACTAGGGGGAGATAAATACTAGAAATTGAATTAAAGCCAGCAAAAAACCAGGATATAATCAGCATCTTTCAGTTTCTCATTGTTGAATGTTTCTTTGTTAAAGTATGTCTAAATAGTTATTTCAACATATATTTTTTTCTAAACTGCAACAGGTTTTTTACACAACCTCGGCCAGCCCGTTTGTTTTGATTCTTAATTAACTATTCCCTTACAATGCATCTCTCAGCCTCTTTAACAGTCACATTTATGAAAGGGTTTGTTTTGTACCTTTGTGTGTCTTACAGCTGGGTGTCATCATATTTTCTTGAATACAACATTTGTGCATTCAAAAAATCAATTCCCTGTAGAAGGGTTTGTGCATACATATGAATCACCTTTTTGGCTAGGAAAAATTCCTGTGATAGAAAAATACACATGTAATGAGTATGAACAGATTCTATATACTTGGTGCTGGTACATGAGTGTCTGGGAACTTAGGCCCACATTAATCAAACTTAAGACATGCAGTTCTGAGTTCTGGGGAAAAGCCAATGTCCCAGGCAGCAAATACCCATTCCCTGTGACTTAAATGAGGCTTTTAATGCCCTGAACGCTGAGATGTCTCCAGCACATGGTGTGTTGGGGGGGGGGGTAAAAGCCCTTTTTAATTGGTTGCGGATTTGGAGAATTTTCTTCCCTGTGGTGCATTTGAGTTGCTCCATAACTGCACCTCTTGTTGAATAAGGCCCTTACTTCTCTCTCTCTCTCTCACTGAGTATTGCCTCACATAAAAGAAAGTTCAACCAGATATTCAAAGAATAAATTTCAGCCCATTTCCCTAAAAATCAACTCCCATATTTTATCTAAGGATTCAGATAACAGAGAGGTCATATTAGTTCTGGATGCGGCTGACTTCTACTTTCAAGCATTATTATTCGTTCATATTCCAGGCTAAATTATAGTCCCACTAAAAAGTTTAATCTCTTTAATGGCAAATGTTGAAACTTCTAAAAGGTGTAATGTCATCAAGGAGGGGGAAACCAAATTAAAACACCATTACCTTCATTTTCACCATATGCATGGATTTGGATAACCCTAAAGACAGACTGATTGTTTCTGCAACTGGCTTCTTGAATGAGCTTCTGTCTGCATGCTGTTGTCATATGATCTTTCAAGCTATTTGAGAGACGCTTCTCAAGTCTTATTCAAAAAATGAATTAGATTGATAGTTCTTGTGTGACAGCTGACACTGCTTCTCACTTTATTCCTGCATTTCACACACTTAGGACTCACCACAGTCAGACATTTTGTGGACAATCAGTCAGTTTACTCCCAACTTTCTAAAATATTTTGTCATTCTGAATACTGTTTTCTCCCTCACGGTTTCTTCATGTTCAATGGGATTTATTAAAATCAAAGTTGCTGAACCTATACTGGAGCAAAGTTTGTTTTTTAGCTAATTTACTTGTTTTTGGGAAAGGTGGTACATCTTTGGAAACTGGTAATTCTTTCAAATTGTCTGCTAGCTGGCATCATCTCAATATAGATTACCTATTCTTTCATTGGAAAGTACACCATTAGCATACCTGGGAACTCTATGGACCTGCCCCGGAAACTCCAGGGCTTTGCAGTTAATTACCGGGTCTTCAGGGACAGAGGGTGATTCTCCAGTGATGGCGAGTTTTATATGAAACTCTGCCCACTTCTGCACTTTCTCACCCTGTTCCTCGCATTTCTGCTCCTTCCCACCCTGTTCTGCCCACTTCCCGTCCACTTTATGACACTGATCATATTAAGGCCCGCCTCTTTATGACATGATTCACATAATTTATATATATCCCCCCCTTGCGGCACCACATGAGCCCTCTCTGGGGACTCTAGAAGACAAAGTTCCCATATATGAAATAGGAAATGAGGAGGCATAAACATAAGGCTTCCAGTCCTACACCAATGCCTGGTATCGTTTGTTCCAGATTCACTCATGCCTTTTACTGTGGGGGAAGGGAAAAATCAGAATTATTATCATGGGCCATGTGTTTGAAGGATATTCCCCAGAGCAAGGTCCCATTAATGGGTGAAGAATCTAGCAAAAGTATTGTTTGTTGTCAGAAGACCTCCAAACTGCTTACGGGATTACACTTTCTCTAGGGGAGAGTCTAAGGGACCCCACCACTCAAGTCTTCTTGAAAGGAGAACAATTAAAGTGATAGTAAACTTATTTTTGGACTTTACAGATATGTAAAGTCAGAAAAGAAAAGACTATACTTTTGTTGTTTTTCATGTATTTTATTATTATTATTTTACACTTTTTAACCTAAAAGTGAGATATCTGGATCTTGCAAGAAATCATGAACAGTAAAAGCAAGCTGATAGTTGTACAATATTCCTCTATCCCTGCAATAGTAAAGCATTGAGGGGAGGAGCTTTTTCTCTCCAATATATTATATGCAGCACATAGAGAATTCAGTGCTTTGTGTTGTGCATAAATTGACTTGTTATGGTCCTCAAGACCCTTACTTTTAGGGTACTCCAGATTACTTCTGGGGTACTTCACTGATTCTCTGATAGTCCTTACCAACTTCTTACTACACACTCATTGGCTCACAGTGTCATAAGCAGTATGTGTGCATGTATTTATGAACAGAGTAGAGGAGCAGAGCAAATACAGGTTCTGTATGAGAATTCAATAGGCTTATAAAATGTTCATTACATGGTGACCTTCTGTTGAATTTTTCAGCCAAAAGGTTTGGAGGCAATGGACTATAAACATTTCAATTCACTTTTGGTAACTGTTTCTCATGAATTTCAAAGTTAACATTCTACAAAACGGCAAAATATTATTGTTACTGTTCTTAACCCCTTAAGGACCCTTAATGGTCCTGGCACGTAATGGGTCGGGACAGGACCGTCATGGAATTCAGGAGTGCCTGCGTGGCTGCACGCCTTAAAGGGGAGCCCTGAACCGGATGAGGAAATTAAAAAAAAAAAAAAATGGTCCGTGGTCCTTAAGTGCCGGCCACATGCACAATTGGCCGGTCCTTAAGGGGTTAAAAGAGAAAAATTTACAGTTAAAATTTTGAAGCCAATTTTGATGTGTTCACTAAGCACTTGTTTCCACTTTTTTTTGTCACTTTTAACCTTGCAGTTTCAATTACTTGACACTTTCTCTCGTCACATACTAATATTGTCAGTATTTCATTTAACCCTTTAAGGACAGGAGGAGGTGTGTAACACATTTTCCCTTTGTGTATATTAACCTTTTAACTCTTTGAGTGCCAGAGAGGTATCCAAAGAATTTCAATGCAATGCATTGGATACCTCTGTGACACTCATAGGATTAAGGATAATAAAGTTGAGCAACACATGGGGGGATATTCACTAAGCGGTGATAAAGAGGTAATAAATTGGAGATGATTTCTCAAGTGCTATCACTTCTCCAGTTCCTGTGTTATTCTATAGAGACAATTCACTAACATTTCTTAGGTTTTGGAGATCTTAGTGCATAGGCTCCATAGAATAACACTGGAACTGGAGAAGTGATATCATTGGAGAAGTTATATCCACTTTATCACCTGTTTATCACTTCTTAGTGCATAACCCCTATCATGTTGCTCAACTTTATTATCCTTAATCCTCTGAGTGTCACAGAGGTATGCAATGCATTGCATTGAAATTCATTGGCTACCTCTCTGGCACTCAAGAGTTAAAGGTTAATATGCACAAAAGAGAAAGACATACATAATATGAGTCAACTGAATGAAACAGACTGGTATTTCTATCTGATTGCTACCTCTTTACTGTACTTTTTAGTACCTGAGGATTGAATCTTGAAGCTCTGTGTTTTTACAAGAATATTCTGTTTTTTGTCACCATGGTGACATGAAAATCTAAATGACAGCATGTTTGTTTTTTTCTTCCCAAATCTTTTCTTCTTGCACAAAGGTTGGCGATCGGATTGTTAGTATATGTGGGACATCAACTGAAGGAATGACACACTCTCAGGCTGTCAACCTCCTGAAAAATGCTTCAGGCACTATTGAACTGCAGGTAGGAACTTTCCACTGTGATCTGTTTAACCCCATTTATGTAGTGCAGGATGACTTCTTTGTCAAAGAAAACTATTGCTGCCACTGCTAGCAGCAAAGAGCTTAAACAAGTAGTTTTCTTGAAAAAAAAAAGTTATTTAAACATGCTTCAGCAAGTTATGGGGGAAAACTGCAAGCAATCCTGAAAACAGATTTTAAGCATATTTCATATTTATTCATTTATACCCTGACAAACTTTTTTCCTAAAATATCATTGCTGGCAATGCAGAACAGCTGTTGGTTACAAAATATGTATGCTCATTGTCTCATGGTAACTCAGAGCTGTTTTGTCATGAAAGCAAAAACTTCACTTATGTCCACAGCTGTTGTCTTATGCACAATGTGTCTTTATTTCTTTTTTCATGTTTAGGTGGTGGCTGGCGGGGATGTGAGTGTGGTAACTGGCCAGCAGCAAGAACATGTTGGGCCTGCTGTCAGCTTTTCAGGACTCACGTCAAGCAGCATATTACAAGATGATTTAGGGTAGGCATTACTGTTACCATAAGTCAAATTCCAAAACACTTGGGGCAGACAATTACTGTGAACATAATAGAAAGTCAATGATCAAATAGAACATGTGGTTGTAAATCTGTAAGAAAAGAGGTAAACCCAGTGAATCAAGCAGTTCTTGTTTGTAGTGAATTTTTATTTAAAGGGATAGTAATACTTCGTTTTAACTTTATCTTATTTTGTAGGCATTAAAAAAACATGAAGAATGATATAAGTCTTATCTCTCAAACCTTTATGGTTTAAGATATATTCACAAGCAAAGTTTCCCCCTCCCGCCCCTTTTATCTAGTGTAAGCCATCTCTTCTCAGATGTGGAATGCAGTCCATAGACCAGACAGATAACAGAAGGGGACACTCTTATTCATATGAAAACAATGAAATCCCTGCCCCCCTTGACAAGCTTTTCAGGTTTTTTCCTTATCTTAATTGAAGATTGTCCCTCTCTGCAATCTACCTGGGCACCTCCCTTCTGATCTGGCTGAGCCGTGTTACAACAGTAAAAGGGGTGGGAGGGGGACACTTTGTCATTGAATTACTCCTGAACTACAACTCTGACAGAACTGAAATAACACTCTCCAAAGTCCAAATACTATGATGATTAATTAGAGCTGCTTTTATTATGAAACATTACTATCCGTTTATGAGTACTTTGTATCTGAATGATAATTCATATCATCTGCCTATATATTTTTAAAAATCAGTGTAGCGCTACCAATTTGTAAACAGAGCTGTGCATAGAAGTTCTAGGTACATCGAGTCCCTGCCTCATAATGCTTTTTATTTAATTTTTATTGCCTGAGGCAGAAAGATATAAAAGTAACTTTCCTAAGGTCACAAGGAGCCGATATGAATTTTCCCAGATTTTTATCCTGCTTCACAGTCAAAGAATCTGATGTATTAGGGCAGACTTGATAGTTCTGGGTCAAACAAACTAAACCATAGGGAACAAATTCAATTTACCATTCATTTAAATGCTTTTTAACCACTTGAATGCTATAGATGTCTCTCTGCATTGGTAACTTCTCTAGCATTCAAGAGTTTGAAATCCCTGTGTAAGGTAACAGGAATTTGGGGAATGTTATTTGCAGTTACTTTTTCCGGATTGCAACACTTCTGCACCCTGGATTTTTTCTTTAAAGGGATAGTAATGCCTGAAAATAACTTTATTTTATATTGTAGCCCTAAAAAAATCATGAAAAATGATATAAGTCTTATCTCCCAAACCTTTATGGTTTGGAAGATATTCACTTGTAAAATAAAGTATTGTTCACTTTTCCTTGCTGTTTCAGCCAAGTCTGCCATCTAGTGGACAGATTTGGAATTCGTCCACATGGCAACCGGCAGCTCTTTAGCAGTGCCGAGATCACGATCTTTTTGAAAAGAACTGCTTAACTGGAACGATCTACAAAGTGTGCCTGGCTTGAAAGCACACTTTGTAGACCATTCCAATTAAGAAATTCTTTTTAAAGATCATGATCTCAGCACTTCTGGAGAGGCACTGCTGGTCGGGCGACCGGATCCCAAATCTGAAGGGTAGAGCAATGATGTCACTCCAGGGGAAACTTTACTTCTTAATATCTCCCAAACCATAAAGGTTTGGGAGATAAGACTTATATCATTTTTCATGATTTTTTAGGGCTACAATATAAAATAAAGTTATTTTCAGGCATTACTATCCCTTTAAGCACCGTAAATTACTTATTAAATATATATATATATATGTATATACACACATATATATTTTTTTCTGAACTTGTGTACCGCGAAAAGCAGGAAATAAGTGGACTAAAACCTTCATTGGGTAACTTAGTAGGTTTAGAGGGAATACTTTGGTTTCTTCTTCAAGTATGTTAATATGCTCGAAGAAGAGACCAAAATATATGGAAAGCTTTCAGTCTCAACCAAGGCGGCAATAAAACTGGCCCAGTTTTCTCTGTTTACAGTATTTGCCATTTTGCAGATAAAGGATTGTTCTGTGTGTTTCTCAGTGTAGCAGCAAAATAAGTGTGCATCATTCTATTGCCTGATTTATCTGAGAGGTTAAATAGGTATTATTATTTTAATTTTATGCTTAAAGAATGACTTATCTACACTATTAGTTCAAACATAGAAACCTGATAAAGGTATCCTCTGCTCCACTTATTTCTTAACCCTTTAAGGCAGAAGGGTGTTGCACATACCTTTGGCAAGTGTTTCACATCCCCGTGGTCCTTTAAGTGCTAAGTTTGTCTAGTGACAAATATTAACACCACAAGCTCCTCTGCTTACTGTATGTCATTTTTGTAGATTAAGCTTTGTTTTCTGTCCATGCATCCAGTGTCACTATCAGTAAAATATATTGGCTCCCAATCACTTGGTTTATTGATTATTCTATATTGAATCAACCTAGTTTGCAATTCAGAAGCACAACTGGATTATTTAATTTTCTGTGTAATCTCACAAAATTTGCGATGCTCCCTAAAACCCTGACTTGACATTTTTTAGCTTGAAAATAATACATTATGAAGTTATGATCTTACTGCTGCTTTTCTTGCTACAGATGCCAGAAAGACAAAAGCTCCATGTTATGGTTGGTTTATGTTCACAACCATGGATAAAATAAGTGGAGCAGAGACTGTTTGGAATGTTGTGTTACAAAAGATGGAAGAGTCAGCCCCACAGGGGATTTCTTCACATAACTTCTACATGAAGACAGAAACAGGGTTGCATAGAATGACGCATTATATTTTCTTTGTGATATATGTTTTTGGAATTTTACAATTACAGCATTTTGTCCTAAGTGTCATGTGATTTTTTTTTTGCTTTGTATTTTAGACCACCTCAATATAAGACCATCATCCTTGAGAGAGGACCAGATGGCCTTGGCTTCAGTATTGTTGGAGGTTATGGTAGTCCTCATGGTGACCTACCCATATATGTAAAGACTGTGTTTACCAAGGTAAAAAAATATTGGAGATTGCTAATCCATTGGTGGGTAGCCTGAGGCCGTTAACTATTCAGGACTATAATTCCCATCATCCCCAGCCTGCCAATTTCTAATCTGAACAGCAGGGCGTTCAAGCCAGAGCTAATTCCTGGTGTGCTAGAGATGTGCAATATGATGAGAAGTTTCAGACATCCAAGAGGTTGAATTGGTGTCTCAATAATATATATGTGCTCCACTAACCCAGCATCTATAAAGCACAGACCATTTCTTCTTAATCAGGAAGAAAGTCAGACTATATCTGTGACCAGAAGGCCAGTGAAAGTTGTGGTAAAGGTGAAATTAGCTCTTATTGAGAGAATTCTCTCCCACACCTATGTTATTTTGTGGACCCTCCTTTTCAGGTTGCAGAAATATTAGTGCAAAGACTCCATAAAAGAACTCTGGAATTGGAGAGTTTTTCCCAACCTTAGTGCAGGTTGGGCAATGTGAGGCCTTCCAGTTGCTACCAGATTATAAATCCAATCATCCTCCTAGCAGAAGATGATGGTATTTGTAGTGTTGAAGTGGCTGGAGGAGTTGTGGATGGGCGGATATACAAACACACCCCTGTAAGAGCATTTTATTAAAAAAAATATTATATAGCACATAATTTTCATACAGCCCCCCACCATAAAAGCACAAAGATGGTCACTAGCACAAGTCATCTTAGTAGTTCCATCAGGTATAATATAGTAAAAACGTATTACTGGAGGGTGTGTTTTGTTAGAAAACATCAATGCGACATTGATACATCTCTTGCTACAAACATTTCAAAATGATCATATCTAATGTTTATGGAATAATCAAATGGAGTAGGATGCTTTCCCTTTCTTTTAGTGTATTCGCTTGCTTTTAGTTAATAACATTTTCCCCATATGTATGTGTGTGTGAAGTGTATAAACTTGCAGACAGTTTGGCTTGTCAAGTTTAAGTTGTTCATGCAGTAAGCTGAATTAGTTGATTTGTCTGATGATATGCTGCCTGGGAATGCAAGAGTAATAGAAGTTCTGCTTTTATTACAGGGTGCGGCATCAGAAGATGGACGCTTGAACAGAGGTGACCAAATCATTGCTGTGAATGGGCAAAGCTTAGAAGGAGTGACTCATGAAGAAGCAGTTGCTATCCTGAAGAGAACAAAAGGAACAGTTACTTTGACTGTACTTTCCTGATGGCTCCAAAACACACACTAAAAATATGATTAGTGTTTGTTGGTAATGCCAGCACATTGTAGGACCTTCTCTACATATTATTGGCTGTGAAAGTATAGGGGGCCATGCTGTATCAGCTATGAATCAAGTAGCCTCTTGTGTAAAACACTAGATGTTATTAATTAAAAAGGAAATATATGTATAGGAATAAACATCTACTAATTTGTTTAATACAGAGCCTTAACTAGATGCGTGTGCTTCACTCAGCAGTCTGATATACCTATGTACATTTTTAATTGCAAGTTTATAGCTGAACAGTAGTAGTCATTCTATTAAAGTGCTCTAAATAACTTTTAGTATGTTTGCTCTATGGGGTTTTTCATCCTATCTGTTAAATGTTGTTGGGGTGAATATACAAAATCAAATTTATATATCGGACATCCCTATGAAGGACTCCCACCTATATATGTCCTTCAGTTAAACAAATTAAAAGAAACTTATTCCTATATATATAGTTACCTGACTGATTGAATGTCATAGGGGCTAAAACTATTTTAATGTTTCATTTTGATCAAATAGATTGTTTTTTTAGTAAAGTACATTTCATATTTTTATTAACAATGAAGTTCAGTTTTTTAAGAGCTGAAAATCAGACAAAGCTAAAATGAGTGCAGAACACAGATCAGAGAAAAATCTCAAGTGAAAATGAAGGACAATGTTTAACTCTTTGGATGCTTTGATATGTTGCCAGTGCATTCCAAAGCAATGCGATGGAGCACTGAGTGAATTACTCAATAACCCAAAAACTACAATGGTGAAAAAATAATCTATGTACAAAGCATAATGTAACTGCATAATGTAAGGGGTAAGGGTATCGGGGAATGATTGTAAATAGGCTGTGGATACCACAAAGGACATGTCTGACCCTTAATGCTGGAGTTGAGTGTTTGCAGATTCCACCCTTAATTTTATACCTAATTAGTCATGTCACTGTAAGGACATTGCAACATATGTAAAGGTGTTTTATAAGTCATTTTCAAAGGGTTAAGTCAAAAGCATATACAAATCATTACAGACCAATTTATTGCATACCTCTCAAGACTACAAAGGGTTAAGAATGTCCTGTGTTTCAGTGGATCCAAGCCTAAATTTGTATACTTTCTATACTCCTGTAGCAGTTATCAAATGAAAGGTTGCTTTTATAAGCACTGGAAGCATATTTGAGACCGACAGTGGTTGGCAAAACACTAGATGTAATCTGATCTAATAGGCAGCGTAATGATTGTTTTTGTACTTCGTTTAAAAAACTTTAATGTAACAAAACAAACACAGCGTCGAACACATTGGAAGGCATGGGATTATCTGCTATACAACTTTAGTCTAAACAGTGAAAACAGACAGACTTTGTCTAGCAGCTGCAACACTGGGGCTTTTAGTTACACTGGATATTGCTATAGTGTGTGTAATAAGTATTATAGTCTGTAGCACCTGAAAGGTCAAAAGGCTTTAGCCAAAAAAGAAAAGAGGATCAATTCTGGAGTAAACAATCTGCTCCATATGGGACACATAATATAATTTCTCTAAATTGGCCTTTTAGCCCCTTGAATATTAGTATTAAGGGGTTTGAAATCACCTGCTTGTAGTTGGTTTGCTCCAGAATTGCTCCTTTTTTGTGGATAAAGCCCACGGATCCAGATTTGTGTGTACATGTTACTGTGAATTTGGAAACCTTTATTTCTTTTTTGTTTGTTGTTTTACATTATTTTGAATTAAGTATCGGGAATAATTACTTTCATTAACCCTTTGAATGCCAAAGATGTTTATCACATTAAGGTTGATATACTCTGGAATAAAGCAACTGTACCTTAGGGAATAAATACAATGTATTACCGTTGATATAAATGGGTCTATGCAATGATTTGGAGACCTCTCTAACAATGGGTTAAAGGAGCAGTGTACTTGTGTTATGAACAAAATATATATTGCAGAGCTTTTACTACTAGGTAAAATAAGGGTGTTTCCCACTGTCGAGAGATGCATATTTCCAGAGTTATTACAGCTTAAATTTGTATTTTTTTTAAGTAACAGTGCCCTCCAGTGGCCAGATTACAATTAGTTATTCTGTTACATTCTATTTGAGAGAAAAGTCACTGACAAACAGTCATGCTGTCAGTCAGAACCTTCAGGAAGTAAACACGCTATAAATTTACTACCTTTTTAGTTGACCTGAATAAAACAACTGACAGAGGAGGTGTACCCGTGTTTTTCTGTGCATGTAAAGATCTGTAGCATGTAGGTTTTCATAAAAAGGTTTACTGCTTCTTTAACTCCATGAAAATTTGCATTTATTCTTCGTGGTGCACTTGGTTTAAACAAGAATTTCAGAATTGCAGAAAATCTCTGCATCCTAAGGGTTAAAGAGATATCAGTATTAAATCAAATCTATTTAGCAACTAAGCTAGTTACCTGAAGGACATCTACACCTAGACAAAAACTATATTAAAATGTTTGACAAAAATTATATGGAAATACCCAGATATGTAAGTCTTGAATTTTGTTGTCTTTTTTATTTTAACAATGTCCGCACAGTCCAATTTAAACTAAACAATTGTGTATTGTTTGTACTGAAGGCTCAAGAATGTCAAGGATTTATAGAAGGCTTGGCTTGCAAGGAATTCATTATGAAAAGCTTAGATAACAGAAGATTTCTGAACGTGGGAATCACAATGACAGTTTTTATTGTTTTACATCAGCTTGGTTTTACTTTACTTCGTTATTAAAAAAGCTGATGTATCACATAGTAAAAATCACTTCAGTGTTTGCAGTATGAGTATTGATTTTAAGGCATTAAGAAGTAATACAGGTTTCAGAGAGAGAACTTTATTTTTGGAAGGACAGGTAAAATATTCTTGGTAGCTTTTACTGAAAGAAAGTGACCATTTTTAAAAGCAGTTACTGATGCAAAATTAGGTCAGTCATGATAGCCAGATGTCATATCTGCAAGCAAATGTTTAGACATTAACATATTCAGCAAAGATACAGTCTGGTGCCCTTTAAGGTGGCAGTACTTACTAAAACTTAATTGGTTACATACAAAGCAGCCTCTGCACCTTTAATGGAAAACTGATAAGGGGCAAAATGTTCAGTATATTTTAGGCACAGAGTATTTTATGTCATGGTTACTTTGTTTTATTACATTTATTCTCCTTGTAAATGCAGTCAAATTATATTTCTATACTATTTGCGTTAAATTGCTTTATTTTACCTTCTAAGTCAGTATTGTGTTATATACGAGGCCCTTCATTGTTTAGGTATCATTACAGTATTTTGCATTGCTCTTGACGAGAGATATACACAATATATTTGTTACTGATAAAACTACACCATAGGTCTATCAAATGCAATATCAGTTCTTATCTTCTTTGATGCTAGATACAGCTCGGCCTAGATTCACTAAATGTCGATGTGGTGTCGGTATGATATTGTCAATGTGTTCAAATCACTCCGACAATTTGATGTGCACACACATCAACATATTCACAAAAATTGTCAGATGGAAGAGGAAGGTTGGAGAAGGTCCCTTTTAGCATACAGGATTTTCGAAGTGTTGTTGGTGTGGAAGGGATCTCCTACCCTCACACATCACCAACACTATGACAATTCTGAATAGCATTCTCCGTGCTTCCCTACCCAGCCCGTAGGGGAATACAGCTAAGGCTTTCAGCACCATGGACAGCATTGAATGCCATAGGGATGTGCATTGCTTACCCCTGTGGCATTCAAAGGGTTACAATAAAAGGAAATTTTACACCAAGCACTACACAATGAACCCCCTTCGACACCCACCCCCCTTTAGTATGTCGACATATATTGCATATATTCGACATCCATCCAACTTTCACCTCAGGGACTGCCATTTAGTCGAAGAACCTGTCTTTTATTCAAAACTTAACCCTTTGAGTACCAGAGAGGTAGGAAGGCATTGCTTAGCATACCTTGGGCTGCATACCTTGCCTGTATGTGTGTGTGTGAAAATTTATTTTTATTAAAATATGTGTAGAAATGTATTCATGCAAACATTAGACCTCAAGGGGGGTATCATGACCCCTCATGACACCCCCCTAACATGAGGCCGACAAATACTATTTGATTACATGAATTCAGTGATTACAGTGCAATGCTCCACTTACCAAGAATTAACCCAGTGATAGGGTTCATTCTTTCTTCAAGCGATTGATGCTGCATGCGGCTGCAAAGCCGGCAGCATCAAGAAGGTAGTAAATGTCTTTGGGGTCGCTCCATGGATCATCTATCCTTTTGGAAAGGAGGGGTTCTGGTGCCCCCCTTTGAGGTCTGATCGTTTACTGTAATCATAAAAACGGCATATAACCTATGTTTCACATAGGTCATATGCACTTCATGTAATCAAAGGGCATTTGTCGGCCTCATGTTGGGGGGAGGGGTCATGATACCCCCCTTGAGGTCTGATGTTTGCATGAATACATTTCTACACATATTTTAATCAAAATAAAATTTTCACACACACATATACAGGCAAGATATGCAGCCCATACCTTGCCTATTAACCCTTTGAGTACCAGAGGGGTAAGAAACACATGCTAAGCAATGCCTTCCTACCTCTCTAAATGGCAGTCCTGGAGGTGAAAGTTGGATGGATAGTATGTCAAATATATGCAATATGTGTCAACATATTAAGGGGGGGGGTTATTGAAGGGGGGAGACATTGTGTAGTGCTTGGTGTACTGTTTCTGTTTATTGTAACCCTTTGAATGCCGCAGGGGTGAGCAATGCACATCCCTATGGCATTCAGTGTTGTCCATGATGCTGAATGCCTTCTCTGTATTCCCCTACTGGCTAAGCAGGGAATCACAGAGATTGCTGTACAGAATGTCGTAGCTCTCCCTGCTGTTACTCCATAGGAAAGTAGAGGGGAGATCTCAGCTGCGACAGCCTGAGGCAGATGAAGTGGAGACTGTGAACTCCGACAGCAGAGGCTGCTATCGGAGTTTACTGAATGAGTCGAAGTGTCACATTATCATATCAACACACCCACTTGCATACAAATTTATCTGATTATGCTTCATTTCCATATGAAAATAAGCAATTATTGATTTGAAGAATAAAAAATCGTAGACATGGTGAAGGCATGTCGGATGAATGTCAATGTGGTTATCAATGTGGGTCGGAGTGCTGGTGAAGTGATGTCGTAGACACTTTGTGGATACCGAGAGTGTGCTCCGACAGAACATCAACATTCGCAACCCTCTTCGACCGTTTTTTCTCTGTCGTCCAATACAGGTTACTGGTAACTTTGGGTAGGTGATCCAGCCCTTTAATTAGGCAGGATCAATTCTAGAATTGTATGCAGATGGCAGAGCCTACCTTCCCTCCTTGGCTGCAGCTAGCCAACCAGCTCCAGTAAGATTTGATCCTTGGTGAAGACTCACGCAAGAGAACAGTTCTACTATAGTTTTAGAAACTTTTTTATTTTTCTGTTAGAAATGGAATACCACCATTAGGCGGATTACCATAACTGACAGTGCCCTTATATGTGGCTATCTCAGTAACCAGGTGCTTTTGTGGACCTTAAGCCCTGGGGGGGGGGACCTTGGGTCCGGGTTCTTTCCTCAGGAGTTGCCCTCCGAGGCTTCTTCTTAATACATGGTAGTCTGAAGACAGAAGATCTGCAGGAAAGGTGAGCAACCCTTTGAGTGCTGCAGGTCCACATGTCCCACAGTGCCCCTCCGCACAGGGGTTTCTTCCTTGTAGTTCCTTTTGTACACTCCTGCACTCATTGTGTTTATCTGTATGTTTGTTGAGTGTTTTGGAACAGGTATATGTGTCAATTTAACCCTTTAGCTGCTGGGTTTGCATCTTTGGGGGGGAGTTATTGACACTTTCTCTACTGGGTTCAGTGTTTTTTAGGTCTGCTAACATGTTCTAGTGATGCTTCATGTACTTTTATTTTACTGTTTCAACTTTGCAAAATTTGAGTTAAAGGCGCGCTTTACTGCATAGTCACTTCTATGGGACTGTACAGTTTGGGACATATCTTTGCAACCGCTCAACGTAGCAACTTCGGAGATGGCTCATTTTAATTGTCTGTCCTTGCTCTGTCATCCGGTTAACATTTTAAGTGTGTTAGGGGGTTCAGGGGGCTTTGGCATTGTTGGGGTACTTTTTCTGGGAAAACTACATTTCCCATAAGCGTTTCCTTCTCTTGCTCGTTTCTGATTGACTCCCGCCGCGGCAGCCATTTTGTGCCTTTTCCAGAACGAGTATCTTACGCAGGTCTTGGACTCTCCTTCTCTCCTCTGCAGATTAACCCTTCGCCTGCCAGATAAGAGTATATTAGCGATTTCAGGAGTGAAATTTTAATATAACACACTGTATTTGGGTGATTCCTTATACTATAAACATTTTTTGACATTGTGAGACTGTCTAATCCATTGGAGCTTGGGGCCAGGCCTAAGACTAAGAATGCTGGGGTCTCTGTGTTCGCTATTGCATATTGCTCCTCATGTCATTCAGGTTTACCTAGAGAATTCTCAGGTCAATTATGCCCAGCATGTTCTGATGTCCTTGAGTCTCTCCCAGGGACCTCCAGCCATGCATTAGAGCCAGTTTGGGTGCAAGAGTTCAAGGCTGCTACTAGGGACCTTAGGTCTACATTGCAGTTCTTTCCATCCCAGTTACAAGGGGGTCTTCGATTCATGGCAGACCCCCACTTCAGTCAAATCTTCCCTGCTTAAACCTAAGGGAGTACCTGATGTATCAGATTCCTCTGAGGAGGAACTGTTGGTGGATTCAGATGTTGAGGAATGTTCTGCTGTGGGCTCCTCTCAGTTTTTTGGGGACCCCTTTGAGGCTGATCCTGAGCCCTCGGCTGAGGGTCTAATAAGGGCTGTCTTGACTACCCTAAACATTCCCTTCGTTCAGGAGGTTTCGTCAGATCCCTCTGATGTGTTTCAGGAGCCTAAAAAGCCCTTTACTTGTTTTCCACCTAACCCCACTCTTGACCGCCTTGTATCTGACGGGTGGAAATATACGGACAGGAAACCTTCTGTTTCCAGGAAGTTTGCCAGACTTTACCCCTTCTCTGAGGAGGCGCTTGCTTAGTAGGTTCATCACCCCAAAGTGGATGCTCCTACCTCCAGGCTATCTAAGTCTACTGCCTTGCCAGTTTCTGATGCGTCGGCGCTGAAAGACTGGACTGACAAGAAACTGGAGTTCCCCTCAAGTCCATCTTTGCCATCGCTGATACTGCCTTGTGTCCCACGTCCTCTGCCTCATGGGTTAACCTGGCCATTGTAGTCTGGACTGAACAGCTCACCCTGGCTGTCCGTCAGGGTGCCCCTACTTCGGATATGTTGCGGCTTCTTGCCAACATTTCTGAGGCCCAGCACTCTGTTTCTGCTGCCTTATTTGATGCCATCTGTTTGGAGGCTAGGGTTTCCACCATGTCTGTGGTTGCCAGACGGGCTCTTTGGCTCAAGATCTGGTCTGCTGACATTGCTTCCAAGAAAGCCTTGCTCTCCTTGCCTTTTCAAGGCACTTCTTTGTTTGGGCCAGATCTCAAGGATCTGATTAGTGAGACCACAAGAGTACCCTTCTGCCTTTTGTCCCCTGGTAGAAAACACCTCTCAAGCGTAATCGTTTTT
Organism: Rhinophrynus dorsalis; assembly: GCA_037306005.1. Taxonomy (NCBI): domain Eukaryota; kingdom Metazoa; phylum Chordata; class Amphibia; order Anura; family Rhinophrynidae; genus Rhinophrynus; species Rhinophrynus dorsalis. The sequence continues at coordinate 395,382,246 of CM074718.1, forward strand.
TTCATTCCTTCCAGACTGAGACACGTCCGGTGAACCAGGTGGTTCCTTCAGCTCCGCGTGCCTCCTCCAAGCCCAAACAGCAATGGAAGCCCAAGGTCTCCTCCAAGTCTAAGGCTTCCAAGCCTTCTTCGGCATGACTCGCCAAACCCAGGTCCCCACTCTGCTGTGGGTGGCCGTCTGCATCACTACCACAGCGTCTGGGAGGATTCAGTGGCAGACCCGTGGGTTCTACAGGTGGTGGCAGAAAGGTACAGGATCCCTTTCACCTCTCTTCCTCCCTTTTGGTTTTTTCCCTCTCACACGCCCTAGGGCTCAGAGAAACACTGTCTATTCAATGGCACTATCCAGGCCCTTCTGGACAAGGATATCCTAGAACCTGTTCCATTTCAGGACAGAGGTATGGGTTTTTACTCAAACCTCTTTGTAGTCTCCAAGAAGGACGGTGGTTGTCGTCCCATTTTGGATTTGAAGGATCTCAATTCCTTCGTGATCAGGACTCATTATCACCAGGAGTCCCTAAGGAAGGTGATTGCTGCAATATCCCCAGGGGAATTTCTTGCCTCTCTGGATCTTCAGGATGCGTATCTACACATTGCCATTCATCCAGAGAGCCGGCAGTATCTCAGATTTGCCTGCGTCTAAGGGCACTTTCAGTTTTCAGCTCTTCCCTTTGGTCTGACTACAGCTCCTCAATTCTTCAACCATGTCCTTGGAGATTTAGTGTCCGTCCTCCACCGGGATGGCATCAGAGTTACTCCATACATGGACGACCTTCTTCTGAAAGCCCCCTCTGCGGAACTTCTTCATCAGCAGGTTCAGGACTGCATTCATGCGCTTACCCATCATAGGTGGATCATCAACATGGACAAGTCGGATCTTGTCCCATCCCAGAATCTGGTTTTCTTCGTCCTTCTCTTCGACACTCAGCAGAGCATTGTGTTTCTCGTGGAAGAGGTAGCTCACCAGATTGCCTACAAGGTTTCTGCTATTCTGGTTCACGATCCAGTTCCAGCCAAGAAGCTGTCCTCTCTAGTGAGGAAATTCATCTCCATCGTAGAAGCCGTCCCATTTGCCATGGCTCACACCAGGGAACTCCAGAGGTTTGTGATCCAGGTGGTCAGGGGTCAGCCGGACCTTCTGAGGAAATCAGTATCCCTTCCCCTTCATGTGGAGCTGAGTTTGTTGTGGTGGCTCAACCTCTCCAATCTGCTGAAGGGCAAGTCCTTCCTGGTATCCTTCTGGACCACGGTGATGACGGATGCCAGCCTCTCCAGCTGGGGAGCAGTCCTGGGTCGCCTGAGTGCTCAGGGTTGGTGGTCTCCAGAGGAATCTCTCCTTCCTATCAAAGTGTTGGAGCTTCGGGCGATATTTCATGCCCTCCGTCATTGGACACCTCAGCTGGAAGACTGCCCAGTCTGGGTACAGTCCGACAACGCCACGGCTGTGGCTTACATCAACAAGCAGGGCGGAAAAAGAAGTCTCACCTCTTGGTTCGAGGTCAAGGCTATCTTGTTCTGGGCAGAAGAACACGTTCCTGCCATAACTGTAGTGCACATTCCTGGCATAGACAATGTCATGGAAGACGAGTGGGAACTGCACCCAGAGGTGTTCACCCTCATCATTTAGAAGTGGGGTCTTCCTTGCATCGACCTGATGGTGACAAGACACAACCGGAAGGTTCCGAGGTTCTGCTTTCGCTGGAGGGATCCTCTAGATATAGCGGTGGATGCCATGTCCATTCCTTGGTTATTTCCTCTGGCTTACATCTTTCCTCCCCTCCCCATGTTGCAGAGGGTGTTGCAGAAATTGAGACTGGAGCTCTGTCCTGTCATTCTGATTGCTCCGTACTGGCCTCAACAGGCTTGGTTTCTGGAGCTTCTGGATCTGTCAGTGGTGGAGCCATTCCGGCTCCCTTGCCGTCCGGATCTTCTTCTACAGGATTACCTGTGGAAGGAGGATGTTCATCGGCTAGCTTTGACGGCTTGGAAATTGAATCCTCACAATTGAAGAAGAAAGGTTTTTCTTCTAGTGTGCTGGCTACTATGCTCAGTGCCCGCAAACCTGTTTCTTCTAAGGTCTTCCATCGTGTCTGGTCGACCTTTCTATCTTGGTGTTCTGACAGGGACCTGTCTCAGGAATTTGATCTGCATATAGTCCTGGCCTTTTTGCAGGACGGTGTGGACAAGGGCCACAGTTTGAGTTCCCTTAAGGTTCAGACTTTTGCTCTCTATGTTTTCTTTCAGAGGCGCATTACCATCCTTCCTGATGTCAAGGTTTTCTTTCAGGGTTTTTCTTATACTTGTCCTGTCTTTAAGAATCTCACTTCTCAGTGGGATCTTAACTTGGTTTTGGGCATTCTTCAGCGCCCTCCCTTTGAGTCCTTGGCTACTATTCCTCTACGCCTGTTGATGTGGAAAATGGCCTTTCTCCTGGCGATCGTTTATGTTCGCCGTGTCATGGAGTTACATGCTCTGTCCTGTAAACCACCTTTTTTGGTGTTTCACAAGGACAAGGGGGTGCTTCGCACCTCTCAGGAGTTTCTTCCGACGGTGGTTTTGGTGTTCCCCATCAATCAGGAGATTGTGATGCCTTCTTTCTGGCCTGCCCCCACCTCTGACAAGGAGAGGGATCGCCACTTGTGTGATGTGGTACGATGTCTCAAGTTTTATGTCCATCGCACTGAGTCTATCAGGCAATCTGACGCGCTGTTCATCATTCCTGAGGGTCCCAAGGCAGGAAGACCTGCATCCAAAGTGACTATTGCATCCTGGATCAAGTCCACTATTAGTAAGGCTTACGACCTCGGGAAGAAGCCTGTCCCCTTTCGGGTCACATCTCATTCTACTAGATCTATTGAGGCTTCTTGGGCTTATAAGAATCAGGCCTACGCTCATCAGTTGTGCAAGGCGGCTGCTTGGTCATCTGTGCACATCTTTTCGAAGCACTATTGTGTTGATGTGCTGGCATCAGCTGACGCCAGCTTTTGGAGGAAGATCCTGGAGGCAGTCTTGCCTGTCTAGGATCTCCTTCGGTTCTTGGTGCTTCCTTCACTTTTGATCTTTGTTGGCTCTAATTCAGTGTGCTGTGTAACAGTTTTGGGGTATTGTTACTCCTGTTCAGTGTCCGTTTGCACTTCATTGTTTTGTTGGGCTATCTCTGATCTGATGGTTCATATCTGTTCTGGTGACTTTGGGGGCCTTGTGTCTGGTCCTTGCCTTACTTCCCGCCTCTGGGAAACTCAATGGTTGGACATCCCAAAGGTACCAGTAACCTGTATTGGACAACAGAGAAAAGAGGATTTTAGTCTTACCTGTTAACTCATTTTCTCTTAGTCCATACAAGTTACTGGTCTCCCATCCTGTCAAGAGACCATGCTTGGCTCTCCTGTGGCAGACCGTGGGGGTCCTTCAGGGTCATGCTCACAGGAGTCTTCTTTCCCTTCACTATCTAGTTAATAGTTAGTGTCTCAAATTTTTCTGGAGCTGGTTGGCTTGCTGCAGCCAAGGAAGGAAGGTAGGCTTCACCCACTGCATACAATTCTAGAATTTCTCCTGCCTACAGTTAAAGGGGCGGATTGCCTACTCAGAGTTACCAGTAACTTGTATGGACTAAGACAAAAGGATTTAACAGGTAAAACTAAAATCCCCTTTTCACACCCACACTGGAGATTTTTGGTTAAGTGCAGCAATTCTTTTATTATTTACACTGACTAAAATCATCGTCTTCTCTGATATTAACTGTAAATCTTTCAATTTTGCCATTAACTACAATGGTAATTTCAGATAATACAGCTCCACACGTACATTATAAAATCACGGAAAGGGGTACAGTAATGTATACTACATCTTAAAAGGATAGTAATGATAGATTTTCTTTCATTGTACTTTATAGTATTACCAGAGACAAATGTCAGTCATATTCTCTATCTTTTTTAAAGCTTTATTGTGAAAGAAAGGCAATACAGAAAATAAGGAACATACATCCAACATGAATTATACAACCGTTACATTGAGAGGAAAAGAGAGTTACATTGAAGTTTCATTGAAATGACAATGTAATCACATTAGCGTTAGGAAGAACTGCATTGATATAGGATACTAATTGGTTAGCGTGTGTAACCAGGCAGGACGTATGTATAAGAGGTCAAGAGTAGAGAGGTAATAAGAGGAAGGGGGAAGGGGAGAAGAAGAAAAAAAGAAGGGGGAGAGGAGGGAGGTCTGTGCGATAAGGGGTATATGCAGTAACCAAATATGAGAGAGTGTGGGAAGACTGACTCATGGCGTTTTCTAGGTGGTAAAGGGGCCAAGGGGGCTAAGGAGCAGTATTTTTGGGTGTAGTGGGGTTAGAAGCTATAAGTGACAAGTTGTAGGTGTGCCATTGATGCCAAATTGACTCGAAAGAAGAGAATGTGTGGCGATAGCATGGCATCTTTCCATTAGTAGCTATGTTCCAATAGCAGTAAGCCAGTCGTTTACAGAGGGGGCGGAAGTTGATTTGCTTTGGCTGGAATTAAGGATTTGGCTAAGTGTAGGACATATTGTGTGTCCTTTGGTAGAGATTTATCCTTATGAATATCTAAAAGAAATAGAAAGAGTAGGGGGTCAGGATGAAGAGATATGTGTAGGGCAACGTTCAGGTGGGTGCATATCCCAGTCCAGTATGTGACCATTTTAGGGCATGTCCACCAAATATGTAGAATATCACTTGTATCAAAGAGGCATCTCCAGCAAGTCTTAGGGACATGAGGGAATATTAAGGCTAGATTTTTGGGGGGTTTGTACCAACGTGAAATAAGTTTATAATTAATTTCCCTGAATTTGGGACACATGGGAAGGCAACAGTTAAGTCTCAATATCCTAGTCCTTTGATCAGGAGAAATGGGGAAATTTAGATCCGTTTTTCAAGAAGTCATAAAGTAAGGTTTAAGTGGGGGCGGGGTAGATGACAGAAGTTTGTAGAAGAAGGACAATGTCTTTTAACAAGTGTAGTGAATGACTTTTTCAAAGGTCGTGAGTTTCCTAGGGAGAAAGCCTTTTTTAAACTCATAGTTGACCCATCTGGAGAGTTGTTGGGTGGAGAGCCAGGATAAGGGCCGTAAAAATGTGGGGATGGGAGAGGGTGAGGCAGGCATACGGTCCGTATGAAAGAAGGAGAAGAGTGGTGTGTTGTCCCATATTAGCTACAGTGGAGATGGCCAAAGGGTTGAGCAAGTTGGGAGGGAAGTTTGGGTTCTGGAAAATAGAGGATAGTGGCGATGGAAGGGGATATAAGAAGTGGAAGTCTTTACATCCTTTCCAGACCTTAAGTATGTGATTTAATATTGGGTGGTCCAAAGCTGAGGACTGGGTTTGCGTAGAATGGGACCAAAAAATCAATGCCTTTTACTGAGCTGTCCAGGAATCTAACCTATCTGATTGGAGGGGGGATGAGAAGGCTAACCGCTTAGCCAGAGCGGCTGTCGTGTAATAAAGGAGAAAGTTTGGGAGATCTAAACCACCAGATCCCCAAGCATATTCTTTAATACACAATAGTTTTAGTTATATCACTTTAAAGTTTCCCCTCCCATCCTTTTCCATGTCATCAGCCAGTTCTTCAAATAATCGCCTCAATGGTCACTAATCCAGTTGCTCTGGCAAACTCTACAGCATTTCATTAGAGCTCAGTAAAGAGCACAGTAGGCATTAACCCCTTAAGGACCCTTGACGTACCAGGACCGTCACGGTCATAGTACGTCACGTACTTTTTACTTACAGCGCTCTACCGGGAGCGCTGTAAGTAAAAATAGGGCCTGAAATTGACCGCTCCAAGATCGGATCGATCTCTATCAGGCCCTATAATGACGCGCCGATACACGCAACAGGTCACGTGTACCGGCGCGTCCAAGTGCTCCTATGCTGTCATTATGGGACGGAAATGTCCCAGGACCGCCGGTCCTTAAGGGGTTAAAGGGATAGTAATACTTCATTTTATCTTTATTTTATTTTGTAGGCTTTAAAAAACCATGAAGAACAATATAAGTCTTATCGCTCATACCTTTATGGTTTGAGAAATATTCACAAGTTTCCCCTCCCACCCCTTTTACCTAGTGTAAGCCACAGAAGGGGACAATCTTCTTCTTATGAGAACAATGAAAGCCCTGCCCCCCTTGACAAGTTTTTCAGGTTTTTGCCTTATCTTAATTGAAGATTATCCCTCTCTGCAGTCTACCTGGGCACATCCCTTCTGCTCTGGCTGAGCAGTGTTACCAGTAAAAGGGGTGGGAAGGGGATACTTTGTCATTGAATTACTCTTGAACTACAACTCTGACATAATTGAAATAACACTCTCCAAAGTCCAAATACTATGAAGATTAATCCGAACTGCTTTTATTATGGAATGTTACTATCCCTTTAATACTGCTCACACCGACACAAATGTCTTTGTTAGTTGGATCATTGGGTGGGTTGTCATGGCAGCTTTTTGACCATCCCACTTTCTTGTTAACAGTCTGAGGTAATGGGGAGAGGGGGAATCCTAAAATTTAGATAACTGAAACTAATGAGTAATAAAGAGTGTGACTGACATCTATAAACCATGTGGTGCAATGAAAGAAAAATAAATTCAACCATTCACTTATCTATCAATTTATTTATCCTTTCTATAGAGGAAGGTGGCACCAGTCTATAACATGATTACATATCTTGCTTAGTTATTTGTTTCTGCTATCTATAATGGAACTTCTGCTTTCAATATTGTCACTTTATATTTGTGAGTATTTTAGTAAAGCAATGTACAGATATTTTGATACTGATACCACATTGTTGAGTTGCTATTATTATGAGTAGATCACTGTTTTCTTTATTTAGAGAATAATAAAGTGGTGGACCAGTCAGTTGTTTGATATAGTTTGCAATTTTAATATGATCTCCTTTTATGAGACTGTTTTATTGATTGTATTTATGACCACTACTCGTTTTCTTCCACATAGTAAATGTTACCATTCAGATTAATAACAAATAAAGAATGGCCTTGTTATAATTGTGTGTTTGAGTGTCTTTCTTAGTTGTTCGTCTAGCATTAGTTAATTATTGATAATTTTATAACATTCCCTTATATTATTAACCCCTTAACGACCGGGGAATCCGGCTGCGGACGCAACTCAACGACCACTGAGCAAATTTTGATAATCCTGCCACTTACTTCCTCTACAAAGTGACTGATGCCATCTTCGAGTCGGTCTTCTTACTCCTAGTAGTCAGCAATGTATTGAAGATAATGCATTTATTCAGCTATTCTCAGGTCCTGCAGAGTCTTCTTATTCATTTAATTAATGGTGGTTTAATCCCTTAGATTCTCTAGACATCTGCCATGCATTTCAAGTCAATGACTTGCTCACAAATCTGGCATGCAAGGAGTAAATGCAGCTCACCCTCTGCAAGTGTCCTAAACTTCCATTGAGCTATTTGTAACTCTGACTGTAACAATAGGAACATGAGTCGACCAGTCTCTCCCTCTTCTGTGTCCTACCATTGACTTATCTGGTTCCTGTATCCTCAATGAAGGTGACTTGCTTAATGGTAGAACACACAAGCAGGAGATACGATATTGCAGCAGAGGCATTAATCATTCACAGAAGGTACTCCAGATTAATCCTAAGGGAATAAACCATCTTCAGTACGATGAGTAAGAAGATTGCGTGGGACCAGAGAGCAACTGCATTAATCATTTTCTTGCAAGAGGCATCTGAAAAGCATTAGAATCTACTCTAGCATCCAAGGAGTTAAATCTTACCCTGTATAACCTTAAACAGGGCTGTGGCAGGCTGACTGAATGGTTGATAATGGGCTGGATGAAGAGCAGATGCAGGACTGAAATAGAGGGGATGAAGGGCTGAGTAGGCTGAGGTTTGGACTGAGTGCTGAAGTAGTTGTATGGTGGAATAGAAGGCTGGATTAATGTTAATGTGAATGAGGGCTTAGTGAATGGGACAATAGCTGGCTGAATGAATGGCAGATAGAGAGCTTAAGCAAAGATGAATTGCATGGGTAAATGAATGTGAAGATATAGGGCTGAATGTGTGTCATAGTGTGTGTGTGTGTGTGTGTGTTTCCAACAAAGGGGTGTGCAGGGATAGGTAAAATAAGTTTGAAATTGTCAGTAGGGTATAAGCAACGTCTTTCAAGGAATGGCTTGACTAATGCATGCGGGACTTTGCCCCACCTGCATTAATCAACCCAATCCCTACCTATGCTTTATTACTTTCTACTTAGGTTTCAGAATGTATTAATGAATGTATTCATTTTGTGTGTGTTAAGGTACAGCCTGAATTATGGATATCACATAAGAATGGTAGTTCGGCATTATCCAAATGTGCCTGTCTAAATGGAGATAAATTAAAAGTATTGTTTCTTACTTTTTCCAGTCACCATGGATAATGTCATCATTAAAGGGATAGTAACACTTCGTTTTAACTTTATTTTATTTTGTAGGCATTAAAAAAACATGAAGAATGATATAAGTCTTATCTCTCAAACCTTTATGGTTTATGAGATATTCACAAGCAAAGTTCCCCTCCCCGCCCCTTTTACCTAGTGTAAGCCATCTCTTCTCAGATGTGAGTCTGGTTGTATGACAGTACAGATAACAGAAGGGGACAATTTTCTTTGTATGAAAACAATGAAAGCCCTTCCCCCCTTGACAAGTTTTTCAGCTTTTTCCATTATCTTAATAGAAGATTGTCCCTCTCTGCAGTCTATCTGGGCATCTCCCTTCTTATCTGGCTGAACAGGGGGGGGATACTTTGTTTGTGAATATCTCTTAAACCATAAAGGTTTCAGAGATAAGACTTATATCATTCTTCATGTTTTTTTAATGCCTACAAAATAAAATAAAGTTAAAATGAAGTATTACTATCCCTTTAAATGCTCTGATTTACGTTATAACACAAACACTTTATTTTATTACAAATAAAAATAATTATCCTATATAATAATTTACTAGGATGTTTGTCACAATGTAGTCATGTGCAGTAGACTGCCCGCGTTCAGGCAGTCTCTACTGCGCATGATTGCATCGCGTGAGTGAGGCGATGCAAGACTGTATGGTGTGGAGCAGTTAGGTAGCGGCCTCTTAACATTACCCAGACCTTGGGACGTGTACATGGGCTTCTACACTAATTTAATCATAACTGGATTCTAGCACCTTCTCCAAAATATTGCTTTGTTATGTACTGGAGACATTTCTAGCCTCCAAGGACTAAAATACATATGAAAATACCCCAATTTATTTTATTTTTATCAACATATGCACCCAACAATCTTGGGAGTATTTCATTTTAAACTATCTTAATTGCTGTCGGTACAGTATATACTTCAACTAGAAGTAACGCTTTTCATACCATATGATGCATGCTTGCCCCTGCTAGCAAGAAGAAATACTGGTTCAGCTCCCGTTAAGTCAGTACAACTAACCTTTTGGCTTGTGAAGCAGCACTTCTGGAATCTGCCTTTCCCTGGATAGCGGTCATTTTTTTGATTTATGTGCATTTTAAAATTACAGCAAGATGTTGTACTTTATTTTTTCTGTTCCAGTCGAAAGAAATATTAGGAGAGTGTGCTGAAAGGCAGCTGAAGCATAATGTAGACAAATGCACAGTTGATACTTTTAGTAGCTGCAATAACCTTGCTAATTGCATGTTAAACAGAATAAATGATGGTAATTTTTCTTCCGTTCACGATGTTGAATGTTTGTACATAATTAACATATTTTTGGGTTTGTAAATACAAGACAGAAACTTTCAGTTCAGGCAAGAAATATAAAAATGAATATAGAAAGAAGGTTGCCTCATAAAACAGGCAGAGAAAGAATGCTGGAATCTTTCATGTTTAAGTAAACCATTAAGGACCAAATGCATTTCACACCCCCATGAACTTTAAGAGGTTAATACAGCTATGCTGATGGTATGTGAAGAATTTAAAGTTTCTCTTTCGCCGTTCAAGATTAATCATATCAGATCTTATTATAACATTTTAACTCCTTAAATGCTAGAGGGGGTCTCCAGCATATTTATTCTCAGTGCATTTGGAGACATCGTTAGCATTCAAGGAGTTATGATAGCTGCCCCATCAGCAGGCCTAATTCTCTGGGAGCAAAGAAGTCAAGGCTGCATGGTGAACCCTGAGAGGTTCTCTTACTGATCGGGGAAGACTATAAACTGCAAGACTACTTCTGCTGCAGTTTAGCATAACATGGGGCATGTTGTCCTCACACTGCTAGTGATGGGTTGTTACATTGAACAGTGCCCCAGAAGTGAATGTGTTAATGCTTTCCTGCTGCTTATACTGTTCTTAAGTTGATTAGAAGAAAAAAAAAGTAAGTATTTTTCTCTGTTGTCCAATATAACTGACAGGTACCACAGGGAGGCGACAGTTCCTCCCAGTGGGCTGGAACAATTCTAGAAGTGCAGGGGTGGAGCTTCCCCTTCCTCCATATCAGGCTACCTGACTATAGCACCACTCAGATAGACTTGTTCCAAGTCCTGGTTAGATGGCTGAGAACAGTTCTGCTTAGTTTTTAGTTATTTTATTATTTTTTTGTTAGACATGGGATGTCAAAATTCCCCCATTAGGCAGATTACCATTACTGGCTTCCCCTGGAAGATTGCCCAGTTAACAAGTGCAGTTGTGGACCCCTTGCAGCCTTGGGAGAGAGTCATGCAACCCATGTCTTTCTCTCAGTGGTTTCTTCCTTCCCAATGGTAATCTGAAGAAAGAAGACTTGCAAAAAAAAGGTGAGCAACTTGTCCCACAACTCCGCACAGGGGTCTTTCTGGAGTTCCTTATAACTCCTGCACTTATGTTGGGTTATTATCTGTCTTTTCTCTGGGTCTTTGGAGCATTTTGGGCTGTTTTGTTTTAATTAACTCCTTCCGTGCCATTTTCATTGGTTTGAGGGGCTTATATCTAATTTTCCCCTTTGGATTCATGTGTTTTTATTGTTTATCACATGTTCTATTTGTGTTTTAGGGGTTTTATTAACTTTTCAAACATTTAGAACTTTTTTAAGACCGCGCTTTACCGAACGGCCGCACTTGCTCCATTGACTTCTATGGGACAGATCGTTCCACTTACAGAGTTGAGAGAGGGCTCATTCTTTTTGTCTCCCCTTTCCTGCATTCCGGTTCACATCCTCAGTGTCTTGGGGGTCCCTGTGGGGTTCAGTCGCTGTGGGGAACTACATTGCCTAGAATGCCCATTTTGCTGGCTTTTCTCTAATTGGCTGCTTGTTCATTGTGTTTCAGATTGCTGGACAGATTTGACAAAGATGCTACTGTTAACCCTCCGGAGAGGTAGAAAGAAGACAGAAGATCAGTGGAAGAAAAGAAGACTGAAGAAACAAAGACAGAAGAGAAGAAAGAAGGAAAGATTAATGAAGAAGCCGGATGACAGGTGTTACATTTTCTGACTAGTCAAACAACAAGTTTTTTTTTCCTTTGATGTTTCCACAATTTGCTCTATGTAGCGTGAGTTGTGCTAATGAAAAACCAAAATGAGCAGATTGCCAAAACGTGAGTTTTGGACAACAGCGCTCTTTTTGCCATTTACTTCTCCAGCAATAGAATAGCTGGGATACATGGTTGATTTTTTTTTGGCGCTACTGTCTTTGCTATTACCACTGGTTACCGGTGGTAATAGTATCGAGCCCCTGGTCTGTAAAGAGTTAATGTTAGGGAAACCTCACTCCATGCACCAGACCAGAAACATTAGAGGCCCCATGGAACATGAAGCACTGATGAATGCTGGAGACTTCTGATCTTCTGATGCATAGATAGTGATCTTCAATTGAGTGGATATATGCAAAGAATGTGAACTACATAACGCATTATTAGACTTGTCAATGTTTGATTATTGTGGGATGATAATGTTATAATAAGCTTTTTTTTCCACATTTAAAACAAAACAAAAAAATAATAATACATTTTGCAAACTGTCAAGTATTATGGGGCATCTAGTTAGAAGACACTCCACATTCCGTTGTACTGCTATGAGATCACAGTGTCCTTTTGACCTGCTTTGATTGAATTGTTTAAAATTGTGCATCTAAAATACAGAATCTAACATAGCAATACTATGGAAAATTAGTTTTGTGGAGCTGGTGAACTCAGATAATTCATTTTTGAGATTAGTGCAGAGTCCAGGGCATTCTGCCAATTAAAAAAAAAAAAAACAGGGAACCCAATGGAAAAAAAAGTCAAATAATAGTTTTAAAATACTTCTGGAAAGAGGTCAGCATTTTTTGGAGCTGAAATAAAGCCAAAGGTCTGGAATCCTATTTACGTATAAATGGAAAGTAATTCTTTGAAATAAGTTTTAGCTTTGACAGCTAAATCATTCCTTGGTTACATTAATAAAGACAGGAAGCTCCTGAGTTCATTTTTACTACCACGGTTTTCTGTACTGATCTCACCATGCTATAACATTTCAACTGCAGCAGATTCCCAATACAATTGGTGTTTATGTATGGCGGTACTTGTACCACTCATGCAGACAAAGGCATACTTGCTCTTTCACACATACTGTCACACAGACTTTATTTTACATATATTTTAAATTGTATTTTTTCACATTGAATTATTAGTAGAAGAAATTTCCCAGCATTACCAAAGGTGTATAAACACATCAGTCTCATTCTCTCACTAGCTCTCTGTACTTGTGTCTCATTCTTCGCCATTTGTCTCTCACTTTTTTATCATATTCCTATTCTTTTATTCTTTTGCATTCTCTCTTTGTCTGTCTTTCTCTCTGTCTCTTTCTTTCACATACACACACACAAACACACACACACATACACTGTCATGGTTTGTATTGAATAAGCTAAAAAGAAGCAATTATCTGGAACAAACCAACTTTGTGTATATATATATATGTGTGTGTATGTCTGTACGCACATCAGAGACAGATTAGATAATTTTTCTCCACTCAGTCTGATCCCATAGCATAGATTGATAACCTGTGGTACTTCAGCTCTTTTTGGTTTCCTTGGATTCCTTGTTCAGGTACATCTCCTTCTGCCTGAGTGTTCTTCCACTCCCACTGACCTTATCATTGAGCTGAGCCAAGAATCCAGAAATGATGAGTTCAGTGGTAGTGGAACAGCACTAGAGGAACACACGGGCAGTATATGGAATCTAAGGAGAGGTGGAGCCTCGGTTAGGAAACACTTTTGCATGTTTTCAGCTCTCGTCACCCAGTGGAGGACTTCTGGTGGCATTTTTCACTGTTTAACCCTTCTGATCCACAAGCTATTAACAAGCACTATAATCAAGATAAAAAAGATCATAGATAACTAAATAATAATATCCACAGTTTAAATGGTTCTCCAACTTTTTGCTAAAGTTGAAGCACTGACTTTTGGAGTTCAGGGACCTGGATCTGGTGGAGGACGGCATGTATTATCAACCCACTCCTCACAGTTTCTCTGCTTGGTTGTCCTCAGCACTACATTCACTTTCTTGGTACATAGAAGCCTGAAGACTGAATAGGATAGTTTCTTTCATTCAGAGTTTTCAGGTCCTTGAGTATTTCCTTGTCTGTTTGCCTGGCAGTCCCATTTCTTTGTCCTGTGGTGTTTGTAACATTGGGTATAACTCTATGTTCATGTTCTTTTTTTATGTCCCTCTATTTCAGGGATTCCTTCAACAACAGAGAGGTATCTTTTTTTTTACAACTATTACCTTTATTGCTTATTTTTATTCTCTCAATCATGATTATTTATTTTAGTTATAGCCCTATGATTTTAGTTATTTTTCTGAACTTTTCACACACTTTATTTTCTTTTGGGTTGTGGTGCCTTTAACAACAAGCACACATGGCGGCCATTTTGCCTGGAACATAGAGTTCATATAATGGACATCTCTTGCCACTGGTTGCATTCCAGTAGCTTTAAGGGGGCTTATGTTGCTTCTAACGTTATTCACTGGTAAGCAAAAGCTCAGAGAAACCCCACCCCACCACTCATATAAGGGACTGCGTATGAGCGATGGTTGGACAGCAATCTCAATATTTTTTCTTCATTGGACCTAGAGTTCTCATCAGCCTGCTTTTTCCCATGCTTTGGTGCAGAAAAAGTGGTGGTCATACTCAGACTCTTTTTCCTTTTGGTATTCAATTTACTATGGAGAGGCTGGTCTCCCCCTCCTTGTTTTACACATTAACCCTTTTTTGTCAGATAAGTATTTTTAATGTTATATATGTAATTTTATCATTGTTTTCGTCTCCTGAACAGGAGCTTGCATGGGTTAAGACCTTAATTTCTTCAGTGAGTTCTATTCCTTCCTCTAATCAAGGGGTTGTAGACTTGGTCGCAGGGCCACCCTGTGCCTTCCAAAAGGCATGTTAGCCACCCTACAGAGGGCAATCCCCCAAGGCTGGGGATTTCTACAGTGAGGAAGAGGATTCTAGTGGAGTGGATTTGTGCTTTTCCGTTGGGGATTCTTTTTGAGGAAGGTCATGAATCTACTGCCGAGGGTCTTATTCAGGCTGTCCTGGAGATGCTGAAGGACTCAGAGGCCTCAAATTCGAATTTCTCTTCCCAACGTTATTTTCAAGAGATGCAAAAGGGTAGCTGCTATTTTTCCCTCCTCACTATTTCCTACACCAGGTTCTCATGGAGGATGCATGATAGAAGGCTAGTCCTTCCTCTGTTTTCTCTCCTGTACCCCTTTTCAGCTGATGCTGTAGCTCGGTGGCCTACCTTGTGGTGGACCCCACAATTTCTCGCCTAGCTAAGGGTACTACGTTTCTGCTGGTGAATGCAGCAGTGCTTAAGGATCAGGAATATAAGCATCTGGGTTCTCTTTTGAAGGTGAATTTTGCGGCTTCTATTGCAGCTTTTGATCCACACCTTTTCGTTTGTTTGGGTTACTAGAGCTATGGAAGTTTTGGTGAGGAGGATCAGCTCTTGGATGGATCTTGAGCTTATAGCCAAGATTATTAACCCTTTGAGTGCCAGAGTGGTAGGCAAGGCATTGGATTGCGATGCGTTTAGTGCCACTCTGGCACTCAAAGGGTTAAGGCAAACACCTATCATATTGAGGCAGCCTTCAATATCATTAAGTTTACTGGAATGTCTCAACTTTCTCTGTGGCCAAGAGTTGCATTCTGTTGCTCAAGATTTGGTAGGCTGACTTATCCTTGGTGTCTCATCAATTTGTGGGCACACAGCTGTTTGGCCTAGAAATGGAGACGGTTATCAGCCACCCCACAGGAGGCAAAAGGACTTTGTTGCCTCGGGTTTCTCACGAATGTTCCTTTTTTTTCATGCATGGTTTTCGTTACCCCACCAGTATGGAATATGCACCCAGGGCTCAGATTCACTCAACATCTCAAACATGATCCATCCCTAAACCCAGGCAAGCCTGGACAGACAAGAAGCCTGTGCAGAAGTCCCAGGCTGACAAGCCTACTGCCGTATGACTCGCATGAGGTCTAGCCTACCTCAGACAATAAGAGGTCATCAATATTTTTTCCTTAGATTGTGGAATTTAAAGGATAAATCAAGGGATTAAACATTTCCCCAACAATAGTTAACCACCTATGTGCCTAATTTTAATTCATTTTTCATTCATCTCATGGAAAATTGGTTAAAAACAGTAACATCAGTGTTTGTTATCTTCTTGTTCTTCCAGCATGTCCGCTGTTCCTAATTTGTGGGTAGAGTTGACCTTTGTTGAAACTGAACATAATGGGACATATGTATAAAGGCAAAGATGAGCTGTTCTGTGGCAAAATACATGTGTAATATATGCTTGTGAATCAATGCATTGGAGCATTGGCATAACTAGTCATTGCAGGGCCCCAGTTCAACATTTTTGGCTCCCTTAACAGAAATATTTTACAGGGCATAAATAGAATCTAATGGATCCTGGGGCAAATGGGGCCCCTTGGATTCTGCACCCAGGTACAACTGCAACCTCTTCAACCCTTGTTGTGCACTGGAGATCTTTGTTGCATCCAAGTTATTCATTTTAGAAATACTGTGCCATTGTTGTATCCAGAATAGCTCCACTTTTTCCTTTATATATGCCCCTTGGAGGGTTATTTTGGATGGCCCTCATCCCAAGAAATGTAGACCTTTTTTATTAACATCTGATACCAATTAATATTTAATATTTGCAGTGATGGCATGTGTCTCCCTCTGGCATTCAAAGAGTTACATCAGTGAGAAAATTATAACTGGAAAGCAAATGTTCCAGCCAGGCAAAAATTACTATATATTTTGGAATGGTTACTGAGACAGTATGCCAGCATTCACATCTCATGAAATCACAAGCCCTTATTTTATATTTGTGCGTATCCTAAATCCCATTTCGTCACCTTTCTGGATGTTAAACGCATAGTGACACTTAATATGGAAAAAAAATGTTGCAGGGTTTATCCTGATGAGAAAGAAAGGGTACTACCACTGTTTATTCAAACTTGTATGATTTGGGTGCAGTTCCTCCGTAGCATGAAATTGTATGGTGGCGTTGTTGCTACATCTGTCTATGGATATTGATGGTCAGTTGACAATATCCCTCCATAGGATACTGTAGCAACAGTGGAATTGTGAAAGTTCATGCCATGGAGGTATAGCACCCAAATAAATGCAAGTTTGAGCTGCAATAACATATATAATGTCATCTTAAACTGTCTGACTGTCCAGTTATTTACTTTGATTCTTGCTATGTAAATAGAAACGAAGACAACTTAACACATGACAGGCATTGAAATATTTGTTACTTCCTGCTAGTGTATAGTATGATAGCTAAATTATCCACCACAGAAACAGCTATAATTCATCTGCTCATGCCAGCTCTTCATTTGTACCTTTGTAACCCTTGGATAGTAAAGACATCTTCAACACACTGCTTGGAAACTTTTTTAGTTTCCAGTGGATTAAGATTAAGCTCTCACTAAATAGCAATTTAGGACACATAGTGCTGGAATTTTTTCAAGCACTGTAAGCGATTTAAAGACCAGTGCTATGAAAAAATTCTGGCAAAAAAACCCTGCCAGCTGCTAAATTTAGATGTGTTTTGGCCCATTGAAAAAAAAAATGCTACAAGTTGTAATTTAATGGACTGCATTAGCCCTAAAGATCCAATAAGGAACTCACGTTAGCGCACAAAAATTTAAGGCACAGTTTTGTTTTTTACTAAAATCCCTTATCGGACTTTTAGTCAGCTGATGCAGCTATTAATAGCAAAAAAAAAAAAAAAAAAAAGTCCCCAGTGGATATATTTATATGGGACCCTAAGCCCCACATCAATACATCCAAAGTGTTAGTAGAATTAACCCTATGAGTACCAGTGGGGTATAATTACCCCACCAGCACTCGTAGAGTTAACCCGACTAAGTAACAAAGCAGCATCACATTACAAGTAACACCATTAATCCTGATGTCCAGCAGAGTCCTCAGCATGCTGGTCATCTTCTGTCCTTCTTTCTTCTCTTCTTTCTTGTATCTTCTCTTCATCCTTCTTTCTTCTAGCTGTAAAAAAAATATATATAAATATTAATATGTTTTCAGAAATATCCCGGACAATAATACATTGTTTAACCCCTTGAGTGCCAGAGGGGTACACAACGCAATGCAAAGCAATTCCATAAAAATATGGGAGCATTATTTTAGTTCCAAATAAGCCATTATAGTAGGTGAAAGTTAAGCAATTATAGTAAGTCAAACTTGCACATTATATTATGTCCTGAAATGAAATAAAAAACTTAGTTTATTAATCTATCTCTGCCTCTGTGTGCGACCACAGAGGTGGCGGCAGCAGCAATAGTACTGTGTACCACAGGCCCCCCCCTCCCCGTCCAGTCCCTCACGGGCCGATGCCAGTTCCACACAGAAGGAATTTGAATAGATACTGTCTTTATATATGGACAGTCTCTGTTCAAATTCCCTCACAGCCATTGGCTGAGATGTGCTTACGCACATCACAGCCAATCAGTTTAAAGCACAGCCACTCAAATCTAATTTGCTGGGATGTGCATAAGAACATCTCAGCCAATGGCTGCGATGGAATTTGAACATAGACTGCCCAAGGCAATCTCTGTTCAAATTCCCTCAGTGTGAAATGGGCATCGGCCCATGAGGGACTGGACGTGGGAGGCCTGTCGCTACTGCCGACCTCTGCGGCTGCCCACAGCAGCAGAGACAGATTAATAAGATACGTTTTTTATTATTTAATTTCGGGACATATTATAATGCACAACTTTGACCTAACTTTCACCTACTATAGTGGCTTATTTGGAACTAAAATAAAGACATCATATTTTTAAGAACCTGGACAATAATATATTGTTTAACCCTCTGAGCCCCAGAGTTGTCTGCAACACATTGCTCTGCAATGCGTTGCATACCCCTCTGGCACTAAAGGGGTTAAACAATATATTATCATTGCGATATTTCTGCAAACTTATATTAATATTTTTTTACAGCTAGAAGAAAGGATGAAGAGAAGAAAGAAGATACAAGAAAGAAGAGAATACAGAATGAAGCCAGAAGGAGACAGAGAGTGGATGACAGGTAAGTGTAAGACAGTTTGGTTTATGATCGGTGTTTGGCAGTATGTCAGGCACCAAAAGTTAGCTTTTTTTCTGTTAAGTTCCCAATATCACTGTTATTTAGTGGTGTTTTGTGAAAATAATGCACAAAACGGATGTTTGGCCACAAAACCATTTCTGTGACCCAGGGTCCGTTGTGGTTTTAGCTAGTTGCTCCTTTAAATACTGACTTAGACATTTTAGTATGTCGGTCGGTACTCAATTTGGCCCTACCTCATGTTTTAGCTCAAACCTTTAAATTGATCCCATAAAGTTTAAAATATATTTATCTGTTGCTCTTATATCAAGCCTGACAAAGTCTATACCAGTGAAATACTATGGAGGGCAGAGTTGTACAAATGTAAGCCCTGAACCTTCCGTGCTATAATGCATTGGATATTCTGTGGTCTCGGGACATGGGCGTTCATAGGGGGGCACTTGCTCCCTCCATATAAACACAGGGGCTGGCCTGGAGATCAAATTATGGGTTTGACCCCCCCCCCCCCCAGGAACAGGCCAAATCTATATTGTGTAATCTTGTATTAGTGCAATGGGAAAGTATAGATCACTGATGGGAAAACTCATTTGGGTGCCTAATGGGAAGGCAACAAGTTGTAGGCAAGGGCCAGGGAAGTCTATGACCTTTGCCTCCTTTTGTAAAAAGTAAGGGTCATGGATTTCAACTCTTAAGACCCAGGTTTATATTTAATTAGTCTCGCCCTTAAGAATAAGAGATCCCCTTTGGGCAAATTAGTCTTCATAATGGAGTCAAAATGCACACTATTATTTGTAATGTTATCCTTTCCACAAGTTCAGACCCCTGGAGGATATTGTTCTGTCTAATGTGCGCAAAACTGGAAGCATTAAAGTTGCTGCTGTTTATGCAAGGGCTGCATTGTAATAACACATCTATCATGCAGCCCAGCACAATTTTAATTACACTTTAACTCTTTCAGTGCTGGTTGCTCACCCTAGAGAAGGGGTACCCAGCCTATCATCAGGGACCCCTAAAAGGCCATATTTTAAGCTATCCCAGCATGGTGAGTTAATCAGAGCCTCAGTCATATAATTAACTTTCCTGTGCACAAGCAAGGAAATCCTAAAGACATGTCCTGTTAGGGATCCCCGAACATAGGGATGGCAATCACTGCCTTAGAGGGAACACTATTGGAGGGTATAATATTTTTGCACATCCCTCATACGGAGGAGGCCCACAACATATGTTTAAATAGTGGGGCTAATGGAATCCAGAGACCCCATACTTCTGATTATTTGTATCTTTCTACCCCTAAGCCAAAGTGACTGGGTGAAGGATAAGCTAGAATATTACCTGCATTGACCCTTTCTCTTATATATAGTCTCTTATATATATATTGATTATTATTATTCTTTATTTATATAGCACCAACTTAATCTGCAGGTCTATACAATAGGAAATAGATATACAGATATATTAAATAGTACCAATGGAACATGGAAAACAAGAGGATCAAAGGTCCCTGCTCATGAGAGATTACAGTCTAGAGGAAGGTAGGTTGGACACAGAAGGAGTAAGTCCTGTGGGGTGTAAGTGCCTCCTGCCACATGAGCTGCCGGTCAGAGGGTGGGAGAAAGAAGTGAGAGTGAGCAGAAGTTGGACAGGCTGTGTGTGTGTGGCCTTACTCATAACAGTTATGGAAGTAGTTAATAGGCTTCCCTGAAGAGGTGAATTTTCAGGTAGTGTCTGAATATCTGTATGTGTATGTTTACCCCTCACCCACATTGTTCTGACAGGCCTGTGTCTGTCTCTGTCTGTCTCTCCCCTCTCTCTCATTCTTCATCCATATCCATCCATATGTCTGTCTCCTCTTTGTTTCCATGACTGTTTCTCCTCTCTGTCTACATGACTGTTTCTTCTCCCTCTCTTTCCATGTTTGTGTCCGTTTGTCTCAATGTCTTCATGCCGGTCTCTCCTCTCTTTCTCTCTCCAAGAATATTTCTGTCTATTCTCTCCTCGGGCAGGCTGTACTGCACATGAATACCTCCAGCATTCTGCGCATGACTGCTCAGGCAGTCTCTACTTCACATGACTGCATCGGACAAACATTCTGGCCTTTTATATTATAGGATGAGTAGCTGAGCTTTACTTCTCAGTCATTCATAGCACACCTGCTTCTAATTGGCTTGGTTAGTGAATAACTTGGGCTGTGAAGCTCTATTTTATTAAAACTGTATTTATTTATGTATATATGTATGTGTCTCTAGTTTGTTCAGTAACACGAATATCACTGTTTTACAGAGACTGCTCGCTAGTGCTCAGAAATGACTTGGTATTTGCAATTGACCAGAAAGAGAGAGAGAGAGAAAGAATCATCTTATGACATTTCAGAGTTAGGTACAGTACATTTCTACTGCATATTCATCTATAATCTATTAATGTATTCAGTTTTATATTCAAGTCATTTGAAATAAACAAATATTTTTTTAATGTTGCCAGCAACTAGTGAATGCATTTTATATGAGTTTATTTCAGCTATGGAAATGAGAAAATAGGATATGGGGAAAAATCAACTGTACCAGAGGGGGAAAGATGGATATTCCCAAAATTCCCATGGTGCAGCTGGGGTGTGCCAGAATTATTCCAGATTGTTTTATAAAAACTTTAGGAAAACTTTCTTGAATCATAAACAGCGAGAATATAATTTTTTTTACATAGAAACAACACTTTTTTGTTTTTTGTAAGTTCTGTTGAATAGTAAGTCTTAGTGTAATATAGTTAGAAGATCAGTTTAGCTACCAGTTAATTAGAAGCTACCATTTAAAGGGTTAGTATTGGCATATATAAATAAAAAGTAGTATTGTAGATATTGAAAAAATAAATCCATTGATGGCAGTCTGTTCTCTCAAACCTTTACGGTTTGAGAGATATAAGGCGATAAAATTCTCCCCTCCCTCCCCTTTCATTGACATCAGCGCCTAGCTGATAGAAGAAGATCCAGGTCCCGGGACCAACAGATGGCTCTTCAGCAGAGCCGAGATAGCGATATGTAAAAATAATTACTTCACTGAAATGAGCCACAAAACGTGCTTGCAAACCGGGCACACTCTGTAGACCATTCCAGTTAAGTATTTCTCTCTACACAGAGCTATCTTGGCTCTGCTGAAGAGCAGTCTCGAATTGGCTGACACAAATCTCAGGGAAAGGGGAGGGAGGAGGGAACTTTAAAAAGGTATATCTTTCAAACCATAAAGGTTTGAGAGTATGGACTGCTATCAATGGATTTATTTTTTCAATATCTACAATAATACTTTTTATTTATAAATGCCATTACTAACCTTTAAGACAAATATTGTAAACATGACAGATTAGCATACTATATAAGGACATTTTCAAATGAACAGACCTCAAATTGTTAAAACATTAACCCATAAACCTATGAGTGCCAGAGGGGTATGCAATGCATTGCAAAAGTAATGTGTTGCGTACCCCTCTGGTACTCAAAGAGTTTAAGACTGTAGTCAACTCACTGCTTTTTCTGATTATTTGGTCATTCACCTGAGACTGGATACAAGGCCCTGAGTCTTAAGGTAAAACACATGAAAAGTCCTCAGGTATAGAGAATGACCTTTCTAAGTTGGTTTGTTGTTGTCTGAGTTCTGTTTCTACTGGTTGCAATAAATGTATGCAGTACTGACTGAATTACAGTATCACTTAACTGCTTGTCCATGTATTTGCATTGCTAACCATGACTGATTTACCTTATCTTACGGGGAACTAAAAGATTGTTCACTCAGCTCAAGAAATGTATAGATTTACACAGTAAAGGCATCAAAGTTACAAAGCACAACCTGTTGGATAACCTATACACAGGATTTAGCTATAAATATCATCGTAAGATTAAAATAAATTCCTGTTTGCAAACATTAAATAACCTAAACATGTAAGAAATTAATTTTTGGTTGTATATTATTGGTTGCTGATTTCTTGTCTGCTTCAATGAGGAAGTCTTAAACTTTCAGTTGTTCTTAAATGCTAGTCCTTGAGGGAGTTACTGTAATGTGAAGTTAAGCCTTATCTTTCAAAACTACCTAGTTAAGGAAGAATAGAGCTGTTTTTTTTGGATGCGCATCAGTAATAGAAATGTTTTCTAGATATGGTATTGGCAGTTCACATATGAGAATATACACACACTCAAATATATACACACATTGTGTTGTCTGTGGTAAATAAAATATACAGTATTGTGCAAAAGGTTTAGGCAATTAACAAAATGCAAAGTGAGTGAACAGAAGAAACATCTAAATCATATCTATATTTGGTGTGATCACCCTTTGCCCTCAAAACAGTATCAATTCTTCTAGGTACACTTGCACACAGTATTTTAAGGAAATAGGCAGGTAGGTTGCAAACATCTTGGAGAACTAACCGCAGTTCTTCTGTGGATTTAGGCAGCCTCAGTTGCTTCTCTCTCTTTATGTAATCCCAGACAGACTTGATGATGTTGAGATCAGGGCTTTGTTTGGGAAATACCATCACTTCCAGGACTCCTTGTTGTTCTTTATGCTGAAGATAGTTCACAATGACTTTGGCTGTATGTTTTGGGTTGTTGTTATGCTGCAGAATAAATTTGGGTACAGTTAGATGCCTCTCTGATGGTATTGCATGATGGATAAGTATCTGCCTGTACTTCTCAGTAGGGATGTGCAAAATTTTCGTCTCAAACTGAAATCGGCTAATAATGGCACTCTCCGATTGGCGAATAATTTCCTGTGAAAAGTGCAGTTTTTCTGCTTTTTCCCGCCTTTTCCTCCTATTGAAATCAATGGGAAGAAAAATATTTCTCCACCACGCAAAAGTTTTCTACAACCATATAAAAGGCTGTCAGGCTCTCACAGCAGTCATTCTGTGTTTGTGAGTCTGGGGTGAGTCTAGGTGATAAGAAGGGAGGAAGGAGGTTGACCCCTAAATACTCCAAAATTCCATGTGCCTGACTGGCAAGACACAGGCAGCTAGGGACCTATTTGCTTACTGATCTTGCTGTTATTGTCTCTGTGCTGGGTGGGAAGTCTGGGGAAAGAAGTTGTTGATTTTGTTTTCAGTTATAATATTTTTGGACAGACTGTGATAAGACAACAGGGTTATTTTTATAAATAAATAACTAAATATCTTAGGTGACAGTGACAGACAGCTGGCTGGGCTTAAATAAGGCATCACAAAGCTCCATCAGTTGTGTTGTGTACCGTACAGGAAAAAACACAGTGTAGTTGTGCAATGTCCAGCAAAAGCACAAGGGGAAGGGGGAGGGGTGGAGCAGTGCATGGATGTGAGAGTAAAGTAGTATTTCAAAAACTGACTGCAGCAATGGTTGCAACAGAGTGTGCAATCAATGATGATGATCCCTCTACTCCAAGGGAGGATGCAGTTTGTCAAAGTCCCAGCAAAACTAGTTCCAGCACCACCAATGCCAGTAGAAATATAGAATCATATAAGAAGAACGCTGAAGATGACAAAAAGTCACATTCAAGTGTTGATGATTCTGGCAAAAGCATAATAGAGGAAGATGTAGCAGCTGAATTGCCTGCTGTATGAGACAGTGAGACAATCAAGCACCAAAACACCTGTCCTCAAAGTAATAGAGAATTTTGTTACAGTAAAAGTAAAAATAAATTGTTTGAGACCTCTAAAAGTTTAGAGGAACATAAGGGTAGTAGTGGGCAAGAACTGTCAGGTGATGCTGATGCTGCTGAGGATAACGTAATGATGACTGATGATGATGCAGATCTAGAATATATCCCTCAAGCATCCTTCTCTTGTTCAGATACAGATGAAGTTGAGAGTGAGGATGGTGACAGGGCTATAAGGTTAGCAGAAAGTCAAAGGCTGTATCTTCCATCACTTTTAAGGAGCACTGTGTCTGTCTATAAAGTGTTTGAGAAAGCCATTGGAAAATCTGACCCTGGGCAAGTACAGATGTCAAAAAGCACACAGTCACCCTATCAGTCATCATCAGCATAATAATCTCTTCAAAGTCCAAGTCCCACTTAGCCACACACACCTGTTTTGAGTACCCAGCAACAGCAAACAGGTAACATCCACAGTGTTAGATATGACGAGTACCTTTGGTGCTGCTGCTGTAAGTGCTGCAACTTTGACACCTAGCAGTAGTGGCAGTAGAATTACATCAACATCCAGCTCCAGTAGTAGTAGTAGTAGTAGTTGTAGTAGTAGCAGAAACTTCACATAACAGACAAAGCCAGGTGAGGAGGTGCAGGAGGGATGTGAAGAAGGGTTGCCACCATCTACCCCACTTGGGACCACTGCTATGAGTGACAAGTAATGTGTGTCACTAATCTGAGAAGGAGGATAGAGATTTGATGCAAAAATGACAATAGTAAAAACTATATACATGAACAAATCAGAACCATACCAGCCAGTACCCTACTACCACCACTACAATACACATCTGCGACATTGTAGAATGTATTTTTTTTTAAGTCTCTTGACATCATCATGAATATGTGCCAGGGTAATTTACGAAGGAAGTTAGTATTGTGGGCAAAGGACAAATGCATTCTGCATGCTAACACATTTTTCAAGCCATATGTTGCTGTAGGCAACAACTTTGACTTTCAGCCACTCATTTCTAAACTTCAGCCTTCAGAAAAAGTAATATTACAGTGGGAAATGTAGTACCTATAGGAAATATGTGAAAAATGTGTTAAAATAGGCAAAAAAATGTGTTAACTTAGGCAGAAAATTTGTTAAAATAGGTGAAAAGGAGGAAATGTTTGCATAGGCGGAAAGGCAACATTTTATGCAGGAAAAGTGAAAAATTGGCACACATTCTCTAAAAAGACACGCAAGAAATTTTTTACACTTTTCGCCCACCCCTACTTCTCAGCACTGAGAAAATCCCCAACTCCATTTGTAGAAATGCAGCCCCAAACTTGCAAGGAATCTCCACCATGCTCACTGTTGTTTGCAGCCACTCATTCTTGTACCGCTCTCCAACTCTTCTACGAACAAATTGCCTGATGCTACAGCCAGATATTTCAAATTTTGACTCATCAGTTTAGAGCACCTGCTTCCGTTTTTATGCACCCCAGTTCCTGTTTTTACATGCACAGTTGAGTCATTTGTCCTTCCACGTTGGAAGTATGGCTTTTTGGCTGCAAGTCTTCCATGAAGACTACTTCTGACCACACTTCTCCGAAAAGTAGATGGGTGTACCAGGGTTCCACTCTTTTCTGCCAATTCTGAGCTGATGGCACTGCTGGACATCTTCCAATTGTGAAGGGAAGTAAGCATGCACTAAGTTTCCTTGGCCAACCACTGTGTCTACTGTCCTCAACATTGCCCGTTTCTTTGTACTTCTTCAAAAGAGCTTGGACAGCACATCTGGAAACCCCCTGTCTGCCTTGAAATTTCTGCCTGGGAGAGACCTTGCTGATGTACTATAACTACCTAGGGCTGGATTCAGATGCAGGTGCTAATTTTATATCTGCTTTTATCTCCAGGTATCCCATTAGACTTCAAAAGGAACATTTTTGATAAAACTGGAAGTAACATTTATCTTCTGCATTTGAATCCAACCCACTGTGTCTTGTTGCTGTGCTCAGTCTTGCCATGGTGTATGACTTTTGACATTAAACTGTCTTCATCAACCTCACCTTGGTAGCTGAGTTTGGCTGTTCCTCACCCTGTTTTATTCTCCTACACAGCTGTTTCTGTTTCAGTTAATGATTGTGTTTCAACCTACATATTAAATTATTGATCATTACTAGCTGTTTGGTATAATTGTTTAATGATAAACCTGAATAAATGCGTACAAAATCTTTGTGCAGGTGTACTCAGAAGAATTGATGCTGTTTTGAAGACAAAGGGTGGTCACACCCCATATTGATTTGATTTAGATTTTTTTTCTGTTCACTCACTTTGTTAATTCTTACTTTACAGCATTTTTATACACCTCCCTAATACTTTTTCACAGTGCTGTATGTAATTTAAAAAAGGTCTGAACTCTTGATTTTAGATGATAATGTCCCGTTAAAATTTAAAGTTTCATGTTAATTTTGCAAAGTAACTGAAAAGCATGGCCTAACAAAGAACACTTATGGTTAGGTTTAAAATGGTGACTTGATAGTGCTACATTGTCTAGCCACTCATGTGCAACTTTTTATTTACCTCTAATGTCCTTATGTTCCTCAGGTGAACCCATCACTGGAGGGAGTGCCGTAGTCGTGACTAGTAGGCTTTCCACATGAGTTGGGCAAATATAATTGGCTGATGCTCACATGGGACATCATTGATTGCATTCTTTTGGTATGGTGTTCACCACAGAGATACAGTCACAAATGTCAATGATATGCATGGTGGCTGCAAAAGCTGCCATCTACATCTTCTCTGGTGCAACTTCACTGTGCTCTGAAGATATAGTATGCTGTGTTAGGGCTGAATAATACAAGGAGAAGGTCACTGGTCCAAACAGTCCCATAGAAAACAAACTGATCTATTTTGGTAGCATAGCACAATGTTAGGAATACTGTGCTAATGTTGAGTAGTAAATAGGGTCTCAATATAAAGTTGTCAAAATATTGCATATCAAAACTGCAACTGTTTTTGCTATTTCTAAATAGCATTTTGTGTATTTACAGATTTTCCTTTTCTACTGTTATCTCCTCCATTATTCACTATGTCCTGGATTCCACTGTAGCTGATAACTTTATCACTAGATTTAGTTACACATTTTCTTATAGGCTTTGAAAGGAACATGTTAAATAGAACCAGTGACATTTATCACCTGCAACATAATCTAGGCCTTTGTTAGGTAAAGTTATTATTTTTTTATATTTTTATTATTCATGTGTGTTAGCTTACTGCACAGTTGGATGCCTTTTCCATGACCATAAAGGCACTCCTTTGAGGAGACAATGGATCTTGCAAGTTCAGCTATCCTATTGAAAAAAGTGGCTGGGCAATATTCAGGAAGAAATTTTGGAGAAAACCCAAATGCACCTATAGAGGACAAATGAAAATTCTCAAAATTCTCATTTATTTAAACCCTTTAGATGCAATTTTTGAAGCATTGAAGATGCAATATCATGCATACCTCTGACTGATAATGGGGACATATACAAAAGCAACTTATTACGAAAGGACTCAGTGCAGCTGCCTCAGAAGGAGAGTGGCTAGAAATGGCATTGTGGCCTGGTTAGCCAAAAAATAAAACAAAATACCCAAAATGGGCCAGCAGTCTTACTACCTATAAGAACAAATAGCAATACAGAGGAGGAACTGCACAATTTTACTTTTGATTTCTGTCCTATCAGCTGTGAAGGGTGGAGCTAGCACATGTTATGAATGCTGCCATGAATGGAGTGAAGAAGGAACTTTTTTAACCACTTTGGGCTTAAATGAAAATGGTTTCAATAGGGTTTTGATTTTTTTTTTGCCTTCCTCTGGATCGACAAAGGTGACATGGCATGAATGTAATGGACTTATGTGGTTTTGCAGACTCATTAACTATGTTACTATGTTTAATGTGAACATACAGTTTGTTGTATTTTGGCTCTGTAGCTACAGCTTGTAGCCCTATAAGTTTAGTGAGTATTTTTTGGGCCTGACACTATAAGAAGGCCATTGCTGTGTTGTATACACTGCATTTCTCTTGTTGGGTTTTTATGATGCTGTGTTCCACACTTGGAGTTTTTGATTACTCAGGGTTCTCTATACACTTTTCTCCCGCCTTCATAAACATTCTGCATAAAGGTTATAAGTACTCCATGACATTAGGAGATTGTTTATTATTTTAAAAAGAGTACCCCCCCCCCTTTATTAAACAAGTCCTAGCACGTTATTCTAGCCCCTTGCCTCGGTCATCAATAATGGTGTCAAATTTAATAGACTAATAATTTCCAGTGGTACTAGGCAGGGCTGTCCCCTTTATCTGTTAAACTTTGCCTTCAATATGGAACTACTGCCCAACTCATTAGGGACGCCTTGATGTTTCAGATGTTAGGAGTGGTCACTCCATACATAAAATCAACCTGTTTGAAGTCAATGTCATTTTTAACTTAACAAACCTTGTTGTCTCCTTCCCCAGGCTCTAGAATTTACTGACCCAATTTAAGCAGTTCCTAAATTCCTACTAAAAAATCAATCATTTAAAATCTGAAGCCCCATATAGGTATCCCCCATAAAGTTCTTATGTGTGGACAGAACCATATAAAATACTTGGGTATTAAACTCTAAAAATCCTCCAGTCTTAGTTAGAGATGATGCAGATTCACACTTTTACACAAGACATTACATGCTGGCAAAGCCAGTTCCTGTTTTGGTTTGGTAGAATTTCAGTAGCCAAGATGCTACTTCTTCCCAAGATCCTGTACATTAACAGGGCATTGCCCGTTCCCTTCCC
The DNA here is from genome assembly GCA_037306005.1 of Rhinophrynus dorsalis. NCBI lineage: Eukaryota > Metazoa > Chordata > Amphibia > Anura > Rhinophrynidae > Rhinophrynus > Rhinophrynus dorsalis. The sequence continues at coordinate 395,411,209 of CM074718.1, forward strand.
CACCCTTATATCTCCAACCTCCAATTTCTCATTGCCGCCTTTGTATGGCATAACCAAAGGCCTCTTATACTGTGTTGCAGAGAGAAAGAGAACAAGGTGGCTTTACCATCTGTATGTTTACCCTTTGGGATGGCAAAAACATCTTAATCTTTACATCTCCTAAGAAAACACAACAATGGATACATATTGAAACTACTTTTCTTAATTGTATCCCTCTAAATACATTTATTTACATCTTACTACCTTTCTGACTCACTAAGTACATGGTTCCTTTGTTCTGAGGTATGAAGAACTGTAAGCTTACAGTTACTTCCTTTCCTGGCTCTATAACACCTCCTACTTTAACTCTCAAATACCTAACCTTACCTTAGATTCCAGGACCAATAACATAATTCACCTTCTTCATACAGGTTGCCACCAAGTTCATGGATTTGTTTTGATCAACTGAGTCACAAGTATGGTCTCCTTAAACATATTCAAGTGTCTGATTTCCTTAGAAACACAAGTTCCATTTCATAAATACTGAGACCTCTAACTCCCCTTGGGGTGTTAATTTCCAAGACTCACCCTCTCTCAACAGGATTCATCAACAATCGACAAATGCTGGAGAGGCTGTAGGGGGCATGGATGTTACTTACATAAATGGTACTGCTGCCCTAAAATATGTTATCTTTGGTATAATTTTTTTAATGCATTTAGACACTTTACCTTTCTTACTATCATAAGGAAACAGCTCTGCTCTTGTTTGGTTTTATACTTTTCATTTTCACAGCTGCCTCCTGTTGACACATATATTCCTTGCCAACAGGTTAGCTATTGCACTCAACCCATACCACAGTGAATGGTGGGACACGGAAACTGACTTGTGACCAAATGTCCTTCATGTGTTTTAAGTTCAGAAAGCCCACACTAAATAGCGTTAATAATGGGAGCATCAAAGGTAAAGGGCTGACGCTCAGTGCTTCACATACTGTCAAGCACTGAGCGTGTGCTCGGCACAAAGTCACCCTCCCAAACACCAACCCTACACTACCCCTACAGGTCATCCTGTGTTTGCCTATTTATTTTTTCTTCTTCTGTCTTCTTCTCTTCTGTCTTCTTCCCTTCCTTGGAACAAATATGTACCTGAAAAGAACAAAAAAGTAAACATGAAATATGCTCCACAAACATAGGTTTCAAATATGTGCAGTGGTTAACCCTTTGATTGTCTGAGGGGTATGCAACACACGGCAGAGCAATGCGTTGCGTACCTCTCTGGAACTCAAAGGGTTAAATCAAGGCATCTAGTCCTAGTCGAATGAAACCAACATTCCCCCAAATCAAAGAAAATGTTTCCAAATCCACTTACATTAAATTGTTTTTTTGCATCAACTAGAAAAATATATGGGTAGGCAAAATATATACTATATCAAGGCAATGCAAGACCTAAAATAGTCTGCCGGCTCTGCCGCTGTCGCTGATGGCAGGAAGTCAGCCTAACCCCCCCCCCCCCATTGTTACCTTTCAGGCCTATGCCTGAGCCAGTCTGTGGGAATTTTGAACAGAGACTGGCTATTATATGGCCTGTCTCTGTTCAAAATGGCTCCCAGAAGTCCACTGGCTGCCAACAAGTCAATCAGCTCCTATTGGGGGGATGACAAAACCTGCAGTCAAAGGGTTAACCACTGCACGTATTTGAAACTTATGTTTGTGGAGCATATTTCATGTTTACTTACTGGTCTTTTTAGGTAGATATTTGCTCCAAGGAAGAAGATAAAGAGACATGATGAAGAGAAGAAGACATGATGAAGATAAAGGAGAAGAAGGAAAATAGAAGATGATAGAAGATGGACAGTATCTGGCCAGGGTGCTGAAGACCACTCTGGACATCAGGATTACCGTTAAGTGTTTATTTTCATTGTATTCTTTTAACTTAGTTGGATTAACCATGAGAGTGCCAGTGGGGTATGCATATCCCTCAAGCACTCATAGGATTAATTCTACTAACATTTGGCTTAGGGCCCCATATCAATATATCTACTGATTTAACCGCTAAGTTAATCGCTTATTATGCTTGAAAAAATGCCATCAGGTTTTTTTTTTTTTTTGGTGACTGGGTGAATTTAATCAAAGCCCTATTCTCCAAATTCAAGATAAAGTGTCTAAAATCCAAAACATATTATATCTTTAATCAAATAACTTGTATAAATATGATAACATTTTATCACTTTGGTTTAAATTCTGTAAGAACTAGTACAGAAAGCTTAGTTCAAATAAGGTGTAAGGATGAGCGAAATGTTTCTCCTCAAACTAAATGGAGAATAGCACTTCCTGTAGAGCGGAAAAAGTGACAATTTTTCATTTTTTCCCACCAAGCACAATGTATTAAAATCAATGCTAAGAGCCCCCACACACACACACATCATCACCACAACCACCACCACATGGCAAGTTTGCCTCTTTTCCCACATGTATAGTATAAAAGTGGTGTCAGGTTCCCCGAAGCAGTGCATTCAGTGTTTGTGAGAGGTAAACACAAACCTAGTTAGGATAGGCGAATATAGAAAAGTTAGAGTGCAGTTTATGGAATCTTGTGGACAGGCAATTTGTACTCTGTGTTGGGGGGATTTTGGTGAAGTGTAAAGGAAGAAAGGAAATTTACACAAAATACCACAAATTCTTGGTTGACTGAGAAAGGCAGCTGTTATCCAAGTTCCCTCCTTATCTGGCTGTTATCTATGTTAGGGGAGTCTGGAAAACTGTGGAAAGGAGCAAAGGAGATTTACCCAAACATTTTGTGTGACTGAGAAGAGACAGGTAGTTGTGATTCAAGTTCCTGTTTACTGGCTGTTCCCTGTGTTAAGGAAGCATGGGGGTATGTGAAGGGAGCAAAGAAAATTTACCCCAAATACCCTAAAATTCTGTGTGATTAAGGAGACACAGGCAGCTGTGATCCAAGTTCTTTCTGCTGGAAGAAACAGTTGCATTGGGAGGGTTTTTTCACTGACAGGTACAGTTAATTGAAAATGTTTATATAGATAGATAGATAGATAGATAGATAGATAGATAGATAGATAGATAGATATACACACACACAGTTATGTCTGGAAATATTTGGACACTGGCACAATTTTCATAATTTAGGTTCTGTACGCCACCACAATGGATTTGAAATGTAACAACCAAGATTCAACTGAAGTGCAGACTTTCAGCTTTAATTCAAGGGGTTGAACAAAAATATTGTATGAAACATTGCAACTATTTTCAAACACAGAACCCTTATTTCAGGGGCTCAAATGTAATTGGACAAATGAAAGGGTTAGTAATGTCAAAAAAGTTTTTTGCATTTAGAAGAGCTTAAAAAGTTGAGCTAAATGCAAAAAGCGTGTCTCTCAAACTGCTATGGTTTGAGAGATACAGGCATTTAAATTTCAATCTGTAAAGCTGTCACCAGGAGATCCTTGTCGGTCGACACGGAGGCTGTGCAACACAGCCGCAATCGAGATATTGACAACAAATCCCTTTATTGGAATGGTCTAAAACGTGTGCTTGCCACGATCGTGGCTCTGCTGCAGAACCTCCGTGTCGACCGGCATGGATCTCCTGCTGACATTGAACTTTAAATACCTGTATCTCTCAAACCATAGCGGTTTGAGAGATACTTTTTTTGCATTTAGCTCAAATTTTTTAAGCTCTTCTGAATGCAAAAAACTTTTTTTTTACATTACTAACCCTTTAACACAATCATAAATAAAATGTTCATTTTTAATACTTTGTGGAGAATCCTTTGCAGGTAATGACTGCTTGAAGTCTGGAAGGTATGGACATCACCAAAAGTTGGGTTTCCTCCTTAGTGATGCTTTTGCAAGGCCTTTACTGCAGCTGTCATCAGATGTTGTTTGTTTGTGGGTCTTTCTACCTTAAAGGGATAGTAATGTTTCACAAAAACAGCAGCTTCAATTAATCTTCATAGTATTTGAGCCATAGAGAGTGTTATTTCAATACTTTCAGTGTTGTAGTTCAAGAGTAATTGAATGATAAAGTTTCCCCCTCCCGCCCCTTTTACCTAGTGTAAGCCCCCTCTCCTCAGATGTGTAATCTGGTCCATAGACCAGACAGCTTACAGCAAGGGGCAATCTTCTTACTGTGAGAACAATAATAACCCTACCCCCTTGACAGGGTTTTCAACTTTTTCCCTTATCTTAATTGAAGATTGTCCCTCTCTGCAATCTACCTGGACACACCCTGCTTCTCTGAGCTGATCAGTGTTATATCAGTAAAAGGGGCGGGAGGGGGATACTTTATCATTCAATTACTCTTGAAATACAACTCTGACAGAATTGAAATAACACTCTCCAAAGCCCAAATACTATGATGATTAATTAGAGCTGCTTTTATTATGAAACATTACTATCCCTTTAAGTTTTATCTTTAGCAAGTGAAATGCATGCTCCATTGTGTTACGATTAGGTGAGTGACTCGGCCAATGCAGAATATTTCACTTCTTTGCCTTAAAAAACTCCTGGGTTGCTTTCTCAGTATGTTTTAGGTCATTGTCCATCTGTAAACTGAAGCGCCGTCCAAACAACTTCACTGAATTTGGCTGAATCTGAGCAGACAATATATACTTATACACTTCAGAATTCATCCGGCTGCTTCTGTCACATCATTAATAAACACTAGTGACCCAGTGCTATTGGAAAAGAGGAAGACGCACTCGCTGATGAAGTAAAATCCAATTTTAATTCAATACAAACATGATGACAGACAAAGGGTAAATGAGACTCAATGTCTTAATCATATGCGTGTCTATGATTAAGCATGCATAAAAAATATGTGAAAAACTTAAATAACACTATAACCCAATATAAAAACAAGAGAAAAAGATGTAGAGCTCATACATAGGTGGATACATGCATCGTAAGGTATGCCTAAATTGTAAATGTTAATATTTATAAAATAATATAGATCCAAAGCCCAAATGGTAAGTATCATGCAACTACTCCATTGAATGTATTCTCACCTCTGCTCAGTCATAAATCTATGACTATGTATAGGTGTATATATAATCATAATGTATATTTGTGTTTCATCTGCTGCACTAAGTTTCCTTGGCCGACCACTGTGTCTACTGTCCTCAGCGTTGCCCGTTTCTTTGTGCTTCTCCAAAAGAGCTTGGACAGCACATCTGGAAACCCCTGTCTAGCTTGAAATTTCTGCCTGGGAGAGACATTGATGATGCAGTATAACTACCTTGTGTCTTGTTGCTGTGCTCAGTATTGCCATGGCGTATGACTTTTGACATTAAACGGTCTTCAGTAACCTCATTTTGTAAGCTGAGTTTGGCTGTTACTCACCCAGCTTTATTCCTCCTACACAGCTGTTTCAGTTTCCGTTAATGATTATGTTTCAACCCCCACTGTAAATTAGCACCTGTTAGTTATATTCTGAATCATATACATGACTATATGCTTATAAAATCCCTGACTTTGTGCAAGTGTACCTTGTAGAACTGATGCTGTTTTCAAGACAAAGGGCCGTCACACCGAATATTGCTTTGATTTAGAGTTTTCTTCTGCTCACTCACTCTGCATTTTGTTTTTTGATAAAAATAAACTATTGACAGGTCTATTTTTGAAAGCATTCTTACTTTACAGCACCTGCCTAAGACGTTTGCCCCAAAAAGGAAGTGTGTTGCAATTCTGGAGCAAGCCAAAGTACCATAGGGAAAAAATAAAAATTCAGTTTGAGTTAAATGGAGCATTTAACTCCATGAATACAACTGAGTACACCAACTCACTGTGGGAAAATTCACTGGAGACTTCTCTAACATTCAAGGAGTTAAAGGTCATTTTAATGAATCAATATTTAATTTGTTCCTTATGGTGGAGATGGTTTGCCCAGAGTTGCAATACTTCTTTAGGACACCAGCCACACTGTGTATTTTCGTTTCATCCTAGGGCAGTTTTTCTCACCTCATTCCCTTGGGGACCAGGCCAGGATTTGAGGTTTTCACTGCTTGAGTTACAGGTTAGTATCTTAAGATAACTCATCCTCTAATTAAGTCACATGTGCTCAAGTAAGAAAATCCTCAAGTTGTGACATGTTAGTGGTCCCGAGGCTATGAGCTGAGAACCACTGTTCTAGGGGACCTGTGAGCCTGTTAGAGAACTATTAGTTAGATGAAGGACTCATTTCTACTTCTGTTTCTACTCAGCATGAGAGGGCTTTGTGGATTTTGATGATTCTTTACCTTCTAATTTGCAATACTGTGCAATCTACATCCAAGGCATTATCATCACTGAGATACTGTCATAAAGTGATGGTTAACTGCACTGCAAAGTTCTTCTTCCCTTTACAAGTCACTTACACAAATAAGACACCAAGAGAAATATTTGTAGGTTGAAAGTCTAAAAAATGTCATTAGTTTCACATCCTATATAATAATTCACTAGGATGTTTGTCAGAAGCCGTCATGCTCAGTAGAGACTGCCTGAATGCACAGAATTCTGGGAGGTGTAGGAATGCTGGGAGTTCTGTTCTGGGAGCATTCTGTGCTTTCGGGCAGTCTCTACAGTGCATGACTGCGCCGGCGGCAGGATGCAGATCAGGACCGGCCTCTTAACCCTTTGAGTGCCAGAGGTGTACGCAACGCATTGCTTTGCAAAGCGTTGCGTACCCCTCTGGCACTCATAGGGTTAACATAACCCAGACCTTAGCCCGTGTACATGGGCTTTAACACTAGTTAAAGTATATGTTGCCTTAGTGAGAGGAGCAATTTAAAGCTAGCTCTTAAATCACTAAATAAACATATGCAGCCCTTGTGCATTCCATTCCACACAAGAAATACATGTCTCTCTAAAGAGGCTGGGAAGTTTGCTTTTACTTTTGTAATCCAGTGTCACTGAGAATGAAGCAGTAATTACAGTGTCTGAGTTCTCACAAGTCATTGCAAATAGCAGTCACTCAAGTCCATTTTATTGCTTAAGGAACAAAGGAAAGTCAGTGGGAAGTTTTAAATAGATCCTTGTGATGTTTACACTTAAACTCACACTCTCACCCTTCTTTTCTAAACCATTTATTGATATTGCTACTTGTTTGTCCAAAAAGGTAATGAAATTGCTTTAAACGGCAGTTTAGTACCTCTACATTTTGTACACACTTGGGGGATTTTTTTTCTCAAAGCCCCTTACAAATTATTTAACACTTTGAGTGCCAGAGGGGTACGGAATGCATTGCTTTGCAACGTGTTACATGCCCCGTCTGGCAATGAAAGAGTTAACACGAATAATGGAAGTAATTATATGTCAAACCAAATGCACTCTAGGGTGCACAAAAATAATTTAATTATTTATTTAAATGATGCTTGTAACACCTTGATTAGTAAAGAGATCTCCAGTGCTTTGTGAAGCAAAGTGTTTCAGGTAAAAAACTAATGTTATTATAAGACCAGAGGCTTACATCTTTTTTACTGTTCCTCAGCAGCAAAGCCAGAAAAACTTGATAACAGAGTTCAACACAAACTTGCTGAACCCTAGTAGTGACAGTTCAGTCAGTGAGAAACCAGGAAGTCCCATAAAGTGCAATTTCCCTGTTACTTCCTTTTTCTTTGCTGCTTTTTCTCAGCATAAGTATATCTGCAGAGTTACGGGGTTTAACTTAATTGTTTCTGTTTTAGTATTATTTATTTTAGTTTGTTTATCACATTTTGATTTGTTGTTAATTTTTCCTATCTATTTTTCACCTTGTTGGGTGTTTTTAATCTACTGACTCTATTTATGTCACTTAACTTGATTTTCCTTCTGTTGCGTTGTTTTTCTTATATTCCTTACAAATACACCTAAACGTCTCTATCTCATCAGTGGTGTTTCAGATGTTACCCAGTTCCCTGTTTAGAGCCTCTCTTGTCCCCCCTCCATGGAACGCTCTTCAGTGTTTTCGAAATGGAAAAGCTAATAATATTCATTATAAAAGGTCACCTGTTTCAGTGGGCCAGGAGTCAGGACCATTTAGAAGGCATCCCAGTTGGTAGACCCCCTTTGGTTTGCAGATTAATGAAAGGGACACTTTCCACACTCTGGAATCGTAGCCAATGTCCAGCAAAAATCACTATGCTTTTATAGTGATATTCTTTTGCCGAGTCTTTTATGCAAAGGCCTTAGATATTCATGGCAAATCTTTTGTTCCAGACAGAGTGTCTTTTTTTATTATTTCTATAAGCACTAAATAGCGCTTACTCATTCTGTGTCTCACCTACCTTCTTCTAGACTGTAAGCTGTCATGAGCAGGGCCCTCTTATCCTTTTGTTGTACATGTTCCATTTGTACTATTTAATATCTCTGTATGTCTATTCCTTATTGTACAGCAAAATAAGTTGGTGCCATATAAATAAAGAATAATAATAAAAATAATCCACTCCTAGACCTATTTTTATCCTGCTTTTCATGATAATACTTTCCTATGCGTAGCTAGTAGTTTTACTCTCCAGTCATCATCCTCACTACTTTCCATACACTCTGTCTTCTAGTTACTTCTGCGCCTTAACTTCTTTGGTTAGCTAGATAATGCAATCTGAGGGCATTGATGCATCTCTTCTTGGAGCTCACTCCTCTAGGTGGAGGACTATGACATCTCAGGCTATCCAGTCTTGAGGATGTTTAGAGAATATCTTAAAGGGAAAAGATTGGGCTAGAAAAACTACCTTTAAATCTTTTTTGTTTAAACCTATCCCTCATGTATCTACTGATGATGTTCAGCTTTGAACTTGCATAGTATGAAGCCTCTGGTCTTCTAATAAGATTCAAGGATTTTCCTAACTTTCATGAAAGAAAACTAAGATTTTATTAAAGACACATAAACATATATTAGCCCATCTTATCCTATCATAATTTCTTGTTTTTCTCAGTTTGAGAATTCTGAATTGAATGGTAGACGCTGCAGGTTTCTTGAATTCCACTATTATTGAAAACATCAAAGAAAGAGGAACTGGCAAGGGGATTCCAACAGTTTATGGGGCTTCCTGGTTTTTGACTGGCTGAACTGTCACTATTAGGATGCATGTTTGTTTTTCTATTAAACTTTGATACTAATTTTTTCTGTCTGCTACTGAGGTGTCCAAGTAGATGATAGCACACCATTAGAAACTGAGGTATGCTGGCCTCATAAAAGCATACATTTTATTGTAGAGTTAAAAACTGAAAAAACATACAGGTGCTGACATGATGGGGCAAAAAATGTGTCGCAAAACTCCAAACAGTCTTGCGCATTTTTTGCAAAAAAATAGCACTTATTCATATTAATTTATGATTTCCCTTTTAACAGTACATGGCAAGAAACAAGGAGCAGAGGAAAAGGATACACTGAAACTCTCACACTACCTTCTCCTTGGTATGCAAAGAGAAATATTTTCAGTGTAGATAGCTTAGTTCATACACAGTAGTTAGGTTCAGCATACAGAAATCAATTCCAGGTAAAATTTTAGTTTTGTATTAGAACACCCTCCAAGTATGTTTAAGAATTAAGTCAATTAATTGTGAATTATTTAAGATCTTTATATTACTATGGCATTACAGGGAGGAGTTGCTTTTAATCCCTCCTTCCTGGGGATGACAGCTACTAATATCCTACCCACCTCTCTTGGACCATGCTGCTTATTCAAATTTCATTCAGTGGGCGTACCTTTGATATCATCAATGGAATGTTTAGAGTTAGAAACTGATGAGTAATAGAATACTATACCTGTATTTCATTGCAGTTAATAACCATCAACAGTTTTGCCTACAAAGTCCATAGACTTCAATGGGAATTCGTCTTCCGTATACTAGTTGGGAATATCAATTCACTGAATTTAGCATTTTAACTCTGTTGTAGACTATACCTGAACATATATATTATAACCTTGAGAAAGTCCTCATGTCCCATTGGTATCATGGGTAGGGCTTTCTCTCCATGGATAATGGTACTCAGACTGATAAAACCTACTGTTTATTGTATGGGGGGAAATAAATAAAGACTTAAAATTGTGCATAGAAAATACAGGCAAGTTCAGATACTGTGCAAAAATACATAAATAGATATATCTGACTGCTGCATGAAGCATGCCTACTTAGGCAAGTGTTTCAATTAAACATATTCGGAGCCACTTATTTCTATGTGTATTTTCTATTTAGTCATCCATATTTAAATCAGTTACTGCTCCTTCTTCTTCTCTGTGCTCTAATATCCGCAAACTTGTTCATGTTGGAATTCTTCTCTGCATCTCACCTTATTGGCACAATGACAGATCTCCCTTCCTTTCTATGATGAGTATCATATTCTAGAGGGTGGAGCTAGAGACATATTCTTCTTCTATCCTCCACCCCCAAACTAATGACAGAAAACAATTATGCACACACAATTATGGAGATATATCAGGTAAAATATGATGTTGTCTTTTATGTTTAAGGGTGCACAAAATGATTATATATATAGATTTTCTTATTGCTCAGTCACTTTTATAATCATTAGTTTGAAACATATTACAGTGTCAGCCTCTTTTTTACTTTACATATTCTACAACTGCATATTATGTAGAGTCAAAACTTTTATCATTTAGACTGTTTTTTTTACTTTTGTGCCTGACAGTGAGCTCACTGAAGCTCTGATTCCAGAGACCTTTCTGTCAAGGACTGTGAAAACCGGGATAATGGTACACTGTAACCTTGCAGCAGAAAAGTCTGCCTGCACTTAGTGCTGTATCACTCTTCCTGCTTTCATGGTACCTGACAGAAATATGTCTGGAAGCAGAAATTCAGTGAGTTCCCAGTTAAGGTCATGCAACTGTAAAAAAAAAATAGGAAAAGAAGAAAAAAAATAATGAAAAATGTAGGTAATTTGACTTAAAGTAATATGTGCTTACATAACATGTAAAGTCAAAAAGAAGGTTGCAGTCTCTTTCATAACTCTTTGTGGCCCAATAAAAATCTGTAAGGTACCTGTAATTTAGTAAATATGTTAACAGAATGTGTATATGTAGGGCCTTATGCTTAAAATTCAATTGCAAGTACAAATTAAAGTTCATATTGATTTAAATTTGGATTTTAACCCCTATAATGCTGGAGAGGTCCAAAACACAATTCTTCACAATGTATTGGCGACTTCTCTAGCCTACAAAGGTTTAAAGTCCCATTTAAATGAATGGAATGTGGGAAAATTAGTAGATTTACCTAATTGGGTGACAGAAAATCAGGATTTTATTAAAGACACGGAGGCGAGTATTATGCAATAATCTCCATACTTTACTACTCAGCAGCAAGGGTTACCAGTTTAAATAAAAACAAAATGAACATGACATTCATAACCCCACCCTTTTATAACAGGCATCCAGTCATATCCATTCAAGGAGTATACTAGTTATAAAAGGTGATTCCACTTCCTCTTTCTTTGATGTAGATGAGATGTACATAAATCCATAAACTTTTCCAAAATATAACAACTGGAATACCATACGTCAGATAGCCTTCAACCGTAAAATCGTTTAACCTGAGAGAAAAAAATTAAGTTAAAGGGAGGTATAGGGGGGATAATACTCTCCTCCGTGTCTTTAATAAAATCATGATTTTCTGTCGCCCAACTAGGAAAATCAACGAATTTTAAAGCAAGACACGGAGGCTCCTATTATGCAAGTTTAAAGCTGTATTACATTAGAAGATACACGTACAATAGGTTTGAAATAAAAAATGTTGACGGTGGATTCCCTAGACCAGTCTGCTGCTTTGAGGATATCCTTTATTCTGCCACCTGTTAATAAAGATTTGGAAGCCACAGCTCTTCGAGAGGAGTGGGCACCATAATGGTTAGTATCAATACCAGCTGACTGCATGATCCAGTGAATCCATCTGGCTAAAGCAGCAGTAGACACAGGAAGGTATGGTTTAATAAAATAAATTAACGATTGGTGAGAGTCAATGGGCCTGAATTTGGAGGTATAGTTTTCATATGCTTTTAAACAAAGAACCAAACAAAGTTGGGGATTATGGGGGAAACTTTGGTAGAAGATTTCCTTAGAAAAAAGATTTAGTTCGTCTAGAAATCAGAAAATGTACTCCATCAGGTTCATGAGATCTGTTTAGAAATGTCTAAGGCGTGGAAGTCGGATACCCTCCGAAACGAAATAAGACAATGAAGCATGGTAAGTTTAGCTGAAAGTTGCTTAAGAGAAAGGTTCTCATTAGGGGGCCAGGATCTAAAAATGAGAGCACCGTATTGACATCCCAAAGATTTGAATATCTGGTAGATGGTGGTCTAGAAAATTTTATGCAAAGAAAGAGGAAGTGGAATCATCTGTTATAACTATTATACTCCTTAAATGGATATGATTGGTTACCTGTTATAAAAGGGTTATGAATGTCATGTTGATTTGGTTTTTATTTAAACTGTTAAACCATGCTGCTGAGTAGTTAAGTATGGATATTATTGCATAATAGGAACATCTGTGTCTTGCTTTAAAATTGTATTTATTTCCTTGTGGTGCAGTTGGTTTGTCTCAGAATTGTTCCACTTTTATTTTAAACATATGTCTTTATTTCAAGAGCAAACCAAGAGGAGGGGTTGCATGCTTCTTGCCCAAAAAAACCCTTCCTTGCACTCTGCTATACCCATCAGGTCAGAGAGAGAGAGAGAGAGAGAAAGAGAGAGAAAGCTTTAGCTTTACAGTACAGACATATGTCTGATGCAGCTATGTCTATGCCGTGGGTGAGAAAGTTGCAGTCCTCCAGCTGTTGGTGAACTTCAATTCCCATCATCCTCAACCAACATTTGGCTGGCTGAATATGATGGGAGCTGTAATGCAACAACAGCTGGAGGAAATTCATAGGTTGCCAACATCAGGTGTATACACAAATAGCTACAATGGGTTTTCCATGAAGGATTGCAAAAAAAAGAAATTATAGTTATTGTTATGACCTACCTTTTCACATATTTTGGTTTTATTTTGAAAAAGCTAAGTGTCTAGGAAGACCAACTGCACCTTACTGATTAGGCCTAAACAAAGCTGAAACATCCAAGGTTAGCTGATATTCTCATGCAGAGAAGAATTACCATCAATTCAGAACTGAGCCTCCTTTTTGAGGGATTAGCGTACCTGGGACCTTTGTCTTCTTGAGCCCTGGAGAGGGCTCATGTGGTACAACTGGGAGATATAAATTACACAATTTTTGTCACAAAGGGGTGGGGCTTAATTACAGGTGGGGGCAAGGCTTAACAGCCTTGTGATATAAAGTGGGTGGGAGGTGAGCAGAACAGATTAAAGAGGAGAAGTGGGCTGGGTTTAATAAGAAACTCACCACCACAGGAGAATCAACCTCTGAACCTGGAGACCTGGTAATTAACTGCAAAAAATGGCATCTCCAAGGAAGAACTGGACAGTTCCCAGGTATGGAGATTAGTCTGATATGTAAGCGGAAATTTCTCCACTGCAATGGCACTAAAATGTGATACTTCTAAGAGGTGATAGTCATAGAACAAGCAATATTGTCAGGGAAGGGCTGGCAACTTGAGGCCTGGGGTGGCAGATACAATCAAGTGTCCCTTTTCTTCTGTTGTTCATGCTTACTGTCCCAGCCCAACTCCTTTTGTTAACTCTTTGAGTGCCAGAGGGATACACAACGCATTGCTGAGCAATGCATTGCGTACCCCTCTGGCAGTCAAAGGGTTAATTTTAAAATTAGCATTAATGTTGTGAAGTAAGGCAAATGATACCACATAGTTAACAGCTGAAATGAGGCTACACTACTGATACTACAGAGTGTACAATTTAAGTGAAACTTCACTAGTGATACCATAGAGCTTACAAGGGAAATGGGTTATGCTACTGGTGTAGCTCCATTTGGATTGTAGCTCTGTGGTATAATTTGTGTAGCTCCATTTTGATTGCAAGCTTTGTGGTATCACTAGGGTGGTTCCATTTACAGCAGCAAGTGGGAGATTAAGAGAGGCAGTGGCCCTCCAGCCCAGAAATATGATTAGTCTAGGGTACAATTGCCCCCCCAGGCCAGCTCCCCTGAGTATTACCATTTGTCCGTTTTTTTAGGGAGCTTATCATATATTATGCCTTTATTTTGAAAACCTTAGGATGTTTCTTTAAGAGTGATGGATAGAAACAAAGTTGTTCACTTTTGGTGTATGGCTTTTGACTCAGCTCAACTCTTTTTGGTGCTAATTAATTTGCGAGTCTTCATCTGGAGAAGGAAAGACCCACCTTGGTATTTCGTGGCAAAGGAGTGGAAGGTGCCAGCATGCATGTGAAAGCCGGTGTGAGGAGGAGACCAACAGGAATGGTGATTATTGTTCCTGAAGTTCAAGTTCCAGTGTCTGGAGAGCCTGTACTATGAGAAGGATGATCAGGTCTTGCTGTGCAGATGAATAAATGAGGCAATAACAACCATTGAATATTGAAAGATTTCAATGAGCTCCCCAAGAGATATTGATATATTCTTGTGCTATTTAGAACAGTAAGTACACAGACTTTCCACTTTCTCTAATAGGCTTAAACCACATTTATGTCATCTTCAGAGACCAGAGCTAATTCTTACCAGCTACAGTCATCCAGCCTTGGAGCTGCCAGGCAACCCAAAGCTGAATATATGGTCCAATCTAAGCTTCAGTTTACAATATTATTATCTACCTTTTGTTATACTCTGTTATTCTCAATCAGTCATTCTCTTTTACCTGAATCAGCTGATCAGTGTGTAGCCGACTCAGCTGATTTAGTGTGTAAAGAAGGACATTAAAGCCGTGATATATATATATAGCTTCTCTTGCATTCTATCAGTTTGGAACCCTTTCAATACTACAGGGATGAACATCATGCCTATGGCACTCAAAGGGTTAAGGGAGCAATGCTGTTTGTGGAGTTGTAGTCTTAGCAGATCCTATCCACTACCACAGTGGGCAAGTGATTTCAGGTTTGTTGGACTGCTGGTGGTGTGTAAGGGAGGGTATCCCTCACACATCACCAGCAGTTCGACAAAACTGTATGCTAATAGAGATATTCTCCACCCTCTACTTGCATCACTAATTCTTAGTGCATATGGCAATGTGTGTCTCCATCACCAAGGCGATGTGCTCGCCACACATCAACAGTCCCACATCACCATATCATCGACCCTTAGTATATCTTCCCCCTGGTCTTGGGTCTGCAGATCTCCATGTTGTGTTTTGAGTATGCCCCAGGCCACAAGGCAAACCAAATAGCCAAATAGCACCAAACTGAGATTTTTCAAAAGTATATAGAATCCAAAATAATATGAAGCCAAAATTTAGTGTATGATATTGCTTGCATGGCATTAGATTTTAAATTTGCAGGCAGGGGCATTGCAGAGACATGTCTGCTCTTTCCAGCTTCCGATCCCCCCCCCCCCCAATAAAATTATGTTTTAAATGTTTTCTTTGTAAGGTGCTCTCTTACTTTGTTCTCTTATCAGATTTCTCTGCTTTTTCTGCATTCCTCTTGGTTACACCATTGAATTAAATAATTAAGAAACAACATTTCTCGAAATGTGGTTTGCAAATTATGAGCTTACAGAATTGGTGTGTTATATCAAGGCTTATTTCTGTCAGTTCACAAAGAAACCCCCCTAGAAGTATGTAATACGTCAGTACAAAAGCTTATTCAGAAGAGAGATTCCATATTATTTTAAGTTAATTAAATTGAATTTGATCCATTTAAATAATAATGGCATTCTTTGATTTTATTATCTAGAATAGTTTTATATGACATACCAAATAGTCAGTGATTAGACTGCAAGCCAGGTATTTTCTTAATAATGCAACATTATTAAATAGAATATAGTGTAACCGAGAACATGAAAATGAGTGCTATTTGCCATGGTAGAATGGATTATAAATGCTCAAATTTCTTTGTTGACATAATTTCTACAATTTACAATACACCTAGAAAGTCATCAGTTAATCTTCGTGGAGTTCTAAATGTTCATTTAATGTATTTAGCTTCATTTTTATGTCATGTAAAGAAATATAAAGGTGAATTTTAAGATGAAAAATTGTGTTTCAAGTACACGGAGACTGTGTTTTTCTTTTAAGTCAGCACTGGTATGACATGTAGATTCTGGCTTAAATCCATCACTTTTGATCTGATGATAGAAAAGAGCCTGAGATATGTCCCTCTCACACTAATTCTCTGTCAAAAAAAAATCTGCTCAGAAAATGTCTTTATGTTGTAAAAGTACAGTACTAAAAGATCTTAGATAATGGATGTGTTTTAGTCTTTAGGAATAAATAAAATCTTTAACGTAACATTGAATATAAGGAAAAGACAAACTCCCACTACTTTGCAAGTTATCCACCTTAATCCTGGATTTTGCCCCTGGTACAAAGTCCTATGGATGACCCCCAGGAGTAAAGGTTAACCAGTAAAAAATGTTCAAATGAGTTATGCATCATGGAGAGGATTTTGAGAATGAGAGATCTTAGTACATAGTTTCCATAGAACAATGTACAAATAGGACAGTTTCTTTTGCATGTGTCTAATATTTGTGCAGTGGTAGTTTAATGTTGGATGTACAACTGTTGAGGGCTACAAATTTCATCATCCCCAACTGGTGAAGAGGAGGGATGTATTAATGTGAGATAAATACACTAATGACACTGTTTCTTAACATTAGTCCTCGGGCACACCAACATGCCTGCTTTCTGGTTATCTAGGATTATTCACAACTGAGTAATTAGTGGCTTAATTTGGAATATATTGAAAATATGACTTGATGGTGTGTCCTGTGGACCCGAGCTGAGAATCCAGTAATTCCAATAAAAAATAAAATAACTCTCACAGGAGAGATTGATCTTAATGCATAACCTCCATGGCATAGGAGAATGTAGTATAATCATATGCAATAATAAACAAACAATAAAACAAAATAATTTATACATGTATGTACAAATGTATGTATGCATCTTCCTTTATATAATGCTATATGTTTACATATATCTTTATAGATATATAAGTTATAGTACAATACAAAAATGCAAAACATGCATTAGTGTATCAGACTGAATTTACAAGCATTTCATTATTAGTGGACAGTTCTACCAACGTACTCTTAAACTGGGAAAGGAACCCAGCTCTAAAGAGTGCAAAACTAATGAAATCACTATAGCTGGGCAAATAAAAAGTAAACATAGTAGTAATTAGACCCTAAGGCAGAAATTCATCAAAGGGATAGTAATACTTCGTTTTATCTTTATTTTATTTTGTAGGCATTAAAAAACATGACGAATGATATAAGTCTTATCTCTCAAACCTTTATGGTTTGAGAGGTATTCACAAGCAAAGTTTCCCTTCCCACCCCTTTTACCTAGTGTAAGCCATCTCTTCTCAGATGTGGAATGCAGTCCATAGACCAGACAGATAACAGCATTGGACAATCTTCTTCCTATGAGAACAATGAAAGCCCTGCCCCCCTTGACAAGTTTTTCAGATTTTTCCCTTATCTTAATTGAAGATTGTCCCTCTCTGCAATCTACCTGGGCACCTCCCTTCTGCTCTGGCTGAGCAGTGTTACATCAGTAAAAGGAGCAGGAGGGGGATACTTTGTCATTGAATTACTCCTGAACTAAAACTCTGACAGAATTGAAATAACACTCTCCAAGGTCCAAATACTATGATGATTAATTGGAGCTGCTTTTATTATGAAACATTACTATCCCTTTAAAGTGCAGAAAAAGCAGCATATCAAATAGTTTCTCCAGCACTTCACTGTAGTCACTGATGCATACCTTTGGGTATTCATCAATAATCTGTCATACTTCCCTGCCTTGCATATATGGAAGAATTTAAATGCTCCAGTCTGCCGAAAAACCCATGCATACACATATAGTGAATGTGTATGTGTATGTTTGCCCCATAGAATACAATGGGATTCAAGATGGCAGATAAAATTGGTGGCTCTATCTGGCCATTGCTTATTGATGAGTAAAAGATGTCCAGATATGATCTGGCAATTACTGAATGGGCAAATTATTAATGTGCAAAGATACCCTTTGATTTCCTTGCTCATTAAGCCATTCATACTTTGATGAGTATCAGCCTAAATGTCTACCTCAGATATGTGAAATACTTGAATGTTCATAAATAAATTAGTCATAGAACTTTTGAAAAGAACTCCCCATGAGAAATATTAAGCTTTAATGCTCCCAAAGTAGATTCTAGGTGCTCTGTCAGAAATGATCTAATCAGTCCTTAAGGAACCTTTTCCATGGTATATATCACTTCTTAACCCTCTGAGTGCCAGAGAGGTGTGCAACACATAGCTTTGCATTGTGTTGCGTACCTCTCTGCTGCAGAAAGGGTTAAACACTCACAAGACGAGCAGGACTTCTTCCTCTGCCTATCTGGTAGAACTGTCATTAATTTGGGCATTAAGTAAGCAGTAAACTGGTGTAAATCATGTAGTAGGATACACTGAACTCTGTCAGCCTGAGCATTTAGCCCTTCACCCTGAGACCCTGGGGAAGATTCACTAAGCGGTGATAAAGAGGTAAAACGTTTATCACTTCTCCAGTTCCTATGTTATTCTATAGAGCCTATTCACTAAGATGAAGAAATCTTAGTGCATAGGCTCCATAGATTAACACCTTAAGGACGGACAATCGCACATGCGGCCGTCACTTAAAGACCATGGACCATCTTTTTTTGTAAATCCAATTCAGGGCTCTACGAACAACATGCAGCCTTGCAGGAAGCCCTGAAATCGATGACGTACCTGTACGTTATGGGTCCTTTAGGGACATCCACCCATGACATACATATACGTCCTACGTCATTAAGGGATTAACATAGGAAATGGAGAATTGATAAACTGCAGGGGGGAGATTCACTAAGAGGTGATAAAGAGGTGATAAAGTGGAGATAACTTCAGTGATATCACTTCTCCAGTTCCTATCTTAAACTATGGAGCATATGCACTAAGATTTATTCAACTTTGGAGTGCATAGGCTCCATAGAATAACATAGGAACTCAAAAAGTGATAAAGTGGAGAAGTCATCTCCACTTTATCACCTCTTTATCATCACTTAGTGAATCTCCCCCCAGAAGTCATCTCCATTTTATCACCGCTTAGACAATCTCCCCCCTGACATTTGGTACAAATCCCTTGGGGAGAGTCACTAAGGCATTATAAAGAGGTGATAAAGTAGAGACGACTTCTCCAGTGATATCACTTCTCCAGTTGCTATGTTACTCTATGCAGCCTATGTACTAAGATGTCCAAAGTTGACAAAATCTTATTGCATAGGCTCCATAGAATAACATAGGAACTGGAGAAGTGATATCACTGGAGAAGTCATCTCCATTTTATCACCTCTTTATCATTGCTTAGTGAATTTTCCCCCTGAGTCTCAGGGTCAAACTCTGAGAGTTCCCAGGTATGATTACAGTTCAAGGAAAGGACACCATACCGATACTTGGACTTTATCCTGTTATCTTAACATTTGTCCCAGAAAGGTGTCAACTATAAATATTTCCATAAAAATGTTAAATATATTAGTGGACCTAAATGCAGGTCTACTAACCACAAGATTCCACTTACAAGTAAAACATTTATATGTTGATATAGCTGTGTGTAATAAAACATTATTATTCACTGTAAAGATTGCTATAAATCCTAAAACAAAACCAATAAAAACAAACAAGAAGCAAAAAATGAACACGCCTAAGGTCCGCCTGTTTAAAAGAAAAGTGGAGGAATTTTGGGGCAAACCATTTGCACTATAGGGGAGAAGTAAAATTTCTCATTCATTTCAATGGGGATTTTAACCGCTTGAATGTTAGAAAATTACCAACACATTGTGAAGAAATTTGCTGGATACCTCACTAGCATTCAAGGGGTTAAAATCCCCATTGAAATTAATGGTTTGCCCCAGAATTCCTCCACTTTTCTTTTGCACATATGGCCCAAAATGTCTGTCATATGTAATGATAATTCCTTTTAATTATGAACCTTGAGAAACAAACGTTGAGCAATTCTGATGTATATCAGCTGCACTATAGTAGGGAAATAGACATTCCCAAGAAACTCATTGATGTAAATGGAGATTTTAACCACTTGACACATGAGAGATCTCATTGAAGATCTCTCTCTAGCATTGAAGGGGTTGAAAGCCCCATTAACGTTAAAAGGAATTTTTTATTTGTCCCCATATGGTGCAATTGGACTGCTCCAGAACTGCCATCTTTTGCTTTCTACATAAAGATCACAGAGCCTTAGAAAGCCAAAGAACTGCAATTCTTGCACATATAAACTGCACCATAGAGAACAAATACAATTTCTTATTGTTAAAAATGGAACTTTTAACCCTTTGCATGCTAGAGAGGTCTCCAGCACATTGTGAAGCAACTCACTGTAAATCTCGATAACATTTTCAGCAAACAGAGAAAGGACGATATCCCCACATGGAATTGAAATTTAAGCTCTATGGAGCAATTTTATTAATCACCATGTGCACAACATTTTGGGGAATTTTCCCTTCGTCAGGTGCTAACAAAAACATTCACTACTATAATTTAAATACCCAAAAGGGCGCCAAAATACACAATTATAATTGACAGCTTTAGATAATGGGTTCAAACAATTAACTTTGATTTCTTACATCAGAACAATCATGTATATTGTTAGTCTAATTACCCTTTTTAATAAATAAAGACATTCATTACTAAACTTTAATCAAATGCATATTCAAAAGCAAATATTTAATACTTTAATGCACATCATTGTAATTAAATCAAACAGAGAATACAACATTCAAATGATCCAATTTGAATTAATTTGTAGTGTTTTTAAAGGACAGAAACTAAACTAGCATATATATATTTTTTTAAAATAATAAACTACTGAGAATTACAAGGTGCAACAATACTTCAGACAAGTGGTATAATATTACATAAATAGGTTATACATAGTTATCACATTTAAAAAGCACAGAGTATAATATAGTAACATTTGTTGTATCATTCACAATCTACCCTTGATGAGGGGTTAGGATAGATTACACTGAGAATCTGTTGACATCCACTTAACTCAAGAAGCTAGGTGAGAGAAAGAGAGGGGGAGAACAGGAAGGAGGATAGGAGGAAAAGTGAGAGAAAGAGAGAGGGAAAGGGGAAAGAGGGAAGGGATGAAGCTGGGCTGAGGAGTTGAGGTGATCCGAACCAGCAGCACACCATGTAGTCCGTGTAAAAGACATTACAATGTGTGATGGGAAAGAAACTGATGGAAACTGTTTATTAGACAGTCAAAGAGCCGGGCCCAACTAGATATGGGGCTTCTTATAAGTAATAGAAAGCGGAAGATCAGGAAAAGAAAGTATAGTGACTGCAGAAAAACAGGATATACACTGTTACAAATCTGATTAGAGTCCAGAATTCGAAAGCCACGGACCCCAGACATCAATGTATGTATCCCAAGAAGTATTTATTGCATGACATTTTTCCAGTTGTAGTCTTTGATCAGTCAAACTCAGCCACGTGAAACTAGCATAATTAACCCTAGTAGTGCCAATGGTAGTGTGATATTTAGTGCCCAAACATATTTGTTGAAATTTATTAAAGACCTAGAAATTGGTTAATATTCATAAGATGTTATTTAACCCTTTAGTGACAGACGACTTACCTGGTAAGTCCAGGAAGTCATTCGCTATAATGGAAAAAAAAAAACTGTCATTAAGGGGTTAAATATAAACAAATAAGCTATTTTTAACAAGCTTACATTAAGCTATAGGCGTACATTTTTTTTGTGCAGATGGCGATTAATAAAATTGCTCTGTAGAGCTTAAACATCAATTCCAGCATCCTTTCTCTGTTTGCTGTACCTTGGGTCAGAATTTGGCACCGACCTTCTGATACCCTGCACCGGAGCTGAGCATGGTGTGCTGAGGTGAACTTTCTATTTGTAATGGACATTGTCACCTGTTTCCTGTGGTGCAGTTGTCTTGCTCCAGAATTGCACCCCTTTAGCTTTTTGAATACCGCCCAAACTGTTCCCTTTAAGTAGGGGTGATTGAAAGGTCCCATTGTTTTCCCGCGAGAAATTCAGCAAAAAAACACATGGTTGTTTTGCTTGAAAATCCACCCTCAACAAACCCCTTAACCCTTTGAGTGCCAGAAAGGTGTCCAATGTATTGAGCTGCAATGTACTACATACCTCTCTTGCACTCAAAGGGTTATGTCTCTTTTTTTGCCTACACCAAAAATGTTTTCATTATTTTTTTCAGTCTCTACAAACTTCCCGCCTGTTTACCATGTGTACTCTGCATTTTCTTTCCAAAAACATTTCCAGGAAGAGAAACAGAAAACAAAGCAGCTAGAGAACTAGAGAGAGTGCAGGGTGATTTTGTAGCTATTAAGTCAGCGAAATTAAGGCAGCAGAGGCTCATAGTGTATGCTAGACTTGTGCAATTCGGTTCGGCCAATTTTGGAATTCAGACGATTAAGGTGTATTTGTTATCACCGAAAATTTTTGCCGTGCACAAGTCTAGTGTATGCTATCACACAGTAACACTATGAGCATCTGTATTAAAAAGAAATGGAGGTGGTGGAAGGATTGTGATGCATCCAGTGAGTCAGAGGAGAAGGAGGAGGAAGTAACCACCACCAGCATGGAATGGTCTGGGAGCCCTGATTCCCCAGACCCTATGATGCCCAGTCCCCCTACATTATCCCTTGGGATCTGGGAGTAAATTGTGATGAAGGCAGAACTGTGTAGCAGTGTAAGCAGCACAGGTCAGCTGCATGTGTCTGCTACTACTGCTGCCAGTGTGCCTTGTCATACTCAGGTGGAGGAGAAGGAGACGATAGCAAGTGTGACAGCAGGGGACCCTAAGTCACACTTGGCAGTTCCACTACTATCACGCAGCAGCTAGAGATTGTTGGGGGTGAGGGAGGGGGTAGTGGTGATGGTAATTGTGAAGCAGATGGTGGTGGGACTAGCATGAGTGTTGATTCGCCTAATGCTGAGTTGGAAAGGGAAGTTATGATGAGCAGCCAGTCTAGCGGTCAAGGGAGCCCACAACATCTCCCTGACCCTGTGATTACCTTTCCCCTGCATTGTTCATCTGGGATATGATGATTAAGAAGTCAGAACTGACTATCAGTATTAACATCAGCACTGTTCGGCTGCTTGTGCCTGCTGCTAGTCTTCCTTCTTCATCTGAAGAAGATATGGCAAGTGTGATAGTAGGGGAGCCTCTGTCACATTTATCATCATTGCCAACCAGTCCAGCTTTCATAAAACACCAGCAGTAAGGGAGTGGTGGTGATGAAGGGGATGGTGGAGCATCTGGGGTGGAAGAGACAATGAGGGCCTTTTTAGCCAAAAGCAAAAGGAATGGGAGACAGATATGCAAATGGGAATGGGCATCACCACCATTACCAGCAGTGACATTGCAGAGTTTACTGCTGCTGTAATTCCTGCTTCTGCTGAGTTGCAAGGGCCAGATGTTGATCTGAGGTTGATGATGAGCAGTCTAGTGTGCCATAGACCATTGTGGTCACAGTGGGAATGGGGTCCAGCAGTAGTGATGCGGGACCATGATAGGTTCACTTGCCAGCAATAATCCTGGTCCTAGTTCTATTGCTGATTCTGATGGAGCAGCCACAGCAGCATCGTCATCCTCTGCCCCAGCCAGTGAAGGGGATTGTGGAAATGAAGAAAGAGGACAGTCTTACCAGCCATTCCCCTCCCCCTGAGGTCATGGGTGTGGGACTATTTTTCTCCTGGGGCAGGCACAGTGCAGAGTCCATCCCACAGAATAAGCTAAGCTGGTGGCAGGAAGTAGACTTGGTCGTAATGTATCGGGACCAGAAGATCTGACTGGGAGTCGTACAGAAGCAGTTAATGAACTGCGACTCATCGAGTGGAGCTGCAGGAGGTTGTATGGGGTTGAAAGCTATGACCCTAGTGATTCAACTAAGGGTCAAAATATTGTAGTCGATGTGGAAGCTGTGATTGAAGTTGGCCAGTGGTAAAAGGGTTAATGTGGAATCTGAGCCTTGCCGGCAGCTGACCGACAACCGGGGAAATCGATGAAGACTTGGATGGCTGAACCAACAGGAGATGGCTAGGACTGGGATCAGTCCGACCAGCCTTCGAGTGTTAGGCCCAGTCGGAGATCAACTTGTCTGGGAAGGCTGGGATTCATTGTGCAGGCCAACGAGGATTAGCAGGCCATGCATAAGATCAACCTGCCTAATGTAACAATCAAGATCGACCTGAATCATAGTAGAAGGTAGATGAATGAGCCGGGGATCAAACAGCAAAAGCGTCCCTCACGGAGGATATTCCGCCTGATAGCCCTCGACGAAGCCAAGGTTGAGTCAGGAACACAACAGAAGAATCAAGTCGGGATTTAAGCCTGGTCGTAACGGGAAGTCAAACTCTAGGGAATCAAAAAGGAATGGAGGTCAGGAACAGGCCGAGGTCAATGATATAACAGTTGGGCAGAGTTTCAACACTATGAAGCTCAAAGATTGGGCACAGGAAGCCAGAAACCATGGGGATTTAAAGGGCTAACACCCAATCAGGAGTAAGGGGGAAGGGAAGCAGACATACTGAGTGAAACCAACATGTCCATGATTTGGTTCAGGAGGTTCAGGAGGAGAAGCCAACTCCTTTTTATCAAGATATACCTGAAGTGTTGGCGGGGGATAGTTGTGATGCTGCTACTACTGCCACAGGTGCATCACTGCAGCTAGTGGCAAGTGGAACCATCCTCACCTGTCTTATATCATTACAGTTAATCCCATTCCTTTGGAGATGCTTAATCGTCCTGCCAGCTACTCAGACAATTCAGCAGCAGCAGCATGAACAGCAGTTACAAATGCCGCAATGTCACAACGACAATTACCAATGACCATTGGCCAGTGGCCACCATAAAATGGGCTTCTGGTATTTGGCTAGTAGAGCATTTTTTTTCCTCAGGGCTTTCTCTTTCAAACCAGAGGCCTATATAAAAATGTTTTTTGGGGGGGCTTTTTTTCTAACAAGCCTAAGTCCATCACATCACTGGTTCGTCAGGGCTTTTGCCTCTAACAAGCCAAATTCCTAAAAACAAATGTTTCCACAGGGCTTGGGCCTAGCAAGTCTAAGTCCTACAAATCATTGTTTCCTCAGGGCTTGTGCCAAACAAGTCTAAGTCCTACAAATCAATGTTTCCTCAGGGTTTGGGCCTCTTATAAGTCTAAGCCCTACAAATCAGTGTTTCATCAGGGCTTGTGCCTAACAAGTCTAAGTCCTACAAATCAATTGTTCCTCAAGACTTGGGCCTCTAACAGGTCTAAGTCATACAAATCACAATCATCCTCAGGGCTTGTGCCTAACAAGTCTAAGTCCTACAAATTAATTTCTTTTTATGCCTTGTGTTTGGCTAACCTGAGTCCTGCACAGTGCACAACACACACAAATATATTTAATCTTTTTTAAGCCTACTGCTATGCTGCCTATTAGCCATTGTTTAGAAAGAGAAATAAAGAAATCATTAAAAATAGGGTTAGAAGGAGGAGAGTGGTCACCATCATTTATTGTACACACTGCAGCAACCATGTCTAAAGTCAGTTTTTAGACTAGAATTTTACTCATAAGTCCCTGCACTGCACCTATATCCTTTCACCTTCCCCCTACCCCTTTAGTGTATGCTGGACCACTACTGTGTGTGTTTTTACTGTAAAGTACACCATAGAACTGATTGTGTATGATGTCTTGCCTTGGTCCTTTACAAAATACTCACAGTTTACGTCAAGGGGGGGTCCCTATCTCTCTCATGTTCCGTACCTTTTTTTTGTGTGTGTTCAAGCCTCACCTACCAAATGTCTGTAATGTTCACTGCATCCTTCGTGGCAGTCTTTTAACCCCATCCCGACAACTGACTTACCAGGTACATCCCGCAAAACCTGTCACTTAGTGACAGAGGACGTATCTGGTAAGTCCCAGAAGTCTGAACGCCGTTCGGGGACTCCGGAATCATTTAAAAAAAAAGAAAAAGAAAATGTTATCCGGGCGTTAAGGTGACAGCCACATATGCACGCGGCTGTCACTAAGGGGTTAAGGATATTTTGAATGGAAAACCATATATCAATAGCTGTACTTAGGCTCTACTATCTGAAGGAAACTGAAGAATATACTGTGCATAAGAACTGCAGTAAATACAAATTTGAAATTCAGCTTATACAAATACATGGTGCCCTAAGTGGTGCCTGTGGCACACAAACGTACCACAGCACCCTGGTTGAAAATCACTGATTGGTTTAAATTGAACTTTAACCCCATGAATGATCCAAGGTCTCTAACACATAGCTATGCAATGGTCTGGATACCTTTCTGGCATTCAAGGGGTTAAAAGTCCCATATAAATGAACTGGAATGTTTATTTTTCCCCTCAGGTATTGCTGGTTTGCTCCAGAATTGCCCCAGTTTTTCTTAGTATATCAGCTGGTTTGTTTTTCACTCAAGATTAAACTGGTAAAAAAATGAAATACTTTTAGGTAAGAAGAGTAATTGTAATTCAGTTTGCTTGTATGTTTTGGACACATCAAGTGAAGTTTAACCCCTTGTATGCATGTAAGGTCTCTCTTCAACACATCTGGGGAATGTCCAAATCTCCTTACACAGCTCCACTGGTGTTAGGTTCCAGTGACAGAAGCTACAGCTTAGGGGTATGCACTACAGAGCATGATCGCTTTGGTGCATACAGGTACACATTCCAGTGTTTTTAAGACTTTAATGTTAGCAATCCCTGTACACCTGTCCCATATCATGCACGAAAATGTAGAGTAATGCCATACCATTTCCCCTGCTCCTTCTTTAACACTTTGAGTGCCAGAGAGGTATGCAAAGCTTTCTGAAACAATGTGTTGGACAGTCCTTTGGCAATCAAAGGGTTAATACATGGTATTAAAGTAGGCACACAGAAGTGAAATTCCCCAAAATGCCCATATATTGCCACACTGCTCTCCTCTTGGTACCAACAGCATTAAGAGGAGTCTTTTCTGTGTAAGTATCTTAGTAACTTGGCATTATACAGACATAGGCCTAGAAAATCTATTCCAGTTCCTGGTTTAGAGAGAAAACATATTCTTACATCCCACATTTTATCAGGATGTATTAGAGTCATCTCTAGCATACAAGGGAACAAACAATGTATATTGGACATCTCCTGTAGCAATCAAAGGGTTAATAAAGAACATTAAACAAGGCACACAGGAGGAAAATGCACCAAAATGTCCATATACTGCCCACTGCTCTCCTCTTGGTGCCAGCAGAATGAAGCGGAGACTTTTTCAGTGAATGTAGCTCAGTAAAGTGGCATTAGGCTGGCATAGGCCTAGAAAGTCTATTCCGTTTCCTGGTTTAGAGCGAAAACTTATCCTTACATCCCCCATTGCATCTGAATACATTACAGTCCTCTCTAGCATATAAGAGGGTCAAAATAAAAAGTACAATTATTTATAAAATAAATAATAAAACAGTAATGTCTTAGGAAAATGAATTGTATTTGCATTTGATTTATTATGCTACACCTAATACAATTTTAAATCCCATGAAATGAATGTGCTGCATCGTGCCCTGTTTGGTGTAATGTTATGATGGAGTGGTTCACTTTAGCTATTTGCGAGCGCTTCATATATCTCTTTGATACAAAACAGTCAAGCAGATTCCTCTGCAATTCAGATAAAACAAATGATTCCTGCCAAAGGCATTTGTAATATTTCAAAGTTTATGTAACAATCTTTCCACACGATATGACCTGAAATAAGGAGGAATATCACAAAATGAAAAGAGGCCAGCAAAAGGATGAAAAAGATGGGCTACTTTAAATTTTGCCCTACACTTGGGTTTTTTGTCTGTGACAGCATGGTATTTTCAGATAATCTACCAAGCTGAGCACCAGACTGGGAAACATGAAGTCCGTGTCAGTTAATCTGTTAAGGACCAGAGAAGGGTGCAACTCAAAAGGGGGTTATGCACTAAGGTGGGATAAAGAGGTGATAAAGAGGACATAACTTCTCCAATGATATCATTTCTACAGTTTCTGTTATTCTATGGAGCCAACTCTGGAAATCTTTGTGCACTGGCTCTATAGAATAACATAGGACTTGGAGAAGTGATATCACTGGAAACGTTATTTCCACGTTATCCCCACTTTATCACATTTTAGTGCATATCCTCTAATGAGTTACATATCCCTCTGATACTTAACCCTTTGAGTGCCAGAGAGGTATGGTTGCATACCCCTCTGGCACTCAAAGGGTTAAAGAGATAAAATCCCTATGGAGTGAGGTAAAAAAAAAAGTTTGTCTATATTTCTATCCACATGCTGAAAGAGTTCAGCTACGGTTATTTCACATTATATAAAATAGCTCTCCACTCTTGAATCAATGTAAATCAATTGTATTTTTTTAAGTAAGAACAATTATCAGATAATCAACGACTGCTAGTGAATGTCCAACCTGTTTGTTGCATATGCAAGTCTGTGTAGAAATTCACTTAGCGCACACTGCTGTATGCTCAATGTGAGCATTAGTATTGTGCAGACTGCAGAACGTGGAAAGAACTCAATTTCCAACATCCACAGTCTACATTGCATCTGTGGACAGGTGTAACACTAAATGCCATATACACAGACACAAAACTGGAAAAATTCTGGGGCAAATGAGCTGTGCCTTAGGGAACAAGTACAATTTCCCTTTGATTTAAAATAGTCTTTTAAAGAAACACTAACACAGAAAAGTGATCTGGGCTTACATTTTAAACCTGTCACCTTGATTTTTTTTCCATATTTGAAAACCTCATTCATCACATATTTTGTTTATATTTTATGTCCCTGACAATGATGTCAATGAATTTCTGAATCCATGGAGTTTTAATAGAGGAAGTAGGGCTATATATGTTTTAAATCTCCCTGCACCAATGATTTATCTCTATGCTGCACGTGGCTTTTCTACATTGTTCCACAGTGCTTTTTACATTGTATCTTTTTAACATTGTTGTACTCTGTCAGTTTCACAGCCCCACACAGAATGCTTTCTGAAAGAAAATTCAGATAACTCTGTTAGTGAATAAAAGTGTATAAAAATATATGAAGATAATAATAAAAAGTATAGGCAATTTGACTTTACATATTATGTACTTGCAGAAGGTTTGCTGTTTGCACCAATGGGAGTATAGTGTCTGAGTGCATGGCCATTTAGGGACATTTTCTTCATCTTCTCCTTGTTTAATGCCATGTATGAGAAAGGAAATTGGAGTACCTTTGATCCAATTCCCTGCATGTGCCATAGGGGAGGAGACCAGGACTTCCTACTATTACATTTTTTTAAAATATTTTTATTGAGGAATCAGCAAGCGACACAGTACAGCAAAAATCAACATTAGTATCAAGGTATAACATGCTATACACAAATAACAAAATTGCATAGATATTTGCATAAATTCATTAAATGACAATCCCCTTTGAGAACTCCAAATATTTTCCCAGAACCCATTGAAAACTTTTTAATAACATGGGATTGTGTACACCGGAATGTACCAACAAGTTAATTCACTCTAGTACATACAATACCACAGAAGAGCAGGAGCCGGAGGTTAATACCGCTTGTGGAAACATACATTCTCCCCAGAATGCAGATGTTGAGAGATCAAGAATGAAGTAGTACATAAAAGAGGATAGTGTGTAGAAATAAACACAGGAAATACATATACATGTGTACATACATATAGTAGGTTGTGTTGTATGTTTATATCTATATCTATCTATCTATCTATCTATCTATCTATCTATCTATCTATCTATCTATCTATCTATCTCTATCTATATTTAGCTATTTAAAGTGATAAACACTCTGGGACATACTTGAAAATTAGAGAAATCTCAATGTATTCCTCCTCGTAAAACATTCCCAACCCCAAACCAAGAGGGTGGGAGTCAATTACCCCCTTTTATTCAATAGGATAAGAGCTACGGAATTACTAGGATTATCACAAAGTCCATGGAGTTGGGGATGGCAACTAAAGACCATGCAGATAAGAGATTAATTCTATACATATCTCCACCACAAAGCAAAGGTCTTTGGAATCAAATCCTCACATTCAAATACACAGTGGATGATTACAGTTAACACTATAACCAATAGCCAACTGAATGAGCAGAGAGGTATGAAATGGTGCTGTTTGTTTGCCACAGAATTGCTCCATTTTTCTTTAAACATAAGCCTTACAATTTCTTCATTGGAAAAAAATACTAAAACATCCTTACTGTGAACAAAGAAAGGTGTCAGATCTTTTTGAGTAGCAGACAAGTGTTCAAGCAATCAAAAGACCTCCTAGATACAATCAAACAGCTTAATGGCTATGAATGAATATCAAACAAAAGTCCAAACTTGTGCAAGCAAAGCCCTGTTCAAGTTCCCAGCTACATTCAGGTCAATAGTTTCAGCTGTCTGACCTTTTCTTGGCCTGTTTGCCCAAAGAAAACATGTGGACAGCTGAAGGACCATCTACACACACACTAACATTGTCTGCTTTCTGCAACAAGGGGTCATGATAAATAAAACTGAGGAAAAGACACATTGGCCTGTTACTAGTCAGCTCATTTACCTTATCTTGGTGTGAGTTTATAGAAAGTGAATGTAAGTTGCAGATGGCTGGAGATGTTACCTTAATGGCATTTTGTGATGAGATTAAATACATTAAGAAGTCAGTGAGGCTGATGCACTAAGAACAGGGAGTAATCCTAGAGCAAACCAGAGGATAAATAAAAATGCCCAAAAACACACTGATTTAAATAATGCTTTTAACCCTTTCAATGCTAGAAATGTCTCCAAAGTACAGTTGTTTTCCCCAGAATCATTCCACTTATTTAATACTTCAACCTCCGTGTTGTTTCTGTTCTGTTGAAAAAGTACTGTTAGTGTTTCAGGTCCCAACAATTTCATTAAAAAAGTCTGAATCCTTGATTTCTTGTTAGAATTATAACATTTTCTAAGTAATAATATTTTGTACCTGGTAAACTCCTTGTACCAAGCTTCCAAAGTTCCACTAAGGTTTGGGATGGGAGTGACCAAATGATGCAATTCATATCATAAAGTGGGCAGGGCTTGATCGGGGTGGGTGGGATTGGGATGAGGAGAGGCAGGGTTCACACTTAAAGTGGGTGAAGAATGGGGAGGAGAATCACTGGATTTGACAGTGAACCCCTGAGAATCAGTCTCTGTCCTGAGGAACCCGGTAATTACGAATAAAAGTCTCTGGGTCAGATCTGGAGAGTTTCAATTTATGCTGATAATATATATAATGTTACTTTTATATTATTACTCAGTGTCATTTCTCCAAAAGATCTTATATTATAATTCGCTAAGGATGTTTGTCAGAAGCCGTCATGCGCAGCAGAGATGGCTGTACACCTTGCAGTCATGCACAGTAAAGTCCTCCCTGTGCACCTTCCTGGCACCGCTTGGTCCCAGGAAGGTACGCAGAGAGGACTACAGTCTGAATTCGGAATGCCCCGCTCCATATCTGCAGCAGCACGTTCGGGTAGTCAGTACTTTGCATGACTACAGTGCTGCCAGTGTTGGCCCGTGTACACAGGCTTTAAAACTAGTATATAGATAAACTAGCAGAAACCTACTGCTAAGTAGTTTTGTAATCCTAGTTAATATATTTTTTAATATGACATATCTAAAATTATTGTTGCATTTAAATAGTTTGATTATTTCACAATCAAAGTAAAATACTCTTGTAATACAGTTAACATATCTATCTATAGTTGTAGTCCATGCTACTGTTCCCTCTATAGTGACACAATACCTGAGATTTCACTTTAATTCCATGCACATCAAGAACCCAAAAGAAAACTGGTATAATGCTATATCATAGGGGAGAAATAAAATCCCCATTGATGTAAATGGGACTTTTAACTAATTTTATGCTAGAGAGGTCTCCAATGCAACACTTTGCAATATGTTGTAGACCACTCTGGCATTCAAGGTGTTAAAAGTCCCATTTATATAAATGAAAACTACAACAATTTTTATTTGTCTCCTGTAGTGAAGTTCCAGAATGAATCCAGTATTTCCAGGACTCTGTCATATGAAACATCTATCTATAGATATAAACATCAGTCTTAAGAGATCACAGTGGAGCAAAGGGAGACCCAATGGGGGGGTACTGATATGCCAGTTCTGCTAAGTTCCTACATTTAGATTTAGGCATAGAAATCATGTGCCTGCACTTCGGGGTGTACACTAGAGCTTATGATGATCTCTTTACTATATACCGGCACTCACACTCAAGCCCCAAACACTCCCTTATAGCAAGTGCAGTAAAGATGCCAGGTTCCACTTCACCTTGTTAGTACATATATATAAACAAGATGCAGAGGAATGGAATGCCATAAAACAACCATACATTCCCACACTGCACTTGCATTGCAAACTTGATTTATTGGGAGAATTTTCAGTGCATATATCTTAATACAGAGGTGGTAGGCAGGTACGGGGCAAAAAACAAACCCACATACCACTAGTAGCCACATACAACCCAGTACTAGAAGGTATGTAATAATAATCAGATTACAAGTCATTATGACTGTTAATGTAACATTAAAATAAATATTCTCCAAACCACCAATCCCCACAATCTAGAAACCTCAAACAAATATGAATAAGCACGAAATTCCCAATAACACGGATCATACAGTCCTTGGGACAAAACCATGCAATGGCACTCACTGCCAACTTTACAAACACAATATCAAATCCAACATTGACATTCGTACCACAGGGACTTTCAACATCACAGAATCATACTGCTGTATATTCAAGAATATTATACACTAGTTGAAGAGCCCATTACACGGGCCACAGCGCCACTGTCATCCTGTTGCGGGGCAATCATGTGTAGGAGAGACTGCCCGCGCCATGGCTGATACAGAGCTGGGCACTCCGAAGGAGCACACACAGCAGTCTCTACTGCACATGACTGCGGCATTACACACGTTTTAGCAAATTATTATATCAGGGCTTATAATTTTAAGTCCTTTGCTACTAGCCAGACATGAAAAGTTTCTCGCCACTGCAAGCCATAACATACCCACCAGGGCTGAATTTCTACTCGCCAGGGCTGAATTTTCTCTCGCCATTGGCTAGTGGCAAGTGGAAATTTTGAGCCCAGATTATATTATATATGATTGAATGTAATAGGTGCCACCAAGGATGCTACCCTGGGGAAACACTCAAAAACATATAAACCCTTATGAACAAGCACAGGCATTCAATAACAAATTGCATAAAGAAAATGAATCTACTACAGTTGGAAACCATTTTTCTCAACTACATCACTCAATAAAAAATCTTACAATCAGGATCCTCAACCCTTTGAGTGCCAGGGAGTAA
This sequence comes from Rhinophrynus dorsalis, assembly GCA_037306005.1. Taxonomy (NCBI): domain Eukaryota; kingdom Metazoa; phylum Chordata; class Amphibia; order Anura; family Rhinophrynidae; genus Rhinophrynus; species Rhinophrynus dorsalis. The sequence goes on from CM074718.1 coordinate 395,444,622, forward strand.
TACAACACATTTTGATGGTAATTTTAAAAGCATCCAAAAAACAAAGACATTTAAACTAAGGATGATAGCTCTTTTTAAAGTGCATGATGCAGGACTCATTAAAGGTCTAGGATTCTTATCTCACTACCAGACATTTTTATAGCCAGTTCTTCCTCTGTAGTTTTACCCACTCCCATCTTTACCAGCCTCTTATCTTCTGTCTCCACTCAGGGTATCTCCGCTCAGACATCCTTTCATTATTGCTCACTCCAGTTACATAGTTACCACCTTTTTCACCCTCTCCAAGCTTTCCCTGTAAGCATCCTAGATGTCATCTAAATACGAAAATATGCATATAGTAATGTTTCACAAAATAAGCAGTTATAATTAGTCTTCATAATATTTGGGTCATGGAGACTGTTGTTTCAATACTGTCCGAGTTGTAGTTGCAGAGAGGGGCAATCTACTGTGAGCGTAAGAAAAAAACCTGCCCTCCTTCATCAAGGGGGGGGCAGGGTTTTCCTTAACCTCACAGCAAGAAGATTGTATCTCGTTGGCAGTTTACACTAGGTAAAATGGAAAGCAAGGGGATACTTTATCAATAAATTACACTTGAAGTACAACTTGGACAGTATTGAAATAATGCTCTACATTACCCAAGTACTATGAAGATTAATCAGAGCTGCTCTTTTGGTGAAACATTACTATCGCTTTAAGTTTGAAAAAACACTAGCAACTATCATGTACACCTCCACGGACATGACAACCAATGCTGATTGAGGATGTTGTCTCTTGAACAAAGGCACCTGGGCAAAACTCGTAGGGGTCATCTGGATTTTCTGGCCATAACAAGGTACAGTAGAGAGAAAACGTTTGTGGACCCCAGTGATAATTATGGAAATTCCATAGCTGTACCATGATAGCCTTCATAAATCAAAACCAGTCTTTGTCTAAACATCCAATATGGTTGTTACTAACAAAGTCTGTGTATTTAAATAACATGATTTATAAATTAGGAAAACAATATGTACTTAAAGTGGAACAATCACCTTGAATTATCTTTACGTTTAGCATATGAAACATCACTGGTACCGCATGGATACCACAATTAGCATACATTAGCATATGGTAACAAGTATGAATATCTCCTTAACTGTACATTTGCTGGTCTTTTGGCTAACATGACATATAGTTAGTATTTAAGGCAGTTTTCAGTTTTTATGCAATCAGAGCATAAAACCATGCACTCAGGACTTAGACAGCTTGATATCATCGATAAAGCTAGTAATTCCACATTGTATGACAAATAAATGCAGATCTACAAATGAATGACTGCAGTAGAATAAATTCCACATGTTAGAACGACCTAGAAAATGCCCATTGAAATGTTTTGGCAGGACCTGAAGCAAACTGTTCATATGAAGCAGTCCTCAAATGTCTCTGACTTGAAGATGTTCTGTAAGGAAAAATGGGCCAATTTTCCTCACAAGCAATGTGAGAGACTGACAAACAGTCTGAGGAACACTTTGTTGAAGTAATTGTAGCCCAAGCGATACCAACACGTGCTAATGGGTTCATAACTTTTCTCACAATTGTAAGTAGGAGGCTATTATAATGTGGTAGTAGTTCTCCTTTAAGCTGCCTTCCCAAAGTTCAGAGCTCCAAAAGGATGTTATTGGCCGTATGTACCACAGACATAAAGCACAGTTGTCTTGCAGTTTTAATGAACAATAAATAACACATCTAGCTATGGAAAAACAACATTCAAAATATCTGACAGAGCAAAAATGAACAATTATTTTCTTTGCATAAAGCAGAAAACACGCTATTAAATATTAAATGTGATTTATGTTATTTAGCTATAAAATGAATATAACGATTAAGCCATGAATTACATCTTTACTGTGATATTATTTCCAAAATATTGGGAAATTCAGAAGAAGAAATGTTCAGCAACAGTTTAATCTATAATAAAATATTTAACAGAAACTGAATGCCATCAGTAGTCAAATTCACTAATTGTCTTTTCCATTCTTGCCTTAGAAGCAACTATTCAAATGTAATTCTAACCTTGGTGACTTCATTAAATTAATAATTTTACTTGTTCAATTATAGATAAGTACATGACAATATTTAAACTTTCTAGATGTGGGACTATTTCAGGATGTTAAAGTAAAACCTGATGTGTTAGATCATTTAATTTCACTGGGAATATATGAGTTGAATTTTATTTCTAAGATAATGTATAACAAAATGAAATATTGTACTCTATGACCTGGCTTGTCAGTATAACAGATTGACTTCCAGTACTGATTTATGTTTGGCTGAATGCTTGAGGAAGGAGTATAATTTTATTTAAAAAAAATACACTGCTTTGTCTCCCATGTGATAAAGAGTCAATTAGACTGTAAGCTTCGTGGGACAGGGAACACTTTCCTATTACTTGCACAACTATGACACGTAATGTAATCCCAATATTTGTATTTATTGTAACACCTTTTTTATTTCCTGTACCACCTTTTGTAAAGTAAGTTATTTATGCTCTTTCCATAAAGGTCAGACAAGTAAATATTACTATGCCAGATTTTTCATTAATAATGTTTACAGGATCTTGTATTGCGAGACAAAATATAGAGTAGACAATTAATTAGAAGCTTCTTTTTTTATCTCTGTTTCAGATTAAAGACAAAAACTATTGGGACTTGAGTCAAAATTTGTCATTTAACCCCTACTGATTTTTATTCCTGTCCTAATGTCTCAAACATTACTAGCATAAACTAATTTATACAACTATATAATAAAATAAACAGAGGTGACCTCTCTTCCCTATATTTAGCACCAGGGGATCTATCCTGCCTCACAGTGTTACAGTCTGCAGAGAAACAGAGAAACCTGCTCACTTAGCTTATAATTTACATGAAAACTAACCCAGAAAGTACACAATCTGTAATCTAAAGAGAACTGAATAACAATGATTGCAATAAACAGATAAACATACCAAATAGTAATTGACTAACAACATTGATAGCCCCAGCAACCTGGACCAATTAGTTTTCAATCAATGGGAAACTGAAGATGTAAATGAGAGAGAAGTGGGATAGGATATATGATGGTTCAGTGTTGTAAAGACAAGTCACAGTACAGAAAGAAGGGTATAGTGGTGGAAGAATAAGTGAAGAAGAAGAAAGAAAAGTTGAAATAGTTAAATAAGAGGGATAAAGAAACGAGTGAACTGAGGAGAGAATGCAGAGAAGACAAATGGATTAGAAGACAAGAGGAGGTGACAGTGAAGAGTGATACAGCAACATAGACTGAAGACAAAGATGGAGAAGAAATAAATTGAAAATAGGGGAGGTGAATGGAGGTCCAAGAGGGTTTGAAAGAGAAATAAGAGAAAATCAAAATATGTAGAGAAGAGAGGTGATGTGGAGTGAAAAGCTTGTAGGGATAAAATCATTAAGAAATTGAGATTAAGAGAAAAAAGGACTAGAGAGGTAGTGTGTGGCACTGGTAGGAAGTGACAGGTGTAGTAATCGAGAAGGTAAGTGGGTATGATGGAACATATGAATGGGGCAGTGTCACACCAGCCGCTGTGAATGACACACTCTCCTTCTCATTGGCTCTTGATTGCTTTATATCTAGCACCCATCTTCTGCCTGTGCCTGATCTTTGAGCCATCCTGCTTGCTATAACGGCATTGTCTGCTTAGTATTACTGTCTGGTTTTGACCTCTGCTTGACTTGACATGCTTCTCCTGCCCTTAACTTCTGGTTGTGACTCTTCCCAGGTCATTGACTTTGGAACTGTGCTTCTGAATTTCACTTCAAAAAGCTAATTCACTCCTCCGCTGCCCTATTCAGTTTGCCTCTCTGGATCTGCCTCCTTCTTATATGTTGACTCCAGTGCCTAGTGGAGAGCTTCCTGATTGAAGTCATATCTTTCAGCCTGTACCATCTTGCTCCCAGTTTCTGTCTTCATCTTCAATGGAGCTCTGATGATCTTCTCCCGGCTATCTGCAGATTCCCCTGGCTACATTGGTGTTAAAGCCTCCCTTTGCTAAGCCTGAAAGGGTCAGATCTCAGAAACGCCATCTCCATTCACCAAAAATAAAAGGTTCTGATCTCAGCAATTCCATCCTTCCCTCACCAAGTCTAGAAGTGACAGATTCTAGAATCACCAACCTCTAACTCAGATTCTAGTTCCTTCAGATCTGTGAATTTGTTGTGGAAGCTGTCTTTCTATAGTATGTAATTTCCATTTAGCTCCTGGTTCCAGCTTACACTTTCCCCTGGGTTACCAGGAGACTGGAGTGTCCATTCTGATGTGACCTTGTGGTCAGCACATTTTAACCCCCTGCTCTTGCAGCAGCAAGGGCACGCCAGTACCCATCAGGGATATCTAGCTATGTACCCTACTGTACTCCCCCTAGCATACTGAGTTGTAGTTGTTGGGAAACAGTTGCATTTCTTCCTGAGAGTCTCACAAAGAATCTTATCATCACTACCCTGCTGTGGGCAAGAAGTGAAGCAGAGTGTGAGTAGGAAAATAAAGAAGATGGTAAGAGGATAGCGAAAGTGCATTTAAATATATATGATGCAAGTGAGATAGCTCAGTTGGTTAACGCACCATCTGTAGAGTCTGTTCAAACTTCAGGGTCACAGGTTCTAGTACTGGAAAGGTCAACTCAGTCTTTCACCCTTCTGAGGTAGATAATATAAGTACCCGGACATAACTGAAAACAAGAGACAACCTCAAAGTGTACTTATTAGTAAAATACTTTTGCAAAAAAAAAAAAATGGTTAGAAGAAGTTTAAGCTGGTGTTGATTACATTTATTCTACCAGCCCAATGGCCAGCTGAAGTTGATATCAACCGTAGACCAGCACAGTTGCAGGGTTGCAGGTTGTCCAACCCTAACGTAGACATACAAAGAAAAAAAGCAGAAATGACTTAGTGAGATGCTTAATGTTTGACACTCTGTGAACTGATGAGACAAATGATTACAAGGATGGGTTTCTGTGCAACTGACGCCTTGACTCATGTTGCCTTTTACGACCCCTGGATATGATATGAGTGTTGTGAGGTTTTATTTAACTGTAAGTGGCATCAAATACGTTAACAGTAGTGAAAATCATAAATCAACTTGACGTTTCAAAATTATTTTAATATATCTTCTAAATGTAGTCTATTTTGCATATTTATTGGGATATTTTATTAATATATGGGGCCTTAGAAAAGTGGGAGTATATCTAATGTTAGCCAGCCCTCATAAAAATCTTAATTTATGAGATATATTATCAGTAAATGTAGTTGCATCAATTTATTCAGCTAAAATAAATGTTAAATGTTTACCTTTTGTTTTTTGAAAAAGAACATGAAATTGGACTGAGAGATACGGTAGTTTACATTTATTTAACAAAATGGGGCCTGTGGTACATTTCCAACTCATTAAACATAACAAATATTGTCATAAACTGCAATATAATTTTTGTGTCCATTTAGTTTATAAAGCCTTTCATTATCAGTGCAATGAAATATGTTCTTTAGCCTTCTTTATAAAATGACAGAAACTAATGTAATTAATATTGATGGGCTTTCATAGGAGTGCATCCAAGGCATTTGGCACACTCACAAAGAAATCAGAAACATGTGCTGACAAACATGCAGGACAGGTGGTTCTTAATTTAATAAAAGCTACCTCATTCTAGACATAGGAATTTAGTTGTAAAGACTAGGAATGCTTTCTTTTGAAGTTATCCCTTTATTTCAAATATTTTCATATTAATATATAATGGAACTGCCTATTAGAAATCAACGAATACGTTCTAAATAATTTTTGGATACAAAGACCAATGTATTTATGAGGCAAAAGAAGTGATACTTGCACATTGTCAGTTTGAAGGAGGACAGTACTGATTATGCAAATTATCAAGATCTCCACACTAGTGCAAAAGTTTATATCATTAGCAGCGGGGGATTTGCAAAAATGACTGTAACACTGATGTGATCCACCTGTGCTTATTGATGAGTCTTAGAAAATATGCATTGTTGGTGGCTCTGTCTTGAGGCACAACTTTGTCATAAATGTTTTAAGGCACATGTTTTAAGATCTACAGACATTCATGTTTTGTTGAAAATCACAATTTAAATCTTACACATACCTGGAATTAACTGAAATCAACCCCATAGGTCAAGAGCTGTGGCTTTATATTAATCATTCTCTACTGACTAATTGCTGCAAAAGGAAAACTTCAAGAGAAAACATGTTACTATAGGGTATCCCCTGGTAACCATTCAGCATGTAGCATCCCTTTCTAACCACTGTGCTCCCGCTGCCAAATCCTCTTTCTTTGCTGTTTCCTCAGGTAAGTATATGAATATTTTCCATGTGATAGTTTTTCCTTATATATAAATATTTTTATGTTGTTCTTTTCTGTTATTTGATTATTGCCATTAATTTATTCTCCTCTTAATGTATTTTGGTCTAACTTTTCTCCCCCTCATTACTTTTCCTATTTGGTTTTCATATACTTCTTATAGGCCTTCTATAATGCTTATGTACTAAGCTTTCTCCTTTGTAACTTATAAATGATTACCACCATATTTTGCCTTCTGTGCATACGTGTAACATCAACATCATCCTCAATTATGGACATTTATAGCTCCATAGGAGAGTTCTCAAAATACATATTAGTGTTGGTATTCACCCTTACTGCACATGCATAGGTTGAAGCCATTTTAAGGCTTCTCCATTCCTCCTGGCTGTCATCTTGGTTTTCTACAGTGTTTTTACCATGGGCACATTTCCCCCATATATATTTTTCATTGGGCTTAGTACTTTTGCCTGTCTAGCAATGTTTATTCCAGAGCATTGGTCACTTTCTCTGGCTCTTTTTTCTGCTACTTTGCCTTATCATAGTCAGGTTACTCTTCCCATCCCCTTTGTTAGTGATGAACAGATTCAAACTTTAATAGATGCTTCTCTCAATAAATTTGTTTCAGTGGCTATATCTTCTGCATATCTTCAGAGATGCCAGACACACGAATTAAGTCCATTTTAGGTGGTTTCATATAAAAATTAACCCCACCAGTAGGGACTAAGGGCTCAATTCAAATGTTGGCGTTAAAACCAATGTGAAGAAAAAAACTGCCTTCGCTCGTTAAGCAAGACCAGGTAACGTGAGATTCAAATCTTCCTTACCCAGAAAGGCTAACGAGCGATAACCAACAAAATACATGTTAACCTTAAACCTGCGTTGCATAGAAAATCTTACCTAAAAACACACGATAAAAATGTTACCTAGCACCACAGCCAATCACAGCACTGCAAAGTATCAAGTTCAGTCAGAAAATCCAAAACCCACGTCGACAGTTCTGAACAGCTTTCTCTGTGCTTCCCTACCCAGCCACTAGGGGAACACAGAGATGGCTTTCAGCACCATGGACAGCTTTCAATGCCATAGGGATGTGCACTGCTCACCCCTGTGGCATTCAAAGGGTTACAATCAATAAAACTAGTACACCAAGCACTACACAATGCCCCCTTCCACACCCCCCCCTTAGTATGTCACATATATTGCATATATGTGACATACTAACCCCATCTACATCCACCTCATGGACTTCCATGTAGTGGACAAATCTGTCTTTTATTCCACAATTAACCCCTTTGAGTACCAGAGATGTAGGAAAGCATTGCTTAGCATGTTTCCTACCCCTCTGGTACCCAAAGGGTTAATAGGCAAGGTATGGACTACATACCTTGCCTGTATATATCTGTGTGTGTTTGTGTGTGTTTTAAACTTTTTTTTTTATTAAAATACTATTATTAGACAGTTTAAATTAGATGTCATTCATTTTTAACCCCCCTACCTCCTGTGTCCCATTGCTATTAGTACTTTTGCTCCACTCTCCTTCAAACTGAGAGTGGAGCAAAAGTACTAATAGCAAAGGGACACAGTAAGTAGGGCATTATGAATGGATGAGATCTAAGTTAACCCTTTGAGTGCCAGAGTGGTACGCAATGCATTGCAAAGCAATGCGTTGCATACCACTCTGGCACTCAAAGGGTTAAAATACAACTGAGGGAGCAGGCTGCACTGTGACTGCAGCGCTTCCCTCAGCTTCATTCATAAGAACTGTCATTGCTGCGGGTGGCTATGAAGCCCACAGCATAAGAAAACCCTGAGCACTAGAGAGGCATGGGAGGAAGCGGGAGGAGGGGACAGAGACATCGGAGGAAGCGGGTGGTAGGCTTGTATTTGCTGCCCGCTTCCTCCGATACCTCTCCTCTCGTGTTGGCATTGTGCCCGGCTGCCTGGCGTCGCCTTGTGCAATTCGTCCCTTTTCACAAGGCGTTGTACGAATTGCACAAGGCGACGCCAGGCAGCCGGGCACAATGCCAACTCGAGAGGAGAGGTATCGGAGGAAGCGGGCAGCAAATACAAGCCACCACCCTCTTCCTCCAATGTCTCTGTCCCCTCCTCCCGCTTCCTCCCATGCCTCTCTAGTCCTCAGGGTTTTCTTATGCTGCGGGCTTCATAGCCACCCGCAGCAATGACAGTTCTTATGAATGAAGCTGAGGGAAGCGCTGCAGTCACAGTGTAGCCTGCTCCCTCAGTTGTATTTTAACCCTTTGAGTGCCAGAGTGGTATGCAACGCATTGCTTTGCAATGCGTTGCGTACCACTCTGGCACTCAAAGGCCTAACTTAGATCTCATTCATTCATAATGCCCTACTTACTGTGTCCCTTTGCTATTAGTACTTTTGCTCCACTCTCAGTTTGAAGGAGAGTGGAGCAAAAGTACTAATAGCAATGGGACACAGGAGGTAGGGGGTTAAAAATGAATGAGATCTAATTTAAACTAATGTCTAATAATAGTATTTTAATAAAAAAAAGTGTAAAACACACACACACATATATACAGGCAAGGTATGTAGTCCATACCTTGCCTATTAACCCTTTGGGTACCAGAGGGGTAGGAAACATGCTAAGCAATGCTTTCCTACCTCTCTGGTACTCAAAGGGTTAATTGTGGAATAAAAGACAGATTTGTCCACTACATGGAAGTCCATGAGGTGGATGTGGATGGGGTTAGTATGTCACATATATGCAATATATGTGACATACTAAGGGGGGATGTGGAAGGGGGCATTGTGTAGTGCTTGGTGTACTAGTTTTATTGATTGTAACCCTTTGAATGCCACAGGGGTGAGCAGTGAACATCCCTATGGCATTCAAAGCTGTCCATGGTGCTGAAAGCCTTCTCTGTGTTCCCCTAGTGGCTGGGTAGGGAAAAGCACAGAGAAAGCTGTTCAGAACTGGAGACGTTGGTTTTTTTACTCTGTGTGGTGTGCTGTTCTCCAAAAAAAATAGGCGTTAGATTTCTGGAGAGAAATGTTGCAATTTAACGCGAGTTAGCCCTAACTCCAACATTTGAATAGCTTTTGGCGTCGCTTGTACATTATCCTCTATGGGTGAGATCTTGCTGTTCTGGCGACTGGCGAAGTGTGTTTCAGAACTGGCGTCGCTTGTTACTAGTGGAACATTTGCATTGCTCAGTTGACGTTAAAACCAGTGTCTCCAGTTTTTTCTGGCGACGCCAACATTTGGATCGAGCCCTAAGTCCCTTATTATAAAAAGGTGAGATAATAAATGTAGAATAAACTTTGGGCTGAATGCCCCCCCATCTATTGATGATAAGGTGCGTAAAATCCCCAAGATTGACCTCCTGCATTGTACAATATTTGAATAAGTCAAAAAAGTACCCTAAGAAAGGTACTGGCAGGTCACTTAAGGTCTGTCAGGAAAAATTGCTTGTCATGGGATATCTTGGAAAAATCCTTGAACGAAATCCCATTTTATATTTTGATCTTCAGGGATTACATCAGAGAGCAAAATGTTGGCAATGTTAACATGCCATTAGCAACAGAAACACATAGATCTATTTTACTGTGGCTTCACCCAAAACATGCAGAAATGGCCTCTTCAGACATGGGTCCTTTAGAAGAAGGACATTTATTTGTATAGTCCTTTATTAATGATCCAGTAAAATGTGTTAGCACTTTACTTGCTTGGGACAAAGCTATGAGTAAAGTTTTTACATATAGAGTTTTTGGAAAGGCTTTCTTGACTGATCATACCAAGTACCTCAGATAATTCCAGAGGTAAGACCCTATAATGCATACACAAGTGGGCAATTTTCCTATCAATCTACACCAGATGGACCTTTCTTCCTTCAAAAAGGAAGACTTTGGAGAGCTAAAGCATCAAGTGATGGTTCCACTCCAAATTTTTGTAGGCATGCCAAATATCTTCCCCCCTCCTTTCCCTGAATGTTTTCCCCTACATGTTGTCCATAATTACTTCAGATATTTTGGTTTTGCAAACAATAAAAGGATATCTCACAGAATTTTGAAATCATTCATTTTTAATAAATATTAACTTTACTTTTCTTTTCTTAGGATCAAAAAGTTAATTAATAGACTTAGAAGTATTCAGCCTCCTACAGAAAAGAGTGATTATTCATTCAGTCATTGTCAGGCAGCAATAATTATGTCTTTCCTCTTTTTGCTATGATAGCCAATGTGATTTTGAAGGTTAGGAAACAATCAGCAATGATTGTTCTTGTCATTCACTGTTGACCAGCTCAGTTGTGGTTCCTCCTCTTTTTGAATTATTGATTGAGAGGTTATACTAGTTATCTTCCTTACCTACCGACCTTCCTTCAGAATCCAGAATCCATCTCAAATGCTTACTGATGTACCAGCTGTAGATGATGGCACCCACTCAAACTGCAAGACTCAAACTACAAGACACCATGGACAATCTGATCCTGCTTTTGACAATCTCATCATGACTGTTTTATTTAATTTATTAAAGGGATAGTAAAACTTAAGATGTAAAAAAAATATATATTGTAGGTTTTAGTGTTTTACCTGAGTAAAATACTCCCACTACTGAGAGATGTTTCATTCAAAAGTTATTGCAGCTCAAACTTGAAATGTTTTGATGCAGTATCTCAATGGCCTGAAATTTTACAGTTGTGCTGTTGCTACACCTTCCAATGGACAGCTCTGGTCAGTTGACTATACACTTCTATAAGATGGTATAGCAACATCACTACTGTACAATTTCAGGCCACTAAGATAACTTTGAATAAACCCTCTCTGAGCAGTGGGGAGTATACTTGTTTTACTCAGTAGGATGCACCCAACTATATATATAATACAATGTAATATATATATTACATTATAAGTATTACTATCCCTTTAAAGCAGGGAATGAAACTGCACACTTTTAATGAAGAATGGTGGTTTGGGGTCCCAGGACTCTCTTTATTTTTTAACACTATCCTGATCTGCTCAAGAAGAATAGATGGGGAGATAACTTTACCCCCAGGAATTTATTTAAGGTCATTGTATCCTTAGATTTAATGAATATTTAATTTTTCACAAGTTTAATCCCTCCATTACGTGAAAAACTGGAATGCACTAATTACAAAGTGATGCAAAGAAATACAACATTGCAGGGGTTAATGGTGGGCCTAGTTAGACTACAGGTTTTTTTTTTTTGTAGTGCGCTTTTTAATTTTCAGGCCATTAACCCTCTAATACCAGACAGTAAATAACTCAAAGGATACAGGACTGTGATCGATTTACAGGTATATTACTCTGCATTGATGCTGGCAATGCAGCCCAATCAATCTGATTAGAGTGATAGAGTGAAAGCACTTTTTCCTAAAATGTATCCAAATTATATTGAACAAGAGATCGCTTTATGGAAATGCCACTTTATATATAAGCAATTGGTTGAATTCAACCAATTAAACTGATCGTCTAAAGCAAATATAAACTATCAAGCTGTACCCATATGGAATAAAATCAGCAGGAACTCTAGTATAGACAAAAATATACATTAAGATACTAAAACAAATATATAGTATAAGATCTTTATTAAATGGGAAGCCCTGTTAAAAGGAAAATAACTTACAGAAAACATGTGAAGATCTACATAATAGGGACACTCAGTGAAGTCAAGATTCCTATCTTAATAATGTACTTGTCTAGTCAAGTATTTGCTCTATGGTTAAATTATTCTTTGGTCTGATTGATATTATCATATCTGGAGGCTTAAATATTGATAGCTGAAACCCGAGTCAAACAAAATAACCATACAGTGAAAATGCTATATCAACTATAAATAATAGGTACATTATTTCTAAACAAAATCAATACTATGTAGATTCTATACGTATATACTATATCGATCTTGCTTTAAATCTAACTACTGCAAGACTATATACAGTAAGTTAGTGACAGTCTAATATAATACACCAACCCCGTTCCTCGGAGATGGAGAGGAATTTTACTCCTGTTGCATCTACTATGACAACAATCATTTAGGTTTTTAATTATACAATATTTCAAATAGTTATTAATAAAGAAAGGCGGTTTAAAAATTGTTTAGGGAAGGGACATAAGTAGGTCCCTCAATATACAGCATCAAGCTGGCCTATTCCATGAAGGATGATGTAACATCACCTTTTCTTCTAATTTTTTCTTAAGATTTTGATTTGTATGACCCATTAGGCCTGTGATACAACCTTATTTGACCTTTATATATTATCTGTTTGGAATACTGTCCTCACATGGATATAATGTATAAATACAACTGCTATTTAACTCAGTCAGTATTCACAAATAACAAAGTATGGTTTTATAACATTCATTTGAGGTGTTTCACCTCATAGAATAAGCTAATATATTTAGCAGTTGATATTGATTTTCTTGTGTCATTTTCTCCACTGACAGAAGCTTCCAATTTCAGTAGTTCAGGTTTTCTAGAAGACAAATTGATAAACACTCTCTAATAAACTCTAAACAAATGAGAAAGAAACAGGGCGCCCCTGTGTATATCAATATGGTACAATTTACCACCACCAGACACCCTAAGCTGTGCACTCACAATATGATTTGTGTCAGAAACGGTATATACCGAACCGACTATAAAGACATCTGGAGAAATTAAACCGTCCCCAGGAACAGCACTACTCTTCAGGCAGCTCTCTAAGAAACACACTTTCCCCCAGCGGTATAGAAGCAGCAAAACCTCAGAAACAATAAGAAAGCACCATATAGTGTAGTATGTACATATAGGATTCTTATTACATCAATGAAATATCACTCACATAAATGTTGGTCAGGGTACCGATATCGGACTCCACTGACAATAAAGCATTCTGAGAAATTACACCTGTCTCTGTTCAGGTTACTCACGGAATCTTCCAAGCGAATCCCTGGATAATCAGTGTATGATAGGCGGGGTATTCAGTTAAAAATATTTATTAAAACATATAAAAGAATATGCTTAATACGCTAACGTATTTCGCTGTTTTAACACCGCTTTTCAAAGCTTAAGACGCCAGAATACTCTCATAAGTACAGTCCATGAATATAGTAACTTTGATGTATCTGTATGAGTTCAACTTCAACACTTCTATTATGCATCCTACAATTTAAATACTAATAGATAAATAAGTAAGAAAAGGATCTGAACGAATCGCAGGTCTCAAGGTATTGAATACTCTGTAAGAGAAATAAAGAAGATAGGAAAGTGACAGGATAGACTATCTATCATCAGGGAGAGACCCAGTCAATACTGTAACAACTGCGGCCCCAAGGTGTCTTCTCTTAACCACATATAACACATAAAATTCCTAAACTTTATTATAATCAATACACAATTAAAACATATGAACCCTATTCTCATAATTGAACCAGGATTCTAAAAAATTCCCATAAGGTGAATTAAAAAGGGATATTCTTCATTAGATCTGAGTGGTGTTGATAACAAAAAAATGCGCTTAATTCACATTTTTCAATCTGGTACTTCACTGGTTAAAATAGTGATTACAGCTGCTTTCTCTGATTCAATAACTCTGTCTCTTTAAGTCTAGATCGCTCAAAGTTAACAGTTTCGCAGCTGAGTCCTGCACCTATTGTGGCAGTACCTATAAAGTTTTGTAACTGATATTATTTAACTCGCCACACGTAAAAGTACCTGTTCACTTGTTGGCTAAATTTCGCTGTCTTCTAGCCGAATGAACAACTTATATCCCTTACGATCGGAGCAAAGGGTAGCCACAGCCAATGAGTACATCCAAAAGCACCTAGTTCTCACTATCTGAATCGTGTCTCACTCTATTAGTCTAAATTGGGTACTTCCCCACATTCAGTCCGAGTGAGAGACAGATATATCCTAGTGACACATTGTCTGGACTAAAGGTCATACACAGAAACACCTACTGCTGTAATAATGGAAACCATACTTAACACAGCACCTTTACCTTCTAATCTAAATCATAATTGTATCTCACTCTCTTAGTCTGAATTGGGCTGTTCACCACATCCAGTCCGAGTGAGAGACCGATTAAGTATCCCTCTAACATATCCTGTATTCCTGTTCTGTTTGACATTAAAGTAATGAAATAGGTTTGATTCAACCTAATATCAACCCCTATACACATGTCACATACATATAGATCCACACATAGATATATATACATATATACACATACCTGCACAGACAATGCAATTCCCTCTGTAACAAATTTGATCAAAGGTGATTACATTTAATTGTGCACCTTTAGATTTACAGGAATGTCTTAATTCCAAATTCAGTCTTATCTCCATTATTTTAGAATTTGAGTTGTGTTTCATATGTTCCTTTTAATGTTAAAGGTAAACTTGCATTTTATGTATTTGAATAACCATATTTAAATAATTATAGTATAGCAGTTTTCAGGCTCTTTAATGCAGGTGCTCATGCATTTTATCTCTAATCCAGAGGCACAGGGAGTGGGTGATGGCCTCCTCATATGAGAACCAGACAACTATTATCACGGGTTGGATATTCATTAGGAGTTGAGCTGAGCATTGCCACCTCCAGCATCATTCATGTGAAAAGTTTGCAGGTGGCCCAATGGGTTGCTATGCAAGTCTTTCTTGCTGTATTTTACTATGTTCCAGTATGAAGGCAGTAAAAATGCCACTTTCTGTTACATTCAAGGGAGGTGATAATCACACATGTGGCACCATAGACCAGCATTTTACCTTTCAAAATGGGTGAAATGAACAACACAGCATCACATGAGAGGCTGTGTGTTCAGTAAGAATTAAAATCTCATGCAACTCCCCACATTTAGTCAAAGAAGATCTGTAAGGCTGCTTTAACAGGGAATGATGTAAACGTAAACACCATCTATGTACCTAGATCAACCCTACCCATGTTAATTACACACACACACACACACACACACACACACACACACACACACACACAAACACAGTTTTCTCCTCAATTATGGAGTGCCGCAAGGGATCTATGAGGCCCTAATTATGACTACTGCTTAAAATATGATTAACTTTGTGTATACAACAAAACTATTGCCAGTTCCTACTGAGTCAGCTGATCGCACTGTAGCCCCTGTTGTACCCCCTAGAATAATAAAAAATAATTTGCAGGAAAGATTGCCAAAAGTATTAATTTAGACATTGTATGGTTATTGAATTGTAGAAGCATTTGGCATTAGTGAACAGTGAAATATATTTCAATTGAACAAGCTGAAAAGGATTGTTCTGTGCTGTGTTAAAAAATACATTGCACTATATAAATACAATATAAAATTATTTATCTAATTATTGCATTTATGTATGCAAACCTATTTAAAAGAAAAAAACATGTTTCCATTTGTAAACAGGGTATTGATTGCACTAATCATGCTTATCTTGATGAATAGCAGAATACTGAAAATACACATCCTTGCAGATAAAACGAAAACCTCACTCTTAATGCTCTATAATATATATATTCTACTGCAAAATCAGAGATAATAGTCAGTTTAAGTGGTTTTCAGTTTTGCAAAACACAGCAATTTCTGGTGTTTCATTATACTGTAAAACGTGTAGAGCACCAGGGATCTGACATTTTTATTGCCCTCTTAAGCTTCACAAACTGTTCCCTTATCTTGCTTGCTTACATTTTTATGTGTTCCACTAACACTCTTAAACACAGAATCTGGAATATACTTTTTATATTATCCAATATCAGATATTATTTAGACTCGACACGTAACAAATATATATTTTGTACCTTCAACAAAGAGCTATTTCAAGCATTTATTCAAAGAATAGGATTTTTTTAATACACACTACAGTATTTTACTTTCATTACTAAATTATACATAGGCTTAAAACTGACCAGCTATTTCAAGAGATATGTAAAGATAATGTTGTGCTGTGTATCTTGTTAATGGGAAATACAATTTTAAATCTAGATGTCACTTTTTTGTGAATAATGTTGTTTTGCAAATGTTGGTCTTGTGAGACTATTTGATAAAAACTCATCAAATGGGGAAGCTTACTGGTTTAGTTTTCTAAAACTTATTTTTTATGCACCTGCACATTTAACCCTTTGAGTGCCAGGGAGGAATCCAACGCATTGCAATGCAATGCATTGGATTCCTCCCTGGCATTTAAAGGGTTAAATGTATATCTTCTTTCCTTCCACTGAGTTCAATGCAATATATGACTTACTCTTTTAACCCCTTAACGACCCTTGACGGTCATAGTACGTCAAGGGTCGATTTGACTTAACGACCGATGACGTACTATGACCGTCATCAAATTCCGGGCTCCCCCCATGGCTGCACGCCGTTCGGGGAGTCTGGAACGCAACGGAGCAATAAAAAAAAATTGCTCTGTGGTCGTTTAGTCGGGTCGCGGCGTGGATTCCCCGGTCCTTAAGGGGTTAAGGACCGGCAGCGCACGCACATGGTGGTCACTTAAGGACCAGGGACCTTTTTTTTTTTGCCGAATCCGATTCCAGACTCCACGAACAGCGTGCAGCCGAGCGGGGAGCCTGGAATTCCATGACGGTCCAGGACTGTCATGGGTCCTTAAGGGTATAAAAACCCATGAAGGTCCAGGACCGTCATGGGTACTTAAGGGGTTAATTTGCATACTTCCCCAGTGTGTATTCTGTTTCATTCCAACAATGTAATCTGATGAAACAATGCTTTACAAACCTGTTTACATTTGGACCAGATACAGTGACATTTCAGGTTAAAGCTTTATTGCATATAGCCCAAGACCTTCCTATTTTAGTACTAAAAGTACATTTCTGTTTACTGGTTTGCATATCTTTATAAGCGAACATGTTATAGTATGATATATGTGCTAATGTTTTACTCTGCAATTTCTGAAACTATGGTCCATATTCAATAAACAAAAGAGGTACAATTATGGAGAAATCCAGCTATACTATAGAGTATATATGCAAATTCCTAATGATTTAAATGTGAATTTTAAACCCGTGAATGCCACAGGTCTCAATGACTTGCTTTGCAGCCCTGTTTAAACCAATGAGAATTTGAAGATTTTTCTTTTGTCCACTATGGTGCAGTTGGCTTGCTCCAGAACTACTCCTCTTTAACTTATTGAATGTTGCCCTATTTTCCTTCCAGCAAGTAATGAAAAAAACATCTGTCTCTCAGCAAAGGATTAAAGGTTTTAGCATCAGATATCTTAATTCTGATGGATGTGAGTATTCTTTCTCCAAAACTCATTGTAAGAAATCTCGGCAAAGAAAGCCACACGTTGATTTCTGACAAGATGGCCACATTCCAACTATGTGTCCAGTCTCCTGCATGAAAGTTCTCTTTTATCATGAGCAGCAAAATTACTTACCTGGAGGTTAAATGAATCCTTAATAGGGGACTGAGTCATATATTGTGAGGATATGTGTTCGTATAGAGCTTCTGTGTGCTATTATTGTACATTTTTTAATAAATTGTTGGCTGCCTTGCCAGAATAGCAACCACGTATCTTATATGTGCTACATTTAAAGTGTATAACTGAGTTATTTATGAACAACCTAGTTATTCAATAAAATAAATGGCTGTCTCAAAATGTGAAATGAAAACTACATGTTTTTCGGTTATTTCATAGGATAAATAGTTATCCCATAAATCACAGATACAATTACACATTTTAGCCAGTTATTTTATCAATTACTAATTATTCCATAACCTAGCTATTACAAATTGGTTAAATTGTGAAGCACCAAGAAAGTCATTACACTCTTTTAACCCTTTGAATGCCAGTGGGTGTCAAACGCATTGCAATGAAATGAGTTGGAGACCTCTCTGGCACTCAAAGTGGTATGTGTAAAACAGATGTAAATTAAATAATTTATATCATTGGTTTATAAATGCTGCAATTCATTTAACAATTAAAGTACTAAATAGCAATAAATCAAAATATTTGTCAAGAAAAAAATGGAATTTTCCAGGCTGTCATTTGTTATGACCATTTAGGACCAGAGGATCTTGGAACTCAAACCCTCTGACCCTCAAGGGACTAAGACAAAGGGCCATATGTTCAAAGAAGTAGTAACTTTGTAACAACTTTTCAAAGTACAGAGTCGTTGGGCTCATTAAAATTTTCAGAGAATGTCGGTTGCGATTGGAAATATATTTTATTTGCCCTGACTGAAATTGTCGTTTGAAAAGACAAAAAACGTCTTAACTAATGACAAAAATGTCTTAGCTAAAGACAAAAATTCTCACATTCAGAACTACACATTCCCTCCACTTTTTTCTTAACGTACAAATTTTGTCCTTTGTAAGACATTTTTTTGTCATTAGTTACAACAAATTTTCTTTTCCTCTATACGACATTGGAGAATAGTTTAGCAGCTCCCTTGCCACACCCCTTTGACTGGCAATTCTGGAGTTGTGTCGTACACAACGGACATTACTATTTTTTTTATCGTATACTGTATAGAAAATATGTCGTTCATGCATACAATTACTTATTTTGGGCGTTCGTACAACATTTTTTTGTCGTTATCCCTTTGAACGTATGGCCCAAACTGTTTTTTTTATCCAAGCAAATGATATATTGTCAGACTTTTCCAAGGGACATAAAACAAGGGGGGTATTCTGACTACTGGCAATTGCTTTATACAAAAGTTATAAACATGCAAATCTATTACTGCCATATTCTATTATGAACTACAGTCAGTGACTCAGCTATAGTAACTACCATATTGTATGTAGGAGCTTTTGGTTCTATTGTATTTTAGAATCATATCTCAATGAATTTCTCCCATAGAATGCAATACAATCATTTGTCTCACAGCAGTGAGAGTACCATTGTTTACTCGTATCCTTTTCAAAGGTCGCACGTGAAAGATATTCTCATATTACATATTGAAAGGTCGCATCACCATTTAAATAGCAGCCCGCTTCAACACAGTACACACCACGGAGCTCTAACCTTCTAGTTAAACACTTGAAGATGCCATGGAGTGCTTCCTTTCTGCATGAACACACCACGGACCACTTCCTGAGCTGATCTGTTCTGCACAACGGGGATCACTGTTACAGCTTAATGCTGTGTGATATTATTGGAAATACTGTGTTTTTTTTAACAGCTTCAGGAATGACAAGTAAGCTGAAGGATACACGTATAGTTGGACCTTCGGCCAGCCTAACAGTACACTATGTAAACATTAATGCTCAATGGTGGGTTGCATTGTCTTGAAGTGGGCTGCTGTGTAAATGGTGAAGCGACCTTTCAATACGCGACATGAGAATCTCGAGCTGTCATGCAGTGCGAGATTCTCTATTCGAAAAAAAAAAAGAGACCAGAGACCTCCCCTTTCTTGCACACCCTGTGGTGACTTTCACAGACTCTTCCCTTTGAAATATAGGGGAGGACTCTGGTCTCTTTTTCTTTTCATATTGTTATCTTATCACCGTTTCATCCCATAGTGCTGATACTTTAATTACAAGCACGATCCCCTCTTTAAAAGGTAGTGCGGCTCCTCTCCTCTATTTACTATCACGAGATTCTCTATTCGACATTTGTATCCAGGTGACGTTAACTGGTTCATTTGGTCGCACGCTCTTTCGCGTGCGACCTTTTAAAAGTAAACCGTTTACTCAGCAGGAAAAGCCTAGTAGCATATACATCTGTCTACATTTTAAATGGATCTTAATTATTCTATATATTCATTAGCTAAAGTATGGAATAATCCCTCATGCTGCATGTTCACTGTGGCGGCTTAATTATTCTATGAAATAGCTAATAGTGAATCAGCTCCTAATTCTAAACTTTAACTGCACATTTCAGTTATTTCATGAAATAAGTAGTTATATCATGAAATATCACATTTTGCACTATATCATATGCACTGACCAAGACTCTGCTTTAAATCCTAAAATTACATAGGATTAGTGTGCATAATGGGTGTGTGATATATGGCACACATTAGAAATTATGACTGTGAGACAAAGCAGCAGCAGTATTTCATACATGCAGCAACTAGCAACAATAGAAGCATTCACAGGGGCAAAAAAAAGTTCACAGGGCTATGGGGAGCATAATGGTAGTGTTGTATATGTGTCAGAGAGAGGACCAACCATTCCTAAAATAACAGCCATGGATCCCTCTACTGTTCTACTAATGTAAAACACTGAGGAGTATAATTCTCAGTTTGTTGAAGGAGATGGCAAGAGTCATATAGTGTCCACACCTGCAACTGCCACCACCACATCCACCACCATAAGATATTTTGTTAAAGCAATAAAGATACACAGTTCTTCCCCTATGTACTGACAATCCACACTTACTGAGTTTTTAGGAAAGAATCAACAACTTGACAAAAATAATCCCAATGTACACCTGTAGAATGACAAAGTCATGTGTTTACCCCACTGGCATATCCCAAGCCACAGTTATTTTTCAAGGATGGCTGTGCCAAAATTATACAAGCAAGGGGTTAGTGGGGTTGCCAAAGGGCTGGAAAGATCATATGGCAAAAACCTCACCTGAAAACAGAAGGTGAAGGACTGGGATCACTTTGCACGTCTGCTCTCATATTAAGCACAACTATAACCACCACCTTGATGTTCATGTTGAAAATGTTAAACCATATGCCCCTGCAATGATTGTTGGTGCTCCCCCAGCAACAGCACTAGTACAGATCAGCAAACTACTGCTGTGACAGATGTACTTCTATCTCAGATGAATTAGGAGCAGGAGATATACTGGCATCAAATGCCATAATGTCACTGCTTTTGGTGGTTGTGCTGTTGCCAATTCCTAACTGCATAACTGCATCTCTTGAATACAATCTTCATTGGTTTGGCTTTGAACCAAGAAGACTTTCATGCTATTTTCCACACCAACAGCTCATTCACTCTCTGAACTCTTCTTAAAATATTTCACCAGATCTCTTGGGGCTGGTATCTGCTGCTGCACTAAATAGGTTCCCTCCTCCACTGATGCTGCTGTTGCCTCTACTGGATTTCTCCACATCAATTTCAGCAGCAGCAGCAGCAGCACACGTCCACATCCTCTTACTTGTACTCCCCTGCAGTAAACAATACAACACAACTTTATTTTATTTTTTACATTTCTCTGTCATGTCACTCTCTGATAAATCCGCTACATCATCAATAAGGCAAAAATTCTATGGATTTCATTATGGTTAGAAATTACAATGGAAAATATGATAAACTGTGAATTTTCAGTGGAAATTCCTGAATGAACAAAATATACTTTTTACCCATTTCTACTCAGGAAGCCCAAGAGAGATTGCTGGATATGGACCCTTCCTTTGGGCTGGATCAGGTAGAGGAAACCAATGGGCCCATAGATTACCTGATACCCTGCCCGATCCCACATAAACCCTGCACATATCCCTGCATCCCAAGATTAACTCCTCCATTGCTAGATTGCAGTGATCTTATTAAACTGGTAATAAAGTAGTTAACCACAATTTGCTAAAAAATAAAATAAATCTGCCACACTGCCTTCAACATCCCAGTAACACAATGTTTAACCTCTGTTGCTGTATTGCAGGTATGTTCAATTCCCATATAAAGACATGGCTAACCACCTCTGTTCCAGGGACACCTACAATTAGCCAGATTGGCAATGGAGGGGTTAATCAGTGTGAAAGAAAGCAAGAAAAAAGTATCAAACCAACATCTGTAAAAAAAATTGGAGGATAACACTACTCACCCCTCCAACTCTCCATCATCCGAATCTGACATTTGTAAAGAAATTGGAGGATAACTCTACCCCCCCCCCCCAACTCTACAGGATGGAGTGTGTGAAAAAATATAATAAGGTCCATATGATCCAAAATAATTACAATGGAGTCTTAGGACCCCATATACATTTTACCCCTCCAAGGTATAGTGTATATGTTTACAAACACATACTCACCTGGATATTGGAGGTCCAGCAGTGTCAACTCTCCACATCTATCTGGTTCTCTGTTCCTTAAAGAAATCAAAGAAATTAAAATATCTGAAAACCCTCCCCTACTTCTGATGCAATAAAAAGTGAAACCCCCACTGCCCCCACAATCCTGTCTGGGCTCAGGATGCTACAAGAAAAAAGCAAAAACATGGATTGGCTTGCATATGATCAATCACAGTTATAAAACTTTCCAATGCACCCACTGTCTGAGAGTCGGAGTTATGCACTGAATGTGGAATGGAGTAACTTCAGTCTTCAGCCAAACAGGAAGGAGAAAAGGGGTTGCACATTAGTGAGATACTTGAACCCTTCCTCTAGCCAATTAGTGACCACAGGAAGGGGGTCACAAATTGTGCATATATAACCCCTTTCTCTTGTGTGTGATTGGCTGGGAGGAGAAGTTACTCTAGGATATGTTAAATGCCCTGCATAAACCCACTTGCCAGCCAATGGGAGCATAGGAACATATTCAAACATTGATGGGCCATAGTTGATTGCAGGTTGGACACCAATGGACCTCTGTGTTTGGACCTCTGACATATAGGTGAGTATGTGCTGTAAACATACACGCCATACCTGGGGGTGGATGCATGGGATCCCTGGGACCATATTAGTTTAATATAACACATCCTATTCCTTAAAAATAGCAGAGAGGGAGGGATCACGGACCCCTTCTTATAAGATACCATAGATTAATATGGGGGGCTCAATTCTCCATATTAACTTTTTAACTCCACTCTCGATAAATATATCAGGAGCCTTGGGCCCTATGCTGAATCATACACTGGCCAAATACAATTAAAATATATGGAAACTGCCTAAGGAACAGGTTACGCCCCATAAGGACAGTTCAGCCTGATATGTCAGGCAAGTCTCCTCTGTATGCAAATGCAAGCAGAGCCCCAGACATCTGTTTCTGACATCTGTGAGCCTCATCAGTGATGTAAAACTGTTATCTACAGGCACAAGAAAAAAGGGGATTTCTGTCTGGAGTACCCCTAAATCATTAGGGAAACTAAACCTCAGTGTTATACAAAAAAGGTCAAAGGTCTTTCCATAATCATAATATGACAGACCCATTTATGCTCATAGTTCTCTAGATATTTGGTAGTTGTGGCTAAGTTTCTTATCCAAGTGTAGATCACTTTTAATTAATTTTTACATTAAGATAAAACTTGATAAATATGTAGAAGTCTATTTCTAAGTCTGGCAGAGAAGGCCCTGACCTGTTATTCCTATATTTTCTTTAATCTCACTTTTTCTCTCTCTCTTTTGAGTAAGAATGCATTTAATTTTGCATTTCACAATTATATGGTATGTCACATGTGCTGTATTTAATTATTACTACACGTAATTGCTTTCTATGGATAAGTATATTGACCACTTTTTTCTGTAGCTTTTACATGCAATGTTTTGGATTAAAAAAGAAAGAAAGAAAGAAAAAGGTCAGAAATAAGCACATCAATAAAAACAAAACTTACTTGCTTTCTCTATCACAGACAATCAGATGGAATTCACTGACGCTAGTTTTTATACTGTCCATTATGGCATTACAGAGAAAAACTATTCATATTAGTCTGACACTACCCATACCTAAAACAGAGGCCCTCAAATATAAGTTTGGGCCTACTTTGGTCACCCCGGTAAGGTGCAGCTCTTTTCCTTTGACACAGGAAGGAAGTGGGTCCAGTAGGAAGACAAAAGCCCCAAAGATTGTTATAGTGGTAAAAAAGTCAGGTAAGATAAGTGCATAATATAAATCAAAACATACTTACCTTTACTATTGGAGACAGTCATTTGGGAGGTGCTCGTTTGTTCAAGATCAAAAAATCAAATATACCATATTTTCACTGAAACCTGTCCTTGTTTTCTCTTTTAAAAGACATTGAAATCATTGGAGTTTGGTTTCCTGTGCTTGTGTGAACATCTTCAGCTTATTGACAAGGCTTACTGTTCTTACAGACTGGGTAAGACTGATATGCATATGGATATTATTTCTTTGTGATGGTATAATGGAGAAAATAAAATTATAGTAAGCAGCTCCTGAATAGTTGTTCCAGATTATGTATTTAAAAAAAAAAAAAAAGCTTTGTTTTCTGGGAAGAGCTTATCCCACGCACCACGTCAAAACTAAGATTGCAGTCCTTGTGTTCCTCCATCCCTCCAATAATGCATTAATGGGGGGGGGGGAGTTTACGTTGGTGGAGTTGATGGCTGTCCCAAGGGGATATCAGCCATGTGTTGTTGGCTGACACCCACGTGGACTGTCCATTGACTAGATAATTGCAGTGAGCAACACACTCGTCAGTGTGAACTCTGCACAGAGATTCTATAACATTCTTGAATTCAGAGTTGAATGCAGGAAAATGTAATCAAACTGTGTAACAAAATTGTCCATGTAAACATCCCAATCTGCAACAGTGGGGTGAAATTCTGGACACAGCAGCATAGAAACTGCTGCATCGAAAATGAATGCGTGAACTAGACCTTGATTTATAGTAATTTCAACCTGTAATATTATTTGTGCTTACATTTACTTTCAGAATCTTAATAAGATAAAATATCTGACATTGGATCAAGGTCACACATTTATAGTATGCAGTAGCAGTAGTATGGTGTCTGGCATAGACGGAAAAAAAATATGATCTTTAACTCTTCTTTGTGCTTTTTATTTTTGGCACAAGGAGAAAGCACAAAGTTTCCACACAGATATGTAACAATGAACTGCTATCTGTAAAATGGGAAAGGCGCAGTTGCAAGGATTACATGGAACATGATATGCTCCAGATGTTAGAAATGTCATTACAGATTGAAGCTACTGACAACCAAATAACACAAGCAGGAAAAAAAACTAAACACATTCTAGTAACTCCATACAAGCTGAACAGCAAAAAGGTATAGTGCACATCTATAAAATACTAGAAATATGTAAGCAGCTAAACTATATATTTATTCTTCATGTACTGGCATTGTTTATTACTAGTAAAGTGATTTTACATATGAGTGCTTACAACAGTGATTCTCAGCTTCAGTCTTTAGGGCACACCAACAGGTTAGGTTTAAGGATATCCCTAGTTAGGCACAGGTAAATGAATTACAATGACTTAGACACTGATTACCTCCTGAGATCAAACAGGGTTATCCTAAAAACCTGTATTGCCGGTGTTTCCTGGTGACTAAAACTAAAAATCTCTAGCTTACAAATACAGTTTGCTGTAGCTCATAACTATGTTGAGATCAAATACATTTTTATAATCTCATTCAGCAAACATCAGATGATCTAATTCAGCAGTGAGCAATGTAATTCACTGTAGCTGCTGTCAAGATTACTACTCCCATCATTCCCCATTAGATAATGACTGGTGGGGATGGCAGGGCTTGTAGTCTAGCATCGGATGAAGGGCTACCCATTACTCACCTCTGATCTAACAGGTAAAACCTAATATCCAGGCAATAAATAGATAATAGTGAGTATGGGATCCACAGTAGTTCATTTGTATTTGCTAAAGCTAAGGGCAATCAAGCATAATGATCAGAGATGTAAAAAATGTAATAGAAAATATATAACTAAGCATTTTGTGTTTTTCTTATATAATTAGCAATCTAGTGCATTTGTTACCTACCAGCTTCCAGTTTCAATAATTGTTAAACTGCCTATACTGTGAAATTTTTGTTTTTCAATCAATGTAATGGTTTTATAGATTTTTGGTTTAGTAGTTAAAGATTGTAAGAACCAGGGCTAGATTTACGTCCAAGGTGCCCCTAGGCAAGTCATTTAAGGCTCTCTTAGCTCCACCCATGATCACACCCACATTCTTCATATGACCCCACTCCAGTCCTATCCACTATTTCCTGGCACAGAAAATACCCTTGGCCTGTAACAAGCAACATAAAAAAATAGAGAGGCGTCGCTGGGGGCTAAAGACCCAAATGGATATTATGCTGGGAACTCTCTGGATTTGCCCTGGAGACTCCGATTTTTGCAGTGCATTACTGAGTCCCCGGAGAAAGAGGCTGATTCTCTATGGTGGGGAGTTTCCTCTGAAACTCTGTCCACTTCTGCTTCTTCCCAGCCTGTTCCTTCCATGTCCCTCCCAATTCTCCTCCTTTCCCACCCTGTTCTGCCCACTTCCTGCACAATTTGATAGACAGCCCCTTAAGCCACACCCCTTTGTGAGGCTAATCACGTAATTTATATCCTCCCACCCACACCAGGAGTCCCCTCCAGGGACTCTATATACAAACAAGTTCCCATCTATGAAAATGATTGCGAAGAACAGATCACCTGTATATAAAGCTTCATGTGACATGGTACCACCCAGTACATGCTGGGGTTTTCTTCATCAGTTGGGTGTCCATTTTCAGACTTGAGAGTCTGTGTCCTCAGAACATGAACCCAGTGCCCTGAAATATGAAAACAACCCCAGCATGCCCCGGGTCAACTGTGTGTACCTGCCTGAGCCCCTTGTTTAATTTGTGATGGCAAGACAACCTTACAGTCAATGAGAGAAGCCTGTGTTGGCCTCAGTGCACGCTGGCTCTGGATTGGCTGTTGGCGCTATGTACCATACATCAGCCAGAGGACAGCATCAATCTACACAAAAGTCCCCATAGAAAAAGTCCTGTCTGCTCTGCGTCATTTGTCCTGTGACATGGAGGCAGAACATGAGAGGTATGTCTTCCTCCTGCACCACTACCTGACCTACTTTGCAGAGAGGAGCAGGAGCTGCTGGTAAGGGGAACTCGTCTTTTTGCCAAATGCTTGTCCGGCAGTGCTGCTCTGTCATATAACCAGAGATAGACGGGAGAATAGTGGGTATCTGGAGTGATGTAGAGAACAGTTATAGTATGGTCTCTCTGGCATCAGAGTGCTATATTTAACCCTTTGAGTGTCAGAGAGATATCCAATGCAATGCAATGGATACCTCTCTAGCATTCAAGGGGTTAATCATTGTGTGCACAACAAACATGTTTGGACTCACATAGATGCAAGAGCAGGATATTTAATTACTATACATGCTGGTGGAAATGGTGTAGCCAATACCAGAACTAACTAGGCAGTGCACATTTAAGAAAAAGATAAAACCAACTGAGCTCTCTGGTTATTATTACTTGGATTGGCATCACAGTCAGCCAATCACAGCAACTACATAGTAACATAGTAATTTAGGTTGAAAAAAGACTTGCGTCCATCTAGTTCAGCCCTTTTCCTATTCCTGTTTACCATCGTTGATCCAAAAGAAGGCAAAAAAATACTACATTATTTCAGCTGCAAGACACTTTATTTGTGGGGAGAGGCACAATGAACAGTATGGAAGTAATGGAGATATACAGAAAGATGTGGCTGGTGGAGTTAACCCTTCGAGTGCTGGAGGTATCCAATGCATTGGGTTGCGGTGTATTGCACACCTCTATGGCACTCAAAGGTTAAAATCATGTGGTTGTGGGTTGTGTGGCACTTTATGCTAATTCCCTGCACAGTATGCTAAGAAGTTCTGTTATAGGTCAAATCTACCAATTGCTGTGCTATTAGAAATGCAACCCCATCCTTCAAGTCTATCTTAAGAGATTGTACATTAACATGTGCTTCTTTTTAGTTACTCTGCCATTGCTTATCCAATGCTTGCCCAGAATTCGAGTCACAAGTTCCCCTGTCTCAAACTAACACTCAGACTCCTG
The DNA here is from genome assembly GCA_037306005.1 of Rhinophrynus dorsalis. NCBI lineage: Eukaryota > Metazoa > Chordata > Amphibia > Anura > Rhinophrynidae > Rhinophrynus > Rhinophrynus dorsalis. Next base: position 395,472,617 of record CM074718.1, read on the forward strand.
CATGCTGCCATCCTACTAACCATTTAACCCAACAGTGACCAGATTAGTATGCACTCAACCCATAAGCCTCCTTATTGCCTGCCAGGATATGTACCCAAGGTCCAGTGGTCAGTATTATTAAAATGATTATTGTCGGCTGCGACAAGGACATCAGCAAAGCAGAATTCTCTAACGTGAAACAGTCTATATAATTAGTCACTTCTGCTGAATTGACCTCCTTCATTTTCACTCCACCTTATGAATCTTCCTGAACATATCAGCTTTCAGCAAATGGCTGGAATAAATGAATAGGAAAGAATAATCATGGAAATCCTGGCAGGATGGATGCTTTCACTGAAGTTAGGACTTGGAAAGGTGACAAATCCACTTCAAAATCTTGGCTAACTGACTGATATGATATGTAATGTGATGAAGACCTCTTTAGCATTGAAGGGGTTTAAAACCATTTTAAATGCGTGGGATTTGGGGGAATTTCTTATTTTTCTGCATGTAAGGGCATGTTTACATGGAACCTGTGCACTGAGGGAGCTGAGGCCTGTTGTGTGCTAGATACATATGCATATATGCATAGGCACACAATTAGAAAAGCTATATATAAATACAGCACATTCACTACATCAGCTGATTCATGCATTCACCTTACTATGCATTTCAGGAATGTAAAAAAGAATTTGATTCAGATGCAGTGTTCCTTCTAAGGCGAACAAGCCAGCACTGAAGGAAGTAAAAAGGTAATTAAAAAAAATCTGAAGGACAGCATGGAGCATGTTACTCAAATGCAGACCTGCACAATGCTTTTTAATAAACAATCCTCTTTAACTCTTTCACTGTTGCACTGCTAGGTTCCTCACATTAAAGGGAAACAACTTGGGGAAACCTCATTTGAAAAAGATTTACGAGTAATGATAGATGATAGACTTCACAGCAATGTACAGAGTCACTCCCCTGCTGCAAGAGTAAATAGGGTACTAGCCTGTATAAAAGAGGCATAGATGCATGTGATGCTAATAGAATTCGACCTCTAGATATGTCTAAAGGAGTAATATGATTACCTTTTGCAAATATATTCAAGGTAAATACAAAGCACTCTCCAAAGATCTTAGCTAAGAACAAGAGGTCATCCATTAAGACTAGAGGAAAGGCCATTTCTACTTAAACAAATGAGGGATTTTTTACAGTAAGGGTGGTAAAGCAATGGAATTCTTTGCATTTGGATGTTGTGCTTGCAGATACTTTAACTGCTTTCAAAAAAACAATGGTTACTTATCTTGCACAGAACAATATTGAGAATTATGACAGATGATTTCAATCCAGATAGGTTGTTGATCCAGGTAACTATCTGACTGCCATTTGGAGTCAGAAAATAATTTTTACCCACTTGGGGTTTTACTGGAAATGGCTTCAGTTGTTTTTTTTGCCTTCCCCTGGATAAACAGAAGTGTTTAAGCATGGGCTGGGCTTGATGGATGCATGTCTTCTTTTAGCCTCATGAACTATGTTACTGTGTAAATCAATTGGAATTTGTATTTCCCTTATAGTGCAATTGGTGTCCCAGAAGTGTTTCACGTTGTCTTTATGCATAAGGCCGACAGTGTATTGGAAAAGACTGCCAGAGTGGCTGGTATTGTGTATGTGTTATAATAATAAAGTCAAACCAAGACCTTGTGATATGTGCTCTCTTTGTCTATACTCCACAGATTGATACTACTTGATCAGGCAGAATCAACCATTTGAATAGAGACAGAGAAAACATCACAAGCTCTTGGTCTGTGTTCCCAGGGCACCGTAGTGGCTGCACACACCAGTGACATGGGAAGATGGGTAGGATAAGTGCAAAACATAAGCACAGCTAGTGCATCATTGGCCTAAATTAAAGAACCCACTCACTTCAGTTCTTCCTTTACAATGCAGTTCTTCCCTGTTGCTGGTGGCTCATGCTGGCTGGCTGCTTTCTCACTGTTGCTTACTCACTCAAGCCAGAGGTATTTAAATGTACTCATGGGCCTCTGCCTATTGGCCATAAAGTATGTGTGTCCAGTCTCATATAGAAGAGAGAATGTTGGGCCACTCACAATGCATGCAGGAAACTCTGTGCAGAAATGAATATGCACAATTTAATTTTTGGCATGCAAAGTAAAGGGCTCTGCATCCCCTGTAGTTACACCCCTGTTTACAATGTATAGGAATATATAATTCTTAATTTAAAAGAAAGACTTACTTAGAAAGGAACAGGGCTGATACTGAGGCAACTAGTGTCCTGTGGAACTCCACACAAATAATAAAAAAGCTGAAGAAAGAAATATAGTAAAAAGTTCTATCACAATGAGAAAAGTGATCAACTAATAGCATTATGCCTTGGCCTGGACCTCTTTTTGACTTAGCCAAGAATTGCCCCATAACTATTTTTTTGTTTGACAAGGTTTTTATTGGATTATTGAAAGGCACAAATTTACAAATACACAATGCCATGACAAGAATACAGTAATGGGCATGTCTTAAGTTGTACATATAATTGGTAAATAGAGGATACCAACAAATATATTATAAATACCAAGATTGTAGCAGTACAAAAGGTATAATAAAAAGGAAATCGAACAATAGTATTCAAATCGAGCCCAAGAAGAGCAGCAAACTAGCTGTATGTCATGGGTGAGTGGATTGCAATAATCCGAATTTTTATCAGCTTTATAATAGAGAAGCAAACCCCAGATAGGGAGCAATAAGTTCAAAAGAAGAGAAAAGAAAAACCTAAAAGGGAAGAAAGGAAAGAGAGAGAAGAAATAGGGTAGGAGAGAGGAAGAAAGAAAGAGAGAGAGAGAGCAGCGGTTGAGAGAAAAAAATAGCTTAGAGAGATGTCCATGTAGATGCCTCAAAAAAAAAATAGAAAAAAACCCAAAAAAATAGAAATGATGATGCCAAAGGGAGTGCCCGCCCTCGTTAAGAATGTGATGGGTCTGGATCGGAGGATGAATTTGGATGGGCTGAAAACCATCTGGAGAGCAAGTCATTAAGCACTGAGGTATCTTGACCTTGTCGAGCCCAAGTCAATTTAGTGAAGAGCATATGCTCCTCCACAGTAGATAACCAGTCTGCAAAGGAAGGGGGAGAGGGTGATTTCCACCGCAGGGGTATTAGCGCCTTAGCAGCATTTAGCATAGTCATAAGGAAAATTCGTTTAGCAGAGGAGCATCTGGGTAGATCCTTAAAAAGGAGTATCTGCCAAGGATCATGGTCAAGCACAACCCCTAACACCTGACTTACATGATCACAACATCTAGTCCAATAGGGGTAAAGTAGAGGGCAAGTCCACCATATATGTAAAAGCGTACCTCTATCTTGCTTGCACCTCCAGCAAGTGGCCGAAGTAGATGGAAAAATCCTATGAAGTTTAGCAGGTGTATAGTACCATCTCGTGAGCAGTTTAAGATTCATCTCCACTAATTTGGCCGCTATCGAGGAGGAGTGCAAGGTAGAGTAGATAGAGGACCATTCGTCAGTCCTTAAGGAGAGGTGCAAATCTTTTTCCCATGCGACAGCAAAAGAAGGTTTAACTTCTTCTACAGAAAATGATAGAATAGAGTACAATCGACCAATAGTATGAACAGGTGATCTGACAGAAGAGAAACAAAACTCCTCAAATTTTGATATCGGGCGATGGAAACTAGCAATAATGTCAGGATGTTGAAGTATATGTTTTATGCGTAAATAGGACCATATCTCCCTGGGAGATAAGGAAAAATAGGATTGAAGATCAGGGAATGGAGTGACACCTTTACTGGAACTAAAATCTTTTAATTGCACATCTCTAGATGCAGTCCAGGCAGGAAATTGAGAAGCCGGTAAGGAAAATCTAGAAGGGAGTGAGGAGAATAATCTCGAATAAGGAGAGGGTAATGGTACCAACGAACCCGATCTGTTCAATTTCGTCCACAGCTTAAAAATATTCAGCAGAATAGGGTGGGTGACCAACCCAGTGTGCCTTTCAGAGATGGGGAGTAGAACCTGCACAAGCGGATCGCAGGTTGGATAAAAAGATCGTTCTAATGTAACCCATAGTTTGTTAGGCCCGCTGTGGTGCCAGTCAGGTATGGATGATAAAATGACCGCTTCATAGTAGCGGCGAACGTCCGGTACTCCAAAGCCTCCCTTCTTTTTATGTAAAGAAAGAAGGTGGCGACTAAGCCGTGGTCTTCGTCTTTTCCAAATAAAAGAAGATATCATTTGAGAAGAAAGAGTAAAAAAGGTACTGGGAAGAGGTATGGGAAGAGTTTGGAATAAATAAAGAAAGCGGGGTAATACCATCATTTTAATCGCTTGCATTCGCCCTAACCATGAAAGATAAAGGCTGGACCATTTAGAGAGATCAGTCTTGATCTTTGTTAATAGTGGTAGGTAATTAGCTCGATAAAGAGAATCTATATTAGGGGTCAAATGAATGCCTAAATACAAGATAGATGATGAGGACCATTTGAGCTGAAAGTTAGAGAGCAACTGAGACCGACATTCCAGTGACAAGTTCAACGGCATCGCTTCTGATTTCTGGAGATTTATCTTAAAATTGGATACCTCAGAAAACAGTTTCAGTTCCTGCAAGAAGGCCGGGAGAGATTGTTCCGGTTTAGTGGCCGTCAATAAGATATCATCGGCAAAGATGGAGAGTTTATGGGAAAATCTAGACACCTCAACACCATGGATGAAAGGATTGAGCCTGATCCGTTGGGCCAAAGATTCTATAACCAATACAAATAGCAGGGGGGAAAGCGGGCAACCTTGTCTCGTTCCATTACTAATAAGAAAAGAGGAGGAAAGGTGACCATTAACTTTAACTCTCGCATTAGGATTATGATAAAGTGCCTGAACATATGATACGAATTGGGGACCAAAACCAAATGCACGCAAAGTCGCAAAAAGGAAGGGCCAATCCACCCTATCAAATGCTTTTTCAGCATCAATGGTCAAAAGCATCGCGGGGAGTTTATGAGTCGCGACATGGTGCAGAAGAGATAGAATTTTTCTTGTATTATCCCTAGTTTCTCGTTTAGGAGTAAAACCTGCTTGTTCCAAATTCAAAAGCGTCGGTAACAAATTCTTCATTCTAGTGGCAAGAATCTTTGCATAGAGCTTTATATCAAGATTAAGAAGAGAAATAGGTCTATAGTTAATACATGATGAGTGATCTTTACCTGGTTTAGGTAAAACTGAGATAAAGGCTTCCGTCATGGTTGGATGTGCATCGATATTGTCTGGTAAAGCCCTAAAACAATCTACTAATAAAGGTGTAAGCAAATCTCGGTAAGTCTTATAGTAAGCTTGCGAGAAGCCGTCCGGACCTGGACTTTTGCCTGTCGGGAGAGAAAGAATCGCTTTCGAAACTTCATCTGCTGTAATGGGGGTCTCTAAAGATTGGGCCAGGGTCTGGTCTAAACGAGGCAAATTGGCAGAAGAGAGATAATTATCTACTAATGCAGAATTAGGTAGAGAAGTAGTGGGAGAAGAAGAGCGGAGATTATAGAGACTCTCATAATACTGACGGAAGACATCAGCAATATCTAAGGAAGAATGCACCAATACACCCGAAGAATTTTTGAGTTGGGAAACATATGAGTTAAGCTGTGAAGAACGAAGCTGCTTAGCTAGAAGGGAGCCTGATTTGTTCCCGGATTCAAAGAACCGATGTCGTGACTTAAAAAAGGCTCGTTCAACCTTAATTTGGAGTAATGTATTCAGTTCCTTTCGAAGTACAGTCAAGGTAGCAAGGGTAGACTGATCCGAGGATGCCTTATGGGCATTCTCCAGTTTAGCTATCTCCCGGAACAAAAAGTCCATTCTATGAATACGTTCTTTTTTCTGATGCGTTCCCAGTTTTATAAGTTCACCTCTGAGGACACATTTGTGTGCTTCCCAAACTGTTAACGGAGAAACATCATCTGAAACATTTTCTGTTATATAGTTTTCTATGGTGCGCCTGATGTCACCTGCAATTCGGGAGTCAGTAAGGAGAAATTCGTTCAATCTCCACGAAGAAGGAGAAGTAGAGGGTAAAGCATCCTTAAAAGAGATCGTGACAGGAGCATGGTCTGACCACGTGATTTGACCAATATTAGCGTCACCTACTAAAGGAATGGAAGTATGAGAGATCAAAATATAATCAATTCTGGAATATAGAGAATGAGGATTAGAATAAAAGGTGTAATCCCTGCAATCTGGATGCAGAATCTGCCAGATATCTACAAGTCTATGGGAGTGTAACAGACGCCGAAAGTTACAAAGTGTAGATGAAGAATGGGAGGAGGAGCCTGTAGAGCAATCTAAAGGAGGGAAATAAGGGAGATTAAAGTCTCCTCCTAATAGAAGTATCCCTTCGGTAAAGGCAGTTAGTTTATCTAGGGTCTGTGAGAGAAATGGTATTTGGTCCGAATTTGGGGCATACAGTGAAGCAAAGGTGTAGAGTTGTGAATGAATACGGCCCTTGACAAAAAGGTATCTACCCAGAGGATCTCTTTGAGCAGCCAGAAGGGTGAAGGGGATCTTTTTATGTATAAGGATAGCAACCCCACCTTTTTTGACCCCTGACGAACTAGTATAAGCTTGCGAATAGAATCTGTTAGTGAGACGCATCTCCTGAGTGCGTTTAAAATGAGTTTCTTGAAGCAATACTATATCGCCACCCCTGCGATGGAAATCAGATAATGCTAATGACCGTTTTCTGGGAGAATTGAGACCCTTGACATTTTGCGAAAGACACATCAATGGTTTAGAAATAGATGGAGTAGCCATAAGGTTAAATCATAAAGGGGGATAGCAGAACAAATCTCCAGTTGGCAAGGACATCTCTATAATACCAGGGCGACCGCCACTCTCTGAAAAGGAATATGTGAAAAAGGAGAAAAAGGAAGGAAGAAGAGAGAAATAGGTAATCTGTCTGAGCAGTAGTATGGGCCGGAGCCCTCTGCTCAGAATCCACAGTATATCAGATAGCGGAGTAGTGGGTAGAAAATACATCACAAGGAAGAGAACCATCTCTACCTCGCCATGTGTAATCATGTCGAAGGAGAGACAGTATACTCGAACCCCGAGAGGTGAGTGAGAACACCTGGGCCTAAGAAAGCAATTATTGGACCGTAGTCCCATAAGAAATAAAATATGAATAACCTAAACAAGTAACATACAATATAGCACACCATAAAAAAAGAATAATAGTGTGTAGTACAGGACTGAGATAAAGAACCATAACATGTAACACATTATCCCTATGAGAAAGTTAAAATGTAACTTAACAGATTTGAGGGGCCCCAATTAGTTTCCTGAGGAGTAAAGAAGGCCTCCATATATATGTATATGGAAAAAAAAAAAAACAAAAAAAACAAAACCTAGCTCTACATTTAAATAAACAAAAGCAAATAACAAATAAAGCATATATTAACCGAGTCTGTGAAAACAGAAACCTGTAGGAAAGTGGGCCTTCAGGATCAAAGTAGTGGCTCCATCATCATTGTGTTCACACAGGGAGCCAACTGGATCAAAAGGGAAAACAGCATTTATAACATAATGCAATGTAGAAACCAAACAGTTAAACAGATCTGAAGAATCATCCATCTGCTTGACGAGCATGTTTCGCTGCCACAAACGGTGATGAGGGAGATCCAGGGGTTCTCCGACGCTTGGGAACAAGATTCCAAGATTGTAGGGTGTCAGGTGTAGAATCCCAAGGGAAGGGGTCTTGCTGAAGAGCTGCCAAATCTTCCTGGATCTGAAGGTGTAAAGCCTCAGTAAATTCTTTATGATCACCTCGGTAACGTAGAGTATGGGTACGACCATCCTTTGTAGCAGTTAAAGACATAGGGAACCCCCATCGATATTTTATGTTTTGCTGGCGAAGAGCTTTAGTAATCGGTTTCAGGTCACGTCTCCACTTCACCGTGAGTGGGGAGAGGTCCCCATAAATTTCTATGCCATGATTCTCAAAGGAGATGGTCGACATATTCCTTGCGCATTTAGCAATTCTTTCTTTATCCACAAACGACTGTAGGCATAATATAATGTCTCTTGGGGAGTCTGGAGTCGCCATTTTTGGTCTGAGCGACCTATGAGCTCTCTCAATCGGGAAAACAACTTCATCAGTAGCATTCGTTAGATAACGAAAAAGACGTTGAAGAAAATCGTGTAACAAGTCAGGACTGATGTCTTCTGAGACCCCGCGTATACGCAGATTATTGCGGCGTTGACGATTTTCAAGATCATCAATTTTCAATAACAACTCTGTTTGGTGAGTATGTAGGGCCTTTGATTTTAGTAGTATGTCCTGCTTGAAGTTAAATAACTCATCCCGATCGGCCTCAAGGGTTTCCACTCTGCCCCCTAGATGAGCAATATCCAATTTAATATCGGCAAGTTCATCTTTAATAAAAAGTTTGAGATCAGCCAATAACTCACTTAAATGTTTAGTAGTTGCAGGGGTATTAGGTTCGTCCCTGTCCAGATCGTCCTCGGAACTGCTATGTTCGTCAGCTGAATGGAAGCGTTCACAGGTAGGCCTCCGCACCGCTGTTCGAGCCGTGTCAGCGGCCATCTTAGACGGTTTATGCGCGGCATTCGCATCGCGAGGTTTAGTGAAATAGTCCTTCACGTCTTTCCCAGACTTGGTATTTTTAGCCTTGGACATCCCGGTATGCTGTCTGAAAGCTTGTGGTAGGGAAATCTCGAGGATAATAACCCGTGTAAGCCACAATAGTACCTCTCGGGGTCGGAGCTAGGAGATCACACGTCCATGCAGCAGTGAAGCCAGGCCACGCCCCCCCCCCATAACTATTTTATTAAATTAATATGTATCAAACCACACTTCCCTAACATTCAGGATGAATCCAATAGGTGCCCTATACAATAGGCTGACCAGACCTTCCCTTGAACCGGGGACACATAGTAAATAGGCATATTTCAGGACTGCATTGAAATCAAAGCAGCCCTGCAGTATGTATTTTTCATATGTGTCCCCGGTTAAAGGGGAGGTCTGGTCACCCTACTATTTAAAGACTAAATAGCCAAATACATGTGAAGTTATAGCAAAGTAAATAAAATAAGTTTTACTTTTAATTATCATACCTCAACAGAAGAGTACTGCAGAATTTGATGGAGCTTTATAAATAATCATTGTTTGATAGAGATGCACACTGCCTATAATAATGCAATGACGCCAAATAATTACACATATCCACACAATTGTATGCACATATTAACTCAGATTTAGCAATCCACTTCACAGTCCCAATCATGTGCTAAACAAACTATAAACAAAGACCAAGTACTCAACAGATTCTACACTGCCCATGTAGCAAGTATTCATAGACCATAGTTTTCATATTCACAGTGTCAAAAGAGACCCTTAATGCATAAATCATCCCCAGTGCCCAGTTTCCTTTTACTCTATCAGACCCACAGGGCCTATTTTGCCAGCACTCTACATGTCCCTGTCCTAAGGTTTCCACTCATTGAATCACAGAACTCCAACAATTACACAGTGAATACAAAACAGTTTCCCAAACTCATAATTTATGGCTGCACCTGTAAGAATGCACTGCCAATGGCTTTCCACATCTGAGGTGCAGTCTGGAGCTGTGGAGAATCCATGAAAGCCCCAGCTGGCCTTTCTTGTATATACACAGCTGCTCCTTGTTAGAAAATACACTTTTGTCCCTTCTATCTGCCCATGTGTTGCATCCCATGCTCACTCACACATGTGTACACCCTTGTATGTAGGCATGCAGATGGACTACAAGTGCACTGTAGGTTCCTCCACAGATAGATAGAACTGTTTATATATGTGTATATAGAATTTATAGCTAACAAGAATGTATCTTGTGTTACTAACAGCATATATAAAAAAAGAAATACATGTAAAAAAGGGAATATGTATTAGATAATTATATAGATTGAGACCATAAAATCCAGAAGGCGCTACACTGTCCAGTCTTTATAGTGCCGTATAAATATGCTCAACCAAGCTTCTCGAATAAATTCTTACGGTAATTAAATAAATAAAAAAAATAGAATCTATTGGAAACAAGTTAAAGGGAGTAGAAAAACATGGAGTAATGTAGAAGATTGCAAGATATTATAAATAAATAAAAAAAATCTTCAACAAAACATATTTTTTACAAAAGGACAGAAATGTGTTAGAGATCAGATAGAAAAACATAATATAGGGAATAATTTAAGCATGATGAGCATAGGTCCCCAATTCTATAATCCAATAAAATAAGGAGGGTGGAAAGGGAAAAGAACAAGACAAAAATACATTATCGTTTCAAAACAAAATGAAGATTCAGCTCCCTAGGGACCCCAGTACTGGACTGTATGCCAGCTTTGTGGACTTCCCACACAAAAGTGTCTACCGAGGGTTAAAAGATGAGGAAAAGCAAAGAAAGAGAGGCACTATGGGAGGGGAGGATATTGCAGTATTGGTGAACAATCAACTAAATTCCCTCAGTAAAGAGAACCGCTTTTTAAGATCAGGCAGATGGAGCCTCAGATGTTAAAGGGATAGTAATACTTACACATTACTAATCCCCATATTGTAGGCATGCTAAAAAGACATTTATTGCCCCCAGTGTCATCTCTCAACCCCTTATGGTTTGAGAGATAATAGCTCGCAAAGTTCCCCCCTCCTTCCACTTTCCCTGAAGTCAGCATTGTAGCTGACTGCAGGGGAAGCCTGCCGTACAACAGTCAGGCGTCTCTGCAGCAGAGCCGAGATCCCATTAATAAAAAAGAATTCTTTCACTGAAATGGCCTTCTACGTGTGCTTGGTTTGCAAGCACATGTAGAAGACCTTTTCAGTGAAAGATTTATTTTTTACTAACACGATCTCGGCTCTGCTGCAGAGCCGCCTGATGCACGTAAGACCGGATATCCCTGCAGTCAGCTAGAACGCTGACTTCAGGGAAGGGGGAGGGAGGGGTAAATTTGCAAGCTATTATCTCTCAAACCATAAGGGTTTGAGAGATGACACGGGGGCCATACATTTCTTTTTAGCATGCCTACAATATGGGGATTAGTAATTTGTAAGTATTACTATCCCTTTAAAACTTGGAAAGGTGGAAGAGAAGAGAGGTACTAAAACAATCAATAGACAAAAGGAATTTGACAAGTCAAGAAGGGAAGGTGTTGGGAAAAGGTTTATCTCTTTGAGTGCCAGAGTGATGCCGTACCACTCTGGCACTCAAAGGGTTAAACTTTGCCCCAGGTACAGGTCCCAGCAAGTTTGAGTTTTGTGTATAGATTTAGAAAAATATATACTGTTCCCTAACAGTAAAAATCTTCTTTTTAAATAGGGGAATTTTATCAAATGTCTCTAATTAAAGTGTGAGAGATAAAGTGCAATATTAGAAGACTAGACACGTTACAATGTGAGGAGAAAGAAATCCCAGTACCGATCAATAGTGGGAAAACAAATAAATCAATATCCTATCCAACACAATCACAAGCTGAATACATAAAAGTATTCCAAAGTATGATAACCAAAAAGACATATGATAAAATATATAGTACTAATAATTTCCCTAAGGAGAAAAGAAAAGCCCTTAAAATCCTGAAACGGATGAAGGACAGGTATAGTGATTAGATAGGAAGACAAACAGGTTAAAATATGTATACAAGAAAGGGAAGAATACATATCTGAAGATTATAGATTATTATATAAGTATACAGGAGAAATAGGGATTACAAAGGAGTATAAGTTATTGTTGAATGAACACAAATCTTTTATCACCTTTCTAAATTGCAAAAGACTATAACGAACCCTCCTAGGTAGACTTAGAGTTTCAGGATTTGACTCATTGTCCTTCCATCTGTTAGAATAAATAAACCTATTCTTGCAACCTCTGGTGTGTTTGCTTTCATCCTTTCTTAACCCTTTAAGTGCAAGAGTGGTACGCAGCACATTGCTCTGCAATGTGTTGTGTACCCCTCTGGCATTCAAAGGGTTAAAGATACCATACAGGTAATTCAACAACTGGAGGGCAAGGAATGGAATCATAACCTAGTGTGTGTGTGTGTGTGTGTGTGTGTGTGTGTCTGTGTGTCTGTGTGTGTGTGACCTGTGATCTTACGTCTTTATCTACCAATATTCTGCACACATTAGGTATTAATATCACCTGGACCAAGATTACATTTTATCCGAATCCCATAGGAATTTTCTGATAGAAGGGATTGCATATTAATAAAAGGGATAACTATGGGTTGCAGCTTCGTCCCATCATATGAGAACTTGTATATGGGGGGATGGGTGACAGATTCTCCAGATGTCCAAGACCTATATAGATCTCTTTATCATAGTTAATGGGGATAAAACTACATTCAAATAATGTCTAGATTAGTTTAACGATAATACCGTGGGATTAAAATTATCTTCAAACATCAGTAAAGAACAGATGTTGTTGTGCTTGCTATATATAAAAACAAAAACAAGCGGATAGTGGTTAGAGACAATAGAAATGTACGCAATGCATGCAATGTATGAAATGTATGCAAGGGTACGTTCATGCTGCCAGCAGTCGTTACAAATGCTGGATTAGTATTATACTCTATGAACAGCTCCAAAGGTTGAGACGAAATTGTACAAGCATTGAAGACTTTGTAAAAGGAGGCAGAGGTTATAATAAAAAAATCTGAGGCAAAAGGTTATAATCGGAATATTTTAGTAGAGGAATATAGAAAAACAAAAACAAAGAAGGAAATTACATACAGGGAGATAAAAAAACTAAAAGAGGAGTGGTTACCTTTTCTAGCACAACAAAACATGAATTTTCAGGTCATGAAGCCCACAGTTTTAAATAAATATTGCTATAGTATTAAAAATCATGCCATTTAAGTCTATGATGAAAAAAAACAAAAATATCATACAGGAAAATAGAAATGTAAAACAGATGATTGGCCCAAGTGATGTAGAAATAAAGAATTATTTTTTTAAAGTACAGAATTAAGATTTAAAATGTGGGAAAAGGTAATATACAACTTGTGTGCATATTCCTATAGGAAAAATTAGAAAGAAATTCTGATCATCAGTTACACAAAAAGAATATACTTGGAAATGTAATTTTAATTGTAACTATACATATGTAGGGTGTCTGATGACCTATTTACTTGTGGTACACAATATGTGGGAAGGTGAAGTTAAAGGAGCAGTAAACTTTTTTTATGAAAAAATATATATTGTAGGGATCTTCCTATTGAGTAAAATAAGGGTACTCCCACTGTGGAGAGATTTATATTTCCAGAGTTATTACAGTTTAAACCCATGTTTTTTTTACATTAGCAATGCCCTCTAGTGGTCAAATTCTAATTAGATTTCCTGTTAGATTCTAATGGAGAGGAAAGTCAGAAAAGTCAGACACATACAGTTCTCCATAGAATGTGATAGAAACTGCCTGTCACTTCCTGTCAGTTAGAACTATCAGGAAGTAAACACAGTAAATGCACTTCCTGATTATTTAAACTGTTATAAATTTTGAATAAAACATCTGACAGCAGTGGGAGTGGCCTTGTTTTATTCAGCAGGAAATGCTCTATAAAATATGTGTTTTCATAAAAAAAGTGTACTGCTCCTTTAAAAAGTGAAAATGACATTCAGTGAGCACCATCAAAAATATTTTTTGTTTTGAAAAACACAGTGTCTCAACATTTTTAAGAAAATCGTGGGAGCAACCCTAAGGGACTAGAAATACAAGTAATAGATCAAGTTCCGATACAAAGAAAAGGAGGCAACAGATTATTAAATATGAGAGGATTGGAAACTGAGTTAGTTAGGGACCTTGGGGGGGGGGTTAACATTGAAATAGCTTTAGCAGCATTTATTGAGAGATTTTGGAGTAAGTATTTTTCTTTATAGTACAGTTTGTTTTTTGTCATTTTTTTTTTCAAAGTACTTTATTGAGAAATAATGGTGATTACAAAAGCATGTTCCACAATAAGTTTGAGACTTACATACAGCATGGTTGGAAAAGCAGTCAGCATAATGACATGCAAGAACAATGAGAAAAGTGTGGTTTATATGGCGATCATAATTAGTGTGGAGAGAGCTGAAAGTAAAGAGAAAAAAGTGAGAGAAGAAGGAAGAGAAAAAGGGGGGAGGTAGGGGAATGGGGAAGGTGAAGGGAGTGAAGTGAAGAGGTACTGCTCATATTGTCATCAGGCAGTGGTGAATATGTCCCATCAATGGGCTGGTGTTAGAGGTAATCATAGGGAAGCAGGCCGTATAGTAGAGTTTTAGTTTGTTTTGTTTTTGCTGTATTTTTCTGTTTTTATTTATTTTTGTTTGGATAATTTATGGTAGAACACACTTTTTCATTTGTATATACTAAGCAACAAGTATCTAATTTGTTCTATGTATCTGTGTTTGTTTGCCCCTTGGGGCTGGAATGCTTTAGATTCCTTTTTCCAGAAGAGAACTTCCTAATGGATAGAATGTGTGTTTGTAGAATACTCCTCCTTGTCTTAAAACAGTTAATGTAAATGAATAAATAGAGGGAAACACATAAGAGGTTTGTGCAGGACCTGAGTATCTAAAATGGGATGAAATCTTAGTGCATAGGCTCTATAGAATAATATAGGAATTGGAGAAGTGATATCGCTGGAGAAGTCATATCCACTTTATCACCTCTTTATCACGCCTTAGTGAATCTCCCCCTGTGGAGATTTTAGATTTCAGTGTCTTGCTCTCCTGTTTTCAGTATTGCTCTTTGCTATAGGCTCTATAGTTAGCTTCAAACAAAGTGATGTTAGCTTGTACACTTCCTTTAAATGTCTGATACAGCAGCCAGTGGCAAGACTTTACAGTGCAAAAGCCTATGACGGACAGATTAGAGATGTAGAGCATAACTCTTCTTCATATTAACCTCTAGTAATCCCACTAGGGCCTGGGTAAAGCAAGCACATGGTTGCACTCCTGTTGCATTTTGTTTTTTTTTTGTGTCAGGAAGAGCACCTCACCGCTACTAATCTCTATGAGGGGTTGAGGTGTTTTCTGAACTGAAAATTTAGTGCTACCCAAGTACTAGTGAATAACTAGGTTATGAATACCTGAAAGGAAGTGATTAAGGATTTATGTAAAATCATATGCAGACTAACAGTGTGTGCAGTGGATTGCTAGGACCCTGCACATCTTCTTACCTGGGCCCGAAACTACACACATATACCCTGGCATGCTAACTCATATAAAAGCACACATACAATATACATACTTTCAAACACACATGCACACAAACACACATTCTGATACAAGCAGATACATACATACTCACACCATCGTAGACCTGTACACACATTAATTTCTTTTACAATAGTATCCTAATAGATCATCAACTAATTCACATTCCAAAATATATTATTAAAAAAAAACAATATCCAAGCATATGCGCACACACACGTCAAACACAGGGACGTTAAGTGAACTGTGTTAAGTATGATAAAAGGAACAAGACACTGCACCAGACCGAGCTTACTCAAAAGGACAGTGAAAATGCTATAAAGGATAGGCAGGTGATGTTTAAAAAAATAAAGAAACAGATTTTATTGAAAGGGAATATAAAAAGTAAAAAGAAACAACACAGATTGACATCCAATGAATACACCAAAAGTAAATAAAAACAGTAGGAGTGTACCTTACTTACCTTTGCACATTTTGCAACCCTACTGGATACTTCATCAGAAGTATTAATCACCTCTCAGCTGGAGTTTTTTGGATCTTCTCTGAGTCCAGGAACTGGCTGACTGTGTCACAGCACCCAGCCAATCAAAGGCATGTTTAGGTATTCTTTTATGGATTTCCATTGGCTAGCCATGGGAATAGTCCTTCATATAATAGTGTGGGAAAAATAAGTGTTTCAACACTGCATATGTAGTTGCCTATATTTATGGAACTAAAGTATAGACTGACTAGTTCTAGCTCTCCACTATAGACAACAAACCTCAACAGAATTCTTTTGAGAAACATCCTACTCATTGTTCTTTAAGGACACTGTAAGTGCTTTCAGATATTGAAAACACTGTCAAAGTTATATAATACACAGTGGTTATTTTCATTCGGATCATGCCAGTTCAATGACACTGCATCATTTTTTACATGCCATTATGTGAGACCAACAGAGTAATACACCATTACATGCCACCAGCAGAACTATAGAGAATTACAGAATTTTTAGAAAATCAGCCCTGATAATACAACAGATATCCAATGATAGGTATATGAACATAAATTTAATTGTACTAACAAGGACACATACCTTGGAACATGCTATTGCTAACAAAATGAAAAGGTACTTATCTCTATATTTCTATTTCCCTATAAGTAGGACTAAGTTTTTTTTAAAAGAAGCATTATTGAAGGAAACACCAATACAATGACATTTCCAGTTTTTGTGATACAATGAAAGCATACGTGTTATAATTTATATCTTAGTGGATCTAAAGCTATAACAGGGGAAATAACTTATCTAGGGAATGGACAGAGGAAAGGAAAGGGAGGGAGAGAGGGGGGAAAATGTAAGAGGAAGGAAGATGACCTAGATTAGAATGGAAGAGGTATTACTGACTATGGTCTTAAAGGGATAGTAATACTTCGTTTTAACTTTATTTTATTTTGTAGGCATTAAAAAAACATGAAGACTGATATAAGTCTTATGTCTCAAACCATTATGGTTTAAGAGATATTCACAAGCAAAGTTTCCCCTCCCACCCCTTTTTCCTAGTGTAAGCCATCTCTTCTCAGATGTGAATCTGGTTGTAAGACCAGACAGATAACAGCAGGGGACAATCTTCTTTGTATGAAAACAATGAAAGCCCTTCCCCACTTGACAAGTTTTTCAGCTTTTTCCCCTTATCTTAATTGAAGATTGTCCCTCTCTGCAGTCTACCTGGGCACCTCCCTTCTGCTCTGGCTGAACAGGGGGGGGATACTTTGCTTGTGAATATCTCTTAAACCATAAAGGTTTGAGAGATAAGACTTATATCGTTCTTCATGTTTTTTTAATGCCTACAAAATAAAATAAATATAAAACGAAGTATTACTATCCCTTTAAGTACAATTTATTTATAGCTTATCTTATTTAAACAATGATAAAATGGATTAAATGAGAGGTGTTAACCATCATGTTTCCTTTTTCTTTCTATACTTTTTTTAAGGTATGGTACCTGTCTGCCAACATTCCTCAGTCAGATAAAATCTAATAGAATTATATAGCTTTTAAAGCAAGTAACATTTAAAGTTCCTGAGCTGTTTTAATGACAAATGACTCTTTGTTCACTTGAGTTCTTTGCCCTTTGCTCTATTTACCGACCTGACCAAAAAAGTAATCATAACAATTTTTCCACCAAATTGCAGGGGATGGAGAAATAACTAGTGATGTCATATGTCTGTTTATTAACTTTTCACAGAACTCTTTGAGTGTGTTTAGAACAGACAAACACAATGTGTACATTTGCTAGTGAATAAGGTTTTGTTTATTCAACATGTAGCTATTGTACAAAGGTGCAATACTTTAGAGTCTAATATGATGGGACTAGATCAGCAACTGGCAACCAGATTCACCCCAAGGATCAAACATGTGGGCCTCACATACACCACAGGGCCACACATTATGTTCAAAATTAGTATTTGAAAAATTAGATTAACTCCTTGGATGCTAGAGAGTAAGGATGGGCAATAAGTTTTAAATAAAATGTCAAATGTGAAAAATGACACGTCCTGCCATGAGTACAAATTCCAGTGAAAGGTGCACTTTTTCCACCTTTCACATCACACTGAAATGAGTAACAATAATATATCCCCCCATGGGGAGAGTTCCCACATATTCTCACCATGCTGATATCAAAGGTGTATCACTTTACTGTATGCTGTTAGTCTGTGCTTGGGATAGAAAGCAGCTGCACTAAGCTAGATACAGACAGGGAAAAGACAGAACTAGAATTGCTTCATAGGAGTCTTCATGGTAGCCACTTGTTCTCTGAATGTGAGAGTTGTGAAAGGAAAAAGAATTAAAAGAAAATTAAATTTATTTGACTGGTTAGTAACAGTGAAAGTCAGACAGGCAGATGATTCAGGTTCCTACCTGAGCTGGCTGAGCCTGTACAGAGGCTGAGTGAGATATATATATATATATATATATATATATATATATATATATATTTTTTTTTTTTTTTCCAGAGAGACATAGCTATATCATACAGACAAGTACAACTTACTTCATGTACTGAGTGTACTTACACAAAGACTCACTCTTGCAAGAATAAGGGGAATAAGAATATACTGAGGTGTGCTGGTGCTGCACATCTGCAGTAGCTGCTGTGTGCTGTGCTTTGTGTGGTGAACTAAAGACGCCAAAACACATATGTGGTGCACGGGTTGTGAATTTATGTGCTTGTAGTTGCATGGCTCGTGACGCCAGGGTAGTGTTTTACACCACACTCCAGGGGTGAAGCAGGTCTCCTTATCACAGTGCCTGTGATTCCTGTCACTCTCAGTTGTGGCTGCCACTGATTTGCTACTGAGTTTGACCCGCCTCCTGATGACCTTTTTATACCTGGCTATCACATCTGTCAGATGCCCTTTCGTGGTGTTCCTTAGCCAGTAGTGCTGTTGCTGTGTTCCTGTATTCTGAGTTCCTGTGTACCGATTCGGCTTGTCCTGACCATTCTCCAGTGTACCTGCTTGTGTATGACCCGGCTCGTCTGCGTACCTCCCTTGGATCCTGACCCGGCTAGACTGACGTTCCTGCTCGTGTATGACCCGGCTTGTATGACTGCCTCCTACGTGCTCCGACCCGGCCCGGCTGACTTCCTGCTCCGAAGATCGACTTCCAGCTTGTTCCAGTGACCTGCGTTTCAGTTGTCGCCACCGCGACATTTCCAGTCTCTGCTGCCCGCGTCAGAGTGACTGCCTTGCCTGGTGCTTCCCTCGATTTAGTGCTGTGCCTCGTTCTTTGTGCAGAGTTGTGTGTATGCTGTGGGCCTTCCTCCCTGTACAGAGCCTTGCAGTAGCACTGAAGCCTCGAGTAAACGTGCATTTTAACTCCTGCAGTGCTGCCTCGAATTCACTCTTGCTATCTCCTGTACGAGCCTCGTTACCCGTGATACTGCTGCTGAGTTGGCCGCTCTCCGTCGGCAACTCTAGTCCACCATTGCAGAGTGTTCACATAGTTGGGCCGTTTGGGCGCTTAAGGCTCTCCGGTATTGGCTACCGACGATAGCAGTTGACACAGAGTGTTGGCAGAAAGGCTTCAGTGTTGGCTTATCCGGTACTACGCCCGAGGGGGCTAGTGGCTCTTGCTCTCTTATTTCAGCATTCGATTACACTTAAGGAGGCTGTTAGCTCTTGCACCGCCGGCCGGTTCCCGTTACGCCCGTGGGGGCTATTGGCACTTGCACAAACGAAAGCAGTTCCTGTAATTACGCCCGAGGGGGCTAAGTTGTTTCCCTTTCTGCTTACTATCCAACACCTTGGCAAGGCAGCTCTATCCTCAGCACTTGATGAACTTTGTCTATACAGCACAGCTCTTTTAACATCCAGGGCGTGTCAAACCTCCACATCTGAGATAGACTGTTATATGGACATTAACCCCTTGGGGGTCAATATCATCCTAGCGCATACTGTTTTGCATTTACATCTTTTGTGCTATTACCATTGTTAATATCTCAGTTTACTTATCTGTGTATTACCTACCGCCTCTAGAGGGCGTACTTGTGCCTTATTCACTTTAATAAAGTGTGTTTTATTTTCACTTATTTGGTCTGAGAGTCCTAAAAAACCGTGACACTCCTGGGCCCAGCGCTGGGGCAATAAAACACCAGACTGCAGGGTTATGGATAACTTCGTTTACTGGAGAAGCAGGACAGGTGAAATAGTCCATTAAAGCAATGCAGAGGTAAGGCAGGGGCAAGTGCAGAGATAACAGGGAGCCACAGGGCTTGCTGAGACTTGTAGTAGACTTTACTCTGAATCTTGACTTTACTAGTGACAACTTTAGACTTTACTGTAGTTACTGAAGACTTCTGACTTATGTGGCCACATACACTGTCTGAACCATAGGTCGCTCATGTACACTCTACCGCCAGGTTAACTAAGGACTTTTGACTAGGATTTTTGAGACTACAGAGCGGAGGCCGCAGTAGGCTAATCACTCACGATAAGTAGTACTCTCTATGGGGCCCATTCGCATTCAGCACTTCTCCCCACAGCTCTTCTTGTTGACAGACACAGACTTGGACTTGGACTCCTGTGCGGTGGAACGCCTATGGTTGTGCTGTGGAACACTGTAGTTGTTTAGCTCCACTGGTTTCCTTCACCTTCTCCTCTGTCTTTATCTCCACACACTTCCTCCAGTTCTCTCTACTCTCCTCTCACATCCTCTCTCCACAACTTCCTCACTAGACTCCTCTATACTGAACACACACTAGCTTGCTCCTTCCTGTCTGGCTAGACCAGGGGGCTGCTGGGTAAAAACCTCATTGGCTCCTGTGGTCACATGTTACCCTCTGCACTGCTCACCTTAAAGGCACATGAACAACAAAAATATTACAGTTATACCAACATTATACAATCACATAAATATATAAATAACCATGTTTTAAACTTAAAGCAACATATACCAGAAAGGACTGGTAAATGTAAATGTTCAACTCTGGGACATTACATTTGTCCTTTATTGCAAGCTGCTAATTCTGAAGCTAACAGGTTTATCCTTATCTTGTACTATACTATAAAGAATACGATTAACAGTTAGGAGAGAAAGCCGCTGCTGAAATCTTGACACTAGTTACGTGTAGAGACAGACAGTCATAGAGGAGGAACTGGAGTTGCTTGTGTTTGCATCAAGTGTGGGTATGAGCTGCTTACTATCTCTTAAGTAATAACCTGTTGTGAGGCACAGTATCAAAGGCTTTTGTAAATCCAAATACTACCTCAAAAGCAATACCCTTGTCAATGTTACCACTTACCCTTTCATAGGGTAAGTAAATTTATTTTAAAATGGTTTATCCTATACAATAATTCGCTAAGGATGTTTGTCAGAAGCCGGCATGAGCAGTAGGGACAGCTGCATGCGCTGCAGTCAAGTGCAGTAGATACTGCCTGCGCCGCAATTGATACGGAGAGGGGCACTCCGAATTCAGACCGGAGTCCTCTCTGCGCACCTTCCTGGGACCAATCAGTCCCAGGATGATGAGCAGAGAGGACTACGGTCTGAATTCGGAGCACCCCGCTCCATATTAGCCGCGGTGCAGGCAGTCTCTCGGCTGGGTGGCACTGTGGCCCGTGTACACGGGCTCTTCAACTGGTTCTTTATAAAACCATTCTATTTATTACTATTGTTTGTCCGTCTTCATGTAGTCCTGAATACTTAGGTGAATAATTTTTTTAAAATCTTACTGATTGCAGAAATCAAACTTATAGGCCTGCAGTTTGCTGGTTTAGATCTTTCCATGTTTTGAATATTAGTATTGTCCCTGATGTATGGTGTAGTGCAGGACAATGATGGAAGGTCACACCAGATATAGGACCATGGAGCGGCAACCATCCAACTCAGTTTATATATTGCCACTATGTGTTTCTGTCTAGGTGTTCAGGCTCTCGCATCAACAACACGCACGAGCGGGTCACGTTAATAAAGACCTCCACTCCCTATGAGTGTGATGTGAGCTGCAGGTGTCCTCCAGATGTCGGTTCTTTCTCCTATCGTTGTAATGGTCGCTAGGAAACCTCTCCCGCTTCTGGCCATGACAACTCTTCCTTTCCTGAAACAAGGGAACAGAGGATGTACAAACACAAAGAAACAAGGGAGGGAGAGATCTGGAACAACCTCAGGTTTGCCACTAACTGTGGAGAACTTCATCAGGCTCCCATCTCACTGGAGGGTGGGATGCCCTGACTGGCCTTGAACTTTCTGCTCGGATGATGATCTCGGAGGTTGTCAAGGGCTACATAGCTGTAACCAGTTCTAGAGGAGAAACGGTTATTGTAGAACTCTAGTACTCCCTGTGGGCTGCTGTGTTTGCATGTGGGCCATGTGTCATCATCCTTTGGTGTTGAGCAGATGGGTTGTGGTAACACTGGGGGACCTGATCAATACGCCTCTTCCACCAAGGGCCCTGGTCCATCAGAACCACATATGTGCGAGATCTTAAGACACTTGTTATCAAACCCACAACCTATCTCTAAGGTCCTTGGTGACTGCGGGCCCAGACACCATCATGTGTCCCCCCTCCTCCTCCACATGTTCTCCTCCATGAACTCCATTCATCTACCACCATGTGTTTCACCTTTTCCTACATGTTCCCTTCCTCCATCATCATTTGTCCATCCTGTCCTCCACCACATCCCTCTTCTTCAACCACCATGTGTCTCCCCTCCTCCACCATGTGTCCCAATCTCCTCCATCATCATGTATCGCCCTATCCTCAACTAGCATATGCCTTCCCTCCTCCACCATGTCACCCTATCATCCTGCACCATGTGCTCCCCTACTCCATCATGAGCCCCCCCTCTCCAATGCTTAGGGTTTCAAGACAGTGTATGTGTAGTACTGTGGGACTGTGCTAAAAGGCTCGGATGCTGTGTGTAGCTGTGATTTTATGTCTACCAGCAGGGCTGGATTTTCTAATAGGTAGAGAAGGCAACTGCCTAGAGCTCCATATTTTAGGGGTGCTTCAGCTGCACTGGCTATACCCACATTCTGAATTCTGCACCAGATTTATATGTCTTTATTGGCTATTATTTAGCAAATTGGATACTAGAGAGATCTCAATCTCAAGCTAAAGCTTTTTTTTTATCCTTGTTTGTTGTGGACCAAGGGTATTTTCTGTGCCAGGAAACAGTGGATGAGACTGGGCCAGAGTCATGTGAAGTTGGGGGTTTGGCTATGAGTCGAGCTAGGGGCACCTAGATTGCCCTGCCTAGGGGCACCTGGGATGTAAATCTGGCCCTGCCTACCAGAGAAGAGAGGAACAGGGCTGGGGTGTCTGATAGTGTTTGTGGAGTTCTGTGGCTACCAATGGTACAATGGTAGAAATCTGTGGTGTTGGATATTATATATTTGCTTCTGTGGCTGCCATTGGACAATGGGAACAGACTGGGGTGTCAGACAGTGGGTATAAGACTAGACATGGACAGTGAAATATCTCTGTCTTCAGCATCCCCCTTCTTCTATTAAGAATACTGTGTAACATATATACTAGCCAAAAAAGCATGACACTGTAAGAAGGGGGAGGGGTAGAGATGTTACAATGAACACTGGTAGTCACAGATCTACTGTCTGACACCCCAGTCTTCTTCCACTATCCACTGGTAGCCACAAAAGCAAGCATATGCTGTCCAGCACCCCTGCATTCTACCGCTGCAGAAACACACAAAAATACAGTATACACTGCAACACCAGAAAATTGATAGGAGATACACTTACATTCACATATATGTATGAGGAACAACATGACAAACAAGTTATTGACATTTGATATGAAAATGTGCACAGTAGAACGTTTTTTCAGTAACAACTATATGCACCTGAGGAGGCTATACAACGAGGCATAATAATAAGATGGACAATCTTTTCTCTAAGAATGTCAAGCAATGCAGCATTGATTTTGGCATGCAAATCCTGTAGGATGGATGCAGAAGAGTTACAGCAGAAGTGGGAGACCCATAAGGTCCCACACACACACTTGACTGGGGGCAGGTCCAGGGAACGTGCAAGGCCTTGGCATTGATCTGCTGCAGTAAAGTGCAACTCAGTCTAATTACTAGGGGACCGTGAGGATCCTAGGAATGTGTTTATGGGTTTGGTCTGCCAAGCATGATGCCACACCACATTATTACAGTGGGAGCTGGGATTGCGAAGAGCATAGATATCCATTCCTAAGTCTACCCTTCTTATTAACAAATCTTATGCTATGGTGTAGAGATACAGTGTGAAATGTCTTCATAGCTAACAGCTGGTCTACCCAGCCAACAACATTTATAGCAATCTATCTTGTTATCCATGTGACCCATCTCTGTGAAACTATTATCGTTTACATTTGTGGTATTACCCATTGCCCATGTCCTTCTTCCTGGTATTTCTACATTATTCTTTGTCTTTTGTATATAGTTTTCTATGGATACTGAGATTCCCATAGATTAGAAATGAACTATTATACTCCCTTTAGATGTGTATCTTTGTATATTAACAGGTGTATATCATGACAATTTTGTGAACTACTGGAACCTCTATCTGTAATTTTTTGGAAACTAGGATACTAAATAGGAGTTCTTTTAATTTCTTGAATGTCAGAGTATTGCATTGCACAAACAACTGGCACTGAAAAGTCTCCTTTGCAGATTTTTACTTTTTATCATTTTTTTCTAAAAATATGGTACAATTTTATGTGATGTCAACACTGAAATACATGAATAGGAAGACCAACGTTAATGAAATATTGCGAGAGATATGTATTGTCTCCCTCAGGCCCATAGTTATAAAAGCAAACTGGATTTATTCTGGAATAAACAAACTGCACCAAAAGGGACACATACAAATTCCTGTTAAATTTAATTGGGCTTTACCCCCTTGAAGGCTGGAGAGTTCTCCAGTGTATTGCGAAGCAATGCTTTGGAGACCTCTCTAGCATTCAAGGGTTTAAAAAAGATCTATTCAAATGCATGGCAAATTAGGATTTTTTATTTATCCCCTATGGTGCAGTTGGTGTATTCCAGAATAACTCCAGTTTGCTTTTATAAATATGGGCCATAGTTCCTCCACATTCAAGCTAGGGTACACACACACAACATTTTTTGATAGAACCAAGTGTGTGATCACAAACATGTTTTGGGCTATGAGTAAAACATTTTAACAAATATTTCAAAATAAGACATTAGCAACATGTCTACAAAATGTCTACAAAAATGTGACATTTTTGTTCATGGTCAATATGAATAAATGTTAATCTTTTAGCATGTATAATCTTATGAGTATGAGATTCTACAGTTGTCTTAAAATCTCAACAGTGTTACATATATTTTCCCACATCAATCATCCAACATAAGAAAATCATCAAGGAAATAGTTTTAATGGTTTATAATATATAACTCATGGATTGTCAAGCATATTTAAAATAGGACATTGGCAGCCTTTTATAATACATAGTTTTAATTACACACAGATGTACTCTTTAACAATTAAGTAATCACTGAAAATATTCAAAAAATGTGAACAAAAACTAAGAAGTTAAAAGAAAAAAAAATTGAAAGAATGTGTAATAGTAGAAGAAAGGATAGGAAGTAACCTATTAGGAATATTTTACTCTTGAGAGTTCAGTTTTTCAACAGACTGTACTCAAAATGCTGTTATGGTTGTCATCCCTGCAGGACTCTGGAATTTTTCCAGAAACAGTGAGCGGGTGGTGGTGGTGGGGGTATAGAAAAGGAGGGAGAAGAGCTTACTCTGCACTCTTACATAAGTATGATAATGAGTGCCTGTGCTTATGTATAGATGCCTTGGTAATATTGTTGTGTAACTCATCTTGAACACACCATTTAAGAGCCTGCCAGAACACAAATGGTACTCACTAAAATGCCACATTTTCCCTCACTGTTCACCTTTTGGCACAAGCCCCACACAATGGCCTTTTGTATGAGAAAAAAGTTTTATAAATAGATGTTAATGATGAGCAGGAAGGACCTGTTTAGCTCCTATATACAGCATAGATTTACAACTGTGACATATTTATACTCACTAATTAGTATCACCAGAGTTTAAAAGGTTTTAAATCTATCTAAATAACAAGTACTCCGAACCTGTTTTGTAAATATTCTTTCTTTGGTGCAGAACTCTTAAATAAACCTGCTATCCCATTTCCTAGGCAGATATGCATTACCATTTGGGCAAATGTCATTGTAAAATGTATTGACATATAAACACATAACGTAGACACTTGGTTTTAAATTAGAACTTAATTTTCACAAAGATGCATTCCATATTTGTCAATTAACATGAATTATGAATTTGTACTTGTTACTCATTAGACACTTGAATAAGCAAACAGGAGTTAAACTGTCACATTCATATATATATATTTTAGTTCCACACTATTCTACAATTTGCAGGCAGTGGGTACGCAAATTATTGTAAGTGAAATAGATGCATTGTGTAACATATCCCAATACCTGAATAATTAACACGTCAGGTACCATAGCTCAGCTCCGCAGTGGTGATCTTCATCTGTGAGGCCTCGATCATGTGAAAAGTACCACTCATCACTCCCTGCTCCAAGGACTTTATCTACCAGTGTGGGCCTTCTTTGTGTGTGTGTAGTACAAAGTGAATTCACTTGGGAAGCAGAGGGTTTTAACATAAGTTATATAACTTTTATTAACTGGAATAGTGGTAACAATATCAATAGTGCAATTTTCCCTTATACATGTTTTCCTCCATATTACAAAACAAAAATATTCCATATTAATTTTGGGAGGACAAGGCAAGCCTTCTACAGCTAATCTCCCCAGCAGACACTGGTACAAGTACATTCTTACCAAAGGAATGTGGAGACGGGGAGGTGCGCCAAAGGCAAATAGGAGCAGAGTAAGAAATTTACATTTATGTCAGGTCGGAAATAAAATATTATAATGTATGACAAGAGGAGGTGAGGTGGAGAGGGGCTGTAACCATGAGCAGGTGAAGAAAAGTTGAAGAAGTGAAGGAGGCATGAGGGTTAAGAAAACAAATGATTAAAGGAGAACAAACACCTACAAATAGTGGGCTTCTACTTATATTATTATTCCCAGAAAAATTAATGACCCTTATAAATTGTGCCCTTGTACCCCAAAAGATAATATCTTCTCTCAGTCCTGGATGTCATTTCCGTGGAGTATGATATAAAAGCCGCTGGCAGTTTTTTCAGACTGAAGCAGATAGAGTGCATGAGCCTATTAACCATTTTGGAAACAGAGATTTAAGCAATGCATTATGGGTAATGTCTTTCACACTCTTCTGGATCTCGCAGGGTTAAGTTTACTATGTGCAGTGTAAGGATCGGAGTTTAACACTTCGAATGCCAGAGGGGTACGCAACGCATTGTAAAGCAATGTGTACCCTTCTGGCACTTAAAAAGGTTAAGGCACTGATCTCATTAAAACAAAGCAATTCGGTAATATGAGGAGGTAGGAGGTAATATAAGGAGGAAAGAGGTGGAACAAAAAACACATGACTATAGGAAGAAAGAAGGAGAAAAGAAACATGAGAGAAAGAAAGAATAAATAAGGAGAGAGAATGTAACTAGGAAACAATGAAACAGTGAGAGAAGAGTTAGTGAATGAACTGGGGAAAGAGAGGGGTCTTGAAAATGATTTTTTTTCCTTTTGTGGAGAGATCTGATGATTTTCATTTTTTTTTGACCCCTTGAGGCTGGTATACTAAGAAGAACAGAAATGATTCTGGGGTAATTCATGCGAAAAGTAAAAATTCCCATTGATTTAAATGTGACTCTTAACCTCTTGAGTGCTAGAGAGGATTCCAATACATTGCTTTGTAATACTCTGGAGGCAGACCACTATAGCCTTTAAGTGGACTTTTCACCTTAAAGGGATAGTAATACTTAAAAATTACTATCCCCCATGTTGAAGCCAGTAAAAAACTGAGTTAAATGAGACCAGCGGCATCTCTCAAACCTTTATGGTTTGAGAGATATCCTCTTTCAAAGTTCCCTTTTTTTGGCTTTTCACCTGACATCAGCATTCTAGCTGAGAGCAGGGGAATCCGGTCCCGGGACTGGCGGAGGCTCTGCAGCAGAGCCGAGATTGCGTTAATAAAAAAGAAATTCTTAACTTAAAAGGTCTTCTACGTGTGCTTGCAAACCAAGCACACGTAGAAGACCTTTTTCTTTTTTTATTAACGCAATCTCGGCTCTGCTGCAGAGTGCCGGCTGATCCCAGGAGAGGATTCCCCTGCTCTCAGCTACAATGCTGATGTCAGGTGAAAAGCCAAAAAAAGGGAACTTTGAAAGAGGATATCTCTCAAACCATAAAGTTTTGAGAGATGCTGCTGGTCTCATTTAACTCCGTTTTTTACTGGCTACAACATGGGGGATAGTAATTTTTAATTATTATTATCCCTTTAAAGAGATAGTAATGTTGTAAAATAAATGCCCAGTTGATTAATCTTCATAGTTTTTAATCCATGCGCAGCATTGTTAGGGTATTGTCTGATTTGTAATTCAAGAGTAATTAAGTTATAAAAGGTCCCCCTCCTGCCCTTTCACCTACGTAATGCTGCTCACCTCAGAGATGTAAGATCATCTGGATGGAGAACAGCAAGGGACAATCTTCAGTTAGCATAAAGGAAAAACCTGACCTCCTTCTTCAAGGCGGGCAGAATTTTTCTTATACTCACAGCAAGAAGACTGGCCCTCATTGCAAGTTGTCCGGTCAATGACTGGATTCCACATCTGAGGGGAGGCAGCTTAAAATAGATAAAAGGGGCGGTAGGGGGACTCTTGAACTACAAATCAGAAAATATTGTAATAATTCTGTGCTTGGACATAAAACTATGAAGAGTAATCGACAGGGCATTTATTTGACAACGTTACTATCGCTTTAATTCAAGTTTGCATATTTGAAAACTGCATTAAAACCTGCCTATGTGTCATGTTAGCCGAAACACCAGCAAATGTACAGTTAAGGAGATATTAAGATTTGTTACCACATGCTAATGTATGCTAATTGTATTACCCATGCTGTACCAGTGACGTTTCATATAACAATTAAGCCTTTTCAGTAACGTCAAATGCTAGTATAGATTCCAGTGAGATTTCATATGCTAATTAAGGTGTTCAGTGACATTGCATATGCTAATTAAGGTGTCCAGTGAAGAACATACAAGGACATTTCCACTTTTCCAAGAAATAAAAGTGTGAATATCTCCTAAACTATGCATCTGCTGGAATTTTGGTTTACATGACATATAGGCAGTTTTGAATATTGAAAGACATTTCAAGGTGATAGGTCCACTTTAAAATGTACATTTAAATCAATGGGAAGTTTATTTTTTCCCCTGTGGTGCAGATAATCTGCCCCAGAATTGCTCCAGTCCTTCTAAGTACATCATCCTCATTATTTTCCTTGTTTCCCTTTCCCTATTTGTGACACCAGTACCAGCCTTATTCTTTTATTAAATTCAGTCCCTGACAACTCAGTATTGTAATGCCAAACCTGAAGACCAGAGGTAAGTGCACGGAAATGCTGCAAAATGCATTGCTCACTCTTCTGGTCCTCAAAGAGTTAAAGGGATAGCAATACTTTAATATTACTAATCCCCATAGTGTAACTCTTTAAAAAATAATTCAATAGCCCCCAGGTTCATCTCTCAAACATTTATGGTTTGAGAGATAACCGAACGCAAAGTTCTCCACTCCCTCCCCCTTTCCTGAAGTCAGCGTTGTGCTGACTGCAGGGGAAGTATGTTGTACGGCAGGCTTGCGGCTCTGCAGCAGAGACGATCCTCAGTGAAAAATAATTATTTCAATGAAACGGTCTTCTACATGTGCTTGGTTTGCAAGCACATATAGAAGACCGTTTCAGTGAAATAAATTTTTTTTACTAACGTGATCTCAGCTCTGCTGCAGAGCCATCTGATGAAAAATAAAACTGGATATCCCTGCAGTCTGTACAAAGCTGACTTCAGGGAAGGGGGAGGGAGGGGGGAACTTTGCTTACGGTTTTCTCTCAAAACATAAAGGTTTGAGAGATGAACCTGGGGGCAATTGAATTATTTTTTAAAGAGCTATACTATGGGGATTAGTAATATTAAAGTATTACTATCCCTTTAAGGGGTTAAAAAAATTTCTCTTTCTTTATCTGCTGAAAAGAGGAAACCTCCGCAATTGAAAAAGGAACAGTTTATTGACATACAATCCGTTATTCCTAATTTCTTTATTCACTTTAAAATATCACACATCGATTTTCATATTGTTTAAAAAAGTATCAAATAATGTAATATTACAATTAATAAAATAAATAGTTTTGCACATTTTGTACAATAGAAAAAAACTAAAAGAACAGTATCCGAAACAACGGCCATATTAAAAAAAAGAAAAAAGCATACTGGAGCAATTCTAGGGCAAACGATGTTCACCATAGGGTACAAATACAAGTCCCATTTATATCAATGGGAATTTGTATTTCTCCTCTATGGAGCTGTTGGTTTTCCCCAGTATTGCTATATGAGGCTCAGTATGATCTGACCATATGAATTAGCTAGTGACTTTCCTTGCTTATCATCAACAACTGATAAAATGATAAAATTGCATAGTATTTATCAAGGCATCATCTAAAGCAATAATACTCATCTGCTTGGTTGTTTGAATTAATGCATAAAGGTTGATGAGAAATAGAGTTCTCTTGAGTATCACTGTACTGATCAAAATCTGATGGTGTACAATGTCTTGGAACAACATCTGCTAGAGTATCCAGGTAGCTCCCCACTGATATCTCATCCATTCCATCACTGTAGTCATTTAAACTATTGTAACTTCCTTGTAATGATGTGTCCCGACTCTCTAATAAGCTGCAAAGGCTTCCACTTAGGCTGCTTCCTTGGCTTGTGATAACATCTTTCTCCTCCATCATCCACTTGATAGACTCAATGCTTTCATTGATAATCAGCAGCTGTCTCATCAGTTTAACATCAGTAGCTCGAAGATAAATCTGAGGGAAAACAAGTAAAAAAGTAAGCAAGACAAAAGACATGAAAAATCAGAGTGTAGTTGTAGTTTGATTAGAGAGCATGGTTTATCATGTTTCTACAAAAGATATTTGAAATGAACAAAGGTGTGATGGTAGTAGATGCAGGTCTCTCGTTTATATAGGGATGTGTTGGAGTTTGCCTTGTGATGAGGTCTACGGTGTCACTACATTCTGAGCAGGGGAAATTGAGATGAGAGTGGGTGTTTGTAAGCAAGTCATTTGTGAGCATTGAATTGCGTAAGACTCTGTTACTGAAGGAGTTAAGTTGTGTGTGTGTGTGTGTGTGGGTCACTGTGTATCGGCCGTAAAATGGGCTGTGGCTCTAGGAATATGAAATGTTTGCACTTATGTGGAATAGGGAGGAGGAAAGCAAATGATGAACGTTGCATCCACTAAATAACATTTGTATTGCCTGCTACAAAAAAAGAGATTTGGCACAGTGGCTGCAAATCTTTCTTGCAGATAGATAGAGAGGCATGAGCACCAGAGGGTAGAGTTACCACATTTCCATTCTACCATTCAGGGATACTGTCAAGATGAAAGCAGCAGAATACTTGCCTCAGCTCTAGGGCAACTATACGGGAGGGTTCATTATATATCACTGGCTATCAGGGTGCAACCTACTTTTTCTCTGGCACATCACAGAGTTGTAAACACTGCCATGAGAGAAAGTGATGCCTGTTTTAGGCTACAAGAAAATGTACATCAAGGTCAAAGCCTTAGACTAGCATTACACTACAACATAATTGCTCCTGTTTGATGCCTAGGATCAAGGCTCAGGTCTGTCTCTAGTTTTTATATCTCTGTCTGGAGGCCATTTTCTTGTAACCCAACAGAGGCATCACTTTTTGTCACAGTACAGTACAGTACAATGGACAGTGCTGTGCTCTTAAATTTTCATTCTGGGACTTTGTATTGTTCCTGAAGGGGGCTGGCAGGGACATGGGACACAGGTTTAAAATCAGAGACTGCCCTTGGCAATCAGAGACACGTGGTCACCCTACCAGAGGGGTATACAATATGTAACCCTCTGGCACTGAAAGGGTTAAAATCGGGAACAGTGGTTGCGGTTGAGAAGCAGTTGTTCTTATTATTGCCTTTAGTGGGTCTTATGTATCTCTGTAGGGGAAGTTTTAGTGGAGTAATGTGCAACCGGAGACACAGGGTTGGAATGTATGTGAGGGAGAGAAGTATTAACTTGGTGACACACTCATTGACAGCTTTTTTGTGAACAAAATGAGATAGTGAGGAAGGGCCAAATCCTTCCAGAGTATGTCAGCCTCAAGCAGCGTGTAGGAGATAATCAAATATCCCCCTAGCTGCCCCCCCTGGGGATGGGTGTATGTTGGGCTCAGGCAGTGTGGAGTCCAGGGGTGTGTGCATTATAATTTAGTGTGTAATGCTGGGCTCAGGCAGTGTTGAGGAGATATACAAATCTCCTCCTAGCTGTCTCCCCAGGGTGTGTGTGGCACAGATGTAGAATTTGAGGTCACGTGACCACTTTTTCTTTTATAGTATAGATGGTGAGATACAAAGTACAAAATGAATGGGACACATGGAAACAACCATACACTCAAACATCACTCTCCTACTGGAATGTTGAACTTAGATAGCTAAGTATCTAGCCTTTAGGCAGGTGTACCACATAAAAATCGGTTCTAGCTTCTATATTAATGCTGTCATTTAAATACATTTCCTAGCCTCCTTCTGTTGCAGCTAGTGATCTTTGAGAGAAAAGTGTATGTATAAAGTAAAATTTGACCCTAACCAACTGTTTGTATAACTCTGACACAGCCTTCTTTGAAAAATAACTGCTGCTTGGGATATGCATGGTACAACACAGATATTTTTTTGGACATGTCATCATCTCTCACTCTCAACTTCATCTGTAGCAGAAGAGTTAGAATATAGTCTAGATCAACATCATCATCAATAATTAGGTCTATGTCATTCTTACCAGCTGCGTTTTCCCCACTACTTTTATATTCCAAACAACATATTTTTTTCTTTTCCCCTTAGAGGGATTTTCTGAACATTTGCTACTACTTTCAGGGCAGTTGTTGAACTTGTTACTCTCACTGTCAGATGCAGCAGCTGGTTGAATGATATACCTTTCTCTGCTATGCCATCAACACTAGAATAAGACTTGTCTTTAGTGTTCTTAAATTTTTTTTATACAACTGGTGGTGAAAGAACATTTTATGTCACTTTTACAGCCTCCTCAGAAGGTGAAGGATGATATTCTTTTATTGTCCATGATGCAGCAACTATGGCTGCATTCAGTTTTTGGACTACCATTCTACTAACATGTCCCTGCACTGCTCCTACTCTTTTCCCCTACCCCTGCTCCTAGTATGTTTGCTTGACATTATCAATGTAGTGTGGATTTTAACAGTAAAATACACACGATATGGGTAGACTGTGGTACTTTTTTAGCCACAGAAAAGCAGGAGACTAGTGGAGCAAAAGTGATACCTTTATTGACAACCTAGCTCTTGTCTTCGGTAAAGTACATAACGAAACTGTTACAAAGCACTGTATCATAGAGTTCTCTGTCTCTTCTATCTGTCATGGCCAGACTCAGTAAGAGCTCTCATCAGGGTCCCTGTCTCTGTCACCTGTAAGTCAAAATAGTATTATTTTTATTAGCTGCCCAATCTGTCACTGTCTCCAAAATGAAAAAAAAACATGGTACCTGCAAGTAGAACTACCTCTGCCCCTTTTTGCCTGTAGCTAGTGTCATGAGGATTTCAGCAGCTGTTTTCTCTCTCCCAATGTCAATGCAATTATAGTACAGGATGAGGAAGACCTTATTATCACGGTGCCCGTGCTTTTTTTGTTTTTGTTTTTCTGTCAGTCTAGCCTGGGCTTTGCTCCCATTTGCTACCATGTGTTAGTCCCGCCCAGTATGACCTTTATATACTGGGCTATTGGCACCCCTCTGGTGACCTTTCGTGGTGTTCCTGTGCCAGTGCTTATTTCTGTTCAGTGATTCCCAGTGTACCGACTTGGCCTGCCTGACTACTCTGCATATTGTCTACTGTCCCTGTGTACCGACCCGGATTGCCTGACTATTCTTCTGACGTTCCTGCTCCGTGATCTGACCCGGCTTGGCTGATGTTCCTGCTTTGTGATCTGACCCGGCTTGGCTGACGTTCCTGCTCAGTGATTTGACCCGGCTTGGCTGGCGTTCCTGTGCTGTGTCGTCTAGGCAACATTTTGACTGTCTGGCAATTGGGTTCATTTCCTCCTACAGAGTACCAGCTGCCAGTTCAGTTACTGCTATGGCAGTTGCCTTGGGTCTAGTTTCCGTTACTGCCTCTGTAGAGTGCAAGTGTCTGCCTCCGTTACTGCTCCAGCAGTGAGCCACCGGTTTGCTTCCGTTACTGCCTCTGCAGAGTGCAAGTATCCACCTCCGTTACTGCTATGGCAGTTTACCTTGGGCCTAGTCTCCATTACTGCCTCTGCTAAGTTCAAGTGTCTGCCTCCGTTACTGCTCCGGCAGTGATCCACCGGTTTGCCTCCATTTATACTTCTGCAGAGTGCAAGTGTTGTCTCTGTTACTGCTACGGCAGTTTACCTTGGGCCTAGTCTCCACTACTGCCTCTGCTAGGCCTCGGGCCTAGTCTCCGTTTGTGCCTCTGCGAAGTGCAAGTGTCTGCCTCCGTTACTGCTCCGGCAGTAAGACACCGGTTCGCCTCCTTTACTACTTCTGCAGAGTGCAAGTGTTGTCTCCGTTACTGCTACGGCAGTACCTTATGTGACTTTGTTCCCATTGTTGCCTAGGCAGTTCATGCTAGTTCTGCTTATCTGGTTTTGGGCATTACGAATCCTTCAGCTGTCTATATGCAGAGAGCCCCATCACATAACTCTCTGCACATGGGACTGCTTACACTCTAGAAGATCATTAACCCATGCAAGACCTTGCTCCTGGGAATCCATTATAATCTGCCTGACATGTGTCAGTGTAGACTGTTGTGGACTTTATGTTTATGCTGGACCTTTGTAGGCATATGTATCTATAACCTGTTGTGTGTCTGTATTATTCTGCTGATATACTACAGGACCTGTGAAGGTTATTTTATTACTGTGATTTCAATAAAACTGTGTTTTATCCTAAACCACTGTGTCTGTGTGTCAAACAAACCATTACACTTATTCAGTCTGCTGGTCTCTCTTCTTCTCACTGTTGTAGGAGTCAGTGCCAGTCTCTTGGGTTTCAGTCTGCAAATTATTCTGTCACTCAGTCACAGAGGCTCAACCAGCTTAGGAAGGAACTTGGATCACATCTGTCTGTTGCTTCTCACTTAAACAATATTTTGGGAAATTTTGGGTTAATCTTCTTTCTCCTTTCATCACAGAGAAAAAATTGCCTGCCCAACAGACTACGTAAACTAAACTCCAAATACACTTTTTTTTCACAGATAATTTCCCAGGTGGAAGGAAGCACCATTTTTTGCCAGTTTCAATTTTGAAGCAAAAAATGTCACCCATCCCCATATATTTACAAAACATATATGTATTTTAAGGCAAAAAGGAGACCCATTGCCTATGAATGCTGCATAAATACAATATTTAAACAAATATTTATCAAGTATGTTCTATCACATTGTAAATGCTATATTATTTAAACATTTGAAGTGAGGCAATTTCAGAAAATAATTAGATAAATAAACAAACCCAATGGCTTATATTTAGTGAAAACACCTGGCCAGTGAAAAACCAATAGGATTCCTCCCAAGTTATTTTGTGGATTTTATTAAGTGGAGTCAGATTTTCTGACTAGGACCTTTATTTTCTACTACTAGTGCAAGACGTTAAATCCTTGGTTCTGAGTAGTCTTCAATGCATTGTTTCCTAATTCATTGCAGACTTCTCTAGCGCCCAAGGGGTTAAAGTAGATGAAGTTTAGGAAGTTGCAGTTTCCCACAGTGATCTGTCTTTCTCACACTCTTCAGGATGTACAAGTAAACAGAAAGAAGTCTCTGTCCTTCTCACCTTTCATTATTGTTTTCAGTTCATCTCCATGCCACTAACCATATCTTTCTCCTGCTTTGGGGTAAATACTATTCATACCTTTTTTTTTCTGTGTGTGAGTTTGTCACTTACATTTCACACTTCAGCTCACGTCTACTTCTCTGTAAGACAATGGGCCATGGGCTGAATGAAAAATGAACATTTCTGGAGAAAATAGGTGATTTTGAAAGTTGTTTCAAATGTATCTATATTGATGTTAGGCATTTTGTTTTTAAAACAATATTTTATGCAATAACTTTACTTATTTGTCAGTTAAAGCTAATTTGCTAGGCATGCCAGCCAGACACTTACATTCCATGCTGTAAAGTATCCCAACTGCCACTTCCTGCCAGCCAGTACTAGTTAATTTGCATAAACTGATGTATGAATAAAGCTATCTCATAAACTATTGTTTGGAAAACAAAGGCCTAACAGAAATATAGGTTAATTTGAGAACAGTTTCAAAACCACCTATTTGTTACAAATAAACACGTGTACATTAAGTCAAGGGGAATTGTGGGAAATTGTATTTTTCCCCTGTGGCATAGTTGGTTTGCCTCACTGTTTTGTTTTCTGCATAAGGTCCATAAGTATATAAGCAAAGTGGAGCAATTATGGGGCAAACAATATGCACCACATGGGGAAAGTAAAAAGCGCCCTTCATTTAGTGGGCTTTTAATCCCTTGAATACTAGAGAGGTCTCTGATACATTACAATACTATATAATAATTCACTAATGTATGTTTGTCAGAAGCTGTCATGAGCAGTACAGACGGCTGCTTGTGCTGTAGTTATGCGCAATACAAACTGCCCGCTCCGCAGGTAATATTATTATATTAATATATATGTAATATACAAATCATTTCTTCGTAGAATATCTGTAAAGAGTTAAGATGTATATTACACATTTTTATGTTTCAGGATATTTCTTAATTATTTGATTATTAGGTAAAATATAAGATCTTAATATTTCTATTTATGTATCTATTTAATATGTTAAATGTAATAAAAATTAAAGTATAAAAAAGCACCATCTGAACCAACAGAAATGTAGAAGGATGTCTATTGCCCTCTATGCTGCTGTTTGATTGCTTATGAACTGCCCCAGTTTCCGTTCTATATATAAAGCCCATTGTTCCCAGATGTTCTTCTGATGCACCTTCATTTGTATATGGGACTAGACTTTCTGGATCAATATATTTACGCCAGCCAACCAGTTCTTATTTCTATTCTTGTGAACTTATTTCTTGTGACCTTTCTTTCCTGTCTTGTAAAAGTCACACCCGCTCCTCCATTTCTTTAAATAAACCTAACACACTCTCTACACTCTCTAACGTTTTTTTTTTTTTTACTTTAGTCATCTATATATGAATACATTTCACATGCTGGAATTCCTTTGTTTAAAGGTATACATTAAACTTGAATCAGCTATTAGAGGTTTTCTGTTTCTTCTACTTTCAATTATGTTAGCACTCTCTATCTGCTCTCTGTAAAAACGGTCTATGATTAGGCAAAGGATTCTAAGAATGTTCTTTTTTCTCTGTTCAAGTGAACAGCCAGTGCATTCAAATAGACAACAAGACCCCTTAAAAAGGCTGATATACTAAGTGGAACTGGAGCAATTGTGAAGCAAAGCAACCACATAGGTAAACATAAAAACATTATCAAAGTCCCATTGACATAAAGTGGAACTATCACCCTGTATAAAGTCCTCCCACAATAATTAGGGATATGATGATTAGCTTCTTAACAGTGCTATTATCAGGCACAAGTACCATGTTATGAAGTAACCCTTCTTCTTCTGAGACCTGCGGCCAGGCTTGCACGCAGCTGTACATCCCGTCTCTTCTAGGAGGCATTGCATGGTTCCGACTGACGGTGCAGGCGTGCAGACGGCTCTAAATCAAGAAGTCTGGCCATCAGTCTCAGAAAAAGAAGGACTGCTTCAGATTGTGGTACTTGCACATGTTAATATCACTGTTAAGAAGCTAATCACCATATGCCTAATTATTGTGGGGGGACTTTATATAGGGTGATAGTTCCAATTTAAATGGGGCTTTTAAACACATTCTGTGGAGAACTGTATGTCTCTGACTTTTCTGACTTTCCTCTCCATTAGAATCTAACAGAAACTCTAATTAGAATTTGACCACTAGAGGGCACTGCTAATGTAAAAAAACATGGGTTTAAACTGTAATAACTCTAGAAATATAAATCTCTTGGCAGTGAGAGTACCCTTATTTTACTCAGTAGGAAAATCCCTACAATATATATTTTTTCATAAAAAATGTTTACTGCTCCTTTAAGCTGGAAGAACTTAACCTGTGTTTTCTGGCTTTATGCACTTGAGTAAGAACTTCTGCTAAAGTAATAAAAGCTGAAACTTTCATTATGAAAAATATGTTTTACGGTTTTCCTGGCAGAGTAAAACAAGGGTCCTTCCTCTGCTGAGTAATTTTTCATTCAAGTATCACATTTTTTATATTGCACTCTATGGGAGAACTTGGGGGTTATGCACTAAGGCGTGATAAAGAGGTGATAATGTGGAGATAACTTATCCAGTGATATCACTTCTCCAGTTTCTATATTATTCTATGGTGCAAACGCACTAATATGTCTCCAACTTTCTTAGTACATAGGCTTTATATAGAGTAACATAGGAACTGCAGAAGTGATATGACTGGAGAAGTCATTCCTCATATCACCTCTTTGTCATTCCTTAGTGAATAACCACCCTTGAGTCACTGATTATGGATCCCCATAGTAAGTGATAGGAACATCACCATCTGGTGACCAGAATGGAAAATAGCAGTTAAATAAAGAAAAAGCAACAACAGACATCTCAGCTGTAATGATTTTTGAATAAAAATTTGTAGCCGGGGGAATATTTTTACCTTACTCAGCATGAAAAATCTTACAATGTATATTTTTCATTAAAAAAAGTTTATACTACTATGCGACCCCTCTGGCACTCAAAGGGTTAACCCTCCTTTGAGCTACAATTCATTCTATTGCAAAGCTAATATAAAAATCAATCTCTTAAATGAAGCAATATAATAAACACCTCCCCATGAGTCACAATTATTGAGCTCTGGCAAGCAATATAAACTGCTGCAATTACTCTGTTCCAAATATCTTGTTATAAAATCTTCAAATACTATAGTTAGTTTTTAAGATCCTTGGAGATAGAATTTCTATCTATAGCTTCAATATACTTGCTGCTCCTGTTTAACTCATAATACCTTTTATACATCCTCTTTGTGGTGTTATCTTATTTTGTATGTGCAGCTTACATTGTCCTCTCTACATAAAGTTATATATATGTAACATTATTGCAAATTAGAAGGAAGTGGAGCCCATTTCCTTATGTTATATTGTATTTTATAGCACATTTGCTGCACATTACATCTGTGTATGTCTTTCTTAATAACATCTGACAGATCATTTCCTTTAGAATATTGTTCCCTTGACTTAAAAAAAGGCTATAAAGTAATCTTATAACTAATGGGAACCAAAATAAATTCCATACAGTTTTGTAATAAAAACATTTAGGTGGGCTATTTTGCACTGTTATTTTAGCAGGATGTGTATTGATTCAGCACTATGAAGTTACCATTGTCAAACAAGAATTATATCTTGCAACAGGGTAATACTAAATTATATCCTTACCATGACATATAGGTATTGTGATGCTTAACTCTTTAAGGACCAGTGGGCTGTTCAGATCATTGCTTTGCAATGAGTGGTAGTGTACACCCTTCTAATCCATATGTCAAACATTTAACACATATACACACAAAGATTGTGCTGCACTCATTCAATGTGCCTTATGCACAAAAACGTAACATAAACATAAACCAGGGGAACAAAGAAAAATTCTCATTGATTGAAATGGGGCTTTTAACACATTGGGAGAGATGCACTAAGGCGTGATAAAGAGGTAATAACATGGATATAATTTCTCCAGTGATATTACTTCTCCAATTCCTATGTTATTCTATGGAGCCTAAGTACTAAGATCCCCAAAGTTAGATAAATCTTAGTGCATTGGCTCCAAAAATAACATAGGAGCTGCACAAGAACTACACTGGTGCCAAATTCAACAAAGGAATGTCTAAAAAGAGACAGGGGATTTTATTATGTAATAAATAAAAGTGAAGTTTTATACTAATTTGCTGAGTGCTCAGCTATTCGGAGTGGAGTCTTGTCTGAAAGTTCCCATTTTGCAAGACCCAGAACAGGGGGGAGATGCACTAAGGGGTGATAAAGTGGAGATGACTTCTCCAGTGAGATCACCTTCCAGTTCCTATGTTATTCTATGGAGCGTATGCACTAAGATTTCTCAAGTGGGAGAGATCATAGTACATGGACTCTATACAATAACAGCAACTGGAGAAGTGATCTCACTTGAGAACTTATCTCCTCATTATCAATTTTTTATCATACTTTACTGCATCTCCCCCCCAGGTGTTTTATTCCCTGTTTTTTGTGTCATTTTAACCAGATTACAGAAACACTGATCATGTGATGTCAGAAAAAAAGAAGAGCAGGTGTATAAGTATATTTATAAAATCAAAGTGGATTTATTCTGGAGTAAAACAATTGTACCATAAGGAGGTGCGGCATAAAATGTCCAAATTCTTGAATGCTAGGGAGGTCTCCATTGTATTGCTTCACACTTCACCCTGATATAAAAGTATATATTTTGTGCTTCTAGGATGCATTTTAGAGCATGACTGATGTTAATCACCCTTTTTAAAACTTCCAGTTTAGTTATTAATATTTAGTTTATAGTTTTGTCTCTTTCCCCAGGGTTGGCTCCTTCAGTTCAGAAGTAACTGACATGGTCAATCATCTGTATGGCTCAGATCAAGGAAGATATCACTAAGCCATTTTACTGTGTTCTGCACAAGCACATTGCTGTGATGGTACATTATCCTACCCTTAAATTAACAAAATAAGATCAGC
Organism: Rhinophrynus dorsalis; assembly: GCA_037306005.1. Lineage (NCBI taxonomy): Eukaryota > Metazoa > Chordata > Amphibia > Anura > Rhinophrynidae > Rhinophrynus > Rhinophrynus dorsalis. Next base: position 395,513,352 of record CM074718.1, read on the forward strand.
TTATATAAACACACCTCACTCAGTATTTCCCAATAAAGTGAGGATGCTACCAATGTGAATTTAAATATGATATAGATATATGCTCAAAAGTGAACAAACCAAAGGGTAGTACAGCAGTAGTCTACTCCTAAACTTAGAGCAGTGGACGCAGCAAAATATTAACCTTACTAGTTGAACAGTCCGTTACACGGGCCACAGTGCCACTGCCACCTGGTTGCGGGCAGTCACGTGCAGTGGAGACTGCCCGCGCCACGGCTGATACAGAGCTGGACGCTCCTTCAGTGCGCCCAGCTTTGTATCAGCCGCGGCGCGGGCAATCTCTACTGCGCATGACTGCAGCGCGCGCAGCAGTGTCTACTGCGCATGTCGTGGCGTTACACACGATTTAGCAAATTATTATATAGGATGTATCTGCAGTTTAGTATGCCACCAGTGACAATGTGCGCAAAGAAAACCTTAACCTGATTATATCTCATTCTAAGATTTACACAATTCAGAGCTGCATTTACTATAGATCCATTTATTATTTAATTGGTCACCACTGAAATAACAACACAGGGCCATATGCACAAAGAGAGTGGATCTGTTCTGGGGAAACCAACAATAACAATTTTGAAAATTCCCATTGAATGAAATAGTACTTTACCCCTTGAATGCAGATCACCAGCACATTCTGAAGAAATGCATTGGAGATCTCACTAGTATTCAACTGGTTTAAAGCTCAGTTTAAAAACTGGCAATTTTTAATGGTCCCCGATGGTACAACTGCTTTGCCCCAGAATTACTTCACTATTTTTCTGTGCAAAATGCCCCAAATTCTGCCACCCATGTGGCTATATCACAGAAAAATATATATTGGACAAAGAATCCTATATCATATTAAAAGAGAACTTATACCTCGTATAATAATCCCCTCTTACCTTACTATGGCCAGTAAATTCTAATGGCCCCTGTGACTTTTGACCTTGCTCTGTCATTAAATAGATGACATGTTTAGTCAGTTCTGGATGTCATGTGCATGTATATGGATATGACAGTTGCTGGCAATTTTTCCAAACTGAAGAAAGCAGAGTGCATGCATCCACTTAACCTTTTAAGCACCAGATGGTGTATGCAAAATGTGACACGAGTTTGGGTCCTTGCTAGGAACTATCACATTTGCCTCTATGGACAAGAAATTCAGGACTAGCTGAAGATGTTATTTCTTGAACAAAGGTACAAGTGCCTTTAGGGTTGTAGGACAAATTATGGTAAGTGGGAGGGATGTAATATGTAGGAGGTGTTAATGCTTTGGATACATCTCTGGCATTCGAAGGGTTAGGAGTTTATCTTCTCTATTCTTGTATTTTCTCTCTGTAGCTGCCATGTGCAATATATTCATACACAGAGAGGGAAAGGTCTGGCTCCCCTGTTGTCCTTGGACTATAATACTTCCAGTGGCTGACTAAGAAAAAAGGAGTATTATAGTTCAACTACAGCTAGAGAGTCACATGTTGTAGACCTACAATACCTAGGAACAATCAGTTATATTACTGATTATTAAACACTAAGATAAAGAGCAGTTTGCCATTTCAAAGTGTATATTTTATGTTGTCTTGCTCCAGGCTCATGACTTATGAATACTGTGCTCACTGTAAATTATGGAAAAATGTAGCATCATCCATTGTCAATGCATCTGCTCTAAATATTACTCGTTGGTATTTTGTTTGCTACTGGCATCTTGCATGTGTCCTTTTAAAGCAAGATAAACTTGACTGTGTTCATTCCCAGGGCTCAGCTATTCAACTAAACATACTTAATATAGCAGCAATAAAAATAACCTTACACATTTTATATTAGAATGTCTGAGCAAATCAAATGAAATGTGGTATTCTATCCATTCTGAACAACATCCACTAAAATTAATTTAAAGCAGATCAACATTAAAAGGGATATTTACTGAAGGAATTTTAATTATATGTGCCTTTTTCCAAAATTAACAAAAAGAAATGCAAATATTTAACCTACATAAAGGTTTTAGGACCAGATGGGTATAAAGAGCATTATGAAGCAATGTGTTACACACCTCTCTGGTCCTTAAAGGGTCAAAATCGCTAAGGTCAAAAGAAAACTGGTATAATTCTGGAGCAGATCAACTCTATCATATTGGAGAAATAAGAATCCCAATTAACTTAAAATGGGATTTTAACCAATGGAGTAATTGAAGCAACCAAGGCATGCTTTCACTATACACTAACCTCAAACATTCACTACATTTGTATGTTTTTTTACTTGCTCTGTCAAATGATATAGAAACTAACCCCAGAGCTCAAACCTCAACTTCACTTTTAAAAAAGGACTTTCTCTTGTCCATTGCAGTATACTCTCCAAAATGGGTGAATTAAAATATGGTGTTATACATACAAACCCAATATTCTTATTCTTACTGAATCCTGGCAGAGACCTAAAATGCCTGATACTGCTATTCACACTCCAGCATACTCATGCTTTAGGAGACTGATTAAGGCGAGACAGTGGCATAATCATATACACACAAGAGTCTATAAACTTTATGCTTTTTAAATTACTCTTGTAACTCTATCACACATTTATGCATTGATGGCAAAATTGTTCTTCCCTCCTCAAAACAAAATCATATTTGTTGGCATCTACTAACCACCTAATTTGTCATCACAGTCCTCTTGTACAAATCCTGCCTCCTCAATGAGATTGCCACACAAAACAAGAAAAGAGAGCTGTTGGTTCTTTGAGACTTAAAGGGATAGTAATACTTGCAAATTACTAATCCCCATATGGTAGCTTTGTTAAAAAGAAATTTATTGCCCCCAGTGTCATCTCTCAAACCCTTATGGTGTGAGAGATGATAGCGCTCAAAATTCCCCCTTCTCCCCCCCTTCCCTGACTGAACGCTGACTGCAGGGGAAGCTATTGTACGACAGTCTTATGTGCATCAGGCGGCTCTGCAGCTGAGCCGAGATCGCGTTTATAAAAAATAATTATTTCACTTAAACAGTTTTCTTCATGTGCTTGGTTTGCATCCCTGCAGTCAGAGTTCAGAGTTCAGTCAGGTAAGGGGGAGGGAGGGTGGAACTTTGAGCGCTATCATCTCTCAAACCATAAGGGTTTGAGAGATAACACTGAGGACAATAAGTTTCTTTTTAACCCCTTACTGCCCGAGGACGTACATGTATGTCGCGACCGGATGTCCCAGATGGACAGAGGACGTATATGTACGACCCGGAAGTCATTTAATATAATGAAGAAAAAAAGTTTGGCGGGCATTAAGTGCTGTCCACGTGCGGCCGGTCACTAAGGGGTTAACAAAGCTACAACATGGGGATTAGTAATTTGCAAGTATTACTATCCCTTTAAGTGTTAATTGGCTGGAGTCCAGTAACGAAAGATTCTGTTCATTGTTTAAGACCTTGAACTTACTACAACTATCTACTTTCCTGCTCTAATAAATCAAAAAAGATCCAACCGTGCTCTGCTGGTGTGGATCCTTTCATCTTGCCCAAGCAGAATACAAGACTCTGGCATACTGGCAAATAAATTTAGTGGCCACTCCATAGTGTACTGTGTTCACAAAATAAAGACAATCAAATCATGTCCCAAAGTCACAGTTATTAATAATTTAGGAAATTTAACCTTCAGTCTTTCCTAAGTGATCTAAGAAATTGCCCTTGGTATAGAATAAACTTAATACCTGACCTAGACTCAGCAACTGACTTTTTTTTACTATGAATTCTTGCAAATTTGCAATAACCATGTCCCATAAGGAAGGTTAGGGTAAGGGGGCCCATCTAACCTGGCTCTCTGCAGACCTACTTGAGAAATACAGTTTTAGAGATGCCTTATGGATAAAATTGAAACAATCTGGCTGCACATATGATTACACTGTTTACAGACAATTGTGGAATACCTGCACAAAGCAAATAAAACTAGCCAAAGCACAATATTTAATAATAACTTGATAGGTAACTTATCAAAACCAGTAAATATCTGAAACATTATTAAAATATCTACACACCCCCAACCATCCTCATCCATCAACTATACAAATAGGCAATGAAGCAATACAATGCTCCATATCAATACTTAATGCATTCAACCATCTACTTCATTGGATGTGCCACCTGCCTGATTACACAAAATAATAGTAATTCTGAAGTATAAAAAGTGCATTGAACAGTTTATGTCACCTTCAACCTTTCAACTTGGTCTGACAATTCTAGTGAATTCAATCTCATGCCAGTAACCTATAGTGAGATACATAACCATCTCCTCAACCTAAAAGTGAAATCTCAATCTAGCCCTGACAAACTACCAGTAATGTTACTACAGCTCAGTGCCTCTGTCACTGCCCATCCTATTCCATCCCTAATTCATGGCTTCTTGTCATTCAAGTATATGAAGTATATGTCCAAAGCCTGGTAAATGCCTGCAGTCGTTTCTATCCACAAAAGTGGTGATAAAATTTGGTATCAAATTACAGAACACTATTCTCACTCCTCACATTATCTAACATCCTGGAAAAATATATCCACGTATATAAAAGTATAAAAGTATTATCGATTGTCCAGCTTTTTCATCCAGCTTCAATCAGACTTTTGTCCAAATCACTTTCAACAGTCATAGCCCTCCTCAAAGTATGCAATGACATTCAGACGGGCATGGAAATGGTGAACTCACTGGAGCTATTTTCCTAGAATTTTGTAAAGACCTTTGATACAGTAGATCATACTATTCTGATAAACTCAAAAGCTCAGGATTGGAAAATCATTCTCTAAACTGGTTCCTATCCTATTTATTAGACAAAACACTGTATGTGTTTATTGATGACAATATTTCCCTATCGCTTAAAGTAACAAGTTGGGCTCCCATAGGCTCCATTCTTGGTCCTCTATTTTCTCTATTTAGAAATGATCTGCCCAAGGTTTGTAAAACATCTTCTGTGCACATGTTTGCAGATGACACTAGAATCTACTCTAAAAATCCAACCATATTATAACTTGAGGCAGTATTACAGGATGATTTCTCTGAAGTTGAAAGAAGGATAGCTAAAAACAAACTGTTCTTAAAGGGATAGTAATACTTTATTATTATTATCTCCCATATTGTAGATATTTGCAAAATAATTTAATAGCCCCCAGGTTCAGCTCTAAGACCTTTATGGTTTGAGAGATAAGCGAAGGCAAAGTTCCCCCCTCCCTCCCCCTTCCCTGAAGTCAGCATTGTACTGACTGCACAGATATACAGTTTGACTTTCATCAGGCGGCTCTGCAGCACACCCACGATCGTGTTAGTAAAAAAGAATTATTCTTGCAAACCAAGCACATGTAGAACGTTTCAGTGAAATAATTATTTTTCACTAACAGGATCTCGGCTCAGCTGCAGAGCCACACGCCTGTCGTACGACAGACTTCCCCTGCAGACAGGGGATAAAAATAATAATATTTTTCTTTGTTTATGTAAATATGTTACTGTTTAATGTAAAAATTCTCTAGGATATACTTGAAAACGAGTGAACTCTCGATGTATTCTTCCTGGCAAAACATTTTCTAAATATATACAAAAAAAAAAAAAAAAAAAAAATAATAATAATAAAAAAAAAAATATATATATATATATATATATATATATATATATATATATATATATTTATTTATATCTCTATATCTTTATATATAGCCTAAATGCATCACAAGCTTTCTTTTAATGGTACTAAGGGCAATGCACAAATAGAATTCATAGCTAAAAAAGCACAGTCAACTGCTTTTGTTCTCTGCACCTGTCTATGTATAAAGCACCAAGGATCTGGTAGTATGGGAGTGTATCAGCATCTCTGGGTGTACCATTTCTCTTTGTATTGGAGCAGGCTATGTATAGCAGAGCAAAATGCCTCCCTTTACATACACCAGCTTTGGGGGGTGGCATCAATGGGTTTCTTGTATAGAATTTATGAACTGACAAAGTTACGTGTACTAATTTCATCTGTATATGCTCACAGGAACAGGTATTGGATTAGTGAAAGTATATATATATATATATATATATATATATATATATCACGTTAAAGAGTAATAAAAATAAAAACAACAATACAGTTATTACAACGACAGTTAATGACCTACAGCAGCCTTACACTAGACTAAAACTACAATGAAGCTCCTGTTAGAGTGTTAACCCTTTGAGTGCAAGAGGGGTATGGAACGCATTGCAGAGCACATATGTATCAATGTGTCATTAAAAAGTAAATATTATGTAGATTATTGGAATTCTACTGCCTGGGATGTCTTTCAGAATCTTGTTCTGTGTTCTCTGTTTTGTCTCTGTTTCTGGTAATTTTGATACATACATCTCTAAGGACCACTGTTGCATTATCTGGGTGTTTATTTTTTATCTGCTCCACTTATCTTTAATTTCTGTCACTATTTTGTTTAACCCCTTAAGGACTGTGTGACATGCCAGGACTGTCACTGTTTTTCTCCCATAAGGACCGGTTATGGTCCTGACACGTCACATACTTTTTACTTACAGCACTCCTGCGGGACAGCTGTAAGTAAAAACAGGTCTGAAACTGACCTCTCCAAGACTGGAGTAGTTTCTCTCAGATCCCTGCTCGGCACACTGGTGCACGTGACATGTACCGGTGCATTGGCAAGGATCAAAGCGGTCCTTAAGTGAAGGTAACTTCCCTGGTCCTCAAGGGGTTAATAACTAAAAGCAAGTCAGTCACAAATGTCTTTGTAACCTATGTTTCATTGTTGATACATATGTCACAAAGTGTCATCCAAAGAGGGAAGTGGCATCATCAAAAGTGGGTGATGAATAAAATTAAAATATTAACCCTTTGAGTGCCAAAGGGTAACGCATTGCTTTACATTGCGTTCCATACCCCACTGGGACTCAAAGAGTTAAGGACCTTATGCAGAATGCAAAAAGATGAGCAATTCTAAAACAAATCAACTGTACTAAGTGGGGAAATAAAAATACCTGTTGATTTAAAAGGTTTTTTATCTCATAGAATGAGGTCTCTAACATATTAATTTGCGGTGCATTGTATGCTTCTCTAGTATTCAAGGGGTTAGTTTAACCCCTCTTGCCCACTGACGTGCCAGGACAGTCACGGCTGTGGATCTATCACATATAGAGAAGTAATGAATGAATGAATTAATATGTCTATTCATTTAGCGCCACAAGTGTATGCAAACTTTACAATTTTAGGGTTTATACAATACAGGGTTACAGGCGCTTTGTAGAGTGAAAAATTGGGTGCAAGGTCCCTGCCCGAAAGCTTACAATCTAAAGTAATGCTCATTAGTTAGAGAAGTTAGTGAAAAAGTTTAACATATTACTCATTTTTAAAAAGAAAAACGTTATATGCGCAAAAATTAATGTTTAAAAAGTGCCCTGCAGCCTACTTCCGCTTGCCACAGATTACCACACACAGGCTGCTCCCATCCCACTACCCAGCATCCTCTGATGACGGAGGCTGTCTGTCTCTAAGCTGGAGCAATCTTATTGACTAGATATCGATCTCTGCCAATGAGATCAATGCAGCTTAGAGAAAGAAAGCCGGAGGATGCTGGGTAGTGGGACGGGAGCAGAGGCAGTGCTGCAAGCTGGAAGTAGACTGCTGGGCACATTTTAAACATTAATTTTTGCACAGATAATGTTTTTTTTTTTTTTTAAATGAGTAACATGTTAAACTTTTTCTCTAAATGCTCCAACTAATGAGCATTACTTCTCTATATGTGATAGATCCACTTTAAGGACCAGTGATGGTCCTGGCATGTCACATACTTTTTACTCACAGTTCTCCTGCAGGAGCATTGTGAGTAAAAGGGGGGACTGAAATTGGTCGGTCCAAGACCGGAGCAATCTCTTTCAGTCCCCCGTTCGGCATGCTGGCACACGTGATCAGTCACGTGGCACGGCACGTCAAACTTTCCTATCTGGTCCTTAAAGGACCACACACTTTGGGACCGCTGGTCCTCAAGGGATTAAAGTGCCTTTAATATCAATGAGAACACAGGGAGTTTTTTGTCTTCTATGGTACAGTTGGCATGCTCCATAACCGCTTATTGAAAAGAAGAAGTAGTTTTTAACCTCCACTGGAACTCAAAGGGTTAATGTGAATAAAATGGTGGCAGTTTGTAGTGTACAAAATAATATTACTGACAATTTTATGATTGCAAAAAGTAGATTTAACTTTAAGAACAAAAATCTTGTAAGTTCAAGAAGAGTGTAAAATTCAACAATGACTTTTCTGGATTGCCTCCAACTGGTTAACATTGAAGAGAAATAAGGTTTATTCTTTTGTCATGGATCATAGAATCATTGTATTATTCTCCATACACCTGTCACTGATTAAAATAGATTTGGTGTCAAACCATTTCCATAAATACTTTCCTATGGTACATAAACACAAGGCAAGACAAGCTGCACCTCAACTGGGCTTCTGTCCAGGTGTCACAACATTTCAAGTCCGGCAGATCTGTATATAGTAAATCTTTCCATTATTTCCTGCATGCACCAATACATTTATAAATGCAATAGTATAACATTTAAAATGAGGCTCATTAAGATTTTAGATGGCAAGATATTTTCTATTGGCCTTATGTATTGCCAAGAAATGAAATAAAAACCAGTTGTCATCACATGTTACAGGCACATATAGGACACAGATATGGCTGCATGTGTTCAACCAATTATAGTCTGCTTATGTTTAACCCCTTGGATGTTAGAGATGTCTAATGTATTGCCGCAAAAGGATAAATTTTTTTCAGAGCAGGTTAAGAACAGTCAGAGTGCAGGATGGATGCTGCTATTTGCTGATGAGCACAACAGAAAAAGCAGAGATTTGCATGTTTCATTTTAAAGGGATAGTAATACTTCAAAATTACTATCCCTTATATTGAAGCCCTTAAAGGGATAGTAATACTTAAAATGTAAAAAAAAATATGTTGTAGAGTTTATCCCCCTGAGTAAAACAAGAGTACTCCCAATGCTGAAAGGTGTTTCATTCAAAAGTTATTAATTTTCAAAGTTGAATTTTTTTAGGTGCAATATCACAGTGGCCTGAAATTGTACAGTGGCGCTGTTGCTACACCATCCTATGGAGATTTATGGTCAACTGACCAGAGCTGTCCATAGGATCGTGTAGCAACAGCGTCACTCTACAATTTCAGGCCACTGTGATATTGCACCTAAAAAATTCAACTTTGAAAATTAATAACTTTTGAATGAAACACCTTTCAGCAGTGGGAGTACCCTTGTTTAACTCAGGGGGATAAATCCTACAACATATTTTTTTTTACACTTAAAGTATTACTATCCCTTTAAAAACTGAATTAAATGCCACCAGTGGCATCTCTCAAACCTTTATGGTTTAAGAGATAGCTGCTTTTAAATTTCGCAGGGGAGAGGCAGGGGAGAGCGAAGTTTAAAAGTGGCTATCTCTTAAACCATAAAGGTTTGAGAGATGCTGCTGAGGGCATTTAATTCAGTTTTTAAAGGGCTTCAATATAAGGGATAGTAATTTTGAAGTATTACTATCTCTTTAATCACATAATCCAGGGATAGTCCACCAGTGCCACTCCAGTTTTTGTTGAGCTACAACTCTTTTCATCTTCAGCCAGTCAATAGACAGCTGAAGATGAAAGAAGTCCAAAAGCCCAACCGCAGCTGGTGGGCCACATGTTGATCATTCTTGACTTAAACCTCTATGTTGTGTAATTTCTGTGTAGGACCTTCATATATTGTATTAATTTGCAACAGTGACAGTTTATTCTAATTATTTCTTTTGAAAATATTTTATCAGAAAGAATCCATTGAGATTTCTATTGTTTTCAAGAATGTCCTGGAAAGCTTTTACAGTAAGAAGTTACTGTGAGTATTTTACTGTATTTACACAACAGAGAAACAATAACAATATAAACACATAAAAATATATACACAGTTACACATTGTTTTTAGAAACAAAGAAGCAGTTATGTTTTGGGATTTTAGACTGAGAGAAGATCTATTTTGTTCCCAAGTAGGTTATTCCAGGCTTTCAGAGCTCTGAAGGAGAAGGCTGATCGATCTGTTTCTTATTTGCAGTGTGGGATACTCAGTGGAGCAGAGGTTATGGTTAGTATAGAAAGATGGAGTGAGCATACTTCTCAGGTAGTCTGATAGCTTTCTAGGGAGTGCTTATAATCCAGTCAAGAACAGTGAAGGGAATATCTAAATTGGATTGTTAGCCACTTTAGTTTTTTAATCATATCAGAATGATGGGTAGTGTAATTACATTGGAGGACAAAGCAACATTATGAATTATACAGTGTTGAGTTTACCAATAGTGTTCAATTTTCATATGAAAAAATTAAATTAGCAAATGAAGACAAATCCAATTATTTACAAACTCCTGCTGGGAGACCACAAATCTTTAATTCTCTTTTTCCTCTGTTAGGTTCTTCTGAACACTGCTTTGCAATGTGACCTCATTCACATAGGACCAATTTTCTGAAAACAAAAGTGCAGAAGGGAAAAATCTAAAATTGAATTCTATCCCTACTAATAAAAAATGCACTCACAGTCATCAAAGGTGTTATCAGCCCATTAACCTTCTCATTTTCCTTTTGTCTCAGTATTATGCACCATAGTTCTTCTGCTTCAGCTATCCACCACTGTCTGTCTTCTACAAGTACCACTCCAGTAATCAGTCAAATAGCTATCCAAATGATTGTTACTGAAACAATCCAATATTGCCAACTCTATTCCATCACTTAGTAGATTTCACAGTTTTCGATGTCCTCTGATGTATAAAATTGTTTTCCTTAAGTACGCAGGAAGCTTCACAGAAAACATGACCAGGAAGGACTATCCCATCAAAAATATGTCTGTAGAGTCTCTACTTGCTAATTACCCTACTTTGTCAAGGGTTATGAGGGCCCCCTAATAAGGCTCCCTAATATAGTTTCCCAATAATTAAAAAGATTGCAATAAAAAAATTGATCAATGATTTAAACGGAAATACTGCAAACATCAACTTGATCCATTAACACAACTCCCTAATGACCCAAGAGCTTTCTTCCATACCAAAAACATTATTACACTATGTTGAAGAATATAGGGTCCAACTTGATTTATTCCAGAGATAAATACATAAATAAATAAATAAATACTAAACAGGGCCAAAACCAACATTAAATATCAAGGTGAATATTTTTTTTTAAATTGAATAAATAATAAGCCTAATTCTTTTGACACAATTTTCAGCCAAGACTGACCCACTGATATATAGGTATATTTCAAAACTCAATATGAATACAAAAGAGTCATAAATAGAGTAAATAAAATATTCCAAATCAATATCAGTATCGAGGTCTTCTGGTGTGAGGGAGCTGAGCTCATATACCCAGTAAGTTTCCAAATGCCTCAACCTCATTAACCTATCTACCCCTATTATATCTGCTAGAACTACATCCCCATAGTTTACGACTGGCATTAGCATCTGTTGCACAATATGACTGTTATGTGTTTCTCTAAGGGTTATAGAAGATATTCATACAAAGGAGAAGCTTTGATAACCGTACCTATTTTGCCACAAAATTAGCAGTAGGCAGAGTCTAGAAGTACATTACACTCTTGATTATTTTTAAACTTTGATGCAACATATGAAAAATAACATGACCTTATGGCACTTTGGTATCTTGTCTCTTCTTCCATCTTACACCATGTATGTGATATTTCTGGTTTATATTAGGCTGTGGGAAGTGCACATAGTGCATAGTGTAGGTATACTAAATGAAGCATTCCATTCTTCCATTCCAAGGCAAAACTCCCCAAGTTAATTTGAGTGCTTTTAGAGCAGAGTTGATAGTGTTATGCTATTCAACCGTCTAGTCATCCTCTCCCCAAGCACTTGAAACCCTCTTTCATTCAGGTGCAATCTATCCCTACTATAGAGAAAAAAATCCATCAAGGGTGGCAGGGTTTTCCTTATTCTTCACAGTAAGAAGATTGTCCCTTGCTGTGAGCTGTCTGGTCAAGGGACCAGATTCCACATCTGAGGGGAACTGGCTTACACTAGGTAAAAGGGGTGGGAAGGGGATACTTTATCATTCAATTACTCTTGAACTACAGCTCTGACAGTATTGATATAATACTCTCCATGGCCCAAATACTATGAAGATTAATTGGAGCTGTTGTTTTTGAGAAACATTACATCCCTTTAAAGCCTTGGATCTAGGGAGATCTCCAAAGCATTAATACACAATGGTTTGGAGACCCTTCTAGCATCAAAGGGGTTAATGGATATGCTAATTCAAAATCTCAGACATCACTGTTCCACATGAGGAAACACTTTAAGGATGCAGACAAATCATAGATCTTACTTTGTTATTTTCTAACTGCATAGTTGTGGCTAACACCGACGCATTACAGTGCTTTGTCTCTTAAGATCTTAGTTTTCACAGCTCTGTATTACATATAGCTCTAATCTGGTTATTAGACTTGTTCTTCAAGTAACTTGACATGGAAAATGTTATCTGAGTAGAGAAATCAAAACTTTACGATGGTTGTGATGTATATACCATAACTCATGCCATTCTGCTGAAGAAGCCTCTTATTGTATTTCTTGTTTGGAACAACACATTTCTTTATAATATATTTACAGTTAATTATCTGTAACGATGTAGTCTTATTTCTCAAACAAATAGATATAGCCTGAGTTGCTCTAATATCTCATGCAGATAGTAAGCCATTGTGGTGTTGAATTTCCTTAGAGAGGGAGGAGCTGAGAAGGTTAACCCTTTAAGGACTAGAAGGCTCTGCAACTATGGTCCTTACAGAGTTAACAGTGTAATTTTGAAAAGAAGACAGTGAGGCTGATTTACTAGGAAAAAGTGGAGAATTCAAACAAAACAAACATTAATTAAAAACTCTTGGATGCTAGAAAATGTATGCACTGGATATCTCGCCAGCATTCAAAGAGTTAAACGTATAATTTAAATTAATGAGAATTTTAATTGCTTGCTTTGGAGTGGTTGGTTTGTGACAGAATTTGTCCACGTTATTTAGTATACCAGCCTCAGTAACTGAAACAAAGAAGACTTATTTGTTTCCTATACCAGCTGCTTATGACCTTAGTCAAGTCACTTCATCTGTGACATAAAACTTACAATAGAATCCCAATCTATGAATGGCATGTCAATAGCAAAAAATATTTTTTCTGTCCTGATATACCAATATTTATATTAGTATGAGACAAACCCGTTGGTGAATAGCAATATAAATATGTGTGGGAAAATTCTTAACCCTCTAAGCATCAGTGCGGTGCTCAAAGTATTAAGAAGCAATATGTTGCACACCTCCCTGGTACTTAAAGGGTTAGGTCCAATTCATATGGGAGACACCAACACCAATATTGCCTGTCAGTGACAAGCATGCTGCATCTTTATTGCTTTTACATAGGGTTGAACTAGATGGACGCAAGTCTTTTTTCAACCTAAATTACTATGTTAAATTACTATGTATTAAAGATTGAGTGATGAAAGTCTACATGTCAGCCTATGGGCCACCAGAGGACCATTCACATGAGCCTTGATGAAAGATTTGATGCTCTTCGCAGTCTCCAGTGAACAGCTGAATCATTTAGGTGCCAGCCATTAATATTGGTTGGCACTCTCATAGGCTAGCCATCAGACACTGTCCTCCTGAGTCTGTATCTGTGTTTCAATACAGGAGCAGGTATATGAAATGACGCAACTGACAGATCTGTAGCAGGGGGCTGTTACACTTCTGTGCCAGGTTTTGAGTAAAATGCACTTGATTACAGCACAATTACATATAGGGCATATGCATCAAAATAAAAGCTTAGCAAATCAGATGTAGAAAAACTACAACTTACATACCAAAATAGGTGCCATTAAATCAATACTGTATTTCTTGGTACGTAAGGTGCAGCTCTTTTTTGTAGTAAACGTTTGTGGTGATACATATATCCCACTGTCCAGCAGCCCAACAAAATAAACCATTTCTATTTTTATTGAGCCCAAAAACTATGGCTGAACTCTAAATAACCCATCTTTTATGATATCCTATTCTATAAAATGGGTTTGAAAGCTGTTTTTTCCAACCTGCAAATAAGTACAAACATAGCCATCTGCAGTTAAGCCACCTGGATCTGACAAGCAACTTCCACTGATTTGCATATGTCTTTGTTTACATAATACAGGAAGTTATAGATTAATGGGAAATCTCATGGCCAATACATTTGGCTACATTTGTATATAGTAGTTAGCTAACGAAAAGGAATCTTGACTAAACAAGGTTGTGATTAGGAAGCACATATTGGTGATGGTAAGTAAAACATAGCTCTGGGATATAAAATGAAAACAATTTTACTCATAACTTTGTGCATTTTATCTCAGTCTAAAGTATTCTTACACCACTAGTAAACAAACATTTGCCTAGGACCATATGAGGCCTTTAGAGGCTTTTTCTGCATGTCCTCCGTCTGTTCACTGGTGAAACAGGAAGGAGATCATTTTGCTTTACCAGATCATACACACTCCCTATTTTCATTCCAAAATCACACAACCTGTTTCTTTTGCCTAAGAGAAGACTTCCCTGTAAAGCACATTGTAAAGCAATGTGCTGGAGACCTCTTTTTAGACAAGGGATTACTCTAATTTTTCCAGATCTGTTTACAATTTTTAACCATATTGTGCTGACCTTTGATGTACTTGAGGGCCATATGTGGCCTTTGGGGTGTGAATCAAATTGCATTAAATTTGCTTATACCATATTACATTTAATAAAGTTGATAATTTACATTTAAAGCACCTGGGCTTGATGGTATACACCAAGGGTACTTAAGCAACTTAGTTCAGTAATAGCAAGGTCATTATACACAATTTTATTATTAGTAGGAGCCAGCATGATTATATGAAAAATAGATCATGTTAGACTAAATTACTTGCATTTTATGAAAGGCACTAATTTGGACAAGGGAACTGCCGTTGATGTAGTATATTTGGATTTTGCAAAAGTCTTTGATATAGTGCAGTGTTTCTCTTGCCCTCAGGACCCACTAACAGGCCAGGACTTAGGGATTTCTCTGCTAGAGCACAGGTGTGGGGATCAGGGGCTCATTCACATTGATTAACTCACCTGTGCTCTGACAAGGAGATCATCAAATCCTGGCCTGTTAGAGGGTCCTGAGGACAGGAGTTGAGAAACACTGATATAGTGCCATACAACAGATTACTGCATAAATTAAAAGGCTTCAGTTTGGGTGGTGATGTCTGTATATGGATTAAAAACTGCATACATTTTAATCACAGAGAGTTGTTGTCAACAGAACCTTTTCAACTTGGTCTAAAGTTGTAAGTGGGGTGCCACAGGGTTCAGTCCTGTGCCCAATGCTTTTTAATTTGTTTATTAATGATCTACACACAATAAACATGACTCAAGATGTATTTAGAGCTGCAGATTTATTTGACAACAGAATTGAGAGATAAAAAGAATTGGACACTGTCCCTTTAAATCTAGGGCTATGAACATACCACTGCATAGAGATCATTTCCACTCTATCTAGTCCCAGTTGTTGTACAAAAATAAAACCAATAACCTTTATTGTTGAATTATTAAAAGCAACTTAAGTATGCATCCCTCACAATAATAATCATTTTTGAGATGGGAAGATTTAAAAAACTAGCAACCTTGCTCACAAGTGCTTAGTGTAAGTTTAGGGTTATGTTCGTAGTGACTGCTTAATTGCCTTGCAGTGCTGAAGTCCCACTCTTTATTAGTGTTTCATCTAGATCCAAGATGTTGCTATTTAATCCATAAATATTATATCAGTATCTAGGCATATATAGTTGGCTTTATAGATGTGCTACATAGGGTATAGTGGTTAATACTGTGTATCACATATTTATTGTGCCTATCCTATAAATTCAGTGATGGCACAACTTCCGTGAGTTAGATAAAAAGATTGTTTACATATGTATACTATCAATGATTACAGTCTCACGAGTCTATTACCCCTTCTAATGTAAAGAGGCACTATCTAATTGTGAGCCTGATGTGCTTATAGCAGTCCTCAGCATCATAGGTTAGTGTTAGAGTGTGAAATATTTGGTCTCATGAGCGGTCAAGAAGTGTTTTTGTAAATTTAACCATAACTGCTTAGTGTTATTGGTTGAAGTATCAGGTCTGCTTAGTGAGCAATCTTCCAAGCCTACTAATGTTCCGCTCAGATACTATGTGGGCGCATTTCTGCCTCATAGCATCAGAACATACGAGCAGTTTGAAATGGGTCAATTTTTATTTAAAAGTTATTATTGCTAAAGCATCTCTAGCATCTCTAACCTAACATAAATTTCCCCCCACTGCACTATTGCCCTACGCATTTCACCCTGTGGCTTCCTCAGAGGCAAATGACCTGATACTTAAACCAATAACATTGAGCAGTTACTAATAATTAAACACTTCTTGATGACTAATGAAACCAAGTATTTTGCACTCTAACACTATCCTATGATGTTGAGGACTGCTATAAGCACATCAGGCTCACAATTAGATAGTGCCTCTTTATGTTAGTTGGGTTAATAGACTCTTGAGACTGGAATCATTGGTCGATGAATGTATACATATGTAAACAACCTTTTTATGTAACTCACAGAAGTTTTGCTATCACAGAATTTATAGGATAGCCACAATAATTATATGATACTCAATATCAACTACTATACCCTATGAAACTGAAACACATCTATAGAGTATACTATATATGCCTAGATACTGATATAACATATCTCCCAACATTTCAAATGGCCAAAGAGGGACACTTTCTTTTAGGTGGTGTTGTTGGCAGCGTGGCTGGTGGACAGAGCATTGTCATTTCATGACCTTCTGATACCTCTTTGTGTAACTGAATAAATGATTTGGAGCAAGAACAAAGCATTTTATTTAGACAGACTAATTTATAAATAGATATACTGAAGTTTAAACAAACATTAATATGAATCGTATTGCTGTGGAGCATTGTGATACACATATATACACCACTTACAGTCTGATCTCCTAAAAAGAGGGACATCAGGGTGGGAAAGAGGGACAGAGGGATTTGGGTCTCAAAGAGGGACTGTCCCTCTTAAAGAGGGACACTTGCAAGGTATGATATAATATCAATGGATTAAATAGCAACATCTTGGATCTAGATGAAACACTAATAAAGAGTGGGACTTCAGCACTGCAAGGCAATTAAGCATAAGCAGTCACTATGAACATAAGTAGCACTTCTGAGCAAGGTTGCTCGTTTTTTAAATGTTGCCATCTCAAAAATCACTATTATTGTGAGCGATATATACTTCAGTTGTTTTTAATAATTCAACAATAAAGGTTTTTGGTTTCATTTTTGTACAACAACTGGGACCAGACAGAGCTGAACTGATCTCAGTGCAGTGGTGTGTTCATAGCCCTAGATTTAAAGGGAGAGTGTCCAATTCCACAGCAATTCTTTTTCTCTCTCAATAATATTAATGATCTAGAAGTGAGAATTGAAACTAGTGTCTCAATCTTTGCTGATGAAACTAAACTGTGTTAGGAAATACATACAGAGCTGGAGGTGTTTTCTCTGCAGAAGGATTTAGAAAAACTGACTGAGTGGCAGATGAAATTTAATGTAGATAAGTGTATGGTTGTGCATTTGAACTTTAGAAACAAACGTGCTACATATACATTAAATGGGAAACAACTTGGGGAATCCTCATTAGAGAAATATTTAGGAATACTGATAGATAATAGACTTCAAAGCAGTGTGCAGAGTCACTCAGCTGCTGCAGGAGCAAATAAGTTATTATCCTGCATAAAAAGAGGTACAGATGCACGGCATACAAATATCATTCTACCTCTATATAAATCTGTTGTAAGGACTCATCTAGAATATGAACTCTTCAATGAATAATTTACTCAAAGAGCTGTTCTAAGAATGAGAGGTCATCCATTCAGGCTAGAGGAAAGGTGCTTTCGACTAAACCAACAGCAGGGATTTTTTACAGTAAGGGGCAGGGCCGGCGCCACCTATAGGTGAGGTAGGCGCCGGCCTAGGGGTAACACGTACTGGGGCACGGGCATGCAGCGGAGAAGAGCTGTGCCGGTACCCACCACACCAGAACGCAACACAGTCAGGTCTGTGTTGCTACTGCGCTCCCTCATCGTGGTCGCTCTTTAGTAATGCAGAGCGCGCTGGGAGTCATGATCTCCTGGCGCACTCTGCATTACTGAAGAGAAGACGGCGCGGGAGCTATAGGTATGTGATGGGGGGGCAAGTTGGAGCTGATGGGGTGCAAAGTGGAGCTGGTGGGGGCAAGTTGGAGCTGAGGGGGCATAGTGGAGCTGCCGGGGGCAAGTTGGAGCAGATGGGGGGCAAAGTGGAGTTGATAGGGGCAAGTTGGAGCTGAGGGGACATAGTGGAGCTGCTGGGCACAAGTTGGAGCAGATGGGGGCAAAGTGGAGCTGGTTGGGGAAAGTTGGAGCTGATGGGGGGCAAAGTGGAGCTGGGGGGCAAGTTGGAGCTGATGGGGCATAGTGGAGCTGCTCGGTGCAAGTTGGAGTGGATGGGGGGCAAAGTGGAGCTGATAGGGGTAAGTTGGAGCTGAGGGGGCATAGTGGAGCTGCTGGGCGCAAGTTGGAGCAGATGGGGGGCAAGTTGGAGCTGGTGGGGCATAGTGGAGCTGCTGGGCACAAGATGGAGCGGATGGGGGGGCAAGTTGGAGCTGGTGGGGCATAGTGGAGCTGCTGGGCACAAGATGGAGCGGATGGGGGGGTAAAGTGGGGCTGATAGGGGCAAGTTGGAGCTGAGGGGCATAGTGGAGCTGCTGGGCACAAGTTGGAGTGGTTGGGGGTCAAGTTGGAGCTGGTGGGGCAAGTTGGAGCTGATGGGGAGCAAAGTGGAGCTGGAGGGCAAGTTGGAGCTGATAGGGGCAAGTTGAAGCTGAGGGGGCAAAGTGGAGCTGATAGGAGGGCAAGTTGCAGCTGATAGGGCCAAAGTGGAGCGATTGGGGGCAAAGTGGAGCTGGTGGGGCAAGTTGGAGCTAGTGTAGGCAAGGTGGAGCTGATAGGGGGCAAAGTGGAGCTGGTGGGGGGCATCTCTTACAGGCATCTACAGACCAGGGGCAGACTGGCCCAGGGGGCAGAGAAAGGACAATCATGAATATTGTAATATATTAGTAGGTGGGGTATTATGGGGTGGGACACAAGGGGCGGAGCCACATGGGTGGCAAAATTAGGTTTTGCTTAGGGTGGCAAAAATCCTTGCACCAGCCCTGATAAGGGGGCTACACGTATGGAATTCTTTGCCTCGGGATACTGTGCTTGCAGACACTCTAACTGCTTTCAAAAAAGTAATGGATACCTATCTAGCACAAAACAATATTGAGAATTATGACAGTTGACTTCAAAGTAGATAGTGTGTTGATCCAAGGAACTGACTGCCATTTGGAGTCAGGAAGGATTTTTTTTTATCCATTTGGGGCTTAACTGGAAATGGTTTCAATGAGTTTTTTTTGCCTTCCACTGTATCAACAGGGGTGATCTGACATGGGCTAGACTTGATGGACGCATGTATTTTTTCAGCCTCATCAACTATGATAAGCATGAAAAAACATGCAAGTCACTGCATTAGATAATCAAATAATTTATAAATTATTTATAGATGGATTGCGAGATGAATACGCCTTTTCTTCTGTGTATTATTGCCTAAATATTGTGGTGGTTGAATAAAGTATTGTCGCAACCTGCAAGGAATTTATTCATCTGAAAACAAACCACTCTTTTTTTTTTGCAAGGCCAGGAATGAAAATGAGTGTTGTAACAAGACAAGATTTCACATTAATAAAGCTATATGTCATTGATATTGCTCCACCAAAAAAACCACAAGAGAGAGGCAGTTGCTTGACTAATATTTTGCAAGGGGAATATTAGTATCTGTAGAACAGTGAGTCATGGAAGAACATGGAATCAAAATTAAAATGTATTAACAGTACTTTACCAACAGTAATGTTATAAAGCATATTTTTCAGCCTCTATAGACCGTACAACATATGGAGGAATATATGAATATGATTCCACATCAGACCAGGCCTGGAATCAACTTTCTAGCCCTATGCCTTCTAACACCAATAAACTAATGCCAAAAATTCACCCATTAATACTGTTGGTACCAAGGGAAGGACAATAGGGTAGAGTATAGGCATTTTAGTCTATTACTTTCCTCTACGCCTTGTTTGTCATCATATATTAAGCAAGGTAACAAGAAATGGTTTAACTTTATGTCATTTTCCTATGTAGACTATAGCACGGGTTTAAGGTATTTGTTGGCAATATAGCCTTAACGATTGCAGAATATGTGCTTAAAGTTTGCAGAGAATGCCCCTAAATGCAGCCACTGGCACTGCAGGCAACACAGGGGAGCTGAACTAGAGTTGATCCATATATTTGCCAGATGTGTACATTTCCCTCAGACCACTTTAAAGTCTGTGTTCAAATGGGTATGTGCTAAAACGACTTGTAAAAAGATTCTAGCACCAATTTCTTAGAGATATACCTGTCTAATGACTATTTACTACTTATGTTGAGAATGTCCCTTGTAGACATCTTAAACCAAGGGTAAGACAATGGGAAAGGTCATGGGCTTTCTGTGTGTTCCTTTCATCTGTGCCATATTTAACACTATTCAATAACAAGATGATGTTGTTATGTTATAGGGGAAGCATGTGGGGATTTTTCTTATTAACACCTTGAGGACCAAAAAAGGTGTGCACACATTCAGAAACAATACTTTGAAAAATTGCTGTTCCTTGAAAGGTTAAAGTCTTAATGATGACGATGAAGCTTGTGTGCCGGTATTCAGTAAACTGTTCATATGCTCTTGTGCAAACCCAGAAGTGCAGGTGTACGAAGTATGGCGTCAACATCCCAGAGAAGATAGTTACCTGTGCCTACAGTTTCAAACATTCCTATCAAAGTATCGTTAGGATTCAGGTCATCGCTGTCCCCTTAAATGCTAGAGATCTCTCCAGCACATTGCTATCCATTGCTATGGAGAAACATCTAACTTTCAATTAATTAATTGAGGAGTAGAGGGCATTGTCTCTGTTTAGGTTCTTTTTTTTTTAATTAAAACTGACAATAGTCTTTATTTTTTATAAAACATTGCATCACTCACTAATTAGAGTACATCTACCCATTCATCATGTTAATTATAACTTCCATAATTATAGTTCTACAGGTAAAACAAGAACAGACTGCGATTGGAAACAGCATATAAAGTCTAGTGTGGAATTTTAGATATTTTGGAATAATCCAACTATATGAAATAAATAAATCAGGTGATGTACATCATTAGTTAATAGCAGCAGAATAATGCTCTTGATATCATGGAATTAAAAAAAAAAAAACAACATAATTTGGGGAAAGCTGTGTGAAGGTGAAAGGAGACTATCTTTGATGGAAACCTTTCAAATTCCAGTGATATTCTTTGGGCATACTGGGGAGAATGTACCAATCAGATTCCATGTAATTACAGATTCCAGAATTAGTGTTTTGTCACTGTGCCTGTCTAACATCAAATTGCTAAGCTACGTATTCCAATAATTTTCCCTTAATGCTGCTTGCACCATACGGAGGACTATGGGGCAGTCTTTGGGTATTCTGATACTTTCTTTCCTCTACTCCTTACTCAGATCAATGTACTAAGTAAGGAGTGTAGGAAATGGCATATGTATATGTGCCCTGACCTGTAATGCCCATACACTACCCCACTGCCCTACCCTTGGTGCAAGTGATATGAATAGAATATTTTTTTTAGTGTAAATAGCTTAGCACATAGGCAATAGGCAGCAAAAAAACCACAGCTCCAGCTATTTTATTGTAGAACCATATTAATACACCGCACATTTATCTTATCAAAAGTACATAATTGATCATGGAATTTATCCAAAAAAGCTTATCTGCACAGAAACAGATGAAACTGTTGATTTATTTAAAATGAATAATAAAATACATGACATTTAATAATAATGTTCCACAACAAACATTAATATTGTACACAGAAAGGGAAAACATAACAGCCGGTGTAATTTCACACTTTCCATTTCCTAGGTTAGACAGCTCTATTAATGGTTCCATTGAGCTTATCTTTTTATGTTCCATTACTTTTTTGTTTTCACAAACAGCTGGTGGTAGAAAGCTGACAAATGCATTCACAATGTGAAGATACTAAATAGTAATATGATTCTCCAGATCGAGTCACAGAGCACAAAGATAAATTATTTTCAAGAGACACATTTCTACCTATAGAATATTACTGCTTATTTATCATTCAGTAGAATTTTAATTGATTGAAGCAAAGAAGATTGAAAAGTAAATAGTGAGTGAGGGCATACAGCAATTTAACAACCCAAAAAGTTGAGTTCACAATGAAAAAGCATTAGACCTTAGAGTAGGAGGTGGGAATATGGCTCTCTGTTGCTCCTGCCTGACTACAAGTCCCATCTTCTTCTGCCAACCAGTGGCTAATGGGAGATGATGTGAGTTGCAGTCTGGCAGCTGCTGGATGGACTCACATCTCCCAGTCCTGCCTTAGAATACTCAGTGACTTGGACACAACATCATATTACATGTTTTACTTATGAAACTGAACCAGTGTCGCATAACAAATAGATTCTGTCAGGGGAGCTGCTTGACACTGGCTGAGGGGGCTAAAGACTCAGTTTTATTGCTTAAAGAACTGGGCATTGTTGCCAACTAAAAGCATGTAATGGTGCTAATCGCCCTACCAGTTGGACTTGTCCCAAGGCCCAGTTCTTTTGGGAATCTAGCAACTCCTCTGGTTCTGATTGTATGCACAGGTTCTACCATGATTATGATTGGCATGGAAGATGAGAACATATAAATGCAAATTTACCTGAAACTTTCTATACTGCTTAAAGTTCTACAAGGGTGATGTGTAGGTGCTAGCAGGACTTCTCAAGTCAGGGCTATTAAGTCAACAGTAGAGTTTTTCCTGAGTTAAAATAGATTATACTGTAATTTTAATTATATCTGTTTTAGAGTTAGCTTGCAGATTATCCTAGACTTCTGTCACGGCAGTAATAACGATACTGGAGTCGGTACTATTTTACCAGAGTTTATTAAGAAACACACACACAGACAAAAGTACAGAAAAGTACAATGCAACACGGTTGGCAGCAATACTGTTCTTCCGAAGACAAGGAACTGAGCCCCAAAGATAGCAAGGAAGGACTTGACTCAGGTCCGCACCGGAGATCCACTACCGGTCCGCAATTTCCCGGCCAACTGTGTGAAACGCCCGACAGGTCCGCACCTGCACTAACCAAGGTAGGAACGCCCAACAGGTCCGCACCTGTACAACCAAGGTAGGAATCGCCCGACAGGTCCGCACCTGTACCACAAGAAACCAGGATCGAGAGGTCACTAGAGCTACCAAGGTGCCCAACGGCTATCCCCTGGAGCGTTTGTATGCTGGTTGCGCAGTTGACAACCGCAGGCCAACCAAGGTAGATAGCGATATACAAGAAATGAGCTATAGGTCTGATCCCAGGGGTAACGGGACCAACCAGCGTAACGCACAGAACGGGAAATCAGGTCAAGCCAAACGTCAGCACCAGAACGGATAGTCAGCCAGGCCCGGGTCATACACAAAGAGGGTAGTCTACCAGAGCCGCAGATTATGCACCAGAATGGTTGTCAGACAAGCCAAAATCATTCACAGAGCGGATAGTCAGAACAAGCCAATGGTCATAACCAGAACAGATAGTCAGTACTACAACCTCACTGGACACCACGAAAGGGCAACTGAGAGTAGTGTCCAGTGGTTTATAAGGAGCAGCCCCCAGGAAGAGGAGGAGACAAAAAAGGTGTGCCTGTCTCTTTAAATACAGACACGCGTCTAGCTGGACGCGCGCCAAGGCACACTGAGAGCCCGCCGGAAGAGGCTGCATCGGGCTGCAGGAAGGAACGGACCGCACGCTGCAGAGGCAAAAGCTGGCGAACCAGCAGGTAAGGTAGCGGTCGGCTCGGCAGCCGCCGCTACTGTGACAGTACCACCCCCTTAAGGGTCCCTCCTGCGAGGATCGGGGCGAGGTTTGTCTGGAAAGCGGGAATGAAACCTACGAATCAGTCTGGATGCGTGCATATCTCTGGAGGGAACCCAAGAGCGCTCCTCCGGACCATAGCCCCTCCAGTGCACCAAATATTGTAAACTCCCCCTTACCCTCCTGGAATCCAGTATACTTTGCACCTCGAATTCAGCATGGTCCCCCACCTGAATGGGAGCCGGGGGACTAGAGGCAGAAGTAAACCGGTTACAGGTTAAAGGTTTCAATAGCGACACATGAAAAACATTATGAATGCGCATGGTAGCGGGTAGCTGTAATGCGTATGCCACAGGGTTGACCCTCCGAATAATGCGAAATGGACCAACAAACCGGGGAGCCAATTTGTTGCAGGGAACCTGGAGGTTAAGATTCCGGGATGATAGCCATACCCTATCTCCAACCTGAAAGGAGGGTGCGGGTAGTCGCCTACGGTCGGCCTGCCGTTTATGTCGTTGCATAGAACCATGTAGGGTATGCTGTACCTGTACCCAAGAGGAGCGGAGAGCCCGTAAATGCTCATCCAGAGCCGGAATAGGTTGTGCCTCAAAGGTCTCCGGGAGAACAGAGGGTTGGAACCCATAATTTATCAAAAACGGAGAACTCTGGGTAGAGGAGTTGATGGCACAATTCCTGGCAAATTCCGCCCAGGGTAACAAAGTAGCCCAGTTGTCATGGTGGTGGATTATATAACAACGGAGTAATTGTTCCAGGCCCTGGTTAGACCGTTCGGCGGCACCATTAGATTGAGGGTGGTAGGCAGAAGAGAAGGCAAGTTGAATCCCCAATTGCGTGCAAAAACATCTCCAGAATCGGGACACAAACTGGCTCCCACGGTCGGAAACAATCACATTAGGAATGCCATGTAAACGGAAGACCTCTTTAGCAAATATCTCCGCCAACTGTTGGGCAGAAGGCAACCCCTTCAAAGGTACAAAATGCGCCATCTTGGAGAATCTGTCCACCACCATCAGGATCACCGTATGGCCCAGGGATGCGGGAAGGTCAACCATAAAATCTATGGACAGATGAGACCATGGGCGATCCCCATTGGGAATGGGTTGAAGGAGACCCACAGGTAGGCTACGTGGGGATTTATTCTGAGCACAGGTCTGACAGGCTGCCACGAAGGCTGCGCAATCTTTCCTCAAGCTGGGCCACCAAAATAATCGGGAAATGGACCAGATCAACTGATCGCGTCCATTGTGGCCAGCGGTTTTGGAGGTATGGAAAATTTCCAACAGTCTGGTGCGCAGTGGAACTGGTACAAAACATCTCCCACCGGGTTTCTCTGCAGGAGCCAAACCCTGGGAAGCCAAAATCTCCTCACCCAGAGGAGACGTAATACTAGCACGAATGTAAGCCAGAATACGATCGGCTGGAATAATCGGGGCGGGAGGGGGTTCCTCCTCAGAATTAGAACAATATTGACGGGATAAGGCGTCTGCCCGAATGTTCTTAGAGCCCGGGAGATACGAGACAATGAAGTTAAATCTGGACAGAAACAATGCCCATCTGGCTTGGCGGGCAGACAGACGTTTAGCCTCAGACAAATAAGTTAAGTTCTTGTGATCCATGAGGATCAAGATCGGAGTACTAGTTCCCTCCAGCAGGTAACGCCATTCCTTCAATGCCAATATAATGGCCAGCAGTTCTCTATCACCAATCTCGTACAGCCCTTCCGCCTTAGACAATTTCTTGGAAAAGTATCCACAAGGAAGCAACGCCTTCCCAGGAGTCGAGCGCTGGGACAGGAGGGCGCCTACTCCCGTCTCAGATGCGTCGACCTCCAGTGTGAAGGGCAGGGCGGGATTAGGGTGCACTAAGATAGGGGCCTTGGCAAAGGCGGATTTCAGAGTCTCGAATGCCCCAATGGCTCTGGGAGACCACCTGGAAGCGTCTGATCCCTTACAAGTGAGATCCGTGAGAGGTTTTACTATCGAGGAGAAGTTTTTAATAAACCTACGATAGTAGTTAGCAAAGCCCAAAAAGTGTTGGAGGGCTTTCAACCCCACTGGACGAGGCCATTGTATGATGGCAGATAGTTTCTGTGGGTCCATAGCAAACCCCGAGGCAGATATCACGTAGCCCAAAAAAGTGACCTGGGATTTATGGAATTCACATTTCTCGAGCTTACAGTAGAGACCATTCTCTCTCAGACGCTGTAAAACCCTTGACACATCTGTGAAATGTGTCTCAATAGATGGCGAGTGTATGAGTATATCATCCAGGTATACCACAACCGAACTTTGCAACAAGTCTCTGAGGACATCATTGATCAACTCCTGGAAGACAGCCGGGGCATTGCACAATCCAAAAGGCATCACTAAATACTCATAGTGCCCACTACGGGTATTAAAAGCTGTCTTCCATTCGTCACCAATCTTGATACGGATAAGGTTATAGGCCGCCCTCAAATCGAGTTTAGTAAATACCTTGGACCCTTTTAATCTGTCAAACAATTCGGTTATCAGGGGTATCGGATAGGCATTCTTGGTTACCAGCTTATTTAGACCACGGTAATCAATACAGGGACGCAGTTCCCCATCCTTCTTTTTGACAAAAAAGAAACCTGCACCTGCCGGTGAAGAGGACTTACGGATTATGCCTCTCGCAAGAGCATCAGCAACATATTCCTCCATAACCCTTGTCTCCTCAGCAGAAAGTGGATAAACACGGCCCCTAGGAGGAATAGTACCAGGAATCAAGTTAATTTCGCAGTCATAGGCCCTGTGAGGAGGCACTGCCCCAGCTTGACCCTTGTCAAACACATCACGAAAAGCTGTGTACTCCTCTGGTAGACCAGGAGAGGACGTACAGAATAGTCTCGTAGGGTGGGCCAGACAGGAACTAGTACAACTGGAAGCCCAGGAGATTATGTCACAGGTCCCCCAGTCTATCCTGGGGTTATGCTTCTGCAGCCATGGATATCCCAAAACAATGGCGTAATGTGGAGACTGAATAACCTGGAACTGAATAGTTTCTGAATGTAGGGCTCCTACACGCAGGGTTAAGGGTAGAGTCTCATGAGTGATGTGGGAGGGTTTAAGGGGCCTCCCATCAATGGCCTCAATGGCCAAAGGAGACTCGCGGTTCTGCAAAGGGATGCCATGTCTTTCAGCAAATTCAGAGTCAATAAAGTGACCTGCCGCCCCTGAATCGATCAATGCGGCGGCAATTACGGAGCAGTTGCCCCAAGACAGTAAGATCTCGAGGATAGGTTTACCCTTCCCCTCCTCCGGGGACTGAGATATTCCACCCAAGATCTGTCCCCGACAGGACCTTAGGTACGGGCGTTTCCCGGCCGTACAGGGCAGGATTTTAACAAATGGCCGGCTTTACCACAATACAAGCAAAGACCCTCCCTTCGTCGGAAGGCTCTCTCTTCCCCTGAAAGACGAGTCGCTCCCAACTGCATAGGCTCACTGTCCCCAGAGACAAAGCCAGGAGGTGTGGGAGGCGTGGGAGGACTGGGTGGGTAAGTAAAGCTGGGAGCCAGGCGAGATGGAGGTCTACGCAGACGCTCCCTGAAGGAAGGTCTCTCCCTGATCCTTGTATCAATCAGGATAGTAAATGATATGAATTCGTCTAAGTCTCTGGGTAACTCACGGGCCGCAATTTCGTCTTTGACTAGGTCGCATAGGCCCTGAGAGAATGCCGCTACTAGAGCCTCATTGTTCCACCCAACCTCAGCTGCCAGGGTATGGAATTCAATCGCATATTCGGCTACTGTACGAGTACCCTGGCGTATCGTCATGAGGTGCTTGGCAGCCGATGCCTTGCGACCGGGCATGTCGAAGACTTTACGGAAGGCATCCACAAAAGCCAGGAAATCATACACAATCGGTTTGTCAGTCTCCCATAATGGATTGGCCCAAGCTAAAGCCTTGCCCGAGAGTAGAGAAATGAGAAATCCAACTCTACTACGATCGTTAGGAAAAGCCTGTGGAACCATTTCCATAAATATGCCTACTTGGTTCAAGAACCCACGACACAGAGCTGGGTCTCCCTCATAACGTTGAGGAGTAGGAGCATGCCATGAGGAACCCCTGATCACACTTGCATCAGGGTTGGCTGAAGCTATCGGTGCCGGGTTGGCAACTGGGGAGGCCACCGACTGACCGGCTGGGCGGTCGAGATGAGCAGTACGGTTCAGCAGGGTTTGCAAGGCCAACGTCATTTGATCCATACGCTGCTCTTGAACCTCCATTCTGGCTAGGAGGTCTTGGTTAGAAGGGTTGCTAGTACCGTCCGTAGTCATGGCCCTTTCGTACTGTCACGGCAGTAATAACGATACTGGAGTCGGTACTATTTTACCAGAGTTTATTAACAAACACACACACAGGCAAAAGTACAGAAAAGTACAATGCAACACGGTTGGCAGCAATACTGTTCTTCCGAAGACAAGGAACTGAGCCCCAAAGATAGCAAGGAAGGACTTGACTCAGGTCCGCACCGGAGATCCACTACCGGTCCGCAATTTCCCGGCCAACTGTGTGAAACGCCCGACAGGTCCGCACCTGCACTAACCAAGGTAGGAACGCCCAACAGGTCCGCACCTGTACAACCAAGGTAGGAATCGCCCGACAGGTCCGCACCTGTACCACAAGAAACCAGGATCGAGAGGTCACTAGAGCTACCAAGGTGCCCAACGGCTATCCCCTGGAGCGTTTGTATGCTGGTTGCGCAGTTGACAACCGCAGGCCAACCAAGGTAGATAGCGATATACAAGAAATGAGCTATAGGTCTGATCCCAGGGGTAACGGGACCAACCAGCGTAACGCACAGAACGGGAAATCAGGTCAAGCCAAACGTCAGCACCAGAACGGATAGTCAGCCAGGCCCGGGTCATACACAAAGAGGGTAGTCTACCAGAGCCGCAGATTATGCACCAGAATGGTTGTCAGACAAGCCAAAATCATTCACAGAGCGGATAGTCAGAACAAGCCAATGGTCATAACCAGAACAGATAGTCAGTACTACAACCTCACTGGACACCACGAAAGGGCAACTGAGAGTAGTGTCCAGTGGTTTATAAGGAGCAGCCCCCAGGAAGAGGAGGAGACAAAAAAGGTGTGCCTGTCTCTTTAAATACAGACACGCGTCTAGCTGGACGCGCGCCAAGGCACACTGAGAGCCTGCCGGAAGAGGCTGCGTCGGGCTGCAGGAAGGAACGGACCGCACGCTGCAGAGGCAAAAGCTGGCGAACCAGCAGGTAAGGTAGTGGTCGGCTCGGCAGCCGCCGCTACTGTGACAACTTCAAGGCTGCATGTTTTTTGTGTATTGGAACTATATGGATGTATCCTGATCCATTCCTGTCCTGTCTCTTTACAGGTATTTCTTCTTGTCACTAATCATTTACAACACATGGTTTTGCTCTTGTGCAATTGGCTCTGATTGGGCCCATTTGGCTAACATCACATCTGCCTCTATAAAAATCTACTTCTCAAGCAGGGCATCTGCTTGCAGGGCTTCTCAAGTCAGGGCTATTAAGTCAACAGTAGAGTTTTTCCTGAGTTTGCCTGAGCTTGAACTGAGGAAACACCTGATTACATCTGACACAGGAAGATTTCAATTTTCAACAGAACTACAGCCTTGAAAGCCTGTCTGAAGATAAAGAACCAACTCTGGAGTTTTGGGATCACTATTTCTAAGCACTTCATTTCATCTGCTAGGGATTTCAGCTGATCTCCAACCCCAAGCACAGGACAAAGTGGGAGGAATCAACTTACCATTCATCCACTCCAGGAATTTTGAACATCTCATCAGTGTAGTTTTAATCAGATCTGGCTTCAACTGAATCTACGGATCGTCTGGTCTGGTCTGGAAGGAAAAACTTTACTACACTTCATCTAGACAACTGAAGCTATCTGCCTGCAAGTCACTGATCACTCATATCACCAATTTCTCACCCATTTGAACTTATATTGTCATTAAACAATGCATCTATTAATTTTCTTATTATTGTTTCTGCCATCTCAACTGTGCAAAATATCAAAATCCCTCAGCCCTTCCACCTGCTCATCAATCTCTATATCTCCATCCCTCTTACACTCTCTAATAATTTGTTCTCATGAGCTGTTCTGTTACCTCAGCTCTTTATATCCATCTCCCCTGTCCCTCTCCTGGTAGCCATGATTTACAGGCCGCCAAGCAACCCTTCCTCATTTCTCTCTGAATTTGAAACTTGGCTGTCTGTGTTTCTGTCCTCAGACACTCCTTCGTTACTCCTTGGCGACTTCAACCTACACGCCGATGATGCATCCTCATCTAGTGCTTCCCGATTTCTATCTCTAACCTTGTCCTTTGGCCTTCAACAGTGGACTGCTGCCAGCACTCACAGGGAAGGTCACTGGCTAGATCTAGTTTTCACCAGAAACTGTTCAGTCTCTGATTTCACAATCTCCCCATTCCTACTCTCTTATCATCATCTTATCTCCTTCACACTATCTCACACACCTTCCCCTGACCTCCCCAAATCACCCTTCCTAACCAGGAACCTACACTCAGTCAAACTACCAGACCTGGCATCAACTGTGCAGACTTCCCTCTCTTCTCTCTGTCCTATGGCTACTACTACTAACACAGACACTCTGGTCCATGAATATAACATCTCATTAATGTCCTCCTTGGACCTGCATGCTCCCCTCCAAAGTCGACACTCCCGCCCCAGGAATCCCAGACCCTGGCTAAATTCAACAACCCGACAACCCACATGCTACGCACCTACTGTTGAGCTGCAGAACTTCTCTGGTGAAAGTCTCATTCTGTTGCCGACTTCCACTATTATAAATTCATGTTATCCTGTTTTCACATAGCTCTCACCAAGACTAAACAGAAATACTTCTCTAACCTCATCACTACCCTCAAATCTAACCCACTTGACTTCTTCAAAATCTTTGATTCTCTTCTCAATCCCCCAACCTTGAACTGCTCCTCCTTCTCCAATACTCCACAGGACTTTGCTGACTTCTTCAAAAATAAGGTACAGTCCATTCAACAATCTATACCCTCTACATCCTCTCCTCCTATGCCCCGATTCCTAGTCCACCCCGAGCAACCCTCAGCTCATTCTCCCCAACAACAGAGGAGGAGGTATCTCTTTTACTATCCTCCTCTCCACCCACTACCTGCCCCTTGGATCCTATGCCCTCTCACCTGGTTAAGGCTCTTGCAACTACTCTTGCTCCCAGCCTTACTAATATCTTTAACTCATCTCTTTCTACTGGAACTTTTCCATCCTCATTCAAACATGCAATAGTCAGACCTATACTCATAAAACCCTCACTCGACCCCACCTGTTTTTCAAAATACCGTCCAGTTTCACTCCTCCCCTTTATATCTAAGATCTTAGAATGCCTTGTATTCTCTCTCTTTTCTCAATTCAAGCTGTCTTCTTGACCCTTTGCAGTCAGGTTTCCGTTCCAACTATTCCACTGAGACAGCCCTAACAAAAATTACTAATGACCTATACACAGCAAGGGACAAAGGACAATTCAGTATACTAATCCTACTTGATCTATCTGCTGCTTTTGACACTGTTGACAATGCACTCCTACTGGACACACTGCACACCCTTGGCATGAATGGATTTCCTCCTATCTCTCTAAACGTACTTTCAGTGTTTCTTTTGCCAATGCTTTCTCATCTCCTCATGACCTCTCAGTAGGTGTACCTCAGGGATCAATCTTGGGACCACTTCTCTTTTCCCTCTACACCATTTCACTTGGTGACTTCATCTCATCTCTTGGATTTAATTACCATCTGTATGCTGATGACACACTAATCTATCTCTCTGTCCCTGACCTCACTCCAGCTGTGCAGTCTCAAATCACTCAATGCCTCTCAGCCATTTCATCATGGATGGCCCAACGCCACCTAAAACCTAATATGGCTAAGACAGAGCTGGTGGTATTCCCTCCTAAAATCCATCCACCAACCCCCTTCTCCATCACAATAGAAAACTGTGCTATACATTCAGTACAAAGCACACTGTGTAGGGGTCATACTTGATTCTAAATTAACCTTCTCCCCCCATATCCAAGCTGTCTCTAGAAAATGCTGCTTCTTCCTAAAAAATATTGCAAAACTATGTCCTTTGCTTTGGATGTCAACGGCAAAAACACTATCCCAGGCACTCATTCTCTCTAGACTTGACTACTGCAACATTCTACTCTCTGGTCTTCCTGCTTCTCATCTCTCTCCACTTCAATCTGTTAACAATTCAGCCACAAGAATCACCACATTTGCTCCCAGATACCTTCCCTCTCATCTCCTCCTGAAGTCCTTCAATTGGCTACCTATAAAGTATTGAATTTCTTACAAGATTCTCCTCCTCTCCTGTAAGTCTCTGTTCTTCAGCACCCTCTTACATTTCTGCTCTTATCTCCTGCTACACCCCTTCCCATCCCCTATGGTCTTCTCAAGGGTTCTTCCTGTCCTCTCTACACAACTCGAACTATCTTTTGACTACAAGCTTTCTCAGTGGCTGCCCCACGACTCTAGAACGCCCTCCGTATCACAATTTGCCAATCATCCTCACTCATCACTTTCAAGTATCTCCTCAAAACCCACTTGCTCAGGGAGGTATCTCAATACCAATATCCTACTCTTGCACACAGATAGTCACATCAGAATTCTTCTGCACTTCTTTCACCACACCTTGTACTTGCACTTATAATCCTCCCATACTGTCTCTGTTTCTCATCATGACTTCTAATTTGATTGTAAGCTCCTTGGGGCAGGCTCCCTTTCCCAGTTTATGATTCCCTTGCTGCACGTTCCCCTACAAATAATGCAATGATGACACTCAAGCTTAATGCTCTTAATCCAGTTCTGTAGTTTTGTATTATATTATTTCAAATTTTGTTAACTGCAGTGTACATGTATGGTGCTATATAAATAAAGATACATACATATATGTGTAGAAATAATTATTAGATTAGGGTTCTAAAGCTTACACCTTTTGTACTTCTATTCTCACATCATCACCTTTGAAACAGAAATGTAATCATATCATAGAACTAGGGACTAAAGGCACTGAGGAAGATGTACAAAGAACTAGAGTAACTTTACACCATTTGCCTGCACATGCTATGGGGTAGGAGTAAGGAGCTTGCTTGATGACAGTTGAGTTTGTCCACTGCTATTCACTGTAGCACATACCCTGAAGTACATCCACTGGCATTGGAGGCTAAGTGATGGATATTAAAGATATCCAAGCTTACTTACTTACTTTTTACATATTACACAATATTATTTAATATGACTTTTAAGAAGGCCAAACCCAAAAATGTTAGCTGTGTTTACAGCACAAAGGGTATGCAATTACATTCAGTACACTTTGGCCACTGTGCTGCTGTTTTTTCTCGTCCGCTCCTACATACAGAGCCAATTCCAAAATTCAGGTCTGCATATCCATTAGCATGAGATCACACAGGAGACTTTGTTTCAAGATGTCAAAAAGTCAACTTTGTGGATTGCCCCATAGGAAACAACCATATATATAATGTGAAACCTGTTAGAACAATGCAGCAATGCAGCTCCAAAAAAGTTACCCATGGGAACTATGCATAGAAGCAAAGGATTTGACAGCAAATAACCATTCGGCCCATCTGCATATTTTCCTGCTGTAAAAACCTCAACCTCATTTGGTCCTTGGTCTTGTCTTATGTTCAGGACAGCCTTATGCCTATCCCATGCATGCTTAAATTCTGACACTGTATTTACTTCTACCACTTCTGTTGGTAGGCTATTCCACTCATCTACTACCGTCTCAGTGAAGTAAAACTTTCTTATATTACGTCTACACCTGTGTTCCTCTAGTGTTAGACTATGGCCTCTTGTCCTAACAGTTTTACTCTGAAATGTACTTCCCTCCTGCACTTTGTTGAATCCCTTCATGTATTTGAATGTTTCTATCATATCCCCTGTCTCTCTTCTCTCTTCCAAGCTATACATGTTCAGATCCTTTAGTCTATCCTGATATTTCTTTTCCTGTAAACCAGTCACCATTTTAGTAACCCTTCTCTGAATTTTCTCTAGAGTATCCACCGTAAAATCTTGCATACAGTATGCACAGTTTTGCCCCTCTTCACCTTATGTGAAGTGGGGGGGTGCGTATTATACACGAGAATAAATTGTAGTAAAAAAAAATTCCATTGCCACTGCTTCCCTCCCTCTTCACTCACCCATATCTTCCTCCTCTGTAGTGCAATTTCCTCAGCCTGACAGGATCCCAGTGGGCGGCATGCTTGCATCTGCTGCTCGACTCCAGCATGGCCCTGTCGAGACCTCTTCTTTGTAGCCAATGGTAATGTCTTGTGAGGACCTCAAGGTCCTCGCAGGGCAATACCATAAATCCAATGCTCATAGCACTACCAAACAACCTTCCACCGAGCCCTGGCACACCAGGCTGAGTATTCTTTACCCTCAAGCATATAAAACAAATGCATATTAACCCTTTCACTGCAGAAAGGGTTAAAAAAATATTACAAGAAAGACACACACTGGTACAACTTAAAAGAATGGTAGTCTGTTTCTTGTACTCTTTTTATTAACCCTTTCTGTGCCAAAAGGGTTAATATGCATATGTTTTATCAGGCAGCTTTAGTTTTCATTAATGAGACACCTGGAGGCACACATCTATACTTCGGTATGCTAGCAATAACCTGAATGCTGCGTGTTTGGGTTGAAGTGCCATTTAAAGATGCTACATGAGAATCTAAAACTTATATGCAGGGCGAGATTCTCATGTTGCCATTTTCATGATGGCGACATGCTTGATGCGGCTTCTAGCCACATGCTGTTTAAAATGAGATATTTTAAAAGTGATCCCTTCTAGCACAGGGGGGATTGAAATACATTAATATGCTCTTGGTAATTTTATCCTGAAGGTGACACTGTGAACCACTTATACAGTTCTATCAATAATTATTACCCAGATGAATGCTCCTCCCCTCCCTGTATGTAAAATCTACTTCATTTTAGCAAGAATTGGCAGTCATCCCAAGCTAGGCATTCTGATGTCTGATTAATTGGTTTCAAGTGACAAAAGGACAGAGATAAGAAGCTTATAGTAACTGCAATCAAACAATGGAATGTTTCAATACTTTGAGGGCTGTACAGCTTTCCTTTATTATTACATTGTAGTTGGATCAGACATACTTTGCAGAAGTACACAGTGGGCCTTAAAGGGATAGTAATGCTTAATATGTAAAAACATATATATTGTAGGGATTTTCCTCCTGAGTAAAACAAGGGTTCTCTCACTGCTGAGAGGTGTTTTACTCAATATTTATTGCAGCTCAAACTTGATTTTTTTAGATGAAGTATCTCAGTGGCCTGAAATTGTACAGTGGTGCTGTTGCTACACCATCTTATGGACAGCTCCATATAATGGTATAGCAACAGCACCACTGTAAAAGTTCAGGCCATTGTAATTCTGCACCTAAAAAATTCAAGTTTGAGCTGCAATAACTATTGCATAAAACACCTCTCAGCAGCGGGAGCACCCTTGTTTTACTAAGGAGGATAAACCATGCAATATATATTTTTTTTACATATTAACTCTTACTATCCTTTTAAGCACAGAGGAACACTGGAATAATTATGGGGCAAATCAACTATACCAAAAGGATACAAAAAATTCCCAAAAGTCCCCCTAATTTGAATGGGCCTTTTAAAGGGATAGTAATAACTGAAAAACAATGCAGCTCTTATTGATCCTACTATAAGGTGGGCCATTCTAACACTGAGTTTCAATATTTTCCACTTTGTAGTTCAACAGTAATTCAATGCTCCCTCCCCTTTCATCTACATCACTCTGCCTCTCTCAGCCAGCCGGATGGAGCACAGTGAGGGACAATCTTCAGTAAGCATATGGAAAATCCTGCCCTCCATTGTCGGGGGGGGGGGGCAGGGTTTCCCTTACACTCAATGCTTTAAGACTGTCCGTCCATGCGTGCTGTCTGGTCCCAGGACTGGATTCTACATCTGAGGGGATGTAGCTTACAGGAGGTAACGGGGGCAGGAGAGAGGGATCTTTTAGCATTGAATTACTGCTGAACTACAAAACAGAAAATATTGAAATACAGCGTTACATGGCCTGCGTTATAGGAGGATCAATTGAAGCTGCATTTTTTTCAGCTATTGTTATCCCTTTAACCAGTGAAATGCTAATGTTCCCCAATGCATTGCTGAGCATTAAAGATGATAAAACGCCTATTTAAATCAATGCAATTTTGTGTTTTCCGTTATAATTTATCCATATAGTTGCTTCAGAATTACTCCACCTATCTTTTGTGCGTAAGGCCCACTGCTCATTGCTTTGGCTTGCATATGTGGCTGTGTCTTGATCTAACAAATTGTTACTCTAACGTGGGGAGAATGATACACTAAGATTAAGTGGAGAAATTCTATGCCAACCTGACTGCATGCACCACTGGGGACAGATAAAAATCCACATTGATTTAAATTAGGCTGTTTTAACCAATGGAATGCAAGAGACGTCTTTGAATCTTCATCAGTTTGTTTTGGAATTTTTATTTGTACCCTATTTTGCACTTGTAATTGCCCCAGAATTGCATCAGCCTCCCTGTGACATATTAGGTGTGCATTTTTGTTTCCTAAATACTGATTTGTTGGCACCTTTTAACAATTTCTCAGGTAGCTTTTGCAAGGAACACACTCACTCTCTTGCCTAACCTTCTATACTACTAAAACACATATAATATGTTTTAATACTATGATTGTTTCACAGGCCATTTCTATTTATTCAGCTATTTATTGAAGGATTCTGAGAATGCTGGGGAGGTTGCATGAAGAGTCTAATGTATTTTCCTGCCAAAAATGTGACATCACTCAACACAGCTACTACTGAGTAGAAGTAGAAGCTGTTTAACCAGCTTTTTATGTAAGGTTGGATTTGACCAGACCATCCCAGTCTTATACTGTGCGAGGAAGATGTTAAAACAGCTTTTACTACATGCATTTCTATTCTGTAACACCTGGTGTAAAACATCATGGAGTAGTTGGGAAGATATTCTAAACTGCTAACAGCAATGGTACAGTGGTACGGATGTGTCAAAGGAGGACCGACCATATCAAAGCTTGTGAAAGGTGGAGAAATTCAGTTTCTCCATCTCCACAAAGCTCTTAAATGTGGCATTAACCTTTTGAGAGCCAGAAGGGTATACAGCGCATTGCAAAGCAATGAGTTGCATACCCCTCTGGCACTCGAAGGGTTAAAAGGGCAGCACTACAAAAAAATTAATAGCGTTCACCCTTTTAAAGAACATTAACACCACCTGATAATAAACCACACTTATCTTAATCTAGGCAGCAAATCATTAATGCCACTATCATTTGTGTATTGATTAGGCCTTCAAAATTAACCCCTTAAGGACCAGCGGTCCCGGGGCGTGCCATCCCTTAAGGACCACATAGGAAACTTTGACGTGCCGTCCCATGTGACTGATCACGTGGGGCGGCACGTCAAACAGGGCACTGGAAGAGATCGCTCCGGTCTTGGGGCGATCAACTTCAGTGCCCGGTATTACTCACCGCTCTCCTACAGGAGCGCGGTGAGTAAAAGTACGTGACATGCCAGGACCGTCACTGGTCCTTAAGTGCCGGACCAGCGTGATGGTCCTGCCACGTCAATGGTCCTTAAGGGGTTAATATTTAATTAGTAGTGGATATCATATCCAAGTAGGCAGACAGGATTCTTGGTTATAGGACTCCAGAGGGGTTATGCACTGAGGTGTGATAAAAAGTGGATAAAGAAAAGATTCATTTTCCAGGTCCTATGTTATTCTTTGGAATTTATGAACTCACATCTTTTCAACTTGAGACTTCTTAGTGCATAGGCTTCACTGAATAACATAGGAATTGTAGAGTTGTTCACACGTTTTCGAAACCCCCCCACCCTTTGATTGCCAGAAAGGTATCCACTGCATTGCTCTGCAATGTATTAGTTACCTCTCTGGAACTCAGAGAGTTAAACTCCTCCCACTGAAGTTTATATAGGAAGACTTCATTAAAGGGATAGTAATGTTTCAAAATAAAAGCAGTTCCAAATAATCTTCATAGTATGGGAGAGTGTTATTTCAGTACTGTCAGAATTCTAGTTCAAGAGTAATTGAATGATAAAGTATCCCCCTCCCACCCCTTTTACCTAGTGTAAGCCACCTCCCCTCAGATGAGGAATTTGGCCCTGGACCAGACAGCTCACAGTAAGGGACAATCTTCATACTGTGAGAACAATGAAAACCCTGCCCCCATTGACAGGTTTATGAGGTTTTTCCTTTATACTAATTGAAGATTGTCCCTCTCTACAAGGCATCTGGACACCACCTTTCCGTTCTGAGGGGAGCAGTGCTACATCAGTAAAAGGGGTGGGAGGGGGATATTTTATCATTCAATTACTCTTGAACTATAACTCTGACAGTATTGAAATAACACTCTTCATGGTCCAAATACTATGAAGTTTAATTGGTGCTGCTTTTATTTTGAAACATTACTATCCCTTTAAACTCCTCCCACTGAAGTTTATGTAGGAAGGCTTCATTAACCCCATCGCAACATCTGACTTACCAGGTACGTCCTGCAAAAACTGTCACTTAGTGACAGAGGATGTACCTGGTAAGTCCCGGAATTCATTCGCTAGAATGATGGAAAAAAAAACCCTGTCGTTAAGTGCGTGGCTGGTCAATAAGGGGTTAAGAGGTATTTGGGTCCTGCAATAAATAATCATGCATACCTATGTGGGTATGCTATCCAGAGATAGATAAAATGACCCTATCACCTAAAAACAACGTTGGTTACTTTAAGTTGTACTAGCCATTTTTATTTAGATACTAGTATTTGATTTATTTAGATGAATAGGTTATGCTGACTAAGGCATGGTATGAAGACACTTTCTGTCTTAGCTCTACATTGCCTCCCCATTCAATGACACAACCCAATACATTTCTTACCTCTTACCTCTCCTAGCAGTGAAATGGGTAAATGTCAATACGTGGGTGAGATAATATAGTGCATTAAAGGGATAGAAATACTTAAAATGTAAAAAAAAAAATATGTTGTAGGGTTTATCCTGTTGAGTAAAACAATAATACTCCTACTGCTGAAAGGTGTTTTATTCAAAACTTGCACTTGTTCATATGGGCAATTGCATTCTTGACATGTGCACTGCAACATTCAATCTCTTAGGGCTGCTCATAGCTAAGAGCCAATCATGTCTGCTGGCATCCCATGTGCCTACCCACTGTCACCTGTGACCCCATGAGGAGGTCACTACAGTCTGCACACAGATGGGCATTTGGAC
This sequence comes from Rhinophrynus dorsalis, assembly GCA_037306005.1. Taxonomy (NCBI): domain Eukaryota; kingdom Metazoa; phylum Chordata; class Amphibia; order Anura; family Rhinophrynidae; genus Rhinophrynus; species Rhinophrynus dorsalis. Next base: position 395,552,856 of record CM074718.1, read on the forward strand.
TCAGAGGATGTGTCACTGTATTGCAGTCACCCAGGTGAAATTTTAGTATCACTTTTAACACATTTATTATTCAATGGCCCTGTAATATTAAAGGAGTTAAAGCATGTTTAACTCCTTGGATACTAGAGACATCTTCAGTGCATTGAGTTTCAATGTGTTAGAGACTTAAATGCGTTGCGTACCCCTCTGGCGCTCAAAGAGTTAAATATTTTCAATGGCCCTGAATAAGGTTAAAAGTGTTAAAGCATGTTTAACTCCTTGGATACTAGAGACATCTTCAGTGCATTGAGTTTCAATGTGTTACAGACTTAAATGCGTTGCGTACCCCTCTGGCACTCAAAGGGTTAAATATTTTCAATGGCCCTGAAATGGGTTAAAAGAGTTAAAGCATGTTTAACTCCTTGGATACTAGAGACATCTTCAGTGCATTGAGTTTCAATGTGTTAGAGATTTAAATGCGTTGCGTACCACTCTGGCACTCAAAGGGTTAAATATTTTCAATGACCCTGAAATGGGTTAAAAGAGTTAAAGCATGTTTAACTCCTTGGATACTAGAGACATCTTCAGTGCATTGAGTTTCAATGTGTTAGAGACTTATTTACCACCCATTGGGTAAGAGGAGATTTCAAGGCTCCCACACCAGGTAATGAAGTGTTACAGATTCCAAACGGATGCACAGAATATTTTAGGCATGTGCAGTTTAATATTTGACTGTTTCATTACCCTTCATTAACCTCTTATGCTAGAGATGCCTTGATGCATTGTGAAGTAATGTGTTCAAGGTATATCTAATATTAATTGTTACAAAAGAGGAAAATATATATTTCACATACTGCACTGCTCTGGAACTAAAATATTTTTTTCAAACATTCAGAAAACAAAATTCCCATATAAATGAAAAGGGGAAAGTTTATTTTATATATGGTGCTCCAGAACTGTGCCATTTTTCTTTTGTACGTGTCCCAATTGACATCAAGTGGTTAAAAGCCGCCATTATATTATTGGGAATTTTTGGTGCAATGCAAGAAACGTTTGTATCGGATAAAGACATTTTTGTGCGCAGATAGATTTTGCGCATGTTCTAATCCAGGAAGCTAAATACCGAACGCTTCTTCCATTTTAGGACAACAGAACACAGACGTATAAATTCATTCACAATAGCAGTTCCTGCATTAGGCGCATTCGCTATTCCACTTACACAGATCCGTTAATCTTAGCCACGCCCACAAAAAAAAATATACGCAGCCATTTGCTAATCTTGAATTTTCATGCACAATTCAACAAAATCATGCGCAACCTATTCCCTAGTGGTTTTTACATGGGAAATAGCGATTGCTCATGTTTCCTGCATCGCACCATTTGTTCCCTAATGCAGTTGGTTTGTAGCAGAATTGCACCACTTTTGCATTTGTGCATATGGCACGAAATAAACTGGAGCCCTCTGGCAACATTCCATAAAACAATTTCCCCTTCAGTGCCATTGTCATCTGCTGTCACTCATACCTGTCACTTTGGGTACTCACCATATCTTGTTTCAGAAGCTGTATCTTAGTTTCCAGTCTTTCCAGTGAGTTGTGCTGAGAAAGGCTGGCTGATGTTTCAGTGTATTTTGAGTAGCCTTCTCTCACATCTTTTACCCATTCACAGCAATGTTCCTCTTTAAGGGACTTCACCAAGCTCTCTGGGACTTTGCGCCCCATCTTTACTTCAATATCCCGTAGATCTAGCAAGGAAGAATCAGCAGCCATCCTCATATAAATCCAATGGGCTAATCCTATCACCAGGACTTGCAGGAGGGATCAGCTGTCTAAATCAGTGTATTCATTGAACTGACAGTTTCACTGGTGTGATGAAAGAGTCACCTGAATGCTGGGGGAGATCCAGTCCAAAGAAGAGAAAATAAACAAAAAATACACACACCCAAAACACTAGTAATACAAGGAAATCATTGATTCCTGGGTGACGGCAAGTCACAACTTCTTCATTTGGATGTGCAATGATTTAGTTATCTAACTAAAGATTGATTAAAATGATTCTTCTTCATACACACACATATATTTGCTTTGTAACTGTGCTGGATTAGGACACCCAGAAAGTAGTGGATATACCATGCACAGACAGAGCACGTCAGACAGCTCCAGTCCCATAAGTTAACCTAACCAAGCTGCCTGCAGACTGATCTAAAATCATTGTGTTCCCAGACCTGCTGAAACTTTAAACGCCAGTAGCAGGAGGACCTGATCTGACAGCCCTTCTACCGTAATTCTCCTAAGAGATGGGCATCAAAGTTCATTGGCAGACTCTAATAAACTCACACAATGCAGAGTTCGCTTACAGATGCAGTTATTTTAGGATATAGCAGCCTAAATAGACAAGTGGTAATCCTACCCAGACAAATGCTTGCACTATGCAGATACAGAAGACTTCCTTCTGTTGCACTTTACATAAATAAAAACCTGTCTCTACTGACTCCATATGATGTAATCCCTTTGTGCTCATTGTAAGCACTAAAATATAAGTGCTGGATACTGTGAAAAGTATGCTTTTATAGTAACAATACAGAACAAGGAATAAGTGAATAGAGTATGTGGTATTCAAAGTTTTAAACATAGAGGGCTCGATTCTATTACCCGCGCTAAAACCGGCGTTACAAGAAAAACAAGTAGCGTGAATTTTGCAAACATGTTACGTCGGTATTCTATTGCAGAACCACAGTAAAACAAAACTGGCGTAGATAGCACATTTCAGAGTAGTAACAAAACTGGCGCTATCTGCTTTTTTCCGACTACCATCTACAAAAACCACGCAAAATGTCAGTCCAAGGAAATAGGTGTACATTTAGTGACAGAGTGCCCCCCCGACATATTAACCCCCTCTTCTAAAAGTCGACTTACAGTGCTTTCTTCCACCACATTAATATGACAAATATTGTTCATAATCAACAATTAACCCTTCCCATTCCAAAGTCAACTTACAGTGCTTTCTTTCACCATATTAATTCGACGAATATTGTACATCCGACATTTTAACCCCCCCGCCCCCTTGAAAAGTCGACTACAGTGCTCCCATGATTTTCTTATACCATTTTTATCCAACATCTTCTTCTCCTATTATACTCGACATGCCCTCATATTTTGAATTGCAAGATTAACCCTATGAGTACCAGAGAGGTATTGTAATGTGTTTGCTACCCCTCTGGTACTCATAGGGTTAAAGTGTTAGTAATGTCTGAAAAAAACTTTTTTTTTGCATTTAGAAGAGCTTAAAAAGCTGATCTAAATGCAAAAAACCATATCTCTCAAACCGCTATGGTTTAAGAGATACGGGCGTTTAAAGTTTGATTTCTCCTACTGACAGCTGTAATGGTGGCACATGTAGTGTGGCACATGTTTTAGACCATTTCAATGAAGGGATTCCGTGTAAGTAACGAGATCCTGGCACTTCTCAAGCGCCTCCGTGTCGACCGACACGAATCTCCTGCTGACAGCTTTACAGCTGTCAGTAGGCGAAATCAAACTTTAAACGCCCGTATCTCTTAAACCATAGCGGTTTGAGAGATACGTTTTTTTGCATTTAGATCAGCTTTTTAAGCTCTTCTAAATGCAAAAACATTTTTTTCAGACATTACTAACACTTTAATAGGCAACCTGTACATGTATAAAAAAAGGTGTTTGTTTTTATTATAGATGTAATTTGTGTGAAAATGTAATTAAATATTTAATTTATGTGTAACAATGATTTTCTTTTTCTAAATTATATATGTAATTTGTATTACAAAAGTCCTTCAGACCTCAAGAGGGGTATCTTGACCCCTCATGACACCCCCTATCATGGTGTCAACAATTGCCCCCTTTATTAATTAAAGAGCATATAACCTATGTGAAACATAGGTTATATGCTCTTTAACCTTTTGAGTGCCAGAGGGGTACGGAACTCACTGCTTTGCAATGTGTTCTGTACCCCTCTGGCACTCAAAGGGTTAATTAATAAAGGGGACAATTGTCGCCCCCATGCTAGGGGGGTGTCATGAGGGGTTAAGATACCCCTCTTGAGGTCTGAAGTACTTTTGTAATACAAGTTACATATATGTTAGAAAAAGAAAATCATTGTTACACATAAATTAAATATTTAATTACATTTTCACACAAGGGTTTTACTCTCAACAATAACTCAGCAGTTGGAAGAACACACAATAGCAAAGACAGCAATAATTTTTAATTTCCCCTTACGTTCATATATTTTGTAAGTCAGGTAGAGATTTTGGTGCTTATTGACTTGCTACTTGTTACACTGCTATTAAACAGTAAACATAAATACACAATGTAAGGGGGAAAGGATTGCTGCTTGGTGGTGGTGGTGTTCATATGAAATTTCTAATAATGTTCTAAATAGCGTAATCCCAAAATAAAAGAGATCACACCCTTTCCCTTAACCCTCTGAGTACCAAACTCATAATTTTCATGTGTTTGGCAAAAAGGTCTTGCACTGCACTTGGAAGCTTCTCTTTGCTGTCCTCTTGCAGGAAGAAGCTTCAAACTTGCCCTGCACATAGGGAATAAGATTCCCTACACTACAGGGGAAGTTTCAATTTTTAAAAATATACATAATTACTCTATTGTGCATATGAAAAATTCACACAGCACTAAGTACATCTGAAATATTAAATCAGACCTTGTGGACGGCATCGGGACACCTCCTGATGCTTCCAGTGGTATTGATTCCTATCACTGCAATGACTAGACAGACAATCAACGACTTCCCTTACCTTTCCCTCCTGTTTAGCATCCTTATTCTGATGTTCTATGAACTTCCAGGTTGAGAAGAAGCACCTTCAAGACCCACATGATGCAAATGGGTCTTGAAGTACCTTCTCCTCAACCTGGATGATCACCTTCCTTGTCCCTGCAATGATAGCCTATCCTACAGGATAGACAATCAGTGACAGAGGGGCATTGGAACCCCTTATTTTTCTCCTCTGGCATTGATTCCTATCTTGAATGATAGGCGATCAATGCAGTACCCAGAAAGGCAATCACCACCTTCCCTTACCTTTCCCTCCACATCATCATCCTGAACCCGGTATTCTATGAGCTTCTGGGATGAGGAGGAGCACCTTAAAGACCGACATGATGCAAATGATGTGATCCTTTCTGCAGAAATGTTGACCAACCAGGGTGTCTTCTTTGTTGCTCACACCGTACCTATGAGAATTCACCCTTTTTCTCAGGGTCTGTCCAGTCTAACCCATAGATAGTCCTGTTTGGGGGCATTTTACACACGATGAGGTAAACAACGTTAGATGAGCCACAGGAGAATTGTCCCTTGATATTGTGGTTTCTGTGGAAATGTGGTATGGGCACCTTTCCTGTGCCACATTTGTGTGCACGGGTTCTACATATCCTTTGTAGACAGGGAGAAGTACCATTGTATTCTTAAAGGGATAGTAATGTTTCATAATAAAAGCAGCTCTAATTAATCATCATAGTATTTGGACTTTGGAGAGTGTTATTTCAATTCTGTCAGAGTTGTAGTTCAAGAGTAATTCAATGACAAAGTATCCCTCTCCCACCCCTTTTACTGATGTAACACTTTTCAGCCAGATTAGAAGGGAGGTGCCCAGGTAGATTGCAGAGAGGGGCAATCTTCAATTAAGATAAGGGAAAAACCTGAAAAATGTGTCAAGGGGGGCAGGGCATTCATTGTTCTCATAGGGAGAAGATTGTCCCCTTCTGTTATCTGTCTGGTCTTACAACCAGATTCCACATCTGAGAATAGATGGCTTACACTAGGTAAAAGGAGCGGGAGGGGAAACTTTGCTTGTGAATATCTCTCAAACCATAAAGGTTTGAGAGATAAGGCTTATATAATTCTTCATTTTTTTATGTTTACAAAATAAAATAAAGATAAAACGAAGTATTACTATCCCTTTAAATAAGCTTTTCTCCACCAATTCTTTATAATCTGGACCAGGTTTGGAAAATATGCATATTTTTACCTTGTGTGTAAAAAGTGAGATCTAAAAAAATATAATATCATGGAACTAAAAGTAGGGCATATTTTAAATGTAAAAAGAGAAAAAGACTCTAAAGTTTCTGTGTTCCATTTCCGAATTAAAAAGAATCTGGAAGTGTTATCTACATTGCTATTACAATGAGCATACATTTTTTCATGAAATCATGCTAGTTTGAGAATATAAATTAATTATTATGTATCTTCACAAACAGTCCCATGTCACTTTGCAAAAATCCATTTTCCAACAATATGGACAACTAGCTGTTTGTAAGCACCATGGATTAAATATATATATATATATATATATATATATATATATATATATATATATATATATATATATATATATCTGAAAACACTTTATGCCAAATAGTTTTATTTTTATGTATATTTATCTTGTTTTTCCTTCTGTTATGGTTTGTCATCTACACTATATATATTTTTTGTAATTAATTGAGGCAGTAGTGTTTTAACCCCTTAACGACCAGCCGACGCAGTGTGTGGAAGGCCTTTAAGTACCACTGGTAATTTTTTTTTTGTCTTAATGGATTCCAGAATTCCATGATGTGCCAGTATTGTCACCGGTCCTTAAGTGCCCAGAATCAGCGTGACAGTCCTGGCACGTCAAGGGTCGTTATGTATATGTATATTTTATGTTTATTATCCACTAGTGTTTTTTCTCTGATTGGAGTAGATATTCATTTATCTATATACACAATATATGTATTCCTAGTGTTTAAGGGATATATGTGCCATCTTTTATCAGTGGTTTTATTTATCTATCTTCATAAAGTATTTTACTTTCATTAAAGGGATAGCAATGTTTATATTTTCAGAATGCTGCAATTCTCTTATGGTGCATACAACCTATCTGTTACTTTAGTAATGCTGCATTCACTATATAACTTGTGAAATAATATTATGAATGATCCCTCTCATGCCCCTTTTCACAAATCCAGACCACCTCCCAATAAATCTGAAGTCCAGTCAGAGAGCTACAACGCACAGACTTCCTCTGTTCAGTATACAGAAAACCCTGCTGCCCTTGACAAAGGAGGGCAGGGTTTTCTGTATACTGAATGAAGATCGTCCTTCATCGGCATCCGCTTGCAGCTCCGAGGCTTGAAGAGTGACATGAGTATAAGGGGCATGAGGGGCAGGCTCGGACTGGGACAAAAAATAGGCCCGGGCATTTAAAGCTGAGCAGCCCATTTTTATTTTCTGAGCAGCCCATTGGGGGAGGGGGGGGGCGCATTCGCTCTCTTTTTTTTTTTTTTTTTAAACGCCCGGACCGGCCCCAAGGCCGGTACAAGGATTTATGTATACACAGGGCGAAGGTGCATTTTGATGCCCCCACCCCCCTCCGACCCGGACACAATCCCCTGACCCGCCCACATATTCACCCCCACACTCTGCCCAGCTCCACACTGCACACCCCATCCTCCTCCCCACCTCCACATTGCCCACACTGTTCACCTCCACAATGCCCTGTTCATCTCCACATTGCCCCTTCCACAATGCCCCCTTCATCTCCACATTGCCTCTTCCACAATGCCCCCTTCATCTCCACATTGCCCCTTCCATGTTCACAATGCCTTTTCCACGATGCTCCCTTCATGTCCACAATGCCGCGTTCAACAATTCCCCTTCATCTCCACAATGCCGCCATCATCTCCACATTGCCCCTTCCATGTTCACAATGCCTTTTCCACGATGCTCCCTTCATGTCCACAATGCCGCGTTCAACAATTCCCCTTCATCTCCACAATGCCCCCTTCATCTCCACATTGCCCCTTCCATGTTCACAATGCCTTTTCCACGATGCTCCCTTCATGTCCACAATGCCGCGTTCAACAATTCCCCTTCATCTCCACAATGCCGCCTTCATCAGTGCCCCATAAAGCCCCTTCATCTACACATTGCCCATTCGTCTCCACAATGCCCCTTGATCCCCTACCACATGGTATGCCGCTAGATTACCAGGAACTTAACAGTGCTCTGTGCCTCCTTCGGCACAGAGCTGAATCTCCCGCGTGCGGGTTGCAGAAATGCAGAGCGCTGGGAGATGATGTCATCTCCCAGCGCTCTGTATTACTACAGAGCCTGGGTCGCTGGACCGGCCCACCGGGAAAACGCCCGGTATGCCCGATGGCCAGTCCGGGCCTGATGAGGGGGATAATTCATAATATTATTTCACAAGTTATATAGCAAATGCAGCATTACTAAATAAAACAGATCAGTTGTATGCACCATAAGAAAGAATTGCAGCATTCTGGAAATTTAAACATTACTATCCCTTTAACCCCTTAAGGTGGATTTCACTTAAGGACCGGAGCAATTTTGACTTTTTTGACTATGTCTTTGTTCAACCATGTTTTCTCTTTAATTCCTTTAGTACACCCACACAAATTATATACTGTTTTTTTAAGCACAATTAGAACTTTCTTTTGATACCACAATTATATGAATACCTCATTGTTTCATTTGATTACAATAAAAAAATGAGGAAGAAATTAAAAAAAAACAACAACATTTTGCTTATATTTTCCTATCAGGATTTGTATACTATTATTTCATTTCAAAAAATACCCCTAAATATATTAATTTGCTTCTCCTGAATATGAGCGTACCTCAAATGCCTAGTATTTAAATCTCTTTCTCACATTTTCAAGGTAAATATTACAAGATGGACACTATTATTTCCAATCTGTAATTTTTCAACAATTGGCATGCGAGTATCATAGCTTAGTTGACGGTGCCAGAACCAAAAATGTCCCATAAATGTTTCTGAAAAGTAGACAACATAAGGTAAATAAATCAAGAGAATTTTGGAGTTTTTTATACAGATATTTTTCCAGAAATATGTTCCAAAATTGTGGTAATATTTCATTTTTTTTGCAGTTTTCACACTTACCTTTCAATATTACTGTTGATATCAATCACTGGATAGTTGAAAAATAAAAAAAAAATGCATTGATTAGTATTCAGCTCCTTCTTCTCAGTACAGTAATACTCCATATGCATAGGTTCCTCAAGGTTTGGGTGAGTGTATATTTTTGGAAAGTAGACACCCTACGTTTTCATTCTAGACACGTTTTAAAATTTTTTATGCAGCCATTTTACCACCAATCCCTCATAAAACATGATGCAAGTAAAACAATTCAGAGTTTTTCACACTTAGATTTCAATGTTGATGTGAATTTCAAGCACAGGATAGTTGAAGACTTTTAAAAATGTATTGTTTAGTGTTCAGCTCCTTCTTCTGAGTACAGCAATATCCCATATACATAGGTTTCTCAAGGTTTGGGGGGGCTGCGGGCCCAAATTGGAACATGCGCGTTTCCAGTTTCACTATTTTGAATTTTCACAGCTTGCGTCACTGGTGCCATGTCTCATTTGGGGCTGTGTACCAGTGCTCCACTTTAAAATTTCCTCCCAAAAGTGTATATTTTTGCAAAGAACACACCCTAGGCTTTCATTTTAAGCATGTTTTCAAATTTTTTACGCAACCAGTTTACCACCAATCACTTGTAAAACTTGAAATTTTAACACCAATCTTGGAGTGCTTGGAGGGAATGTATTGCTTGAACCCTAACCTGCCTTTATACTTCATTAGGTATTCACCTATTCTAATTTGTTTTTGGGGGGTATATACTTGGGCAAACTTTTCTGTAAATGATTTATTATTTGGGAGGCACAGGGTATTATCACTAAAATGCATAAAGCGCAAAATTATTTCATATCTAGTCCTGGTCATTGTCTTGGAGAATACAGGGGTATCACATATGGAGTTTTTGCTCCAGTAGGATCTGATACTTGGCTTTTTTATTATCTCCATTGCCATTATTAGGGCCTAGAATTGCTTAAATTCTGCAGTGTCTGTGGGCTTCCATAGTTCTTGCTTAATAACGAAAGCTGATGGGTTGGCGGCAATATACTGGACTGCATACAAACTGGTTTGGGACACAATTTGCCCCAAAATGTCTTCCCCTAAAAACAAATTAAAAAAATTGATCATGGGTAAATCCTTCCACATCAGTTTGAATTCCTGGGTTGCCTGTGAATTCTGGGATTTGTGGGTTTAAATTGGTTGGTGATACCCATTCATTAGGATCAGGAAGAGTGGCAGGTCTTGGGGCATTTCTTTCGGCAGAACTTGGGGCATTTCTTTGGGCAGCTCTTGGAAGGTCTTTTGGCAGGTCTTTGGGCAGTTGCTTGGACAGTTGCTAGGGCAGCTCTTGGGGCAGTTGCTGGGGTAGCTCTTCGACAGTACATCTTATTTTTACAGAAGGCCAAGTGTCATCACTAGAGCTGCTTTCACTCTCTGAAAACTGTATTATATCAAAGTCTGATGCAGTGTCTGTGGCTTCACAGTCAGACGCCAAAAAGGCATATGCCTCTTCTAAACTATAACGCCGCTGCATTATGTACACCTACCCTAAACTAAATACATTTCTAATTTCTCCTAAATAACTACCCACCCTCTACTTAACTATTACTATGTAAATACCATACCTAACTCTATACCTCCTGTACCTAACTCTAACCCCAAACAGTCACTATTCCTATTATAATTTTTTTTTCATATAAAACGTTACTCTTAACCTAAATCTATCCCTAAGCCTTTCCCTAACCCACATATTCCCTGAACCTACCTAACCAACTACCTATCTAAACAAGCTTATAACACAAACTCAATTTTTAAATAAAATAAACTTTTCTGGGTTTAGTTTTTGTTTTTTTTTCCTACGCTACTCCTAAACCTAAATCTAACCCTAAACCTTACCTAACCCCTGTATACCCTGAACCAACCTAACCCAATTCAACTACCTATCTAAACTATAATTATTTATTCTAAAAATATATTCAATTGAAAATAAATAAATACATTTTAAGTAAAATAAACATTTTTTGTGTTTTTTTTTGTTTTATTTTTCTGCTCTACTCTTAAACCTAAATCTAACCCTAAACCTGCCTAACCAATCCAACTACCTAGCTTATCTACCTAAAATACTCTAAAAAATCAATTTTTTATAAAAAAAAAAAAAAAAAAAAAAATAAGGGGGGGGGGGTGGAAGTACCACAGATCAGCAAAAGCTGATCTGCAGCAATTGATCACTATTAAACTGATCAGAGGGGGAGGAATGCAATCACAGTGATCAAGGGGTTAATTTGGAGTTAAAATCTTTTTTTTAACAGGTTGAAAGCTGGAGCAGGAGCTGGAATGCTGGAACTTTATGACTATCTGTCTCTCTCCACCTCAGCAGTGTGTGTAAGATGGAGGGAGGCAGAGAGATGTGACAGGGACAGTGTTTGTAAATACTTTCCCTGTCATTCTGCTTTTGCAACATGAGATTCGCTAATCAAGAGAATCACATGTTGCTACAATGGGTTTTTGTGGCTGAAACTAAGTGCCCCGGTATCAGAGCACTTAGCAACAGCCAGCCCGCGCTCTCCCATCACTCTTTGTGGAGGCGATAGGAGATTTTAACCCATGATGTACCAGGACCATCATGGGTCATTAAGGGGTTAATATTTTCCTTTCATTCAGTAAATTAATTGCTTATTATATCAAAAACATACTGTGATATATGCATGCACACAGACACACACAAACACACACACACATACATATGCTTTTTATATCTTTTGTGTAGAGGATTAGTTTATTATAGCAGCCACATCTACCTGTTTTATTATGTTTTTTGTTTTGTTGCATAGCTTATTCTTTTGTTTATAGGACTAGGAGGGTGGAAGAAAGAGGAGTATTTTGTTGTTTTTATAGAGATAATGTTGTGACTGATTTATATACTATTGGTTTCTTGTTTGACTCACTGTAGCCCAAAAATTGTCCCACTATAAATATTAGCCTTTACAGTAGTAAGCCAGGAAACATTATTTAGAGGTGCGACCTTAACCCCTTGGCGTCCGCGGTCCTGGGAAGTAACCTTCCCTTAAGGACCGCTTTGAAGATTTCAACGTGCTGGCACACGTGACCTGTGACGCGTACCGGCACGCCGTGCTGAGGACTGAGAAAGACCTCTCCAGTCTTGGAGCGGTCAATCTCACTCCCAGTTTTTACTTACAGTGCTCCCGATGTAAAATGTAAATATAAACAATATGACTCAGCTCAGCAGCAACACATTCATGCAAATTAATAATAAAAAGAAAATAAAAATAAACAAATTAATAAAACTAATTCACCCTCCCAGCTAACAGGTGGTCATATTGTGCAGGATACATGGTTCATAAATGTTCCATTACACCCTGTATCCTGCTTGTCTCCAGCATATTACTGTGTGGAGTCATTGTGCCACATACTGTGCAATGTGTGGACACATATTGCCATATTTGTGTCTGCACAAAATTACTGTGGAGGAGTTGATGACATTGGTGGAGGGATTTAGAAGTGAGAGGGAACACTTTCAACAGGTGTGGAAGTTAGGAAGGGAGGAGCCACTGGTGATGGTGGCTGCAAATGCTGATGAGGGATTGCGGAAGACTGGCGGGGGATTTCTGCAGCCAATTTGGTCTTCTTAGTGGAGATTTTCTGGTGTTCATATTTTTGATGAGGGGTAGTACAAACAGGGACAGCAGTGGCATGGGAGTGAAGCTTTTTGCTTTTTTTCACATACATGTCAGGATGCCAATGCTGCATATGTTTAATACAGATGTGCCAACGTGGGATTCCTGCTTTCCCCTCTTTACTTATAGTATTTGCAGTTTCCTGCATTGTTCCAGACCCCAATGAAAAATATTTCCACACCCACAGGAGGAGATGTCTCTGAAAAACCTGCTGCATAACCCGAGTCTGCCCCCCTGCCCCTGACGAACATTGGGTTCTGCCTCTCTCATTCTCATCAACAGCCTCTGCAGTTGTTGTCACCAGTCCCAACACATCTTCCTGCCCCCCCCCCAGCCAGAATCTGCCCCTCTTCCTACTGACCATTCAAAAAATTCTGTTCGCTTTTTGCCACTCATAGCCAGATCCTTACCTCTCGCAGGAAACTGCACCTCCTTTTTCTGCCCACTCAAAGGATTCAACACTGTATCTTCCTGATACCCACTTAAAAAATGATGTCTCTGGCCTACTACAGCTGCCTGCATTTGTAGTATGTCTTCTTCCTCACTTTCACATTCTATTCCCTCTCTGTGCCACTGGATGCTCATCTGGAAGGCAGCTTTAGGGTACAATGAAAGACTCTGTGGAATCATCACCACTATCTAAATTGCTTGGTGACAAGGGTGGTTCACCTAGTATCACCACTATTACCAGTAAAAGTAGCTGGGGCTCCACTGCAGTGCTGCTGCTGGTGGCAGTAGCAGTTGCACTCCTGGTAACAATCTCTGCCTTTCCTTCCATCTTGGCAAGACCACCCTGATTTAGAAGCAACATAGTGGTGCTACTGCTGCTGCTCGCTAACCTAACACACACTTTGCTAATTGTAGATCTCTCCTCTATTGCAACACATCTACTCCTCTCTCTACTACTAACAAAACCCACAGAGAACTGAGGGAAATTCTTGGCTTTTATAGCCAAATTAAGGGTGTTTCTATGTATTGGGAAATTCCTGCCTCCAAAAATCTATTGTACAGGGCAGTGAAAAATTCCATGTTGTGAGAAATTCCTGTCAGAAACAATAGGGTGCAAATTCATCAGCAAAAGTTTTGCAAACATTTTCTGTGGAAAAAGCGGCAATTGTACACATTTCCACAAGGAGAAAACAAAACTTTTCACCCATCCCTACTAGTAACTTACAACAGTGGTTTGAACAGAATCAATAGCAGCAATAGTAGATAGCCCTGGTGTCATGCTTAAACAGTGGTCTGGTAAAATATGGGTATTTGTCTTTGGCAATAACTTCTCTGAGTCTGTAGTTAGACCATGTTCGCAGAGCCCGTTGAGTATGCCCACAATATAAAAAAAAATGTAAGCCGGAGGGTGGGCGGTTATTTGCCTTAGCTTCTTGATTTTAATTAAACACATCAGGCAGCTGCTTCAGCTGAAAGGGAATAGCCAGAGTTATCCATGCACCAGAGGACCTCCTTGTCATTTTGTTCAGCTCTGGCTTCGCCCCTTCAGCTGACACAGCTGTCTGATGTGTTTATTACTGACAACAGACAGCAACTGCTGAGGCCAATCACAGCCCACAGGATCACAAAGGGGTCTATTTAACAGATTAACACTATACCAGCAATGCACAAACTGTTTTACTCTTTATTTAGTAACTGATTATCCCTGGTGCTTATACATTTTGCAAGGAAACATTCCCCATGTCTCTCATGCTTTCAGACTTGAGTCGCTCGTGCTTATTGTCCCTGCAGCCACACATTGTGTTACACACACAGGACTGAATGAAGCAATGCAATGTTTGCCTGCAGGAGAAAGAAGCAGCCAATACTCAGATCTGAAGGTATGAGAGAGCTAATCAACTATTGTATAAACAGTTTTTTGCAGTTCTGCTATAGCAGTAATCTATTAAAGTGTTAGTAATGTCCAAGAAAAAATATTTATAGTTTTGTAGTCCTTAAAAAGTTCAACTAAATGCAACAAATCATATATCTCAAAACGCTATGGTTTGAGAGATATTCCTAATCAAAGTGCATCCCTCCCCTTTCCCTGATGTCAGCGCTGTGCTGACTGCAGGGGAATCCTGTCCAGGGGACCAACTGGCAGCTCTGCAGCAGAGTCACAATCGCCTTATTTAAAAAGAAGGACTTCATTAGAAAGGTCTACAAAGTATAGCTGGTTTGCAAGCACACTTTGTAGACCATTCCAATGAAGTAATTTGTTTTAAATATCGCTAATATCTCTCAAACAATAGCGTTTTGAGAGATAGGATTTGTTGTACTTAGTTGAACTTTTTAAGCACCACAAAGCTATAAATAATTTTTCTTGGACATTACTAACACTTTAAGTAGACCCCAAATTAAGGATGCAGACCAGCAACACAAATCTATTATCACATTGTAAATAGTGGCACATAAAAATACTACCTTACATATTCTCCTTCATGGTGCCGGTTGGATTGGAGGGAATAGAGCATACTCTTCTTTTCAACTTGCTGTACATTGTGGTACAATCATGACTGAGTAGATCCACCAGTTTCCTCTCTCTAATAGGATCTCTCACTTTGAAAAGCACAGCCAGCCCACAGGTCTCAGCTACAGGTAGATGTCTCAATTTTAAAACAATAACTAGGAATTGGCTAGCGTATTCCTATTAAAAACTCAGTTGGCTAGATCAAATAGGTCAAACGACTGGATATGGCTCATACTTTGCCCATCTCTGCATTCGATGGCTGCTGATACTAATATTTGATAGTGGTAGACATAAACTCTCATAAGCTGCTTACTCACAACTAACTATACCAGGACCTCAAGGTAGAGGAAGAGAAGTAGCACATTGACAAATGGGTAACTTAATCCTCTGAAACACATTGATTTGATTTCATAAACTAGAGTACAATAGAAAGAACATCTGGGTGAAGTCTTGCAGGAATTGTTACTGGGGATGAAGATCATGTGGCTTAAAGTGGACTAGAATGCAAGAAAGACACAGACCGATGTATGATTCAGTAAGGACTCATTTCAATTTCTGATGAGTGCAATAGACAGACATTGACTATATGTATATCAGTAAAAAATATATCTTTTTAAGCATCCACCTTTGGGGGAAGAGAGATTGAATCATTATCCTCATACCATCTTCACTTTACTGCTTATCCTATCTAGAACCAATCCGAAGGACCACAATTCAGTCAGCTCCTTGATCCTATAGTACGTTAGCCCTTATGTGCTTGATTCCATCTGCATATAAATTCAGACATTATATTCACCTGATAGATAATTTGGTCCTTTTCTTTTATATATATTTTTACACCTTTTGGTCTTTCACTTTTACCTGTTACATATTGTCTTCTTATGTTTATTCTTTTTTAGGCACTTTTAAAGGGATAGTAATACTTAAAATGTAAAAACAAATCTGTTGTAGGTTTTATCCCCCTGAGTAAATCAAGGGAACTCCCACTGCTGAAAGGTATTTTATTCAAAAGTTATTACAGCTCAAAGTTGAATTTTTTAGGTGCAATGTCATAGTGGCCTGAAATTATACAGTGGCACTATTGCTACACCATCTCATCAAGATTTATGTTCCACAGACCAGAGCTGTCCATAGGATGGTGTAGCAATAGCGCCACTGCACAATTTCTGGCCACTGTGATATTGCACCTAAAAAATTCAACTTTGAGCTGTAATAACTTTTGAATAAAAAACCTTTCAGCAATGGGAGTACTCTTGTTTTACTCAGGGGGATAAACACTACATTTTTTTTTACATTTTAAGTATTACTTTCCCTTTAATGTCACATATCTTTTCTTCTACTAGATTTTTCTTCTGTTCGCTCACTTTGCATTCTGTTAATTGACAAAAATAAAGTATTAACATGTCTGTTTTTAAAGCATTCTTACTTTACAGCATTTTTTCACACCTGCCTAAAACATCTGCACATTACTGTAGGTTACAAGCTTCATATAAACTGCAAGTCTACTCATTACATCAATCAACCTCATTATTGCCATCTGTTAATCACAATATCCATCCATGTGAACTGTTTTCCTCTAACTGCATGAAAATACTTTTCATGTTCCTAATATGGGATACGGTGAGAAAAAATGATCATTCCTTCAACTTCTTACCACTTTTTTTTTTTAGCACTTCCACTCACCCAATAGGTTTACTGTTAACTGAGATCTGAGATCCTAGTCTGATTGATTGTATCTCACATTTGTTAACTGTTTTAGAGGTTGTTTGCAAGTTTATGCTTTTGCCTCCATTCTACTATTATTTCAATTGTCAATTCACCTTTTTTCTATGTTCATACCACCGCTATTCCCATACTATTTATAAGCCCTATGGAGAGCTAATCATTTCTATTGTTTATATCTTACTATATGGGTATCAGATCATTCTATCATTAATGTATGGTTATAGTGGGTTGGTAGGCACTTACTGTTATTTACATTTTAAGGAATTGTTGGGCTATATACATTATTTTTAATACCAGGGAGTGCTATACATTTTTCACTGTCTGCATGGTGTAGCTATCAATGCAAATCAGCACCAGTCAGATACTAAGAAACAGACCAGAGGACTGAGCTAAGGAAATAACTGTCTGCTGTGGCTCACTGGAGAGGAGACCAGACTTTTGCCCTGTGAGTGGCTGTGACATACCTCCTTACTTGTCTGGTCATGTTACATCACAAAGGTGGGTTAGAGCAGAGGCAGCTGAGGAGATGTGAGTGAGAGCAATAATGTTGTCTTGGCTCTTTTATCTTCCTTTCATCACTAACCAGCCACATAAAAGCTCCAGGTAAAGATTGCATATTTTACAAGAGCAGGTGATGGGTGGGTGTGGGTGGACTTGTGAATGTTCCAGGGGTGTGACAGGAATTTACCAGGTGCATACAGCTCTTGCCTTTGTCAAGTGTCTGGTCTTCCTGTTGGGAAGTTCATGCCTGCTAATAAGTCCTGCCATGTGCCTGCTGTTAATGGCTACTACTGCTACTAGACTAGAGGTGATTTGAATCGATATACAAATTACAAGGCCATCTACCCTAACAGACATATTGCTGTATTTGTCATATAAGTGTAGTAGGCATGGTCACAATTGGTTGGCATAACCACCAATAGCCTAAGCACCCCAGTAAATGATACTCTGTAGACAGGTGCTTATTTTGCCTATTGGTAAATCCAGCCATATGTGTCATTATTTGTGTATACTACTGGAAATCTTACAGGACAGAATTAGAGCTGATCAAAATAAAATTGTATATAAAATATAATAAATATACTATCCATAACAAATAAAAAAATATGTAATAGCATGATAAATAAAGAGTATTAAATACATGCTGGAAACAGATTAGTCCAGGGTTGGATAATGAGGCAATACAGCTGCTGCTCTCATAATTCCTTATCAGCTGGAGGGCCTCACTTTGCCTACCACAGACCTAGCCTATTATTAAACCTTTAAGGAGGAGCACAAAAGGGATGGGGGTGGTGTTCAAAACTTGGGATTTACTAAGCAGCAAAGTTATTAGGGGTTTGATTTTGTGACTCTCAGATTTGTATCTGGATATACACCGAAACAAGACACAGGTATAAATGTGCAAAACAGTATTTCACTGAACGCATGAAATGATTACTATATTGTTCAAAATAAGACACTTTTTGCTCAGTATTTAGCTCAGACTTTGCCATCGGTTATTCTTCAGTGAGCAATGCCCAGAGAGATCTGCAAACTGCAGCTTGAAAATGGAGGATCGCATTTTAGTCAATAGGGGTCAAACACACTCATCAACATACATTGTATGTGTATGTATGTATGTATTTGCATTTCCGTAATGGTGGACTTTACACAATTTTTCATTATGTCTCACTGCATCTCATACTTAAGGTGGGGAAATACAATTGATCATCAAGGAATACCTGAAAAAATTCATTAGTTATTGCTGCAAAGAGCTGGAGAAGAGTAGCCTATTTGAAAATGCAGCTTGATGGATTTTGGTCAAAGTGTTAACCAGTTTTTTTAATCTCATGGAAGCTAGAAATGTCTCCAATATATAACCTTGACATGTGTTTGAGATGTCTGTGGAATCCAAGGGTTTAGAGCGAATACATTCATACTGTCATAATGTAACTTGCCACTGTCCTGTAAAACAACTCATTAAAAATAACCCTGTCCCAGACTGAGATGTTTTGATGCTTACATAGGCAGTGAGGTTAAAACTGGTGGCAGTAGATTTCATGCAAAGGAAGTTGTATATAGGGACAGTACCTGGAAATCTGTATGTAAATGATTATATATTAACCCGGGGTGGAGAATGTGAGGCCCTCCAGCTGTTAGACTACAACCAATATCTGGTGGTAGATAATGGGAGTTGCCTCACATTTCCTGTATTAACCACCCATTGAGGACCCGGGGGGGGGGGGGGGAGATAGTTTAACGCATTGCACACCTCACTGGTCCTGAAGGGTTAGTGCAAACTATTTCTGGGAAAAAATAATTGTGTGGTATCATATTCTATGTAATTTATAGATACATCCTGCCAAATAATTATTTCCTGCTCATCTTGTTTTTTCGTTTGGCGTGGCCCCACAGGGATATATTTTGTAACCCTTTGAGCACCAAAATTTGTGCAACACTTTGCTTTTATAATATATGTAGACAATTTTTAAAGCCATTTCAAGCACAATGTAAGCTATCTGTTTATATTTCTTATGAATAAAGGGTAATTAAATTATATTTACCCTTAAACGTATTTTCTTTTTGACTTAGAAAATGGATCATATTAAAAATATAACTAGACAGTAGAGCACATATCTGAAAACAGAAATTCATTAAATATCCAAAATATGCATTAACCCTTTAAGAACGAGAGGGGTGCGCAATGTTGCACACCATCTGGCCCTTAAAGGGGCACTTAAAGGTCTCACTGTTATTTTATCTTGAACTACTGTACTTTGACAGGATTCAAGCAAGGGACGTGTTACCTTCAAAAGAAAATCATCTTATAATATGTGACATTCATATTTTGTAGGAGTCTACCTATTCAGTACAACAAAGATACAGCCACAGCAGAGAGATGTTTAATTTAAAAGTTAATGCAGCTCAAACTAGGTTTTTCTTGTGCAGTACTTCCATTTCCTACATATCCTTCTCTAAACTGTTGTCGTACGGCACTGGAGTAATGTGGGGGAAAATAACAGCTCAATAGGAGATAAATAAAGTCCCACATTAATTTAAACTGGTATTTTAATCTCTTTAATGCCAGATGTCTCCAACACATTGCAAAATAATGCATTGTAGACCTCTAGCATTCAAGGGGTTAATAGTCCCATCTACATGATTGTGGATCTGGGGAATTTTTCTTTCTTCTCTATGCACAAGAATTAGTCCGCTTCTCTTTTGGAGGTTACGTTTGGTCATGGCAGGTAATAGAAGTATTGCATCCAAAAAATTCAAGTTTTACCTAAAACAACTTTTGAATGAAACATATCCCATCAGGATTACCTTTGTACTCAACAGGCAAATAAGTACAAGGGTATTTTGTAGCTATCAGGCAAATACCTACAAAATATATATTTTTTCATAGTACACTGTACTTCCCCTTTAATATTTTAATATTTACAATGCCATTTTATAAACCCATTGAGGAGAATGTACAATAGGACAGGAAAATCATAGTCTGCTTAAAAGTAAGGTAAATAAATATGTGTGCTTAGAACAATAAAGGAAAAAACTCTATACTACTAGCAGCCTACAAACCTGAACAACAGAAAAGGAATATATAAAAGATGGACATATGCAAATAGCAATGAACCTCTTAAAAATTAGGAGAATATTAAAATGAAATTGTAAATATAAAATAATTGAAAAGTCTATACCAGTCCTTAGAACTTGTAGTACAATCACGATGAATATACACATGGATTACAGTGCTAATCTGGAAATAGTATAATGTTTAGAATCCCTAATTATGATGATGACGATGTTCATAATGAATGACAATGATAATTGATGATAGATGCATAGTAGATGATTGATACAATGTAGAAATCGTAGATACTTTCAGGGTTGTATAACAATCTACGTCAAGATGTATAAATTACAGCTTCCTTGTATGCCCTCTCACTCGAGCACTTGCAATACTCTAGACAAAAAGAGCTCAGAAAGAGCACATATAAAACTGAATACTTTATTATCCAAACTAGATAAATAAAATTGCATTTACAGACCATCTCTCTCCACTTCTCTCCCTCAAAGTAGTGTTATACTTTAATATTGTGTCCCACTGTCCTCCAAACACATATGCAATGTTCTCATCAACTCTCTTCTTAGTCCTTTGTACTTTCTCATTCAAGTTATGCAGAAGTTCCAGCTTGTGTCTTGTTTCACCTGGCATTGAATGTGATTCACATGGTGGCTACTCTTACCAGTACACCTGACCAGTGTCTTGCTGACAGGGCACAATATTACGCAATCTTGAGGGTTAGGGCAAGCACTAGGAACATGTGATTACACACTGGGGGTGTTACTGGGATAGGGGACCTAAAACAAAGGACAGATCTGGGAAATATCTATCACCTGTCTTCGATGATTCTGTCCCCTTCTTCACTGGTTACAGAGAGCAGGGAACACGCCCTTTTTATACTCTGTCTGATCACCACATATTAACAAAAACATATTGCTTATGAGGCCATTTCATGCATTTGTCTCAATGTCTGTTCCCTCCAAGACCAAATGTAATTACCTTCTTATGATAAGATTAACCACTCTTCTGATAACATTCTGTTAGGATCCCCCACACTGTTACTCAAAAAAGTTCCAAATATCTGCGTTTTCTTTGTATTTAGAAAGGAAAGCAATTTTATACCTGAAGAGCTACAAAAAGTGCAGCAGAAGCACAGGTGGACTAGTTAGCAGCTCAGCCACTGTAACTGGTCTACCTTTGCTCCTTCAGGGATATCTTGAAAACATGCACTGTTGGTAGCTCTTGAGGACCATGGTTTTACCAACCATGCTCTTGAGTATTTTTGTATGGTGGGTTAAATATATAAGTCTGCTTTATATATCATCCTTTTTAGATATTTTTATATAGTTTTTACACTAATGTTCTCATATATTATCTTTATACTAGTGTAAAAGCCCGTATACACGGGCCAAATTGCATAAAACCACAGAACTACACCTCCCAGCATTCTGTGTGTTCAGGCAGCATCTACTGCACATGACTGCATTGGACAAACATCTGTGTTCGGACAGTCTCTACTGTGCATGACTGCATCGGCCTGCAATCAGGCAGTGTCTACAGCGCATGACTGCATCAGACAAGCATCTGTGTTCAGGCAGATGACTGCATCAGACAAACATACATCTGGCCTTTTATATTATAAAAAGTATATATTCATGCCAACTGGAATACTTTATTTGACCTTACTTATTAAAGGGATAGTAAAGTTTCTTAATAAAAGCAGCTCCAATTAATCTTCATCATATTTGGGCCAAGTGTTATTTCAATACCGTCAGAGTTATAGTTCAAGAGTAATTGAATGGTAAAGTATCTCCCTCCCACCCCTTTTACTGATGTAACACTGCTCAGCTCAGAGCAGCAGGGTGGTGGATTACAGAAAGGGACAATCTTCACAGTAAGACGATTGTCATTTGCTGTGAGCTGTCTGGTCTGTGCACCAGATTCCACATCTGAGGGGAGGTGGCCTACACTAGTAAAAGGGGAGGGAGGGTGAAACTTTATCATTCAATTACTCTTGAACTACAACT
Source organism: Rhinophrynus dorsalis (assembly GCA_037306005.1). Lineage (NCBI taxonomy): Eukaryota > Metazoa > Chordata > Amphibia > Anura > Rhinophrynidae > Rhinophrynus > Rhinophrynus dorsalis. The sequence continues at coordinate 395,575,210 of CM074718.1, forward strand.
CTAACAGTATTGAAATAACACTCTAAATGGCTCACATACTATGAAGATAAATTGGAGCTGCTGTTTTTGTGAAACATTGCTATCCCTTTAACTTTGTGGTATGTATTATTTTAGTAGGATGCAGTATATTCAGAATGTGTTAATTTTCTTCCTTTTTACAATGTTGAAAGAATACCACTGCTCTGGAGAGTGGTTGCTCATTTGAAACTCAGATATTTTTGAGCAATAGTGTGTGTGTGTGGGGGGTAAGGCTCTTAATAGAATGTGAAATGCAGAACATTCATGATTAACAGATGAGTGGTTTAATTTATCATAAGCATGTAGTGACAATTGGTCTTTGTCATATAGAGAGAATAGAGATTAATTAATGAAATGTCTTAAAAATAATTTTTTATTAGTATGTGCAGTCATGGTGATCCGATGGGGTATAAAAAGGACATGTTCCCAGCTATATGTAAGCACTGAAGCATTGGACAGAATGTCCATGACACATTGGACAGATTGTTTTCCAGACTTCATCCTTTGTTTTACTTCTATCCCATTAATACACACCATGTGTCATCCCTCACTTCACATGTTTGCCCCAACTCCTAAGAAGGAGAACATTAGAACTATGTTGACAAGATGGCCTGCTGGTCAAAGTTCTCTCTAACTGTAATCCTGTGGATAACATTGAACAACAGTCAGATTGAGTTACAAGTTGGGAACATCTACTTAACTTGAAAGTGTAAGGAACGGATAACGCAAAAGTGATTTGTTAAGGACATTGTGTACGTGTTTGGAGGACAGTGGACACACATTCTTGGCTAACAGTGCCGTGAGAGAGAAAGCCTGTTTGTCACTATATGGTCTGTAAGTGTAATTTTAATTGCTTAGTTTTGATAATAAAGTACTCTGTTTTTAAATGTTGTCTTTCTACAATTCTTTAGAGTATTGCACAGGTTCGTATGAATAGCCATACCAGGAAGCTGAGATTTATTCATCTTGAAGTAAATTGTTATATACCACAAATAGTATCTAAGATTGCACCACTGCATCAATCTTCTGTTTTAAATTCATCATTCATCATGATTATAATAATATAGGAAGTGGAATCTGAATATTATACTATTTCAAGAGTACTGCAATACATTTTTCTATTTACTAGGACTGTACTTCAAGTTCTGAGGATTGTTTATGACTTTTCCATTCTTTTCCATTTTTGTTTCAATATTTCCATTAGAGGTAAATTGCAATTTTATACAGCTATCACTTATACACTTATACATTACTTTAGGATTGTAGGCTGGTACTATTGTTGGGTGGTTTCCTTTACTGTTCCAAGTGGTCATATTTATTTTCCTTGGTTATGAGTCTTCTGTACATTGTTGCTACTGATTTGTTATACAGAATGATTGACTACTACGCTGTTGGGTTTAAGAGAACTAGAGCGGCTTTGATGTTGCAAAGGAGTGAGAGAAACACTCTCCAAGAGAAGACTCAGTCAGCTTTTAAAAAAAAAAAAATCTAATTAGAGGGAAAATGAATGGTATAATCTCTTATTTTTAGAAAACTATGTCAAACGCGGTATCATTCCAAAAGGTTTGCGTAAAGATAAAACATCTGATCTGAGGACACCATATTTATGATCAAAAGGAGTCATTATCTTGGAAGGCTGTTTTAAAAACGTAAGAGTCTCTTAATTAAGAACTGAGATATACATTTGGAGAAAATGAAATAAAGATGGAAAATATAGAAGATACTAAAGATGGCAGCTAAAACAGAGGAACTAATAAAGCTGAAGTAAATATAACTAACAAACTGAACCATTTAGAACAGTCTAATATATTCAAAAGTATGGAATTAGTTTTAATCAGTATCTGTATAGGATTAGAAGTGAACCAAATGTTTTTGGAATGATTGAATCAGAATCACTATAGGAATAGAAGTGGATCAGTACATTTTGGTAATACTATGAATATCCAGCAAAGATGTTGCAGCAATGCTACTACTAATAATAATAATTATAATACAATAAATAAGGTAAGAATCACCCAAAAATGTATAATAAATGTAAACAAGACCCAGGTAGAATTCATAACACAGTGAAATAAAATAGGACTATCGATCAAATATCAGAGGATACTGGGACTGAACATCGGGCAACCTGAAGCAACTTAACAAAAGGGCATAGTAACATGAGTAGATATAAATGTTATAGCATAAAATAACGAGACGAAAGACCAATTGGCATGACAGAAGGAACCAATATAGCGAAGGACCCAAAGAAGAACCAATTTTATGGGGCACGTCCATTACAGACTTCAGAGGTTAAAAAAAGGTAAAACACAGGGGAAACGGGGAAAAAGGAGAAACTGAGTGTGTATGTGTGTATGAGTGTGTGTGTGTTTGTGTCTGATGTGTTTGTGTCTGTGGTGTAGGAGCGAGTGACAACCATTTTGTTTTTTCAGTCACTTAAATTGTGGTGGGCGGGCTTGATAGTGGGGGCAGGCCAACTCCCTGCATGATTTAAATCACTCCCCCACTGAATCACCCAATGGGAGCAGTAACTCCTCCTTACTTATGCTGAGGTAACATAGCAGTATAACACATGGTGGCTCTTCAGTTGAGGCAACGTAGCAATATGCTGAGGGAACAAATAGAAAGTGGTGTTTGAGGCTTGCCCTCTGTAACATACAGCAAAGCATCTCTCTCTCCCTTTAAGGAGAAAAGGCAGGAATCAGGAAGCAGGAAGTGGAGGAGTGACAGTTGAAAACAGACAGTTAGTGAGGTTGACTGAAGAGATGAAAATAGTTAAATAAAAGAGGTGCTATTAAGTTTATCACTGAGTTTGTATTTTATGGAAACATTACACCCTCATACTGAAACAGAGTGTATGGAGGGTTACAATTATCTGTGGGAGGTGAAACAGTGTGTTGGTGGGGTCATGATCCTGAGTGAGAGTGTGTGTGGACCGGTAGAAGTTATTGATATCCCCTACTTCAGGAGCGAGTGGCAGCTATATTTTTTTGTCAGTTGGATAGTGGTGGGCGGGCTGGAGGGGGCGGGCTAACTCTCTGTATGATAAACATGCCCCCATTGAATCACCCAATGGGAGCAGTAATGTCCCCATTGAATCACCCAATGGGAGTTGTGTCTCCTAATGAGACATAAATTATGTTCTGTGTGTGAGGAACCATAAATTATGCAATGAGGAATATTCTTTATATATATATTTATATATATATATATATATATATATATTTATATATATATATATATATATATATATATATATATATATATATATATATATATATATATAGTAGTGTTATCCTCCTGAGTAAAACAAGGATATGCCCAGTGCTGACAGGTGTTTTATTCAAAAGTTATTCCTGCTCAAACGTGAATTTTTTAGGTGTAATATATCAATGGCCTGAAATTTTACAGTTGTGCTGTTGCAACAGCATCCTATTGAGGTTTATGGTCAACTGACCAGAGCTGTGCATTGGATGATATAGCAACAGTGCCACTGTAACTTTTCAGTCCATACATAATTAGCAACTAAGAAATTCAGGTTTAAGCTGCAATAAATTGTGAATAAAAAATCTCTCAGAACTGGGAGTACCCTTGTTTTACTCAGGAGGATAAACCCTACAATATATTTATTTATTTGGATATTAAGTGATACTATCCCCTCAGATCTGAAACTCGGTCACTTGAAAGAATGAATCACAACGAGGGACAATGTTCTGTGTGTGTCAGTGTAAGGGAAACCCTGCCTCCCTTAACGAAGGTGGGCAGGATTTTCCTTATGCTGACACAATATTGTCCCTTGTTGCCATTAGTCTAGACAGGCTTTCTGGTGAGAGTTAAGTCAGCATGACATGCTGAAAAGGGGGAAACTTTTAATTTGATTTTCAAGTCGAATATGAAGGCAAAGTATTTTCAGAACATAATATTCATTATAGAAAATTAAATTGAACAAGTTACTTGATATTACTATCCCTTTAATAATTTGGCAGGAAGATCTGGAGATTTTAAACATGTTTTAATAATGTTAATTAGAATCAGTATAATCTCAAATTCACCTCTAATACAAAAATACAGATATTCAGATATTGCTTCATACCATACCATACCGAGCCATCTCTCGGCTACAAGCTTTTTCATTGGCTGCCCCTCGACTCTGGAATGCCCTGCCTATCACCATTTGTCAGTCATCCACACTCATCACTTTCAAGCATCTCCTCAAAACCCACCTGCTCAGGGAAGCATCTCAATAGCAATATCCTCCTCTTGCACACATATAGTCACACCAGAATCCTTCTGCACTTCTTTCACCACACCTTGTACCTGCATTTATAATCCTCCTCCTACTGTCTGTTTGTCATCATGAATTCTAATTAGATTGTAAGCTCCTTAGGGCAGGTCCCTTTTCCAGTCTATGATTCCCTTGTTGCAGTTTCCTCCACAAAAAATGAAATGATCGCATGTAAGCTTAATGCTCTCAACCCAGTTCTGTATTTTTGTATTGTATTATTTCAAATTCTGTTAAGCGCTGTGTACATGTATGGCGCTATATAAATAAAGATGTATACATACCATGATATACACAAAGTTTTAACAAGCAAGGTAGTGCTCACTGCATTTTAACAGTGGACACAACAGGAGATAGAAAGAATATATTCTGTAAGGTCCGTTTCAAAGAGTAAGATATAATTGTACTGGGGGAAGGAATTTTCATAATCAGAAATAAACTATTAGAAAAGTATTACAACAAAATATTATAGGGGAAACCCATGATTAAGTAAAATAAATCCTTAAGAGTGAACTAAACATTTCTAAGAAATAAGGAAAAAACATAAATGAGTGGTTGCTATATTTCACTGTCAAATATAATTAATGTGCAGGTAAAATAACACAGATCATGAATAAAAACTGGCATTTTAAGAGAGGACCCCACACTGGGACAAATAATCTGTGAGAAACCAAATATTTCCTTTCATTAAGGTGGGTGAGTGAAACAGGGGATTTCTCATGAAATTTCAAAGGTATAAAAAAGTGTGGTTAGGAAAAGTCAGATGTGCAATGATTTTCCTTCCAGGTTGCTTAGCAGTAAAAGATTTATATTAAGAAGTACAAAACAAGATTTATATCAAGAAGTAAAAAACAGTATGAAATAAAATGTTTCTTAAACTATTATTCAATATTTGTAGTGTCCCTATTAACATGTAGTTGCAGCCTATAGTATGTGGGCCACACTAGGAAATAAGCTTATAACTAGGTTTGGAGAATACCTATGCAATGTCGTAGGTGTCACATGTGTTGAAACATTTTAAGGAATGCCATGGAGGTAGTTGAATTGGGATTTTAATTATTTCAACCAATCATGTGCCAATAAATAAGAACAACAGAGATAGGTTGTTAAGGGCCAACAACCTTAACCTTAATTAACTGATATACCACAAATCAAATAAATATTAATGTTGTGATTAATATCCTAATTATAATATTTGCATATTAATATTCATAATTCAGGCCACAACACCCTTCATCACTCAACTCCCCTTTCTCTATGTTTCTGTCTTTTGTGAATACTATTTTCTCTCATCTCCACTTATCTCCCCTTATCTCTTTATTTCTGTCTCTCGTGAATTCTATTTTTTCCACTTACAGAGCTGATGTTAAATGCTTAGAAATAATCAATTCATGACACTTTTTTTTCTTTTTTAAACAGGAAACATTTATTTCTTCATCAGAAGTGCTGTACTGAAATGATCAGCAATTTACAAGGATAGGTGAAAAGCCAAGTAAATTATTAAGGGCTCAATCCAAATGTTGGAGTTAAAACCAACATGAATAAAAAACTGCCTTCGTGAATTAACGAAGACCTGGTAAGTTGAGATTCAAATCTTCCTTACCTAGAAAGGTTAACGTGCAACAGCCTACAAAACACATGAAAACTACAAAACTGGAGTCGCCTAAAATCTGACCTCATTGTTGACACAAAACACACGATAAAAAAGTGAGAAACGTCCCAAAAAAAGAAACAAGCAAAACATCCGACGTTACTTAGTGCCCAGCCAATCACAGCACCCCAAAGTATCAAGTTCAGTCAAATAAACTATATATAGACCCAAGAGCTAGATATCAGGACTAGACATGTGCGAATTCATTCGGAGACATTCGGATTTCGTCGAAAATGGGGTCATTCGGAGACATTCGGCCAATCCGAAACTCAAGGGTCATTCGGAAAAAATGATCCGACTCCGAACAGCCCAGGTCCGAAATTCGTCTAAACTTTCGGAAGTTTCAGCAATCGACACATTTCCAAAAGTTTTGACTACTTTTGACTAGGACTTTTTTGTACTTCCTGTGTGCGCTCAATTACTTTCCCTCCATAATTTTCCCTCCATGTCTCTAGTCCAATTCCATTCTCCGTTTCATGCACTACTTCCCTCTTTTGTCTGTATTCGAATAGCCTTCTTCGTTTCATGATGGGGGTTGGACTAATGACACAGTTACACAGACAGACAGCCTGCATTTCCTCATTGTGTTGTTGGAGCTCAGAGAGAGAAGAGATTAGAGAGTGTACAGTTGTTGTGTAGGCAGGCAGGTAGCATTAGGCTAGGCTTAGGTAGGCAGCCAGCATTAGTTCCAGTTATTGCCACTGCAAGAGCAAGTAATATTTGTTCCTGTGCAAAATATAAAAAAAATATTAGGTATTTGTTCGAATACAGGGCCGGCCCTTACACGGGTCCCAGTGGGTCCATGGACCCAGGCGGCACTTTGACAGGGGGGGCAATTGCCCGTCCCATAGCATGTTTATTTTGTGCTCTTCCGCCAGTTCTGTGTTGCAGGGTGTCCCATCAGTGTGACTGTCAGCAGCCGGGCAGCCCTATGCTCACTCAGTGGCGATGCCTGCTGGCTGCTTCAGTGACGTGAATTATGTGATAGTGAAACATTATGCCTATTTTGTATTGTTTATCGCCCACCTAAAGTCAAGACTTGAGTAAATAGGTCTACCGTGCCAGATTTGCTAGAGAGGTTTTACAAATACAGGAGGGTGCCCCCTGTACGAAATGAGTCTAAACATTTGGGATCCCTAGTATGAGTGCACAACAGTGCATGATGTGTCCTGAACAGGATTGCTGTGAGGTGTCTCCACCCAGAAGGTGCTGGCCGGGCTGAGCTTCAACATTGTGACGAGTGACCAACTAAGAGCACCGTGCCAGACTTAAAGGGATAGTAATACTTCGTTTTATCTTTATTTTATTTTGTAGGCATTAAAAAAACATGAAGAACGATATAAGTCTTATCTCTCAGACCTTTATGGTTTAAGAGATATTCACAAGCAAAGTATCCATCCCCCGTTCAGCCAAAACAGAAGGGAAGTGCCCATGTAGACTGCAGAGAGGGACAATCTTCAATTAAGATAAGGGAAAAAGCTGAAAAACTTGTCAAGGGGGGAAGGGCTTTCATTCTTTTCACACAAAGAAGATTGTCCCCTGCTGTTATCTGTCTGGTCTTACAACCAGATTCACATCTGAGAAGAGATGGCTTACACTAGGAAAAAGAGGCGGGAGGGGGAAACTTTGCTTGTGAATATCTCTTAAACCATAAAGGTTTGAGAGATAAGACTTATATCATTCTTCATGTTTTTTAATGCCTACAAAATAAAATAAAGTTAAAACAAAGTATTACTATCCCTTTAATCTGCAGCCATAGCATCTCCTACTCTCCGGGTCCCGCTGACTGGCAATAACAGGTGAGTCACTAAGAGATCTGAAGCCTTTCTGGAAGTCCTTTCGCTTGGAAAGGGGCTAGGTATTACTTGGGGGAGTTGCCTCGTGTGTAAATAATTTGTAGGTGGGAGATGAATGTGCATCACTTATGTGTTTCCTAACAGTAGTTAGAATACAACTCCCATCATCCCCTGATTATGACGTTGGGAAATGCCCAGCAATTACCATAGAGCCCTGTATTGCACACTCACGGAAAACGGTGATATTGCTATACTAAGACAATGCTGTGGACCCCTCTTCAGAATAGATGTCAAGCATTTTTTTTTATTTCTCTCCTGTGTTGCAGTTTGTTCACAACAGAATGTCTCAATTTTTCTTTTTAACACATTACATCTATCACATTACAATCATTGATGTTTATTCTTGATGTAGTATGAAACACTACAATGTATATACACATAGAGTTATCTGATATGAGGGGAAATCAGGATAGGAAAACGAGAGAGAGGAATTTGGGTACTAAAGAGGGACAGTAGGGTAGGAGGCTGGTACCAGAAAATGAAACCTTAATCTTTACCCATGTACTAACATAGAATGTGACATGTAGTTTGTCCATGTTCGAGTCGACCACTTATGTTGAGTAGGATGTGACAGGCATGGGTTTTCGATGTTCGAGCATATGCTATATTGAAGGACAGGCATGGGGTTTCATTGTTCGAACATGCTAAATTGAATGACAGGCATGGGTTCTCGATGTTCGACGTTTGCATTGTGACTGGCATCCCATGCTGGAGTAGAGGTGACATGCACAGACTGGCAATGTACGACAATGTCCGTTTTTGGGATGGATCTTTTTCTAAATGTACACCCTGTCTGCAAAGAATGATAGCAGCGTGCACGGAGGTGCACTGCTATAATTTAACCCATGTTAAATTTGGCCGAATAATTCGGAATGGATCAGAATTTCGTCCGAATCGAATAGGCCCGGTCCGAAATTAGGATCATCCGAATTAGAAAAAAAAAAATTAGTCCGAATTCTACCGAACATTTTGCCCGTGCACAAGTCTAATCAGGACCCAGGAGTGGAGGCTAGAGAAAGAGAGAAAGGGAGTTTTAGGCATGCACACAGAAGTAGAAGGAGTTGGAGAGATTGGCAGCACACTTTGCGATATTATAAACCTTTGCACATACCCATAACATGCGTCCATACACAAACACACACACACGCACATAGCCCACATTTTTTTTTGTAGTAAAACACATTTACCTTTTTTTTGACAGTGTGAGTCTGTGAATGCAAGTGAGTGACAGAGAGTAAGTGAATGTGTATGTGAGGGCCTGAGTGAGTGCCTGTGTATGAGTGGCTGAGTGAAATGGAGAGTAGAGGAGAGGAGAGAGGGATGGGGAGTGTAGGAGGAGAAGAGGTGCAGGTGTGTATCCCCGGTCAGGGTAGGGGAGAGAGAGGGAGAGCCCTGGGGAGGAGGGGGACCACCAGTAGAAGAGGCACACAGAGTGCAGGACAAGAGCTGGCAGTGGGACGAGAGGAGTAACACATGCAGCCAGGGCCATCACAGGCAGGGCCTGAGAGCCAAGGCTCTCAAAGGATCTCTGGGGATGAGAAGGAGGACAGGGCAAGAGACCCCAAGTTCTCAGAGGAGGAGAACCTCATCCTTTGTGAGGTTGTTATTGTCAGGGATAGGCTCCTGTTCCCCAAGGGGAAGGTTGTCAGAATGGGGGTCAAGTGAATGGCTGCATGGAAGGAGGTCCTGGCTGCAGTTTATGCTGTTTCTAGCCGCAGCCGGTTGCTGGAATCAATCAAAACAAGGAGGACTGACTGTAAGGCCAAGGTGAAGAGGAAAATGGGAGAGGAGGCCTTGCATGCTGCCGGCACAGGGGGTGGTCTGCCCCTATGTGTGGAGTACAGCGAGGGGGAGGAGGAAGTGAGGAGGACCCTGTCCAGGACAACAGTGCAGGGGATCCCTGGATGGAGTGACTCTGGGGATGAAAGGAGCCTCCAGTCCACTGGTAAGTGCATCAAGGTCTACACACACATCACACAAATATTGACACCAACCAGACAGAGGCCAACACAGGGACACCTGAACACATGGACAGCATTCCACACCATAATTCAGCAACACAGCTTGGAGGAACGTCAAACAAAGACAGAATACCTGACAAACCCAGCCTGATTGGTAATGGTCAAGTCCCTTTTAAACTCCCTTCATGCTGTCTACAACAACATCATGCATAGCACAAAAACAATGCACACTGTCATGTGTCAGTCAAAGATCTAACTGTTATGTGTATCACAGTGTCGTACATAGAGTGACAAAGAAGTCAGCACACAACCCCTTGAGTGCCACAGGGATAAGCAATGCATTGTTTGACAATACATTGGTTAGTTCCCTGGCACCCAAAGGGTTATCAGAGAATAACAAGGAGGGGAATTGGTGTATTGTTACTGCATGTCAGGGCTAGGCGTTGTACATGTAGGTAATTAGTCAAAGTGGAATAGCCAAGGATCAGCTTTCTGCATCATATGTAGTCTGCAGAGTGTGGATGGCCACGTGGCATTCACCGCCATCACCACTCTGCAGGACATATGTGATTCACAAGACTCAATCATGATGGGGGGACATTCACTAGGGTGTCAGAAAGAGGTGACAATGTGTACATGACAACTGCAGTGTCATCACAACTGCAATCCCTGTGTTATTCTGTGTAGCCAATGCACTGAGATCTAAACAACTCGTGACATACCAGTGCTTAGTCTCCATAGGATAACATAGGAAAAGGTAGAAGTAACCTCCAATAGTACAGTATAACCACACCCATGTTTGCTGTGTGTTCAGATTTTAGCTGTCCTGGAGTGTGTTTGTGTCCCCCCCAGCTGATTGGGTTGGGTTCCACAGATTATGTTGGTTGGTTGGTGTGCTTGGTGTGTCTGTTACTGCTGCTGACATCATTGTTTGGACTCTGTAGTAATTGGTCATCTCTGGTGCATTGCTGTGTTCAGAGGTCATAGTGTGTTTGCTGTTGAGGCCTAGGTGTAGGACATGCAATGGGTTTGTGTCACTCAAGGTGTGATGGTTCAGTTCTGCTCACCACATGTATCCTGATGAATGGGGATAGCAAGGAGGTATATGCCTTGCCATCCATACTGCTCAGGATACACATAATGACCAAAGCTACACCACTGTAGGTTAGTAGAATCAATGTATGTGATCACATCAAGCTTAGCAATGTGTGTCAGGATGGTGACCAATGACGTGGTCAACAGCAAGCCAGGAGGCATCAGAGGTGTGGCCCCTGAGCTACCACCACCTTGGGCTCACTGGGGAGCCACAGCAGCCACAGGGACACACAGATTTCACTCCCCCAACCACACCAACACATATGCGGCACCCTGAGGCTGGAGAATGAAAGGGGAGTGAGGGGTCCGGGGATCACTTGTGAATATTCCCCCACAGCCTCCATGTTGTTGCTGTGTCTCCTGAGGCCACCATGGGAGTCCACACCACACCACCGCCTCCACCAGCCTTCATGCCCTCCACGCTGGTTTCACCCACGCCCACAGAATTCCTCGATGCAGCATGTGTGGCCGTCCAGGGGGAGCAGCTCACAATGATCCGGAGGTGAGCCCGATCCCTGCGGCATATGGAGCTGAACAAAGGGCGGATCATGGAGTGCCTCAGGTCCATTGAGGCACAACAAGTCATCTCCAATACTCAGCAGCTCCAATTTCACACGGGCATGATGGAGGTCCTCAGCCACATGCTGGTGGAGATGCAAGACTCTAACCGAAGGGAGAATCAGAGATAGAACATGGGCCAGTCATCACAAGAGGGGTCCAGTAACGCATCCCCAGCCAGAAGTGATACACCCCCACCCCCACCAGACTCCCTCTGGTAACCCGGCGCAGTTAGAGGTATTCCACCTCTGCAGCCCCCCTGTCCCTCTCGTAAAAAGAAGAGGAAAGGTCAACCTTCTCCAGGCCCTTCAATAAATATTTGCACTTCTTCATAACATCTGTGTCCATGCATGTTTTCTATTCAAGATGTTGTTTGTTTGGCAGAGTTGTCTCCAATGCATTGCAAAGCTATGCAGTGAACACCACACATGCACATTTAACATGGGTGTCAGATAATAAGTTGTCTCCAATGCATTGCAAAGCTATGCAGTGAACACAACTCATGCACGATGGATGGTGTCCCAAGCTTTTACAGCAGGGGTGAACACACATATTGCATACAGAAACATTTGTACAAGTTCAACTCACAGTCCACATATGAAAGCCAAACAATATCAGGGTATTGTTCCATGATGTGAGTTGAACTTGAACAACATGAACACAATAAAGGAGATAGTAATGCTTAGAATGTTTGAACAAATATGTTTCAGGTTCCATACCCCTGAGTAGAACAAGGGAACTCCAACTGCCGAAGGGTGTTTCATTCACAGGTTATTTCAGCTCACAGTTGATTTTAAAATATGAAAATCATAGTAGCCTGATGTTGTCAAGTGGTGCTGTTGCTACACCATCCTATGGAGATTCATGGTGCTGGGACCAGAGCTGTCCATGGGATGGTGCCACTGTACAGTTTCAGACCACTGTGATATTTGATCAATGAAATTCAACTTTGAGCTGAAATCACTTTGGGATGAAACACATTTCAGCAGTGGGAGTTCCCTTGTTTTACTCAGGAGGATGAACCCTACTACATAGATTTCTAAAACATATTCAGTACTAATATCCCTTTCAAACCCTGACAAGGGAGAGTGATCAATTACACAAGGTAGTCATATGTGATCAGATGTGTAATTGACATGGATTCTAACAGGTGATCCTCATGGATGTGGATTCAACGTGTCACCGGAACAAATATCTGGACCATGAGGGGGTCATGCCATGGATGCCTTCAGAGAGTGAAAACAAGATTAGAAGGTGCACTATGAACACAACAGTCATGCTATTGCTGACCCATCATCATATCCTGGAGTGCCAGAGGTGTACACAACACATTGCTCAGTGATGCTTTGGAGATCTTACTGCAATTCCACGTGGACAGCTTGGTTATGTGACATGGAGTGAACAATCCATTGCTTGTCAAGGTGTTGTCTAGCCATCATGACCTTATGGGTTTGTATCACAGGTATGGCAAGCAGACATATGTATATGTGAGTGGGCACACACATTGATGTGTAAACCAAGACCCATGAAACAGAGGAGCTATTTCATGGATCTCGATCTACATACTGATGAGGTGTGTGCTCAGGGTCCGCGTCACACACACACATACATATGTCTGCTTGCCATCCCCTTGATGGACAACTCACATGGTCCTGATGCCTAGACAATACATTGACAAGCAATGGAGTGGCATATTCACTGTGCTACACATACACACATAAACAACTCAGCATGGCAGGCCTTCAGCCGGAGCATGAACAGTTGCAGCAGGTGACAGCTGTTGGACAGAGGTGCTTGGAGGAGAATTGTGAGCCGTATCCCTCTCACACTTTCACCTCCACTGTCGTCTTAGGCACAAGCATGTGTACATACTGGTGTTGGTCTGTCTCTCTGTCACACTACATCTGAGGAGGGTGGGCTGTCACTTCTAAACAGCAGTACGGTGGTGTTCATGTGGTCATAATGGACTAATGGTAAGTTGAGTGTTATCCAGGTAATTGTTTTCTGGTATGGCTGTGGTTAATGGTGTGGTTATGTGTAATTGGTATGCACGTGTCAGGTGTGTTTTGTCTCCATGGACTGCTGAGGTTACATAGGTGATCTTGATTTGTTCTTGGAGTGACAGGTGTTCATGTTGTGTTGTTCGAGGGTGTGTTGGAATGACTTATGTTGTGCTGCTTTGTGTCCCCCCTGTCCCTGTGCGGTTGATGGATTCTTGTTTGTCTGTGACTTGTTTGTATGGTGTAGGCCAGTGGTTCACAATCAGTGTGTCATGTCATGTTGGTGCGCCATGTGCAACAGCTCAGGGTGCGTCACTTTTCCTATGTTGCTATGTTCTGCATTAGTGTTTGATAATATTCCTTTTACACATTTTTTGGAGAGATGTGTGTATGGTACATTTGATGCACTATATTCTCCTCATTGCCATTGACACAGTGGGACCTGATGTTGGGCATATGTTATTTTTATTTGGGAATTCCCTTGTACCCTCAAGGGGTGCCCTGGAACAATAGGTTTGCATGTTAGGGGTGTCTTAGGTGGAGGGGTTGTGAACAACTGGTCTAGGCCTTGTTGTTGTATTTGCTAGGTATTGCAGGGGTTAATATATGACCTCTGAATGCTTGGGTTATGTCCTTGAATGACCTGCTTCTCTGTTTTGTTTTCCTCAACTGTGGTTTTCTACTCTGAGTTGTGTGATGTTCGCCAGAAAAATGGGTGTTAGATTTCTGGAGGTAAATGTTGCAATTTAACTCACATTAGCCCTAACTCCAACATTTGAATGGCTCTGGGCTTAGCTTTTACATTATCCTCAATGGGCGATGTGTTTACAAACTGACGTTATTTCTTACTTGTGGGAACATTTGCATCACATACTTGAGTTAAAAAACCACCATCGCCAGTTTTGTCTGCCGACACCAACATTTGGATCAAGCCCTAAGTCACTGCAACATCCAGAGTTAGCCATATGCAAGTCAAATAAATTAGTAACATCCCAGCTGAGATTAACAATTAGTAAAGTATTAGGCTGCACAATTCACATGGGAGCAATAAGCAGCTTTGTGCATTTTCTTAATATAAAGTTAAGCAAACTTTTGGAGAGCCACTGCAGAAACACAAACTTCTCCTTGCTCACATTCAGCAAACTGTTTGCATACTTTGGCCTCATTCAGTCTTCAGAAGTAGAGCCATGGTCCACTGGAACTGGAATTCTCCCATCCAACTCACAGAGATGTCCATAAACTGCTGTAAATAGTATAAAGTGGAAGTTCACATCATCATTTTTCCTGTACTGTCCTTCGGCTGCCATGGAGTTGAGAGCAAACTGTATTGCCTCATTTTTTTCTAGGAGCTTTGCCCTTTCATTGGGAGAGAGAGTAGCAGACTCTTCAATAAACCCCTTCAATATAGATTTGTCAGCAAAAGTCAATTTATCCTTGTTATTGGCCACAGCATGGATAAGGCCAACTATACCACGTGAGTTTCCTGTGGTTTGACTCACGAAATAAACTTTGATGTTTTGTTCCTTTTCTTTAAGCTCTTTGGTTTGTTTCTCTCTAAAGTATTCATGTTTGATGTGAGTGGGAAGAGTAGTAGTACTGCACAGACAGGTGTGGGAACAGAACCCAGGGACTCTTCCTCAAAATCCAGGACATCCACAAACTTCCAGCTGTCCAACACACCAAGCTGGGCAAGAACATTGTTCATCATATCGGGGTTGATCTCCATTGCCTTCCACTGCATGGCTGCCAAATCTGTTATGGTTTCAACTGAAGGCACTAAACAATGACCAACAGATATCAATACTAGGGAAGCGACACTTTCTTTTTATATTAAGAAAGGAAAGTGATTTTAGACACCTGGGTAGGTTTTTATGTAAAGTTTTAGGTCACATTTATTTTATATCTTTTTTAGGCATTCATTATTATCATTATTTATCAGCTGGAATAGATTCTTAGTAGTATGTAATCTTCTACCCTTACGTTAACTGATTTTATTGTATGTATTTCTTAGTGCGATGAAGTATGTTAATAATAACCTACAATAACCTACTTTATACATCATTTTTATTCCCATAGGGACTCAAAGTGCTTTTGTGCACGGACTTGGAATTAACCAACTGGTACAGCAAGTAAATAGCTATTACTATTGCCTAGCTCAGAGGTATTCATTTTATTTAACTTCATAAAAAAGAACACTGAGGGAATTGCCTGTCTATATCACTCTATAAGTCACTAGAACTCATGTGCTAGAATGATAAATTGAAAAAAAAATCCAAAATTGTATCTAATTAGTGTTGAGCGAGCATGCTCGGCCGATGCTCGGATCGGCTCGAGCATCGCTCTGCTCGGCACATGGCGGTACTCGTACGAGTACCGCATGTGCTCGCCCGCCATGTTCGGGTCTCCTCCCCGCACGTTTTGCGGCTGCTGCGCAGCCAATAAACGTGCAGGGAGGCTCTGACATCGGTGTAATGCCAGCAGCCATGTTGGCTGCTGGCATTACACTGATTGGCTGGCCAGAACCCGTGGTCAGGTGCTGTATAGCACCTGACCAGCGAGTTCGGCTCAGTCTGAGCCAGGGAGAGCTGAGGATAGGAAGGGAAAGGCAGTGTAGGGAGGAAAAAAACAAAAATTGTGAAAAAAAAAGAACCAAAAGTCCTTTTTAGGACTACTGTGTGTGGGGGCAGCAGGTTATTTGGTGTGGGGGGAAAAAAAAAAAAAAAAAAAAAAAAAAATATATATATTCTGTTTAGTGTGCAAAGTTGCAGATTAGAGCACATTCTGTTTAGTGTGCACAGTTGCAGATTAGAGCACATTCTGTTTAGTGTGCAAAGTTGCAGATTAGAGCACATTCTGTTTAGTGTGCAAAGTTGCAGATTAGAGCACATTCTGTTTAGTGTGCAAAGTTGCAGATTAGAGCACATTCTGTTAAGTCTTCAAACTAAAATATCAAAGTCACGTATTCCATTCAGTGTGCGTCGCCGCAGTTTAGCAGCACATTCTGAGTACTGTGCAGAGTTGCAGAATAGGAAGAAATACTGTTAAGTCTTCAAACTAAAATATCAAAGTCACATATTCCATTCAGTGTGCTTCGCCGCAGTTTAGCAGCACATTCTGTGTACTGTGCAGAGTTGCAGAATAGGAAGAAATACTGTTAAGTCTTCAAACTCAAATATCAAAGTCACATATTCCATTCAGTGTGCTTCGCCGCAGTTTAGCAGCACATTCTGTGTACTGTGCAGAGTTGCAGAATAGGAAGAAATACTGTTAAGTCTTCAAACTAAAATATCAAAGTCACATATTCCATTCAGTGTGCTTCGCCGCAGTGTAGCAGCACATTCTGTGTACTGTGCAGAGTTGCAGAATAGGAAGAAATACTGTTAAGTCTTCAAACTCAAATATCAAAGTCACATATTCCATTCAGTGTGCTTCGCCGCAGTTTAGCAGCACATTCTGTGTACTGTGCAGAGTTGCAGAATAGGAAGAAATACTGTTAAGTCTTCAAACTAAAATATCAAAGTCACATATTCCATTCAGTGTGCTTCGCCGCAGTGTAGCAGCACATTCTGTGTACTGTGCAGAGTTGCAGAATAGGAAGAAATACTGTTAAGTCTTCAAACTAAAATATCAAAGTCACATATTCCATTCAGTGTCTTTCACCGCCGTTTAACAGCCTATTTTGTGTACTCTGCAGAGTTGCAGAATTATAAGAAATACTGTTAAGTTTTCAAACTCAAATATTAAAGTCACATATTCCATTCAGTGTCTTTCACCGCCGTTTAACAGCCTATTCTGTGTACTCTGTACAGTTGCAGAATTATAAGAAATACTGTTAAGTTTTCAAACTCAAATATTAAAGTCACATATTCCATTCAGTGTCTTTCACCGCCGTTTAACAGCCTATTCTGTGTACTCTGTACAGTTCCAGAATTATAAGAAATACTGTTAAGTTTTCAAACTCAAATATTAAAGTCACATATTCCATTCAGTGTGTTTCAACGCCGTTTAACAGCCTATTCTGTGTACTCTGCAGAGTTGCAGAATAGTAAGAAATACTGTTAAGTTTTCAAACTCAAATATTAAAGTCACATATTCCATTCAGTGTGTTTCACCGCCGTTTAGCAGCCTATTCTGTGTACTGTGCAGAGTTGCAGAATTATAAGAAATACTGTTAAGTTTTCAAACTCAAATATCAAAGTCACATATTCCATTCAGTGTGCTTCGCCGCAGTGTAGCAGCACATTCTGTGTACTGTGCAGAGTTGCAGAATAGGAAGAAATACTGTTAAGTCTTCAAACTAAAATATCAAAGTCACATATTCCATTCAGTGTCTTTCACCGCCGTTTAACAGCCTATTCTGTCTACTCTGCAGAGTTGCAGAATTATAAGAAATACTGTTAAGTTTTCAAACTCAAATATTAAAGTCACATATTCCATTCAGTGTCTTTCACCGCCGTTTAACAGCCTATTCTGTGTACTCTGTACAGTTGCAGAATTATAAGAAATACTGTTAAGTTTTCAAACTCAAATATTAAAGTCACATATTCCATTCAGTGTCTTTCACCGCCGTTTAACAGCCTATTCTGTGTACTCTGTACAGTTCCAGAATTATAAGAAATACTGTTAAGTTTTCAAACTCAAATATTAAAGTCACATATTCCATTCAGTGTCTTTCACCGCCGTTTAACAGCCTATTCTGTGTACTCTGTACAGTTGCAGAATTATAAGAAATACTGTTAAGTTTTCAAACTCAAATATTAAAGTCACATATTCCATTCAGTGTGTTTCAACGCCGTTTAACAGCCTATTCTGTGTACTCTGCAGAGTTGCAGAATAGTAAGAAATACTGTTAATTTTTCAAACTCAAATATCAAAGTCACATATTCCATTCAGTGTCTTTCACCGCCGTTTAACAGCCTATTCTGTGTACTCTGTACAGTTCCAGAATTATAAGAAATACTGTTAAGTTTTCAAACTCAAATATTAAAGTCACATATTCCATTCAGTGTCTTTCACCGCCGTTTAACAGCCTATTCTGTGTACTCTGTACAGTTGCAGAATTATAAGAAATACTGTTAAGTTTTCAAACTCAAATATTAAAGTCACATATTCCATTCAGTGTGTTTCAACGCCGTTTAACAGCCTATTCTGTGTACTCTGCAGAGTTGCAGAATAGTAAGAAATACTGTTAATTTTTCAAACTCAAATATCAAAGTCACATATTCCATTCAGTGTCTTTCACCGCCGTTTAACAGCCTATTCTGTGTACTCTGCAGAGTTGCAGAATTATAAGAAATACTGTTAAGTTTTCAAACTCAAATATTAAAGTCACATATTCCATTCAGTGTCTTTCACCGCCGTTTAACAGCCTATTCTGTGTACTCTGTACAGTTCCAGAATTATAAGAAATACTGTTAAGTTTTCAAACTCAAATATTAAAGTCACATATTCCATTCAGTGTGTTTCAACGCCGTTTAACAGCCTATTCTGTGTACTCTGCAGAGTTGCAGAATAGTAAGAAATACTGTTAATTTTTCAAACTCAAATATCAAAGTCACATATTCCATTCAGTGTCTTTCACCGCCGTTTAACAGCCTATTTTGTGTACTCTGCAGAGTTGCAGAATTATAAGAAATACTGTTAAGTTTTCAAACTCATATATATTAAAGTCATATATATCGTGTAAGATGAAGAAGGCGGGTAAAAAGGGACGGGGAAGTGGACGTGATCCTGAAAGTTCAGGGCGCGGGTCAGGACGCGGAGAAACTGTGCCTGGTGCCAGAGCACAAGAAAGAAAGACATCCACCATACCTAGCTTCATGTCTGATTTCACAGGGCGTCGCAGGACATCACTCTCGAGGTCCGACCAGTGCGAACAGGTGGTCGGTTGGATGACAGCTGATACTGCTTCCAGTCGGTTAAGCACCACCCTGTCTTCCACCAAGTCCACTCTCAGTAGCCAAGAGTCTGGTCAACATAATCCTCACTCTGATCATCCTTCCTCCCACCATACACGGTCTGGTCAAAGAAGTGATCCCACACTGGGATATAGTGATGAGCTCGTCTCATCACCAATCCTTCATTTGACCCTCTCTCCAAGCACACTTGCAGAGGAACATGACATCTTGTGCCCTGATTCACAACCTCTAGAGGCTACCCAATCACAAGAAGATGACAGATGTGAACGGCATTTAAGGTCAAAGGAAGTAGTGGATGATGATGATGATGATGAGACACAGTTGCCATTAAATCAACCACTATTTCCTTCTCAAGACCTTGTTGAGGAGAATGTTATACAGTTGTCAATGACCGAGTATGTGGTGGGATCAAGACTTGAGGAGGATGATCAGAGTGAGGAAGTGGAGGAGGACTTGGTGGACGATGAGGTGACTGACCCCACCTGGGAAGGTGTAGAGCCGAGCGATGACAGCAGTCCTGAGGGTGAGCCATCTGCAGCACCGCAACAGGCTGGAAGAGGCAGTGGTGTGGCTACAGAAAGAAGGCGGACCGCACCAAACCGGCCCGCAAATGTTCCACGGAGCACCCCCTTGCGTAAATCTACCTTGCCAAGGGGTAGGTGTTCCGCGGTATGGCGTTTTTTTAAGGAAAGTGCGGACGACAAAAGATTTGTAGTTTGCAACCTGTGCCACACCAGAATGAGCCGAGGCATGAACACTAGAAACCTCACCACCACCAGCATGATCCGACACATGGCATCCAAGCACCGTAGTAAGTGGGAGGAACGCCTGGATCGCCCATCTGTGTCTGCAGGCCACACCACTGCCTCCTCTTCCCCTGTTTTCGGTGCCGGCCAATCGCCTGTCGAAGGCGCAGGCCCGCATACCTCCCGCCCTGCACCTGTACCATCTGAAGCACCATCAGCGACCACATCCACTTCCCTGTCCCAGCACAGCGTCCAAATGTCGTTACCCCAGGCATTTGAGCGCAAGAGAAAATACCCAGCCACCCACCCACAGGCCATAGCACTAACCTCACACCTTTCAAAATTACTGGCCATCGAAATGCTGCCATTTAGGCTTGTGGACACTGAGTCCTTCCGCAGCCTGATGGCAGCAGCTGTCCCTCGGTACGCGGTCCCCAGCCGCCACTACTTTTCCCGGTGTGCCATCCCCGCATTACACCACCATGTGTCCCGTAACATCACCCGTGCCCTGACCAACGCAGTTACTGGGAAGGTCCACTTAACGACTGACACATGGACAAGTGCTTGTGGCCAGGGACGCTACATTTCCCTGACGGCACACTGGGTGAATGTCGTGGAGGCTGGGAGCGACTCGGACCCTGGGATGGCACGGGTGCTACCCACGCCGAGGATTGCGGGCCCTACCTCCATCAGGGTTTCCACCAGCACCTACGTTATTGGCTCCTCCTCCTCCGTTTCCACCTCCGAATTCTCTACACACACCGCCACTCCCCCATCAGCCAGTAGCTGGAAGCAGTGTAGCACTGCAGTGGGGAAGCGTCAACAGGCCGTGCTGAAGCTGATCTGCCTTGGGGACAAACAGCACACGGCCTCAGAGCTGTTGCAGGGGATTAGTCACCAGACCGAGCAGTGGCTCTCGCCACTCAACCTGCAAGCAGGCATGGTTGTGTGTGATAATGGGCGTAACTTGGTGGCGGCTTTGGAGCTCGGCAAGCTCACACACGTACCATGCCTAGCGCATGTATTTAATTTAGTGGTGCAGCGATTTCTAAAAACCTACCCCAATGTGCATGATCTCTTGACCAAGGTGCGCCGCGTGTGTGCACATTTCCGTAAGTCATCTACAGCTTCGGCCGGCCTGTTGAAGCTGCAGCAGCGCTTACAATTGCCAGCTCACCGGCTGCTGTGTGACGTGAGCACGCGCTGGAACTCCACCTTCCACATGTTGGCCCGGCTTTGTGAGCAGCAGAGGGCAGTAGTGGAGTACCAGCTGTTACACGGTCGTCGCCTCTCCGTTCAACTTCCTGTAATCAGAAGTGAGGAGTGGGAATGGATGTCAGACCTCTGCGAGGTTTTACGCAATTTTGAGGAATCGACACAGATGGTGAGCGGCGATAACGCTATTATCAGTGTAACCATCCCACTTCTGTGTCTACTGAAACGCTCGCTGCTCACAATTAAAACCGACGCTTTGCATGTGGAAGAGGTGGAAATGGGGGAGGAAGAGCTTACACAAGGTGATAGCCAGAGCACCCTCACTTCGTCTTCTCAGCGACAATTGGAGGAGGCGGAGGAGGAGGAGGAGGAGGAGGAGGAGGAGGAAGACACGGTTGCCTCCGCTACAGAGGGTAGCCATGGAACTTTAGTTCCATCTCTTCAGCGTGGGTGGGCAGAAGAGGAGGAAGAGGATGAGGATATTGAGAGTCAGCCTCCTGGTGAGGACAGCGAAATCTTGACTGTTGGTACTCTGGCACACATGGCTGACTTTATGTTAGGCTGCCTTTCCCGTGACCCACGCGTTGTACGCATTTTAGACAACACGGATTACTGGGTGTTCACCCTTCTGGACCCCCGCTACAAAGAGAATTTCTCATCTCTCATTCCTCCGGTGGAGAGGACAAGCAAAATGGTGCAATACCAGAAGGTTCTTGTTGAAAAATTGCTCCAAAATTTTCCATCTGACAACGCTGGCGGCAGAGTACGTGCTACCTTGGCCAACCGAGAAGGGGAGAAAAGGGGAGCACACAGCAGTTCCGACAAAGGCAGGGCAACACTCTCCAAGGCGTGGGACACCTTCATGACACCCCGCCAGCACCCTCACCCTGATGCGCAGCCTAGTGTCACAAGGAGGGAAAAGTTTTGGAAGATGGTGAAGGAGTACGTAGCAGACCGTGTCAGCGTCCTCAATGATCCCTCTGTGCCTTACAACTACTGGGTGTCCAAGCTGGACACGTGGTATGAACTGGCACTCTACGCCTTGGAGGTGCTGGCCTGCCCTGCCGCCAGCGTTCTGTCTGAGCGGGTATTTAGTGCTGCTGGTGGCATCATAACAGATAAGCGTATCCGCCTTTCCACCGACAATGCTGATAGGTTGACACTTATAAAAATGAACAAGGCCTGGATTTCCCCTGACTTCTCCACTCCACTGGAGGAAAGCCCCGGGGGAACATAAACTCACTTTATATATGTTATTTACAATGATGGGAATACTCTGTATTCCCATTCACCCCTTCCACCCAAAAAACGGGTATATGGTTGACTCTTAATGTTCTCATCCTCCTCCTCCTCTTCCATATGCCCTGGGATATAATTTTTATATAGGGCCAGCTCACCAGCGTGCCCTGGGATATAATTTTTATATAGGGCCAGCTCACCAGCGGGCCCTGTGATATAATTTTTATATAGGGCCAGCTCACCAGCGGGCCCTGTTTGCCAATTTTTATATAGGTCAGCTCACCAGCGGGCCTTCTCATATAATGTTTTATTGGGTCAGCTCTCTAGCGGGCCCTCTCATATAATGTTTTATAGCGTCAG
The DNA here is from genome assembly GCA_037306005.1 of Rhinophrynus dorsalis. Classification (NCBI taxonomy): domain Eukaryota; kingdom Metazoa; phylum Chordata; class Amphibia; order Anura; family Rhinophrynidae; genus Rhinophrynus; species Rhinophrynus dorsalis. The sequence goes on from CM074718.1 coordinate 395,598,109, forward strand.
CTCACTAGCGGGCCTTCGCATATAATGTTTAGGATGGTCAGCTCTGCAGCAGACCCTCACCCATAATGTTTTAGATGGTCAGCTCAGCGCACGTTTCCCTCTTAATCATGGCCTCAGTTCTGAAAATCAAGGAAATTTTTGGGAGAATTTGCCTCTGCGCACGTTTCCCTCTTAATCATGGCCTCAGTTCTGAAAATCAAGGAAATTTTTGGGATAATTTGCCTCTGCGCACGTTTCCCTCTTAATCATGGCCTCACTTCAGAAAATCGATGAAATTTTTGGGAGAATTTGCAGATGATATACAAGTAAATATACAGCAAATACTGTTTGGTAACAATTTTTCGCCTAAAGTCGTTTTTATTTTCCTTTTTGTGTGTTTTACGGTCAGTCTGTAAAAATGGCGTACTACGGGCGAAAGATCGTTCCCAGCAGCGATGTTGGAGTCCAAGGTGCATCCAGACATCCTCCCTATGCTGTCCCTGAACCATTTCTGTAGTGTTTCCATCTTTTTCTGCCCTTTTCCTATGGACCAGGCACCCTCCCCTCATCAGAGCAGGGGGTGCCTGGTGTAATGCTCGAGTCCTCCCATTGACTTCAATGGGGCTCGGGTGCTCGGCCGAGCACTCGAGCCTCAGGGGGTGCTCGGTCAGAGCACCCGAACATCCGAGCATTGGGGTGCTCGCTCATCACTATATCTAATCACTCACAAAATGTTCAATAAGTCCAAACAGAAGAAGATGGTATTCAGTAAAAATGCACTTATTACAATGCAGCTTCTATCCAAAAGCTGGGGTGGAATCCAGAAAGTAAAGCTCTGAGGCAATAAAAGAAAGTAATGGAAAGCAAAAGGGGATGCGAAGGAGAGCACAATGCTGCTATAGTGCAATATATTATTAAAAATATACTTAAAGTAAGGGATGGCAACAGTTGGTGTTCTACTCATATTTATAAAATGCAATTTCACCAGCATTTTACTACTAAAAGGCTGGTGAAATTGCATTTTATAAATATGAGTGTGGTTGCTGATACTGCCAGATCTCCAACCTGGAATCTCAGAACCTCCTCCAGTCACTAAGGCATTAAATACTTTCAGGTATCTAAAATCATAGACTTCCTCATGCATTTTCCCTTTTCAACTGCAAGACAAAAATCCCTCTATTCTGATCTTCTGATATCTTTTCATTTCTTGTGTCTATTAGGTTCTAGTGCACAAACTTGGCACTAATGGGTTTGTGAGTGCTGAACAGTCCCAGCAGTGATTAGCCATGTGAGCTGTACACATATCGTGACATTAGTATCCCTTCATCAGGGAAAGGAAATAATTGATTTGCCTAAATTTGCCTTTAAAGACTCTTTAATGAATATATTAAATTAGTTAGTCTAAACAGACACATGTACAACATGCTAAAACATATAAAGTTATATAAAAACACATATGGAAACATACAAATGTAACAAAAAATGAGGACAGGAAGAAAAACTTGAATTCCAAATTCATTAGCCTGTATGACTATTATGAACTAGAAGGCACTCAGGGCTCGATCCAATTCAGGGAGCTAAAACTGTCGGTAGTTCAAAAATCATTGCCGAACAGTATACACACAGTTTTACCATCGGAATGCAATTGCCCTGCCAACAGGAACCCTGATGAGCATTGAGACACAGAACTTAACATGTAGCCCAACGTTTACTGTGGTTTTGTAAGTCTCATAATGCACACTAAATATTGTGAGAAATGGGAAGATCAAAGTAAACCAGCTAAAGCTTGGTGTTTGACATTGTCAAACGCTGAGCATGAGCTCAAAAACACAGTCACCTTCCTAAACACTAACCCGCCCCTTTTCCCTATATTACCATTAACATTAACTATGAAGTTTACAAATACTAGAACTAACTCTAACCTATTACCCATAGCTGTAACACTTTCCTGGATGAATGGCATCCAGCGGGGTCTCTAGCACCCTGGTCTTCCTCTTACCTTCTTCTTCTGTAAGCTTCTATCTTTTCTCTTCATTTGTCATCTTCTTCTTTATCTGTGCTCTTCTGGCTTCTTCCTTTAAAACTTGTTACAGCCTGTAATTTAAAAAAAAATTAAAAAGCTGAAATCCATTTATGCTGACTTTATAATAGAAGAAAAAGCCCTCATCCCAATGCCAACTAAGAGAAATTTGAACAGTGACTGCCTTTTATATGAAAAGGCAGAATAAAAAGGAAAAAAATCTCAAAGCACTAACTCACCATAATATTTACATATAATATATACGATAAGAAAAAGACCAAATGAATAAAATATAGATAGCTGCAAGAAATGAGGGGATTCAACACCCCCCCAAATATTAGGCCGAAACCTAAAGTGAAAACACAATGTAAGAAACAAACCTGCGTTCTTCCATACAAATTATTCTAATGCGCACCCTGTCTAAAGCATATATTATACCACTGTGCTAATAAATAATAGGTTTTCATTCCATAGTTTGGTCAAAATGTGTTTAAGCTTGCCCAACATGTCATGGTACCCCAATATCAGTTAAGACATATCTAATACATAAATTTATTCCTAAATTAAAACATTCCCTTAAGATTTCCTGTAATTTAACGTGTTGGAGAAAGCACTATATGCCTACAGGAGATACCTACATTAAAAATAAGTAGCATACATAAGCCTTTTCCTCCCACCCTCACAGGCCACATGGGGTTTGGAGGAAAAGGCATATAAAGAGTGCTGGTGGATCCACAGGCTTCTCGGGCTTCCAACCACTCACTGCAGACAAACATAGCTCAAAATGAGTCTTATCATAGAATTTTAAAAGTTGTATGCTACTTGTTTTTAATGTCAGCTTCTCATGTATCACGTGGTATGGAAATCTCACTGCTGTTGTTTGTTTCATTCAAAAATTAAAACAATTTAAATAATAAGGAAGTAAGTTCTAACTGACAGCATGACTCAGCAGTTTCTATTACATTCTATGGAGAATAGTTTGTCATTGACTTTCCTCTCAAATACAATGTAACCGAAAAAGTAATTGGAATTTTATCACTAGAGGGCACTGCCAATGTAAGAAAATATGGGTCTCAACTGAAATATGCATCTCTTAGCAGTAGGAGTACACTTGTTTTACTCAACAGGAAAATCCCTACTATATAGGTTTTCATAAAAAGTTTACTGCTCCTTTAAACATATTTTGGCCAATCTATAGAACGAAAACCTCATATTTATTAACATTGCATTTTATATGGCCAGTCTCTGCTCAAATTTCTTCCACGCTGCAATTGACTGGGGTGTGGGCTTACGCAGGGCACAGAAGGTGTGGTTAGCGACATCAATCTTTTCAGCAGAGATTTTTGATGATAAAAGTGAGTCCCTTAACGCATGTTACTGGCCACCAAATTCTCATTTGTCTCTATGGGTGTAAATTGAGTGCCCGTAGTGAATATTTTCCATTCTGCAGTGTATAATAGCACAGGTACTTGCATACCTGACTATGACTTAAAAATACCAGTGGTATTTTTTTTTTTAATGGGTGGAATTGGATCAGTCCCTTACTGTGCTAATATTTTATCATCTGCTCTAGATACATAGGATAAAATCCTCATACCTCTTCATCTAAATTCCCTTAAATCAGCTATTCTATTACAAGATCAGACAGAATATTACATTATTTGTATCCAATCTATCATTCAAACCACGTGCAATAACTGATAGCATTTGTAAATCCGATATGATTCTCTCAAACGTTTTTATTTTATAGCTCTCTATAACAGTGGCTCCCAACCCATGCCCTCAGGACCCACAACAGGACAGGATATGAAGCTTTCCTTTTGAAGATCACATGCAAGTTAATCAAACTCACTTAGCCTCTAATTAACTCACCTGTGTTCTAGTAAGGAAATCTTTCAATCCTGGACTGTTAATGGTCCTTGAAGGAATAGGTTGGGAACCACTGGGCTAAAGGATGCACCTGGGAGCCACTCACTATCACATCTATGCTTCCTATTTCTTACTTTGCGTATATTTTTATATATTTTTAATAAATGTAATATATCATAGTAGTGTTGCTTTCTCCTTCCCTTCCACTTTCCCTTTCCTTTCCACCGTGTTATCAATCTCCTCCCCATGCAGCTCTGTGACTACTTCCTTGTTCTTGTGTTTCTGAGTTTGTTCAAGCTTTGGATGGATCTCGTGGTTTTGACCGCTTTTTTCCCAACTTTGCCCCAATTTCCTTTCACTCCACTCCTGCCTAAACACTGAAAATTTGCTGCCTGGCCCAATCTTCATCTTCTTCTGATGTTTCTTGTGTTTTCTACCTTGGTTTTGAATTCTGAAGAACCCTCTTCTGCTGTTTTCCTCCCGTGTCTGTGTTTAAGCCTCTGGGTAAAGCATATTCAAATTTGGCACCATTGTTAAGGAAGGTTCCTCCTAGCAATGCTTTGGCTTCTCCATGCTACTGTGGAAGATGGTTTCTATTTGCTATCATGTCCTGTCACCTGGTGTCTATTTTTGGTATTGCTTCTTGAATTTTTCCTCTGCTGCCTGGTCCAATTTTACTAAACAGATTGCAATGACTACTATTCTAATCTAGTACCTATTAGCTAGTACTGGATATTTGATCTTGTGATTGACATCTTTAACCACAGCCCAAGGCTGCAGCAAAGTATCTACTTCAAATCTAAATGTTACTGAGTATCTCACACGGAAGAAATCTTTTAGAAGTGGGTTCAGGGACTCTGGGAATTCTTCTATGTATACTGTGTCAGTTCAGTTCCCATTACACTACAGCATGTGACTCTGGGGTTTGAACAGTTACTACAGTTTGTGTATTAACCAATTGAGCTGTGTCATTGCATGTTCCAAATTTATTTATTTTCTTCTATATTTGCAATGTTGAAGGTATAAAACTGCTTTGGATAGTGGGTGCAGATTTGGAATACAAATATATTTGTTCTGTGGTGTGGGAGTGTAAAACTCCTAACAGAATGTGAAAGGCAGAGTTCCCATGATCATAAGAATGTGTTGACAATTCATATATTCATAGAGATGAATATACGAAATGATCTCTTAAACAATATGCTTTTATTACTATGTGAAATTATGGTGATCAGACATGGTTTATAAAAGATCATGTTCACAGATGTCTGTAATCCCTGAAGAAATGTTCAGAGACGTCCATAACAAGTGTCATATTGATCATTGCCCAGATCCCCTTTCATGTTTTAAGTCCCTCCCAGTAAAGCTCCCTTCATCTCACTCCATGCTGTGGTCTTTTTGTGCTCTTTATGTCTAGAGTAGAGCACAGCTTGTGTTTGTCCATAATTCTGTTAAACCTGTACCTTTACTTATGTACGTGTGCTTTAGTACATTTGGGTGCACAACTCCTCCAGCACACATTGAAGCAGGCAGCCTCTTTGCTTCTTTCCTATAGTAATGTAAGTAAAATTAAAGTTTCTTCACATATTTCCTCTGCTCTTAGTTTGTACACAGCCTATGCTTAGACACGGTGGAATGGCCCTCCAAATATATCACATACTTCCATACTGCTCACCCCCCCAGGTGAGGGCTGACAACTTCTGGCCTGAGGTCAAGTAAATTCAAGTAACCCATTTCTGCTATTGCTCCAACCCACCATCCCAGATGACCCCCTTTTGTTAATTTTATAATTGGCATTAATGTTGTGAAGCAGTATCAATTGGTAATTTAATGCTGTTTAACATAATGTACACATTTACACATTTTAATGGTGCTGCCTTACAGTGAGCTTTTTCTCATGTAGTTTTTTTTTCTCATGAGTATAATCTCTCCCAGTGCTTTACCTAATAATTTTAAATACAGTTCCCATCAAAATCCATTGCCTCTTTCCTTTGATCACCCCTTCCCCTTGTACAGGGGTGTTCAAGTTCAGTCCTCAAGAGCTACTAACAGTCCATGATTTCGCAGCTTACCTTGGTTCCAGCACCACCGCTTCTGCGATGCTCCAGGAGCGAGGCTTTAGAGTGAAGCAGGCCTCTGTTTTATGCCATGCTTCCTGTAGTCTCCTCCTACCTACTTCCTTCCTCTGAGCCTGCTCCTCCTACCTACTTCTTGAGGAGGGGTTTAAAGTTGCCCTTGCATTGTTGTTCTACACAATTGGGTTTCCTTGAGCTCTGTGTATGACCTGACTTGTCTGAACATCCAATCTGGTGTTGACCTGTGGCTCTGTCTAACAACTCTTTTGCCTGCTCCCACTGTGTAGTGGACACCCAGTCTGGTGCGGACCTGTGGCTCTGGCTGACTACCTGAACTGTGTATGACCCGGCTTGTCTGACTATCCAATCTGGTGCTGACCTGTAGCTCTTTCTGACTATTCTCCTGCCTGCTCCTTGTGTATAGTGGACACCCAATCTGGTGCAGACCTGTGGCTCAGGTTAAGACCTTACTTCCTGACTGCCTGAGTCAGGATTGCTCTGGTGCCTCTGAGAAAGGAGACGACCGTCTCTTTACTGGCTGCAGGCTTGAGTCAGTATTTCTCCCTTACCGTATCATCCTTAGAGAAATCCCTAGATCTACCTGCTGACTGTAGGCATGAGTCAGTTAGTATCTTACTGGGATTCCTGCTGGTCCTTCAGTATATATAGACTCCAGAGGCTTCTGCCGGTCTCTTTAAGAGTGTTGCAACTTTTGGCAGACTCCTATTTCTTATAGAGTCGTTGGCCACTAGAAGGACCTCTACTCATTGTTCTGTGATTTACTTACTGATTGTTCTGTGATTTACTGTATTTATATTTATTCAATAAAGATTGTTTTTCTATACCGTACTGACTGCTGATTTGTTCCTGGTAAACCGTGACAGTACGCAAGGGCCATACTATTACAGACGTAATAGTAATTCAGCTTTTGAAAGCATCCTGGATGGGTTGGAAACACAGGATCAAAGTATTGATCAATTTTCTTTTGCCTTGCAGACCTTGTTGCAGTGCTTTGCGCATCTTGAACGCCTTAACCCACAAACGGTGGCCTCCCACCCTCCACCCTTGGCATCGGTGGTTTCTACCTCTCCTGTTGCGTGCATGATTAAGAGGTTGTCTCTCATGTCTCTCCTGTCCTGTGAGACTGACTAATGCTTCCGCTCCAGCATTACCTGAGGAGCATTTACCATTTAAAGAGGTGTTTAGTGAAAGTCAGGCCGGGGCCTTACCACCACACAGGCCATATAATTGCTCTCTGGAGCTTATGCCTGGCTCATCACCTCCTAGGGGTTGTGTCTATCCCTTGTCGTTTGAAAAGAATAGAGTCACTGAGGAATATGTTTCTGATGCACTGGCCAGAGGCATCATCCTTAAGTCCTCATCTCTGACAGGGGCCGGATTTTTTTTGTTAAAAAAAAGGACGGACAGCTGCATCCATATATCGATTTTCGCGGGCTTAACAAACTGTTGGTTAAAAACGCTTATCTGATTCCCCTGATTACTGAACTATTTGACCGTGTCAAGGGGTCTAAGATCTTTAAGAATCTCGATCTAAGAGCTGCGTATAATTTGGTTTGTATAAAGCAGTGTCACGAGTGGATGATAGCTTTTAATACACAAAATGGGCACTATGAGTATTTGGTGATGCTGTTTGGCCTCTGCAATGCCCCAGCTGTCTTTCAAGAGTTCATCAACGATGTGCTAAAAGAGCTCTTACAGAGCTGTGTTGTGATGTACTTGGATGACATCCTTATTCACTCTCCCTCATCGGTCGGATGTATCCAAGGTATTGAGCCTATTAAGTAAGAAGAACCTGTATTGTAAACTCGAAAAGTGCGAGTTTCAAAAACCACAAGTGACATTTCTGGGGTACATTATTTCTGCATCTGGGTTTGCTATGGACCCCCAGAAATTGTCCTCAGTAGTGGAGTGGCCAGAAATGTATTAAAGATTTTTCCACTATTGTCAAACCTCTGATGGACATGACCTGTAATGGTGCTAAGACCATTGAGTGGTCCCAGACAGCCATAATGGCATTCGAAAAACTGAAGGCAGCAGTTGCTTCAGCCCTGACTCTGGTACACACAAATCCCTCCCTGCCCTTTACCCTGGAGATGTACGTATCCGAGATTGGAGTGGGCGCCCTATTGTCTCAACTGTCAGCCCCTGGTGAAGCTCTACGCCCGTGTACCTATTTCTCAAAGAAACTGTCCAAAGCCAAGATGGTGTACCAAATCAGGGACAATGAATTATTGTCCATTATTTTGGCCCTGAAGGAGTGGCGGCATCTCTTAGAGGGTACTACCTTTCCGATCTTGATCCTTACGGATCACAAAAATCTAATTTATCTATAGGAAGTGAAACACTTACCTTCTAGGCAAGCCAGATGCGCTCTATTCCTTTCCTGATTTAATTTTGTGGTCTCCTACCTCCCGGGCTCCAAAAATGTGAAGGCAGACACGTTGTCTCGCCAGTTCTGCAGCCTTTCCAGAGAGGAGGTTCCACCGACCCAGATTATTCCATCTGATCGGATCCTTGCCACCATACGTATATGCCTCACTTCTCCCCTGGGAGAGGAGATCCTGGCTGCCCAGGCCTCGGCTCCAGCCAAGAAGCCGAACGGGGAGTTTTGTGTCCCGGCTCAGTTACGTACTAAGCTGTTGAAGACGTATCATACTTATAAAATAGTAGGTCACATTGGTCAGGACCAATTGATCTGGTCATTGTCAAGAGTGTTCTGGTGGCCAAGTCTCAGATCTGATTGTGCTGCCTTTACTGCTGCTTGCATGACCTGTGTGCAGAACAAGACTCCTTGACACTTGCCAGTCAGCTTGCTGCAGCCTGTGGCTAATGGGTACCATCCATGGTCTCATTTATCAATTGATTTTTTAGTTGAACTTCCTAGTTCCATGGGCTTGATGGTCATACTTATGATTGAAAATGGCACATTTTGTGCCTCTCTATGGCTTGCCATCCACGCAGGAGTTGGCGGTGATATTTGCCAAGGAGGTCTTTCGGTTACACGGCATACCCAGGGTTATTGTGTCTGACAGAGGAAGCCAATTTGTGTCCCGGTTTTGGAGGTGCTTTTGTGCTCAGATGGGAATTCAGCTGGCATTCTCTTCCGCTTACCACCCTCAGTCAAATGGTGCGGCAGAAAGATCCAACCAGGCCTTAGAGCAATTTCTCCACTGTTATATCTCCAACCACCACGACAATTGGGCTACCCTGTTTCCCTGGGCAGAGTTTGCTTGGAATTGTGCGGTTAACTCTTCCTCATGAAGTTCACCATTCCTGATCAATTATGGGTTTCAACCCTCTGTTCTGCCTGAAGCCTTCCAAACACAAGAGATTCTGGCTCTGGATGAGCATGTAAGAGCACTCCGTTCCTCATGGGCATGGGTACAGCCTACCCTACATGGTTCAGCACAGCTGCAGAAAAGTGTAACGGTTTTATTTGACACTCAGACACAGTAGGTGAGATAAAACACAGTTTTATTGAACAGACTCAGAAATGATAACCCTCACGGGTCCAGTAGCAATGTATACACAATACAGTACTGACACAGGAGAGGTTACAGCAAGATATATATACCCACACGGGTCCAGTATATGTGCAATAAGAAATTACAATATACTGACACAGGTCAGACAACTTTCGTGTGAAACTCAACCGAGGCAGCAATGAATGGGTTACTATTAGGCCAGGAATGCTGACAGGCCCTAATAGTGCGAGGCCCTTAAGACTCCCACTCTGCAGGGAGTGCTTAAATAACGAGAAACGCCCAGTAGACAACGGAGGCCCAGGATCAACTTAAGGACTTCCTTAGCAGTAATGGAGGACTGAGACAGTATGCCCGGGAGGGCACCCAATGGAGACTGCATGGTAGAATAGCCAGTGAAAGAATGGTACCTTCCCCGAAGGGGTTAACGAACGCTAATACCAATGTCCACTGCCTGATCGTAAGCACAGCCTGCGGCGCCCAATGTAACACCAATCTTAGCTATAGTCAGGAAGAAGGGCCAAGCGTACCGTGGTGCACAGATGGGATTAGACACTGGAATGTCGCCCTCGCAACACAGACTGAATCGAGACTAGACTGTAGGACTGGTACTAAGGCGCAATGGTACTGTCCGGAGACAGCAGCCCGGAGGGGACCCCAAACCGAGGACTGGAATGGGATACACAGGAGTAGTAGCCCCACCGGGCCGTACACAGGAAGGAACGTCAGCCAGTCTGAGTCAGTACACAGAGCAGGAACGTCAGCCAGGCCAGGTCTGTACACGGTGCAGGAATGTCAGCCGGTGTAACGGTTTTTTAGGACACTCAGACCAGTATGTGAAATAAAACAAAATTTTATTAGAATAACAATAATGCAAACGATTGCCCTCTAGTGGCGGTTGAAATAGACACACAGTGAAGACTGATATATTACAAAGAGATAATGCACAATATAGTTGACATACAAGATCTCTATGCAGAGAATGGTGATCTCTACCCCAAAGGGTTAAGAGCATAAATCAGTCAGTCCCAGATGTGGTGGTTTGGAACGCCCTGGGTGTTAAAAGGAGGTGCTGATAGAGACGGTCCACAGTGTACTGGAAACGTAAATGCCAAGCCAAAGTGACCGAGTACTAAGGAGAACAGAGATCCAAATAGCCCCCGCGGGTGTACCTACAGGAAGACTGCTTCTGCGAGTGCAAGTGTGTGTAGCCCCCACGGGCGTAATGGAATCCGGCCTGCAATGCAAGAGCTGACTATAGCCTCCTCAGACGTTAACCGGATACCAGCAATAGTAGTGCTAGAGCCAATAGCCCCCATGGGCGTATACAACGGGACCTGCCAGAGCTTGAGCCTTCCCTCTACTGCCACTCTACCAAACAACGAGAAGTGAGAGCCAATGATGCCCTACCGGCCCACAATAAGTGACTACTCTGCAGTAGGATAGATAGAGTCGCCGTCGGTAAGCGGCCAACTCAGCAGACGTAGCACCACGAAAAGAGGCTCTATTCTGTGAATCGAGGTAGCGAGAGCAAGGCAGCACTGCAAGGGTTAATATGCACGTTTACACAAGGCTCTGTAAGATAACGAGGCTCTGCAAGTATAGTGAGGCTCACGGAGGCACGCACAGCTCTGCAAGACAACGGTACACTGCACTGATCAATGGCAACACAAGGCAAGGCGGTCACACGGTGGCTGGCAACAGCGGGTGAAATATGTCGTGGTGGCGACAACGGGAACATAGGTCACTGGAACAGGCTGGAAGTCGATCTCGGAGCAGGAAGTCAGCCGAGCCGGGTCGGGGCACGCAGGAGGTAGTCATACAAGCCGGGTCACACACGAACAGGAACGTCAGCCAGGCTGGGTCAGGATACAGAGGTGGTTCGCAGACAAGCCGGGTCAAACACGATCAGGAACACTGGAGCGTAGTCAGGACAAGCCAAGTTGGTACACAAGAATCCGGAACACAGGAACACAGCAACAGCACTACTGGCTCAGAAACACCACGAAAGGGCATCTGACAGGTGTCTGGGCCAGGCATAAGAAGGTCACCAGGGGCGGGCCAAACTGGCTCAGCAAATCAGAGCGAACCACAAGTAAGAGTGACAGAGAATCACAGGCACTGTGATAGTACCCCCCTCTCAAAGACCCCCTCTCCCTGCCGGAGGTCTGGGTTTCAGAGGATATTTAGAGTGAAAGTTGCGCACAGGTCTAGGCGCATGGAGGTCCCCTTGATTCACCCAAGAGCGTTCCTCAGGGCCATAGCCCTTCCAGTGGACTAAATATTGCAACTTTCCTCTAAATCTCCTAGAGTCAATAATACTCTGGACCTCATACTCCTCTTGGCCCTGGACGTCCACCGGCCCAGGATTTGGCTGTAGTCTTTGCCAGGGAGGTGTTCCACCTGCACGGGGTACCCAGAGTGATTGTCTCCGACCGTGGGAGTCAGTTCGTATCCAGGTTTTGGAGGGCATTTTGTGGCCAGATGGGCATCCAATTGTCCTTCTCCTCCGCCTACCACCCCCAGACCAATGGGGCCGCTGAGCGTGCCAATCAGGGACTGGAGCAGTTCCTGCATTGCTTTGTCACCGATCATCATGATAATGATGTCAGCCGGTGTAACGGTTTTTTAGGACACTCAGACCAGTATGTGAAATAATACAAAATTTTATTAGAATAACAATAATGCAAACGATCGCCCTCTAGTGGTGGTTGAAATAGACACACAGTGAAGACTGATATATTACAAAGAGATAATGCACAATATAGTTGACATACAAGATCTCTATGCAGAGAATGGTGATCTCTACCCCAAAGGTTTAAGAGCATAAATCAGTCAGTCCCAGATGTGGTGGTTTGGCACGCCCTGGGTGTTAAAAGGAGGCGCTGATAGAGACGGTCCACAGTGTACTGGAAACGTAAATGCCAAGCCAAAGTGACCGAGTAGTAAGCAGAACAGAGATCCAAATAGCCCCCGCGGGCGTACCTACAGGAAGACTGCTTCTGCGAGTGCAAGTGTGTGTAGCCCCCACGGGCGTAACAGAATCCGGCCTGCAATGCAAGAGCTGACTATAGCCTCCTCAGACGTTAACCGGACACCAGCAATAGTAGTGCTAGAGCCAATAGCCCCCACGGACGTATACAACGGGACCTGCCAGAGCTTGAGCCTTCCCTGTACTGCCACTCTACCACAGTAGATATCGCCCAGTAAACAACGAGAAGTGAGAGCCAATGACGCCCTACCGGCCCACAATAAGTGACTACTCTGCAGTAGGATAGATAGAGTCGCCGTCGGTAAGCGGCCAACTCAGCAGACGTAGCACCACGAAAAGAGGCTCTATTCTGGGAATCGAGGTAGCGAGAGCAAGGCAGCACTGCAAGGGTTAATATGCACGTTTGCACAAGGCTCTGTAAGATAACGAGGCTCTGCAAGTATAGTGAGGCTCACAGAGGCACGCACAGCTCTGCAAGACAACGGTACACTGCACTGATCAATGGCAACACAAGGCAAGGCGGTCACACGGTGGCTGACAACAGCGGGTGAAATATGTTGCGGCAGCGACAACGGGAACAGAGGTCACTGGAACAGGCTGGAAGTAGATCTCGGAGCAGGAAGTCAGCCGGGCCGGGTCGGGGCACGCAGGAGGTAGTCATACAAGCCGGGTCATACACGAACAGGAACGAGAATCACAGGCACTGTGATAGCCGGGCTGGTTTGGTACACAGAGCAGGAATGTCAGCCGGGCTGGGTCGGTACACAGAGCAGGAACTCAGCCGGGCCGGGTCGGTACACAGAGCAGGAACGGATCCAGCAGAGTAGTCAGGCAGTCCGGATCGGTACACTGGCAGGAATGGATACATCAGGGTAGTCAGGCAGGCCAGGTCGGTACAGCAGCAGTAATAGAGACTGATCAACGTGGGCACTGCTGTAGCAGTAACGGAGACTGAGTAACTTGGGCACTGTTGTAACAGTAACGGATACTGAGCAACTTGGGCACTGCCGTAGCAGTAACGGAACTGAGCAGCTTGCCCTGAGAGGCACCCAACCGAGGACTGCACGGGAATGAGGACGCACAGAAATGTTGCTGGGTTGACACTGAGGCAACGGAGACCAGACTGAAGCGAACTGTCCGGAGACAGCTAGGATCCTGACACCACCCTAACCGGAGACCGGATAAGGCGTGCAGGAGAGGTACATAACCACAGTAGCCCAGCCGGGCTGGACCCACACACAGAGCAGGAACGTCAGCCAATCCGAGTCGGTACACCAAGCAGGAACGTCAGCTGGGCTGTGTCGGTAAACAGAGCTGGAACTTCAGCCATTCCGAGTTGGTACACAGAGCAGCAGGGGAGGGCTGGCAACTTGTGGCCTGGGGGGCAAATACAATCAAGTGGCCCATTTCTATTATCATTCCAGCCCACTGTCCCAGCCTGCGCCGCGTAGCTTACAACAGAAATGGGGCTACACTTCTGATACTACAGAACTTACAGTTGAAAGGGAGATTCACATGTGATACTGCATAGCTTACAAGGGAAATGAGTTATACTGTTATTGTAGCCCCATTTGGATTGTAGTTCTGTGTATCACTTGTGTAGCTCCATTTCAGTTGTAAGCTCTGTGGCATGAATAGTGTAGCTCTATTTACAGCAGCAAGTGGGAGACTGAGTGAGGCAGTGGCCCACTGGTCCAGACTTATGACCGGCCCAGGGGGCAATTGCCCCCCTGCCCCCCAGGCCAGCCCTCCCCTGCAGAGCAGGAACGTCAGCCGGGCTGGGTCGGTACACAGAGCAGGAACTTCAGCCTGTCCGAGTCGGTACACAGAGCAGGAATGTCAGCCAGGCCGGGTCGGTACATGGAGCAGGAACGTCAGCCAATCCAGGTCGGTACACAGGCAGGAACGAAATGCAGAACAGTCAGACAGTCTGGGTCGGTACACAGGCAGGAACAAGATGCAGAGTCGTCAGGCAGGCCGGGTCAGTACACTGAGATCACACGAATAACAGGAACAAGCGCTGGTACTGAAACACCACGAAAAGGCACAGGAGAAGTGCCAGAACCCAGCATTTAAGGACAAATGCTGGGCGGGACAATGACAGTGCAGCCAATAGCGTAGGCAGGAGTAGAAACTGACAGAATGTCGACAAATAGCACGGGCACCATGATACCGTGATAAAAAGGCAGGCTGACTTTAGGCGACTGCCGGCACCAACTTTCCAGGTGGGAGATAGAGTGTGGCTGTATTCCCGAAACTTGCACCTCCAGGTTCCATTTAACAAGATGGCTCCTCGTTTCATTGGTCCTTTCAGAGTGATACTGTCAGTGTGGCGACTGCTCGAGCCGACCGCAGTTAGTTGTAGCTACTCCAGCTGCATGACCCATCCTTTGTGGTTGCCTCCGTTGAGGCAACCTTGTGTTGGCGGCTCAGCCTCTGGTATGTGGCGTGCAGCTCAGCAGCATCTCCTGCTGGCTGGCGGCGGCAGTCTGTTTCATTTTTGGAGCACGTCCAGAGTCAGGACGTGTGCTCTATTTAAAGTGACAGCCACCTCTTGGCTGCTCCTCCTCTTCCTGCCTTCCTGCCTATTTGAACTGCCTAGACACAGGGCTTAGTTGCCCTTTCGTTGTGTCCAGTGCAGTTCTAGTGTTTGGGGCTCAGAGTATGATTTGGCTTGTCTGACTAACTGATCTGGTGCTGACCTGTGTCTCTGTCTGAGTACCTGCTCCGTGTATGACCCCTGGCTTGTTGGACATCCATTCTGGTGCAGACCTGCAGCCAGGGGCGGATTGTGGTGCAGTACCAGCCCGGGGGCTTTTTTTATTTAACCGGCCCACTGGGGGTGGTTACACAGTGCGTTGCTCAGCAATGTGCGGTGCACCCCTCTGGCACTCAGAGGGTTAAATACAGCTGTTTTTCCCACACTCTGTCCTCCTGCTCCAGCCTATTACTTCCCCCCCCCACACACACACACCACTTTTCTAAAGAGGCATAAATGCTCATCTATTAACCCCTTAACCTACTGTATGCAATAAATTATCAGTTATAAACCCCTTGTATGCCAGTGAGGTATACAGTAATGTGTTCTGCCATTAACCCATTGAATGCCTCATAGGTGCACAACACATTGCACAGGAATGTGTACCTCAATGAGTAACCCTTTGTGTGCTAAAAAGGCATAATTCATCATTAACTAACACCTTTATTCACCTTTGTGGTACAAAAGGGGTCAGTTACTGATGAATTATGCCTCTCTAGCATGCAAGGGGTTAATCAGTGATTTACTTCACATATGAGGAATCCAATGGGTTAATAACAGAATATTGCTGTAAATTATACTTCCCTAAAGCATACAGGAGGTTAAAGGTGTTCAAAGGGTTAAAACATGATAAAATAGCCTCTCTAGCAATGTGTACAGTTAGTTAGGAAGAATTAAAACATACCAGTTTAAACTGCTAGGCACTTGGGACTCAGAAGCTCTGCTTGCTAATCACTAACTGCACAGGACACACACACAGGCAGAGCAGGGCTGGCTAAGACAGCCTTGGGGGCGGGACAATTACAGAGCACAGGACCCGGTCTCTTCTCTGCACTGCTGCACAGCTCCGGTGAGTGAGATATCCCTACCAGTCCATGATCCCCCGATAGGACAATCCGGCCCTGGCTGCAGCTCTGGCAGACTAACAGTTCCGTGTGGAGTTCCTGGCTTTGGCTGACTACCCGCTACGTGTATGACCTCTGGCTTGTCTGACTATCCATTCTGGTGTTGACCTGGGGCTCTGTCCACTGTGTATCCAGCATACCAACGCTTCAGTGGACATCCTTTCTGGTGCAAACCTGTGGCTCTGACTGACGACCCTCTCTGTGAATGAGCTCTGGCTTGTCTGACCACCCTATCTAGTGCTGACCGTTGGCGTTATCTACTACCTTGCGTGTGACCTTCCATTTAGTGTATAACCAACCTGGTACAGGCTTGTGGCTCTGGTACACTGCTTCCTATTGTCTCCCTATGTTGCTGGTTCACTCAGGTGCGGACCTGAGACTGTGGGCACCCCTATCTCTGTCTGGCTACTCCCAGGTGCAGACCTGAGGTATAGCAGACTCTCCTGTTCCATTGTTGGGACACAGTTATCTAGAGAATCACACGGTAGCAGGCTTCTATTCCTGGTAGTCGTCTCTTTCACCGTTGTATGCTTCTTTTATATCTTGCATATATATTCACTGTCTTGTGATATCTCTGTATACTTGTTGCCTGAATAAAGTTGGTGTTACCTTAAGTACTCGTCCTGTATTTCCTTGTTGGTACTGTGACAGTTACATAAGATTATCCCTGTGGCATATGCACTTGAACATCCTGCTAATATGCGTATCCATAATGTATTTCACGTGTCATTGTTAAAGCCTTTGGTCTGCAACCGGTATACCTCTGCTCCTGTTCATCCCACTCCCGTGAGAGTTGCATATCACGAGGAATATGAGGTACAGAACATTCTGGACTCATGTATGAGTAGAAGGTGCTTACAGCATTTCATTCATTGGAAGGGCTATGGTCCTGAGGAGCGCTCATGGATCCTGCTAGTGATGTACATGCTCCTGTATTGGTACTCAGATTTCATACTCGATTCCCTGACAAACCCCGATTGGATCCTCGGAGGAGGGGCCTTTGTACTGTACTGTCACAGCTTACCTTGGTTCCAGCGCCTTTGCTTCTGCGACGCTCGGCGTCTTTCCACAGGTCATCTGCAGGCGCGAGACTTCAGAGTGAAGCAGGCCTCTGTTTTATGACATGCTTCCTGTAGTCTCCTCCTACCTACTTCCTTCCTCTGAGCCTGCTCCTCCTACCTACTTCCTGAGGAGGGATTTAAAGTTGCCCTTGCGTTGTTGTTCTACACAGTTGGGTTTCCTTGGGCTCTATATATGACCTGGCTTGTCTGACTATCCAGTCTGGTGCTGACCTGTGGCTCTGTCTGACTATTCTCCTGCCCGCTCCTTGTGTATAGTAGACACCCAATCTGGTGCAGACTTGTGGCTCTGGTTGACCACCTGATTTGTGTATTACCCGGCTTGTCTGACTATCTGATCTGGTGCTAACCAGTGGCTCTGTCTGACTATTCTCCTGCTTGCTCCTATTGTGTAGTAGACACCCAGTCTGGTGCAGACCTGCGGCTCTTGTTAAGACCTTACTCCCTGACTGCAGACATGAGTCAGGATTGCTCTGGTGCCTCTGAGAAAGGAGACGGCCGTCTCCTTACTGGCTGCAGGCTTGAGTCAGTACTTTTCCCTTACCGTATCATCTTTAGGGAGATCCCTAGATCTACCTACTGACTGTAGGTGTGAGTCAGTTAGTCTCTTACTGGGATTTCTGCAGGGCCTTCATTATATAGAGACTCCAGAGGCTTCCGCCGGCCTCTTTAAGAGCATTCCAACTTTTGGCAGACTCCTATTTCTGATAGAGTTGTTGGCCACTAGAAGGACCTCTACTCATTGTTCTGGGATTTACTGTATTTATATTTATTCAAGATTGTTGTACTATACCGTACTGACTCCTGGTTTGTTCCTGGGAAACGGTGACATTTTCCTGTTTGAGCACAGGTTGGTCAATCAAAATGAACGAGCCACTGATTAACTCACCTGTGCTTAATCAGGGAAATCCTTAAATCCTGGACTGTTGGTGGCCCTTGAGGATTTAACTTTGGACACCTTTGATTTACTCCCTCTTTTCCCCTACCATCACAGACCTCCATATAATCTTTTCCTTGTGATCTCTGCACTGGCTGAGAGTACAAGGTGTCAAGATTTGATGTCATATCTCGGCACCCAGCAACAGAAGACAGCATGAGGACTGCAAAGGAGCACTGATCTGGTTGTCTATGGCAGTGACTGTACAGATCTCTCACTCCCACAGGGCTGCCATTAGAAATCATTTTGCCTCGGACAAATGCAACTGGCAGCCCCTCCCGAATAGGTGTAATGTCTTGCCTGCTTTGAAACCCCACCCACTACTTCCCCACCCAGACCAATGGGGCCGCTGAGCGTGCCAATCAGGGATTGGAGCAGTTCCTGCATTGCTTTGTCACAGATCATCATGATAATTATGTCAGCCGGTGTAACGGTTTTTTAGGACACTCAGACCAGTATGTGAAATAAAACACAATTTTATTAGAATAACAATAATGCAAACGATCGCCCTCTAGTGGCGGTTGAAATAGACACACAGTGAAGACTGATATATTACAAAGAGATAATGCACAATATAGTTGACATACAAGGTCTCTGTGCAGAGAATGGTGATCTCTACCCCAAAGGTTTAAGAGCATAAATCAGTCAGTCCCAGATGTGGTGGTTTGGCACGCCCTGGGTGTTAAAAGGAGGTGCTGATAGAGACGGTCCACAGTGTACTGGAAACGTAAATGCCAAGCCAAAGTGACCGAGTAGTAAGCAGAACAGAGATCCAAATAGCACCCGCGGGCGTACCTACAGGAAGACTGCTTCTGCGAGTGCAAGTGTGTGTAGCCCCCACGGGCGTAGCAGAATCCGGCCTGCAATGCAAGAGCTGACTATAGCCTCCTCAGACGTTAACCGGACACCAGCAATAGTAGTGCTAGAGCCAATAGCCCCCACGGGCGTATACAATGGGACCTGCCAGAGCTTGAGCCTTCCCTCTACTGCCACTCTACCACAGTAGATATCGCCCAGTAAACAATGAGAAGTGAGAGCCAATGACGCCCTACCGGCCCACAATAAGTGTCTACTCTGCAGTAGGATAGATAGAGTCGCCGTCGGTAAGCGGCCAACTCAGCAGATGTAGCACCACGAAAAGAGGCTCTATTCTGGGAATCGAGGTAGCGAGAGCAAGGCAGCACTGCAAGGGTTAATATGCACGTTTGCACAAGGCTCTGTAAGATAACGAGGCTCTGCAAGTATAGTGAGGCTCACAGAGGCACGCACAGCTCTGCAAGACAACGGTACACTGCACTGATCAATGGCAACACAAGGCAAGGCGGTCACACGGTGGCTGACAACAGCGGGTGAAATATGTTGCGGCGGCGACAACGGGAACAGAGGTCACTGGAACAGGCTGGAAGTAGATCTCGGAGCAGGAAGTCAGCCGGGCCGGGTCGGGGCACGCAGGAGGTAGTCATACAAGCCGGGTCATACACGAACAGGAACGAGAATCACAGGCACTGTGATAGCCGGGCTGGTTCGGTACACAGAGCAGGAATGTCAGCCGGGCTGGGTCGGTACACAGAGCAGGAACTCAGCCGGGCCGGGTCGGTACACAGAGCAGGAACGGATCCAGCAGAGTAGTCAGGCAGTCCGGATCGGTACACTGGCAGGAATGGATACATCAGGGTAGTCAGGCAGGCCAGGTCGGTACAGCAGCAGTAATAGAGACTGATCAACGTGGGCACTGCTGTAGCAGTAACGGAGACTGAGTAACTTGGGCACTGTTGTAACAGTAACGGATACTGAGCAACTTGGGCACTGCCGTAGCAGTAACGGAACTGAGCAGCTTGCCCTGAGAGGCACCCAACCGAGGACTGCACGGGAATGAGGACGCACAGAAATGTTGCTGGGTTGACACTGAGGCAACGGAGACCAGACTGAAGCGAACTGTCCGGAGACAGCTAGGATCCTGACACCACCCTAACCGGAGACCGGATAAGGCGTGCAGGAGAGGTACGTAACCACAGTAGCCCAGCCGGGCTGGACCCACACACAGAGCAGGAACGTCAGCCAATCCGAGTCGGTACACCAAGCAGGAACGTCAGCTGGGCTGTGTCGGTAAACAGAGCTGGAACTTCAGCCATTCCGAGTTGGTACACAGAGCAGGAACGTCAGCCGGGCTGGGTCGGTACACAGAGCAGGAACTTCAGCCTGTTCGAGTCGGTACACAGAGCAGGAATGTCAGCCAGGCCGGGTCGGTACATGGAGCAGGAACGTCAGCCAATCCAGGTCGGTACACAGGCAGGAACGAAATGCAGAACAGTCAGACAGTCTGGGTCGGTACACAGGCAGGAACAAGATGCAGAGTCGTCAGGCAGGCCGGGTCAGTACACTGAGATCACACGAATAACAGGAACAAGCGCTGGTACTGAAACACCACGAAAAGGCACAGGAGAAGTGCCAGAACCCAGCATTTAAGGACAAATGCTGGGCGGGACAATGACAGTGCAGCCAATAGCGTAGGCAGGAGTAGAAACTGACAGAATGTCGACAAATAGCACGGGCACCATGATACCGTGATAAAAAGGCAGGCTGACTTTAGGCGACTGCCGGCACCAACTCTCCAGGTGGGAGATAGAGTGTGGCTGTATTCCCGAAACTTGCACCTCCAGGTTCCATTTAATAAGATGGCTCCTCGTTTCATTGGTCCTTTCAGAGTGATACTGTCAGTGTGGCGACTGCTCGAGCCGACCGCAGTTAGTTGTAGCGACTCCAGCTGCATGACCCATCCTTTGTGGTTGCCTCCGTTGAGGCAACCTTGTGTTGGCGGCTCAGCCTCTGGTATGTGGCGTGCAGCTCAGCAACATCTCCTGCTGGCTGGCGGCGGCAGTCTGTTTCATTTTTGGAGCACGTCCAGAGTCAGGACGTGTGCTCTATTTAAAGTGACAGCCACCTCTTGGCTGCTCCTCCTCTTCCTGCCTTCCTGCCTATTTGAACTGCCTAGACACAGGGCTTAGTTGCCCTTTCGTTGTATCCAGTGCAGTTCTAGTGTTTGGGGCTCAGAGTATGATTTGGCTTGTCTGACTAACTGATCTGGTGCTGACCTGTGTCTCTGTCTGAGTACCTGCTCCGTGTATGACCCCTGGCTTGTTGGACATCCATTCTGGTGCAGACCTGCAGCCAGGGGCGGATTGTGGTGCAGTACCAGCCCGGGGGCTGTTTTTATTTAACCGGCCCACTGGGGGTGGTTACACAGTGCGTTGCTCAGCAATGTGCGGTGCACCCCTCTGGCACTCAGAGGGTTAAATACAGCTGTTTTTCCCACACTCTGTCCTCCTGCTCCAGCCTATTACTTCCCCCCCCACACACACACACACACCACTTTTCTAAAGAGGCATAAATGCTCATCTATTAACCCCTTAACCTACTGTATGCAATAAAATATCAGTTATACACCCCTTGTATGCCAGAGAGGTATACAGTAATGTGTTCTGCCATTAACCCATTGAATGCCTCATACGTGCACAACACATTGCACAGGAATGTGTACCTCAATGAGTAACCCTTTGTGTGCTAAAAAGGCATAATTCATCATTAACTAACACCTTTATTCACCTTTGTGGTACAAAAGGGGTCAGTTACTGATGAATTATGCCTCTCTAGCATGCAAGGGGTTAATCAGTGATTTACTTCACATATGAGGAATCCAATGGGTTAATTACAGAATATTGCTGTAAATTATACTTCCCTAAAGCATACAGGAGGTTAAAGGTGTTCAAAGGGTTAAAACATGATAAAATAGCCTCTCTAGCAATGTGTACAGTTAGTTAGGAAGAATTAAAACATACCAGTTTAAACTGCTAGGCACTTGGGACTCAGAAGCTCTGCTTGCTAATCACTAACTGCACAGGACACACACACAGGCAGAGCAGGGCCGGCTAAGACAGCCTTGGGGGCGGGACAATTACAGAGCACAGGACCCGGTCTCTTCTCTGCACTGCTGCACAGCTCCGGTGAGTGAGATATCCCTACCAGCCCATGACAGGGTGGCCCACCGGGGGATGCCCGATCCCCCGATAGGACAATCCGCCCCTGCCTGCAGCTCTGGCAGACTAACAGTTCCGTGTGGAGTTCCTGGCTTTGGCTGACTACCCGCTACGTGTATGACCTCTGGCTTGTCTGACTATCCATTCTGGTGTTGACCTGGGGCTCTGTCCACTGTGTATCCAGCATACCAACGCTTCAGTGGACATCCTTTCTGGTGCAAACCTGTGGCTCTGACTGACGACCCTCTCTGTGAATGAGCTCTGGCTTGTCTGACCACCCTATCTAGTGCTGACCGTTGGCGTTATCTACTACCTTGCGTGTGACCTTCCATTTAGTGTATAACCAACCTGGTACAGGCTTGTGGCTCTGGTACACTGCTTCCTATTGTCTCCCTATGTTGCTGGTTCACTCAGGTGCGGACCTGAGACTGTGGGCACCCCTATCTCTGTCTGGCTACTCCCAGGTGCAGACCTGAGGTATAGCAGACTCTCCTGTTCCATTGTTGGGACACAGTTATCTAGAGAATCACACGGTAGCAGGCTTCTATTCCTGGTAGTCGTCTCTTTCACCGTTGTATGCTTCTCTTATATCTTGCATATATATTCACTGTCTTGTGATATCTCTGTATACTTGTTGCCTGAATAAAGTTGGTGTTACCTTAAGTACTCGTCCTGTATTTCCTTGTTGGTACTGTGACAGTTACATAAGATTATCCCTGTGGCATATGCACTTGAACATCCTGCTAATATGCGTATCCATAATGTATTTCACGTGTCATTGTTAAAGCCTTTGGTCTGCAACCGGTATACCTCTGCTCCTGTTCATCCCACTCCCGTGAGAGTTGCATATCACGAGGAATATGAGGTACAGAACATTCTGGACTCATGTATGAGTAGAAGGTGCTTACAGCATTTCATTCATTGGAAGGGCTATGGTCCTGAGGAGCGCTCATGGATCCTGCTAGTGATGTACATGCTCCTGTATTGGTACTCAGATTTCATGTTCGATTCCCTGACAAACCCCGATTGGATCCTCGGAGGAGGGGCCTTTGTACTGTACTGTCACAGCTTACCTTGGTTCCAGCGCCGTTGCTTCTGCGACGCTCGGCGTCTTTCCACAGGTCATCTGCAGGCGCGAGACTTCAGAGTGAAGCAGGCCTCTGTTTTATGACATGCTTCCTGTAGTCTCCTCCTACCTACTTCCTTCCTCTGAGCCTGCTCCTCCTACCTACTTCCTGAGGAGGGATTTAAAGTTGCCCTTGCGTTGTTGTTCTACACAGTTGGGTTTCCTTGGGCTCTATATATGACCTGGCTTGTCTGACTATCCAGTCTGGTGCTGACCTGTGGCTCTGTCTGACTATTCTCCTGCCCGCTTCTTGTGTATAGTAGACACCCAATCTGGTGCAGACTTGTGGCTCTGGTTGACCACCTGATTTGTGTATTACCCGGCTTGTCTGACTATCTGATCTGGTGCTAACCAGTGGCTCTGTCTGACTATTCTCCTGCTTGCTCCTATTGTGTAGTAGACACCCAGTCTGGTGCAGACCTGCGGCTCTTGTTAAGACCTTGCTCCCTGACTGCAGACATGAGTCAGGATTGCTCTGGTGCCTCTGAGAAAGGAGACGGCCGTCTCCTTACTGGCTGCAGGCTTGAGTCAGTACTTTTCCCTTACCGTATCATCTTTAGGGAGATCCCTAGATCTACCTACTGACTGTAGGTGTGAGTCAGTTAGTCTCTTACTGGGATTTCTGAAGGGCCTTCATTATATAGAGACTCCAGAGGCTTCCGCCGGCCTCTTTAAGAGCATTCCAACTTTTGGCAGACTCCTATTTCTGATAGAGTTGTTGGCCACTAGAAGGACCTCTACTCATTGTTCTGGGATTTACTGTATTTATATTTATTCAAGATTGTTGTACTATACCGTACTGACTCCTGGTTTGTTCCTGGGAAACGGTGACATTTTCCTGTTTGAGCACAGGTTGGTCAATCAAAATGAACGAGCCACTGATTAACTCACCTGTGCTTAATCAGGGAAATCCTTAAATCCTGGACTGTTGGTGGCCCTTGAGGATTTAACTTTGGACACCTTTGATTTACTCCCTCTTTTCCCCTACCATCACAGACCTCCATATAATCTTTTCCTTGTGATCTCTGCACTGGCTGAGAGTACAAGGTGTCAAGATTTGATGTCATATCTCGGCACCCAGCAACAGAAGACAGCATGAGGACTGCAAAGGAGCACTGATCTGGTTGTCTATGGCAGTGACTGTACAGATCTCTCACTCCCACAGGGCTGCCATTAGAAATCATTTTGCCTCGGACAAATGCAACTGGCAGCCCCTCCCGAATAGGTGTAATGTCTTGCCTGCTTTGAAACCCCACCCACTACTTCCCCACCTCATTTTAGAAAAACAATGAAAATGCACACAAAATGTTATGATTACATTACAAATATATCGTGTATGGAAAATTATCATCCATAATCAGCAGACATTATCCAGCATTTGACTTTAGCAAAAACAAAGAGATATATGAAACTGAAATTATGAACATGTCACTGTTCAATAGTGCACTTTGGTGTTAGGATGGATTGACCCTTAAACATAACACTGCCACTGGCATCCTTTGGTCCTAGGAGGAAACAACCCATAAATCTATCACTGCAATTAGTATACTTTGGTCCTAGAAAATACTGACCTATAAACACGTCACTACAATTAGTACACTTTGGTCTTGGGAAGGACTGACCCATAAACATGTCATTGCCATTAGTACAGTCTGGTCCTTGTAAGGACTGACTACTAAACATGTCTCTGCCGTTAGTTTACATTGGTCCTAGGGGGGTTTACAAAGTGTGCCTGATTTGTCACTCGACCAGAATCTCCTGCTGTCAGCTTTACAGCTGATGCCTGAGAAAGTAACCAGAGTTACTAATATTGTGTACTTTTGGACAGGCAAGGTTGAAGGTGGTGGTTATGGTGGACTTTGGGAATGAGCTACGATTTTTTACATGCTTTGCTGTCTGTCATGATAATAATAAAGCTGCAGCAATATCAATAAATTCTTAATAATGTGTTGAGGACCTTTCTACTATTGTAGGTTTAAAATACCTACTTAAATCAATGGGAATATGTATTTGTCCCCTATGGTGCAGATGATTTGCCCCAGAACTGCTCTACTTTTTACTTGTGCATATGGCTCAGTACTTGTTCAAACACTTAGTACAATATAATATGAGGCTTGTAAGACAGGGGGTTGCTAGTTTCCCAAATGACCTGTGCCATTACTAGTGGGGTAAGCAGCACCATTCTGTGTCCAAAGCTGGAAACAAGATCCAGGCGTTTAAACACAAGACCTGCAGTTTTTGCCCCCTCTGCTAGTACCTGGCAACACTCCCATTTCAAACTGTAAATAAATTGCAGTGAATCTGCAGAAAGGGGTGAATTAAATTAATCTGTAATGCTACATTAGTCCAGATTAGCAGTCGTGGTAGCCATATTAGTCCAGGAGACCAATGTAATCAGAAAGGTGTTAGAAATTCTACAGTCTGAGAGGAAGTTCTTTAATTCCTGTATTATTCTATGGAGCATCTATTTCAAAGTGTCTGCAGTTTACACATTAAAAAATGCTTACTAGAATATCATAGGAACTGGAGAGCATTTATATTCATGCAACAATAATTGCACCTCCCCTCAGGAGGTTATTATTGATTTACTGAAAACTGGCTGTGCATTTTAGAGCTTACATTACATTTTCTAATATGTTACTTGAGGACCTTATGGACCAAAGAAAAAAATAGCAATTCTGGAGAAAATATACAACATAGGGGCAAATAAAACTTCCCATTACTTTAACTGGGCATTTATACCCTTGAATGGAAGAGAAGACATATATATTTGCAATGTGATGGATACCTCTCTAGCATTCAAGGGTATAAAAGCTCCTTTAGGCAATGGGAATTTTAATATTCCTTTTATTTAAAGAGAATACAGCAGACTCTCTCAATGCGTCTTTTTTCTGTTGCACATTATGGAACACAGCTTTCATCGCCAAACGTATTGCAAGTTGCACTACCAAATAATTCATTTTCCAGCTGATACACTGCCATTGGAACAGCTGGATACACATAGTGAGAGCTGACAAATCTTACCTTACATTTTCTAGCAAATGCAGCAGTTGTTATGGAACCTCCAACACAACTGAGATGAATCAGTGATATCCTGAGTGCTATAACCTATTGCATGTCTATGTAGGTTAAATATGCAAGGAAGTCAATCCTTTATTCATTTCACAAATACATTCAGAGAAGCTAGAGAAAATTAAACAAATAAAATATTGCTAGTGGGAGGGCAAAAGAGAAGGGAACAAAAGAAGCACACACGCAAGAATGAGAGAGAGAATGAAGGGGAGAAATGGAGAGGCAAAGGGGAAGATGCACTAAGGGGTGATGAGGTGATAAAATGGAGATGACTTCTCCAGTGATATCACTTCTCCATTTCCTATGGTGCAAATGCAATTTCTCAAGTGGGAGAAATCTTAGCACATAGGCTCCATAGAATAACTTAGGAACCGGAGAAGTTATTTCCACTTTATCAAATGTTTATCACACCTTAGTGCATCTACCACAGATAGTTGTTCATTAGTCCTTTCTACCTACTAACCCATGAAAAAGCTCTTCTGCCTTGTTCATTGACCTGAGTGACCAGGACAGGAACCAGTTTCACTGACACCTGAAGGAACAGAAACCTGCAGCATACAAGAAAACAAATAAGAAAAGAAACATTTTTTTCACAATATGGGTCTTGCAAAATGGCATTTTTGCACAAATTATGAACTTACATAATTATATTAGGATATATTATGATAAAGATAGTTTGTAAATGTTATCAGTATGTACCCAGCAAATGAGGATAGTGGGTGTCTGTAAAGCAGGAAAATGAACAATACATTGTGCCAAGGACAAGCCAAAAGGAGGACCCATTTGTCCAGAAACATTTCCTGAATGATATTGCTCTTATCAAATGAGGGAGACAAAGCTTCAGCAAGGGAGGTCTGGCAATTTGTGGACTGGAGTGCAACTACAAGCTAGTAGCGCATTTCTACTGTCATTCTACACCCTTTTGATAACTTTAAAACTGGCATTAATGTTGTGAAGTAAGGCAAGTGACAGTAGCTTACAATTTAAATCGAGCTACCCTAGTGATACAGAGCTTGCATTTTAAATTAAGCTACACTAGTGATGCCACAGAGCTTACAAGTGAACTGGGTTATGCTACTAAAGTAGTTCCATTTAGATTGTAGCTCTGTGTTATCACTAGTGTAGAGTAATTTACAGCAGCAAGCAAGACATTGAGTGTGGCAGTGGTCCACTGGCCGAGACATATGACTGGCCCTGGGGGCAATTGCCCCCTGCCCCCAGGTCAGCATTCCCATGAGCTTCAGTATGACAATACCTAACTGTTTTGCTGGGGTTATAAATATGAGGATGTTGCTGGTGGTTGTCAACCTGTAGCCTTCCAGTTGATCATAATGTACTACAGCTCCCATCATCCTCTGACAGTCAACTGCTGTCTGAAGATGCTGGAAGTTGTGGAACAATTCTGTGGCAAACCAAGAATTCCATAGGGAAAGAATAAGTATTTCCTTAATTATCATTCATTTAAATAGAGTTTAAGACTCCATGGAATGCTAGAGAGGTCTCCAAAGTATTACTTTGTACTGTGTTGGAAGCTTCTCTAGCATTCAGGGGGTTAAAAGCCCCCCTTTTAATCATTGGGAATATGTATTTCTTCCCCATGGCTCCAGAATTGATCAAATTCTTCTTAGCCGATCAGCCTCATTGCAAAGAAATGAGTTGGATACTTCTTTGACACCTTAAGGGTTAAAGTGTGTGGATTCTGTTGTTTAATGAACTGAGACAAATTATACAGGGCCAACTGAACAATTCTGGGACAAACCAACTAAACCATAGGGAGAAATAAAACTTCCCGCTCATTTAAAAGAGGCTTTTGATACTTGAATCCTAGAGGGGTCTATTACACATTTCTTCACTGTTTGCTGGTGACCTCTGTAGCATTCAAGGGGTGAAACACTCAATTTAAATTAATAGGGATTTGGAGAATATGTAATTCTTCCCTATGGTGCAATTCGCTTACTCCACAATTCTTCTTCTTTTGCTTTGCACATAAGTCCCACAACTTCAGTTATGTTACAGATCCCAACAAGATCTAATGTCTGTGTCATCCATCCAGCAGTCAGGTATATCTGTATAATTACTGTATTTAACAGAAGGACTAACCTATGTAGTAATACATCATACAGCCAGGGCTTAAAATGTGAAGTCCTTTGCTACTAGCCAGACCTGAAAAAGTTACTCACCACTGCAAGCCATAACATACACACCAGGGCTGAATTTCTACTTGCCAGGGCTAAATTTTCACTTGCCATTGGCTAGTGGCAAGTGTAAATTTTGAGCCCTGATACAGCAGTCAGGTATCCTTCTCCTATAATATAATTTGCTAGGATGCGAAGCTCCTTGTGTGCATAACACACACATGCACAGTAGAGACTGCCCAAACGACACAGTCACATGCAGTAGTCATGTGCAGCAGAGGCTGCCTGAACACGCCGGCCCCCAGTCCGGGGCATGGCCAATCTGGAGCGGGGCCCCCCCGAACGGCCCATCGCCCGTCCTCGTCCCCTTGGCAGCAGCCAAGGCCGCCGGGGGTCACCCTGGCCCAAGCACACAGGCCTTCAGTACTAGTATCTATATAATTACTGTGTGTAACATAACAAATACATTGCACTCCTATGCATGTGCCTTCCCAGCTGGTGAAGTGAAGTAGTATTATTTGCTGTGATTAGCTGACTGCTATGCCCATCCTAGCCTTAATAACCAATCAGGGAGTTCAGTGGGTGTTTTCTCTATTTTTTCCCCCTTAAATTTGTGCTTTCTAGTTAGTTCTGGTATTGGCTACACGATTTCCACCAGCAGGTAAGTAAGTATTCAGCTTTTGGCTCTATAGGAGTCCATACATTTTTGCTGTGCACACACCCATTAGTCACAGCACTTTTAACCCTTTGAATTCTATCTGTAGCATTGGATAGAGTCACTGAAGGAGGCTTAGGTGGTGCCCTGGGGGTTATAAATGACCAGTTTTGTGTCATAAAGGAGTGGAGATTAATTGCTGGTGGAGCTTAACAGAATGTGATATGAAGTGGCCAAAACTGGGTGGGAAAGGAGGGGAAATGGGTGCAAAATGGGAGAAATGGGCTCGGAAGGAGAAGAAGTGGGCAGAGTTTCATAAGAAATTCACTACCACCAGAGAATATGCCTCTGTCCTCTGAGACCCAGTAATTCACAGCAAAAAACGTATATTCTCTGGAGCAGATCTGGAGCGTTCTCAGCTATGAGCATGTGGTGAAAGGATGAGTTCTCCTTAGCAGCAGCTTCTGCTTCTCTCTTCTCACTCAGCAGGTAGTGGCACAGGGGGATGACACACTTCTCATGTTCTGCCTTCAGGGCACAGGACAAATAACATAGAGCAGACAGGACTTTTCCTATGGGGACTTTTATGTAGATGGATGCTGGTCTCTGGCTGCTGTATGGGACATACCTCCCAACAGCCAATCCAGAGACAGCCAGCAGTCAGGTCAACACCGGCTTCTCTTATAGACTGAAAATATTTCTTGCCATCATGAATTAAACCCTTAATGACCGGTCTTGAAACAATCAATTTTAGACCATGTTTTTACGTGCAAGGATCATCACTGGTCTTTAAGGGAAAAAAAAACAGTGATGGTCCTAGCAAGTCACAGGGTCATAAAGGGGTTAAGCAAGGGGCTCAGGCAGGTATACACAGCCGCCAGGTGCAAGCTGGTGTTGTCTTATTCTTTTGGGGGACCACATTCACACTTGTTCTGAGGTCACAGTCTCTCAGTGCTAGTTTAAAAGTGGCACACCGAATGATGATGAAACCCCAGCATGCACAAGGTGGCACCATATCACATGGAGCTTCACATATAGGTTCCCTGTTCTTCGCAATAATTTTGCTACACTACAGTATCCATTCGGCGCTGGTCACTGAGACACTCAGGGGTTTATCACCCTTAGCCCCTCCCCTCGAGAGACACCTTTGTTATACAATATCCTTTGATAAGCTGTACAAACATATTTGTATGTTGTTTTTATGCATTGTTTTTTTGGGAATATTTACTGTACTGGCTCTTGTTTTGGATACAGAATTAAAAAAAGTAAATTCAAGGCATTGCTAATAAATATTTATTTGGAATCCCGATGGAAAACCTGTTATGGCCTCTGCAAAGACTTAAAATGACTATATAATGACATCTGAACACTGTTTCTATGCAATCAATTTGACATTGAAACCCTGAAACAATAAATCAGGGGTACTCACTCCTGGTCCTCAAGTGCTACTATCAGTGCATATTTTAGGATATCCCTACTTGATTGCAGGTGGATCAATTAAAGTGACAGTCTACAGAAGTGGTTCTCAACCTGTGCTCTCACCTGTGCTCTAACAAGGAAATCCTCAAATCCTGGCCTGTTGGTGGCCATTGAGGGCATGGGTTGAGAACCACTGTTCTACAGCATTTCTGCCCTTTCCATACATGGTATAAGGATATTGCAGTTAAATTTGCTTCTTTTTAAAAGCAAATAATTCTCATTTTTTCTGGTCTTTTCTATTTGAATGTGTACTTTACTCAGCGTAGGAGATTGTTTTTCCAGGCCCAGGTATAAACCCTAACCATGTTACTGAGATTGATATACTAAATAATGTGGATCAATTCTGAAGCAAGCCAACTGCAACATATGGGATAAAACATTCCCATTCATTCAAGTTTAAAGGAACAGTACTTTTTTTTAATGAAAAACGGTATTAAAAACTATTTACTGTGTCAAAAATAGAGGCTGCTATCACATTCTATGTAGAATTGCAGCCTGTGACTCACCTCTCCTAAAAGATGTAATAGTTTAACTGTCTGAACACCAGGTAAAATAAATGCACCTTCTGGACACCTCAGTGCACTGCTAACATAAAAAAAAAGACAGCCATCTAAGCTGTAATAACTTTGTAACAATGTTACCCCCTACAGATGGGCATACCTTTATTTTACTTTTGTTAGCTGGAAAAGCCCTACAATAATCACTTGAGGTTTTTATTTTCATAAACAAATTTACTCATTCATTTAGTCATTTGCAGTTAAGCAATATTGTGACCCCCTTGGTTTAGTTGGTTTGCTATAGAATCACTCCAGCCTCACCAACACTAGTTGATCTTGTAAGGGATTGGCCTTTTTATAAAGACATAGATCTAAATTACTGTATGAATGCCACCCTCATATTTTTTTTAAATACAGTATTGTCAATATCCACAGTGCTGGTCTGAGAATGGTAGCCACAAGTATGGTTAATGTATAACTTGGTATTTGCGTCATAGTACATTGTTCTTGACTTGTTTAATGGAAAGATTTGTTAGCTTTATAGAATGTGGAATTTCTCACTGACAATCAATAACTTTGCTTTATAACTAATGGTGAACACACTGAATATGTGCCTAAAAATAAAAGGAAACATATTTGTACTGTATAGTGAACAATTTAATTTTAGCTATGTGGAAAAGGGGGGTTTGGTCATTGCTGAATTTTAAATAGAGGTTAAAGGACAATTATGAAGTTTTCCAAAGATTGCTGGATTACCAGGGCAGGATTTACATTCCAGGCTTCCCTAGGCAAGTCACTCTGGGCACCCTTAGCTATGCCCATGGCCACACCCCACTCATCACATGACCACGCCCCCAGTCTCATTCACTGTTTCCTGACACAGAATACACCTCTGGCCTACAACAAGCAAGGATATAAAAGCTTTAACCCCTTGATTCCTAGAGAGATATCCAACACATTCCAAGGGGTTAAAGCAGCGGTTCTCAACCTTTCTAGTGCCATGACCCCTTGATAAAGTGTCCGAAGTTGTGGCGACCCCAATAGTAAAATTATTTTCATTGCTCCGTCATCGCTGTAATTACTGAATTACTGCGTTATAAAGAAATCCTTACTGTTCTGAGGCCGGAAGCCAGGCACCAGCGCAGACATCTTATCTGTGTGCCTGCACTGTCAGTCCCAGTCTCCCAAACAATTCCAAGTTTTACAGATTAAAGCAGACAAAAAAAAATTTATGATGGTTTTAGGTGACCTCTGGCAAATCGTCATTCGACCCCCGAAAGGGTCGCAACCCACAGGTTGAGAACCGCTGGGTTAAAGGCATAGTAATACTTAAAATGTAAAAAAAATATGTTGTAGGGTTTATCCCCTGATAAAACAAAGGTACTCCCACTGCCGAAAGGTGGCTGTCCATAGGATGGTGTAGCAACAGTGCCACTGTATAATTTCAGGCCACTGTGATATTGCACCTGAAAACTTCAGTTCTAAGCTGTAATAATGCTTGAATAAAACACCTTTCAGCAGTGAAAGTACCCTTGTTTTACTCAGGGGGATAAACACTACAATATATATTTTTTTACATTTTAAGTATTCCTGTCCCTTTAAATAATAGCCCGTAAAAGGGTGTATAAGCTACTGCATGGATACAGAGATTGCTCTGGCCCCAGCCAGAATGTGGGTGTGGTCAGCACAGCTGAGGCTTCCCTTAAAATTCGGATCTCTAGGCAGGTGCCTAGACTGCTTATTGGGAAATCCGGCCCTGTGGACTACAACATGTAAACACTGAAATGGCTCCAATCTGCCGTTTCAGAAAAAACTGCTCCTCCTGGCTGGAATGCAAGCTGGAAATATGTGTCTCTCAGCCACAAGCTCCTGGGGGATGTACAGTTTCCACAGATCAACTGTATCTGGCTTTCACTCTTGATAAAGAGGGTCTATGGGGACCTGTATTATTTAAGACAGAAACCTTACTTGAGTAATGCTTGAATTACAGGGGGTAGCATGGGTAGTATATTTTAATACCCCCATTTTTCCCTCTTTTTGTAATACTGCATCTCCAGTTTCATCAGCAGTTTTGCTTCCAGAAGAGCAGATCTGCCAATGGGGCAAATGTCACAATAGTTTTCCTTTTAAGTAGTTATTTTAATGCCAGTCATCTACTGAGAGGATGTAAATTAATGCTTCTGTGCCACAAATCAATTTTTAAAAACTCATAATCCTATATAATAATTCGCTAAATTGTGTGTAACGCCGCGACATGTGCAGTACACACTGCTGAGCGTGCTGCGGTCATGCGCAGTAGAGACTGCCCGTGCCGCGGCTGATACAGAGCTGGGCGCTCCAAAGGAGTGTCCAGCTCTGTATCAGCCGCGGCGCGGGCAGTCTCCTCTGCGCGTGACTGCCCCGCGACCGGGTGGCAGTGACACTGTGGCCGGTGTAACGGGCTGTTCAACTAGTTCTATATAATTCATTAAGACACTTTGTTCTTCAATATAATTATATTACCCATCATTATGGAATGTTTACAGAAGTACATTTGTTAACACTCTAACTTAGATGTACCCTTCAACTTTCTTGGCTAGTTTATAACCACTTCTCTGGAAAGCTACCAGACTACTTGACCAGTATGCTGACTCCAGGGGAGAGAGTCACTAAGCGGTTAATTTATGGAGCCTATGCACTAAGATTTCCTCAACTTTGGATATCTTAGTGAATTGGCTCCATATAATAACATAGGAACTAGAGAAGTGATAAATTGGTGAAGTCATCTCCAGGTTATCACCTTTTTATCACTGCTTAGTGATTCTCCTCCCTGTTCTCTATGATTCCTTTAACCTCTGCTCCGTTGC
Source organism: Rhinophrynus dorsalis (assembly GCA_037306005.1). Classification (NCBI taxonomy): domain Eukaryota; kingdom Metazoa; phylum Chordata; class Amphibia; order Anura; family Rhinophrynidae; genus Rhinophrynus; species Rhinophrynus dorsalis. Next base: position 395,632,067 of record CM074718.1, read on the forward strand.
CAGAAGTTCACTTAATATTCCTGTCTACAAGAAAGAAGTGTGTCAATCTGTCTTCTACAGAGCTCTGAAAACCTAGAACAACCTATTCAAAAATCAGATATGTTGTCTGGTTAAAATAAATAAACATAACTGATTCTCAGCATTTACATACAGTTAAATGCTGTTTTGAAGGCTTAGTAATGTCTTGTAGTAATAAAAAGTAACATTGTAGATATTCCAAAAATAAACCCATTGATGCCAGTCCGATCTTTCAAACCTCTGACAAAAGGAGATTTGAGTCATGCAACTCAACGAGGCTCTTCAACAGAGACGAAATAGAGCAATCTAAAAAGAAATACTTCATTGGAACGGTCTACAAAGTGTGACTGGTTTGCAAGCACAAGATCTTCAGCTAGAGCCTGACGCCATTGAAAGGGGAGGGAGGGGGGAACTTTATCACCATATGTCTCTCGGACTGGCATCAATGGATTTATTTTTTGAATATCTATAATATTACTTTTTATTACTACCAGACATTACTAAGCCTTTAAAACAGCATTTAACTGTATGTAAATACTAATATGTTATTTTTGATGTTTTGCCTGTATTTGCATATAAACATGTAACTTTGTATTGCAAATGACCTCCAGGACATAACTGAAACCCAGAAAAATATCAATGCATTCTTCCCAGTAAAACAATTTTTAAATAAATAAACAAAACAATAAAGTACCTTTTTACCCCAAAAATGTAATTACTCCATTTACTGTAATGTTGTTTTGTCAGATCGCTTATACAACAGAAAATACCAGTGGGTTATCTCCAGCTGATTACAACAGAAACAAAAAGATTAAATCCTGAAAAGAAAGTGATAAATACCCTCCTTGATCCTACCCACTTTGTCTCAATAACAGACAATCTCACCGATCCAATTTGGGTGAGCACCATGGTGTAAAAAAAGGAGGGCCCACAAAAAAAAATAATCAAAGAAAATAATGTTATGTTTGAATTATGGCTCATAGTACATTTCCACCAAGGTTTGCTTTGTTGGGAAGCTCTGATATCCAGTTTAGGGTGCCTTGCTATGTTATTTGCAGAAGACAACACTGTTACCCAGCACATGCATTGGGTATTATTTCCCATAGCAGCTCTGACCCTCAGAAAGTATGGCCAGAGTGAGCTTGCTTTCCTAGAACTTTTAACTTCTATAATACATGAAACAACACAAGGTCATTTGACCTCTATTTCTTGAAGGAAAGATGAAGGGCATCTAAGATCTTTCACTCTTGTGTTCTTTCCACATATATTTTTTCAGCATTTTGCCAAATACATTGTTTGTATTTTCTAGTCCACCTCAAAGAGACTTTACTGGAGCCTAGGGAATGAATTATAGACACTACTGACAAGAATATTCGCTGACAGTGGAATTTAAATGTTAAAATAACAGGCATGAGTGTTTTAAGTCATGTATTTTGCATTTGGCCTTCATTCTTATTATGCCTAAAAAAGAGACCTATTTGTCTTAAAAGCTTGAATCCTAGTGCCAGTTAGTCAAAAAACATTTCATTTTTATTTTACTGGCCTCCTGTTTTTTCTTTTGCTAACATGGTACCACACTTTACCCATGCACACTGTTTTCAGAGTGCTTGTGGGACTGGCTATATATTTTGATGGCCAGATATTTGTATATGCTCTCTCTCTTATATTCATACCTGGGAACTCTCCGGATTTGCTCCGGAGACTCCGGTTTTGAGAATGCATTACCAGGTCTCTGGAGCAGAGGCTGATTCTCCGGATGTGTGGAATTTCCTTTTAAAACACTGTCAATTTTTACTCCTTCCCCATCCAGCTTCTCCCACTTCTTGCCCACTTTTGTGGTGTCCCCAGAAAGCCCCCCCCCATGATTTGCCCCGGAGACTTCAGTTTTGAGAATGCATTACTGGGTCTCTGGGTCATAGGCTGATTCTACTGATGTGTGAAATTTCCTTTTAAAACTCTGCCTATTTTTACCCTTAACCCTTTGAGTGCAAGAGGGGTACGCAACACATTGCTCTGCAATGTGTTGCTTACCCCTCTGTCACTCAAAGGGTTAAGGGTGCTCTTCTTTGGTAATGTAAGTATATACAGCACAACTATTGTGTTACACTATATCATTTAGATTCCCAGCATGCATAAAACATTGGCAGCAGTGTGCTGAACAGTTTCAAAATCAAAATATGAAACCTAGAAGTTATTTATAAATTCAAAGAGGAGCAATTATGGGGCAGATTTTAGGGGCAAATAAAAATCCCCATGGATTTATATGGGACATTTAACTCCTTGAATGCTTGAGAGATCTCCAACACATTGCGTTTGCAATACATTGTAGACCTCCGTAGCATTCAATGGGTTAACCCTTTGAGCTCCAGGGGGGTATGCAACGCATTGCGTTGCATACACCTCTGGCACTCATAGGGTTAAAAGGCAAAGTTAAGCCAATGGGGGTTTTAGGAATTTTTTAGTTGTCCACTATGGTTGCAGATGGTGTGATCTGCAATTGTTTCACTTTGTGTTTATACATACAGCCCATGTTTGAAATGTATTCTTTGTTCAATCATTTGTTTTTCTAAAACAGCAAACTAATTGGTAGTTTCAAATTAGTGTGCAATTTATTTTTTGACAATACTTTGTTGTAAGACTCAAAAAGCCTTCAATGGAGAAGTTTAGGGTCTTTGGGGTAGGATGGCTACACCTGACTGATATACAATGCATAGGGGGAGATGCACTAAGGTGTGATAGAGTAGAGATGAGATCTCCAGTGATTTCTCTTCTCCAGTTCCTGGAGCCAATGCACAAAGATTTCTCCAACTCTGGAGAGCTTAGTGTATAGGCTGTATAGAGTACAATATCATAGGTAGGCCTTAAACGTTGTTGTCCTTTGCTTCTAGCTAGACCTGAAAAGTTACTCACCACTGCAAGCCATAACATACCAACCAGGGCTGAATTTCTACTCGCCAGAGCTAAATTTTCACTCGCCATTGGCTAGTGGCGAGTGAAAATTTTGAGCCCTACCATAGGAACTGGAGAAGTGATATCACTGGAGAAGTCATCTCATCATTATCACTTCTTTATCACACCTTAGTGCATAACCCCCCTAGTGTTGTAATGTGTTGGATACCACTCTTGCACTCAAAGTGTTATTGTGTTCTTCTGTATCTACCATGCACCAAGGTGAGGGCATCTGGGAACTGTATGAGCATTGTGGGGGTTTCCTTCCACTGCACCTAGTTTAATGTTATGTACTTACAAGGTCCAGAGGAATAACTTTACTCAATTTACCTGAGTATGTACATGAGAGGTGCTCAGGGCTTGCTTAATTACATTCTTAACATGGCAGAGTATGTGCACTGGTATGCCCTAATGCGATCATACCTGCTAGTGCATACTCTGAAGTGCAGTGGCATGAGAGGGAAACTAACATCCCAGTGCAGAAACTAAGCTGAACTGGCAGAATCGTATATTCCCCTATTGAGTCTTACAACAAAGAATATTTTCTGCCTCCATGCAGGGCCAGATTTCCCAATAGGCAGATTAGGCCAGTGCCTACAGCTACAAGTTTTGAAGGGCTCTTCAGCTGTGCTGGGCACACACATATTCTAAATTGTGTGTGTGATCAGAGCAACTTCAATGTCCCTGCACCAGTTTTACAACCTTTTACAGGCTATTATTTAACCCCTTGGATGCTGGAAAGATCTCATGTTCTCTCTAGCAACCAAGGGTTAAAAAGGGTATTTTTGTCCTTGTTTGTCATAGGACAAGGGTTTTGTGTGCCAAGAAGGGACTGGGGGAGGGATCATATGAGGATCCATGAACATGATATGCATTACTTACTAAAGAACACTTTTGGAGAACCAGTTCAATCAGAATTGATTCATAGTTGCTATTGGGATTGTCTGCACAGATTAACTCTTTGAATAACAGAGGGTTAGGCAATGCATTGCAAAGTAATATATTGCCCACCCCTCTGGAACTCAAAGGGTTAAGGTAATCGGGAGCTTATTAGTTAGAGGTATTAGCATTCCTTTAACCTTTTGAATGCCAGAAGGGTATGCAACGCATTGCAAGGCTGGCATTCAAAGTGTTAAAGGTATAGCAATGTTTCACAAAAAAGCAGCTCCAATTAATCTTCATAGTATTTGGGCCATGGAGAGTGTTATTTCATTGTCAGAGTTGTGGTTCAAGAGTTATTGAATAATAAATTATCCCCTTCCTGCCCCTTTTACCTTCAGATGTGGAATCTGATCTCTTGACCAGACATCTCATAGCAGGGGAAAATCTTCTTACTGTGAGTATAAGGAAAGCCCTGCCACCCTTGACTGGTTTTTCAGGTTTTTCCTTGTGCTCACTGAAGATGGTTCCTCTCTGTGATCCATTCGGACAGTTTTGATGCTATGACGTGAGCAGTGTTACATCAGTAAAACTGGTGGGAGGGGGATACTTTATCATTCAATTACTCTTGAACTACAACTCGGACAGTATTAATAGAACACTCTCCATGACCCGAATACTATGAAGATTATTTGGAGCCGCTTTTATTGTGAAACATTACTATCCCTTTAAGCTACAGAATGCCAGGAAACATGTAATTGGTAATCACTTTTGGTGTTAATGTCCAGTGCAGTGCTTTGGATATCTCTTAGGTATGTATGATGTGTAAATGATAATGGGGTAAACCTAGGTCTCATGTGTAATAGCAGAAGGTCACTAATAGTTGGGTGTATGTATCAAGACAAAAACTAACCGCAAACTAAACCAAAACAAATTCCCTATATGTATCACAGAAAAATATACATTTGGAAGATTTAAAGATTCCAATATGCAGTCACTTATATATAATACGTCTGGTTATTTCCAAAAAGAGTCTAACACTTGTAAGTCTATTTTACAAGGTGTTTTTTATCACACTGAAATTCAGGAAAGTTTTCCACATTAGCTTGGTTGAGTAGAAGAAATATAAAAGGGTTTTAGATGTATGTCTGACTGGTAGAATAACATTAACTGGTGTATATGGAAACTGCATACCACATTATTGCAAATTGAGGTCTAACTGATTATAACACAACACTCACACCAGATGGTATAACCTTTTGTTTGGTCTGTAGGGAAGTTGTAATAAATGAGTATACTTTCATTTCTCCATAAACACAAATATAAAATGACATGAGTTTAAGTGATTCATGGAATATTACTGTACTTGATATTTTCTGCACATATTGAGTACAAGTTGTTGTGTAAAACAATCCAGTCTAAATGGTCATTAAAACAACTTCACAGAGGACATTTTGAAGCAAATGCTTGGCCTACATGCATAGCCTGTAATGAAATATGAGTTCTACCAGTAAACAATTTCCTCTCAGATTATCCCAACAATCTTTTTATGAAGTACCCTTTTTGTCTTTGTAGACAAAGCTATTTTCAGTGTATTGTGGTTTTAGCACCTGGGATATTAGAGTCAGGAACAGTGGACAACCTAGGGTTTATGCACAAAGAAAAGTAGAAAAATTCTGGGATTAGCCACTACATCACAGGAAATGCATGTTGATTTAATTGAGACATTTTTTTTAATCCATTCAATGCAATAGGTTGAAGCCCGTACTAACATTGGTGAGGCTAAGTGTCCCATGCATTTAATTGGGAAGTTAGATCTTTTTTATTTATTCTCTGTAGTGCAGCTGGTTTGCTCCATTATTTCTTTGTGCATATGGCATACAGAGCACAAAGGTAGACACATTTTAATGTGTTCCATATTGCAATAAACATTAGGTCAAATTGACCTGATTTGTACATCCTGTCACATTCCTGTTCAGCTAAGCAAGCTACTGCCTCAGTTAACGCTAGCCAACAAATACCCTTATAATCAATTAAACCTTAATCATATATTTTACCCAGCTTTATTATGGGTGGTTACTTAGAGTTGCCAAACCTTTAGTACTTGGTAAATTATAACAAAACTAGGATGAGAAAGGGAAAATATAATGCTTCTATATAAACAAGGTCCTTTATATGGCAAATAACAAGCTAATTCATTCTGCATGTAATCGGATATGTATGTATGTGGTATGGCTATAATTTAGATTAACAAGCAAACAAACAAACAAAAAATACTGCATTGATTTAACCCTTTGAGTGCCAGAGGGGTACACAAAGCATTGATTTGCAATGCATTGCGTACCCCTCTGGCACTCAAAGGGTTTATGATACCAATGGCGTTCTGAAGCAGGCCATGGGTTACCTAAAGTTATGTAAAATTTCTCATTCAACCTATAATCTACACCCTAAAAATATCCTATGTTACAAAAATTAAACAAAAACAAGTGCTAAGTTAAAAAAATCATTATAATGCAAGTTGTCACAGAAAAACAGCAAGTCTTATAATGATAAGAATAAGCCGTAGCCTTCATCTGTGACTAATAGATTGTTTTCCTAGTTTCCTTTATTTTGAGGTCACCTGTTGAGTGTATATTCAAAATATCTTACACTGTAGTCATGACATGATCCTGTCTCCACATTGTTACATTGTGTAGACTATGATGCCTTACAAATCCAAAGTAAATGAAGCATTCAGGTGGAAAGTTTAGCAAGTCGAAGGACAAAGATTTGAATTCTGTGACCTTCTTTACAATTAGGTTGGACTTGAACATTTGCAGAAAGTGGAGTAGTCACATAGCATGTTGCACTTTCTTCTGTCACACAATTACATCAACCAATGCTCAAACAGTTGATATCCATGATACACAGAAAAACAGCAGTCTGAGCCACAGTCTAGCACTATTATAGGCACAAAGGGCTTGATGTTTGAGTACTGTGTCTGCTTAAAACATGCAAAACATTTCCAGTAAAAAATGGCTGCTTTGTGTCAAATGCTCTAAGATGTACCCATGGGAGGGCAGAGAAAATCAGAGTAAAATGATTCCATTTTTACACATGGCGTAGGGATGGCATTAGAGTTTTCTGTCTCTAAATTCCTGAGCTGGAGGAGTTGTGTACACCAGTATGCACCAAAGGGATCTGTACAGTAGCACAGGTACATGTGCTAAGCTTTAGGCTGAACTGAAATTTGCTTAGTGTGTCAATAATAACAAAGATTTGCAAAGCAGTATCCAACAACATGCCATGAACAGTACCTTGTATGTTACTCAGATGTTGGAGTTTCACACACCTCTTAATCTGTGTCCCACAGCTCCAACTCAGGGCTTTCTTTCTAGGTGTCTTCCTCTACATTGCTAGGATGTCATGTCGCTTGTGTATGACATAGCGTGTGATGGGTATATGAGGCCCTCAGTTCCTTACTCCAGCACACTCTCACGGTGTTCTGTATTCATATACTTGTATTGGATTCTTCTTCCTGATGATTTTGCATGGTCTTTGACCATTCTCTTGCATTCTGATATTGCCTTATTCCTGATCTCCAGTACTGACCTCTGCTAGTTTGACCATTCTCTTGCCTGCTGTTATTGCCTTGTTCCTGATCTCCAGTGCAGTCCTCTGCTAGTTTGACCATTCCCTTGCCTGCTGATTTTGCCATTGTTCCAGATCTACTGTTGCTGACCATTGCTAGTTTGAACTGTTCTTGGTTCTAGCCTTCCTGAAGCCACTTGCTGTTGACCCCTGGTGGCATCCAGCAGTACACCTTTGGAGCACTCAAGCCTGTAGTTGCTATGACCTCACTGGGCATCTCTGATCTGGTCTGTTCTCTTATCTGTAGAAGTACTTTTATATCTGCTTCCTTCTTGGCGTATGCTGTATTATTACCCTTGGAGAGTCACACTACTGTAGTTGACCTACACTCTCTATCCACGCTTCATACCCTATGTACCCTAGCCAACACTCTCCCCTGCAGAACAGCAGGTGCTGCATATTTCCAGGCTATCCTGGGAGCAGTTTCAGCTTCTCTGGGGTTTGTCATCCAGCCTTATGGCTGGCAACTTTATTGGCAAGGTCTTGCAATAGCAGCCTACTTTTGACCAGACTCACTCACTAGCTGCTCTACCTAGCACTTCCTCTCTTGCAGGTAACCTGCAATTGGGTGACATTGTGATAGTGCCACATATTTGGCATGTCGACGTACCCTTAGGAGGTTTACAAGGATGTGATCCAGCAGGCAGCTGTATTGGAGCAACACTTCTCTCATATACAACGCTTAGACCAAAAGATGGATTCTATCACTTCTATTCTGTAGCATATGCAGCAACACTTGGAATCTCCTAGGCTGACTGCTCCTTCTGCTCCTCTGGCTGTGATCCCCCTTTTCATTTACTGGGGCAACTTTGCCCTCCATATCCACCCGTCTACCACACCTTATGAATTCGAAGGGGATGCGAAGCTCCTATGCCTCTCATCAGTCAAGGGTTACGTTCATCTCCACTCAGGGACCTACAGTTACCTTTGCTCAATGACTGTGACACTTTCATTACCATCTTTCTCACATTATGCTATTGAGTTCTGTACTGTAGCCTACAAGACGGACTGGGGTAACAATGCCCTTAAGGCAGCTTTCCTTCGAGGAATATCTTATTGGCTGGTGAAGAAAAATCCGATGACTGACTGGCTTGCAAGTTCCATCTCCCTTCCCTGTGGTTCCACCTCTACTTTTGTGGTGTCCATCTGGGACTTACAAAGTCCTACGGAGATAGAAGGGTCCACCCAGGTTCCAGTCTCTTATTGTTCTTTCTTAGATCTATTTTCCAAAACCAAAGCAGAGACCCTGCCCCGCACCGTCCTTACAATTGCTCCATTGAGCTGTTGTAAGGTTCCATACCTCCCAGGGGATGTACTTATCCTCTGTCTCTCCCTGAGACCACAGCTGTGGAGGCATACATTCAGGATAACCTTGTCAAAGGATTTATCTGGCCATCCTCCTTCCCAGCAGGTGCAGAGTTCTTCTTTGTTAAGAAGAAGGATGGGTCACTTCGTCCATGTATCGATTATCAGGGTCTCAAAGCCATTACCTGCAGGAATTGTTATCCTCTTCCTCTCATTACAGAACTCCTGGAGATACTAAGTGGCTCCACTGTGTTCACTAAATTAGATCTGCAAGGGTCCTATAACTTGGTCCGTATGTGAAGAGGCGATGAGTGGAAGACCGCTTTCAACACATGTTTTGGGCATTACAAGTACCTTATAATGCCCTTTGGCCTCCGTAATATCTCAGTGGTATTTCAGGCATATGTTTCAAGATCTCCTTCCTACCTGTGTCATCGTGTGTTTACACGACATACTGTTCTTCTCCAAAACTTTACCGGAACATCGCAAGCATGTCCTTACCATGTTGGGCCATTTATGGGTGAACCATCTATTTGTGAAGCTAGAGAAATGCAGCTTTGAAAGACCCTCCTTGCCTTTCATGGGTTATATAATCTCAGCCAAAGGACTTCGCTATGGACCCAAACAAAGTAAGTGTCGTACTGTAATGCCAGGTACCTCTTACAACTAAGAACGTTTATCAGAGATTTATTAAGAACTTCTCTAGAGTCATACAGTCTATTGTGCATCTGAGTTAGACTCACTGAAGATTGTCCCTCTCTGCTATTCATCTGGACAGTCTTACTGCTCTGAGGTGAGCAGTGTTACATCAGTAAAAGGGTCGGGAAGGGGATACTTTATCATTCAACTGGTCTTGAACTACAGTTCTGACAGTATTGAAATAACACTCTCCATGGCCCAAATACTATGAAGATTAATTGGAGCTGCTTTTATTGTAAAACATTACTATCCCCTTAAGTTAGCTTTCACATCAGCTCTGCTTCTCTCTTACCCAGATCATGCTTTGCCGTTCATTGTAGATGTTAATGCATCCGAGAAAGCTGCTGGATTAGTTCTCTCCCAATGTTTGGGTTCTTCTGGTATCCTGCAGCCATGTTCTCATTATGACATAGGTAAGAGAGAACTATTGGCTATTAAATTAGCCTTGGAGGAATGGCGATATCACCTTGAGGGAGCATCTCATTCCATCAGCATCCTCACGGACCATCTCAGACTGACCTACTTAGCTTTGGCTAAAGGACTTAAACACTTCCAAGCCAGATGGTCTATATTCTTCTCTTGGTTTGACTTCACAATCTTACTTACCTGGTACCAAGATTAGGAAGGTGGACACCTTATCCAGGCTATTCAAGGAGGTTTCGGGTCCTTATACAACACCCAAACCCATTATCCCACCTTCCTTGATCTTGGGATTTCTCTCTACCTAAACCCTGAGACATATCCAAGAGGCTCAGACACCAGATGTCCCTGATTTATGCACCTACATCTAACAGGTGCTGTCCTGGGCTCATCAGTCCATCAAAACCAGTCACCCTGGAGTTGATAGGAGGTTTAATATCATCACCCACTACTTCTGGAGGCCCACATGTCATCGCAACATCAGTGTCCTCGTACCAGGCCTGAGGGATTAATGTATCCACTACCTGTTCCAACACTACCATGGATCCATGTGGATCATAGTGGACATGCCAGTGTCTGCAGTTAAAACCACAATCCTGGTCATTAATGACTATGTCTCCAATCAAGGGCATGTCATCCCTCTTGTCAAATTGCCTTTTACCTCTGACCTGGCAGAGATATTACTGTGCGACACCATACGTCTTCATGGAGTGCCTCTACACATAAGCTCTAATAGGGGTACCAAATTTGTTTCTAAATTCTGGAGATTGTTTTGCACCCAGTTAGGTGTCTCCTTTACCTTTTGTCTACCTATCATCTTCAGGTGAATGGGCAGATGGAATGCCTCAGCCAAAACCTAGAACACTTCCTTCAAACCTACAATCATCATGAGCATGATAACTGGGTCCATCTTCTGCCTCTGGCAGAAGTATCCTATAACTCCCTACATCATTCTTCCTTGGGTTGCTCCCCATTTTTTTCTGCCTTGGATTATAATCCCAGGGTTCTGTTATCTCCTGGAGTCTCGTTGGTGCCAGCCGCAGAGGTTAGGGTACAGTTATTGGCAGCAAACTGGCAAGTCTTGGGATCTTCCTTATTGTTTCCTTAGATGCTCGACAAGGGGGATACCACCTTTGGTCTTCTGTGACCTGCTTTCAGGTTGGTGTTTTAGTGTAGCCCCCTACCAAACATATCTGTCTTGCCCAACCCTTTGAGAAGCTGTCCCATCCATCCCTAGGTCCTTATCATATTTTCTGCAGACTATCCCATTTCCTACAAGTTGGCTTTACCCAGAACCCTTTGGATTCATCCTGTCTTCCATGTTTCCCTGTTGAAGCAACTTTCTCCTTATTGCTGACAACTCCCGCACCAGTAACCATGGATGGTCAAGAGGAGTACATCATCGATGGTATTCCAGATTCCTGTCTATTCTGTGGCCATCTTCAATATCTGGTAAACTGTAATGGCTACGGCCCGGAGGAGTGTTCCTGGTTGCGCTTGTCAGAAGTACATGCCCCTGTACTGGTCCATTCGTTCCATCACTCTGACCGTAATAAACCCACTGGGTAGGCTCTGGAGGCACCTCTTTGGGAGGAGGCAGTGTCACGCATCTCCAACTCAAGACTTTCCTTCTGGCTTTCGTCCTCCTTGTTGATAGGATGCTACTTCGCGTGCGTATGATGTAGCACACGACAGGTATATGAGGCCCTCAGTTCCTTACACTGGTGTACTATCATTGTTTTCTGTGTGCATGTACTTGGATTCTTCTTGCTGCCAACTTCTCCTTTCTCCTTGTCTTTGACCATTCTCTTGCCTGCTTACTTTATTTCGGATCTCCAGTGCTGACTTCTGCTAGTTTGACTATTCTCTTGCCTGCTGTTATTGCCTTGTGTCTGATCTTCAGGGCTGACCTCTGCTAGTTTGACCATTCTCTTGCCTGCTGTTATTGCCTTTGCCTGATCTTCAGGGCTGACCTCTGCTAGTTTGACCATTCCCTTGCCTGCTGATATTGCCTTGTTGCTGATCTCCAGTGTTGACCTCTGCTAGTTTGACCATTCCCTTGCCTGCTGATATTGCCTTGTTGCTGATCTCCAGTGTTGACCTCTGCTAGTTTTGACCATTCTTTTGCCTGCTGATCTTGCCATTGTTCTGGATCTCCTGTTGCTGACTATTGCTACTTTGACCTGTCCTTTGTTCCAGCCTTGCTGTTGACCCCTGGAGGTATCCTGCATCTGGCAGTTTACCTTTGAGCACTAAAGCCTGAAATTGTTACAACCTTGCTGGATAGCCCTGATCTGGTCTGTTCTCCTATCTGTAAGATTACTTTTATATCTGCTGCCTATTTTGTGCATGCTGTATTAGTATAGTATAATATGTGATTAGTACTAGTGTTGAGCGAGCGTGCTCGGCCGATGCTCGGATCGGCTCGAGCATCGCTCTGCTCGGCACATGGCGGTACTCGTCGAGTACCGCCATGTGCTCTCCCACCATGTTCGGGTGGCGGGGATCTGTGCCGGAAGAGGCACAGATCAGAAGACGCTCCGCTGGACCACCAGGGATTGGAGGTACGGGGGCATTGCGGAGATGAAGGGGGCATTGCGGAGATGAAGGGGGACATTGTGGAAGAGGGGCATAGACTCTATGCCCCTCTTCCACAATGTCCCCCTTCATCTCCGCTATGCCCCTCTTCCACAATGTCCCCCTTCATCTCCGCTATGCCCCTCTTCCACAATGTCCCCCTTCATATCCGCTATGCCCCTCTTCCACAATGTCCCCCTTCATCTCCGCTATGCCCCTCTTCCACAATGTCCCCCTTCATCTCCTCTATGCCATAGAGGAGATGAAGGGGGACATTGTGGAAGAGGGGCATAGCGGAGATGAAGGGGGACATTGTGGAAGAGGGGCATAGCGGAGATGAAGGGGGACATTGTGGAAGAGGGGCATAGCGGAGATGAAGGGGGACATTGCGGAGATGAAGGGGGACATTGCGGAGATGAAGGGGGCATACAGAGATGAAGGGGGCATAGCGGAGATGAAGGGGGGCATTGACCAGGCACCCTCCCCTCATCAGAGCAGGGGGTGCCTGGTGTAATGCTCGTGTCGCCCCATTGAAGTCAATGGGGCTCGGGTGCTCGGCCGAGCACTCGAGCCTCAGGGGGTGCTCGGTCAGAGCACCCGAGCACCCGAGCATCGGGGTGCTCGCTCAACACTAATTAGTACTATAGTTGGCCTAAATTCCGTATCCATTCTCTCTGCTCTAGCCAGCACTCTCCCCTGCAGGAGAGTAAGTGTTATTTAATGCCAGGCTATCCTAGACTCACTTCCAATTCCTCTAGGGTTTGTCACTCGGCCTTGTGGCTGGCAACTTTAATTGGCCATAGCCACAGAAAGGTCTTGCAATAGACAGCCTATGTTCAACCACACTCGCTCACTAGCTGCGCTCAATAGTGCTCCCTCTCTTTCATGTAACCTTCAACTGGGTGACATGGAGATGCTAAAATCGAAGACCTTAAAAGCCCCATTTAATTCAATGACTCAATGCCACTTATAGACTCTTTGCCTTATTTACATGTTCTCTTCACTTTTAACCTTTTGAGTGCCAGAGGGGTAGGCAACACATTGCAAAGCACTGTATAGGATAATGTATGCCAGTACTGTAAACTGTTGTACCCTGAATACAGTTGTGGCTTTAACCCTTTGCAATGCTTTACCTACCCCTCTGGCACTCAAAGGGTTAAGGTAGGGTAAGCCTAAATGGGCCTTCACCCTGTAGTATCAAGAAATATTAAGAAATTACATTTTGTAACACTGTATGAGTGAATTACTGTCATTTGATATTATTTGGGTCAAATACTTTCTATATGTGTAAGAAGATGCATTGCTTATGTTACAGATGCTAAGAAACATGACAATATGTGGTGAAATCAGCTACACCAGGGGGGCAGATAAAAATTCCCCAAATTATTAATAATTTAAATGGGAATGTAAATCTGGTGACTGTTGTGAAGTCTTTGATGCTTTGCAAAGCAAACATTTGGAGACCTCTCTAGTATTCCATATACTTATTCCCAGTACATCATCTTCAGTGTGTTGATATTCTGGAGAATTTTAGACTCCCAAGTAGAAAAAGAAAATAAAAAAACAAAAGTATGACATAATAAATTATTTTCAGACAGTTTTATAGTTGTTATAGGAAAAGTAATCTCTCACCATATTATACCTAGAAACACCTAATGGTCCCTATTAATTTTTCCTTTGGGCCCTTTTTCCAAAATATATCTTCAAACAACCACAGATTTCATATCCAATGAGACGGACATGACATCTACTAGCAGAACCACAGTATCTGCCGCAGGCCCACACACTCTATCAGCTTAAAAACAAAACAAAAACAGCAACTGTCATTTCTACCTACATGGACAAAACGTCCAAGTCTGCTTGATGATTTTATCTCTTAAGCCAAGGAACAAGGGCAAAATTCACAGTGACCACTGTCCATAGTAAGTTTTGTGGGGGTTATTATAAGGAGTTATTAGTTAGCCAACTTCATTTTAGCCTTCTATATTCAGGATTTAAATATAAATTAAATTACCTTCGCTTTTAATTTTTTTCACCTTCATCATTTTTTGCACTTTTATGTACCTGGTACTGAGCTCTCCGAATCTCTGTTTCCAGAGAGCTTTCTGTTGAGGTATTTGAAAGAAGTGATGGAGCTACTATGTAACAATATATTTCCAGTACTGAGTACTCTGTTTCTACATTGTATCACTGTTTTTTCCATTCTATTTTTTTTTTTTTTTTTTTTTTTTTTATTGTTGCACTGCTTTCACAATTCCGGACAGAAACCTCTATGGAAACAGATTCAGAGTTTTCCCTGTCATATACATTAAAGTACAAAACAGAGAAAGATGAAAATATTAATAATAAAAAGTATAGGCAGTTTAGACTTTACATATTATGCACTTTTAGAAGACTTAAAGTGAAAAAAAGAGGTTGACCATCACTTTAACAAATCAACTCAGCTATATATAATATATATATAGCTGTTTCTAGTTCACTATCCTCTCCTTCCCAGGTTGGCAGGTGGGAGTGTCTGTAGATCATCCACAACCACCGAATCGGCATGGGTCAGTGATTTTGACTCCTGACAAAATCCCTGTAGCCAGATTCCTACCACATTTGCCGCGTTACCTCTGCCACCCTCTCCCATTTGCCACATCTCAGCCATATTACAAATGGGAATCCCACAGACAATATTCTGCAGCATCTCTAGTTTTGTATAAAACAGAGCAAAATACTGCTTATTTTATTACAGGAAAAATTAAGTACCGGTGCTCAGTATTCACCCAATATTCTACAAAAACTAATGTTAAATTTTACTTCTCAGAGTTGTTTGTGATTGAGGAAGAGTTTCTATGCTGTTTAGAATATAATATTGTCTTTTATAATGCTACTTTGGTTGATGTACTTTATCATGTTTCATGTGCATTTGGTTAGTAACATGTCAATCTTATACTGACCTCTAGAGGAAATGCCCCAAAGTACATCTTAAAAGAAAATAGGAAAAAAAAACAACAACTTTCAAATCTATGTACAGTATTTTATAGTACTCTAGTTGAAGCTTATTTTGAAAGCTATGGGGAAATGTAAATTACACTGACTTTTTTTTAATAAGAACAACTATTGCACAATTTAACTTACTTCAAATGTGGTAGTACAGTACAAATATTTAGCTTTAGGTGCAAAATGAGAATCAAGTTAAACATCTTAAAAGCATATATAGCAAAAATAAAGCTTTCAAAAGTAACTTACAAGTAGCTACTGGTAAGGAAGGGCATCCACGGGGAGTGGGGACTTGCCCTTCGTACACTTACCCCCTCCCCCAGATAAATATAGGGACTAGGCGGGGTGGCCTGGAGGCATGTTATGGCTTTTCCTCCGCTGAAAAAAATTCTGTGGATGCTCAAAATTCCCATTGATTTCAATTTTACTTTAACCTTTCCAAATACTAGAGAGGTCTCCGGAGCAGTGCAGATCAGACCCATTGTGTAACTACTAGCATACCTTCAAATATGTGGAACCTAAAACAGGCTGCAAGAACTTAGGCTTAAATTAAATTGCAGGTGATAAAATGTAACCACTAATTTTAGCTGACAAATTCCTTTTAAAAACTATTTGAGGGATTTATAGATAAAACCAGTGATAAAGTTATCTATAAAGCAATACAACCCGTACTATGGTGGTACAGAGTACAGTTAGCATGTTTGCTAAACAAGTATATTTTTGGAACACTGGGGCATGATTTAATAGGGCCTGGGAACACAGAGCATTATGAAGGCTTGGGCAGACCGTCTTCCCATATAGCAACATGTTTTAACCCTAAATAAAATGTGCCACAATGACAACTATGAGGAGGAGTTACATTCACAGGCACGCAGAAGTAGTTTCCTGTTCATCTAAACTCTGCATTTATGTAGACATCTGCCTAAGTTGTGTGTTGGAAATTTTTTTTAATTGATGGTGCATCAGATGTTGCCACCACACTGCTTCTATACCTACAGTAAACTACAGCAGATGTTTACATCAAGCAGAGTAGCTTAGTTTTACTTAATAATGTAACTTACTTTACGGTTTCGTTGGAATACTGAAGAATATCAGCACAGTAAGTCTCTATGTGATACAAGCAGTAAATCCTTACAGAGGCAACAGCACCTCATTCACTCTCCTCCTTTGTGTTTGCTACATCATTATTTATACCTGATATACTGTATGTTACTGTGTCTATCTTTATTAAACACATTTTACAACCTACTTCTATGCCCATATCTCCAAAGAACAATTCACATATTGTGTGATGCAATAACGGAGGTTTCTACAACACAATTTAAAACAAATGTAGCATCATTAACACTGACATTTTAATGATCACATGACTAAAACAGTAACTGGTTTACAGATATATTTGGGTGGTGGCAGGCCACCGATCCTGGATTTCAGCAGGTTACAATGGGAAGGAAGGGACACAGGTCACAAATGAAAGTAAATAGAACTTGCAGGAATATATAATCTGCAAGGTTTCTTTGTGTCAGGGAAGTAAAATACACACCTAGCACCAACTGTTGTGCAGGATGCAGCGTACCTAAGATGTCATCTTGCCATACATCAATCACATGAGCTAGATCTCTTACACAGTCATGCAAGGCCTTACTCACTCCAGTTTTTTTCTTTTATTATTTCTGGAGTACTGAAGATGGATATAAAATGTACCTATTGAAACAAATAGATCATAATAAGAAACCATCTGCCGTGGACCACTGGAGGCAGGAAAACAAAAATATATGAAACAAGTAATGGTCATCAATGATTCTGTAACAATGGTTTGTCTAAGCCTGAACAAGTCTCTCTGATATAATATAATCAAACTGTAACCCTGGCCAGATGGGGTTACAAACCTCTCTGATTTGGGTATCTATTTGTGATAGAAGAAACTCCCAAAGTATCAAGATTAGGGACCTTACCTTAAGGAGTTTGTTTTTAGTTGTTGCTCTTCTTTGTGTAAAGCTTTGTATGATGAATCCCATGGCAGTGCCAAGGGCCTTTGAGCTTTTTGAAAGGTTAAAGTACTCAACTAAAATGGCTTCCTGGCCATATATCTTATTTAATGTAATCACTAAAGGCTGGCCAGAAGAGACTAGAATTCTCCAAATTTAGGAAATTATTCACTTTGAGTGCTAGTTCTGACATACCAGTTACATTGAGCATCTAGCTCATCTGACATTAGAAGTACAATTAAAGGTCTCACCAGTGATTGGAACTGCCCTACTTGAGACTTTATGCAAAGCCACTTTTCAGATCAATAAGGGTCTCCTTCCTGCTTCACATTGTCTGTAGAATATTGGTCCAACTTTTTCAGCAGTTTTCTTTGGATATTCCTCAACATCTGCTCCATGTTGACGTTGGTCTGTATTTTTATGGTGCTACATAGTGCCTTACAACAGGATGTATGTTATAATAAATACATGTGGATACAATGTGTTACCTCCACTGGGTCAAGAATACCAGGGATAATAGTATGATTCCTTGGGACTAAAATTGGTCTTATTAAGTAAACTAGTGTAGCAATAAAAGCTGCCAAGTCCTTAACCCATGTGCAATTCAGTCGTTTGAAGCAGGTTTTGCTATTATTTTTTTTTTTTTTAAATAGTGATACTAGTGTAAAAGCCCATGTACACGGGCCAAGGTCTGGGTAATGTTAACCCGTTAAGTGCTAGAGGGGTACACAACGCAGTGTGTACCCCTCTGGCACTCAAAGGTTTAAGAGGCCGCTACTTCACTGCTCCATGAGATGCAGTCTTGTGTCTCCTCACTCACGCAATGCAATCATGCGCAGTAGAGACTTCCTGAACGCAGTCATAGCTTTGTCTATATAAGAATCCCCTTATTTAAAAAAAAAAAAAAAAAAAAAGGAGGAACAGCTTATTACTTAAACTTTTGTTTTTTCTGGACACTCCTAGAAAAAGTAGAGGAAAGGGACACGTTAATAGAATCCAATCATTCTGGTCTTCCTAGATAGAGCGGTGTGTTGCGCACCTCTCTGGCAACCAAAAGATCAGTTTAAATCAGAAAACGAAATAATATATTTAAGTATTTTGCATTACCGTGTATATGTCTGGAAGAGTGTAGCACATCCCTTTGAACAAGTGCTGAGCATCAAAAAGGTGTGCAAGGTTACTTTCCCCAAGCGTTATTTACTAAACTGCAGTTGAAGAGACTGAAATTATTAAAAATGTAACTCATGCAATCAAGTAAAATGTTACGAGATACAGCTTGTATCCAGAAAGGTGTGCAACACCTGTTTCTAGAGGTACATTATGCAACACATAGAAAATGTCACAAAATTTTTTTCATTGTAGAATGATGAAATAAATAAAAACAGTTGTAAATTGTAGTAGTCTAAGAGGAAGAGATATAACTGGTACTAGCTTGCAAATATGCCTGTGATTTTGACTGTTACGGTGCCTTTTTTCGGTTAATAACAATTGGAATGTTGAGATCTATATTTATAGAAAAAGGTACAACACAACAGGTTTGTTATTCCGGTTTTAAGCCCTAAAAAGGTAGGCCTTTGCTCCCTTGATTACATATTAAATAGTCTACATTTTGTAGGCATGCCCCACAAATTCCAGATTGCATTGCATGCTTTAGGTCACCTTAAGAAATAAATTGTAGAGCTTACCTTTTACAGTTTATTTTCAACTACGGCATGCTAGGCTGCTCATATGGAATCTTATCCAATATTATGGAAGATCAATAGAGTAGCAAAATGTTTGGTTTTTTGGTTTCTAGTGGGATACAAAATACAAAAACACCCCAACATGGATTTCCCATGAAGTTTCCTGTACATTGAAAATCCATAAAATTCCCTTTTTGCTGATACCAATACATTTCCAGTGAGAACTCTACCATTTTCCACCTATACCCAATAATTTCTGCAGCTATGCAGACTCTGTATTTGTTTTATGGCTACCAGTACAGTTGGACAAGCCTGGGACTTCTGGGAGGTTGGCATTTGTAGTTTTCTAGATACCAGTGGGGTGGAAAAGGCTGGAAGGTTAATATGTGGTGGTCTATAGCTACCATGGGACAAAGCTGAGGGGTCAGTATGTGTAGTTCTAAAGCTACAATTGGTTAAGGCTGGGCAGCAATGGGAGATCTTTGTTTCCAGACTAAAATTCTCATCATTCCCTGCCAGATGATGGCTGGCAGTCAATAAAGAGCTGGAGGACCTCCCATGGCCCATAACATCCTAGGACTGCTTTGCGACACTGGGGGTCAGTAAGAGTGGGCCTATATCTACCAGCGATGAGAAACAAGTAGAGGAGGGGGTCAGTAAGTGGTTATATGGCTACCAGTGCAGTGGGACAAGGCTGGGAGGTGGGGGCATTATGTTCTGTTCTATGGTTATGGTGGGCAGGAGTTGGCTCAAAAAACTACTACTACATGGAAATAGGGAGCTGACCCAACAATAGACCTATATAAATGAGGCACTTAAACATTATTCTACAAACAGACAAAAAAAAAAAAAAAGTGATCCTCAAGTTCAAATCTAAATAGGCTACTTTAAATCCATGCAAAAGAACAAAAAGTTAGTACAATTAAGTATAAGGGTGATGAAGCCAATAGGGTGATACACATTGGGTCTTTGCTTGGAGAGTCCTGCTGCTTCCCTTTATCGGTCTACATTTACTTTTGAATTCACATTGTGGGTCATTTTAGAGGAGTGTTTATTTTATTTATGATCCATGACTTGTAACTTGCACTTCATTATATTTTTTTTTTCAACCTTTACATGGTTTTAATGTAGACTATTTAGATAAATAGCACTTTAGGATTACTCTGTAGCTATAATGTGCTCTCTGTTTATTTGTAGGAAGTTATTCCTCTGAACCAATCTATTAACTTTATACATATTTGGACTCTTAAAATACACTGGGTTTGTACCATTCTATTTTTGTTCTTAGTTAGCCTCTTGTAACTTGTATTGTTTAGTGGACTCCCCTAGCTTGTTTCCCAATGTACTGAGCAGGTATATAGCTTCCTCAGCCCACATTCTAAGTTATCCCCTGCCAGTGGTGCATAGACAAGGCTTTTTAGCCTCTCCAATCAAACAAGATTAAAGGATCACCCTTCTACTAAGTCTGAAGCCAACTTCTCCATGGTTTATACTACAAAATGAACAAGGCGCCTAATCCTTTTAAAAAAGTAGGATACAACAAGCTGTAAGTTTGTTATTTACAAATAACACCCCCTGGCATTGTCCATCAGGTCTGTACTACAGTTTGTTCGTTTATTAATGGTACAGAGTACTCCATATTTATTTTCTCAACATGTTTTCTTATTGAGAGTTTTGGGGACCACTTGCAGGTTTTACTGCACTTCATGAAATCAACTCTTTAGACAAGGTCAGTTTTTTATTGCAATATATAAATAGAATTTAGGTATTCACAATAGGTACACAGAAGAGGACCTTAATATATTTGTATTTAACAGAAACAGTTAGGAATGTTCCAGTAGCACAAAAGATTTTACATACAAAACAAATTTCAGGAGCAAGCCAGGATTTACCATAGCAGTAAGTTAGGATAGCCCTTGAAAGCTACGTATCAAAAAAGGTGTTAAAAGGGGAAAAACTGATAGAAATTTTTATTTCTCCTATATGGTGCAGCTGGCTTTGCACCATAATTATTCGTTAGTGCATGAATTACCTTCCACTGACAAACAAAATGGAGAGCTGCTTATGTAACCAAGTGTGTTTGTTAAATCAGTTTGGTACAAGCTTTATTTCTATTGGACTACTTTTTAGATAGAAAAGTTTTTGCATGACTGTGCACCAGTAACACCAGAAGAGATTTCTAACGCTAAAATTTTTTCATGGCAAGTTTAACAGTCCTGTTATCTTAAATAGATTTCTTCACACGGATTGAGTGTTTTCTCGCTCATCTGCATAACGTGGGTAAGATTCTCCAAGAAGGGGCTGGAGCACCTCATTCTTTCTCCTTCGTCTAATTGCACAAGAAGCACCAGCAAATATAATTGCAACAAGCACCAAAGCAGACACAACTGTCACAGTTATGATCTCTGTTACACTGAATGCACGACCTAGACAGAAAAGAATAAAATAAAAGAAATGCCAAGTAACATTGTGAAAAAATTTTAACCCTTCCGAAAGACAGGAACAAAAGCAAAAAATTAAAATACCATTATTTTTCATATTATATTTGCATGTGTAATTATCATTACATGTGTATCTCATATATACACACACTTATGTCTTTTTGCATCCAAGATTTTACTCATTTAAAGCCTTTATATACTAGTATTCTGAAATCTAGCAAAAACTATGCATGAATAAGGCCATGAATCATGCATCAAACTGCTAATCGTTCAAGCTATTGACAATTTGTTACTGCAATAAATCTCTTACCAATAGAATGCTGTGGTATTAGTGGGTGGTACAAAGCTCTTCTATGCAGAAGGGGTGTTTAAATGCTGGTATGGCCTTCGATATTTGAAGTTTAAAAATATATTTTAAAATAAAATATTTATTCCTATAAAAAGAAAGGACTTTTTTTTTTTTTTTTAAACCAAGTACTTTTAGCCTAGAAGAACAGAGTTAAATTTCCATTTCAGACACAATTTAAAATTCCTTAAACTCAAATACCTGTATTTTACAAATCTGCTTTGATCAGTAAGGCTGGCCAGTAATTCTAATGGCCAACAATTATCCATTAAAGGGATTGTAATGTCTTCCATAAAGTAGCTCTCCGGGTCTTCTCTAGAGTAAAACTATCACATTGCTCAATGTTAAATCACTTACTGTTTTGTAGTTCCAAAGATCTTACATATAAAAAAAGATCTCCCTTCAGCCCCTGTTGTCCAGATCAAAAGCGGAGAACAAAATGTCAGTATGCAAATGAAAATTCTGCCCTCCTTTGTCAAGGGGGTTTTCCTTATACTTACTGACAAATTTGTCCCTCTCTGCATCTGTCAGGTCCCAGATTGCAGCTCTAAGGGGGAGGTGGCTAGAAGGAGCTGGAAGGAGATCTTTTTACATTTAATAATCTTTGGAACTACAGAACAGTAAGTGATTTAAGACAGAGCAATGTGTTACTTTTACACTAGAGAAGACTCTGAGAGCTACTTTATGGAAGACATCACAATCCCTTTAAAGCTGCATTTATAGCTTGGGCTAGACAGTACTTACCAAATGAGTAAGTAGAGAGACCAGGAAACTAAAAATTTGGGTAGAAACCAAATTAGCATATTTTCAATGGGGTTAAATTGTTTGCCTCATTTACAATAACAGATTACATCTACATGGTTTGGATGAATAAAATTCCACTCGAGTGAAGCACTATTTTCTGTCAGGTTTCCCAATACAGGAGTAAGAAAAAAAAAAAAAAAAAAAAAATCCTCTCAAACGGCTATGATATAGAGACAGCTATAGCTGTTAAGATCATTGTCTTTGTGCAATAAAATTGGATGATGTTCCAACATACTGTTCATGTTCAATAAAATACATTTTGATTAAACCTGTTGGCACCCTTTAAGCCTCCCATTGTAATGTTAAGTCTCCAAATCCTACATCTATCAAATATACCACCTAGTTACAACTTTGTGAAACTCTGAAGCAATAATCACTGCTGCTGTTACAGTCAGGCATTTATTCCCAAAGAGATAATACAAAATTCTTACCCATGAATAATTACACAATAAATGCGTCAATCTCCTTTGGAATTATAATGTTACACATGAATAAGCATACAAACTGAAGTCACCAGTAACAAAGAAACTGGCTTATAGAAAGGAAGTACATCTGACCATGCTTATATTAATTTAATTTCATCCAGAGTTAAAGATCCCCTTTATGTAATAACCCTTGTCTTAGGTTTGACTGTATTTAAACTCTATGTTAGCTGCCATTTTCTGTTAATATTGGAAGTATAAATTAGTCTTCAGTATTAATTTTTAGATTCATGTGGGTAGCTATTTTTAAAGTTACAAAGAAATGACCAGGTGTTTACTTCACACACACACCACAACAACTTACTTGGCCACTGAACTTCATAGGAATATCCCAGATTTTCTGGTGCCAGTACAAACATTTCATTATTGGTCACAGGTGGCCAAAATGGAACCATGTTGAACTCTCTGTTGTGGCCAATGGGAGCATTCTCCAGTGGATATTGAGAGGAATCTTTATATATAAAAAAAAAAAAAAAAATTGTGAATTTAAGAGCAATCTAGTTTCTAAAATAGTTATAAGCCTTTATATTCAAAATAAGCTTATCTATGAGCTTATTTACAGATGCATATTCACTTTTTGTAACATCGACCATTTAACCATTAATGTTTTGATTGTGTGTGCACACACACACTAAAGCAAATGGTTATTGCAATATACCAGATGCATCAGGTTAAACAAATAGCCATTGCTGAACGCACATGTCCTTGTTCTTAATCAGCATACTGTACCCATACAGTCAGATTCTGATTTCTGTAATAGACATACCCAGCCAGAGGAGATCCAGGAAAGGTGGCATATTCATAAGGACTTTTACTATTCATATAGGTTTCACTTACCTGCATTAAAACGCCTTAGCCATTCATCAAAAACAGCATCAGTAAAGGTGTGCAGGAGTACGAACATTGGGTCATTAGGAGACAAATGAGTCTGTCCTCCCGTTCCATTAAGGAACAGATGAGCTAGGTTGTGAAGGCTCCGCACTGCTGCATCATACTTTCCAGAAGGTTCACTGTATCCTGTGAAGACAATTGACTTAAGTAAAGGCTATCATTTTTTTAATGGTATTTATATGCATTATGTAGTCTGGTGTTTCCCCACCAATCACAGCATCTTACAGTATAAATAAGCCAAAAAGCATACTGAAAATGCACCCTCTATATTTATGCAATTAAACTGAAAGCCATACTCGTGTGAAGTAAGAAAGAGAGGCTGATATACCAAGTAGGACTGAAATAATTCTGACGCAAACCAATTGCACCATGGGAGAAAAGTTAAAATGGTTACCAATTTAATGGAAGATTATCCCATGATTGCTAAAGAAGTCTTCAAGTATTCAGAAGAAATGGTTTGGAGGCCTTTAGTACTAAAAGACCCATTTAAACCAATGTAACTGAATTCATTTTCAGGAATACCAACTGCAACATTGGGGACAAAATGTAACAAAAGTCCCACCGATTTAAAATGAGATCTAATCCACTGAAAGCAAAGTAATGTATCAGAGACCTACAGCATTCAATGGGTTAAACGGCCCATTTAAAACAACGGGAATGTTTGTTGCCTATGATTCAGTTGGTTTGCCCCAGTATTATCTCACCTTACATCAACCTCACGGATCCTTATCAGAAAACCGGTACCAAGATGCATATGTTGCAATATTCTGTTACTTCTTTCATGCATCAGTGGAGTGAGCGAGTGTGGGTGCAACAGCACAAGAAACATGAGAAAGCTGTTTTACTTTGAACTTTTTACTTTCTGGTCAGAAAAAAATGCACTGTATTGTGAAATACACAGCAAGCAAAAGTGCAAGAAAAAAAAAAAAAAAAAAAAAAAAAGTCCTTTTTAACTTAGTATTTCCCAATTTACTTCTTTTTGTCCCTGAGTGTTGTGTAATCTCAGCTGTATCTTTTACTATAAGTGTTCTAAGCCATATGTAATTTCAGCAGGGACATGTTTCTCATGCTCATAGGTGGGGATATGTTTGACCATCTGGAAGGAGGAAAAAAAGAATGAAGGAGATGATCTATATCTCTCTCTCTCATATATATATATATTTATGGAAAAAGTCCGTTTCTGGTTCACATTGTCTGCCCCTCCTTGGGGTGGCATGGGAGGCGGAGATCGTCCATAGCCAGCTAAATGTCACAAGTGTCCGGGGATGTGGGACAAAGCTCTCCTGGCAGTATCACTACAAGGACATTCACAGGGGTGGTAGCTTTCACAAGAGTTAGAATGGGGATTCATTGAATGTGCATGATTGCCTATATGTAGACAGACATTTACAGTGTGCATTCCTACAGACTTGTAAGTGGTATAGCATTCTAGTTCAGATTTTCTTATATTTAGTAAAATTTGTCTTCAACCAGAATTATACAAATATGTAATATTAAAATGAAGAATGTGGTATTAAGCCTGAATTATTCTTGTAGAAGATAACTAATCAACTGTTTGGGGGGGAGGAGCTAGAAGAGCTGAACAGTTTGCTGTAATAAAATTAGATTTTGCAGATACAATACCTTCAACAGTATTACGAAAACTTTCTGAAGAGTTGGAGAAAAAAGGTGGGGTGTCAAAGAGAGTCACATCCAAGCAGAGGGCAACATCTTGAGGTTCTGGTAGTTTTTGTACCATGGGTCTTGCACTGTTTCCTGCAGGATTTCTTCGAATAGGACTGCCACGTGTACCTATACATAAGCACATGGATATTTAATTTTTTTTATAGGTATAAAAATATATTTTTCTACTCCTGACAAGAAGTTCTTAGGCTTCATCGTTCCCTCAGTAAAAAGGGGGTGTGGGGTTGCAGATTTCAAAATGTATTACAGCTTTGTATCTTATTAAAAAATTGCAGTTTTTATTACAGTCACCAGATGTTGCTTTTGTTATTTAAGAATATGCACTATGTATAAAAACCAAGAGCATTTTGGACTATGGTTTTAGCATTCAGATATTAAGCTACCAAAGCATAAAGGTCTTAAAGATCAATTATATCAGTCGGTTGCCTCACTAGCACAACTTTCTCTCAGCCTGTACCAAAGTCAGCTGCCTTGTTGGCAGAGAAGGGCAGCCAATGGCCTGCCATATGCCACTGTATGTATTTTTATTTTTTTTTTAAAGTTACAGTAGTCATTTTATTCTTGTTCATTGCTTTGGCTTTGGAGCTTTGGTTTTGCAGATTTTGCCTTTAACACATTTTCATAATTCACCCTGAACTATACCATCCCATGTGCCTCATTACTCTTATTGTGCTGCCACCATGCACATGCACTACGTTTTTCTTAACATCTGAGGAAATCCTGCACCTCCTCTATTTCTCTCCTACTCTGTGGTGGTTTATCACTTATAAGTCTCACCTAATCCTGCATCTGAGTTCTAACAGCTCTAACCTCCACTCCTTTCCATTTAATTTATCTTTAACCACTACACTTCATGCTTCTATTATGTTCATATTTTTCTATGTTGCAAGCCCTCAAGGCAGGGCCCTCAACAACCCATGTTGTTGGAAAGTGAAGCATGTGTTTGTAACTCGTTTCCATAACTGTACAGAGCATTCAGGGATTTTAGAAATAAAAATTAAAATTATATCAATATAGGAAGAAATTTAGTGAGCATTGCTGATCTTTTAAACTGATATCTGGTATTAAGTCAGAGGCATTTAATTCCCGAATTTGCAATTATGGACACTTGCCGAACAAGCATTGTATACAACAGATAACAGGTCTAACAGGAATGGTCAAAAAACATTAAGTATTTTAGATATTGAAATTTGTGTAGACAAGCAACCTTAGAATCTACAATTCCCATCCCAGCTAGTGGTGGGAGTTGTAATCCAACAGCTGGAGAAACTGAAGGTTCCATAGCAGATCTCATCTCAAAATATGGGTGAAGGTTATTCATTCATATAGGAACCAGACTTACTGTTGCAAATTGTCCCTTGGGATTCATAGTCTGCTACAGATTCACACACAACTTGCCACTGGGAAAATATAGAGTTTGGACTGAGCAGAGTGGAGTCAAAATTACTTCTTGCGCCCATCAGGTCGTCAGTGCAAATATCACAATTATTTCCACCGATAGCAAAATTCCAGTAGGGAAGAGCAAAAGATGGATCTTGAAGCATGTTCTAAAATATAGCAATTTTCAAATGTCATTTGCATAATTTTTTAGTTCTAAGAACTTCAAATGGGGTAAATAAGAAAAAAATAAAATACATGGCGATTTTAACAGGTTGAAATGATTTGTTAAAACTATTAGCCATTAGCTCTGCATTTTACCCCGTTGTGTACCAGTGGTACTGTGTTGCATACTCTTCTGGCACTCAAACTGTTAAATAGTAACTAAACATAAAAGGACTTGCAATAGTTAAGAATTTAGATGTATTAATTCTTTGTTACTAACACACCTACGAGTGGCGACAAATATACAGGTGTATATACCATTTCTGTTAAGTACTACAGACCCTCTGAGCCTATATGATGCCTTAAAGGACAATGGAGATAATGCTCTTAAGCATATCTGGTTCTCTGGGATGGTGCACATTAGCCCTAGAGGAAAGAGGCAGCAGGACAAGGGTCTGAAGAGATCCATAGGAAATGTTCCCACCCTGTACAATTAAGGTCCCATAGACCCTGTGCCTGCAACCCAGAAGTATGTGGCAGAGAGCCAAAGTACTACATTCCATGCCATTTTTCTGCCCCTCCCCACAAAAACTGCAGTTCTGCTTTGGCATTGCAGTATAGTCCAAGGTCTTTTACCAAGACTACTCTCAACAGCAAAACATCAGGAGAAAATTATATAAAACAGCAGACCATATGTATAAAAGCAAAATATACCAATTCTAGGGTAAACCAAATGCATTACAGGGTACAAATGAAAAGTCACATTAACTCCTGGAACCCATTAACTCCATTTAGCAATGTGCGAGACCTGCCTAGCATTGAAAGAGGAGAAAAAAAAAAGCTTCACTTAAATCAATTATTTGTCCCAGATTTGATCCACTTTACTTTTACCATATAGCCCAAGAAGCAAAAGACGAGCAGTCATTGGGCAAATCAAACATGGAGGAACAGTAAATATGTTCATTTAAAGGGATAGTACTGTTTCACAATAAAAGCTGCTCCAATTAATCTTCATAGTATTTGGGCCATGAGAGTTGTTTCATACGGTCAGAGTTGTAGTTCAAGAGTAATAGAATGATAAAGTATCTACCTCCCACCTCTTTTTACGGATGTGACACTGCTCACGTCAGAGAAGCAAGACTGTCTGGATGGATCACAGAGAGGGACAATCTTCAGTGAGCATAAGGAAAAACCTCTTAAGGGGGTGGGGGGGGGGGAAGGTTTTCCTTATGCTCACAGTAAGAAGATTGTCCCTGCTGTGAGCTGTCTGGTCAAGAGACCAGATTCCACATCTGAAGGGAGGTGGCTTACATTAGGTAAAAGGGGTGGGAGGAGGATACTTTATAATTCAATTACTCTTGAACTACAACTGACAGTATTGAAAAAACACTTTCTATGGCTCAAAAACTGTGAAGATTAATTGTAGCTGCTGTTTTTGTGAAGCGTTACTATGCCTTTAAGTTAGTTTTTGAGTTTAAGGTTTTGCTGATGGCTTGCCCCCCCGCCAGGTTGTTCCAGTTTGCTTTTATACTAAATCCCTACATTTTTTATATTCATACCTGCATGTCTCTTTCCAGTTGAAGCAAGTGATATCTGTGCCAAGTTACAAAAGCAGGGCCTTCATGAGAGAAGTCTATTCCTCCAGCACTTCCCTGACCTGGCCCAAGAAAGGTTTTACTGACAGAATAATAGTGGGTCCACACAAAGTAGTCATAAATTGTTATATTCTCAAAATTTGTTGTATTCCGGTCTATGTCAAAGATTTCTGCATAGCGTCTTATGGCAATGACATAGTCAGGATGGACAGTGTTCTTTGCAAGGTCCAAGGCATTAACAAATCGTCTCCGCTCCTCTTCATTCAGATCCAATATATTTCTTCTGACTACAGAAAAAAAAAAAAAAAAAAAAAAAAAAACACACAAGTTCAGTAATAACTGTTTATAAAGATAACATTTTACATTATTTAGTACACAAACCTCTGGAATGACAATACATTTTTGTCAAGTCATGCAAAATAAACCACCACAACACTGTATTGCAAATTTGCTGCAAAATGAGGAGTGACAGTGGCCTAATGCACAGATGAGAAGAAAGTCTGGAGCAAGCCATCTGTATCACTGAACAAAAAAAAAAAAAAAAAAAAAAATATTCCCAAAACTCCCATTTAAATAGAGCCTTAAACCCCTGAATGCTAGATGTCTCCCAATGCACTGGAGAACTATTGCTTTCAGGCTGTTAAAAGTAATTTGCCAGTGGGAAAGTATGTTTCCCCTGTGACGCAGTTGGTGCACTTTATTTCTTTCCCTAGCGCACTATGGACCTTTAATTATAAAAGCAGTGATCGATTTACATCAGGATGCAGAGCAATGTGTTGAGTACCTCTCTGACACTCAAAGGATTCATTCCTGGAAGTATATTTGCAAAAATGTTACCAAGGCCTTCTACAATAATGTACAATGCCTGGAATTCTGCAATTTGTTAATACACTGTTTTAGATATGTATTGCAGTAAATAAGTTAGGCATGGGTTGGAACACTTCAGTACCCAAGAGTTTTTCATAACAGTCAAAGGTGCAAACATTTTTACTTAAGGGTATTTCATCTAGATTAAACAGTTTACAAAGTTCAATAACTTTGAATTTACCTTGCTCTTCTGTCTCTTCATTGACAGCGGGGGGGGGGGGGGGGGGGGCTAACATGGTACCAACATAGAATTTTACAGGGTCTAAACAGCAAAACTTCCATGATAAAACTGCTCTGTATCTACATACCAACACAATCTCAGCTGATTTAGGGCATTACACGCAAATTAATTGCATTTTTAAAATTATTCAACTACATCTGCACTTGAGTAAGGAATGTTTATACCTTTTCAGACCCCCTTCAGACTAACGAAAGTAATAAGTAAAAAAGATACACCTTCAGTATTTGATCAGATTTAACTATTTCGTTAAAAGCTTTTAGTGGGCTGCTTTTGTTCCAACAGTACAAAATTAATCAAGGTGCAGATGGCTCAATGGGCAAGAAAATCAGAGTACTTATTTACACATTAGCCATGGCCTATTTGATAATAGCTGTATAGTACTTGGCCATCATTAATAAATGATAGCCACGTCTGCCAAATCCATCCACCAACTTCAAGCTGGAGGATCCCTTTATAGTCAATGGAGGTGAGCACATACAAATATACTTTACATATTGTATGTCTATTTATCACCAGAGTGGCATCTGCACACTTACATTGCCGTAGACCCATGCTTCATATACACAAGGCAAGGAAGAATGATATAGATCATTTTTATTGTATCCAAAAATAGCAGCAAAGTTCTGGTGAAGAGCAGAGTATATGTTATGCTGCTTCCCCCCCCCCCCCATGTTTCATGAATGTTGGCCTACTCACTGTACAATTAAACATAACATATATGCAAATACAAAGTTTCTAGTTTCTTTTTTGGAATACAGAATTATTTCAGTTGAATAATAAATTAGACTGATACATAAAAAAAATTTACCTGAGCAGTATTTTAAAGATGAGAAAAAATAGGTAAAGACTGTTGAGTTTTAGTTTCACCCATTGTAAAGCTAATAAACATCTAAAAGTAATAATTTAGCATAAATGAGAAGGGGTTGCATAACCTTGTGGATCTTTAAACTGTACTTACCAACTACAATTTGCTGATCGCAGTTGTCTCCGGTCCATCCGGGTCTGCATCCTCCACAGTTGTAGCCATGGAACCTGCCTGTGCACCTGCAAGTTCTATTGAAAAAACGTATGGGCCACTGCTCTCTATCATCCAGACCATCAAGTTGATACTGGGGTCCATGAGGCCTAGTGTCCACTACAATTGGTGCACACTGTCCACGACCCAAAGTGGAACCACACTGGTCATTTGGATCTGGCGTCTGTCCAGGAAAGAGTCCAGGGCAACATTCCCCACTAAGCAGTGCCTCTGGAGTTACACATTGTCGAGGAAATTGTGCCAGCACGTGATCATGATGGAAGATTACTACCAGAACCACCATGTACACATACCAAGAACTGTATTGAGACATGATTTTGCTCTGGCTGTCACAGCTGCTGAAAACAGACAAACAGAAGGATTCTATTAATATAGATAAGTATTATTCTTAAGTCACCCACAACTATACAAATCAAAAATAACTTCTAGGAGTGCACTAAATGAGAACCAATAAAAAAAAAAAAAAAAAAAAAAAAAAAACCACACACTTGCTATAGCCAGAATATTCGAATGGCTTCTATTGTGCCTTTGTTCAAGTACGGAAGAGCAATGGGGCCAACAACAGCAACAAAAATTTCTAATTTTGAGTTTAAAAGTCAGAATTCTTACTTGTTTTTGTTGGCCCCAGGGCTCTTCTGTATTCAAGGGCTGATTTTTTCCCCCCAAACTGCAGCAGGAAGAGTGTATAAACCTACATAATCCTGGATGAGCATCACATTATAAAGCATTGCAAACCCCTCTTGTCCTTAAATTATTTAGATTACCGTATGCAGTGAGTTTTCATGCCCAGTGATCTTACTAGCAAATGTAATGTCCTTCTGCATGTGCATGACATACAGGTACAGTTGATAAAGTTCTCTCGAACAAAAGGCAGAAGTGTAAAATTTAGGTACTATTAGGATTTAAATTATAAGGCGTTTGTTCTTATTTAACTTCTGTCACATTCAGCCATTCATGTGAAAAAGGTGGAAAGGAGAGTTAGCCTGATAAGCAGGAAGAGGGAATACACACACACCTCATTTCCTTTACACAGAGATATATCTCTCTTTTTTTGATTACACATACATAAACAGAGAGTGGAACAATTCTAGGGCATGCCAACTGCACTATGAATGGACAAATAAAAAGTTCAACTGTACTCAATTTAAATGCAATTTTAACCCCTTGCATGGCTGGAAAGCAGTGCATTGGAGAATGCTTCAGTATTTAATGTTGGCACAACAAAAGTAATACACTCCATATAAAATGGGGGATCAGGTTTAATTTCTCCTACAAATCATTTTCTCTCATTTATTCACAAGGTACTATTTTTTCATTATGAAGAAAACTATACAGATACAAATATTCAACTTCTCCCTTTAAGAAATTTAAACACCTTTGATATAGGTTGCCAGATCATCCCTTTAAAAAGACATATGGAAAAACACCTGCTGCATTGACATGGAAACCATTGCATCCTAATAATTAACCAATGGATCCCTGCATCAGGCATTTTTCATGTCTCCTTTAAAGGGATTATCTGACAATCATAACTTTGATGCTCAAGACTTAGAGTGAAAATTATATTTAAACTGCCACACAGTGAAGTTTATATTTAAATTTCTCCCCCAATAAATAATCTACAGATTGTAGTTTCAAAGATGCCACCCTTGAATATATAGTCCAGATGTTGTTTAACCCTTTGAGTGACAGTGGACTGTTTTGCAATGCACTGGGGATCCCCTATGCCACTCAAAAGTTAACTGTCCAATCAAACCGTTAAGGTTGCCAACTCATTCCTGTAAATTAATACTTTAGAAAAATGCTCTCTGGAGGGCTAAAATGATAACTACAGACTTGTAGTGGCAACCACACAGCCCTGTGCCATGCATTATTCATGAGGGGTTTTAGAGGGATGAGGTGGACAGTGCCATATTTTATCACAAGTTATAAAACTGTAAAAGCCACACAGGGAACACCACTGTAACTTCTAAAATGGATATGCATAAGTTTAACAAAGCCTTCAACTCAGTGAGTCATATCTTGCGCAAAGTATCAAACCATACATTGAATATAAATAAGGAACCAACTGTACCTGTTTGGAACTTGCAGAGCTGGGCAATGCAGCAGCTTCTCTTGTAATGAAATAGAAGAGCTAGTAGCTTTTACACCACCATTCCATGAGAACTTTGACTGCCTGCTCTAATCCCTTTATATCAGAGGATAATATATTAAGCACATGACCACTTACACGCTGATCTCCTTGTGACCACAAGGTCCTATCATGGGTCAGGGGAGTCTGTTTGAGAACAACCTGGTTACAGCATTTCAGCAATGCAGCTGAAATATCAGAGATATTTGCACAGAAAGATGAAGACAGGCATTTGCTACCCCCTTGTAAAGAAAAGAGTTATTGTCTGCATCACACGGTCAAAAAAAAAAAAAAAAAAAAAAAAATAGAATGATCTCGGGGAGGACAACTACTACTACTAAGAGAAAAGTTATTGTACAAACAGTAGCATTTTATCAGATTAAATTCTGGGGTAAATAACTGTACCATAGGGGTAAAATAGAAAAGTCCATTGATTTAGGTAGTCCCATTAAGACAAATGGCAATATTAGGGATTTTAATTTGCTTCCAACAGTTGATTGTGTAACACAGTTATTTAGTGTGTGACCCTTAACACCTCCAGAGCACTTAAATAAGAACCATCACAAAAATAATGCACATACAAACCCTGCTATCATACTGGATCATTAACTTATGCTCCTGACAGTCCTCTTATTTGTCATAGCTACGGACTGGAGCGCTACACCTTGATAAACAAGTTTCCTTACAAGCAACAGCAAAACTAGAAAGGGTAATTATAGTTAGAGAAGCTTCGGATTTTTTTTTAACATATGAGCCTTGTAACTGTTTCAGAGACCTCTATAGCACCCAAATAGTGTAAACATACTACCAAATGCATATATTAAATTCTTTGAATTGGACATAACCCCTTTAAATTAAGCTGACCAGACCTCCCATTTAATTGGGGACACATTGGAATTAAACATATTTCAGGACTGCACTTAAATCAAGGCAGCCCTGTAGCATGCATTTGTGTCCCCAGTTAAAGGTGAGGCTTGGATACCCTTCATTTAATGGTACAGAGGTCTGAAAAAAACATTGCTTCACAATCTGAGGTCATTCATGCATTAAGAGCCCCATGTAAATAAACAGATTTTTTGTGGGGTGGGGGATATTTGTGTTTTTGCTGCAGTTAGTTTGCACAAATTACTCAACTCAGTCACTTGGAAGGGGCCTTAAAGTAAAATTGAAAATCTTATTGGGCTTTTCACACAGACAATATGGACTACAAAGGTCACAAGGAGACACAGCATACTGCAGCTTTCTTCACACAGAGCACTAGGACAGGTAGAAGACTGAAGTGTTGAATTCACTGGAATCACATTGAAATGATGCAGTTGTTGCTGGTAAAAACATTTTTCTTCAAAATTTCCACTGCATACAGATAAAACCTTGCTATATTAACACTAAAACATCTCAACTTTTTCCATTTATTATACCAAGAGAAAAAAAAAAGTTACCCATGTGTAAGAGCCCTAAAGGGACCTAATCACCTTACATTAAACAATATGCTCTTAATGGAGGTTGTCTCTTCAGAGGACCTCCGCTATGTAATATTTTTCTATCTTCCTTTCTACAGAAACCCTACCATGTACAATTTTGCATATTAAACCAGAGTTCATCTCACCTTTGTTTAAGACTCTGGCACTCCGCTTTATCTGTAATGGAGCACTAAATAGGCAACACATTAAAGACGCCCCAGACTGAGCACAGGTAGATCAATCAAATTAACTGCCAATGTTTATCTTATTTTTGAACAGACATATCCTTAACCCCTTGGATGTCAGAGATCCTTTGAAACAATGCACTAGAGATCTATAACACTCAATAGTTAGTTCCTGATCTGGCAGTTATTTATGAAGACTGGGTTTGCTTTACTGGTTTTAACCCCTTAAAGATCACACGGTCCAGGAGTGGGGAGCTCTAGAGGACCACTGCACTTTTTTTTGACGGATGTATTATGGGATCGCAGAACAGAGTGCAACCGTACTGCTATTCTAGAATTCCATGACTTGACAGGACCATCACTGGTCCTTAACACCCAGTCCTGACATGTCATGGGCATTAAGGGGTTAAAAGTAAATGTGGGCAGCAGGTTAACTAACCTGTGCTTATGCTGGATATCTATAATCTCATGGATGTGGGAGAGGTCTTTAACCCTTTAAGTGCCAGAGGGGTACACAACGCAATGCATTGCATACCCCTCTGGCACTGAAAGGGTTAACCCAGTGTTTCTCTGTGTTACTCTTCAAAGACATATAGGTGTATGGAATAATACTGCTTAATTGCAGGTGGGTGACTAGTGGCTCAGTCATTGTAAATAATCTACCTGTACGAAACTAGAAATATCATTAAAGTGATAGTAATGTCTGGTTTTATCAAAATGTTATATTGTAGATATAAAAAAAAATAAGTTCATTGATATTATTCTGGTCTCTCAGACTTGTATAGTTTGAGAGCTATACAATTATAAACTTTCCCCCTTCCTTCCCTTTCACAGACGTCATCCTCTAGCTGACATCATGAGATCCTGGTCCCGGGACTGGCTGGAGGCTCTTCAGCAGAGCCGCCTCAAGCAGGGCTGGCGCCACCTATAGGCGAGGTAGGCGCCAGCCTAGGGCGCACACGTACTGGGGGCACGGGCATGCAGCGGAGAAGAGCTGCGCCCACACCCACCACACCGGAACGCAACACAGTCAGGTCTGTGTTGCTACTGCGCTCCCTCATCGCGGTCGCTCTTTAGTAATGCAGAGCGCGCTGGGAGTCATGATCTCCCAGCGCGCTCTGTATTACTGAGGAGAAGACGACGCGGGAGTTACAGGTATGTGATGGGGGCAAGTTGGAGCTTATGGGGTGCAAAGTGGAGGTGGTGGGGGCAAGTTGGAGCTGAGGGGGCATAGTGGAGCTGCTGGGGGCAAGTTCGAGCGGATGGGGGGCAAAGTGGAGCTGATAGGGGCAAGTTGGAGCTGAGGGGACATAGTGGAGCTGCTGGGCGCACGTTGGAGCGGATGGGGGGCAAAATGGAGCTGGTGGGGCAAGTTGGAGCTGATGGGGGTAAAGTAGAGCTGGGGGGCAAGTTGGAGCTGAGGAGGCATAGTGGAGCTGCTGGGCGCAAGTTGGAGCTGAGGGGGCATAGTGGATCTGGTGGAGGCAAGGTGGAGCTGATGGGGGGCAAAGTAGAGGTGGGGGGCAAGTTGGAGCTGAGGGGGCAAAGTGGAGCTGGTGGAGGCAAGGTGGAGCTGATAGGGGGCAAAGTGGAGCTGGGGGGGCAAGTTGAAGCTGTTAGGGCCAAAGTGGAGCTGATTGGGGGCAAAGTGAAGCTGGTGGGGCAAGTTGGAGCTGGTGGAGTCAAGGTGGAGCTGATAGGGGGCAAAGTGGAGCTGGTGGGGGGCATCTCTTACAGGCATCTCCAGACCAGGGGCAGAGAGAGGACAATCATGAATATTGTAATATATAAGTAGGTGGGGTATAAAGGGGTGGGTCACAAGAGGCGGAGCCAAATGGGCAGCAAAATTAGGTTTTGCCTAGGGTGGCAAAAATCCTTGCACCAGTCCTGGCCTCAAGTCGCACGGATCGAATCTCATGCTGAGAGCTTGACAGCTGTAGTCTGTGAAGGGGAAGTGAGGAGGGAAGTTTATAATCGTATATCTCTTAAACTATACAAGTTTGAGAGACCAGACTAACATCAATGAACTTATTTTTTTAACATCTACAATATAACACTTTGCAAAACCAGACGTTACTATCACTTTAAAACCTGACATGCTGGTGTGTCTCAAAGCTGGAGCTGACAATCACTGCTTTAACCTCTAGAAAACAGACTGGTGCACAATGCATTGGGAAGCAAAATGCTCCACAATGCAGTGGAAATGACACCACAATCCAGAGGAGTTAAATACAGTTTGGACACACTTTTTTAAAAATAACTCTTTTAGTGTTTGACACTTTAAAAGAAAAACTTTTGATGGAACAATCTCAAAAGAAAAAGCTTTTCACACTGAGCCAATGAGATATTTGTATGTACAG
Source organism: Rhinophrynus dorsalis (assembly GCA_037306005.1). NCBI lineage: Eukaryota > Metazoa > Chordata > Amphibia > Anura > Rhinophrynidae > Rhinophrynus > Rhinophrynus dorsalis. Next base: position 395,669,263 of record CM074718.1, read on the forward strand.
AGGCTGATGTACCAAGCCAGTGCTGTTCACTTGTGGACTGAACTTGGACAGCCCTGTACTAAGCTAATGTGACCAAATCACCATTTTCATATGGGACACTAATGACATATACACACACTTCAGGTTCGAACTGGGTCCTGTGCTGACCTGCAGAATTACATTTCAACAAGTGTACCACATTTAAAAAGGACTGATTCAGTCATGGAGCAAACCAACTGCACCATAGGGAACAAATGAAAATCACATTGATTTCAAAGTGGCTTTTAACACTTTGAATACTAGAAAGGTCCCTAATGCATTGTGAAGCAATGTGCTGGAAACATCCAGCTTTCAAGAAGTTAAGAGCCCAATGTAAATCAAAGGGAATCTTTTGGAATTGTCATTTCAACCCTGTGGTGTGGTTTGTTTGCTCTACAATTACTCTATTTCTACTTACAGCATCACTGTAAAATACATTTTTGCACAAATGATTGTATCTTTGACAAATGATCCATATTATGCTAGTATTTATCCAGTTACAGAATAAGGGCATATGTTAGGCTGACCAGGTCTCACCATTAAAGGGATAGTAATGTTTCATAATAAAAGCAGCTCTAATTAATCATCATAGTATTTGGACTTTGGAGAGTGTTATTTCAATTCTGTCAGAGTTATAGTTCAAGAGTAATTCAATGACAAAGTATCCCCCTTCTGCCCCTTTTACTGATGTAACACTGCTCAGCTGCCCAGGTAGACTGCAGAGAGGGACAATCTTCAATTAAGGTAAGGGTAAAAGCTGAAAAGCTTGTCAAGGAGGGCAGGGCTTTCATTGTTCTGATAGGAAGAATATTGTCCCCTGCTGTTATCTCTCTGGTCTATGCACTGTATTCCACATCTGAGAAGAGATTGCTCACACTAGGTAAAAGGGGCGGGAGGGGGAAACTTTGCTTGTGAATATCTCTCAAACCATAAAGGTTTGAGAAATAAGACTTATATCGTTCTTCATGTTTTTTTTTAATGCCTACAAAATAAAATAAAGATAAAATTAAGTATTACTATCCCTTTAACCAGGGACTCATAGGAAATAGCCATTTTGCAGTACTTCACTGAAATCAAAGCAGTCCTGCAGTATGCATTTTTCCTGTGTGTCCCTGGTTAAAGGTGAGGTCTGGTCAGCCTAGCATATGTACATATAAATAAAGTGGAACAATTCTGGGGCAAACCACCATATGGAATAAGCACATATTTCCACTGATTTCACTGGGTCACTTAAGCCCGTCGACTGCCAGAGGTAGGCTGATCAGACCTCACCTTTAACCAGGGATACATAGGAAAAATGCATACGGCAGGACTGCTTTGATTTCAGTGAAGTACTGAAAAATGGCTATTTCCTATGTGTCCCCGGTTAAAGGTGAGATCTGGTCAGCCTAGCCAGAGGAGTATGCAAAGCATTGCTCTGCAATGGGTTGCATAGCCCTCTGGCACTCAAAGTGTTAAGCCCTTGAATGTTATAAAACAATGCTTCTCAAACAATGCCATCAGGACCCACTAACAGGCAAGATTTTAGGGTTTCCTTGGTAGACAACAGGTGAGTTAATCAAACTGAGTGAGCCTCTGATAAACATATCTGTGTTCTATCAGGGAAATTCACAGGTCCTGGCCTGTTAAGCAGTCCTGAGGGCACTGGTTGAGAACCACTGTTAAAGAAGATGCAATCACATTGCTTCTTTCCTTTCTGTACTTTAAAAACTGCTATAAACACAAAAAAGTGGAGCACACCAGTTGCACCTTAGGTCAAAAAGAAATTCCCACTGATTTAACTGGTGCTAGTAACCCCTTGAATGCCATACACATATGAAGCACTAAGTTGGAGACCTCTGTAGAAGTGTACAGTAGTGGCCAAAGGTTTTGAGAATGACACAAGTATTGGTTTTCACAAAGTGTTCTTGGATATTATTCTGAGATATTACTATGGTATATTGAAGTTTAATTCCAAGCATATCATAAGTCTCAAAGGCTTTTATTGACAATTACATGAAGTTTATGCAAAGAGTCAATATTTGCAGTGTTGACACTTCTTTTTCAAGACCTCTGAAATCCGCCCTGGCATGCTGTCAATTAACTTCTGGGCCACATCCTCACTGATGGAAGCCCATTCTTGCATAATCAGTGCTTGGAGTGGATTTTTGTTTGTCCACCCGCCTCTTGAGGATTGACCACAAGTTCTCAGTGGGATTAAGGTCTGGGGAGTTTCCTGGCCATGGACCCAGAATTTCGATGTTTTGTTCCCCGAGCCACTTAGTTTTCACTTATGCCTTATGGCAAGGTGCTCCATCAGGCTGAAAAAGGCATTGTTCATCACCAAACTGTTCTTGGATGGTTGGGAGAAGTTGCTCTTGAAGGATATGTTGGTACCATTCTTTAGTCATGGCTGTGTTCTTAGGGAAAATTGTGAGTGAGTCCACTCCTTTGGCTGAGAAGCAAAACAAAAGTAAACCAGTACTGGGGTAGTATAATAACCAACCATTCTCATAGTTAGTGTATATCAAAAACAGAGAATATTAGTTAGTATCTACGTGTACCTAGCTGGCTTATAGAGATAAGCAATTAGTTACCTCCCGGATTATATATAATGTGAATTAGGTACTCAATTACCTGATCTACTACTCACTACTCAGCTTGAATAGCTCCGCTGAATGTCTATTTGTTGAATTAATTATACAGTAAGAGATAAAGGGGTAGATTTAAAGGCAAGTGTTAGCAAAAAACATGCAGTAAGCCATTTAAAGGTTCGTCTTAAGAACAGCTAACGGCAGTTTGATAATCCTTACAGCTGATAGACTTACGTGCATTGAGACTAATGGAACAAGATTCCCCAGAGCCATGTAAAGGAGTGAGGTACTGCTAACAGCAGAAAAAAAAGATACAGTTAAAGGGCAAAAGTTAAGACCCAGTTTTGCTAGCCGTTAGACACATAATGGTAAAAAACAACAACAACAAAAAACCCGTTAGATACAAAAACAGACAAACCGCATAAGCATGGAAATGGAAAAATAAACCTGTGCAATGCCAAAATAACACAAAAAACATGCCCATGCAACACAAATCACTCTCACACACAACACAACAACCAAGCAACACCACAGGGACTCCTTCCAAAAAAAACACCAGCACAACATGGCACGGAACATTGGGGGTTATCACACAACAAGGACACCTGACAATACAAAACAAGCTCACCTGTGCAACATCCCTAAACAATCCAGACGCAACCTGCACCCCACAACTTCACACCTGCAACTGACAGAGACAGAGAACACACCACATTTTAAAACACAGACACACCTGCAAACACTTACCTGGACAACAAACACCTTACCATTGGTCATCACTCACCTCATCACCACACCTAGACAATGCCCTACTTAAAGGGACAGCTCACCACACTCACCTGTGGCTTGTTTTCCACTCAGGGAGAGAGAGAGAGAGATAGATAGATAGATAGATAGATAGATAGATAGAACAATCAGTATGTTGGCTTATATATTGATGCAAAGACTGCGGAGAAGCTGTACAAGGGTGAGAGCTACGGAACGGCAGCAAGCCCCAGGCACACCTGATCAACAACCTTCAACTGTTGCAAGTGAGGATGCTCTGAGGAGCCCATCCCCACCTGGAGGACAACACCTGCCTGCAGATGCACAGCTGCAGCAACATGATGCTCCCCAGCTGCCACAGGGACCCCTGGAGCAGCGTAGAATGTATAGATAACCACCAAGGCCCAGGATATACCGCCCAAGGGTCACGCTCCTTGGAATGACTGATGACGAGGTGATTGGTCGCTACAGGTTGAGGCCGCACAGCATCATTGCCCTGTATGATGTCATCAAGGATGAGGTGGATCTGATTTACATCCACAACCATGCCCTATCTGGCTTGCAGAAACTCCTGTGTGCCATACACTTCATCGCAAGTGGTGCCTTCCAGTTGACAGAAGGCTACGCATCTGGCATGTCACAGGCCACATTCTCAAGGGTGCTGGCCCAGGTCTTGCCAGCCCTCAAAAGCAAGGCCAGTACCTATATACATTTTCCCACAACCGACACGGAGTGGACACATCTGAAGCAGGGTTTTTACGCAAGGGGAGGCATGCCCAGGGTCATGGGTGCAATAGATTGCACCCATGTCCATATCAAAGCTCCAGCACATGCTGGACATCTATTCATCAACAGGAAGAACTTCCACTCCATAAACATGCAGATGGTGTGTGACAGCAACATGAGGATCATGAATGTCTGTGCAAAGTATCCCGGGAGCTCTCCTGATTCCTACATTTTTCAAAACACTCAGTACACAGAGACTTCGAGAATGGAACTCATACAGGAGGATGGCTTGTGGGTGAGTTAACAATACTAAGTCACACCAAATCCACAGGTGTACACACAACACTACTCAGCATGCTCCTGACTCACAGCTAGTACGTCCACCTCAGAAAACATCATTCACACAACATATGCTCCTTCTCTCACCATGTCACTCAATTTCCACAGGTGATGCTGGCTATGGCTGCAAACCATGGCTCCTCACCTCGGTCACCAATCCCCAAACCTATGCCCATGATATATCGAGGCTCGTGGCAGAAATCAGAATGCCATTGAACAGATCTTCAGCCTCCTCAAGTCCCGATTCAGATGTCTGGACCACTCGGGGGGAGCACTGCAGTATGCCCCAGGCAAAATGTGTGACATTATAATGACGTGTGCAATATTGCACAACATCGCAGTGGACGCTAGGCTGGTGGATGATATCCAGCCCCCCATACCTGATGTTCCTGTAGACATTGGCCATGGTGAGGAGACCCTGAGAGGGATGCAGATGAGAAACAGGCTGATCAGGGACAACTTCAGCTGTGAGTATAACACAGACATTCACACAATCCATGCACGTCCCTCACCAGTCCTGTGAATTGTTGCCAACACACCAACCATGATGTTCTGTTTCACCCCACAGGATCAATGACACAGCCCATACTCTGGTAGCAGTATGGCCCCAAACATCATCCATTCCAGGGCTTGACTGACAGCAACTAACGTGACTTTCCATGATCATAGCCATAGCAACCATGGTACCCTTGTAGCAAAAGGGCGTTATCTAATGCAATGCATTGGATAACACTCTGTCACATCAGGGGTTAAAGGGCCATTGGAGTCCTGTAGTTAGTTATAGCTGAAAAGAGCAGCAGAGGGACGCATATACAATGGTAGTGTGTTACACAACATAGAGGTCATGAAACGTGGATCAGATCTCCAGGGACACCATGCTGACCTGTGTGTGTACAGTGATATGTGCCGCTGACATAAATACACACATCAGAAATATGTCCTAATAGTTCCACAAAACAAATAAAATTGGGCTGCCACTGTCATTGACAGTGGCAGCACAAATTCATTTGTTTCATGGTGCTGTCAGAACATATTTGTTGATGTGTGTATTTATGTCAGGGGCACTTATCTCTAGGACTGGTTGACATGCTCTTACTTCTCTCCATAATGGGTTACAGACGAGTAGACAACACATTACAAAGCAATGGTGTGTGTACTCCCCCTGTAATAGAAAAGATTAAGGGGATAATGATGTTGAAGCTGTTGCATGAAGATCAGTTTGAGGGTGCTGTTCAAAATCCTGTCCTATTGTCCCACAGGCATCCATAGCATGATCCATCCTAGAACAGAGGAGTTTCCATGGGACTGGACTGAAGCCTTGACAACACTTCCATGAAGCTCACTCCTTGTTGTTTCCAGTGATTGTCTTGGTGATGCAATGTTTGACCTGATATTCACAACAACCTCTACTGGAACATTCACATATCCACAGAAGAGACAAATCCATGCATGTACTAACATCCAGGTATCAAACCTGTACAGTAAGAATGCTCATCTACAGAGCTAACAAACTTTGTGGACAACACATGAGCAGTTCAGTGTTGTTTCTAAAGTATTCATATTTAGCTTAAATGTAACTTTTGTGTGCTCACACAAGTGTTCAATGCATATATAGGCAATATACCCAGAAAACACATGTATGTTTTAATGTAGTTTGAGACACAATAAAGGACAACCATCACTATTAAATCTGTGTCTGTATGAATAAATGTTGGATTACACATGTCGCAATGTGGAACCATACTCAAGGCTAGAGTATCCCTCATACGTAAGAAGGCATTACCTACATCACAGGAGTCCACTAATTGTTAGACTAGGAGATGATGGCAGTGATACACTAATGTGTGTTGTGAGCGATAAAGAGGTGATACAGGGGACATTACTTTCACAGTGATGTTATGTCCATGGTTCATATAATGATCAATGTAACCAATGTTCTGAGATTGCTTTGGTTTGATAAATCTCAGTACATGGGTTACATTACCAAACAAATAGAGAAGTGATATCACTGGTGAAGTTTGTTTCAACCTTATCGAAATATCGACACAACTTACTACATAACCCAATGCTCACCCTAAGGTTTCAATGTGTGTGCTACATATTGGAATCTTAGCCTGATAATTGGGTTATCCAGTAAGTTAGGCTGTGATTCTAACTCTTATTGTGAAACTGACTTACTGGAGAGCCCAATGCTCCCCCTAGGATTTCAATGTATAGCACACACATTGAAATCCTAGGGTGAGCATTGGGTTCTTCAGTAAGTCAGTTTCACAATAAGAGTTAGAACCACAGATATTTGGCTGCATGTCCAATCTATCCTGCTTTTTGTTCTCTGCTAAGTCAAATAGCTGTTTGGTTTTTCTGGATAAGCCCATCCATCCTTCTGAGTGAGCCAGCCGTACTCAGTCAGAGATATCCATCATTCATGGCCTGTTGGTGAACAAACTACAATGGTTAATATTTGTTTCCCATGTGTATCCTTCAAATAGTGGCTGGTGCAACATCCATCCATGACATCACCACTCCTGAGGATCCATGTGGGAATCAAATGTGAGATATGGCATTTAAAGTTGGAGTAAATGATTGCATACACAACCCAAAGGCCTACTTGTTTGTCCTTTAATTCCAGGGAATTACTTTAGGCCTGTGTGTCGCACATACTCCCAGTTATTTTCGGTGGCACTGTCATGTGTGACCTGATCCATCTTTTTTTGTGATTCAGCTAGCGGTAATGAAGACCTGATGAATAGAAAATGATGATGATTTCACCAGTGAACTCATTTCTCCATTTCCAATGTTTTCTATGGAGTCTATGCAATGAGACCGTAGCACCTTGAATCATGTTAATGCATAGTCTCCATAGACTAACATGGGATTGGTGAAGTGAGGGTATATAAGGGTTAATTTCTCTCCATCATCTCTTTTTCCACCGCTTAGTGAATGTCCCCTATATAGCATGTAATCGTTAACCTGTCGACTTGTGTTTTGTTTTGTTTTTTTAGCCCTTTGTGTACCAGAGGGGTTGCCAAAGCATTGTTGAGCGATGCATTGATGATCCCTCTAGAACTCAAGGGGTTATGTGCTGATTTCCCTGTGGGTACATGGGTGACAATGTGTAGCAACACTGATGATGTTCAACAGCTTGTGAAACATGGTTGGTGTGGATTATGTGTGATCAGCACAGCAACATGAGGATTAAAGTAGGACTTGCACACGTGTGAGCCTGGTCGCACCCTGCTGTTCGTGCATGTATTGTGTCCTTTTTTGAACCCTCAGGGTGTTGTGTTGATGCAATTGTGCAGATGAATGATGGGCATATGTTGGGGAGTGACTGTGTTGGCATGTGATGTGTGGTTATGTGATGATGCACTCACTGGTAGTGTGGAGGCTCCTCTCTTCACCAGTGTCTGATCCTCCAGGGACCCCCTCAATGAATGAAGGGGACATAGACTGCCTCAGCATCTCCTCCCAGCTGCTGTAGGTAATATCTGCAGGTGGACAACCTCCAGTGCCTCGGGCGTACAGGGCGGCCTCCCCATCTTCTTCATCACCACCCTCTTGCAGTGGCCCCATCTTTTTTTGATGGAGTCCACGTTCCGTCTACTGGTGGCCACTGCATTCACCCAGCTGCAGATCTGGTTCCAGGTGGCCTTCTTCCTCGCACCAAGGCCAGGGACCCTTTAACTCGGAAAGAGGACACTCTCCCTCTCCAAGACAGCCTCCAAGAGGGCCCTATTCTCCTCCTCTGTACAAAGGGGATCCCTGATCCTGTCCTCCTCTGCTCCGGCCTGTGAGAATTCAGAACCAGAGTGTCCTGCCTGTGCTGCCCCTGCCTATGTGTGATGGTCCCCAACAGGTACCCCTCGTCCCACTGCAGGTTCTGTCCATGGCCTCCATGTGCCTGCTCTTCTGGGCTGGGTCCCCCTCTGCCCTGCGCATATCCCTCTCCCACCCCTACTCTGCTCAGGGATGCTCTCCTCACCTTCCTCCTCCTCCACTACTCTCCCCATCCCTCTCTCCTGTCCTCCTATCCTTGCCATCATTCACCCACTCACACCTAGGCACTCCCACAGGCCCTCACAGACACACTCTATCACACTCACTCTCTGTCAAACTGTCACTCACAGATTCACACTGAGAAAATAAAATTTAAATATGTGTAAAGTGTAATAAAATAAAAGACTATGTTTGTGTATGTGCATGTGTTTGTATGAGTGTATGTGATATGTGCAAACGTGTGATATGTGTCGAATTAAGCGCACCTCTCTCCAAACTCCAAACTCTAAAAACGCCTTCTACCTCAAGTGTACGTGTCTCTCTCTCTTGATTGATCACTAGCCTCCACTCCTGGGTCCTATGCTCTAGCTCGCCAAAACTCAAAACACAGACAAGGTGTGACCATTATTTTGGGGTTTATATAGATGTATTTGAACATTTTTGATACTCTGTGGTCTTGAGATTGGCTGTATGTTTGAACTTGTTTGTGCATCTATCAGGTTTGCTAGCCAAAGTTGGTCGTTCTAGTCCATCGTGCACCTCTGGTTCCAGATACTTATCCAGCACCTTACATACTCTTTCTTGCTCAACTTGCTATTCCTGTTCATACTCCATCTATCCAGCCATCAGGCTTCACTAGCTCTGCTACCAAGCTACGTTCTCAAATTAGCACTCCCCAGCTGCTAGCAGACCACTCATGTGTCAAACCTGTCATTACCTACCTGGAGTTGCATCCTGATCTGGTCAGGCTACTACCTGTTGACATCCTGAATGGATGGACATCACATGGAAGTTCTTGAAGGCGATGTGTTGGTAAGCATGTTTTTTTTTTTTTTTTGTTCCAAGGTGGGGAGTTTTTGTGGCTGGGGTTGTCCTGTGTCTCTGTGTGTGTATGTTGTTATGGCTAGGGTTGGGGTTAGATGTGTGTGTATATGTGCATTTACTTTTGTATGTGTAAGGATGTGTGTCTATTTGATTGCTGGGATATGACTGGTGGTGTGAGTGTGGTGTAAGAATGCATAGGTAGGGTTGGCATGTAGGTTTAGCTGATCAATGGATTCCTCACCTTCTGCTTTCAGAATCTTCAGAGGGCTGTTTGCGAGTATTTTTTTTTTTTAAAACATGATTCCCACAAATTGTTGGGAAGCATGACATGGGTCTGCCCCCCTCCCCAGGGTGGAGGCTCCCCTTGGTATTTAAGAATCTGGAGGGCTGGCGCCCCCTTTGTGGCAGTGGGGTTCCTCTCTGGTTGCTAGGTTCCAAATGGGGGTAGTGCAGAAACTGGCAGGTACTAGTGGCTTGGAGGCACTTCCATGAAGCGGGTGTGCTTGGTCATTGCTGATCATGGGAAGGGGTTGTTCTTGGGATTTTGAGCTGGTCGCTATGTTGTAAGATGCATGGATTGGTGGGATGCTTGTGGTATTGGACATTCTTTTCACCATATTGGTTGCTTTCTGTTTTTTTTTTTGGGGGGGGGGTGCTGCAGATAGGCTCATGGTGTTCTCATAACGTTGGAGGTAGGCATTTGGAAAGTAGGTCCTGGGTTGGTTTATGGGTAGGATTTATTTCTTAGGTGGGGTCATTGTTCTTTGGGTTGTTGTGCCCAGGGTGGAATCGGTCCTATCTCTTGGTCAGGGGTTCTGGGCTTGGCATGGTCGTTTTTCGCCTTTTCACGTTTCTTGAGGTTTATTACATGGGATGCTGGGATCCGAGAATCTCATACCCTTTCCTTATGATATGCTTTGAATACAATTTTTTAAGTAGGCAATCATTATATTAGTAATGGTATTTCTTCGCTTGAACACAATTTCCATCTTCATCATCCAATCCTTCATTATATTCACCTGCACATATTTTGATATCTAAGGTACTGTTATACTATTTTGGAGATTTTTTTGTGAATTCAAAATTCCTTGTGGATACAGATTCGCTTTTTTTACTTTGACATTCAGGACAAGTATATACACTCTTCTTTTTATATACTTTATTTGTGCAAGTGTTTTCTTTTTTTATTTTCCTCACTTGACATCCCCCCACTCCCCCTTATGGTAGAAAGCACCCACAGTCTGCACTGTTCCCCCACCAGCTGTTGGCATAATGTGCCACCAAAACATGAAGGTCAATTTCCCAAAACAATGTCTTTTTTCTTTCAGAAAATGGCTATTACAAAACATATGCAGATTTGAATTCTCTGCTAAACAAACAAAACTTGATTTTGTGTGACAATTCCACTTTAAGGAGATGCTCACATACAAGATTTTGGGAAAGCTGTGCATGAAATGTACTAGTGCATCTGTGCATAAGCACAAGAGCAGGCGCTGGTTTCATAAAATTATATTGAAGCACAGCTCACTGCATCCTTGTTTTAGACAAACCCTGTATGGTGTTTCACCCTGGTAAATCAGGACAGAAACTTTATTTATGATACAAAATAATAACTAACTGGATGATCCAGTATGTCAGTTTTACTATATAATTAAAATAAATATCTTAAATAATTCTCACAATATAAAAAGGGCTTTATTTATAAAAGCAAAGTGGGGCAATTGTGGGGTAAAGCAACTAGACCAAAGTGGACAAATGCAACTTCCCAACATTGCCACTGATTTAAATTAAATCTTTTAACCCACTGAATGCTAGAGAAGTCTACAATGCATTGCTTTGCATTGTGCTGGCAGCGTTTGTAGTATTAAAGAAAATTTCTTGGGGTTGGAGAGAAAGCAGAGATTTTATAGTTTCTAGGTGCAGGATTTTCACATAAAAAAATATAAAATTGCTGGTTTTTGCCACAATTCCCTCAGGAAAAATTGAACGTTTCATCCTTCCCTAGTCCCCTTGGGGATGATAGCCCTTCCAGCACAACTACAATAAAAAAAACTCTCACAGCTCTGTAAAAGGCAGTAATAAAGACTTAATAAAAAGTAACTTTATGATATTAGACAACACTGTGAACGCAACAGTGGAATTTACCAATAGAGTTGTGAAAATCCATCTAGAGCAATGATACCTAAAGTACATGTGTAACCTCAACCTACAACTTCTACCCAACCACCCCAACTAACACCCAGAGTCTCCTCCTTCCCAGTTGCACCAGTCTGTGTTGAGTCTCAAAAGAGGGAGATATCAATCAATTTTTTAAATACGATTTCCCTTAATTTACTATGGCAGCTTACCGTTGATGAATTTTGAACCACACTTTATGCTTAATGCAATTTTTCAAATGATTATAATATTTGAATGCAATCATGAATTTAGCTAAAAATATGGTGCATCAACTGGGCCTGGCTCTCTAGCCAACTTGATCTGGGCCTGCAAGTCATTTACTTATAAGACAAATGTTAACATTCAGAAAACACAAATTAGAAAAGCACACCAAATCAAAGACAGAAGAAAAAAGTATTGTGAGTGTAGTATTTAATGAATACAAATAATGAATAATAAAAAAACACCAAATGCACACCCACAATAGCCCTTCTTGTTTTAATGAATCTCGAGGTCCCAGGCCCCCAGTTAGCCTCAATGTTGTGGAGGCAATCACAACCAATTCTTGTTGACCTATACATTGTCAATAGCACATAACCTTAATGAGACAGGTAAAGCTGCAAGAGGTAGAAAAAACCCACAGGGGGGTTTGGGTAGGACTGGACCAAAAAAGTATGCTACGAACCAACGTGTGTTTGAGGAAATCTGTCCTCTTCCTCTCCCCTGAACAGTTTTATTATCATTGTAGCCTGGTAATATGCATATTTTATATGTATCCCCAGTTAAATAAAAATTCTGGACAGCATCATTTTAAAAGTATTATAAAATGAAGATTAGTGCAAGCTTTATTTCACTCACTGCCTTGGTTCCCTGCATGTAATAAAAAATTAGTATTCCTCCTTTTTATATACCATTACCATATATATAGTAATCAACTGCCCTGTTAGACATAGTGGCAAAACAGCAGGTAGATTTCACACAACGGTATGCTTGGAATGGAATCAGTCATTCTATAAAATAGAGGTTTATTGGGTAAATGTATAAAATAAAAAATGAAATGACTAGGAGGCTAGAAACAGTTTAAGTTGTATGTGATTATATAACTATGTGTTACTTAATCATTATATATTTGAACTGCTTAGCATGAAATGCATAAGACAGTATCTAGCCTTCACAGTCATCCATTTGTTCTATTATTTTCTACTATTGACCAAAAACTATGATTTTAATTACCTCTTTCATTCAAGTCCTTACTGCCTGCTGTGAAGAGCTAAGACCTTTCTTTTCTGCTTGATCTACTACTTGAGCCCAGAGGGCTTTGGCATTCAACATCAGGAGCTGTCAAGCTGATCAGATACCATTACTAACTACTATTTTGTGTAGAGAATTTGTGCTATGAAAAATTACCATACGGTCTAATCCCAGAGCAACCAATGTTTCTGTGATATTTCAGAATCTGCATTGTTTAGAGCAAATTAAAATGTTTACCTTTTGACTTTTATACCAATGTGTGCTAAGGGAAGGTGAACGAGTTCAATGTGAGTTTTCATTTGAAAGCTTTCATAGAATGGAGGGTAGAAGTCTTGGTCCTCAGGACAGCAGCCATGGTGATCATAATAGTGGGCCTGATCTTCAGGTTTGTTTGCAGGCCACAAAGAGCTGCTACTTTGGAGGTATTTTACCCCATCTTCTACAAATGCATGAATGTATTATTCAATGTGTTTTATAGTTTGTTTTATCTATTCACTTTATTATTCTTTACTTTAATCTGTCCTAATTATTGCCGCCTTTAGTTCCAAAAATATTTATAGACCCTTTCAATGCCAAAGAATTGGGTAAAACTTTATTTATTTATTTATTTTTTTTAATTTATCAGGCAACACTGTTCTGGTAGGGATGAGTGAAAATATGTAGTAGTGTAGTTGGTATACCCTGAATAGATCTGCTTTCTTAGTCATCACCCTCAGAGTACACAGAAAAGAGAAAATATTTTATAATATGCCAATTCTTTACTTCAGTATTCAGGAAACAGCATGATATGTGGTGTCTAAGGAATTCCCTACAGGCTAGTAACATGACATGTGTTAAACCAAAGTATCTCTGAATGAGTTCTGTATTTTCCCAAATCATTTAAAGTAGATCAATTGAATAACTATGCCATTCATTGTTATACCTCATTTCATTTATAACTATTAAATAATATCATTGTATTCACTCTCAGCCATTTATCACTTAGGTGTACCTCATTATTTATGACTCCCCAGTTTCTTAGCAACTGATATAGTATATAGAGAGAATACAAGTTTGTGTGTAACAGAGATGGAGAGAGATAATGTGTGAGTATAAAATCTAATCCACACAGGAAAAATAGGACAGGAAGGTATGGAGAAAAAAATAGAGGTGCAGGAAACTGGCAAAGCTAAGTATACAAACAATATAACAGCAATATAAAATTGTTGTGAATTTATTAAAAAAAAATTGTTGTGGTACCAGCATGGTAAAACACAATTATGTGAAACCAGTATTAAACATGATCAGCAGTTCTATACAAAATTTCATGGAACCATTGGGACAATACACTAAAACATGACTAAAACCTAGTATTATATGAGGCCAACATATTATTAACTGAAATTGGGCTTATAACACCTTGAATGCCAGACAGGTCTATCTGACATACAAGGGGTTAAAAGTCTAATTTAAATCAAGATTTTGGGGACTTTTTACTTTTCCACTCTTCTTTTGGTTTGCACCAAAATTACCCCTTGATTTCTCTAGTAGTTCTCAGTACATCAGTGACAGTGGGGGGTCATTTAGCTTGGCCTTCAACCAGGAGTACATTGGGATGCAGTGCTGCACTCACTTTGCACCCATGTACAAAGGACATCCACTGGAAAGTATCTCCACTCACCTCAAAACTGTCTGTATCTGAGGTGGACAGATGGGTGTTCATCTGCACTAATAATAAATAGGTGCAGAAGAATCTGCTTGATCTTTATACCTAGTACAGGTAGATACAGAGGTGTAGGAACAGGGGTGGATTGGGGACACACATCCCTCAGGAAATCATGCGGGGGACAGATAATGTAGAAATCCCCCCAGGCGCTAGGATCACTGGCCCTGGGGACGCAGGATCTGTGTGACCGGCAGGAGGGGAACACACTGCATAGCACTCCCTCCTGCCTCCCTCACACAAACACCCTTATTAAGCCCACTGTTGCCTTGCCACTTTGCAATGCAATCTTACTGGCAATGGAGTGGTTATGTACATTATAGTAAAACCAAATACAACCCTAGTAAATTACCCCCCACACACACTATCCTAACCCTAATCTCTCCAATCTCCATTGCAGGATTGGCTATTAGCTAAATTGGTAACCTAGTGATTAATGGATAAAGAAACAAACAAGCGTTTCATTTTTATTTAGATATTTAATTTTAGAATTAGTATGGGAGCTGCAGTCTCCATATTGATACAAATTACTTCACTTGGGGGGAGAGTTGGTGGGACCAGTGTATGAGTTTGTATGCAGATTCTATGTCTAACAATGGGACATGGTGGAGAAGCATGTTGTGTAGTTTTATGGCTAGCAATGGACCATGACGTGGTGTGTTATGTGGTGCTATGGCTAAACATATGACATGATAGAGAAGTGTTCTTGTCTGGTTCTATGGCTAATAGTGGGACAAGGCAGTGGACATGTTATGTGGTTCTATGGTTAATGGCAGGACAGTAGAATAGGGCTAGGGTGTCAGACAGTGTATGTATGTAAAGGAGGAAGTCCCAGACCCCTTCTTTCACATGTGGTAAATTCATATGGGGGCTTTGGCCTCCATATTAATGTTTCTTGTTGTTTTTGATTTTCCAATGAATTAATATGGGATTCATGAACCCATTATTAATTTATTTTGTTTAAATCTGCTTAATATGGGGTGAATGTATTCTATACTTTTTGTTCTTTAGTAAAGGGAACAAAAGTGCCCGCCTTTTAATGGAAAAAAAGATAGGGTGTGCCTGGACCCCACTCTATTTTAAATAGAATCTCTATCTTGATATGCTCAGGATGGAGAGATGGAAGGATAATAGTACTCCCCTAGATTTTATTTGCAGCTCTATGAACTGAAATATTTTTTTCCTTTTAACCATTAACCCCTTCATTGCCAGATTGGCTAATATAAGCTGATCCAGCAATATAAAGTTTGAGTGTGGCCAGGGTAGGATGGTGACATGCTAGTGGGGGGATAAGGTAGTGGTTTTAGCTTGCCTTATCCCCAACGTTGATGGTGTGAATGGAAAGCATTGTTGCTCAATGCTTTCCAATCAATAGAGAAGTTAACTCAGGAAGCCTGCGTGTGGTGATAGTGTTTAATGAAAGGGGTCACTGAGCCGTCAAAACAATACATTGGAGGAGTCTGTACCATCCAAGGTGTTTAAGAAACAGTAATATTTAATTTTATAATAATATACAGTATATTGCAATACTTTTCCTGCTGAGTAAAACAAAGGAATGAGTGTAGTCCAACTGATGAGAGGTGCTTCATGAAACATGTAAGGTCCCTTGAAAGGGACTGCACTGACAAGTGTTTCCTAATAATAACCCCCACTTACATTTCTTTGACCATAAAATCTTAATGCACTCTACAAATTTGCCCTTGTGCCTTATCAAGAGATAACATCTTCACTCAGTCCTGGATATCATATCTATGGAAGTGGATATAAGTACCTTTTCAAACTGAAGCAAGTAGAGTGCACAAATGAAGCAATGCATTGCATAGTGCTCTGGTTCTTAGAGGGTTAAGATTACCATATGCAGTGGGCAGAATTTTATGTCTTGTGGTTCTGCTAGCACCAGTCATGTCTGCCTATATGGGTGGGATATCAAGGGCTGATTGAATATGTTATCTCTTGAACCAAGGAAAAATTTATGGGGGGCATTCGGATTTTCTCTCCATAGTAAGGTACGTGTGGGAGGGTTATTAGGAGGCATTAGTTCTCTTTTAATTAAAGGGATAGTAATGTATGTTATAAAAATTGTTATGAAGTGGAGAAAGATCCCCCCCCCCTTCTGTCCACATCACACTGAAGCTGCAGTCTGGTCCGGACGGATGCAGCAAGGTAACAACTTCAGTATGCAAAGGAAAATCCTGCACTCCTTAGTCAAGGGGGGCAGGGTTTTCCTTATACTTACTGAAGTTTGTCCCTCACTGCATCCGTCTGGTCCCACGACCGTATATCAGATTCAGTTGGAGGTGGCCAGAAGGGGCAGGCGGAGGATCTTTCTCATAACTTTTGAACTTTTGAACTATAAACAAGTAAGCACCTACACATAGAGCAAACGACTTTTATAACAGACATTACTATCCCTTTAACTTTTTTGTCTGTTTTTTCAATCAATATCTATATAGGACATACAAATCTAGACTGTAAATTTCTACCCTACAGGTATGATAATTGTGCATATCTCACAAACTCTTTCCACAGAATTGCAAATAATTGGCTGAGGACAAAGTCTTGCACTCTCAGCAACCAGATTACACAGAGAAAGCAGAGAGACACTGTGGCAGTAAGTAAATGGACAACTGGAACATTACCAATTACATGTGTGAGCTAGGCCTAACGGAGACATCCATTTGCTTTTTAGCTTGCATCACTGATTGTAACGGAAGCCTATGGACGCTGGGTTATCCTTAGCTGTTGTTCTGGGTCTCTCCCTCCTGGATGTGGCTACAAGTGGGTAGCCTGGCCAGTGAAGCAAGATGAAAGGCTGGAACTACTTGTCACGGTTTGTTAAGACTCTCAGATGTAAGGTTTAGGTAAAAGCATAACTTTATTGAAAAGTTAAAGGCAATCCCATAGGGTTTTCATACACATACAAACAATACATAGCAGATAATGACAATAGCAAATAGGTTCTACCGGCCTTGCCAATATACTGGGCAAAGCAACCCAGGCGAGACTGGAACAAGAGGCTCTACCGGCCCAGCCAATATACCGGGCTGGGCAGCCTAACGGGATACCAGTGTAGTAGGCTCTACCGACCTTGCCAATACCGGGTAAGGCAACCTTAAGATGGAAAAGTATGCGGTTCTACCGGCCTTACCAATATACCGGACAAGGCAGCCTGACAGAATACCAATAAGTAGGCTCTACTGGCCTTGCCAATACCGGGTAAGGCAACCTTAAGGTGGCAAAGTGAAAGGTTCTACCGGCCTTACTAATATACCGGGCAAGGCAGCCCAAAGGAAGGTGACAACCACAGTAACCTAATGACTGTCAGATGATAATGACAGTAAGATGGAATATAGAGGTTATCAGGTCAAGTGGTTTCACAGTAATCAGAAACTCTCGTGCCCATATACTGTAGGAATCAATGCTGTTAGGACTGGTCAACGCACTCGGAACCATCAAGAACCTGACTGCAAGTCAGGGAGAAAACCAGCGCCCTACGTTAGGAACATACAGGCAGAATGAGAGCAGCAAGACTTGGTGGAGCAAACCAGCGTCCGCACGCTGGGACCAACAGACTGAATGTGAGCAGCAAGGCTAATGGAGCAAACCAGCGTCCGCAAGCTGGGACCAACAGACTATAATGTGAGCCGCGAGGCTAATGAAGCGAACCAGCGTCCACACGCTGGGACCAAGCAGACTGTAATGTGAGCCGTAAGGCTAATGGAGCAAACCAGCGTCCGCACGCTGGAACCAACAGACTGTAATGAGAGCCGCAAGGCTAATGGAGCAAACCAGCGTCCGCACGCTGGGACCAACAGACTGTAATGAGAGCCGCAAGGCTAATGGAGCAAACCAGCGTCCGCACGCTGGAACCAACAGACTGTAATGGGAGCCACAAGGCTAATGGAGCAAACCAGCATCCGCACTCTGGGACCAACAGACTGTAATGAGAGCCGCAAGGCTAATGAAGTGAACCAGCGTCCGCACGCTGGGACCAACAGACTGTAATGAGAGCCGCAAGGCTAATGGAGCAAACCAGCATCCACATGCTGGAACCAACAGGCTGAATGTGAGCCGCAAGGCTTAGTGAAGCAAACCAGCGTCCGCACGCTGGAAACCAACAGGAGGAAATGTCGCCAAAGCGAATGAAGAACAATGTCGCCACAGATGCAGGAACTGGAAGCAGGAAACAACAGGAACCAGCAGAGAAGATCAACCGGATCAAGCGCGGCCAAGCAGACTGGCAACAGGAGCATCAGCTACTGATGGGAACAACCGGAATCGGACTGGAACTGACAAGCAGGCAGGAACTCAGGAACAGGTTGACTCAGGAACTCAGCAACAGGCCCAATCAGCTACTGCAGTAAGGAGGAAGTGGATGCTGTCAAAGACACCACGAAAGGGCAACCAGAGGGTGCCCAGACTGAGTTTAAAAAGGCAATGTGAGGCGGGCTGAAGGCAGACAGCCAATGGGAGCCCCCTACAGGTGATAGACACTGAATTGCAGCAATCACGGGCACCGTGATACTACTGCAGCACTGGAAACAGCTTGAGGAATACACATTTTAGAGAACATGTATTGTTCAGTTCCCTTGAACCAGTGGCTACTCTGCGAATCGATGATGCTCCTACAACAGGGCAGTTCTGTGGATTTAGTCCTTTTCACCACCACCACTGTCTACTGACATAATGTCTTAAAAGTTCTCCTAGTCTGTGATAAGGGACTGTACATATGTACTCCCAGGGAAGGCTTCCAATAACGGACTATGGTTCATTACATTTCTCCCCTGAAGACATTGAGCCCCCGAAGACATTGCATGCATTATTCTCATCAACAATAAAGAGTTTCGTACTTCCTGCAATTCTTTATTTAACATTTTAAAACATTACTACTCTGTCTTATAAACCTGGACCACATAGTTAAAATTATATAAAAGGTATTGTAACGTCATCTCCATTTCTTCAAAGTACACACTTAAAAAAACAAAAACATAACTATAGTGTTATATCATAAATATTTTATTTTACAAACATGCAAACATGTTAAGAAATTTGGTCATGTTTGTACTGTATTATTGTTTCAAAATATTTATTGGTTGGGGTTATCCCCAACCTCAAAAAATAATGAAATGCTTTAAAAAATGTAAGTAATATTAGCAAGCTCAGTTTAAAATTACTACCATTCATAGTTTAGCTATAGCTACTTCAAAGTGACACCCTGCAGCACTGAACAAAGCCTCACAAATTAATTATAGAAAATATTATTGATAAAATGAATATATTATGACATAAATATTCTAGTACTCTTTTCTTTATCATAAAGTTCTACTTGATGAATATATTAACTGTTTTCAAATGTTCTGTGTCCATAATGAAGAAATGAAGAGCACAAAAAAGAAGGGAAATTCTGAGTGTTTTATATAACAGTTCATAAAAGCACCTAAAATCACAAATGCTCACTCATATTTACTGAGATTTGATTTGAAGCATCTCTGGGTCCCATCCATCTAATAGCTACAATACTGTGTCCTCCATGCTCCCAGTCCCTTAACTTTGAGCTCTATAATTTTGCCAGACTGGTGACTCAACACTTGTTCTGATGAAATGCTTCCACATATCTAGGGGATATGGTGTCAGTACTGGTCAGAGGTGGGGGGACTCTCAGGGGGGCATAGGGTGGGACTAGAATAATTAGAACAAGAACTACCCAATGCATGTTTGATGGCCATTGCCCACTTCTACATGTACATAGTTGGCATATCTAGCATTACCCAAATATTTATACTTATTCTGTGTCCATAAATGGCCCCTTTTAATGTTCTTAGCAAACTACACATAAAAGCAGCATAAAAAACTGTAGAATATGTTGATAGGTAAATTATACTAATAATAATGAAAACTGCTCCTTTTTGAAAAAAATATTATTTATTGGGTAGATAGTGTTTGTACTATAACTTTTTTGTTATCAAGGACAATACAATGTCTAATTAAATGTACACTTTTATTATTTATTGAGACATTACATTCTTTAATGAATGTATCAAATTAAGAAAGCATAGTTAGCATTTTGGTGTCCTTTTCTGACAATATGTGAAATTAATTTTGAATTTAAAAGGACACTTCTAATTTTCTTTTGTTATACATCTGGATAAGAATCACATTTTGTAAGTGATGATTTGCACTTCTAAACTATAAATTATATTGTAGGTCTAAGGAGTCAGATTTCACCTGTTTTACCAATGTTCCATTACTAAATTGAAATGTTCTATATAATGTGACTAATATTTTGTATTTCACTGAGACATTTACAACTTCTGTTTGTGTTCGATAAGCCAATTTTACATTGCACCAAATATTGATTTGATTTAGATTTTTCTTCTGTTCACTCACTGTGCATTTTGTTAATTGATAAAAATAAACAATAAACATGTCTATTTTTGAAAGCATTCTTAGTTTACAACATTTTTCAGACCTACCTAAGACTTTTGAACAGTAAAGTGTATGTGTGTGTATATATATCATAGTATGAATGCCCATACACACGGGCTAATGTGCACCCAGCGGCACCGGCTGCTGCCCCGGACGTGAGCCACGGGACCTGAGCCATCCGTAGCGGAGCAACACGTTCGGTGAGTCTCTACTGTGCATGACTGCATACACAGTAGAGACTCGCCGAACACGCTGATCCTTAGCAGGGAGCTCCAGTCGGTTCACAGCGAAGCTCCCTGTGTGCGAAACCACACTCTCTACTGCGCATGTGCGGTTACAGCTCACAGTGAGCGACGCATTCTACCACTTTATGTTATAGGAGATAATAAATATATATATATATATATATATATATATATATATATATATATAGATATAATTTATCAATATTGCATAATGGTATTCGTTCTATATACGGCTATGTATATCCATAATAATTTTATAAAGAAACATTGATGATGAGGGCCTTTCATAGTAGATTTTTGAGTCAAACTAACCCATACATATACATATATATATATTATGAACAATGAAAAAAATCCTGTATTAATCAGTAAATGCATATATTAGGAAATTGTACATGAGAAAAGTGCAAACATATGTTGTTAGAGGTGTTACCACCTCATCCGTTTAAAACCAAACACATAAAAATGAATTATGCATTGCTACAATGGCTAATGCAGGGCTGCAATGGTTTCTATGCAACCATGATGCATGTATTTTTAATTTTGCCGGTTTAAAGGGATGACATGGCAACCTTATTTGTTAAAGGAGAAGTAAAACCACCTGATAATAACTCCTACTTACCTTACATGGCCAGAGAATCTTAATGGCCACAATGAGTTTTGTTTAAGAGAGGGCATCTTCATTTGGTCCTAGATGTCATGACACGCTAAAAGGACTGCAGGTCACAAAGTCTGCTCACTGAATATGTTAATCTTAACTCTTTAAAGACCATATATGTGTGTAAATTATGTATTGTACACCACTCTGCTCCTTAAAAGGTTAAGTAGAATCATGCATTCTACCTGCTTTAGTTTAAAAAAATATCCTATTAAAATGTTGTCTTCTACATGGTGACCCTCAAAAGGATGATATTAGAATGTCCCCTGAGTCAAAAGGGAGACATTCTGATAAAAATGGAGTAATCTAAATGTCGCCCCATGTACAGGTCACCCTATCTAAATAACATAAAGTGCTAGAATGCATCGCTCCCTGTGTGTGTAACCACACAATTCGCAGTAGAGACTGCCCGAACGATGCAATCATGCGCAGTAGACACTGCATGAATGTGCTGGCTTCCAGTCAGTGGCACTGCTGATCCAGAGCAGGGCGCTCCGATCAGCCCACTGCCCCCGGCCCTGGGTCAGCAGCTGAGGCCGCTGGCTGGCACTTTGGCATGTGTACATGGGCCTTCAATACTAGTTACCATATAAATCATTAATTATTTCCTCTTTGTAGTTTCATCCTGCCGGGTGTGCTGTGTGACTGCAGGCAACACAGGCAGATGCAGGCTATGATTTTTATTGAGGGATTATTGTACCGACATTGCTGTTCAATGCTTTGGTGTTCCGTTATAGTTTCTCCTGGGTTACCTGTACACAGCGGTGACGTTTAGATGACTCCCTTGTTATGCTGGCGAAATTCTGATGTTGCCCTTTTGACTCAGATGACATTCTAATGTCATCCTTTTGAGAGTTGCCATGTAGAAGGTGACATTTCAATAGTAAACCATTTAAAAACTGCAAGCAACTGTCATATCGGCCACCATGGAAATGACACATGACAATCAGAACTGACTGAGGATGCCAGGTCTTGAACAAATGCATCAGAGCAAAATTCAAAGGTACCATTCACATCTTATGGCCATAGTAAGGTAAGTAAAAGGTTATTCTTAGGAGGTGTTACTTCTCATTGAATGTTGTTTTTAAACTGTTGTATTGTACATAATTCCATCTTGTTCCACTCTTCTCTGTTCCTCTTCCTGCTGCTCAGTAGTCTGTGGGCAGTCTTCAACATGCTGGACAGGTAAACTGAACGAATGACAATAGCAAATATTAGTAAGAAAATGTAATGTTTTAAAATACTTAACTACATGTTAAAACACTCCAGTGTGAAAAATATGTAGCTATAATGATGCTTTGGGAGAAAGGCAACAAATAAGAATTTTGTTTTTGTTTATTATTAAAATATCAATTTTATTTCCCTTTTTCATGACAGGATGCAGAAGTGTGGAGAAAAGCTGATAACTTAAAAATTTGTTCTAAGATATATTTTGTTTGTAAAAAGGTTTATTGAGTTAACCACAATTGTTTTAAAAATTGCAGCTGGACTTCAGCTGTATTTTTTTTTTAACATGAAGTTGCATACCATTTTAAACAGTATTTTAGTGAATTATGAAGGTCTAGCACTATTTCAACAGATGAACTTTATTTTAATACATGGAGCAAAATGGTGACCTTTCTGGTTCGTGGAAAGTTTTTCATTCACCCTAAGGCTAAAATGAGCAACATCAAGTTTCTTACCTGCAATTATATTTCAGAGCAGCAATGTCAGCAAGGTAGCTAGTGTTAATGTTAGTATTAGGTCTTAGTTTAAATTAACCTTCATATGATTATTTTGTACAGACTGATATTGTCCTGGATTACATTGTAGTTGATAATACAGTGTCTCCACTGTTATGCAATATAGGCCTTAAGAAGAAGAATTTGAGCTTGGGGAGATTTTCCAAGCACAATGTTACTTCATCATTTGCTCCAAAAGTGTACTACTTGTGAATTTGTTGATAACAATGCATGAAACCCCAAATTAGTGTGTATATGATAAAAAGCACATATGAGAAAGAGGACAGATAAAAGAGAGGTGCTGAAACATGGCCAGACTAGATATACACAAGCAATATATCAGCTCTATAGAGCACTAAAATAACAATGTTGAACCAGCATGGCAATGTAACATTAAATGGGACAATGTACTACAAAAGACCAGCAGTGCAATACACAATTACACAAGTCCAGCCTAACATTACATGAGACCAGTAGGGGAATACAACACCACATGTTACCAACAGAGTATTACATGACACCAGCAATGCAATAAACAATTACTTGAGACCATGAGAGTATAACATGAGGCCAGAATGGTAATACATCATTATAGAAGACTATCAAGACAATATGCCACTTAAAGAGAACAATAAAATATTGCATGAGAAGTACAGTACAACTGCCTGAGAGCAGGTCAATACACCATACACCACTGTAATAGTGTATTGCCATAGAACTGGCATGTAATTGTTTACTGCCACCAAGTAATACTAGGTAAGGAAAAATGTAATGGTTTGTCGACCAGGCTTACCTGGGTGAAAATCAGCCCTGACTGAAGCAATTCAGGGCCAAACAATTTGCACCACAGAGGACCGATAGAAACGCTTAACCTTTTGAATGCCAGAGGGGGATCCAGCACATTGTGTTGCAATATGCTGGATACCCCTTTGGCAATCAAATGGTTAAAGATTTAATGGCTTAGTTTAAATCAGTGGAGATTTCGGGAAATGTTATTGTGTAGTTGGTTAGCTCCAGAAATGCTCCAGTTCTTGTGAAATCAGCTTCATATGGATAAGCTTACAGTTATGGTTTAGTGTCCTGTTTTAACATTTGGTCTTATGGTTAGAATTCAGGGTTAGCAATCTGTTGAAGAGTTGGTTGTTTTGGCATTTCTGTTTTAGGTTTTATGGTTAGGTGTAAGGGTTTAAAGTTTGGGATATAGAGATAGGGGCTACATTTAATGTTAAAGGGCAAGTATTGTTATCATAAAATGTGCAGATTTAGTTTAAAAAAAAAAAAAAAAAAAAAAAAAAGTTCTGCTCTGTGCAACTCCACAAATGGCTTCTACCGGGTGTTCATGGGAGTCTGAAAATTGCCCTCCCATTCTTGGCTGAAATGAAAACAGAATTTTTATGTCTCTCAGCCATGAACTCCTGGGTTGCATGTGCAGGCTTCCTAGCCCAATACTGGGGGTCTATGGGGATCTGCATTGTGCAGGACAGGAAGGTCTCCTGTATGATGCAGTACAGATAAACTGGTGGAGCTTCAGGGGTCTCCTTTTATATGTCTGGTCTGCTCCTTTGTTGATTCTTTGGGGATCACAATGCAGCCCCAGTTTATTAGACATGTCTGTTCCCTGGGGAACAGATCTGCAACTTGACAGCTATCAGATGATAGTTGCCATTTAATCCTTTTAGTGCCGGATGCTTGGGGATTTTTTTTCTTACCTGATGGTTGGACACATTTTTACCATTTTTGCTATCCATCTGTTTAGGAAATATTCATGTGGGTAAGTTACTAGTTGTACATGGAATAAGGATGGGTAAAACATTTAGCCTCAAACGTGAAACAGCTAAAAAATCCACCCCCAACCTAGTACAATATTTTCTGCTAAAAGTGATGGTTTTCTGTTTTTTCTGCCTATCTCACTGAATTTAAATCAGTAGTAAAACTGAATTCCCCCATGTGGTAAGTTTTCCTTCTTTTCCCACAGGGATAGTATAAAAGAGGTTCCCACAGCATGCCATTCTGTGTTTATGAGAGAAAGAGAAAGCCACACAATTTTGCAGCTACATAGGATAGGTAAATAAAGAACAGTTGGGGTGTAGTTTGGAGAGTTTTGTAGGCAGGATATTTGATCACTGTTTTTTGGAAGTCTTGGGGACTGAAGGAAGAAAGGAGATTTACCAAAAATACCTCCAAATCTTAGTTAACTGAGACAGGCAGCTGTGATCCAAATTCTTTCCTGATCTGGCTATTATCTCTGTATTAAGAGAGTCTGGGGTGTGTGAAGGTAGCAGAGGAAATGTACCCCAAATACCCTAATATTTTGCGCGACAGAGAAGAGACAAGCAGCTGAGATCCAAGGTCCTTTTTGCAGGCTGTTTTCTGTGTTAGGGGAGTCTGAGGGTATGTAAAGGGAGAAAGAAAGCTTTATCCCAGATACCCCAAAATTCTGTGTAAGAAGACACAAGCAGCTGTGATACAAGCTCCATTCTGCTGACTGTTCTCTTTGTTAGGGAAGTGTGGGGGAAGAAGTTACACAGGAAAGGTTATTTTTTGGACACAGATAGGGACAGTTAATAAAAATAAAATAAAAAAGTCAAATAGTTTGATTTGTGGGTGGCAGGGACCCTGACATGATCTGTTCTGATGCAGACAGATACTAGAAGAAGTAGAGTATTTTGTAAAGGGTGGGACATCACACACAATCGGTTTTGTTGTATACTTCACTGTTCAATAACGTCTAGCAAATGTATTGGGGTAGCGCTCATTCAAAAGAAGTAGTAGCAGAGCTTGCACATTATTAGTCCAAAAACTGACTGTAGCCATGTGTAATGGTTTTTCAGACACTCAGACAGAGGATTAAAATAAAACACAGATTTATTAGAAAAAAAAACAATAACAAGATAGCCCTCTACAGGCAGTACTGTGAATAGCAGAATATAGGCTACATAGGCCTTCTCAGGACCAGGATACAGAACAGGGATAATACATATACTGTCACAGAACAGGCAAAACAGCGACTGGCAATGAATAGTTAAGTACAAAGAATCATCAGTCTCAAATGTGGTGTTAGGCACGCCCCAGGTGATAAGAGGCAGCAACAGGTGCTAGATCACACAACACCTTAAGTCCATATATGTATAGAGCTGCTGGATAGGGCTGAATCAGTGACTGCAGCTGCAGGGTAGTTGTTTGATAGCCCCCACGGGTGTATAACGGAGACCAACAGTATTGGGATCGCTTGAGCCAATAGCCCCCACAGGCGTAACGGAGACCAACAGTATTGGGATTGCTTGAACCAATAGCCCCCACGGGCGTAACAGAGACCAACAGTATCGGGATTGCTTGAGCCAATAGCCCCCACGGGCATATAACGGAGGATGCTGTGCTGCAAGAGCATGAGCCAAATAGCCCCTTGGGCTTGTAACGGAGACCAACAGTATCGTGATAGCTTGAGTCAATAGCCCCCATGGGTGTATACCGGAGACCAACAGTATTGGGATCACTTGAGCCAATAGCCCCCACGGGCGTATAACGGAGACCACCTGTTGCTGCACTGCTTGAGCCAATAGCACCTCCCACGGGCGCGTTAACGGAGAACTACTGCTCTGTAGATGACAATTGAGCCGCCGACAACCGAGGCCCACAACGCGGCTGACTCAGCAGAAGCAGTGTATAAGGTAACGGCTCAGCAAGAGTTAACAGTAGCAGCGAGGTAGGAGTAAGCGCTACAAGTGATTGGAGGCTCAATAAGTAGCGAAATAGCACAGCAAGTGCCCAAGAGACTCAGCTATACTTAGTACAATGCAACAGAGAAACGGAAGGCTCAGCTCAAGAGACACGGCTCAGCAGGAGTTAATGCAGCAATCTCGAAAGGTTCAGACCCACACGCTGCAGCGATCAGAATGTCGCCGAGGAGACAACAGGAGCTGTAGACTGGAACAGTAGTAAGCCGGAACAAGTCCAGGAGCAGGAAGTCAGCCAGGCCGGGTCAGATCACGGAGGAGATTCGCAGATAAGCCAGATCAGCAATGAGCAGGAACGTCAGCCAGGCCGGGTCAGATCACAGAGGAGATACGCAGACAAGCCAGATCAGCAACGGGCAGGAACGTCAGCCAGGCCAGGTCGGATCATGGGACAGGAACACAGGAGCGTAGTCAGTACAGGCCAATTCGGTACACAGGAGATCAGGAACACTGGAACGCAGCAACAGCAACACTGGCTCTGGAACACCATGAATGGGCACCTGACAGGTGCCAATGGCCAGAATAAAAAGGTCACCAGAGGCGGGCCAAACAAGCTCAACCAATAAGGGAGCAGCACAGGTGAGAGTGACAGAGAGATCACGGGAACCGTGATACCATGGTTGCTACAGGGTGTCCAATAATTAAGGAATCTATTTATCAAAATCACATAAAAAGTTCAACCACCACCACTAGTAATACACCTAAAAGAAGGTGCAGCAGTTCAACCAACTGTTGTGCCTGACAGTGAGAGTAAAAACACCAGTCCTCAAAGTAGTGGAGAATGTGCACCATCATCATTTCCAAGTCCAACGCCCACCTAGCCACACACACAAAGTAATCAGAAACACAGGTCACTAACATCCACAACCTTACCTATGATAAGTGCTTCTGCTGCTGTTGGAAGTGTAACACCAACTAATACATTTTCAACATCTAACCCCAGTAGTAGTAGACCCTCAGGAGCTTCTTAGTCTATGAAGTCTACAGCTTAACATGTTATTTGTTGTATATGTTAGAAACATGTGAACAGGGGGAAGCAAGATCACTCATTGAGATCCCACTTCAAGCACAGACATAGGTCTGATTGTGAGACACACCCTCAACATGTCAGAGGTGCCACAACTTGCAGAAGTACTCTAAATAGTTCACTGGGTTCTGGGGCACACAAGAGAAGAGTAGTTGATGTGCCAGAAAGTGTGCCAATATTCCCTGCTTCTGCTGCAGTAGAGTATGATTCTGAGTTTGTTTTTGGAGATGACAAGGGTCATAGAATGCCCACACATACTGCCAACACCTCCACCAGTAATGTTTTACAGCAATAACATTACACAGTTCTTCCACTATATATCACCATCCTACACTTACCAAGTTCTTAAAAAGAAGTCAAAATCTGCACAAAAATAATCCAAAAGTATACCTATTGAATAATAAACTTGGCAAGATGTTGGTGGTTGACATGTTTCCATTTTCATTTGTTGAAAACAGATGCTTTAAAGAACTGATGTCATGAGTTTCACCCTACTGAAAAAAAATATTTATTAGTAACAATATTAGCCAAAATATGTATCTCTGTAATATTAAAAACACTTAAAAAGCAATCACAGACAGAAGAGATGTATCCCAACATAGCCTGTTACCTCAACCATCTCCACACAATAGTAATAGCAACTGAAACAAAGCTGGAAATGGAAGGCAACAAATAAATATAGATGTTCCTCTATCTATCAAAATAACAAAATAATAGGACATAAAGGATGAGAGATACCACACAGTTGCATGTAAAGTTCAAGTGATGCAGAATAGAAAAACATAGAATAATACAACAGTGGAAAAATCCTAAATGCATATTAAATAAGTGAAAAAACAACAAATACTTATCCATAAATGTCCAAATAAAATAAAGCAATAATGAATTGAGGAGAACAAAGGAAACCGACTCTCTGCAAGACCCAACCCGTTTCACCTATACAAAGCTTTGTTCTCCTCAACTCATTACGGCTTTATTTTATTTTAACATCTATGGATAAGTATTTTCCACATATTTGTTATTTTTTTCACTTATTTACAATATGCATTTAGGATTGTTACACTGATTTATTATTGTATGTTTTTCTACACTATGTTGAGATATATCTCTCTTCTCTCTGTGATTGTTTTTAATATTGCACAGATTAATATTTTTGGTTAATATTATTGCTAATAAATAATATACTTTTCAGTATTATTTCCTTATCCTTTTGAGAGCCTCTGCTAATGGGTTGCTTTTTTGGTCTGGGAGGTATTCCTGCCTTTGGGTTACTTTTTTGCTGATCATTGGTTGTGCATATTGTATTACACTCAAGCACACTGTGCTATTATAGTGTTTATATTTGTACAAGACTTTATTTTTCAATAGTTACTTATGCTGGTGTGGGCCCCTTTTTCTCTTGTTTGCAGGAAATGTTTTGGCTTTTTTTGCCTATCCCTAACATGGAAAGCTATATATTGTTTTTCTGAACAAATTCCGTTTTTTCATTGTGCCCCACATGAAGTACATTTTGTATTGTCAGAAAAGATATGATGTCATATATGTCAAAAACTGACTTATTTTGCTAATATCATGTACCATATATGAAAAACATTTGTTATCTGTTAAAGTTTTAATTGTTTCAACAGACTTGAATACCTAGAGAAAACAGATACCAAATATATATAATTTTATCTACAGGCATGGTCTGTAAAGACCCCTAATTAAAAGGAGGAGAAAAAGACATTTTCAACATTATGAATAAAATGGATTCATGGTAAAACTACCCTTAAACTACTCAGTGACTTGTATAAAAAGCATATATTTCCTGAAAGTAGACTAACATAAGAATCCAAAAATGGCTGAAATTTCTTCCTGCATAAAATAATAACACAAGAACATTTTGTTAAAAATAGGGGTAATCAAAAAGATTTAAAAAAATGTACAATATGTGACAATTTCAAAATTTTACAATAAGTGACAGTTTCAATATTCCTCAGAACTAGAAGATCAATGTGGGTGGCATCACAATGGTTCTGATGCCACCCCAGTGAGGTCTGCTCTTTCCTACCCTTTAGGTGATCCAAAAAATTTTTTTTATTAATGTACTTTGCCAGGAAGGATACATTGAAATTGTTTTTTGTTTTCAAGTATGTCCTAGGTACTCATTTCTTCGGACTAGAACCTGTGACCCTAAAGTTCGAACAGATTCTACAGCTGATGTTTTAACCAGGTGAGCTATCTCACCAATTAAGAGTTAAATATCTGCATTTGGGTTAGGAAATGGACCATTATGGAAAAAGGGCTTTCTTACCATTATCTGGATTATATATACTTTCTTACTTTATTCATTATATAAAACTAGTGTAAAAGCCCGTGTACACAGGCGTATCCTATAATATAAAAGGCCAGCGCAGTAGCAACTGGCCGAATGCAGCACTACACCTCACATCATTCTGTGCGATCGGGCAGTGTCTGCTGAGCATGACTGCCTGCGTTTGGGCAGTCTCTACTGCACATGACTGCATCAGACAAACATACATATTACAGGAGGATGTGTGCATATCATTTTCTGATCCCTTTTTCTATGTTGATCTGGACTTTATCATTGTTGACCTATATTTATGCAGTTGCATTTTCATTTGTTGATTGAAGGATATTGACATAAGTGCTATCTATTCTTTGGTTGATCAGGGCATCAATTTATTGCTTGCTTTTTCACTGTCAGTAGTCAATGAAGGTTATGCATAACAGAAGGTTGTATTCATTATGCAGCACTATAACTTGTTGCACTGTCTTGACTTGGTCCATTGTACTGAAAACGCCCCGGAAGCCAGCTTGTTCCTTAGGTTGTGCCTCATTTAGTATTGTATCCATTCTTCTTGATAGTACATTTGTGAAAAACTTGCAGACCACTGGCCAATACGCTTTTTGGTCGGTATTTTTTTTTAGATCTGTATTATGACCATTTTTGTGCAGTAGGATGACTTCTGCATTTTTCCATGTTTCAGGCACTTTGCAGAGTAGTAGGCATTTTGAAAATAGTTTAGCTAGGGCTTTGAATAAGGGTTAACCTCCAGCTGGCAACATTTCAATAGTAACTTTATCAGGTCCATATGCTTTATTTTTCATTGATATTATTGCAGCTTCTACTTCGTCTACCAAAACTGCTGGCACAGCTTCAGCCTCTGACACTACATTCAGCTGTTGTTCTTTATCCTTATAACGATTTGAAAAAAAATTCTTCCACTCATTTTAGTATTTGTTGCTGAGTTTTTGCTGTTGTACCATCTTCAAGCTTTAATCTTTTGTTTTGCTTTTTTTAGCCTTTGATTTCCTTACAGTGTCCTTTTGATGAGCTTAGAACTTATGGTTTTGCACATAACTATATCTTCTACCCTGTTTCTAATTTTATCATTTTGCTTCATTTCTCATTGCTTTTTCATCTTGGCAACTGTTTCCAAAATCTGCGGACCCGCACTGGACCAGCTTTACATATATACTATATATTTTATTTATTGTGAGTATATACTGTAAAATCTCAGGTATAATACGCACCTGTGTATATTATACCCAAGATTTTAGGGGAAAACAAGAGTGCCTATGTATAATACGCACCCTTGTTTTCCCCCTTACTAAATACATTAATGTATTTTCATATATATTCCACCAAAGAGATTCATAAGAGATTGAAAATCAAGACAGGTTTTATTTGAGGTTTTGTTTAATATTATCATAAATTAAACTTAAATTTGCTTGATATTTTTTAAATAGTGTTCTCTGCAAGAGAAGGATCATCAGCAATTTTACATGTTTCTATGGCTGACAATGGAATGAAAATGAATTAGCATTTTGTCTGTTACTTTTAAAACTCACCCATTAATTGTTCCTTCTACGCCTGTTACGGTATTGTCATTGGATTCAACATTGATTGTTTCACCAGCCTCGCTGTCTTGCTCATAGCTCTTTGTTATAATGGCGCTCCTAACAAAGTATAAGAACTTATAATTGGTCATTATGATTCAAGATAAGTGCAAGAACTTATAAACTGATACTTATGATTCATTAGAATTGGTAATTATTTACATAATTCAATCATTAGCACAAATATATATATGTACATATATATATATATATATATATATATATATATATATATTAGCAATATTGGCACAGTGTTGCCCATGCGGTTAATAAAATAATGACTGCTTAAATGACTAGCATGTAGAATTTTCAGTTCCTAGCCCTTTCAGGTCCAAAAAGTTATGCAACAGCTTGCAAAGTACTGCATTACACAACTCACCATCAGTGAAAATGTGTGCATGAGGTGTGTGTCTGTATGCGCATGTGTGTGTATATGAGAGTGAGTGTGTGAGCGTTTTTGAGCAACAGTTTGTGAGAACGTGTTTGAGACAGTGTCTGAGATCGAGCAAGTCTGTGAGCAAGAGAATGTGAACCTACAGTTAGGTCTAGAAATATTTGGACACTGACGCAAGTTTTGTTACTTCGTCTGTTTACCAAAATAAATTAAAGTTACAGTTAAATAATGAATATTGCCATCTCTCAGCTTTAATGTAAGGGTATTCACATCCAAATTGGAGGAAGGGTTTAGGAATTACAGCTCTTTAATATGTAGCCCCCTCTTTTTCAAGGGACCAAAAGTAATTGGACAATTGACTCAAAAGCTGTTTCATGGACAGGTGTGGGCTATTTCTTCATTATTTCTTCATCAATTAAGCAGGTAAAAGGTACAGAGTTGACTCCAGTTGTGGCATTCGCATTTGGAAGCTGTTGCTGTGA
The DNA here is from genome assembly GCA_037306005.1 of Rhinophrynus dorsalis. Taxonomy (NCBI): domain Eukaryota; kingdom Metazoa; phylum Chordata; class Amphibia; order Anura; family Rhinophrynidae; genus Rhinophrynus; species Rhinophrynus dorsalis. The sequence goes on from CM074718.1 coordinate 395,702,205, forward strand.
ACCCACAACATGAAGTCAAAGGAGCTCTCAATGCAAGTGAAACAGGCCATCCTTAGACTGCAAAATAAATCCATCAGAGAGATAGCAGGAACATTAGGAGTGGCCAAATCAACAGTTTGGTACATTCTGAAAAAAAAAAAAAGAACGCACTGGTGAGCTCTGCAACACAAAAAGGCCTGGTTGTTCAGGGAAGACAACAGTGGTGAATGATCATAGGATTCTTTCCATGGTAAAGAAAAACCCCTTTACAACATCCAGCCAAGTGAAGAACACTCTCCAGGAGGTAGGAATATCATTATCCAAGTCTACCATAAAGAGAAGACTTCATGAGAGAAAATTCAGAGGGTTCACCACAAGGTACAAATCATTCATAAGCCTCAAGAATAGAAAGGCCAGATTAGACTTTGCCAAAAAAAATCTAAAAAGCCAGCCCAGTTCTGGAACAGCATTCTTTAGATAGATGAAACTAGATCAACCTGTACCAGAATGATGGGAAGAAAAAATTATGGAGAAGGCGTGGAACAGCTCATGATTCAAAGCATACCACATCATCTGTAAAACACAGTGGAGGCAGTGTGATGGCATGGGAATGCATGGCTTCCAATGGCACTGGGTCACTAGTGTTTATTGATGATGTGACAGAAGATAGAAGCAGCGGAATGAATTCTGAAATGTATAGGGATATATTGTCTGCTCAGATTCTGCCAAATTCAGTGAAGTTGATTGGACGGCGCTTCACTTTACAGATGGAAAATGACCCAGAACATACTGAGAAAGCAACGGAGGAACACCTGATCTCAACTCAATCGAGCATGCATTTCACTTGCTGAAGACAAAAGTTAAGGCAGAAAGATCCAGAAACAAACAACAATTGAAGACAGCTGCAGTAAAGGCCTGGCAAAGCATCACAAAGGAGTAAACCCAGCATTTGGTGATGCCCATGCCCATGGGCGGATTGTCCTATCGGGGGATCGGGCATCCCCCGGTGGGCCGCTATATCGCGAGCCACTTTGTCTTGAGTGCAGACTCTCTCTCTCCCCCTCCGGTGAGCACTGAAAGAACTGCAATTTATTTGCAATTCTTTCAGTGTGCACCGGAGGGGGAGAGAGAGAGATTCTGCGCTCAAGACATAGTGGATCGGAGGGGGATAGAAACGGGCAGCGTTAGTTGTCTTGCAGTTTGTCCAAATTTTCAGTGCGCACCGGAGTGTGTGTGTGTGGGGGGGGGGGAGCCCGGGCTGGTATTCCCCTACAATCCGCCCCTGCCCATGCCTTCCAGACTTCAAGCAGTCATTGCCTGCAAAGAGTCCTCAACAAAGTATTAAAAATGAACATTTTATTTATGATTGTGTTCATTTGTCCAATTACATTTTGCCCCTGAAATAAGGGGACTGTGTATGAAAATGGTTGCAATTTCTAAACGTTTTATACAATATTTTTGTTCAACCCCTTGAATTAAAGCTGAAAGTCTGCACTTAAATTGCATCTCAGTTGTTTTATTTCAAATCCATTGTGGTGGAGTACAGAGCCAAAATTATGAAAATTGTGTCAGTGTCCAAATATTTCCGGACCTAACTGTATGAGTTTTGAGTGTATTGCATATATATTGTGAGTCGCTTACTGAGTATAGCATTTTTCCTTTTTCCTTTAGCTTTTGGCTATAGCATGTTGAGTATAGCTTTTGATTTATTGCATATAGTATTTCACTTACAGAGTTTTTCTTATAGCACTTGGCATACAGAGTATAGCGTTTTGGCATATAGTGTTTGTTGTACTCCATTTATAGTATAGTGTTTGGTGTATTGTGTTTGGCATATATCGCTTTGCATATATTGTTTGTTATACTGCTTATAGCATGTCGTATAGCTTATGGCGTACAGTACATTGCGTTTGGCGTAAAGAGTTTGGTGTATTGCTTATAGCATTTGTCGTATATCATTTTGGCATACTGAGTACAGCATTTGCAGTTCAGTGTATTGTGTATAGCGATTTGCATATTGCACTTTGCCTGTAGCATTTGGTGTATAGCATTTGGCATACAGTATATGGTGTTTGGTGTATGGCATATGGTGTATAGCGTTTGGCATATAGCATCTTGTTTATATGATTTTGCTTATAACGTTTGGTGTATTGTATATAGCATTTGGCATATCATGTACGGAGTATTGCATTTGGCGTAAAGTGTTTGGTGTATTGTTTTTGGTGTTAAGCTTTTGTATATAGTGTATAGCGTTTGGCTTATAGTGTTTGGTGTATTGAGTACAGTGTATTGCATTTGGCATACAGTTTATTGAGTATAGCACTTTACATATATCATTTGGCATTTTGCGTATAGCATTTGGAGTATGACCTACAGCCTATTGCATTTGGTGTATAACAGCATTTGGATTATAGCGTTTGGTTATAGGTCTTTGTGTATAGAGTTTGGTGTATAGCATATTTGCATTTGGAGTGTTGTTTCCAGCATATAGTATTTCCTTTGGAGTATTGAGCATAGAGTTTGACGTACAGAGTATTGTGTATAGTGTTTGGTGTGCATATTGCATTTGGTGTGTTGCATATAGTGATTGTGGTATTGTGCATAGTGTATTGAGTATGGCATGTAGCGTTTGGTGTATTACTTAAAGCCTTTGGCATATTGCATATATCGCATTGCATTCTGAGCAATGCATATTGTGTTTGGCATATAGCTTTTGGCGTTTTGTGTATGGCAATTGTCGTATAGCATATAGCGCTTGGTGTATTGCATATAACATTTGGGGTACAGTGTTTGGCGTATAGCTTTTTGCTTATAGTATTTGGTGTACTGCTTTTGGTGTATGGTGTACAGTGTTTCATGTATAGCGTTAGGTGTTTTGTGTATAGAGTTTGGAGTATAGCGTTTGGTGTATAGAGTCTGGTATATAGCACTTTGCATTTGCCGTATTGCTTATTTGATGTTTAGCATTTGACTAATGGCGTTTGGTGTGCAACATTTGGAGTATGTTGTTCTCCTTTGTAGGCATAGTATTTGGCATATAGCGTATATCTCTGTGTGTACTGATGTAGCACTTTGCACATAGCAGTTTTCGTATAGAGTTATGTGTGTATAGCTTTGGATGTATAGTGTTGTCTATAGCATTGTGCATATTGTGAGTTGCATATTGCAAGTAGCATTTTCATATATATATATATATATATATATATATATATATATATAGATAGATAGATACATTTTGCATGTACAGATTGTATTGGGCACTATTACAAAGGACTTAGATGAAACAAGTTAAATAAAACTTCCCAAGTGTAACCATTCATATATGAAAATTTAATAGGCTAATATCCATTTCAGGGTGTATATCCACTTGGAGACTAAACACAGTAACATTTCCCCCAGCAGTTCCTCTGAATAATATAAATGCTTACTTAATATTCATAGAGCTTAAATGTTAGTGGGTATTAAAAGTGCACAAATGTTGGGGTTTCTGGCTTATTAGTGTAGCCATTACTGTATGTTTTAACACCTATGACCTCTGGTTGGCCACACATTACTTGAAAGTGTTAAATATATTTTAGACATACTATAAGCCACAGAGGTAAATCATAATATATACAATAAAATCTGATGTATATTTAATTGTTTAATGAGGTTCTACTGTAAAACAGCTTCTGGAATAGATGTATCCTTATACCTGTTTACTAAACTATTACACCAAAATTCTCCCTTTATCACTGCTTGTGCCAAGCGGAGCACAGTGTGGAGTCTGAGCATTTTAGGCTTTCCTTCTCTCTATGCTTTGTTTAAAGCCATTTATTAAACAAGGCATAGCTGAAATGGTTTAACTTTACTCATTTTACCTGCACTTGCTATGGGGCAAGTGTAAAGGGCTTGCTGGTATTAAAGTGATAAGGATTATTGAATGTGTTTGCATGGGCGTCCACAGAAATGTTTCTGGTGGTGGGGGGCATAATGTTAATGAGATCCATGTTCCACTTCACTGTGGCTTGCTTTTTGATCACATTTGATAGATATTACCTACTCTCATTGTTTGGGATTTCTCTGGATTCCTTATTTTCACATGGTTCACTGAGCTTTGAAATTGATCACTTTTGTAATATTTTTGTACATTGGTTAGTGAATTAGCCACTACTCAACAGTATTTGGTAGAGACCAGGCAACAAACACACACACACACACACACACACCAAGGGATATATTCCCATTATCGGCAGCATCAACATCTATATCCAGCAGGGAATGGCTGAGGGCAAGTGACGGGGAAAACACCTATATTCGGCTCAGACCAGTACTTCACAGATGGGAGAAGTAATCCAACATTCATCATTTGTTATCTACTTTTTATCTCCATCAGTGTATACACGGAGCTCAGTGGATTTATATATTACACTGGCCCTTAATGTGTGCGCATGCGGCTGCTTCAATGCCGATCCCTGACCAGTGCCAGTGTGCATGCCACTTAGAAGAGTCAACTCCAAAAACAACGACTGGGGGGGAGCTCTTCTGTCTTATAGCTTCGAATGACCAACCAAGCGTAGCCTACGTATCCCTCCCCATATGCGCATGTGCCAGGATGAAAGGAAGTCCTGACACACGAGCACTTCGAATGAGGCATGCCTGTGATCCGGCTCTGGGAGCGGGCACATAATAAATAACGCAAGCTCACTGGCATAGTGAGCCTTGTTTTTAAAATCTGGGGGGGGGGGGAGTGCCTGCGGACGATGCGTGTTTGCTGGTATTCAAAGTGCAGCCAATGGCATGATATAACACCGTGAAACTGCACTCATGGATTCATACATTTTCATATGGAACTAACATGGCTTGATATTGATAGAGAAATTCTCCAGCATTTTGTTTTGAAGAAAAGTACAATAAAGGAATTTATATCTGTACAACAGCGATATAAAAATGTAGAAATGTACAGAAGCCCATTGGTCACACATTTGTAATGTTCCCTCAAAGACTGGATCACTGGGGAGTGCAGTTTGATCAAAAGTATATCAACATCAACGGCTGCTCATTGCTACAATGCAGCTCTGACAAGTCACCGTGTGAAACCAACTTTATTTTAATTTACATTTGTTCAATGGCTGCCCTCCAGCCAATCAATCCATAGACGCCATGTGCATTGATTTAGTAACAAATGCAACATTTAATGGGTTATGTGTTAAAAAAGACAAATGGATGGCATGGAACAAAGCATTTTTTGAATAACGAAGCATTCATTTCTTTCATGCACGTTAATTAATTCATTTTATATGGCCATATAAAAGCCAAACCTATACTTTTTTTCTCATTTTGGTTCGGACAAAAGGATGTATTTCTTTTAGAGGTGGCAGTGGGGTATTAGGGTTTTTTAAATCATATTGGTAGTTAGACTGAAGATGCTGGAGGACCAGGGCATTGAAGACACCACTGGACCTGCGACATCAAGGTAAGCGATTTACTAATGTAAATAACAGTGCAGAATAGCAGCGATCAAATTTTGTCTAGCAACAAAATTGGCCCCCAAAATTCAGACTAACCAGAAGTGATGGCAAATTAATTTTGCTTCCTCTGAAGCAATGATTTTGGGTAAAATTTATTTTTTTGCCATGACAATCTACATATATGCTTTCATACCATTTAGATACATAATATTTTTAAGGAAACTTTTAACAAACAATTATTCAGTAAGCTTTTATTAAATAGAACGGTGCCAGGTTATCTCATTCTTGCTCCAATGTATTTCACATATTAAATAACTTTGAAAAATCTGTTTGTGAGTATGGATAGGCTGAAATTTTATGGGCAATTTATCACAAAAAGTGGAATTTTGCTGCTTTTTTCACCTTGATCAATGTATTGAAACCAATGATAAGAATTAATTTCCCAAAATGTGGACCATGATAGTGGAGAAATGAGGAAACACTTCTTGGAATGACATGATGGTTCGTTAAAAAGGCTACAAGTGTTTGGTCTGGAACATGTGTCACTGGCAATCATAGGAGGTGACACTGAATACCTCCCCAAAAAAAAACCTATTGCAGACTGAGAACAAATTAATCTTTTTATTAAACTCGATGTTCCCAAACAGAGACAATGATGGTATGCATCTCACAGCACACATCTACTTCTTTTAGGCAAATGTCCTGCCTCGGAGAATACCTAAACTGAGCTTTAAGTCCGTGTTATTAGCTTGCCTTCTCTAGTTCAAAAAATCGCTGCTCTCTTCCTCTCACAAATAGGGATGGGAGAAAATTTCCACCTCAAACTGAAATTGGCAGAAAATGGCACTTTCCACATGACGAAAAATTTCCCATGAGAAGTGCAGATTTTCTGCTTTTTCACACTTTTTTCGCCTTGCTCATTTGATTGAAATCAATGGGAACCTTGTAGTTACACACAACACATAGCAAATATTATTTTATTTCCCAAAGGCATAGTATAAAAGGAGCATGAGGGTGTCTGTTCTGGTGGGGTGTAAGGAAAGAATCAGTTGAACAGGGATGATTTTTGGGGGGGCTGTTTACTGGGATTGGGGGGCAGTTAATAAAAAATAAATTCTAAATAAAATTAAAACCCCCTCATAAAACATGGTATAAGAGGGATCTTAGGAGGCTATCTATGTTGATGGATGGAGTGAATTTAAATTACAGAATAGGTGAAGATTTTATAAACTTGATTGATTACTGTTCGGCTCCTTCTTCTGAGTACAGCAATGCCCCATATGCAACGGTTTGTCAGGGTTTGGGGGAGATACTGGGCCCAGTTAGAACATGTGAGTTTCCTTTTACAGACATGCCATTTTTACAGCTGGTGCCTTGTCTCATTTCGGACTGTTTGGCAATATTGCAATGAATTTTATCCCCAAAAGTATATGTTGTACAAGAGTAGACAACCCTGGCTTTCATTCTATTTGCATTCTTTCAATTTTTTCGCTGCCGCTGTATCAGCAATCCATCCCAAAACCTGCAGTAAGGCAGAGAAACACCATTTTTTCACACTTATATTTTAGTGTTGCTCTGGATTTCAATCAGATGATATTTGCAGATTTTTTAAGTGCTTTACTTTAGTGGTGAGTTACATCGTCTAAGTACGTCAATGCCCCATATGCATAGGTTTGTCAGGGTTTGGAGGAACTACTGGACCCAGTAGGGAACATGTGTGTTTCCATTATCAGAGATGGAAAAAACATAGGGCGCTTTGCTTCCCATTATATTTTAATAGTGTTAGATCTAAGGAGGGATGTGTTTTGAAAAATAAAAAAACAGGATATTTCAGGGGGGAAAAAGTGGCCAAATAATAAAATAAACTTCACAGCACTACTGCATTGTGCCTTCATGGTATTGCTTGAAGCAGTCACCCATGCAGAGGCCAGGTTTGGAAGGGCAGTCAGGACAGTAAGTGGAGGTTTCTCTCCGTACTCCCTTGCTGTAGCAAACCCTGCAGCGCTTTTGTGGATTTTTCTTTTGGGGGGTTGGGGGGATTTTATAAATAAAATGTACTACTCCAGGTTTTGGGGGAATTATTTCTGTTGCCCCTTGAAGCAAAAATTGGGAGATAAGATGGAGCTGATACTGCAGAAAAGTAAGTTTTAGGGTGGGGTTTGCCAATTTAAAAATCAAAAATGAATTGTAAGCTGCAGTCTGCATCATGCAAATGGCAACCTTTTTGTACCATGCCCTACACTTTCGCATGGTGAGGTACGGCTGCATGAGTTGATCACACAGATCAACTCCCCCTATGTTCTTGTTGTAGTCTTTGATGCAGACTGGCTTTCTTAGTACCCCCCTCCTGCCACGAACAGACACTGCCACAGTTTTGTCCTCATGCATGGTGGACAGCATGTAGACATCTTTTCTGTCCTTGAATTTAACTGCCAGCAGCTCTTGTTGGCATAAAGCTGAGGACATCCCGGTTTTAAGTTTTTTTTCTATCAGTTCTTTGGGCATCTCCCTGCAATTGCGCCTGACAGTGCCACAGGCCACGGTGTCAAAATAAAAAAGTGACTTAAATAAAAGGGGGCTGGTGTAATAATTGTCAACATATAAATGATATCCTTTATTTAACAAGGGGTAAATCAGATCCCAAACTATCTTCCCATTTATTCCCAGAGATTCGGGGCACCCAGGAGGATCAAGTTGGCTGTCCTTGCCCTCATAAATTCTAAAAGCCTGGGTGTAGCCTGTGGCACTTTCACACAATTTATAAAATTTTACACCAAATTTGGAACGCTTTGAGGGGATGTACTGTTTGAACCCTAACCTGCCTTTGTATTTCATTAGGGATTCATCTACACTAATTTCTTTTTGGGGAATATACACTTGGGCAAATGTTTTCTGTAAATGGGTTATTAGGGGCCGAATTTTGAACAGTCTGTCATACTGGGGGTGTTCTTTTGGGAGGCACAGGGTATTATCACTAAAGTGCATAAATCACAAAATCATTTCGTATCTAGTCCTGGTCATTGTTTTGGCGAATACAGGGGTATCATATATGGGGTTTTTACTCCAGTATGATCTAATACTTGGTTTTTTAACTATTCCCATTGTCATTGTAAGGGCCCAGAATTTCTTAAATTCTAAAATGTCGGTGGGATGCCATATTTCTTGCTTGGGAATGAATGCTGATGGGTTGGCGGCAATATATTGGTCTGCGTATAAATTTGTTTGCGACACAATTTCCCCCAAAATTTCTTCCCCCCAAAATAAATAAAAAAACTGAACATGGGTAAATCCTGCCACATCCACTTGAATTCCTGGGTTGCCTGTGAATTCAGGAATTTGTGGGCATAAATTGGCTGGTGATACCCATTCATCAGCAGGAGTGGCAGTACTTGTGGCAGGTCTTTGGGCAGTACTTGTGGCAGGTCTTGTGGCAGGTCTTGGGGCTGCTCTTGGGGCATTACTTAGGGTCGCTCTTGGGGCTTTTCTTAGGGTAGCTCTTGGTGCAGTTGCTGGGGCAGCTCTTGGTGCAGTTGTTGGGGCAGTGCGTCTTTTTTTCACAGAAGGTCCTGCGTCATCACTACTAGAGCTCTCACTCTCAGAAAACTGAGTGACGTCAAAGTCTCACGCTGTGTCTGTGGCTTCAGAGTCAGACGCCAAATTGGAATACGCCTCTTCTAATGAATACCTCCTCTGCATCTTATACACCTACTCTAAACTAACTTCTATAACTAACTATACCTAAACTTAAATCTATCCCTAAGCCTTACCCTAACACGCGTAGTCCCTGAACCTACCCAACCCAACTACCTATCTAAACTAGCTTATAATATAGAATAAAGTTTTTAATAAAAGTTTTTTTGGGGATTTTTTTTCCCTACACTACTCCTAAAATTAAATCTATCCCTAAGCCTTACCCTAACACACGTAGTCCCTGAACCTACCCAACCCAACTACCTATCTAAACTAGCTTATAATATAGAATAAAGTTTTTAATAAAAGTTTTTTTTTATTTTTTTTTCCCTACACTACTCCTAAACTTAAATCTATCCCTAAGCCTTACCCTAACACACGTAGTCCCTGAACCTACCCAACCCAACTACCTATCTAAACTAACTTATAATATAGAACAATTTTTTAAATAAAATAAACTTTTTTTTGAATTTTTTTTAGTTTTTTCCCTACGCTACCCCTAAATCTAAATCTAAACCTTACCCTAACCCACGTATACCCTGAACCTAACTAACCCAAGTGCACTACCTATCTAAACTATATATATATATATATATATTTTTTTTTTCCCTAAACCTAAATCTAACCCTAAACCTTTCCCTAACACACACCTACACTAAACCTACCCACCTACCCACCTACCTACCTAAACTATAGCTCTAAATCAATTTTTATTTAAAAAAATTTCAAAAAAATTTCAAAAAATACAAGGGGGATGGGGGGTGTCCCACAGATCAGCAAACGCTGATCTGCAGCAAATTGATCACTCCAAGAGTGATCAGATGGGGGGGAACGTATTGATCACTGCAAACCAGTGATCAAAGGGTTAAAATCTTTTTTTGTACACAGTTTTTTATTGAGGAACGATCTGCAACACTGTAGAACGATCTCTCTCTGTCTCTCTCCACCTCAGCAGTGTGCAAGATGGAGGGAGGCAGAGATATATGACAGGGACAGTATTTACAAATACTGTCCCTGTCATTCAGCATTTGCAACATGGGATTCGCTCATCAACAAAGTTTCCATTGGTTGTTACTAAGTGTCCCGGTACCGGGACACTTAGTAACAAGCAGCCCGCGCTCTCCCATCGCTCCGTGCGGCCGCGATGGGAGAGTTTAACCCATGACGGTGCAGGACCGTCATGGGTCCTTAATGGGTTTGCAACCCATGACGGTCCTGCACCGTCATGGGTCCTTAAGGTGTTAACCCAGTTCTTTAGTTTTGTATTATATTATTTCACATTTTGTTTAGAGCTGTGTACATGTATGGCACTATATAAATAAAGATACATACATACATAAATGTAAAAAACAAGAATGGGTATAAACATGTTAGAAATACATATTTGCTATATCCCTCCTGAAATCGGAAGTGGGTCTACTATAATCCAAAACCGTAAGAACATCTACCTTTGAAATGTAAACAAATATAACCCAAAAATAGATGCTAATAAATGACTAAATTCATATTCTCATTATGTAAGTAACATTAATGTATACAAAAACTACAAAGTATCATTTTATATTACAAATAATTCTGAGCACTGTAAGTAGAAAATATTCGATCCTACATATTGCAGGCACTGGAAGTGAAAGATACTCGATCAATGCTGGCACTACATGTGGACCAACAAATCACCACAAATATAAACATTACATCATACACAAGAAAATGGCTATGACCGCAATCAAATCTGCTAAAATCATCATACATGAAACAAGATCTACAACAGTCATAAAGATACTATAGTGTCCATGAATCACACATATACGTATCTTATTCTACAGCACCAAGTCTCATCCTTCAACTCTCTAGCCATCATTTCCCTAATCTCTACTTCACATAACCAGAAAGCATGCTAAAGGGATGACAATTCTGGTTATGTGAAGCAGAGATTAGGGAAATGATGGATAGAGAGTTGAAGGATGAGAGTTGGTGCTTTAGAATATATATGTGTGATTCTTGGATACTAGAGTACCTTTATGACTGTTGTACATCCAGTTTAGTGTATGATAATTTTGGCTGATTTGATTCTGGTCATAGCTGCTTTCTTGTGTATGATGTGATGTTTATATTTGTGGTGATTTGTTGGTCCTCGAGGAGTGCCAGTATTGATTATCTTTCACTTCCCATGCCTGCAATATGTAGAATTTAATATTTTCTACTTCATGTACTCAGAATGATTTGTAATATAAAGTTACACTTTGTAGTTTCTGTATACATTAATGTTACTTACCTAATGAGAATTAAAGGTAAATTCTGGGTATTGATTGTTTGCTATCAATCAATTAGGTAAAAGCAAGGGATATTTAAACAAGAATGTTTGTGGTGCTGTTTTACCTTTGATCCTCTCTGTATACTAACCAACAGATTTCTGATGAAGCAGATACCGTATAGCTTTTTAGTTATTTTTGTTTTTTAATTACCAGTGTATAAGGTAATACAATTTGTGCAAGATTTTTTATTAAACATTTTTTACAAGAGAATTTGAAGAAGCACAGTGCTCTTTTGGGTCAGAACTACTCCCTGGTTACCTGAGCAGAGACAGGTCTATTTTCTCTGTATGCATATTAGGTTGGCTGTTGGCATATGTTTTCACCCAACAACTACACTTGTGAGTATAATATTGTATAATATCCTTAAACCACTCTTACTTTGGATTACAAACACTATTTTGGGGTTCCCTTTTTTCTGTTGTTTTCTACCTGTTTTGCTTCCTGACGGTTGTATAAGAGGAGCAGTCCGCTGAATAATTGTTCCAGTGAATCATCACTTATACTGTGGTTGGGGCAGTTTCTAAATTCCTCCTGTTCAAGTTTCAGTGCGCACATATGTGTTACACTGGATGATCCAATTGTGAGTTGATTTTCTACTGGTGAAGGGTGTTGGTGATTTGACGCTATTACACCAGGAGCTCCTCCTGTTGTTTTCCTTTTTTTCAATGCAGTAAAGCAGTGGGAAAACCAAAAAGGGTTCTTGGTTGTGTAGGAAGAGGCATTAGAAGAATAAATAGATAGAGGTATTAACGCCCCTCTGTAGGCCATTGGTAAGACCTCACCTGGAGTACTGTGTACAGTTCTGGAGACCATATCTCCAAATGTACATTGATAAACTGGAGGGAGTTAAAAGAAGAGATACTAAAATTGTGTAGGATCTTCACAATATAGGACAGCAGAATAGAATAGAATCCAGCATGTGAGTTGGAGCAATCTCTTGCCAATGAGAGTGCTCTGACTCACACACACTGGAATCCTCCCTAAAGGGGAACAAAAGGGGAGAGGAAGAGACGAAGATTGACAGACTGTCCTGAACTGACATCACGGGACAGAATTCAAAAGTCCAAATTTCTGAAAATACTGCAATTGTTTAAAAACCTAAAATACGGGTTTAACATGTATTATCATGGAAGATTTATTTAAGAAGCGGTTTACTGAAGGTTAAAGTTCCCCTTTAACATGGACACCTTGGAAGAAAGGAGGGTGAAGGATGATATGATAGAAACCTTTAAATATATTAACCCTTTGAGTGCCATAAGGGTACGCAACGCATTGCTTTGCAATGTATTGCATACCCCTCTGACACTCAAACTGTTAAAGGATTTGATACCGTTCAGGAGGGAAGCATTTTTCAGAAAGAGGAATACTAGATTAAGAGGTCATGATAAAAACTAAGAGGGTGGGAAATGCAGAAGTAAATAAGTACTACTTTATGAAAAGGGTGAAAGACTCATGGTACAGCCTCTCAGCAGAAATGGTAGGGACAAATACTGTTATGGAATTCATAAATGTCTGGGATAGACATAATTCTATTCTTAAAAGTGTGCAAGACTGTGCATAGTAGAGTGGGCCAGATATTCATTTTTGTCCATCAAAATCTACATTTATATATTTATATATTTTTTTACAAAGATATTACATTAAATTTGAAAGCTCTATCACCTTGAAAGGAATCAACCTCAAAAACAAAATTGTAATGCACACAGGTATAAACTGTGGTAACCAAATTTCAGCACAACTGAAAAAAAGTTCTACAAAATAATAAAGAAAAGCAGATATACCAAGCAGTAATGGTACAATTCTGTGGAAAACCATTTTCCCCAAAGGTAACAGCTGGTACAGTTGTTTTGCGCCAGATGTGATCCAGTTCTTAGAAAATCAGTCTAAAGTTAGTACAGATTCTGAAAGTCGATTTTATATACTGTGTACACACATATATATATATATATATATATATATATATATATATATATATATATGTATGTATGTATATATATATTCATTGGTTTAACATAGTCAGGTTAGCACATATCCCCCTAAAAGTAATAACATACCTTCTTTTTCTACATAGAAAGCAATAGATCATCAGTATCATAGCCTCTACTGCAAGGAATACAGCCACAGATATTAGACCAATCTTCCAAGCTTCAAGTCCTAGTCTTCCACTGTTTGTATTAAAACCTATAAATTGACAAAATAAGAGGATTTTAGTGTTACCTGTTAAATCCTTTTCTCTTAATCCATACAGGTTACTGGTAGCTTTTGGTAGGCGATCTGCCCCTTTAATTAGGCAGGAACAATTCTAGAAGTGAATGCAGGGGGTGGTGCCTACCTTCCCTCCTTGGCTGCAGCTAGCCAATCAGCTCCAGTAAGATTTGAGAAACTAACTATTGACTAGATAGTAGAAGGGAAAGAAGACTCCTGTGAGCATGACCCCCAAGGACCCCCATGGTCTGCCACAGGAGAACCAAGCATGGTCCCTTGACAGGGTGGGAGACCAGTAACCTGTATGGACTAAGAGAAAAGGATTTAACAGGTAAGACTAAAATCCTCTTTTCTCTGCCATCCAATACAGGTTACTAGTAACTTTGGGATGTCCAACCATTGAGTTTCCCAGAGGCGGGAAGTAAGGAAAGGACCAGGTGCAAGACCCCAGAGTCACCAGAGCAGATATGAACCATCAGATCAGAGATACCCCAACAAAACAAATGAAGTGTCAACGGACACTGAACAGGGGTAACACACAGCACACTGAACTAGAGCCAACAGTGCTCAAAAGTGAAGGAAGCACAAAAGAACTGAAGATCCTAGACAGGAAAGACTGCCTCCAGGATCTTCCTCCCAAAACTGGCATCAGCCGATGCCAGCACAGCAACACGGTAGTGCTTCGAAAAGGTGTGCACAAACGACCAATTGGCAGCCTTGCACAACTGATCAGTGAAGGCCTGATGCTTGTAAGCCCAAGAAGCCCCAATAGATCTAGTAGAATGAGCCGTAACCCAAAAGGGAACAGGCTTCTTCCTTAGCTCGTAAGCCTTATGAATAGTGGACTTGATCCAAGACGCAATAGTCTCTTTGGATGCAGGTCTTCCTGCCCTGGGGCACTCAGGAATGATGAACAGCACATCAGACTGTCTAATGGACTCAGTGCAATGTACATAAACCTTGAGACAATGCACCACATCTAACAAGTGGAAATCCCTCTCCTTGTCAGAGGTAGGATCAGGGCAGAAAGAAAGAACCACAATCTCTTGATTAATGTGGAACTCAGAGACCGCCTTCAGGAGAAACTCCTGTGAAGTGTGAAGCACTTCCTTGTCTTTGTGAAACACCAAAAAGTGTGGTCTACAAAACAGAGCATGCAACTTCGCGACACAGTGAACAGACACGATCGCCAGGAAAGAGGCCATTTTCACCGTTAGCAGGTGTAGAGGGACAGTGGCCAAGGACTTAAAGGGAGGGCGCTGAAGGACACCCAAAACCAAGTTAAGATCACAGTGAGGAGCAGAAGTCTTGAAAACAGGACGAGTATGAGCAACGCCCTGGAAGAAAACCTTGACATCAGGAAGAATAGCAATGCACCTCTGAAAGAAAACAGAGAGAGCAGAAGTCTGAACCTTAAGGGAACTCAAACTGAGGCCCTTATCCACACCATCCTGCAAGAAAGCCAGGACTGTAGGCCGTGGCATTGTCGAACTGGACCCAGACTGGGCATTCTTCCAGATGGGGTGTCCATTGGTGAAGAGCATGAAATATGGCCCGAAGCTCCAACACTTTGATGGGAAGGGGAGAGTCCTCTGGAGACCACCGACCCTGACACTCAGGAGACCCAGGACCACTCCCCAGCTGGAGAGGCTGGCATCCATCATCACCATGGTCCAGAAGGCTACCAGGAAGGACTTGCACTTCAGCAGATTGGAGAGGTCGAGCCATGATGATAAACTCAGTTCTACATGAAGAGGGAGGGATACTTCTTCAGAAAGTCCGGCTGGCCCCTGCACACTTGGATCACAAACCTCTGGAGTTCCCTGGTGTGAACCATGGCAAATGGGACCTCTTCTATGGTGGAGATTAATTTCCCCACTAGAGAGGACAGCTTCTTGGCTGGAACTGGTTTGTGAGCCAGAACAGCAGAAACCCTGTGGGTGGTCTGGTGAGCCACCTCATCCGTGAGAAACACCATGCTCTGCTGAGTGTCTAAGAGAAGGCCCAGGAAGACCAGACACTGGGATGGGACAAGATCTGGCTTGTCCATGTTGATGATCCACCCATGATGGGTGAGAGCATGAATGCAGTCCTGAACCTGCTGATGAAGAAGTTCTGCATGGAGTAACTCTGATGCCATCCTGATGGAGGACGGATACTAAAGCTCCCAGGACACAGTTGAAGAGCTGTAGCCAGACCAAAGGGAAGCGCTTAAAACTGAAAGTGCCCTTGGTCGCAGGCAAATCTGAGATACTGCCGGCTCTCTGGATGAATGGTGATGTGTAGATACGCGTCCTGAAGATCCAGAGAGGCAAGGAATTCCCCTAGGGACATAACAGCAATCACCGTCCTTAGGGACTCCTGGTGATAATGAGTCTTGATCACAAAGGAATTGAGATCCTTCAAATCCAAAATGGGATGACAGCCGCCATCCTTCTTGGAGACCACAAAGAGGTTTGAGTAAAAATCCATACCTCTGTCCTGAATTGGGACAGGTTCCAGAACATCCTTGTCCAGAAGGGCCTGGATAGCGCCATTGAACAGACAGCATTTCTCTATGCTCTGGGGCGTGTGAGAGGGGAAAAACCGAAAGGGAGGAAGAGAGGCTAAAGGGATCCTGTATCCTTCTGCCACCACCGGTAAAACTCACGGGTCTGCCACTGAATCCTCCCAGACACTGTGGTAGTGATGCAGATGGCCTACCACAACCAAGTGGGGACCTGGGTTCAGCGAGTCATGCCGAAGAACGTTTGGAAGCCTTAGCCTTGGAGGAGACCTTGGGCTTCCATTGTTGTTTGGGCTTGGAGGAGGAACGCTGAGGTGAGGGAACCGCCTGGTTCACCGGACGTGTCTCATTCTGGAAGGAACGAAAAAGCCGATTATGCTTGAGAGGCGTCTTCTTCCTGGGGACCATAGGCAGAAGGGTACTCTTGCTCCCTGTGGCCTTACTAATCAGATCCTTAAGATCTGGCCCAAACAAAGAGGTGCCTTGAAAAGGCAATGAGAGCAAAGCTTTCTTGGAAGTAGTGTCAGCAGACCAGGTCTTAAGCCAAAGAGCTTGTCTAGCAACCACAGACATGGTGGAAACCCTAGCCACCAAATGGATGGCATCAAATAAGGCAGCAGAAACATAGTTCTGGGCCTCAGAAATGTTGGCAAGAATCTGCAACATATCTGAAGTAGGAGTAACCTGAAGGACAGCCAGGGTGAGCTGTTCAGTCCAGACCACAATGGCCCGGTTCACTCATGCCGCAGCGAATGCTGGACGCATGGCAGTACCAGCAGTGGCAAAAATGGACTTGAGAGAGACCTCAAGTTTCTTGTCAGTCCAGTCTTTCAGAGCGGAAGCATCATCAACTGGCAAGGCAGTGGACTTAGCCAGGAGACAGGAAAATCCACTTTGGGGGGATGAACCCACTGAGCAAGCGCCTCCTCAGAGAAAGGGTAAAGCTTGGCAAATTTCTTGGAAGCAGAAGATTTCCTGTCCGGAGACTTCCAGTCATCAGACACAAGGTGGTCAAGAGTGGGGTTAGGTGGAAAACAAGTATAGGGCCTTTCAGACTCCTGAAATACATCAGAGGGATTAGAAGAAACCTCCTGAACTAACGGAATGTTTAGGGTAGTTAAGAAGGCTCTGATCAAGCCCTCAGCTGAGGGATCAACCTCAAGGGGGTCTCCAAAAAACTGAGAGGAGCCCACAGCAGAACATTCCTCTACGTCCGAATTCACCAACAGTTCCTCCTCAGAGGAATCTGATACGTCAGGTACTCCCTGTGGTTTCGGCAGGGAATATCTGACCGAAGTAGGGGTCTGCCAGGAGTGGAAGACCCCCTGTAACTGGGATGGAAAGAGTTGCAATGTAGACCGGAGGTCTCTAGTAGCAGCCTTGAACTCTCGCACCCAAACTGGCTCTAATGCATGACTGGAGGTCCCTGGGAAAGACTCAGGGACAGCAGAACATGGGCATAAATGACCTGAGAATTCTCTAGGTAACCCTGAATGACATGAGGAGCAATGTGCAATAGGGCACACAGAGACCCCAGCATCCTTAGTCTTAGGCCTGACCCCAAGCTCTAATGGAGTAGACATTCTCACAGTGTCAAAACCTGTAAAGTATAAGGAATCACCCAAATACAGTGTGTAATATTAAAATTTCACCCCAGAAATTGCTAAAATGTACTTATCTGGCAGGCAAAGGGCTAATCTGCAGAGGAGAGTAGAAGAATCCAAGCCCTGCATAGGATACTCGTTCAGGAAAAGGCATAAAAATGGCTGCCGCAGCAGGAGTCAATCAGAAACGAGCACGCGAAGTAAGAGCTCAGGGGAAATGTAATTTTTCCAGAAAAAGTACCCCAACAGTGCCCAAAGCCCCCTGAGCCCCCCACCCCACATAAGATGTTAACTGGATGACAGAGCAAGGGCAGACAATTAAAATGAGCCATCTCTGAAGTCGCTACGTTGCACTGTTGCAGAGATATGTCCCAAACTGTAAAGTCCCATAGAAGTAAATGGAGCAATGGCTTCTATGCGGTAAAAGAGCGCCTTGCAAAGTTGAAACTGTGAATTAAAATTACATGAAACATCACTAGAACATGTTAGCAGACCCAAAAAACACTGAACCCAGTATGGAAAGTGCCAATAAACCGTCAAAAGTTGCAAAACCAGCAGCTAAAGGGTTACGTTACCACAGAAACTTGCTCCAAAACACCCAATAGACATACAGATAAAACCAATGAGTGCAGAAGCGTGTAATAGGAACTCCAAAGGAAAACCCCTGTGTGGAGGGGCACTGTGGGACATGTGGACCTGCAGCACTCAAAGGGTTGCTCACTTTACCTGCAGATCCTCTGTCTTCAGATTACCATGTATTAAGAAGAAGCTTCAGTGGGCAACTCCTGAGGAAAGAACTTGTACCCAAGATTTTCCCCCCAGGGCTTAAGGTCCACAAAAAGCACCTGGATACTGAGCTAGCTACATCTAAGGGCATTGTCAGTTATGGTAATCCGCCTAATGGTGGTATTCCATATCTAACAGAAAAATAAAAAAAATAGCTAAAACTAGCAGAACCGTTCTCTTGCCTGTGTCTTCACCAAGGAACAAATGTTACTGGGGCTGATTGGCTAGGTGCAGCCAAGGGGGGAAGGTAGGCTCCACCCCCTGCATTCACTTCTAGAATTGTTCCTGCCTAATTAAAGGGGCAGATCGCCTACCCAAAGTTACCAGTAACCTGTATTGGACAACAGAAAAATAGAACAATTATGACTAGCAAAAACATTTAAGATAATAATTCTTACTTATGAAAAATTAATTTCAGTTGATAAGCTTAGGTTCTAAGGAAAATTGGAGTAGTTTTGGAGCAAACCAACTGCATCATGGGCAAAAAGAAAAAGAAAATGCATTAATCCTTCGAGTTCCAGAGGTGTATGCAACTCATTGCAAAGCAATGTGTTGCATATCCCTCTGGCACTTAAAGGGTTAAATTAAATGGAACAAAGCAATTCAAAGGATACCGTCCTTGAATTATGTGGGTTAAAAGCCTTATTTTAACCCCTTAAAGGGATAGTAATACTTCGTTTTAACTTTATTTTATTTTGTAGGCATTAAAAAAACATGAAGAATGATATAAGTCTTATCTCTCAAACCTTTAAGAGATATTCACAAACAAAGTATCCCCCCGTTCAACCAGATCAGAAGGGAGGTGCCCAGGTAGACTGCAGAGAGGGACAATCTTCAATTAAGATAAGGGAAAAAGCTGAAAAACTTCTCAAGGGGGGGAAGGGCTTTCATTGTTTTCATACAAAGAAAATTGTCCCCTTCTGTTATCTGTCTGGTCTTACAACCAGATTCACATCTGAGAAGAGATGGCTTACACTAGGTAAAAGGGGCGGGGAGGGGAAACTTTGCTTGTTAATATCTCATAAACCATAAAGGTTTGAGGGATAAGACTTATATCATTCTTCATGTTTTTTTAATGCCTACAAAATAAAATAAAGTTAAAACGAAGTATTACTATCCCTTTAAGGACTATGTGACGTGCTATGACCGTCACGGTCCTTATACCCTTAAGGACCAGTGACAGTCATAGCACTTCACGTACGTTTTACTTACAGAGCTCTACCGGGAGCACTGTAAGTAAAAATGGGGCCTAAAATTGATCGCTCCAAGACCAGAGCGATCTCTCTTAGACCTCAAAGCAGCGCGCCGGTGCATGTAACAGGTCACGTGTCCCGGCACATCGGCAAGGATCAAATCGGTCCTTAAGGGAAGGTAACTTCCCTGTACCGCTGGTCCTTAAAGCAATTTCCTTTATTCGTAAGTCCTTTTATGTTCATTGATGGCAACTTATATTAATGGGATATTCTTTAGGGAGATGAGTGCAAGATATTGAACTCCCTTTATTCCATGGAGCCTCATACCTTGACAAGCTAGACTAGCATAGGAACTGGGAAGTTTTCTCACCACATTGTAGATTTATCAGTCAATGTAGAGAGGGGTATAGTTGATACACTTCAGCCCTTGCAGTGTGCTGCTATATACAGTGGACATTCATAAATACATGTGGGTATGTTTTTATTGTTTTTATTAAGGACTAGACTAGGGCATAAAAAAATAGAAAAATACAGTCTGCAAGTACATTCATATCTGATATATGTTTCGGTGTCTAGCATATGTTTATGCTAAGCAAAACTATTTCCAAAGAAATCCATATAAGTGGACCTTCCACAAAGAATGTTATACATTCCTATAATTCACTGATTCTCAACAAAGGTGCAATGGCACTTTGGTGTGAAAAAGACATCAAGTTGGGGTGCCCCATATTCTCTATGAAGACTCTGACAAAAATTTTAATATTGACTTTTAAATGTAGATTTATGGGAATTGTTATACACAATATATTCATTCATGTTATTATCATTGTGATACCTAATAATAACTGTATAATTGTGTATTTTAGCCTTCATTATAGTCTTGATAAGTTAAATTAAATATGTTTGGGTGCCCCGAAAGTTCTAAATTGCGTGTTAGGGGTGCCTCGAGTGAAAAAGATTGAGAACCACTGCTATAATCATATGGAAAGTGTGCACCTACTGGCTTATTGATAAAAGAGGATTTACAAATCCACAGTTTCATTTGAAAATGAAAAAACACAGCAAAATAATAGAGAATTCCTCTGTGTCTATCATTTGGATAATGCTAAACTAAATCTTGTCCCCTTGTCTCAATGAAATACTTAACCCTTTGAGTGCCAGTGGGGTATGCAATGCATTGCATACCCCTCTGGCACTCAAAGGGTTAAATCTCCATTTAAAGTATAACTAAAATCTCCTAATAATAGCAGTTACTAGTAATAGCAGTTACTAGTGAGCTATCCAATGCATTTCTCAGCATCAAAGTGATTAAATAAATAGCTTGTAAAGGGGTTTAACCCTTTGAGTGCCAGAGGGGTATGCTTTGCAATGCGTTGCATACCCCTCTGGCCCTCGAAGGTATAAAATAGGTGCAAGGACATCAAGGTTGCTTCACTGTACCCACAATTCAGAATATGGGTGTAGTTAGTACTGTTAAGACTCCCCTATAAATGTGGAGCTGGAAGCAGTTGCCAAATCTACCTATTGGGAAGTCTAGCCATGTTTCTAGCATTCAAGGGGTTAACTGATCCCATTTAAATCACTGGGATTTCGCTCTCCAGTTCTGTGTTACAGTGGTTCTCGCACTTTTTGGTATGGTCTACGTTTTAATCTCAAATGTAATTCCCATGGAACCCCCAACCATAAAATCTTTAACCGATAAACATTTCCAAAGCATTGCTTCTCAATGTGTTAAAGACTTTTCTAGCATCCAAGTGGTTACCATAGTATCAATATCAAATGTATTAAAAAAATGTATATATTAGCCTAAATTTAATTGGGAAATGGTTACCAGGCAATTACATCTGAAAAGTATTATTATTTTTATTATTTTCACAGGTATCTAGGCTAGAAACACAGCATTTGATATGTTTCAAATGTACAATCACTGTGGTAGTCACCACAAATTAAAATCCCATCATCCCATCCTTGTTCCTCTGTCCACCATTACTGTCCACCATTGTACTTCTTCATAGAACCCTGGGGTTCCACAGAACACAGTTTGGAAACCAATGCTGTAGTTGGTTTGCTCCAGAATGGCATGTCTTTAGCTTCCTGCAAAAGGCCCATATTTCCAGATTGCTGCTCAAGTAAAACATGATTAAAGTAGATGTGTCACCTATGTATAACATAGCATAAATAGTTAGGCTACATATTGAATACTACTAAAGCGGTCTTCATTTTTCTTTTTTTTAAGCTTTATTTCATGTACATTTAACTTATAAAGTCAGTCCTGCAGCTACTTCCATTTAAACTGCAGTCTATAGCTCTGCCTCTGCTCTCCTCCCTCCTCTCTGACGGAGGCTTCTGTCTGTAAACTGGAGCGGTCTCATTGGCTAGATATCGATCTCTGCCAATGAGATCACTCCAGCTTACAGAAAGAAGCCTTCGTTATAGAAGGAGGGAGGAGAGCAGAGGCAGAGCGATGGACTGCGGTTACAGAGCAGGTAACCGCAGTCTATGCGGAAGTAGCTGCAGCCCAGACTTTATAAGTTAAATTTACATAAAACAAAAAAAATGAAGACCGTTTTAGTAGTATTCAATATGTAGCCTAAATATTTTTTCTATGTTATACATAGGTGACACATCCACTTTAATCAAGATACCCTACTTTGAAGGTTCTACTTCTGATTGCTTACAAATAAATTAAAGGAACATTTTGTGAAGCCCATAGCCATTAGCTATTCTATTCGTAGTATTTCAGATTCTTTGCAATGTATAGTCCAACAGCACTTTTCATATATATGCATAAACAAGCTGTTTGTACTACCTTCTTCCATATTAGGAGACTTGGTTGCTTCTAAGAATACATCCACATTTGCTTCAGGATAAGGTGTGATCCATGACTCACTAACAGCTGGTATTGGTGTAGTTGAAGGCAAATGACTAGCATTTCCCACCTCTGATGATGTGTTTCTTTCTTTGAAGGTGAATAGGGTTTCACCTTCAGTAAAAAACTCATTTAAATCATTTGTCTCTTCATCTGTATCCGAAGCCTCTGATATAGCACTTTGGGGAAACTGTGGTAGCAGTGACATCTCAGTGTTGTGTGTTAGAGGTGATAAATTGCTGCTTGGCAATTCTGGACTGAGGCCTGGAGGAATTCAACACATATGTGTTTAATTAAAAAAGTATCACCTGCATTTTTGTCCCAGTGTTACTGTGACCTGAAATGTGCAGCACAAACTGTTTTAAGTTAATCTAAATTATTGATGACGTTTGAACTTAGATAATTAAGCAATTAAATAAACAATACGGCTGAATGCTTTGCAGTGCAATGCGTTGCATAGACACTGGCACTCAAAGGGTTAAATCTAACAATAGAACTACATTACAAAAGTTCAGTTAGAAAATTCAACACATGCAGCTGTCTGAAATTGTCAAAGGATTTGTGAAAAGTCAGTAAAACCTGGAGACATAATTTATCATGTAGCGTATAATCTATAATATACTTGCCTTTCCATGCATATTTATCTGAACCACATTTTTATATTCCACAAATCTTTAACCAGCACAGCATGTCAGTATAAAGATTGCTTAGGGGAAAGTTGAGGTTAACACACTCAAACATATGGATGAACAATAAAACTGTCCAAAACTCTCATTAATTTAAATGGGTCTTTAACCTCTTAAAGGGGTACTATCACCCCAAACAAAGTCTCAACCACAATAATTAGCCTTATAGTGATAAGCTTACCAATAGTCATATTATCCAGGATAATTACTGTGTGAGTCAGAAATCCTACTTCTGCTGAGACTGATGCCAGGCAACAGCTCAGGCATCTTTGCTTCAGACATCTGTGTGCCTGCGCTGTCTGTAGGAGGCATTGCATGGCACCTCAAGGTAACAGAAGGGACTGACGGAAATAAGCCTTATCTTTTTTTGCCCCAGTATGAAAGTAGCAGAAAAGATGCTAGAGATAATGGAATGGATAAATATAAAATAAATCATTTCACTCTGTTTTCCTTTAAACACAGATTTAAATATTTTTGGTCAGTTATTTAAAATTTAATCCCTGAGGTTACAGGTAGCCATTGTAGCTCCTTACAAGAGAGGAAGAATGACAATTGGGATGAATTATCCTAGCAGCAGCATTCATGATGGATTTACGAGAAGCCCAAATAAGAAAAGGGTGTTGCAATAGTCTATGGGAGCTATGATAAGACAGTGGACTGAGTTTTTCTAACCCTTTACAAGATTTGAGGCCTCAGATAGCAAGTACAGAAATTACACAGTTGCTAACTTCTACCATATGACATTTAAAGGTACAGTAAGCATTTTAATGAAACCCTATATGTTTTAGGACTTTTGCTGCTAAGTAAAACAAGAGTTCTCCCTCTCTTGGTGGTTGTTTTATTCAAAAGTTAAACTGTTCAAACTGTCAGGAATTCAGTAAAAATGTCATTATTTCCTGAAACTTCAAATTGACAGGAAATAATGCAAAAGTTCCTTTCATATACTACGAAGAACAGATTGTCAGTGACTTGCCTCTTCCATGGAATGCAACAAAATAACCAATTGAAATCTGGCCACTACAGGGCAATGCTAATGTGAAAACCAACAGTTTTAACTGCAATAACTCTGGTAAGATGCATTTGCCAGCAGTGGGAGTACCCTAGGTTTACTTGGCGTTAAAAATCACAATTATTATATATATACACATTTATAAAATATATTTACGTTCACTGCTTATTTAACCCCTTCAGTGCCAAGTGGGTACAGTGTACTGTATTGGAGAGCTGTTCCTACTGTGCCAAGCTCGTACATTGTACCTACTAAATGTGGTCACAGCAGAAGTTGGTATAACCAGCATGCAGTGACCACATTTAGGAATAATAAATAGCCTGGCATTGTTGGGGGATCAGGATCACTCCTGATGCCCTCCAGTTATTGATCTCACAGCCAATCTCTCTGGGAAATCAATATGTACAAAAAAGAAGTGGAGCTTCTCCTTTCTTCTCTTTCCTACCTGAGCTTCATGGCAGGAATGGGTGGGATCGGGGGAAGCCTCCTAATGTCATGGGTGCCATGATCACCCATAACCTCAGGAAGCTTTCCCAGATCCAGAGGCGTAACAAGAAACCAAAAATTGCCATGGGGCCCCAAACACATTGCCCCCATTGACCAACTCCACATTGCCCCCATTGACCAACTCCATACTGTCCACCTCCACAAGGCCCCTATTGTCCACCTCCACAATGCCCGAAGTGACAACCTCTACATTGTCCCCAGGGACCACCTCCATAATGCCCCCAGTGACATCCTCCACATTGCCCCCATTGTCCACCTCCACAATGCCCCCAGTGACCACCTCCACACTGGCCCCCATTCCACCTCCTATCTTAGATGGCTTGGGGGGGACGTCATCCCTGGTGGTCCAGCGGCGTGACAGGAGATCTCTGTGCTGTCTTCTGCAAAGACTTCTTTCAGCAGCTCCCACACCGTCCACTCTCCAGTAATGCAGAGAGCTGGGAGATAATGTAATCTCTCAGCGCTCTGTAATACTAGAGTGCCAGAGAGAGAGAGCTTCTAATAGAGGTGTGTGCTGAAGAAGGCACAGATCTCTGCTTGTTTCAGGCACCCGGCCCCTGGAGTAACGGGCTTGGTCGCAGGAGCTGCTCCTATTGTTATGCCACTGCCCCAATCTCATTCACTCCTACTGGTGGTAGGAGAGAAGAGCAGGAGATCATCTTGCTTTACCACTTCACCATATTGCTCTCCCACCAGCTGGGAGATCAATAATCAATTAGTAACCCTGTGAGTGCAGCAGGGATGGCCAGCATCTGTGGCACTCACAGGGTCTATTGTTTTGGGTACCATATCATTTTACTAAGACCTCATTGGGAGGCATATGGAGGGGTCCTGATGCCCCCCAATGAGGTCTGTAAAAAAAGCAAAAAAACCCCAAAAAATGTAACTCTGTGTGCCTGTTTGTGCCACAGGGGTGGGTGTCATCCACACACAGACTTTTTTCATTTCTTTGTATTCAGAGCTTGTTGGGGGTCATAAGGAGGGGTCCTGATGCCCCCAACAAGCTATGAATCAAAAATAAAAAGACAGGGGTTCTTTGCAATGTGCTGGACCCCCCTGTCGTGCACACTTTTATTTATTTTTTATTCTGCCATTGTTGGGGGGCATCAGAAGTGGTCCTGATGCCGGCAGAAGAGGTATAAATAAAAAAATAATAAAAGAAAAATAAATTAACCCTCTTTGTACCACAGGGGGTCCAATGCAGACAAAGGATTATTTTTTTTTCATTATTATTTTATATAAACCTCATTGGGGTGGCATCAGGAGGGGACCTGATGCCCCCACCAAAGGGTCTAAATTTAAAAAAAAATTACCCCCCCACACCAAAAGCCCTAAATGCACAGTACTTTTCAATGTGTTTGACTGTGTTGCACACACACAAATGTATTAATTATTCAGCCCTTGTTGGGGGGTACATCAGGAGTGGTCCTGATGCCCCCTAACAAGGTTTGAATAAAAAAATCATAATAATAGTAAAAATTAACCATTGTGTGCCAGATGGTTGCTTTTCAATGCACTGGACACCCCTGTGGCACACAAAGGATTATTTTTCCCCCATTCTTTTTTTTAATCAGACCTCATTGTGGGGCATCACAAGAGGTTCTGATACCCCCCAATGATGTCTACACAAAAATATTGATGGGTGAAAACACAAAAACCTACATGTGCCACAGGTGGGTCCAATGCAGTTCTATGCAATGCTCTGGACCCTCTGTGGCACACACACATTTTTTCCCCATTATTTTTTATTCAGACCTTGTTGGGGGACATCAGGTGTGGTCCTGATGCCCCCCCCCCAATGAGGTATGAATAGAAAATAATAACTAAAAAAAAATTGAAGGGGCAGAAATGTAAGAAAATGCCATTTATTTCCATTAACTCCACTTTCTGGAAATGTTTGTGAACACCAGGTTTGGGGTAAGAAGGCAAGTGAACCTTCATTAGATGTAGCAGGTTGTCTTCTTTCCAAAATTATATGGTTTGTCTACCTTTTCTTCACCTCTGTAGCTGTTATACACATTTTTGTACAGGTAAGAAATGTTTGAGAAAATATTAGAAAAATCAGAGGTTGTAGTAGGTGTAGTTTTGTACTTATAGCACACGCTAAGGTAAGTCAACTCATGCCAATAGTGTGCAGTTTTTCTCGTAAGAGAAATAGCTAATGAATGCAGTTGGAGATGCTATAGTTTTCACAGATTTCAATACATTTGAAGTGGTGGAAATGTAAAAAATGTCCAGTTTATTCCTTTAGCACCACTTTCTGGAAACATTTGTGCACACTAGGCTTAGGGTAAGAAGGCAAGTGACTCCTCATTTGATGTGATAGGATATCTACTTTCCAGTAATATATAGTTTTATATAGTTATTCTGCTGTTTTAGGTTAGTTTAACCCAAAAACAATAGAATGCGCATATTAGTTCATAAAGTTGAAAATGCCATTTTGCTCTGGTGATTAGGGCTCTGTGCTAGCCATGGACATAGGTAAAACTATACAAATTTGGTATTTTGTACTCTGGGGACTCATGTCTTCTTCAAATAATTGAAACTTTCACAATCAAGGTAAATGTTTTTGATATATAGTGTGTGGTTTTAGGAATATAATTAATTGTTCACTTTTTTGCTAATTACGACAACATAGCATTTTGCACATGCAAAATTCACTTCATGCAAGGCGCCATGAAAAAGTTCAGTTCTTTCTGTGTGAAATGATATATAGTTTTCCATATGTAACTAGAATTTCTCCCTATGGAAAAAGTAAAAAAAAACCTAGAAACCAAAAATTATGCAGCCATGATTTTTAGCTAGTTCTGCATCCACTTTCTAAAAAAAATTAAAAATATAGACACCAAAAATTATGCAGCCATTTTTGCTAGTGTGACTGATCACAGGCTGAGGGACTTGTGTGCAGAGCAAGGCAAGAATGAAGTACCAACTGCTACTGCTAAACTGCTATTGCTAAAACCAGGATGACAACCCTGGTTGAGCCTGTAGCATTGGAAGAACAAATGTGTCTCGTTGAGCTCATGGCACATTGGTAATCAGATAACAGTGGGTTCATTAAAGAGTTGTACACATGCAGTAGAACCATTCTGGACACCAGAATAGACAGGAAAAGCTAGGACCCTGGAATATACAGAATGGCTGATAAGTGGCCTCTGCAACAGTAACAAGAAACTAGAATATAGAAAACTGAAAGACCATCACTAAGAAGAGACACCGGAACACCACTGAAAGGGCAGGATTGAGTCACAGAAATAGACACAGGAATCAGATGCTGAAAGCACTGGGATAAGGTAATTGAATTTAGGCTAGAACACACTCGGTTAACAAGAGCTCAGCAAAGAGACTCTGAAACAGAATCTAAGAACAGACCAGGAATATAAAGTACAGTGGCATGTGGTCAGGTGAGCAGCAGTGCTGCAGGCATCTGAGACATTGAACTTTGAAAGTGGGTGTATCATTGGGATTTGTGGGTAAGTGGGTTTTATTGATCAGCTGGAACAATGGGTCTACCCACATGAAAAGTACAGGATGTTAAAAAAGGAATGAGTTATACACACAGTCAATGGATCTTGTTAAAAAGGATGGTAATCCTTTTTTTTAGTTTGCAAGAGGGCATCCAAGGTTTCATTAATATAATGTTGAAGTAAATAAAAGTGAACATTCAATTATCTTGGCATATAATGCTTTCCCTGGTCATTAACATTATGCATGGAGGCAGTCACCTAATGATAAGCTCACACTTTACATTAAAGGGACAGTAATGTTTAACAATAAAAGCAGCTCCAATTAATCTTCATAGTAATTGGGCCATGGAGAGTGTTATTTCAGTATTGTCAGAGCTGTAGTTCAAGAGTAATTGAATGATAAAGTATCCACCTCCCGCCTCTTTTACCTAGTGTAACACTGTTCAGCTCAGAGCAACAAGACTGTTCAGATTGAAGGCAGAGAAGGACAATCTTCAGTGAACATAAGGAAAAAAACAGAAAAACCTGTCAAGGGGGTATGGTTTTCCTTATGCTCACAGTAAGTAGATTGTCCCTTGCTGCGAGCTGCCTGGTCCCAGGACCAGATTCCATATCTGAGGGGAGGTGGTTACACTAGGTAAAAGGAGCGGGAGGAGGATACTTTATCATTCAATTACTGTTGAACTACAACTCTGATAGTATTGAAATAACACTTCCCATGGCCCAAATACTATGAAGATTAATTGGAGCTGTTTTTGTGAAACATTACTATCTCTTTCAAAGGACAGAAAATAACGCTTCAAAATAAACCTCCTTCTTCCTGTTGTTCAGCTAATATGAGGAAGTGTATAATCTTCATTAAATAGGTTAGGTACAAACACTGAAAAAATAGTATCTTGATTGATATGGAAATAAGATTTTGGCACAGAATCTGGCACAAGTCCGAGAATCATTTTATCTACATGGAACTGGTGTATATTTCTTCCTAAGACTTTGCCCATATTACTAAGATGAAGGATCACATATAAATATAATAGGATTTAACCCTTTGAGTGTCAGAGGGGGTACAGAATACATTGTAAAGCAATGTGTTCTGTTCCCCTCTGGCTGTCAGAGGGTTAAATAAAGCTTGCCAAAAGACTACTCATGAAGTTACCACACTTTACTTCAGGACGACTATGCACATTCTAGTGATTAATGCTTTTGAGGTGTCAACTGGATAACAGGGATTTGGAAGTGGAAATAATGGTCTAGGAATCAGAATTATCATACTGAATATCATCCAAATGCTCATTTGATAGATTGCTACTACTTGCAGCACTAATGGGACTGACATTGCTAACAAAAGATTGAAAAGAAAAGAAATCTAGGTATAAGCTTTGGACTCTAGCTAATCCCTAGTGTTGCTATTTGTTTAGAGCCTGTTCAGTGCAATGCCCTTAAAGTTTCATAGTTTTATTTTAGGTGGCACTCATAAATCATAACCTTTATTCAATGTTTCATTAAAAAGAAAAAACTGGGTAGTAGCTGGGCATGTAAGCATAGAGCCTTTTAAAATTGGTGTTATATGGAGCTTATGGATCTGAGACCCTTATTTGTCTGGTACTCAGCACCCCAGGCTCAAATATCCACCATATAAAATAAACATTTATATGGGGTCATATCTCTCAATACAGGTGTATTTGCTAGGTAGATCCTTTTAATGGGGTAATTTCACAGTACAGATATAGATGTATTGTGTTTGACTGAATAGTTGACACCTGTTACAGCAGAAGCACTAGATATACATATACACGGTTTGGGAATATGGGGTATACAAGTAGGAGATGCAATAAGGAGTGATAAAGAGGTGATTAAGTGGAATGACTTCTCCAGTTATATCACTTTTCCAGTTCTTATGACATTCTGTAGAGCCTATGCATAGAATGTACCTTTCAACTTGTGAATCTGACCTGAAAAACTAAGGATGACATTAGTCACACAATGCTGAGGTAGTCCCTTATGGAAAATATTCTTCTAGTCTGATTTATTGTGCCCAGTTGGATATTAAAGGTATTTCCTAGGTATCATTCTATGTATAGTTGTAATATGGGCCTTCTCCAGATTTATAAGACATGGGTCTCTCCTTGTGTTGGTGATCTAGAGACACAATCAAGTTTTTAGGCAGGAAGAAGAACATTGGCAGATGGTCTTTTTTAACACAGCAAACAAACAAGAAGACCTTTCACAAAATTTTTGAAGACCTTGCTAGACTAATGAGTGGACTGGTAACATGGATCACTTATTGTGGACAGTGGAGTTAAGAAAATTCTGTTGACACTGAAGTATTTCAGAATGAAGATATGATCCCATGGTCCTTGGATTACCAACCAGTCTTGAGGAACGCAAATAGATTGCCCAGTCAAGGCTGACATATATGCCAACTGTCAATGACTTTGTAATCTATTAAATATATAAATATATTTTGCCTTCTATGGCCTCATAATCACTAGACACACAAGCTTTGGTCTTTTTGAATGCCTTCCTAGGAGGGGGAAAGCCAGACAGGTGTTGATTTTGAATTGTGGGGGAGCTGTAAAGACAAGTATAGTAAACTTTCATTATCTAAAATCTCTCCTACTAGAATTGAGCTTACTGATATTGCTTTGTATAGGTTCCATGGTGCAATGTGGATATATACTGCCAGAATAATCTTTGCATCTTATCTGATGGATCTGCTATGCAGATGAAAGTTGAACAGTGAAAGACTGAATGGCTGTACTAAGCTTGATAGCCAATTTTTAGAATGAGTGCCCTTTTGGATGAGCTCTGTTCAGCTAAAAAGTGACTCTCTGACTGACAAGAAAATAAATTAGTACAGAAGGAATACTAGACACTGACCTGAGAACCTGGGTTCTGAGTCCTGAACCAACATGGGAAACTTTTTTCTGTCAATTATGGTGAATATACTTTGTCCCAGATTTGCACCACTTTTACTTAGTATATTAGGCTTACTGTCTTTAAAAACACATTTTGAATTCATTGCACACACCTCTCAATTTTGTTTGTACTTACATGGATAAATAACACATTAGAAAGTCTGTAATTTGCAAGTTCCCTAGATAAGAAAATCCCTCTGGCATACATATTAATTATTGCAGTTCAAGCATAATTAAATCATTTATAATTAATGATTATGCATCAAGATATTATAAAACAAAATAAGTTATTGTAGTCTCTATAACTGCTGATAACATGTTACATCAGCTCAGTGAACTTTTTTTTAACAGGCTAGTTTAATAATCAAAACAAAAATCATAAAACCATGTAGCAAATTAAAATATAACAAATCAAACTGTTTATTTTCACATGATGGTCTTAAAATCTTACTAGCAAGAGTTATTTCAATTCAAAACAGAAAGAAATTGTGGCAGATAATTAAATGCTTTATTTCTTATGATGTTAAAATTAAGAAATACATGTACAAGCAATTCGTCTAGTTTAATATTTGCTTGTAAGAAATACTGTTAGCTGTGTATTATAGTTTTCAAAGTTTAAATACTAATAACAGTTACGTTAGCAGTAAAAATGTAGTAATATAGGATGTACCCAAGAAAGAAAAACAAAATATTGAATGTGTGCACAATGTACACAGGTTTTTCATCCCATAAACTCTTGTACTAGATAAAGCTAGTTAGTTAGGTGTATAATAGAATATCAGTTGTACATGGCTTGTAGAAATCATGATAGTTGCTAGGTGCAGTTTAAGTGCCTAAAGCCTCAGGTCTCATATCTAAAGTCTTCAGGGCTTGTTGTCAGCTTGGGGCATGCAGTTGCATCAATCTCCTTTAAAAGTAATGGTGAAATGAGGATGCACAGTGCACTACTAATATAATAGGCTGGCTTTTGGTAACCTAGCAACTTACCAAGGTGAAACAGTACCATTCAGTGACACATGTCACGTTCACCAGATGTTCAGTATATATGTTATCATGCACATTCAATTTAGCTTTATTTTGAATTTCCTCCTATACTATCTCTCATCCTGATGCTTATCTTTATTAAAGTTGAACATAGAGACACAATCCTAATCAAGACAAGCTATTTTAAAACAGCAATGGGTCACCAACAACAGGCAATGAAATACTGATCCTCACCAATAGATAGTTTGCATGGAACATCACACGTTGTCAAGGCTAAAAGTGATAAAGTGTGCTGTTGTTGCAAACAAAACAGTTGTCTGTACCAAATAATATTTTCACTGGCTGTCACTGTAAAACCACTGTAGTGTTGTTATGTCAGCTTGAAAAAATTAGTCTTGGGTATCTGAAATTAAAGTCACTTGACATATGCTTTCCAAATGCAACAATGTGCAGTATGCAAACATAATTATATTTTATTTTAAATAGTCATTTTCTTTTCTTCTTTTTTTTTTTTTATATTTTAATGACTTCTGAAGGTTTCTATAGTATATGAGTGTCTCAAGTTCCATAAACCCCAGGTAACTGAGACTCTGCTGTAACATCTCTACAATTATGTGCACCTGATACTGCACATACACACACAACATTCACTGCATCCTCAAAGTCATTATAAAGTGTAGTGATGATCTATTTTCCCAAGAAACAAAAAACCTCTATAGAATACCAATTGAAATAAACACAACTTTTAAATCTATATGAACCAGCTAAACATTTTGCTCAGTTTCTTCATTAAAGTCTATAAGTGCTAATTTGCATACCATGGGCATTGACCTGGTTGTTACAAGAACATAATGGTCTTGCTTGGTGAGCGGTCCACTTATGTAGAAGATATAGTCACTTTACCTGGTTCATTTGTTGGTTGTACTTCAGTGGGGGCTGTATTAGTTTGATGTACAGGTATAATAACATTTTGGTAAATCTGACTTAATGTACCGACATTTTTCAATTCTGGAATAGGAACTGATGTTGATGCAGCAGATAGCAAAGTTGCTGGAGATGAAGCATGCCCTGTGAATTAAGCAATACAAACAAATACATTAAAACACAAGATGTCAAGTTATTCACACTTTCTAAAATCCATGACAAGAGCAAAAACACCTTTTTTACAAGACATAATGGTTGGCAAAAGTCCATCAAGGATTTGTCAAATGCTTGTGGTATACATCTGATACTGGCTGTAAAAAGAACAAACTGTCCCCACTCACAAATATTTTATACATTTTTTTAGTTAGTGATGTTGTGTATATATAAATATATATGTGTATTTTTTTGTTTTGTTTTTTTTTCTCAGAAGCAAAATGCATCCACCAGTGCTCATAATATTTACTTGTGCTTATTTGAAGTGATTCTGGAAACCTGAATTGTACTGATGACTGGAGTTAGGAAACAATGTCATAGATGCACACTGTGGTCTGTAAAATAGTCTATGACTTCATTGCGCATACAAAGAAGCAGATGATCAGAAGATCTCTGTTCATTGTTCAGCTGTACTACCAACACGATTGTAAAGCGAGTGAGATATTCATAGGTAATGATGCACAAATGTCTGGCTTTCAGATAACTTTGAGAATTTAGAAATATGACATTAACACTAGCACGACTTTGCCTCCACAAACTCACTAATATCACAATGTGCTAGGGTGAACAATGACATTCCAATATTTGAATATGAAGGCAGTGTTTATCATGATATTTCAATTCAAGATTATCAAACGGCTGCGTATACTTATTTTTTGTGGGCGTGGCTAAGATTAACGAATCTGTGTGAGTGGAATAGCAAATGCGCCTAATGCAGGAACTGCTATTGCTAATGAATGTATACATCTGTGTACTATTGTCTTAAAATGGAATTTTTATGCACAATTCAAGAAGCGTTTGGTATTTAGCTTCCTGGATTAGAACATGCTCAAAATCTATCTGCTCACAAAAGTGCCTTTATCCAATGCGAACATTTCTTGCATCGCGCCAATAGTGCCAACATTTATACCACTCACAGGTTTTTTTCTAGGTACCACTGGCATAATTAAACTTTGATATGAAATGCATTTGTTCAGTAACTGAGTGTCACCCTGACTAACCGGACAGAAGGTGAACCCTCAGGGCAGAGGGGAGATACTCAACAGAATTTCTGAAATTGTAAATATAAAGGTAAGGGAATATGTAAGCAGCAGTGACCTCAATATGATATCCTTTGGAATTTGTTATGAGAAACCCATTAAGAAATGTCTAACCAACAGATTCAACTCTATCTCTTTGGGCGAGATGTTCAGAAAGTGGCGGTAACTAAAATTGTCTGTAATCAGAATTAAAAAGTTCTTACATCATGATCCGTCAATTCTGAAACATGTTTCTATAATTTTTTGCATCCAATTCCGCCATCTCCGTCAATGGGACAAAGCCATCTTAAAAGTGGGTGTGGTTTAATCTTCTGTCATAATGTAAGGTATTTTCAGAAAAAAATATTCGTTTGAATGTAATTTTTTTGTCTGATTAACATAATTTTTTCCCGACATAATAAAAAAGGTCTAAACTTGTAGAAGAAAAATTAAAGTACTGAGAAGAAATTTTTTTGTTTCAAAAACAAAAAAAGTCTTTGTTTCTTTGAAAAGTTTCCTTTTAAAGACAAAAAGTATTTGTTTCTTTGAAAATTTTCATTTCAAAGACAAAATCAAAGACAATTTTTAAGATCAGTATTTTTAACAGGAATGTTCAATGAGCTCTTCTTACCGTCATTTTTAATTCTTTAGATGAATTTTCAAAAGTGACAGATTTACTTCTGATCCAACAAGTTATTCATTATCATGACTTTTTGAACATCTTGCCCTTTTAGTGCCATAGGGTATGCAATGCATTTTTGAAAACCTCCGGCACTCAAAGGGTAAAAAGACTAATATTATAATGCTAAAAGCACTATTTCAAGACATTCAATCGGATATCATCTTTAAAGACCCTCCCATTCCAGCCTCCCATGCTGCACCTGAGCTCTGGAATTCCCTCCCCCATCCCATTCTACTCTCCCCCATGACTTCAGCTCTTCAGACGCTCCCTGAAAACTCACGTCTTCAGGGAATCCTATCAACTACTGTCATAACCATCATGAGCAAAGCCAGATCAACAGCCTGTCCAAATTCTACTCATTCTCATTCTCTGAAAAATATCACTCTTCCACCTAAAACATCATCACATCCTCAATGTTTACATAGTCTTTTTCTCCCAAACAGTCCCGCTACTTGCTTGAACTTGCCTTAACCTTCAAAAGCATTTTCTCCCACACATTGACTGGCAGTTCATATGGGAGGAGGCATTTACACACTACAGCACTTACTTCTTCTGTGTCCAACCTACCTTCCATTATAGTTTATTCTCTGGTACAGTAGGAAGAGGAAATCATTTCCCTTACTCAATCACACACATTGGGGGAGATGCGCTAAGTTGTGATAAAGAAGTGAAAAAGCAGAAAAGATTTCTCCAGTGATAATGCTTCTCCAGTTACTATGTTATACTATGGAGCCAATGCACTAAGATTTCGCCAACCTTGGATATATTAGAACATAGGATCTATAGAATAACATAGGACCTCAATAATTGATATCACTGGAGAATTCCTCTCCACTTTATCACTTCTCTATCACATCGTAGTGCATAACCCCTATCATGTTTTATCCCCAAAACACACAAACTCTTTTGCCACAGAAGATACCTCCACTTAAACTTACTCTGTTGCATATTAACCTTGTGTGTTATGGAGACATCTCCAATTGACCTATTTATAATTTTTAACCATAACATGCAGCCCTTTGGTGGACTTGAGGATCATGTATGTGGTCATTTTGGTGAATCTGGTTGCTTGTCACTGAAAAAAATGTTATCGGAGTCTGATGCAAGAAAGTAAAAATAAACTGAAATAAACTGAATTCAAATGCCCTGTTAAGTCACAGTGTAAGTTTTCGTCACCATACATTTAGTGATTCTCAAAGGGATAGTAATACTTCGTTTTAACTTTATTTTATTTTGTAGCTATTAAAAAAACATGAAGAATGATATAAGTCTTATCTCTCAAACCTTTATGGTTTAAGAGATATTCACAAGCAAAGTTTCCCCCTCCCGCCCCCTTTTCCTAGTGTAAGCCATCTCTTCTCAGATGTGAATCTGGTTGTAAGACCAGACAGATAACAGCAGGGGACAATCTTCTTTGTATGAAAAGAATGAAAGCCCTTCCCCCCTTGACAAGTTTTTCAGCTTTTTCCCTTATCTTAATTGAAGGATGTCCCTCTCTGCAGTCTACCTGGGCACCTCCCTTCTGATCTGGTTGAACGGGGGGGGGATACTTTGCTTGTGAATATCTCTTAAACCATAAAGGTTTGAGAGATAAGACTTATATCGTTCTTCATGTTTTTTTAATGCCTACAAAATAAAATAAAGATAAAACGAAGTATTAGTATCCCTTTAACTAGCAAGTAGCTAATATTCTTAATATGAAAGAATGTTTAATCTGATAATGGTATTACTATGTATAACTAATTTCATATGCTAAGCATTTGGAGATCCACTGATCTATTACAGACTGATAATAGGCATGTTAGTGATGCAAAGTGCATTTGTAAACACAACTGGGCCTGTACATACATATATATATATATATATATATATATATATATATATATATATATATATATATATATATATATATATATATATATATTCAGTAGGGGACAGAAGGACGCACTCACAGGAAACTTTTATATATAAATCCAACAGATGGTTTATTATATCGACGTTTTGGCCAACTCTGAGGCCTTTATCAAAATTTTTTGTTTTAAGTATTTTACTAGAAAGAATACAATGAGATATGTCCGGGGGTCATTTTATCTACCACAGAAAGTTGAAAGGCTGAGCTGACCTTGCCGAGACTAGAACCTTGGACCTTGTGGCTTGAACAGATTCTACAACTGGCGCGTTAAACCAGCTGAGCCATTTCACCAGCCTCTTTGTACAAACTGTGTTTGGCAAGTGTAGGATAGGTAAAGTTCAATTGCCTATGCTTTTAGTTATTTATTTACACATTTATTTTTAACAGCTGTTATGCACCTGACAGTATGTTCCCTGGATGTATCTTTCCAAAGCTCTGTTTGGGATACTGAAACCAGGAGCATCAGAAAACACTGAAAGGAGGCAGCTATAAAACTCTGTACCTCCATTCCATTATATTATATTCAGTCTACACAAAACTATGTACACTATCCTTGTTGTCACTGCCCCTTTGCAGAGAGCTCTCTCTGGAAACAGAGATACAGGGAACTGTCAGGGACATAATATTTGTAAATAGTTGTATATATTATTTTTTTCATCTTAACATATATAAGAAAGGCAATTTGGCTGTACAAATATTACAAAGTCAAAAGCTAAGCTTATGTGCACTTTAATATTCTTCTGGTGAAAGAAAAATGTCCATCTAGGTTACATGGAGTGAGGTGATGTACCGTGCATTTAAGACAATAAGGGACAGATTCTATTGCAGGTGCTAATGTTATCACTGCTTTTATTTCCAGTTTTCCCTATACACTTCAATGGGAAAATATTTGATAAATAGGGTGTTAACATTTAGCACCTGCAATAGAATCTGGTCCTAGGAGCTTTGATACTTAAAAACCGAAAAGAATACTCCATTGCACAATTATCAAAAGTGGAAATTAACCCTTTGAAAGCCAGATGGGCTAGCAACGCCTTGCTTACTTCTTTGGCATTTAATGGGTTAATCACATCACATATTTGAAAAGCCTTAAAAATGCACATTAACCAGTTAATTCTTTGATTTGCCAGAAGGGTGCTCAATTCTTTGCATGCATCTCTGGTATTCAGAGGGGTAAGGACCAAAAGAATTTGTAACAATATATGCAATGTAATTAGTTGCACACCCCTTTGGTCCTTAAATGGTTTACATGGGCTACATCCGTACCTAGCCCTGGCCAGCAACAACAAAAAATAAGCAGGAAGATTTTCTATGGAGGTGCACATTACAAACACCACCCACTGAAACCTCAGTGAAGTGCAAATCTTTGTAAGTATGGAGTTGACAGAATAAGAATATAATATTTTGTTTGTGGAAATTAATACTTCATTCAATTTATATAATTTACTGGTTACTTTGTTATTTTATCTGAATTTAGTAAAATATAAGTTTTATCAATGCTTTGATCTGGTATCTATTGGAGTGGTGTTTCTCAACCAAAGTGTCATGGCGCTGTGGGGTACAGTGGACATCCACTTAGGGTGGCCCTTTTATCTATAAAAATGTGAATGTTGAGTTACACATTGTTATGCAAAATATGTTTTAGTTATTCTGATTGTGAGAGCTAATAATAGGGATATATTGCTATATTTGTAATCTTAATTATATCCTGGACAAATGACATAATATGTTAGAAGTACCTGGAAAATTCCAGAATGTCTGTTAGGGTGTCTTGAATGCCTTGTGCATCGTATACTGAGTTAATTATACTAAAATGTCTCCTTTTCTACTTTATAGCTTGCAACTATGGACAGCATGAAGAAAGCTGTCCCACAAAGAGAAAATACATATTATTTAATTGGATATTTAACCCCTTAAGCAGTCTCCAGAGCTTTGGGAAGCAGTGCATTGGATACATTTTGAGCCTTAAAAGGATTAAAAGCCCCATTTCAATCAATCAGAAATTGGGGAATTTTTACTTCCCCCATATGGTACAGCTGGTTTGTTCCAGAAATACTCAGCTTTCTGCATATGGCCTTATACTCAAATAGCATAACCCTCCAGCATCATAGAAGACTTTGAGCTCTCTTACTTAAGTAAAAAGAAAGCAAACAAAAAACGATGTTAACTCACCTTTTGTTTCACTAATGACAAATAAGACAATGA
Source organism: Rhinophrynus dorsalis (assembly GCA_037306005.1). NCBI lineage: Eukaryota > Metazoa > Chordata > Amphibia > Anura > Rhinophrynidae > Rhinophrynus > Rhinophrynus dorsalis. The sequence continues at coordinate 395,741,328 of CM074718.1, forward strand.
TGAGGAAGTAATTAAACCCAGGTAATGTCATGATCTTCTCAGATAAGTCCATGTCTTGAATGAAAAGAAGGTTACTTACAGATGAATAGTTATAAGACTAAAAGGACAGACAACAATTTTCTGGTCACTATTTAGCTGGAAGTTGACTATGAAATCTGACTCTACTTCAAATTATATTTTACAGAATTGCTCATATTACTCATCCCTAAAAACTCACAGATTGCCTACAAATACCATAGTCAGTGACACTTTGTATCTCTAAAGAGAATGCTGGCATATAACAAACACCCTTAAAATCTATTCATGGCAATAGCAATTCAATTTAAGCCAGTGTGAGAACATTCAGAGAATGTGAATAGGGTAACAGGCATGTAATTTAAATGAAGATTGACTTTTAAAATGCATTACTGAGAAACAGACACACTGTTATTAGTTTGTAAACGTCAAGTAGCAGAGAGCTCATTCTACATACATTTTCCTTACTAGTGCACTTGAACCTACTTTCTGTAATGAAACTGTAAATTATGCCACAGTATTGCTATACATCCACTACCTTCAGTATAAAGAGCCATGAGCCTCGATTATGTGGTGTTCATGAACATTATAGTAAACCCCCAACAAGAATCAGTACATCAATAATACAATAACTAGTGAACATATGTCAAATTACATAAACATGAAAACTAATGCACAGTTAAATAGTGTATTAAAGGAGAACGATGCCATTTGAATAATTGCCTCTTAATTTGTTTAATGGAAGTGCTTGGCTAAGTAAAGATTTGAACTCTGCAGTAGTGCGTGGCTTGCCAAATGCATTTTGCTACCTCAAGGATGTTTACATGATTATACATGGACATCAATGGAAATTTCTTTCTACAGCTATGGCAGTGAGGATAGTATATATTTTGTACATATTTCATAAAAACATGTGTAGCCTTCATTGCCTGTTCTGCTTTAGAGGGGCTTGATATAGTTCTTCTCATTTTCCAATGATCTTGGCACAAGTAGTTGTGAAACAATGTTATTCTGTTTGTATTTTCCCTCTCTTATTCCACAGGTGTCAGAGTGTCAGATATATAATGTGTGAATCGCTGCTTAAGTCAGATCCTCATATGGTCCAAGGTGACAATATACTGATGTAATCTCCTGTAGTTTCAGAATAGGTTATGTAAAGATAGCAACTACAACTATCTGACTGCCAATTGGAACCAGCAAGGAATTTTTTTACCCACTTGGATCTAAATTGGAAATGGCTTTAGGGTTTTTTTTTTGCCTTCCTCTGGATCAACAGGCATGGGCTGAACTTGATGGATGCATGTCTTCTTTAAACCTTTTCAACTATGTTACTATGTATCTCAGTGCGCAGCATATGGGGACATACTTATTCCTCCTTCAGCTTGTGAAGGTGCTGGTGGGGCTTTAATCCTTTGAGTACCAGAGGGATACGCATCCAGGCCCGGATTTGTGAATAGGCAGACAAGGCACTTGCCTAGGGTGCCCGATTTTCAGGGGCGCCTTGCAATGCCATTGTCACGCCCACAATTCCGGGTGCTGTCATTGCAGTGCCTCACACTGCCATTTAAATATATGCTGTGCGAGTGCGCCTTGGCTGTGCCCTGGCTTGACTCGAGGGCGCAGGCGCTGTTACCTTGGACTAGTAGTCTATTCCAGGAACATACAGGAAATTGAAGCCCTGTATGTTTCCCTGCAATTCCTAATTGTAAAAAGCGCCCTTCAGCTGCATTAGTTACACCCTTGGTCCCCATGTCAGAAGCCACGGGGTCTCAGAATAAGCTGACTGGATACATGTGCTTTTTCATTAAGATGCGTTGCCCCGACTATGCTTGCCACAGGAATACTGGTATGATGTTTTCGCAGCCAGCCAAAATGACCTTTCAACCTCTTTACTAGTGAACAATGGGGCTCCAGCACCTGCATCCTTACTTACTAATACTTTCATTGGGACGATATTGCTCTGGTTGCCGTGGTGTTACCTTGGGGCCACTAATCACTTTCACAGAAAGCATAGTGCCGCTTGGGAGGCAGGTCCTTGCTTACTAAGATTTTGATTGGAACGAAGACTCCCGATATCACCATTACAGGCACCCAGTCATCAACGAGTGTTGTGTCAGAGTGACACTCGTTAATGACTGGGTACCTGTAATGGACCTGCTTCCCAAGCGGCACTATGCTTTCTGTGAAAGTGATTAGTGGCCCCAGGGTGACACAGCGACAACCAGAGCCCACATGGAGCCTCAAATTACTTCCAGATCCCTACAGGTAAAATCATCAGTGTGTTGTTAATCTTGTTCAGCGTGTTGATGGACTTGGTAGACGATAGCTGGTCAGTTTCTTTCTTCAGGGCATGTAGTTGAACGTGCAAGTTAACCTTTTAAGTGCCACTATGCGTTGGATAACCCACTGATGCTCAAAGGGTTAATTTGCATGTTCTGGCACACTTTATCCCTTTTATGTTGGCAGTAGCTTATTCATTGTCACGTTAAAAGTAATATTCAATTACACTTGAATGTTTACCATTTGAGTGCCAGGGATTGCCCATGGCATTGTAAAGCACTTGCAGGGTTAAATGGTAGGGAGGGCAGTATTTGGAACATATTAATTTGGTTATCTCTAGTGCCAAAGGGATTAAAAGCTAGATGTAGCATCATTTCATGTGTCTACTCATGTCACAGTTTTGACTTCTGTTATGGCAACTTTTAAATTGGAATCACATATCTCCCAAGTGTTCCTCTTTGAGACCTGAATCTCTCTGTCCCTCTATCCCACCCTGATGTCCCTGTGTTTAGGAGATCAGACTGTGTGGTGTATATAAGTGTATCACATTGCTCCACAGCAATAAAACACATATTAGTATCTGTGTTTATAAATGAGACTGTATAAATAAAATACTTTGGTCTTACTCTAAATCAGTTAGTTACACTAAGTGTCCGTAGGCGTATGGGACAACATATTCAGAATCTGAATATAAAATAGGCTGATTTCACTTCAAAATATCATGTACACGCAGCAAACATGTGTAACAATGAATTATTCATATGTTGCATCCCTAAAATATGATCCTAAACTTGCTTTTAACATATGTAAATTGTCCTAATCAGAAAGCATTTATTTAAATAAACGCCCAGTGCTTATAGCAACATCCCTGATTACATCACTCATTTTTGGTCTGGGACTGGGATACCTGATGAAGTCTCATTAGACTGCACTGCAGACTTGGTATCCCAGTCTTCTCTAGTTGGCATGTTTCCTCTGCAACTATGTCAGCAATGGGGTGCACCCAGTAAGAACACTGATAGGCACACCTGGTCAGACCTTGGGGAACACTGATTTGTACACATGGTTTAGTTACACCTTGAGGGGAACACTAATTTGTACACCTGGTAGCCAGATGTACAAATCATTGTTCCCCTCAAGGCGTAACCATGTGTACAAATCAGTGTTCCTCATGGTCTGACTAGGGGTGCCAATCAGTGTTCCCCTCTTCCCCTCCAAGGTGTGACCAGGTGTATATTTTTTTTAATTTTATTCTGAATAAAACATAGAACAACAGTGTCATTTCTTCAAAGAGAACTTGAGACGGATGGGGTTAAAGGCGGGATGTGGGTGGGGTTAAAGGCAAGGCTATGGGTGGGGCTAGGCATGGAAACTGGTGGCGAGTAACTTTTTAGGCCTGGCTAGTAGCTCAGGACTTGAAATTTTGAGCCCTGGTCTATTCTGTGCCGGCCGCCGGGGTGCCACTGCTACATCTGCGTCTGATGTCACAAGACGTCCCGAGGTGACCAATGAGAACAGAGGTAGAGGCTCTCTGTTCTCATTGGTCACCTCAGGACTTCTTGTGACATCACAACGCACCCGCACGGACGTATTGGGAGCAGCACAACTACGCTGAGGGATCTACATAAATACTCCAGGAAGCGGCCTACACCACATATTTGCCGGCTAAGCTGAGTGAGAGAGCGTTTTTGTTTGGGCCGGCTCAGAGGCGGGTTACTAGCAGTTGTGGGAAATTGTATAAGGGGCAATGTGGAAATTAAGGAGGCATTGTGGAAGGGGCAATGTGGAGATGAAGGGGCATTGTGGAAGGGGCAATGTGGAGATGAAGGGAGCATTGTGGAAGGGGCAATGTGGAGATGAAGGGGGCAATGTGGAAGGGGCAATGTAGAGATGAAGGGGCAATGTAGAGATGAAGGGGGCAATGTGGAGATGAAGGGAGCATTGTGGAAGGGGCGATGTGGAGATGAAGGGGGCATTGTGGAAGGGGCAATGTGTAAACAGGGTTAGGTGTGAGACCAACATCAGCATTTCAGTCTGCGCTGTAAGTGATAAGGGTGTGTGGTATGAGTGTTTGAACTGTTAACAATGTGTGTGTGGAATAGCAGCGACATAGTAAGGCATGTTTTAAAGTTCAGAAAGTGAACATCAAAATATGTGCACATAGCGGTTGAAGTGTTAAGAATGTGTGTTGTATAATTTAGAACTCACTTCTTGATTTATCAGTATTGAGTTGATCTTTGGTACTGGTACCTTACAATTACTTGGGTCTTAAACGCTGGGAAATAAAGGGCAGGTTACATATATAATAAAGGTGATTTATGCTGTCTGTATATATACCACCGCCGGGCCTGCACCTCACTATATATAATTTTTTCCTCTAACTCTGGGAAAATTGTCACAGTACTGTGAGGAATAAAACAAACCTAAAAATGAGTGTAGTTAATGGAGAGGTGTGGCTAACTGGGAGGCGTGGTTAAGGGGTGGGGCAAAGGTGGGGCTAGGGGCGCCTGAGATGTAAATCCGGCCCTGTACGCATCGCATTGCAAGGCAATGTGTTGAGTATCCCATTGACATTGAAAGGGTCAACAAGTTCATTGTTTGAGTGTTTATAAAGAGCTTGGGGCTGTTTTGTACAGCCTCAAAATGGTTCCTATTAGCCATCAAAAACTGAAACCTGTGTGGTGCTATATTAAACAAGTCCATTGCTGAAGGCAAGGACTTTACTTGTTCCCTGTCATTTTCATAGATTGTATATGTGACTTTAGGAACCTGTCACGTGTTGCTTATTGGTGTTGTTCTCTTAGCCTCTGGAATTATGCTAGGCTACCTAGCCCCACAAGTCAGTTCTATTGCAGAATCTGACAGACAACTATAGGAGCCTGTTTTCTGACCCCTTAATTGGCTGACATACTGATTATCAGCACTGCACAATGCAATATCAAATAGATAGTCAGGTCTGCTTCCATAGCAGCAGACATGTTACTGGAAGACAATAATGGTATCCTTTTAAATTTAGTTCAATATATGGTAACTAACATTTGGAACAGTTTAAAGATCACATTTGGCGAGTATCACTGTGAATAAAAAAGAAATCTATGTGAATCTCCCCCAAAATATTAGTGATATTATCTTCAGAATCTTACCTATAGAAATATCCAAGTATATTCTAGAGAGTTCCCTGTTCCATTCTGTGTACAATTACAACCATCAATAATTGCACATGGGCTTATCATATAGAAATATTTACAGGAGAAAGCAGGCAAAAAAACCCCACAACACATTGGGAATCAGACACCCAGACAAGACTATCCGGTTTTACTCTCTATCTTGATAAAAATGAAAAATCTAACAGAGGTGTCAGGCTTAGTAGAAGCAAATCTCTCACTAATGATAATATTTTCTGCATGTTATTCAGCTCTCAAAACAAGACACTGGTCAGTCACTGGGGAAGTCATGTCAGCATTGTCCCACTCATATGTCACTCATATGCAGGAAACATACAAACTAGCCTAGCTATGCTTAAAGGGATAGTAATACTTAAAGTGTAAAAAAAAATATGTTGCAGGGTTTATCCCCCTGAGTAAAACAAAAGTACTCCCACTGCTGAAAGGTGTTTCATTCAAAAGTTATTATTTTTCAAAGTTGAATTTTTTAGGTGCAATATCACAGTGGCCTGAAATTGTACAGTGGCGCTGTTGCTACACCATCTTATGGAGATTTATGGTCCCGGGACCAGAGCTGTCCATAGGGTCGTGTAGCAACAGCGCCACTGTACTATCCTTTTAAGTTGAGCCAGGTTATACACATACAGCCATCTTGATCTAGTAAGCAATTTCCATTGATTTGCACAGGCAACTTTGTTTATTTAACACAGATTGAGAGGGAGATCTTGTACAATGAGTAGGGCTACATCTGTACTTGTAAATATATTTTATTAAATGTCTTGAAAAAATGCCTTGAAAAAAGTAAAGTGGGAGTAAAATGGGAACAAACAGTTACAGATCTCAATCAAATGAACATGCTCAAATGGATAATTAAACAGAATTTCTTGGAAGTCTTAAGAAATATTTTGAAGGGATTGATGGCCTTTGGCATTCTCTTGTGAATGTCAGTGCATGCAAGAGGCATGTGACAGTGACACAGCAACTCTTGCAGAGGAGAAAAGTTAAGGAGGGGCATATGTTAAGAGTGTAGATGAATGCAATGCTTCATGTATACTTTCATAGATTTTTTGTCTGCTAAAATGTATAAACCAACAGTTATATACTGTATAACTAGGAAGCAATTATTAACAGTAAAATACTTTATATTACTACTCTTAATATTATTATTCATATTCCTTAATCATTTGGATGCTAGAGGAGTCTCCAAATCATAGATCCACAATTCATTTGCAACCTCTCTGGCATCCAAGAGGTTAATTATTTATATTACAAATGAAAATAATAAAATATGAACCTTGTTGCACAGTATACATTTATATAAACTATAGAGGAGTGTGTAATAATGCAATTACACTTAAACTTATCGGTGTTGCATCCACCTATTCCCAATGTTTTAAGCTATTTATGACCCAAACTCTCCCATTTATATCAAGTACGCTAATGAGATGACAGTGTTTGAGTTTTGGATGTTTTTGGCCATTATATTTTTCTGATTCTTCTTTAACCCCTTGGTGACAAGGGCTTTTTTATACTACAGGACAAGATCAACTTTGTCCTGGTTAGTATGCCTATGATCAATCGTATTTCCCTTCAAATTTGTTTAGTACACCCAACCAGTTTATATATTCAGTGATGGTCCTGGCATGTCACATATTTTGTGCTTACAGTGATCCTGCAGGAGAGCTGTAAGCATTAGTGGGGTCTGAAATTGATTGATCCAAGACCGGAGAGGTCTCTCTTAGACCCCCGTTCGGCAAGCCGGTACACATGATCAGTCACGTGTGCCGGCATGCCGAACGTCCTTTATGCAGCCCTTAACTTCAATCCACCCTGGTCCTTAAGAGGTTAAGGATAAGAAGGGCTTTCTTTTGATGCCATATCTATATGTATATTCCATAATTTAGTAAGATAATTGTATGAGAAAGTGAAAAAATGTAAAAAAGCACAACATTTTTTTATAGGGTTTCCTGCAAAGATGCGTGCTTAATTAGTGCAGTTTTACCAGAAACTGGATAAAAATGGTGTTGAAATCTCGCCATATATTTGTTGAATATAAAGAGGGAAGTTAAAAACGTCGCTTGAATAAAAAGGCGAATATTAGAATGTTGCACGATTCAAAAGAGCAACATTTTGATTTTACATGCAAAAAATGTCACCAAATAAACATGTCTCCATTTGTGCCTTATCCCTTTGAGTGCCAGAGAGGTCCGAAACGCATTGCGCATTGCAAAGAAATGTGATGTGGACTGCTCTGGCACTCAAAGGTGATATGTAAAGTTGTTCCTCTTTGACTGACCATTTTTAAACCCCATCTTACCCCCGCTACTCCCCCTCTCCTTCCCCTTTCCGTAGGGCAGCATGAAGTGAAGTCCGTGGCTATAATACTTTTAAAAGTCTGCTTCTGAGGCCAAGTTAAATAAACATAATATGTCATCATAACAGTATTGGTCTAGGCTGGGAGAACTCGTCTGGCTCCTATCCCTCGTGTCATCTCTAACATTTTGCTTCTCCTCCCTCTCTTAACCATTTATTGGCCAGAGGAGGTGTAAAATGCACCCTTTGGTCCTTAAAGGATTATATGTGAAAAAAACAACTCCACTATAGGGAAAATAACCCAAACAGGCTTTTGACAACTTGAATATTACAAAAGTCTCTAGCATATTAAGAAGCAATGCAATGGATATTTCTCAGCATTCAAAGGGTTAGACTTTTTGTTTGAGTCAGCGGGAATGTTTATTTGTTCACTGTGGTGCAGATGGTTTACCCCATATTGTGTTTATGACTCTTGGTGTCCCTACACAGACCAAGTGCATTTCAACACACTATTATACAGAGCACTGTGTTCAATATACAACACAATATACTTGGTGAACCTAGCAACTCCTCTGGTGACTAGTAATGTTTGCTGGACTTTATGTAGTAAATGCCATCATGCCATACTCCTGATATGTAATGTGACATGCTGTTTTTGACATGTCATACTGGGGCGGGGAGGAAGGAGACTGATGGAGGAAGAAAGTTAAGGAGACTAACAGAGGAGGAAAGTAGACTAACAGGAGGGAAGGAGACTGACAGAGGAACGGAGGGAAGGAGAATGATAGAGGAAAGGAGGGAAGGAGACTGATAGAGGAGAGGAGGGAAGGAGACTGACAGGGGAGAAGAGGGAAGGAGACTGACAGAGGAGGGAAGAAGGCTGACAGAGGAGAGGAGGGAAGCAGGCTGACAGAGGAGTGGAGGGAAGGAGACTAACAGAGGAGGGAAGGAGACTTTGGAGGATTTGTACGTTCAGCCTTACTGAAGTTGGGAAGCCTGCATCTGAGAAACATATTGGGAGGGGATGTAGGAATAAAATTCCACTCTAAACCAGGAGCAGGAATTGAGTTTCTAGCACTAAGCCTACCTAATGTTCAGCTACCCAATGCCAAAATAACCCTTTTAACTCTGCTTGCACCAAAGGTGGTGCAAGATATGGATTATTCAAGGATTCATCTGTTCCTTGTTTTATATATTATGTATAAGAGTGGAGCAGTGCAGTTCTGGAGTAAACAAACTGCACAATAGGGGACACATAAAAATCCCCCATATTGCTATTGAATTAAAGGGATAGTAATACTTCGTTTTAACTTTATTTTATTTTGTAGGCATTAAAAAAACATGAAGAATGATATAAGTCTTATGTCTCAAACCTTTATGGTTTAAGAGATATTCACAAACAAAGTTTCCCCTCCCGCCCCTTTTTCCTAGTGTAAGCCATCTCTTCTCAGATGTGAATCTGGTTGTAAGAACAGACAGATAACAGCAGGGGACAATCTTCTTTGTATGAAAAGAATGAAAGCCCTTCCCCCCTTGACAAGGTTTTCAGCTTTTTCCCTTATCTTAATTGAAGATTGTCCCTCTCTGCAGTCTACCTGGGCACCTCCCTTCTGCTCTGCCTGAAGGGGGGGTGGATACTTTGCTTGTGAATATCTCTTAAACCATAAAGGTTTGAGAGATAAGACTTATATCGTTCTTCATGTTTTTTTAATGCCTACAAAATAAAATAAAGATAAAACGAAGTATTAGTATCCCTTTAAATTGGTCTTTTTAATTTTTTGGAAATGACCTGTGACTGAGGCAGACTGATACTAGAAGAGTTATAGTATTTTGTAAAGAGCAAGACATAACACGCACATCAGATATATTGTGTACTTCACTGTTAAATAATGTCCAGTAAATATACTAGTGGCAGGGTGTTACGGTTCAGTACACTCAGCAATGGAAGGTTTTGGTAAAACACAGTTTTATTTGCACACAATGAATAACAGTAACCCTCACGGGTCCAGCATACAGATAAACGGTAGACTGACACAGGACAGGTTACAATGATATGATTAACCCACACGGGTCCAGTATGTAGATACAATATACAGTACTGACACAGGTCAGGTAAATCGCATATGATACAGTGTAAATATGACAGAATGATACTTATTAGGCCAAGGACAGTAGCTGGCTCTAATAGTGGAAGGCCCAATGTAGCTCTCTACGCAGAGAGTAACAACTGTGACTGAAATATATGGAACAGGTAAAGCCAGAGAGAAGTGGCTAAGGCACCATAGGAGGAAGGCTGCCAAAGTGAATGCCCACCGGAGACTGCAAGGATATCGTGAGCCTTTGCTCAGTGCCATAAGGAATAAAGTACGCCAAACTGAGACTACAAATACTGATACGAATGCCCAGCACCGCCCCTCAAGGGGTTAACGAACGCTCCGGTCTGCAGATGGGAAATAGCCTGAGGTGCCCAACTGAACCCAACCTCAGGAACGGTAGTAACAGACCAAGTGAACGTGGTACAACCGGAGTCTACCGGGAAGTAGCACAGGCACTATGAGTGAGCGGATCACGGACTGGACTACTGTACAGAACTGAGGCAACCGGAGGTCTGGTAAGACCACAGAAGCGTGAGCAACAGCAGAAGTAGGGTGACTGGCAAGCAGGAACAGTGCAGGAACAGGAACTTCAGCCCAGCCAGGTCAGTACACAGAGCATGAAAGTCAGCCAAGCCGGGTCGGTACACGGAGCAGGAACGTCAGCCAAGCCAGGTCAGTACACGGAGCAGGAAAGATAAACAGGCAGAGTAGTCAGACAGTCCGGGTCATACACTGGTATCATATGAGAGTAACGGAACAAGCTCTCGGCAACGGATACACCACGAAAGGGCAGCGCATAAGTGACAGCCCAAGGTATTTAAAGGCTGTCACTTTGAGGAACAAAAACAGCGTAGCCAATAAAAAGATATCAGGAAGCAAACCTGTCAAAATGTCACCCGTATATCACGGGCACCGTGATACAGGGGTAGGGTGAAAGGAGAAGTAGTGGTGCAGGGACATGTTATTAAAGTGGTAGTCCAACAACTGACTGCAGCCATGGTTGCTACAGCATGTGCAATAAATGATGATGATCTTTCTCCTCCTGAGGTGGCAGTTTGTCAAAGTTCCATAAAAAGTTCTACCACCACCAGAAATATTAAAAAAAAAAATCTAAGAACACTGAAGACAACAAGTCACATTGTAGTGTTGATAACATGATAGAGGAAGGTGTAGCCTTTGGCTCAACAGGAATGATAAGACATATGAATATATGTGTCATCTGTAAGCAATGTTTGTTTTTTCCTCTTCCTTTCTTTTCAATAATGGTGTTCTTTTTTACATTCAGCAAATGTAATGCCATATATAATTTGAGGGCACTTGAAACATATTGATATGCACCGGTTTTAGTATATTTCTTTTGTTGATAGAAGGCTCATGAAAGAGGAGTGTTTTGTTGTTTTATACAGTACTGTGAAAAAGTTTTATGAAGGTGTGAAAAAATGCTGTAAAGTAAGAATGCTTTCAAAAATATACATGTCAATAGTTTATTTTTATAAATTAACAAATGCATATTGATTGACCAGAATAAAAATCTAAATCAAATTAATATTTGGTGTGACCACCCTTTGCCTTTAAAACTCAAAAATTCTTCTAGGTGCACTTGCACAAAGTCAGGGATTTTGTAGGCATATTGTCAGGTGTATGAATAAACAATTATGCCAAACATGTGCTAATGATCATCATTTTAATATGTAGGTTGAAAAACAATGATTAACTGAAACAGAAACAGATGTGTAGGAGGAATAAAACTGAGTGAGAAACAGTAAAACTCAGCCAACACGGTAAGGTTGCTGAAGCCAGTTTAATGTCAAAAGTCATACACCATGGCAAGACTGAGCACAGCAACAAGACACAAAGTAGTTATACTGCATCAGCATGGTCTTTCTTAGGCAGAAATTTCAAGACAGACAGGGGTTTCCAGATGTGCTGTCCAAGATCTTTTGAAGAAGCATAAAGAAACGGGAAGATGTCCATCAGTGTCATAAGCTCAGAATTGGCAGAAAACAGTGGGACCCTAGTATACCCACCTACTTTCTGGAGAAGTCTGATCAGAAGTGGTCTTGGGCAAAAAGCCATTCCTCTGATGTGGAAATAAGGCCAAGTGATTCAACTATGCATGAAAACACAGGAACTGGGCTGCAGAAAAATGGCAGCAGGTGATCTGGACTGATGAGTCAAACGTTGAAATATTTGGCTGTAGCATAAGCCAGTTTGTTCACCGAATGTCTGGAGAGTGGTATAAGAATGAGTGAAGCATGGTGGAGGTCCCTTGCAAGATTGTGGCTGCATGTCTGCAAATGGAGTTGGGGATTTAGTCAGAATTAATGATCTCCGCAATACTGAGAAGTACAGGCAGATAGTTATCCATCATGCAATACCATCAGGGAAATATATGATTTGCCCCAAATGTATTCTTCAGCAAATATACAGCCAAAGTCATTAAGAACTACCTTCACCTCAGTGGGTAGTTACTATGCCTTATGTAGTCATCCTGGGTGCACACTGACTCCTCCGGTCGGCACTAAACCAACCTTGCAGACAGCAACTTTAGTTCAGCCTCAGCTGCAGCAAGACTGTCTAGGGGTAGTTTATGCCAGCCAGCTTCATATCCCACTCTGTAATCTCCAGCATCTGGCCTATGGGGAACTTCCCTGTGGTGTACCTGTTGCTGCTGTATTGTTTCTCAGTATTAGCCCTGCTTATTCACAAAGTGAGGATTCAGGTGGTTTACATAGGGTGATTCCAGACTGATAGAGTAAAAGTGAAGCTTTATTGTCTGTGTAGCTTTAGAATACAAGCTTTTAAGACAACTGAGGACACTTCATCTGGCGTGTTTAGAATGAAGGCTGAATTCAAAATACATGACAGGTTATACCAGTGGTTCCCATCTAGGGTGATGTAGTGCCATGGACATAGGCTTAGGGTGCCCCACTTTTACTTTAAAAAATGTTAAAGCTGAGTTTCTTTTACAGAAATGATTATGCACAATTTGTTATTCTGACTGTGAGGCCTAAGAATAACTTATCCATTCATATATTGTTCTTTCCTTAAGATCTTGTGTAATGACCTAAAAAGTGCTAAGGGTTAGAGAAGGACGAACAGTCCTGGGGCTCGATACTATTCCCTCCAGAACAACAGCCGGTAAGGAAAAAAAAAAACACTGAGTGAGAAACCTACTAGTGTACCGCAGCTATTCTATAGCTGGACCAGGGTATTTAAAGCAGCTAGGCTCACTTCCTCCTTGCCCTTGTATTTGCTTCTGGCTGCAAGTGCATTCTATTGCGTTCCAGATTATCCGTGCATGACCTGACTTCCTCTGACATCCCTTCTGGCTCCAGACTCTTGGCTTGTTCCTGACATCGCTGATCTCCGTATTCCTGACCCCGGCATGTCTGAGTACATCCATTGGTTCCCGACCCCGGCTTGTCTTTTGGTTTACGCTCCTGGATCACAATTTTGCTTTGTTTGCTTTGGTTATTTTAATAAAGGTGTTTTGCATTTTACATTTTTGGACCCCAGCATCTGTGTCTTGCCTGATAGTCACACCAAATTTTAGAATATTTTGGGTCAACCTCCTTCCTCCCTTCTTCTCCCCCATTGTGTCCCCTACTACAGAGAACAAATGTCCTACCTAAATGTCTCCCTAAACTATTCTTCAATTCACCTTTAATTGCCTATCTTCTATAGCTTAAAAACATGCTACTCTCCTCTCTCACAAACACAGAATGGCATGCTGTGAGAGCCTGACACCCTTATATGTAGCTGTAGAAAAGCTGTAGAAAAGCCCCATAGCAATCACTAATGCATTCAACAGCTAATTCATTGGATGTGCCACTGCCCTGACTGCACAAAACAAAAGTATATCTGAAGTAGAAACATGCATGAAACAGTCTCTGTTACCTACAACCTGGTCCTACAATACTAGTCTATTCAATGCCAGTAAATTATAGGGAAATATACCGCCACATCCTCAACCCAGAAATGAAAACACAATCTGTACCAATTACCAACAATGTCATTAAAGCTCAATGCCAGTGTCAATACCCATCTTATTGCATCCCTAATTAAGGCCTCTTTGTCATCTGGGTATATGCCTAAAGCCTGGAATGTGGCTAGAGTTGTGCCTATCCACAAAATTGTGGATAAAAATGTAGTATCAGGCTTAGTTCACTGTGTAGAGAAAGAATAAGGGTCACATCATGGCTAGACAGAGGACAGAAGTCATGATCAAAAACGGTCTCTGAAGCAGCTAAGGGCAATTATGATGAGTGGCACAGTGATGTTATCACATTGTCACCATTCCCAGCTCAGCCAAGATCAGGGAAGAGCAGCCACCCCAAGATGCTATAACTTGCCAAATGGAAATCTGACATAGGGGAAGAATATCTGAACAAAGAAAATATCCCTATCACAAAAAAGATTGTCAGCTGGTAATTTCAATGAAAGGTGAGTGTAGATGTAGTCAAGGATATGAAGCAAGAAAACTCAACACTAAGATATTAGATGCGTGAGAGTTAGGCCCAAGTGGGATACAGTAACAGGATAACCAGCAATGATAACCCAGTAATGGCAATAACATTAATTTGGTATAGCTGATCTGTGAGCTGGGCAGCACTGCCAGAATCTCCAAACTCTGTATCCAGATCTTCACACTGTAGACCTCTTGAGACTTTGAAACTTCCTCTCCACAGGGAAGGCTACTTGATCACAGGAACACAGGGTGATCAATGACAAAAAGTGGGATTCAAGCCCCTAAGCCCAGCCAGCCAGCCCCGCCGCCATGGAGCATGGGTGATACACCCAGGATAAGTGTGGTCAGAACCACTGTGGTTAGTGTGTTGGCACCAATTAAAGGACTGATGGAGGACTTGCAGAGTGTGTGGGGGGAGTGACTGTGTGTTGCTGTTAGTTGGAGGGAAGTCCAGCTTGTGACCCACAGGAGCAAAAGCACAAACACATTTCAACTCCAAACCAGTCAGTTGGGCTTCCTCCAAAGTGCTAGATCCAAAAAGAGCAGGTATCCCCTATGATGGCATTGAGCAGATTAAAGTAGATTTCATTGTCTAGGGGCCTGGAGCTCTCCCTCATGTATCCTGTCAGTCTGGCGGCTAGACACGCCTCTCTTAAATAGGCTTTTAACCACTTGAATGTTAGATAGTTCTCCAAAATATTTATTTTGCAATTTATTGGAGGCCTCTTCTGTATTCAGGGGTTTAATAGCCCAATTTAAAGCAATGGTGATTTTGGGAATTTATATTTGTCTACTGTTATGCATTTGTTTTGCTCCAGAATTCCTCTGCTTAATCTAAGTACATCAGCCTCAAAGTGATACGAGTAAAATTAATTCAGAAAACTTAGTGTAACTGTAACATTTATTTATAATATTAATAGATTTGAGAAGCATAGGTTTTATCATTTTACAGATTATAATTTACCAATATTTCAGTCAGTCTACCATCTTAATAAGCTTTTGCATGAATATATTATTAGCTGCAATTGTATATTTAAAGGGATAGTAATACTTCGTTTTAACTTTATTTTATTTTGTAGGCATTAAAAAAACATGAAGAATGATATAAGTAGTGTTGAGCGAGCATGCTCGGCCGATGCTCGGATCGGCTCGAGCATCGCTCTGCTCGGCACATGGCGGTACTCGTACGAGTACCGCATGTGCTCGCCCGCCATGTTCGGGTCTCCTCCCCGCACGTTTTGCGGCTGCTGCGCAGCCAATAAACGTGCAGGGAGGCTCTGACATCGGTGTAATGCCAGCAGCCATGTTGGCTGCTGGCATTACACTGATTGGCTGGCCAGAACCCGTGGTCAGGTGCTGTATAGCACCTGACCAGCGAGTTCGGCTCAGTCTGAGCCAGGGAGAGCTGAGGATAGGAAGGGAAAGGCAGTGTAGGGAGGAAAAAAACAAAAATTGTGAAAAAAAAAGAACCAAAAGTCCTTTTTAGGACTACTGTGTGTGGGGGCAGCAGGTTATTTGGTGTGGGGGGAAAAAAACAAAAAAAAAAAAAAAAAAATATATATATTCTGTTTAGTGTGCAAAGTTGCAGATTAGAGCACATTCTGTTTAGTGTGCACAGTTGCAGATTAGAGCACATTCTGTTTAGTGTGCAAAGTTGCAGATTAGAGCACATTCTGTTTAGTGTGCAAAGTTGCAGATTAGAGCACATTCTGTTTAGTGTGCAAAGTTGCAGATTAGAGCACATTCTGTTAAGTCTTCAAACTAAAATATCAAAGTCACGTATTCCATTCAGTGTGCGTCGCCGCAGTTTAGCAGCACATTCTGAGTACTGTGCAGAGTTGCAGAATAGGAAGAAATACTGTTAAGTCTTCAAACTAAAATATCAAAGTCACATATTCCATTCAGTGTGCTTCGCCGCAGTTTAGCAGCACATTCTGTGTACTGTGCAGAGTTGCAGAATAGGAAGAAATACTGTTGTCTTCAAACTCAAATATCAAAGTCACATATTCCATTCAGTGTGCTTCGCCGCAGTGTAGCAGCACATTCTGTGTACTGTGCAGAGTTGCAGAATAGGAAGAAATACTGTTAAGTCTTCAAACTCAAATATCAAAGTCACATATTCCATTCAGTGTGCTTCGCCGCAGTTTAGCAGCACATTCTGTGTACTGTGCAGAGTTGCAGAATAGGAAGAAATACTGTTAAGTCTTCAAACTAAAATATCAAAGTCACATATTCCATTCAGTGTGCTTCGCCGCAGTGTAGCAGCACATTCTGTGTACTGTGCAGAGTTGCAGAATAGGAAGAAATACTGTTAAGTCTTCAAACTCAAATATCAAAGTCACATATTCCATTCAGTGTGCTTCGCCGCAGTTTAGCAGCACATTCTGTGTACTGTGCAGAGTTGCAGAATAGGAAGAAATACTGTTAAGTTTTCAAACTCAAATATTAAAGTCACATATTCCATTCAGTGTGTTTCAACGCCGTTTAACAGCCTATTCTGTGTACTCTACAGAGTTGCAGAATAGTAAGAAATACTGTTAATTTTTCAAACTCAAATATCAAAGTCACATATTCCATTCAGTGTCTTTCACCGCCGTTTAACAGCCTATTCTGTGTACTCTGTACAGTTGCAGAATTATAAGAAATACTGTTAAGTTTTCAAACTCAAATATTAAAGTCACATATTCCATTCAGTGTCTTTCACCGCCGTTTAACAGCCTATTCTGTGTACTCTGTACAGTTCCAGAATTATAAGAAATACTGTTAAGTTTTCAAACTCAAATATTAAAGTCACATATTCCATTCAGTGTGTTTCAACGCCGTTTAACAGCCTATTCTGTGTACTCTGCAGAGTTGCAGAATAGTAAGAAATACTGTTAATTTTTCAAACTCAAATATTAAAGTCACATATTCCATTCAGTGTCTTTCACCGCCGTTTAACAGCCTATTCTGTGTACTCTGTACAGTTCCAGAATTATAAGAAATACTGTTAAGTTTTCAAACTCAAATATTAAAGTCACATATTCCATTCAGTGTCTTTCACCGCCGTTTAACAGCCTATTCTGTGTACTCTGTACAGTTCCAGAATTATAAGAAATACTGTTAAGTTTTCAAACTCAAATATTAAAGTCACATATTCCATTCAGTGTGTTTCAACGCCGTTTAACAGCCTATTCTGTGTACTCTGCAGAGTTGCAGAATAGTAAGAAATACTGTTAATTTTTCAAACTCAAATATTAAAGTCACTTATTCCATTCAGTGTGTGTCACCGCCGTTTAGCAGCCTATTCTGTGTACTCTGCAGAGTTGCAGAATAGTAAGAAATACTGTTAAGTTTTCAAACTCAAATATTAAAGTCACTTATTCCATTCAGTGTGTGTCACCGCCGTTTAGCAGCCTATTCTGTGTACTCTGCACAGTTGCAGAATAGGAAGAAATACTGTTAAGTTTTCAAACTCAAATATTAAAGTCACATATTCCATTCAGTGTCTTTCACCGCCGTTTAACAGCCTATTCTGTGTACTCTGTACAGTTCCAGAATTATAAGAAATACTGTTAAGTTTTCAAACTCAAATATTAAAGTCACATATTCCATTCAGTGTGTTTCAACGCCGTTTAACAGCCTATTCTGTGTACTCTGCAGAGTTGCAGAATAGCAAGAAATACTGTTAATTTTTCAAACTCAAATATTAAAGTCACTTATTCCATTCAGTGTGTGTCACCGCCGTTTAGCAGCCTATTCTGTGTACTCTGCAGAGTTGCAGAATAGTAAGAAATACTGTTAAGTTTTCAAACTCAAATATTAAAGTCACTTATTCCATTCAGTGTGTGTCACCGCCGTTTAGCAGCCTATTCTGTGTACTCTGCACAGTTGCAGAATAGGAAGAAATACTGTTAAGTTTTCAAACTCAAATATTAAAGTCACATATTCCATTCAGTGTCTTTCACCGCCGTTTAACAGCCTATTCTGTGTACTCTGTACAGTTCCAGAATTATAAGAAATACTGTTAAGTTTTCAAACTCAAATATTAAAGTCACATATTCCATTCAGTGTGTTTCAACGCCGTTTAACAGCCTATTCTGTGTACTCTGCAGAGTTGCAGAATAGTAAGAAATACTGTTAATTTTTCAAACTCAAATATTAAAGTCACATATTCCATTCAGTGTCTTTCACCGCCGTTTAACAGCCTATTCTGTGTACTCTGTACAGTTCCAGAATTATAAGAAATACTGTTAAGTTTTCAAACTCAAATATTAAAGTCACATATTCCATTCAGTGTCTTTCACCGCCGTTTAACAGCCTATTCTGTGTACTCTGTACAGTTCCAGAATTATAAGAAATACTGTTAAGTTTTCAAACTCAAATATTAAAGTCACATATTCCATTCAGTGTGTTTCAACGCCGTTTAACAGCCTATTCTGTGTACTCTGCAGAGTTGCAGAATAGTAAGAAATACTGTTAATTTTTCAAACTCAAATATTAAAGTCACATATTCCATTCAGTGTCTTTCACCGCCGTTTAACAGCCTATTCTGTGTACTCTGTACAGTTCCAGAATTATAAGAAATACTGTTAAGTTTTCAAACTCAAATATTAAAGTCACATATTCCATTCAGTGTCTTTCACCGCCGTTTAACAGCCTATTCTGTGTACTCTGTACAGTTCCAGAATTATAAGAAATACTGTTAAGTTTTCAAACTCAAATATTAAAGTCACATATTCCATTCAGTGTGTTTCAACGCCGTTTAACAGCCTATTCTGTGTACTCTGCAGAGTTGCAGAATAGTAAGAAATACTGTTAATTTTTCAAACTCAAATATTAAAGTCACTTATTCCATTCAGTGTGTGTCACCGCCGTTTAGCAGCCTATTCTGTGTACTCTGCAGAGTTGCAGAATAGTAAGAAATACTGTTAAGTTTTCAAACTCAAATATTAAAGTCACTTATTCCATTCAGTGTGTGTCACCGCCGTTTAGCAGCCTATTCTGTGTACTCTGCACAGTTGCAGAATAGGAAGAAATACTGTTAAGTTTTCAAACTCAAATATTAAAGTCACATATTCCATTCAGTGTCTTTCACCGCCGTTTAACAGCCTATTCTGTGTACTCTGTACAGTTCCAGAATTATAAGAAATACTGTTAAGTTTTCAAACTCAAATATTAAAGTCACATATTCCATTCAGTGTGTTTCAACGCCGTTTAACAGCCTATTCTGTGTACTCTGCAGAGTTGCAGAATAGTAAGAAATACTGTTAATTTTTCAAACTCAAATATTAAAGTCACTTATTCCATTCAGTGTGTGTCACCGCCGTTTAGCAGCCTATTCTGTGTACTCTGCAGAGTTGCAGAATAGTAAGAAATACTGTTAAGTTTTCAAACTCAAATATTAAAGTCACTTATTCCATTCAGTGTGTGTCACCGCCGTTTAGCAGCCTATTCTGTGTACTCTGCACAGTTGCAGAATAGGAAGAAATACTGTTAAGTTTTCAAACTCAAATATTAAAGTCACATATTCCATTCAGTGTCTTTCACCGCCGTTTAACAGCCTATTCTGTGTACTCTGTACAGTTCCAGAATTATAAGAAATACTGTTAAGTTTTCAAACTCAAATATTAAAGTCACATATTCCATTCAGTGTGTTTCAACGCCGTTTAACAGCCTATTCTGTGTACTCTGCAGAGTTGCAGAATAGTAAGAAATACTGTTAATTTTTCAAACTCAAATATTAAAGTCACATATTCCATTCAGTGTCTTTCACCGCCGTTTAACAGCCTATTCTGTGTACTCTGTACAGTTCCAGAATTATAAGAAATACTGTTAAGTTTTCAAACTCAAATATTAAAGTCACATATTCCATTCAGTGTCTTTCACCGCCGTTTAACAGCCTATTCTGTGTACTCTGTACAGTTCCAGAATTATAAGAAATACTGTTAAGTTTTCAAACTCAAATATTAAAGTCACATATTCCATTCAGTGTGTTTCAACGCCGTTTAACAGCCTATTCTGTGTACTCTGCAGAGTTGCAGAATAGTAAGAAATACTGTTAAGTTTTCAAACTCATATATATTAAAGTCATATATATCGTGTAAGATGAAGAAGGCGGGTAAAAAGGGACGGGGAAGTGGACGTGATCCTGAAAGTTCAGGGCGCGGGTCAGGACGCGGAGAAACTGTGCCTGGTGCCAGAGCACAAGAAAGAAAGACATCCACCATAACTAGCTTCATGTCTGATTTCACAGGGCGTCGCAGGACATCACTCTCGAGGTCCGACCAGTGCGAACAGGTGGTCGGTTGGATGACAGCTGATACTGCTTCCAGTCGGTTAAGCACCACCCTGTCTTCCACCAAGTCCACTCTCAGTAGCCAAGAGTCTGGTCAACATAATCCTCACTCTGATCATCCTTCCTCCCACCATACACGGTCTGGTCAAAGAAGTGATCCCACACTGGGATATAGTGATGAGCTCGTCTCATCACCAATCCTTCATTTGACTCTCTCTCCAAGCACGCTTGCAGAGGAACATGACATCTTGTGCCCTGATTCACAACCTCTAGAGGCTACCCAATCACAAGAAGATGACAGATGTGAACGGCATTTAAGGTCAAAGGAAGTAGTGGATGATGATGATGATGATGAGACACAGTTGCCATTAAATCAACCACTATTTCCTTCTCAAGACCTTGTTGAGGAGAATGTTATACAGTTGTCAATGACCGAGTATGTGGTGGGATCAAGACTTGAGGAGGATGATCAGAGTGAGGAAGTGGAGGAGGACTTGGTGGACGATGAGGTGACTGACCCCACCTGGGAAGGTGTAGAGCCGAGCGATGACAGCAGTCCTGAGGGTGAGCCATCTGCAGCACCGCAACAGGCTGGAAGAGGCAGTGGTGTGGCTACAGAAAGAAGGCGGACCGCACCAAACCGGCCCGCAAATGTTCCACGGAGCACCCCCTTGCGTAAATCTACCTTGCCAAGGGGTAGGTGTTCCGCGGTATGGCGTTTTTTTAAGGAAAGTGCGGACGACAAAAGATTTGTAGTTTGCAACCTGTGCCACACCAGAATGAGCCGAGGCATGAACACTAGAAACCTCACCACCACCAGCATGATCCGACACATGGCATCCAAGCACCGTAGTAAGTGGGAGGAACGCCTGGATCGCCCATCTGTGTCTGCAGGCCACACCACTGCCTCCTCTTCCCCTGTTTTCGGTGCCGGCCAATCGCCTGTCGAAGGCGCAGGCCCGCATACCTCCCGCCCTGCACCTGTAGCATCTGAAGCACCATCAGCGACCACATCCACTTCCCTGTCCCAGCACAGCGTCCAAATGTCGTTACCCCAGGCATTTGAGCGCAAGAGAAAATACCCAGCCACCCACCCACAGGCCATAGCACTAACCTCACACCTTTCCAAATTACTGGCCATCGAAATGCTGCCATTTAGGCTTGTGGACACTGAGTCCTTCCGCAGCCTGATGGCAGCAGCTGTCCCTCGGTACGCGGTCCCCAGCCGCCACTACTTTTCCCGGTGTGCCATCCCCGCATTACACCACCATGTGTCCCGTAACATCACCCGTGCCCTGACCAACGCAGTTACTGGGAAGGTCCACTTAACGACTGACACATGGACAAGTGCTTGTGGCCAGGGACGCTACATTTCCCTGACGGCACACTGGGTGAATGTCGTGGAGGCTGGGAGCGACTCGGACCCTGGGATGGCACGGGTGCTACCCACGCCGAGGATTGCGGGCCCTACCTCCATCAGGGTTTCCACCAGCACCTACGTTATTGGCTCCTCCTCCTCCGTTTCCACCTCCGAATTCTCTACACACACCGCCACTCCCCCATCAGCCAGTAGCTGGAAGCAGTGTAGCACTGCAGTGGGGAAGCGTCAACAGGCCGTGCTGAAGCTGATCTGCCTTGGGGACAAACAGCACACGGCCTCAGAGCTGTTGCAGGGGATTAGTCACCAGACCGAGCAGTGGCTCTCGCCACTCAACCTGCAACCAGGCATGGTTGTGTGTGATAATGGGCGTAACTTGGTGTCGGCTTTGGAGCTCGGCAAGCTCACACACGTACCATGCCTAGCGCATGTATTTAATTTAGTGGTGCAGCGATTTCTAAAAACCTACCCCAATGTGCATGATCTCTTGACCAAGGTGCGCCGCGTGTGTGCACATTTCCGTAAGTCATCTACAGCTTCGGCCGGCCTGTTGAAGCTGCAGCAGCGCTTACAATTGCCAGCTCACCGGCTGCTGTGTGACGTGAGCACGCGCTGGAACTCCACCTTCCACATGTTGGCCCGGCTTTGTGAGCAGCAGAGGGCAGTAGTGGAGTACCAGCTGTTACACGGTCGTCGCCTCTCCGTTCAACTTCCTGTAATCAGAAGTGAGGAGTGGGAATGGATGTCAGACCTCTGCGAGGTTTTACGCAATTTTGAGGAATCGACACAGATGGTGAGCGGCGATAACGCTATTATCAGTGTAACCATCCCACTTCTGTGTCTACTGAAACGCTCGCTGCTCACAATTAAAACCGACGCTTTGCATGTGGAAGAGGTGGAAATGGGGGAGGAAGAGCTTACACAAGGTGATAGCCAGAGCACCCTCACTTCGTCTTCTCAGCGACAATTGGAGGAGGCGGAGGAGGAGGAGGAGGAGGAGGAGGAGGAGGAAGACACGGTTGCCTCCGCTACAGAGGGTAGCCATGGAACTTTAGTTCCATCTCTTCAGCGTGGGTGGGCAGAAGAGGAGGAAGAGGATGAGGATATTGAGAGTCAGCCTCCTGGTGAGGACAGCGAAATCTTGACTGTTGGTACTCTGGCACACATGGCTGACTTTATGTTAGGCTGCCTTTCCCGTGACCCACGCGTTGTACGCATTTTAGACAACACGGATTACTGGGTGTTCACCCTTCTGGACCCCCGCTACAAAGAGAATTTCTCATCTCTCATTCCTCCGGTGGAGAGGACAAGCAAAATGGTGCAATACCAGAAGGTTCTTGTTGAAAAATTGCTCCAAAATTTTCCATCTGACAACGCTGGCGGCAGAGTACGTGCTACCTTGGCCAACCGAGAAGGGGAGAAAAGGGGAGCACACAGCAGTTCCGAGAAAGGCAGGGCAACACTCTCCAAGGCGTGGGACACCTTCATGACACCCCGCCAGCACCCTCACCCTGATGCGCAGCCTAGTGTCACAAGGAGGGAAAAGTTTTGGAAGATGGTGAAGGAGTACGTAGCAGACCGTGTCAGCGTCCTCAATGATCCCTCTGTGCCTTACAACTACTGGGTGTCCAAGCTGGACACGTGGTATGAACTGGCACTCTACGCCTTGGAGGTGCTGGCCTGCCCTGCCGCCAGCGTTCTGTCTGAGCGGGTATTTAGTGCTGCTGGTGGCATCATAACAGATAAGCGTATCCGCCTTTCCACCGACAATGCTGATAGGTTGACACTTATAAAAATGAACAAGGCCTGGATTTCCCCTGACTTCTCCACTCCACTGGAGGAAAGCCCCGGGGGAACATAAACTCACTTTATATATGTTATTTACAATGATGGGAATACTCTGTATTCCCATTCACCCCTTCCACCCAAAAAACGGGTATATGGTTGACTCTTAATCTTCTCATCCTCCTCCTCCTCTTCCATATGCCCTGTGCTATAATTTTTATATAGGGCCAGCTCACCAGCGGGCCCTGTGATATAATTTTTATATAGGGCCAGCTCACCAGCGGGCCCTGTTTGACAATTTTTATATAGGTCAGCTCACCAGCGGGCCTTCTCATATAATGTTTTATTGGGTCAGCTCTCTAGCGGGCCCTCTCATATAATGTTTTATAGCGTCAGCTCACTAGCGGGCCTTCGCATATAATGTTTAGGATGGTCAGCTCTGCAGCAGACCCTCACCCATAATGTTTTAGATGGTCAGCTCAGCGCACGTTTCCCTCTTAATCATGGCCTCAGTTCTGAAAATCAAGGAAATTTTTGGGAGAATTTGCCTCTGCGCACGTTTCCCTCTTAATCATGGCCTCAGTTCTGAAAATCAAGGAAATTTTTGGGATAATTTGCCTCTGCGCACGTTTCCCTCTTAATCATGGCCTCACTTCAGAAAATCGATGAAATTTTTGGGAGAATTTGCAGATGATATACAAGTAAATATACAGCAAATACTGTTTGGTAACAATTTTTCGCCTAAAGTCGTTTTTATTTTCCTTTTTGTGTGTTTTACGGTCAGTCTGTAAAAATGGCGTACTACGGGCGAAAGATCGTTCCCAGCAGCGATGTTGGAGTCCAAGGTGCATCCAGACATCCTCCCTATGCTGTCCCTGAACCATTTCTGTAGTGTTTCCATCTTTTTCTGCCCTTTTCCTATGGACCAGGCACCCTCCCCTCATCAGAGCAGGGGGTGCCTGGTGTAATGCTCGAGTCCTCCCATTGACTTCAATGGGGCTCGGGTGTTCGGCCGAGCACTCGAGCCTCAGGGGGTGCTCGGTCAGAGCACCCGAACATCCGAGCATTGGGGTGCTCGCTCATCACTAGATATAAGTCTTATCTCTCAAACCTTTATGGTTTATGAGATATTCACAAGCAAAGTTCCCCTCCCCGCCCCTTTTACCTAGTGTAAACCATCTCTTCTCAGATGTGAGTCTGGTTGTATGACAGTACAGATAACAGAAGGGGACAATTTTCTTTGTATGAAAACAATGAAAGCCCTTTCCCCCTTGACAAGTTTTTCAGCTTTTTCCCTTATCTTAATTGAAGATTGTCCCTCTCTGCAGTCTACCTGGGGATCTCCCTCCTGATCTGGTTGAACAGGGGGGGGATACTTTGTTTGTGAATATCTCTTAAACCATAAAGGTTTCAGAGATAAGACTTATATCATTCTTCATGTTTTTTAATGCCTACAAAATAAAATAAAGTTAAAATGAAGTATTACTATCCCTTTAAGGCATGATTTAGCTGGAATTTATCTTCACATAGCTGTCACCTTAATGTTCTACTGGGAAGTTCCTTCTCAACATACATAGACCCTTTTTGGTTCATATGACATGAAACAAACAGAGCAATTATAAAGAAAAGTAGTGGGAAAGTTGAAGAGAATGATAATCACATATATGGAATGAATGCTCCAGTTCATTTAAAGGTTAATTTTAATCCCTTAAGGGCAGCTTTTGAACCATGTGGCTATCTCATTTTTCTCTGGCTTTGTAATACGTTTATGCCTAGTTAAGAACTGCTACTAATTATCTATTTCAACTTCACTATTTTATAATGCAAAACAACCTAATAATTATGGATTCAGTTTTTATCATTGTATTTATAGGGGATTCAAGTTTTATTCACAATGTTCTTGTAACTAATGACCTAAAAAAAACCTTTTTATTGAGAATTATTTTTTTCTATTTTCCCATATTTTCAGTAAGCTTATTTGTTTTATTATTTTGATTATATAAAGATTACCATGAAACACACTGAGCCATTTGCACAAAAGAAAAGAGGAGACATTCTGAACCAAACCAACTGCTTAAAGGAGACATATAAGGATGCCTCAAATTCCCATTGATTTAAAAGGGGGTTTTAACCCCTTGAATAGTAGAGAACTCCAACTCATTGCAGAGCAATGCACTTAAGAACTATTTAGCTTTCAAAGGGTTATTAGCTCTGTTTAAATAAATGGGGAGTTTTATTTGTCCTCTCTGACTCCTCTTTTCTTTTGTATATAAGGCCCGTTGTCTTTATTGTTTAGTCACATTCACAGGGTAACAAAAACACCATAATGATAATAAACATTGATGGAAGAGTTTAAGTGTTAAATCATAATCTTAACCCCTTAAGGGCCATGAATATCTGAGGTGGTTTGTACTTAAGGATCGGAGCATTTAATCTTTTTTGACTATGTCTTTGTTCAGCAGTATTTTCCCTTTAAAGGGTAGATTGAAAGGCAGCCATTAGCAAAAAAAAAAAAAGCACTAACAGGTGCGTTAACATGTTGTAAGCCATTTAAAGGTCTGTCTTAAGAACAGCTAACGGCAGTTCACAAATCCTTATGGCCGATAGACTGACGTGCATTGAGACGCATAGAACAAGGTTCCCCAGAGCGGTACTGCTAACGGCTGAAAAGAGATATAGTTAATGACTAAAACTTAAGACCCAGTTTTGTTAGCCGTTAGACACATAAAGGTCAAAAAGAAACCATCATTAAAGACAATCCGCATACCCAACGAGCATGTAAATGGCAAAATTAACCCGTATAATGCCAAAATAACACAAAAAACATGCCCATGCACCACAAATCACTGTCACACACAACAACAAGCAACACCACAGAGATATGGACCTCTAAAAAAACACCAACACAACATGGCATGGAACAATGGGGGTTATCACATAACATAGACACCTGCAAATATGAAACAAGCTCACCTGTGCAACATCACCACACGATCCAGAATCAACCTGCACCCCACAACTTCATACCCGCAACTGACAAAGACACAGCAATCAGAACACACCACATTTTAAAACACAGACACACCTGCAAACACTTACCTGGACAACAAAAACCTTCCCATTGGTCATCACTCACCTCATCACCACACCTACACAACACCCTACCACGTACTTAAAGAGAGAGATAGAGAGAAATAGAGAGAGAACAATAAGTATGTTGGGATACCTATTGATGAGAAGACTGCGGAGAAAGCGCGCAAGGGGTCGAGATCTAAGGAACACCAGCAAGCCCCAGGCACACCTGATCAACAGCCTTCACCTGTTGTGAGTGAGGAGGCTCTGGCTCAACAGCCACACAGGAGCCCATCCCCACCTGGAGGACAGCACCTGCCTGCAGATGCACAGCTGCAGCAACAGGATGCTCCCCAGCTGCCAATGGGACCCCTGCAGCAGTGGAGGATGTATAGACTACCACCAAGGTTCAGGGTATACTGCCTAAGGGTCACCATCTTCGGAATGACCGATAATGTGGTGATTGATCGCTACAGGTTGATGCTACACAGCATCATTGCTTTGTATGAGGTCATCAAGGATCAGGTGGATCCCATCTACATCCACAACCATGCATTATCTGGCCTGCAAAAACTCCTGTGTGCCATACACTTCATGGCAAGTGGTGCCTTCCAGTCCACTGAGGGTTATGCATTTGGCATATAACAGGCCACATTCTCCAGAGTGCTGACCCAGGTCTTGCCAACCCTCAAAACAGGGCCAGTACATACATACATTTCCCCACCACCGACATGGTGTGGATACATCTCAAGCAGGGCTTTTATGCAAGGGGAGACATGCCCAGGGTCATGGGTGCTATAGATTGCACCCATGTCCATATCAAAGCCCCAGCACATGACGCACATCTATTCATCAACAGGAAGAACTTCCACTCCATGAATGTGCAGATGGTGTGTGACAGTAACATGAGGATTATGAATGTCTGTGCAAAATATCCTGGCATCTCTCATGATTTGTACAATCTCCAAAACTCCTCAGTACACAGAGACTTTGAGAATGGAACTTATACAGGGGAATGGCTTCTGGGTGAGTTCACAATACTAAATCACACCGCATCCACAGGTGTACACACAACACTGCTCACCATGCTCCTGACTCACAGCTAGTATGTCCACCACACAAAACATCATTCACACAACATGTGCTTCCTGTCTCACCATGTCACTCACTTTCCACAGGTGATGCTGGCTATGGATGCAAATCCTGGCTACTGACCCCGGTCACCAATCCCCAATCAGATGCCCAGGAAAGATAAAACCAGGCTCATGGCAGAAAGAGGAATGCCATTGAGCTGACATTTTGCCTCTTTAAGTCTTGATTCCGATGTCTGGACCACTTGGGGGGAGCACTGCAGTATGCCCCAGGAAAAATATGTGACATCATAATGGCGTGTGCAATACTGCACAACATCGCAGTGGACACTAGGCTGGTGGATGATATCCAGGCCCCCCCATACCTGAAGTGCCCATGGACATCGGCCATGTTAAGCAGTATGGCCCCAAACATCATCCATACCATGGACATGGCATATTGTGTGTGGGGATTCCATAACCATCTTCCATTCCCTTCTCCATAGATACCTCAAGGATATCACGCACATCCCCATGAGAACCAAGGTACAACACATAACCTATGTTCAGCATCTTCCAGGGCTTGATTGACAGCAACTAATGTGACTTGCCGTGATCATAGACAGAGCAACCATGTAGCAAAAGAGTGTTATCCAGTGCAATGCATCAGGGGTTAAAGGGCCATTGGAGTCAACATGGGACCTGTACTTTGGTAGAGCTGAGAAGAGCAGCAGAGGGATGGATCTACAGTGATACTGGTACACAACATAGAGGTCATGAAATGTGGATCAGATCTCAAGGGACCCCATGCTGACCTGTGTGTGTGCAGTGATGTGTGTGCCCCTGACATAAATACACACATCAACTAATATGTCCTAATAGCTCCATGAAACAAATACATTTGGCCTGCCACTGTCACTCTCACAGTGGCAGTCCAAATGTTTGTTTCATGTAGCTATTAGGACATATTTGTTGATGTGTGTATACATGTCATGGGCACATATACCTAGGGCTGGTTGACATCCCCTTAGCTCTCTCCATAATGGGTTACAGACGAGTACACAACACGCTACAAAGCAATGGTTTGTGTACTGCCCTGTAACGGAAAATATTAAGGGGATAATGTAGAAGCTGTTGCATGACGATCAGACCGAGGGTGCTGCTCCAAATCCTGTCCTCTTGTCCCACAGTCATCCATAGCATGATCCATCCTTGAACAGAGAGTTTCCATGTGACTGGACTGAAGCCGTGACAACACTTCCAGAAAGCTCACTTCTTGATATTTCAAGTGATTGTGTTGGTGATGCAATATTTGACCTGATGTTCATAGCAACCTCTACTAGAACATTCACATATCCACACAAGAAGACAAGAATTCAACATCCAGATATCAAACCTATACAGTAAGAATGCTCATCTACAGAGCTAACAAACCTTGTGGACAACACACGAGCAGTTCAGTAGTGTTTCTAAGGTATTCATATTCAGTTTAAATGTACATTTCATGTGCTCATACAAGTGTTCAATGCATATATTGGCAATAAACCCAGAAAACACATGTATGTTTTACAGTAGTTTGAGACACAATAAAGGAAAACCATCACTATTCTATATGTGTCTCTATGAATAAATGTTGGATTAGACATGTCTCAATGTCTCAATGTGGAAGTACACTCAAGGCTAGAGTATCCCTCATACATGGGAAGGCATGACCCACATCACAGGAGTCCACTACTTGTTTGGCCGTGAGTGGACTCTGTGATGTATTCATGCAAACAGATGATGGCAGTGATACACTAATGTGTGTTGTGAGTGATGAAGAGGTGACACAGGGGACATACTTCCACAGTGATTTAATGTCCACGGTTTCTGTGTTTCTGTATAATCAATGTCCTGAGATTGCTTTAATTTGACAATCTCAGTACATGGGATACATCAACAAACAACCAGACCAAGTGGACAAGTGTTATCACTGGTGAAATGTGTTACAACCTTAGTAAAACAACAACACAACTTAATACATAACTCAATGTTCAGCTTAAAGTTTCAATGTGTGTGCTACACATTGAAATCTTAGACAGATCATTGGGTTATCCAGTAAGTTAGGCTGTGATTCAAACTCTTATTGTGAAACTGACTTACTGGAGAACTCAATGCTTACCCTAGGATTACAATGTGTATCACACACATTGATATCCTAGGGTGAACATTGGGTTCCCCAGTAAGTTAGCTACACAATAAGACTTTGAATCAAAGACTATTTTGCTGCACGTTCCATCTGTCCTGCTTGTTATTTCTCTGCTAAGTCACAAAGCTGTTTGTTTGGTTATCCCCTTACACACAACAACTGATGCAGACGAATGCTCAGTGTTGCACCAGTTGTTGTGCTAAGGGGTATGTTTTGTTCAAATTCAACCCACATCATGGCCATATAACAATGTCATGTTATATGGCTCCAGGGATGGATTACCAGTTGAATTTGGACAATGGTGTGTGTGTGTGAACCCATGTTGTAACATCCCACAAACATTTTACCTAGTCAGAAGTTGTGTTCACTGCATTGCTTGGCAATGCATTGGAGACAACTCTGCCACCCAATCTATAACTGAATACAAAGCAGATCAGACAGGATTGAAAAGCTCAATGTTCTTTTATTAAGGGGAAGAGAACAAGTTGGGCATTTTATTTCTTCTTTTTTATTGGGGGGGGGGACTTTCGATTGGGTGCCAGAGGCTGATTGCCTGGTCACCCTTTGCCCCCTAGATGTGGCTTCAGGGGTCACGCTGGAGGGAGTGGTGGCTGCAGCGGGCCCCTCTGTGGAAAACAGCTCCCTCTCTACATGCAGGTTCTCCCTGTGGTTATGTTCTCTCAACTCCACCAGCACCTGTTCAAACATGTCCATCATCCCCATGTGGTGCTGATGGAGTTGTGTGTTGAGCCTTATCACCTCTGACTCCAGGGCATGGATCCTTGCCTCTATCCTGGAGGTGTTCCTCCGGGATTCCCTCTGGCTGCTTGATATATTCACGTCTGTACTGTGGCTTGACCAGATTAGTTGCCTCTGTAGGGCCATGCACTCCACCTCCATCCCCGTGGGGTGTGCAGTGCTGGAAGTGAATGTGCCTGGTGACTGAGCTGCTGCTGTGTCCTCAGCTGCTGTGTCCTCAGCTGCTGTGTCCTGATCTGCTCCTGTGTCCTGAGCTGCTGTGTCCTGAGCTGCTGCTGTGTCATCTGCTACTGTGTGTGCTGTGTCCACTGCTGCTGCTGAGTGTGCCCTGGCTGCTGCTGCTGTGACAGCTGTTGGAGTGGCTGGTGCAGATGATGGGCATATGCCCACCGTATCAAGTGATTCACTGCTGCCCAATGATGTCTGTCCTGGTAGTGCAATGAATATTTCCTCGGTAGAGGGCGCTGGGGCTCCCCAATCAGGCCCAGGGGTTGGTACCAGGGTTGGTATCTTAGCCACTGGTATGTGCTTGGCCCCCATCTGTGATCATACCTGGGGCCATGCTGGGGAGCCATCCAGGAGGGTAGATCCATCTGAGTGGAATAAGGCACATATTGGGTGGTGCACACAGTCTCTGGCAGCCATTGCCTCCCTGGTGATGGTGCTGCAGGAGGTTAGTAGCTCCTAGAGGTGGTGGGATGCATCCACCTCTTCTCCTGTTGAATACAGCCACTGGAGTGGGGTAGAGCAGCCAGTTGGGGATCAGCCAGTTGGGTAACAATTGGTAGAGGTGCAGCCAGTTGGGTAACAGCCGGTGGAGGTGCAGCCAGTTGGGTAGCAGAAAGCTGTGGAGGAGATGTGGGTGGTGAGTACGGTGGCCAGTGGCTGGTCCCCACCTCTGTATACTCCTCACTGGTTGGTGAGGTAGCCTCCTCCACGGGCTCTTGCTGTTGTGGAGGCCCGTAAGCTGTGTGGAGAAATTAGATTGTGTGATTAGTAAACGTAGCCATGATAGGATTAAAGTGATATTAATAATTCAAATGTGAAAAGAAAAATATATGTTGTAGGGTTTATCCCCCTGAGTAAAACAAGGGTACTCCCACTGCTGAAGGGTGTTTCATTCAAAATGTATCACAGCTCAAAGTTGAATTCCTTTGGTGATATATCCCAGTGGCTTGAAATTGTACATTGACGCTGTTGCTACATCATCCTATGGAGACTCATGGTCCTGGGACCAGAGCTGTCCATTGGATGGTGCAGCAACATCACCACTGTACAATTTCAGACTACTGGGATATTGCTCCTGAAATATTCAAGTTTGAGCTATGAGACTTTTTGAATACAACACCTTTCAGCAGTGGGGATACCATTTTTTTTGCTCGGGGGATAAACCCTACAACATATATTATTACTTTAACATTTTGAGTATTACTATCCTTTAATGGGATGGCAATGGTTAATTTCACCTTGATGTAATATTGTAGGCATTGTAAAAAGATGTGTATCAATGTTAGTCCTATCCCTCTTACCCTCTTGGTTAGATAGATATTGCTCTATGTGACAGTTGGAGATATCAGTCATTTGACCACACGGAGGCTCTTCAGCAGAGCCAAATTTGACCCATTTGGAGATGAATACTTAATTGGAATGGTCCACAGAGTGTGCTTGCAAACCAGGCACACTCTGTCTAACCATGAGGGTAGGAGGGATAGGACTAACATTAATACACATCTTTTTACAATGCCTACAATATTACATCAAGGTGAAATTAACCATTGCCATCCTGTGCAAGGGACACAGAAAGGAATATGGTCTGATATGTATGTGGATATGTACCTTTCAGATGGGTGCAAACATATCCTTACTAGATATGAACCCAGAGATCCATTCAGTACATGTGATTGTCTTACTGCCTATATATGTGCAACTATCACAAACTAACTTTTATTGATATCATATCATGAATACAAACATACCTCGTATATCCCAGCTAAGTAAGGTGGAATATACTAGGTATGGGCAGTAAGGCAATCACACGTACTGAACTGATCTCTGGGTTCTCGTTGGGACATATTTGTACCCATTTGAAAGGTACATATCTACATACATATCTGACCCTTATTCTTTGTATACATCTCTTTTTTGAACAGGTCTGCAGTGGGATTCAAGTGGGATTCATCCCTATGTCACTCTCTGGTTGTCATGATGGTATCCTATGCATAGCATTATGATGCATGGGATACCACCCTGGCAATCATAGATCGATGTACTTGAGAGGATCCTGTCCATGAGGTCTGTTCCAGTTGAATCCTGAAGGGCAACAATCAAGCCAGTATTGAAGGATATCTTTGATTGAGGCCTGTTTTTTTTATTCAGGATGAGCCCATCCATCCTTCTGAGTGAGGCAGCCGTACTCAATCATAGATATCCATAATTCATGGCCTGTTGTTGACCAAACTACAATGGTTCATATTTGTTTCACATATGTATCCTGCAAATAGTGGCTGGTGTACCATCCATCCATGGCATCAGCACTCCTGAGGATTCATGTATGAATCAAATGTGAGATACATATTTTCAAGTTAGAGTAACTGATTGCACAACACCAAGGCCTATTTTTTCACCTTTATTTCTGTGGAATTGTTTTAGGCCTGTGTGTTGCACATACAACCAGTTATTCTCAGTGGCACTGTGATTTGTGACCTGCTCCATCCTTTTTGTGATTCAGTAAGCGGTGAAATGGACCTGGTGAACTGAACATGATGCTGACTTCTCCAGTGATCTCATTTCCCCATTTGCAATGTTTTCTATGGAGTCTATACAATGTGACCTTTGCAACATGGTTCATGTTATTGAATATTCTACATAGACTAACACTGGGATTGGTGAAATGAGGGTATGTAAGTGTAAATTTCTCTCCATCATCTATTTTTCACCACTTAGTGAATGTCCCCTGTGTGGCATGTAATCGTTGGCCTATCGACTTGTGTTTGTTGTCTGGTTAACCCTTTGAGTACTGGAGGGGTTGCCAAAGTATTGTTGGTCAATGCATTGATAATCCCTCTAGCATTCATGGGGTTATGTGCTGGTTTCCCTGTGGGGACATGGGTGACATTGTGTTGGAGCAGTTCTGATGTTTAACATGCAACACTTTTCTGAGCATGGTTTGTGTGTATTGTGTGTGATCGTTACAGCAACATGAGGGTTAACCAGGGAGTTGGACAGGTTGGGCCTTGTTGAACCTTGGCATTTGTCTTTGTCTTGTGTCCTGTTTTAACCCTCAGGGTGCTGTGTTGGTGCAGTTGTGTGGATGAATGATGGGCATATGTTGGGATGTGACTGTGTCTGTGTGTGATGGTTGTGTGGTTTGACGTGGTTTGTGGTTATGGGATGATGCACTTACCGGTAGTGTGGAGGCTCCTCTCATCGCCAGTGTCCGATCCTCCAGGGACCCCCTCAATCAGTGTGGACGACAAGGTCTGCCGCGGCCTCTCCTCCCATCTGCTGAAGGTGATAGGGACAGGAGGACCACCTCCGGCATCCCTCATCTTCTTCTTAACCTGCCTTTTGCAGTCACCCCATCTCTTTTTGACTGAGTCCATGTCCCGTCTGCAGGTGGCCACTGCATTAGCCCAGCTGCAGATTTGGTTCCTTCTTCCTTGCAGTCAGGACAGGGACCCTCTTCCTTGGGAACAGGATGGTCTCCCTCTCTAGCACAGCCTCCACGAGGGCCCTGTTCTCCTCCTCAGTATAATGGGGATCCCTGACCCTCTCCTCCTCACCTCCAGCCTGCAAAGAGTCGGAACCAGTCTGCCCTGCCTGCGCTGCCCCTGCCTGTGTATGGTGGTCCCCACCATGTACCCCTCATCCCACTGCAGGTTCTGTCCCTGTCCTTTGTGTGCCTGCTCTTTTGGGCCAACTCCCCCTATGCCCTGCTGATCTCCATCTCCCACCCCTACTCTCAACAGGGATGTCTTGCTCTCCTTCCTCCTCCTCTACTACTCTCCCCATCCCTCTCTCCTGTCCTCCTCTCCTAGCCATCAATCTCCCACTCACACCCAGGCACTCACACAGGCCCTCACAGACACACTTGATCTCACTCACTCTCTGTCACTCACAGATTCACACTGAGAAAATAAAGCTTAAAAAATGTGTTAGGTGTAGTGATGAGCGAGCACCCCAATGCTCGGGTGTTCGGGTGCTCTGACCGAGCACCCCCTGAGGCTCGAGTGCTCGGCCGAACACCCGAGCCCCATTGAAGTCAATGGGAGGACTCGAGCATTACACCAGGCACCCCCTGCTCTGATGAGGGGAGGGTGCCTGGTCCATAGGAAAAGGGCAGAAAATTATGGAAACACCACAGAAATGGTTCAGGGACAGCATAGGGAGGATGTCTGGATGCATCTTGGACTCCAACATCGCTGCTGGGAACGATCTTTCGCCCGTAGTACGCCATTTTTACAGACTGACCATAAAACACACAAAAAGGAAAATAAAAATGACTTTAGGCGAAAAATTGTTACCAAACAATATTTGCTGTATATTTACTTGTATATCATCTGCAAATTATCCCAAAAATTTCCTTGATTTTCGGAAGTGAGGCCATGATTAAGAGGGAAACGTGCGCAGAGGCAAATTCTCCCAAAAATTTCCTTGATTTTCAGAACTGAGGCCATGATTAAGAGGGAAACGTGCACAGAGGCAAATTCTCCCAAAAATTTCCTTGATTTTATTGAACTGAGGCCATGATTAAGAGGGAAACGTGCGCTGAGCCGACCATCTAAAACATTATGGGTGAGGGTCTGCTGCAGAGCTGACCATCCTAAACATTATATGCGAAGGCCCGCTAGTGAGCTGACGCTATAAAACATTATATGAGAGGGCCCGCTAGAGAGCTGACCCAATAAAACATTATATGAGAAGGCCCGCTGGTGAGCTGACCTATATAAAAATTGGCAAACAGGGCCCGCTGGTGAGCTGGCCCTATATAAAAATTATATCACAGGGCATATGGAAGAGGAGGAGGAGGATGAGAAGATTAAGAGTCAACCATATACCCGTTTTTTGGGTGGAAGGGGTGAATGGGAATACAGAGTATTCCCATCATTGTAAATAACATATATAAAGTGAGTTTATGTTCCCCCGGGGCTTTCCTCCAGTGGAGTGGAGAAGTCAGGGGAAATCCAGGCCTTGTTCATTTTTATAAGTGTCAACCTATCAGCATTGTCGGTGGAAAGGCGGATACGCTTATCTGTTATGATGCCACCAGCAGCACTAAATACCCGCTCAGACAGAACGCTGGCGGCAGGGCAGGCCAGCACCTCCAAGGCGTAGAGTGCCAGTTCATACCACGTGTCCAGCTTGGACACCCAGTAGTTGTAAGGCACAGAGGGATCATTGAGGACGCTGACACGGTCTGCTACGTACTCCTTCACCATCTTCCAAAACTTTTCCCTCCTTGTGACACTAGGCTGCGCATCAGGGTGAGGGTGCTGGCGGGGTGTCATGAAGGTGTCCCACGCCTTGGAGAGTGTTGCCCTGCCTTTCTCGGAACTGCTGTGTGCTCCCCTTTTCTCCCCTTCTCGTTTGGCCAAGGTAGCACGTACTCTGCCGCCAGCGTTGTCAGATGGAAAATTTTGGAGCAATTTTTCGACAAGAACCTTCTGGTATTGCAACATTTTGCTTGTCCTCTCCACCGGAGGAATGAGAGATGAGAAATTCTCTTTGTAGCGGGGGTCCAGAAGGGTGAACACCCAGTAATCCGTGTTGTCTAAAATGCGTACAACGCGTGGGTCACGGGAAAGGCAGCCTAACATAAAGTCAGCCATGTGTGCCAGAGTACCAACAGTCAAGATTTCGCTGTCCTCACCAGGAGGATGACTCTCAATATCCTCATCCTCTTCCTCCTCTTCTGCCCACCCACGCTGAAGAGATGGAACAAAAGTTCCATGGCTACCCTCTGTAGCGGAGGCAACCGTGTCTTCCTCCTCCTCCTCCTCCTCCGCCTCCTCCAATTGTCGCTGAGAAGACGAAGTGAGGGTGCTCTGGCTATCACCTTGTGTAAGCTCTTCCTCCCCCATTTCCACCTCTTCCACATGCAAAGCGTCGGTTTTAATTGTGAGCAGCGAGCGTTTCAGTAGACACAGAAGTGGGATGGTTACACTGATAATAGCGTTATCGCCGCTCACCATCTGTGTCGATTCCTCAAAATTGCGTAAAACCTCGCACAGGTCTGACATCCATTCCCACTCCTCACTTCTGATTACAGGAAGTTGAACGGAGAGGCGACGACCGTGTAACAGCTGGTACTCCACTACTGCCCTCTGCTGCTCACAAAGCCGGGCCAACATGTGGAAGGTGGAGTTCCAGCGCGTGCTCACGTCACACAGCAGCCGGTGAGCTGGCAATTGTAAGCGCTGCTGCAGCTTCAACAGGCCGGCTGAAGCTGTTGATGACTTACGGAAATGTGCACACACGCGGCGCACCTTGGTCAAGAGATCATGCACATTGGGGTAGGTTTTTAGAAATCGCTGCACCACTAAATTAAATACATGCGCTAGGCATGGTACGTGTGTGAGCTTGCCGAGCTCCAAAGCCGCCACCAAGTTACGCCCATTATCACACACAACCATGCCTGCTTGCAGGTTGAGTGGCGAGAGCCACTGCTCGGTCTGGTGACTAATCCCCTGCAACAGCTCTGAGGCCGTGTGCTGTTTGTCCCCAAGGCAGATCAGCTTCAGCACGGCCTGTTGACGCTTCCCCACTGCAGTGCTACACTGCTTCCAGCTACTGGCTGATGGGGGAGTGGCGCTGCGTGTAGAGAATTCGGAGGTGGAAACGGAGGAGGAGGAGCCAATAACGTAGGTGCTGGTGGAAACCCTGATGGAGGTAGGGCCCGCAATCCTCGGCGTGGGTAGCACCCGTGCCATCCCAGGGTCCGAGTCGCTCCCAGCCTCCACGACATTCACCCAGTGTGCCGTCAGGGAAATGTAGCGTCCCTGGCCACAAGCACTTGTCCATGTGTCAGTCGTTAAGTGGACCTTCCCAGTAACTGCGTTGGTCAGGGCACGGGTGATGTTACGGGACACATGGTGGTGTAATGCGGGGATGGCACACCGGGAAAAGTAGTGGCGGCTGGGGACCGCGTACCGAGGGACAGCTGCTGCCATCAGGCTGCGGAAGGACTCAGTGTCCACAAGCCTAAATGGCAGCATTTCGATGGCCAGTAATTTTGAAAGGTGTGAGGTTAGTGCTATGGCCTGTGGGTGGGTGGCTGGGTACTTTCTCTTGCGCTCAAATGCCTGGGGTAACGACATTTGGACGCTGTGCTGGGACAGGGAAGTGGATGTGGTCGCTGATGGTGCTTCAGATGCTACAGGTGCAGGGCGGGAGGTATGCGGGCCTGCGCCTTCGACAGGCGATTGGCCGGCACCGAAAACAGGGGAAGAGGAGGCAGTGGTGTGGCCTGCAGACACAGATGGGCGATCCAGGCGTTCCTCCCACTTACTACAGTGCTTGGATGCCATGTGTCGGATCATGCTGGTGGTGGTGAGGTTTCTAGTGTTCATGCCTCGGCTCATTCTGGTGTGGCACAGGTTGCAAACTACAATTCTTTTGTCGTCCGCACTTTCCTTAAAAAAACGCCATACCGCGGAACACCTACCCCTTGGCAAGGTAGATTTACGCAAGGGGGTGCTCCGTGGAACATTTGCGGGCCGGTTTGGTGCGGTCCGCCTTCTTTCTGTAGCCACACCACTGCCTCTTCCAGCCTGTTGCGGTGCTGCAGATGGCTCACCCTCAGGACTGCTGTCATCGCTCGGCTCTACACCTTCCCAGGTGGGGTCAGTCACCTCATCGTCCACCAAGTCCTCCTCCACTTCCTCACTCTGATCATCCTCCTCAAGTCTTGATCCCACCACATACTCAGTCATTGACAACTGTATAACATTCTCCTCAACAAGGTCTTGAGACGGAAATAGTGGTTGATTTAATGGCAACTGTGTCTCATCATCATCATCATCATCCACTACTTCCTTTGACCTTAAATGCCGTTCACATCTGTCATCTTCTTGTGATTGGGTAGCCTCTAGAGGTTGTGAATCAGGGCACAAGATGTCATGTTCCTCTGCAAGCGTGCTTGGAGAGAGGGTCAAATGAAGGATTGGTGATGAGACGAGCTCCTCACTATATCCCAGTGTGGGATCACTTCTTTGACCAGACCGTGTATGGTGGGAGGAAGGATGATCAGAGTGAGGATTATTTTGACCAGACTCTTGGCTACTGAGAGTGGACTTGGTGGAAGACAGGGTGGTGCTTAACCGACTGGAAGCAGTATCAGCTGTCATCCAACCGACCACCTGTTCGCAGTGGTCGGACCTCGAGAGTGATGTCCTGCGACGCCCTGTAAAATTACACATGAAGCTAGGTATGGTGGATGTCTTTCTTTCTTGTGCTCTGGCACCAGGCACAGTTTCTCCGCGTCCTGACCCGCTCCCTGAACTTTCAGGATCACGTCCACTTCCCCGTCCCTTTTTACCCGCCTTCTTCATCTTACACAGAATATGTGACTTTAATATTTGAGTTTGAAAACTTAACAGTATTTCTTATTATTCTGCAACTGTACAGAGTACACAGAATAGGCTGCTAAACTGCGGTGAAACACACTGAATGGAATATGTGACTTTAATATTTGAGTTTGAAAACTTAACAGTATTTCTTATTATTCTGCAACTGTACAGAGTACACAGAATAGGCTGCTAAACTGCGGTGAAACACACTGAATGGAATATGTGACTTTAATATTTGAGTTTGAAAACTTAACAGTATTTCTTATTATTCTGCAACTCTGCAGAGTACACAGAATAGGCTGCTAAACTGCGGTGAAACACACTGAATGGAATATGTGACTTTAATATTTGAGTTTGAAAACTTAACAGTATTTCTTATTATTCTGCAACTGTACAGAGTACACAGAATAGGCTGCTAAACTGCGGTGAAACACACTGAATGGAATATGTGACTTTAATATTTGAGTTTGAAAACTTAACAGTATTTCTTATTATTCTGCAACTCTGCAGAGTACACAGAATAGGCTGCTAAACTGCGGTGAAACACACTGAATGGAATATGTGACTTTAATATTTGAGTTTGAAAACTTAACAGTATTTCTTATTATTCTGCAACTGTACAGAGTACACAGAATAGGCTGCTAAACTGCGGTGAAACACACTGAATGGAATATGTGACTTTAATATTTGAGTTTGAAAACTTAACAGTATTTCTTATTATTCTGCAACTCTGCAGAGTACACAGAATAGGCTGCTAAACTGCGGTGAAACACACTGAATGGAATATGTGACTTTAATATTTGAGTTTGAAAACTTAACAGTATTTCTTATTATTCTGCAACTGTACAGAGTACACAGAATAGGCTGCTAAACTGCGGTGAAACACACTGAATGGAATATGTGACTTTAATATTTGAGTTTGAAAACTTAACAGTATTTCTTATTATTCTGCAACTCTGCAGAGTACACAGAATAGGCTGCTAAACTGCGGTGAAACACACTGAATGGAATATGTGACTTTAATATTTGAGTTTGAAAACTTAACAGTATTTCTTATTATTCTGCAACTCTGCAGAGTACACAGAATAGGCTGCTAAACTGCGGTGAAACACACTGAATGGAATATGTGACTTTAATATTTGAGTTTGAAAACTTAACAGTATTTCTTATTATTCTGCAACTGTACAGAGTACACAGAATAGGCTGCTAAACTGCGGTGAAACACACTGAATGGAATATGTGACTTTAATATTTGAGTTTGAAAACTTAACAGTATTTCTTATTATTCTGCAACTGTACAGAGTACACAGAATAGGCTGCTAAACTGCGGTGAAACACACTGAATGGAATATGTGACTTTAATATTTGAGTTTGAAAACTTAACAGTATTTCTTATTATTCTGCAACTCTGCAGAGTACACAGAATAGGCTGCTAAACTGCGGTGAAACACACTGAATGGAATATGTGACTTTAATATTTGAGTTTGAAAACTTAACAGTATTTCTTATTATTCTGCAACTGTACAGAGTACACAGAATAGGCTGCTAAACTGCGGTGAAACACACTGAATGGAATATGTGACTTTGATATTTTAGATTGAAGACTTAACAGTATTTCTTCCTATTCTGCAACTCTGCACAGTACACAGAATAGGCTGCTAAACTGCGGCGAAGCACACTGAATGGAATATGTGACTTTGATATTTTAGTTTGAAGACTTAACAGTATTTCTTCCTATTCTGCAACTCTGCACAGTACACAGAATGTGCTGCTAAACTGCGGCGAAGCACACTGAATGGAATATGTGACTTTGATATTTTAGTTTGAAGACTTAACAGTATTTCTTCCTATTCTGCAACTCTGCACAGTACACAGAATAGGCTGCTAAACTGCGGCGAAGCACACTGAATGGAATATGTGACTTTGATATTTTAGTTTGAAGACTTAACAGTATTTCTTCCTATTCTGCAACTCTGCACAGTACACAGAATGTGCTGCTAAACTGCGGCGAAGCACACTGAATGGAATATGTGACTTTGATATTTTAGTTTGAAGACTTAACAGTATTTCTTCCTATTCTGCAACTCTGCACAGTACACAGAATGTGCTGCTAAACTGCGGCGAAGCACACTGAATGGAATATGTGACTTTGATATTTTAGTTTGAAGACTTAACAGTATTTCTTATTATTCTGCAACTCTGCAGAGTACACAGAATAGGCTGCTAAACTGCGGTGAAACACACTGAATGGAATATGTGACTTTAATATTTGAGTTTGAAAACTTAACAGTATTTCTTATTATTCTGCAACTGTACAGAGTACACAGAATAGGCTGCTAAACTGCGGTGAAACACACTGAATGGAATATGTGACTTTGATATTTTAGTTTGAAGACTTAACAGTATTTCTTCCTATTCTGCAACTCTGCACAGTACACAGAATAGGCTGCTAAACTGCGGCGAAGCACACTGAATGGAATATGTGACTTTGATATTTTAGTTTGAAGACTTAACAGTATTTCTTCCTATTCTGCAACTCTGCACAGTACACAGAATGTGCTGCTAAACTGCGGCGAAGCACACTGAATGGAATATGTGACTTTGATATTTTAGTTTGAAGACTTAACAGTATTTCTTCCTATTCTGCAACTCTGCACAGTACACAGAATAGGCTGCTAAACTGCGGCGAAGCACACTGAATGGAATATGTGACTTTGATATTTTAGTTTGAAGACTTAACAGTATTTCTTCCTATTCTGCAACTCTGCACAGTACACAGAATGTGCTGCTACACTGCGGCGAAGCACACTGAATGGAATATGTGACTTTGATATTTTAGTTTGAAGACTTAACAGTATTTCTTCCTATTCTGCAACTCTGCACAGTACACAGAATGTGCTGCTAAACTGCGGCGAAGCACACTGAATGGAATATGTGACTTTGATATTTGAGTTTGAAGACTTAACAGTATTTCTTCCTATTCTGCAACTCTGCACAGTACTCAGAATGTGCTGCTAAACTGCGGCGACGCACACTGAATGGAATACGTGACTTTGATATTTTAGTTTGAAGACTTAACAGAATGTGCTCTAATCTGCAACTTTGCACACTAAACAGAATGTGCTCTAATCTGCAACTTTGCACACTAAACAGAATGTGCTCTAATCTGCAAATTTGCACACTAAACAGAATGTGCTCTAATCTGCAACTGTGCACACTAAACAGAATGTGCTCTAATCTGCAACTTTTCACACTAAACAGAATATTTTTTTTTTTTTTTTTTTTGTTTTTTTCCCCCCACACAAAATAACCTGCTGCCCCCACACACAGTAGTCCTAAAAAGGACTTTTGGTTCTTTTTTGTCACAATTTTTTTTTTTCCTCCCTACACTGCCTTTCCCTTCCTATCCTCAGCTCTCCCTGGCTCAGACTGAGCCGAACTCGCTGGTCAGGTGCTATACAGCACCCGACCACGGGTTCTGGCCAGCCAATCAGTGTAATGCCAGCAGCCAACATGGCTGCTGGCATTACACCGATGTTAGAGCCTCCCTGCACGTTTATTGGCTGCGCAGCAGCCGCAAAACGTGCGGGGAGGAGACCCGAACATGGCGGGCGAGCACATGCGGTACTCGTACGAGTACCGCCATGTGCCGAGCAGAGCGATGCTCGAGCCGATCCGAGCATCGGCCGAGCATGCTCGCTCAACACTAGTTAGGTGTTATATAAAAAAAAAGACTATGTGTGTGTTTGTGTATGTGTTAGAGTTTGTATGGGTGTATGTAATATGTGCAAAAGTGTAATATGTGTATAGTTAAGTGC
This sequence comes from Rhinophrynus dorsalis, assembly GCA_037306005.1. Lineage (NCBI taxonomy): Eukaryota > Metazoa > Chordata > Amphibia > Anura > Rhinophrynidae > Rhinophrynus > Rhinophrynus dorsalis. The sequence continues at coordinate 395,784,581 of CM074718.1, forward strand.
GCCTCTCTCCAAACTCCAAAAACACTTTCTACCTCAAGTGTACGTGCCTTTCTCTCTCTCTCAACATCACTAGCCTCCACTCCTGGGTCCTGTGCCCTAGCTCGCTAAAACTCGAAACACAGACAGGGTGTGACCGTTATTTGGGGGTATATATACGTGTATTTGAACATTTTTGCTACTTTGGGGTCTTGGGATTGGCTGTAGGTTTGAATTTTGTTTGTGCATCTATCAGGGTTGCTAGCCGTAATGTTACATTTTGACTTAAGTTGTGTTTTAACGGATATACAGTGATGTGAAAACAGGTGCGACGCATGTTTTTGTGTTACGTGTTTTTGTTGTGCCTGCACTCTTTAGCTATTCTCGTACACTTACTTTTAAATCCACCGTAAATCATGTGTATGTTATTTGCGGCCAATGTGCCTTTTTTACTTAGAGGCTGGTTTAACGTGAACCTTTAAATCTAGCTCTTTTATTCCATCCACACTAATTATTTATCATTTTTTAAGCACAAATGGGGTATCTTTTGATACCACATTATCTGGATAATCCACCATTTATTTTATTAAAAATAAAGAAAACCATGAAAAAAAGTAAAAAAAAACTAAATTTTTATTTTGTTGTGATAATTTGTGCCCAATGAGTTAATTTTTTATGGCAACTGCATGAAAGGTATGACCAGTCTTTCATACCTACAAAATGTACAGTTTTAGGGGGAACTGTCCCTCTGGGGAGAAAATCTGCATGTCCCTCTTTCCCACCCTAGTTTCCCACTTTTTTGGAGATAAGACTGTGTGGTGTCTATAAGTGTATTACACTGCTCCACAACAATTCTGCCATTCTGTATACAGAAAATGTCGACTATTTAATGAGCTTTTCTTCTAATTCCCTTGACAAAGTTGGAGGTCTGTAAGTGTGGTTCTATAGCTACCATGAGAGAAAGATGGCAGTAACAGCAGTGGCTGACAATGTGAATCCCTCCGGCTGCTCCCGGATAACAACTCCCATTGTTTGGGGACAATGGAAGTTGCTGTCTGGCAGCAGTTAGTGGGCTACTGTGGGACAAGGTTTGGTGTCAGTAAAGACTCTTTGGTGACATTAGATCATCGGGCTTTTACCAGACTACATCTCCCATCATTGTCCCCAGCCACTGGACTTGTATTGTGGAAGCGCTGATGTCTTCACATTGCCCACCCTCGCTACTAGACAGCAGGATATGGCTGGCTGGTCAGTGTGTGTGTGTGTGTAGTTCTGTGGCTTCTGGGGATAAGGCTGGGGATAGTATGTGTGATACTAATGCTGCCAATGAAGTGGAACTGATTATTCTGAGTATTTAAGGCAAATGTTGGTGATAAAAAAGCCGGTAGGGCAAAATGGATACTGATCAACAAAAGAAAATGTCTAAGTCAGTATTCAAATGTCCTACCAGCTAAAAGCACAACGGACGTTAGGCCACAGAAAAGGTCTTGTGGCCAAACATCCATTTTGTGCGTTAAGTTCACAAAACGTCGCTAAATAGCAGCAATATTGGGAACATCAAAGTAAAAAAAGTGAACTAATGGTGCCTGACATACTGTCAAGCACCGATCGTTAACTAATCTGTGTTACACTTACCTGTCATCCACAGTCCTCAGTCTTCTTTATAGTCTTCTCTTTATTCTTCTCTTCAGTCTTCTTGCTATTAAAAATGTATAAGTATTAATACAATGGAGAAGTATCCAGCACAATAATACATAGTTTATGCCCTTGAGTGCCATTGTGAAAAAAATTAAACCTATTAATACAATGCAGAAATATCTGGCACAATAATACATAGTTTAACCCTTGAGTGCGTTGTGTACCTCTCTGGGTTCAAAAGGGTTAAAACAGTCTTATTGTCCATTTGTAAATGTGAATATGCCTCCATTTAATCAAATATGTCCAACCTGTTTTATCCAGTATTTTGTTATGACATATAGCTAATTATGGCATATGTTATTTTTAAAGGGGAACATTCACATCGGAAAAACTTTTGAGAACTTGTTTAATCAGCTAAGAAGTATTAGAAAACATGTTCTCTCTTTTTGTTTCTTAACTTTTTAAGATACACAACTTCAAAGTTCAGGTAAAACTTTTCTGTGAGTGTGCTTCGAAAAAGTACATTTTTTTATATATTTTATGTGAGTATATAAAGGGTTAAAAAGCAAAATTATTGTTTTTTTTTATTTTGTATCTTCCTGTGTTTAAGGGGATCAGCTTTAAATCCCAGTTTTTATTAGAAAAAAACTGTTCCACCCACGATTGTTGAGTGGGAGGAAAGAGTCTCCTCCAATATGTTAACTGAAAGATTAATGCATACTGGTAATACCGATAAAGTGCCCTTTATGTCGATTTGGAGTCTTCTTAATTAAGTACTTATACTGTTATGAAAGATCAGCCTTGAGCTCTGTACGTCTGTTTTATCTAGCTGTGTGAATACACAGCATGAGCATGTCTCTTATTTTGGTTTACTTTAATATTCATTATTGAAAAGAAAACTGTTGTCTTTGTTGATATTAATGCAGACGTGTCATCACACTTCACCTTATTGTAACTACTGATAAGTAGCTTGCTACTTTGGTATATTGTTTCTCGAGATTATATCATTAATGTTATCATTTACTGCGTATTTATCTGTATCGAGTCTGCACTTTCTACTCATATATTTGAAAATCTTAAAAAAAAAGTGTTGGAAAAAAAAGCCAGATCATTGTGGCTTGCAGACAAGTGGAGTTGGAAAGACTCAGGCAGTATGTGCTGCTTGGGGTTTCTATTAACAGTTTAAAAAGGTATATTATTTTTATACATTGTATGGGTATATAAAGGTTAAAAATCAAATTATATTATTTTATTTTACATTTTATATTCTCCTGTGTTTAAATGGTTGATTGTAAAGGGGATACACTTGGGAGTAGGCCTGCTTTAAAAACAAGCCCTAGGCTCATTTGGAGCTATCTCATTGGGGCTTGCATTTAAGTGGCTTGCAGACAAGCGGAGTTAGAAAGATATATTATTTTTATACAATGTGTTTTGGCATATAAAGGGTTAAAATCAAATTGTATTGTTTTCTTTTATTTTCTATCCTCTTGTGTTTAAGAGGTTGCTTGCAAAGGGGACCCACCTGGGTACAGACCTGCTTTAAAAACAAGCCCTAGGCTCATTTGGAGCCAGCTCATTGTGGCTTGCAGAAAAGTAGAGTTGGAAAGAATCAGGAAAACTTTACCTGTGAGTCTGCTTATGGTGTTTATGAACCCCTTAATGACCGCCACACGTCCGGCAGTTAAGGACACGGGGCATTTTTTTTAATTCGCCCAATGGATTCAGGAGTCTCCATTCTGCATGCAGTCGCACGGGGACCCCTGAATTACATGACGTGCTAGGACCGTCATTGGTCCTTAATGCAAGTTTTCCTATGATGGTCCTGGCACGTCATGGGTCCTTAAGGGGTTCAGGGTTTAGGAAGGTAAATTCTTTTTATACAGTGTGCATGGGTATATAAATAGTTAAAAAGCAAATTATATTGTTTTATTTTCTATTCTCCTGTGTTTAAGGGGTTGATTTCAAATCATCTGGGTGTAGGCCTACTTAGAAAAAGACTAATTTGAAGTCAGTTGGAAAGAATGAGGTAAAAATTACCTGAGCGTCTGATTCTTGGGGTGTTTATTAAAGGTAAATTCTTTTCATACCTTGTATGTCAGCATAAAAGGATTATAAAGCAAATTCTATTGTTTTCTTTTATTTTCTATCCGCCTGTGTTTAAGGGGTTGATTGCAAAGGAGATCCACCTGCGAGTTGGCCTGCTATATAAACAAGCCCTAGGCTCATTTGGAGCTAGCTCATTGTGGCTTGCTGACAAGTGGATTTGGAAAGAATCAGGAATTAGAACAGAAGCAGGATTTGGAAATCAACAGATCTCTGTGGTGCAGGTAATATCAATGGATTTACTACAACTAAATATTTAAATCTGGTATACTTTACCTTAGAGTGTGCGTTAGAGGACAGTGTAATACTAGTTTTATTATAAAAGTGATATCAAATTAGACTTTCTCATACACTGCACATCTTGACATGTTTGATTACTTGGAGCACTAATTCCAGGGGTCATACTGTTGTGTCAAGTGTGAGCATATTTTCTTTTTAGAATCTAAGATATTGGAGCTGGAAACAAATATTGCAACATTGCATGACATTGGAAACATGTAAAGAAGCATAGAGCTCACTGAGCAAGTCATATGTGGGGTTAATGGTGAAGAGGATGGAGTTGTAGATGAGGGGTGGCAAGGAGGCAGCTGGGTAACAGTAAGGAGAGGAGGAAGTGGGCAGAGGAGGAGGAAGGCCAGTTCTGAGTTGACTCAGTCCAACAGATTTGCAAGATTGTGTGAAGATGTTGATGAAGATAGCTCAGAATTGGCAGTATTGGAGAAGTCTGATTCCTCCTTCCAGTTTAGATGGGATGTGGAGTAGGCAGACATCAAGGCAGGTGGTAGTAATAGGGGGCTTTATTATTAGGAGGGCAGATAGGGTAGTCTGTCTCTAGTTTCACGTATGCTGAAGAGTATGTTGTCTCCTGGCTGCTCGGGTTCGGCATGTTGCAGACAGATTATTGGGGGGGTCTGGAAAAAATCCAGCTGTCCTGGTATATATTGGTACCAATGACAAAGCTGGAGGAAGATGGACATCCAATTACCAATGCTTAAAAAAGACAGATTTTTTTTTTTAAGTCAGGTTTTGGTATGTTATTACCCCAGTTGTGAAAACAAAAGCAGCGGTAATTATACGCACCACCAGTCTAAAAAAAAACCTATAGGAAACAACTAAAAACAATGTGCAAGTACAAGTAGTATTCTATTCAGTCAAATTTCAAAGTGGGGGTTAATATGTTGAAGTGGGGCACTCTATGTCAGATTTAGATAATGTGGGGAACACATCTAACGCTAAACTCAATATTTCTGTCGTCAGACTTATGCCTATTTCCTTGGACTCTGACATTTAGTGCAGTGTTTTTTAGGCAGGAGTTGAATAGAAGCAGACTACACCATTTTTGTCAGTATGTCGAAATGTGCTGTCTACATCGTTTTTTTTATCAATAGAATACTGGTAAAACACGTTTGAAAAATACAGATTGTTTTTAATGTACGCCGGTTTTAGCGCGGGTAATAGAATTGAGTCCGGAGTGGCACTCATCAACATTTGGGTTCAGGGTACTGTACTACCTACGGCTAACAGGATGACACTGCTGTCATATATTCTTCAGAAGAGAATATGGAATTTACAGAACATGATAGGACTTTAAGATCTGTGTGGATTTCCAGGAATTAATGGATACAGGTGTTTTCTGGAGTGGTACAGGAAAAATGGCCTGAAGATTAGATACTCTCTCTTGCTCTCTCACTTATTTTCATCTGCTAGCAGACCTGCTACATTGCGATGCTTCATAGCACGATCTGAGAATCTCGCTCTTTCATGCAGTGTGAGATTCTCAGGTATCCATTTTTATCATGGCAACATGGTTCATGCGAGATGTGGTCACACACAAAAGAGCTTTTAAAAGGATACCCGAATATGCAGTTTAGTTTTATGCACCAGTTCTGAAAAAGGATATTCTAGACCTGGAAAGAATACAGAGCAACAATATTTATTAAGGGAATGGGAGACTTGACCTATGAGGAATACCTAGACAACCTTAGTTTTTTTTACTCTAGAGAAAAGAGGACTAAGGGGCGATCTTGTCACAATGTACAAGTATATGAGAGGGCAATAAAGGATCTCTCTGGTGAGCTTTTAATTTCAAGGCCTGATAAAATAACCAGGGGCCACCCCTTAAGATTGGAGGAAAGGAAGTTTAACTTAAGGGTTTTTTTTTACAGCAAGGACTGTTGAATTGTGAAATTTCTTGTCCAATGATGTGGCAGATGCAATGGATACATTTAAAAGAAAATTAGTTACATTTCTTTAAAGAGGGAACATACAGGGTTATACTGTGTATTAGTAGGCAAAACAGGAAGTTCTGATAAAGACTAACTTATTTGGTAGCAGGAAAGCTTATATAATTCTCATTTCTTTGGGTTATAAAGCAAAGCTTGAACTTGATGGACTTTTGTCTTTTTTCAACCTAATTTACCAGGTTACTATGTTACTATGTTAGGAAAAGGCAGAGTGACCTTATTCTTTCTCGTGTTTTGGAAAAGTCAGTGGATTTCCGGCAGTGGAGCAGAGGTTATAGGTAGAATGGAGCTCTGGAGTGGGCATAATGCTCATGTTGTCTGGTAGCTTTCTGAAAATGTGGTTATAAACTAGACAGGAAAGGTGAATGGTATATCTAGATCTGAGTGTTAACCAATTTAGTTCTTTAACCCTATCAAAATGATGGACAGGGACAGGTCTTTAATAGGCAATACTGGTGACAATCCCCATATTGAATTTCTACCCTTTGAATTGTTGTTTTTGAGTGCTGCATCAGTTTATTTGCTGCAGCACTATAATATATAGCAAGGAACAGAATTTTAGGTTTAGAGACCTTTTTATCACCCACCAATCACACCAAGCAGAGCGCACACAAACATAAATGCTTATGAATAAGCGAGCCTAGGTAGTGATTTTACTGGCTATCCCCATGGCTATCCTCTGTGCTAGCTTTTTTTCCTACCCAATTGATAAAGCAAATCAGTGCACACTCACATATATATATAAACACATAAGTGCAGACACCCTTCAGTGGGTTATGAACCTAGTATTGGGGATACCCAGTAAAATCCTCACTCAGGTTTGCCTACACACTTGAGTTTAAGTTTGAGCTCTGATTATGATTACTTCCATCAACTAGGCAGGACAAAATACTAACATTATGGTTGTATAAGTCATTTGTGCTTTGTATTAAATACCATTGTGGATGGAATGGTGGCAGCCATACTGTGCAGACTTGCTTTTGGAGAGCTCCACTGACATTGCTCAAATATCCTACACCATCCTGCTCTACCGTGCTCGGGGGCTCATCTGATCACCTGTCCTGTATGGTGTGTGCTGCTGGCCATTTATCTGGGGGTGTCTCGCTTGTGTACTTTCCCCGTGACCTGGTCTCTGGGCTGGCAATGGCCTAGGCTGCACAACTGTGGCCTTGGGTGCCAGAGAATAGGCTGTGGGGCCATCTGGGGAGGCGGCATTAAATTGGAGGATCTAACACCCGATGTAGGTTCCGCTTTGCCATGATCTAATCTCTATGCTCCGGTGCTCCTTACAGAACTACATGGGCTTTGCAATATGCACTAGACAACCTTTCTCATCCATGGCTGGATACCTGTGGGCCCGGACCATTCATCCGATTCCATGCACACCTGTGGCCTATCCCCTGTGCGACCGGCTGCCCTACTAATATCGGAGATGGAGCCTTGGAGAGTGATCCCTGGAGCCGCGGAATAGATTGGGCCAGTACTGAAGGCCTAACCGCAGAGGCGTAATAGAAGCCTCCGGGCCCTGGTACAAGAAGTGCCACCGGCCCCCTCCACAATGCCCCCATCTCCTACCTGTTGCTCCTGCGCGGTCCTCTTAGTAATGCAAAGCTCTGGGAGATGATGTCATCTCCCAGCGCTTTGCATTACTAGACTCCGGCAGGAGATTGCAGGCGCCAGGTGGAAGGGGCGTAGGGGGAGGCCGGGCCCCTGCGATCCCTATAGTTACGCCGCTGCCTAACTGGTGGCCAACCTCCCACATCCCTTGTCTTAGGGCCTGGAGAGCTCTTGCGCCAGGTGTCTGGAACTACCTCCTGGAGACCTGATGAAGGTGGGACTACGTTTCCACAGGTGCTGTATTGTGGCCAACCTGAAAAGACTTTACTATTGTCCTAGGTTGACGAAGGTTCTCCTTGGGAGTTGCTCCCTACGATGCTGTCAGGTGCGCTTCTCTGCTCACCCGCACACATATTTAACTCCCATTGGCCCTAAACTAGATCTCCAACCCTTTTTTTATTTCCCAGTCCCCCTTCCCTTCCCAATAGGCTTTATTAGCAGTGGATCCACATGGCTGTTGCCGAATGTGTCTCCTCCTGCACTGAGCGGTGGTGGTGCTGAATACGTAGCATCTGCAGACATTCCCTGTTGCACCAACTGAATGGGTGCATTGCCCACTCCCAGTGGGCCTGGTCTGGAAGTCCGAAGGTCCGATACAACTCTGGTTCTACTTTGCCATCGTTCATTGATCTGCTCCCCCTGTATTGATGTGCTTAGACCACTCTGGCACTGGGATAGAGGGAGCTTTCACCTGGGAGTATATATTTCACTTACTCCAGTCTTGCTGTTGTGGGGTCCGGTTCAACATGGCTCTCTAACGTGGGGCTGTCACCTGCTATTGAAGTAACTACTCTATCTGAAGGCACCTTGCTTGACAGAACCAAGAACTGACTGGAGGATATACCTGTGTCTTCAGTGGCCCTGTGCAGAGAACTGTCCTGGAACTATGTTGGGTCCTTACTAGACTCTGTACATTTATATCCAGCCTGTTAACCTACCTGGGTAGCAGCTGTCATCACCCAGTCATCGCCTTGTTTGTTATTTTCCCCATTTATGTGACCCCCTTCTCTCCCTTGTATATTTTAAGCCAATGCTGGAAGATATTACTTGTTAATCCGTGGTCTACTAAATACTGCAATGGCTGGGAGAGGGTGCTTACGTGCTACTCAGTGTCCTTACTCACCACCCTGTTTTTTTTTCCCTGTATGTGTTCCCCTCATCACTCCCATGTATAATCAAATGATCCATTAGATTGTGACCTGCATAGAAGCCAGCCTGGCACCTTACTGTGATATCACCACTTTTTGAAAGCTAAACCCTGATCTGTTGGAGGTGGAAGCTTATAAGTGTCTCATTGCATTCGCTCGCTGCCCTGTCTGTTAATTTGCCCCATATGTGTTCCCCTCATCTCTCCCATGTATAATTAAATGGCCAGTTAGGTCCTGCAGCAAGGCCATTCTGGCATATTAATGTAATATTCAGACCGGCGGTCCTGATCCTGGCTACCTCCCATGTGGAAGGATATTGCTTGACCCACCCGGAGGCACGGCGCACAACCTCTTTTCTAACCCTGACACTTGTTGTTTTGGATTGTCTCTGAGAATTGTTTGATCTGGCCCTGACATGGGTAGAAAATCAGCAGACTACAAAGCTAAACTCAACAAGTATGCAAAATGTCAAATGGCGGAGGGGGAGGTGGAGGCAATCATGGAGTCTCCTTCGACATCTAACTCGCCATAATACTCTCTATTGCACACCTATGAACAAAACGATCCTGCCAGTTCCAATTTCTCTGAATTAATGGTGGCTATTGCGACTTGCCAGAGTGTCCTGACAACCAAATTAGATTCTGTCCAGATGTAGCTGAATCTGTCGAGAGCGGATCATCAGGCTATTCGTGAGAAAGTTCTTGACACCCAAAGAAGAATCTCTGTTGTAGAGGATTCATTGCCCCCTATGTCTGAGTCCATGGAATCCCTGAGGCAGCAGGTGAGGGACTTGCAACGGAAAACAGAGGACCTGGAGAACAGATCCAGAAGATGCAACATTCGCCTGCTGGGCTTCCCTGAGAGGGCTGAGGGTGGATCATCGGAACAGTTCTTAGAAGGGTGGATTAGGGAGACTCTGGGGAAGAGGACTTGTCTAACATGTTTGTTGTGGAGAGGGCACATAGAGTCCCTATGGCTTCTCCCCCACCTGGGGCTATGCCAAGACCAATAACCTCCAAACTGTTAAACTTCCGTGACAGGGATACCATCTTACAGATGGCTCACATGAAAGGTGAAATCCATTTTGAAAACCAAAGACTTTACATCTTTCTTGATTTCTCACCCGAGGTCCAGGTACAAAGGTGCAAGTTCATTGAATTTAAAAGGCAGTTACGCACAAAGAATATTATGTATTCTATGCTGTCCCCGGTGAGGCTGCGGGTGGTGCACAGAGGCACTACTCATTTCTTTACATCTATAGAAGATGTCAGCCACTGGTTGGATAATATATAATATTGGAGTCTCAGGATTTCCTGGAATTGTGCAACGAATGGAATCGATATATGCAGACTGCTGGGGGCTCCCTCTCTGAGAGTTTCCCCCTTATGTTGTGGATGCTGCTCCTGATCCGTGCTCCTGGCTTACAGTTTCTACAGTTGGCAGCTTTGAAGGTTCTACTGTGGCTGATCTGTTCTTCCATATGTGAACTGGTGGGAGGAGAACCTACTTCTAGGGTTCATGATCTGTGTGGAGGCGTGCTGGACTGACTATCTGCTGTGTGCCCTCTGAGCAGTGGAGGAGGATTGATGCTGTCACCAATGTTCTCATGTATTTGATCCTTCAGTTGATGCTTTTCATCTATCAATGCCCCCCCTTTTTTTTTTCTCCCTCTTGCTGGATGGGGGGGTGCGGTCCTGGGCCGGGGCTTGGGGCAATCCGGATACCCCGGCTTTGTCCTGCAGCTGCTCTCCTTGTTTGGCTGGGCCGACTCGGGGAACTCCTGGCTGGCATAGTTTTGGCTGGGTGGCTCCTGAGGCCTGGGTCCTATTGCTACTGGTACTGGTGTTATTCTGGAACACTTATGACTAATAGATAATGGGAGGGGGACTCTAACTTTATTTGAACTCACAGGCTGTGCGTATTAATATGTGCACCTCCCTTGGCTGCTTCACTGTATGTATGGGGGGAACGCGGATGAGGTCTACTATACTTGCCTCGGGTGTCAACACTGGTAATCTGGGGTCCTTCCTGCTGCAGGACTTCCAATATCTTTCTGGTGGTAATGGGCCCTGGGGTGGAGAACAGATATAGTTGGCTGCATATGGGTTTCCTTGGGACTTAAATTCTGTATGACGAGCAGCCTACGAGGTTGGTGTGTTTGGAAGCCACATGTTTGGGTTCTGGCTCTGTGCTTGCAATGCCGTTAATTTTTATGCATTGTCAGTGGGTGGGGAGTCTTGCACGCTGCGTGTCCGAATGTCTGGTCCCGTATTGATTACCTTGCCTCGGATTTGATTGGTGAAGGGGGAGGGATCGGTGGGGGATCCCATTTGGATCGTCTCGGATGGTTATCCTGGGATATCTCTGGAGTGCAGGGTGTGAGCGGGGAGGCGCGATTGGGTGACTCTTACAAAATTTACTAGATTGTATGTATGCTCTATATACTGCTATTAATGAAATATTTGCAATGCTTTATATGTTTTACATCTGCATTACTGATGCCCCTGGCCTGTGTGCCGGGTTGGCTTTTGCTGCAGGGTTTCCCTACTTGGGTTCCGGGTCAGGTTTGTAGGAGGTTGGGGTGGGTATAGATGGGTTGTTGGGGTTCTGTTTTACATGTTAGGGGATCAGGTCTTCATCTTGTTGGGGCTAATGAGGATTAGGTGGGGGGTGGTCCTTCTTTTGGGTACAGGTTCTCATAGGTTGGGAAGGATGGGAACAGGATGGGGACACTGTTAGTTTGTAGTTTTCCCTGGTGCTCATGCGGGCGGGTGTACATGGTTGACCAGGTGCTCTACACTTAACTTTGTTTCGGATGGCTGCATGTAACACTAGATTCCTCTCATGGAATGTGAGGGGCCTCAATGACCTAGTTAAGCATGCACTGATAATGGCTTACGTCAAAAAACATTATCCTGATGTCCTATTGCTGCAGGAAACACATCTTACAGGTAGCAAAGTATTAGCACTTATAAATCCATGGATGGGACACCATTATCACGATCCTTATTCTACTCATTTCTGTGGGGTCTCAATCTTAATTCGCAAACAGGTCCCTTTTGAACTAACTGAACTTAAAACTGACTTAAGGGGCCGGTACATTTTTCTAGATTGTAAAATACGGAATGTTGCATTAGTTATCATTGTTATGTATATACCACCACCTGACATCCTACAGGTAGCACTATCGTATATAAGCACTAGGCCTGACCATTCCATACTTCATATGGGGGACTTCAACATGACCCTACACCCACACTTGGACAGACTGGGGGGGGGGGACGTCTGACTTTAGGAGCTCCAGGACTATACTTTTAGGATTTATAGATGATACAGACCTGGTGGATGCCTGGCGTACAATGCACCAAGGCACTAGGGAGTACTCTTGTCACTCAGCCACTCATAGATTCTTATCAAGGATTGATCACGTATTTATCTCGAGACGTATCCTTCATAGAGTTTCATCTTGTACTTATTTACCCAGAGTTGCTTCGGATCACTCTTCTCTTCTCCTGAAAGTTCAGTTGGAGGATAAAAGACTGAGTAAGACTTGGAGATTTCAGCCCTTCTGGCTCTCCATTGATTCTGTTGCTAGGGCACATGAAAAGGACCTGTTAAACTATGTACATGATAATATGGATACATCTTCCCAAAGTATATTCTGGGATGCAGCCAAGGCTGTTGCTAGGGGAGCTCTTATTTTCCACATATCATCTTATAGAAAGAGTAGGGAAGAACAAGTTCGGGTGTGGGAGGAGGAGTTGAGAGAAGCTGAACGCCTTTACGTGGATGAAACCACTATTGAGAATCATAAGCTCCAACTGACAACCTCTAAACTGCATATCGAGTTAGCTGCCAGAAATAATGAACATATGTTCTACAAAAAACAGAACTATTTTGAGAATGGCGATACGGCAGGTAAGCTGTTGGCATATCTGGTGAAGGCTGGGGATGGAAGACATGAAATTATTTCTCTCACATCCAAACGCCGATCATTGATCCTAGATGTGAAAGGAATTAATAATGAATTTGTGAGTTTTTACTCAGAACTCGGCTACTGCTTCAGACTTGGAAGAATATCTTGCAGATTGCAGCATACCAACTCTGTCTCTAGAGGATCGCCAGATGATGGATTCACCCATTATGCTTCGGGAGGTAGCAGATGAGATAGGGGCACTGCCTTTGGGCAAGTCCCCTGGAAGTGATGGCCTTCCAGCAGAGTGGTACAGGAGGTACACGGAAATCATTGCACCACATCTGTTAAATACCTTCTATGCAGCATTTGATGATCGTATTCTGCCAGCTTTGCAGAATGAAGCAGTGATCATTGTTCTCCTGAAGCCAGGAAAAAATCCACAACTGTGCAATTCGTACCACCCTATCTCCCATCTTCCTGTGGACACTAAAATTTTAGCTAAGATTCTCGCAGTAAGGCTTAATAAGGTTGTTTCTAAACTAGTTCACTCAGATCAAGCAGGCTTCATTCCTGGTAAGTCACTTTTCATAATCTTCATCGCCTTTTTTCTTCATAGTCAATCAACTTATGCCAGCCTTAATACTGGGGTGGTTGTGTCGTTAGACGCTTCCAAAGCATTCAACTCGGTTGAATGGAACTTCCTCTGGGCTGTACTGAGTAGATTCGGTTTTGGACCTACATTTGTGCACACGATTCAGGTACTTTATTCTGCACCGTGTGCTTGGGTTTTCGGCAGGGGGTGTGCTGTCGGATCCCTTTTCATTGGAGAGTGGGATGAGACAGGGGTGCCCTTTATCACCAGGTTTGTTTGCCCTGGCAATGGAACCACTGGCCTCAAGGATTAGGGGTGATGCCGATATTAGAAGACTTACTATAAGTGTTTCTGGGGAATGCGGACAGCTCCCTTAGGAGACTCTTGGCTGTAGTTGATCAATTTGGCCCACTTTCTGGTCTTAAAATTAACTGGACTAAGTCCACTATGATGCTGCTGAACCTGATGACTGACTATATTGTTTCCCCAGATGTCCCTCTGTCTTGCAGTACTTCGTTCAAGTATCTTGGTCTGGTAGTGACTACGTTGTCTGATACGTATTTTAGGGTTAATGTAGAACCGGTAATAACACAATTCAAGGTTAAACATCCTCCTGGATCAGTCTTCCCCTGAACCTTATCGTTCATGAAAATTTGATTAAAATGTTTTTTTTACCCAAGTTGTTACATGTTTTTCAAGGGGCCCCGATTACTATCCCTATATGGTGCTTTAAGGAACTTGACAGAATTGTTACTAAGTTTCTTTGGTCTCGAGGGCGTCCCAGGATTAAGCTGACTACTCTGCAACGAACTACGGAGGAGGGGGGTATCTCACTCCCCAACTTTTATCACTATTACTTGGCTGCTCAGGCTCAATATGTGTTAGCTTACGTAATGCCTCAATCCTTGTTTCTTCAATGTTGTCACTGTATGATGCATGTGCCTGTGTGTCTCAAATAAAAACAGTTTTTAAAATACCATTGTCACTGTTTTGGCAATGTTTACGAAAGGTAAATTTTTTCCAATTTTTTTTTTTTATGCTTCAACCCCCAACCCTTTTTCCACTATACTAGAACCACACATACTCTCCCCCAGCCTTTTCCCACAAAAGCCAAAGAGAAAAACACATATTAACTTCCCAGCTTTGTCCCACTGTAGCCACAGGACCGCACATATTGATCACAGAGCATTGCCCCTCTGTTTGATAGCAAGAATGGACAATGTTACAGTAGTTGCAGTCTGGCAGCAGCTGGAGGGCTTCAAATTTCCCTCCATTGCTGTGTCCCCTAGCATAGTCTCATGGCAGCCACAAAACCAGACATACATCCTCCCCCCATAACTGTCCCATAGTAGCCATAGAACCACACATGCTGACCTCTCAGCCTTGTTCACTACACTGGATGCAATAAAACCAAACATAAGGCCTCCAGCCTAGTATATACTGGTAGCCATAGAACCATACATATTACCCTCCCTCTTCATTCGATTGTACTGATATAGCCAGAGCCACACATAATAAATCTAACCCCACTGAAGGAATAGGCAAAGGATCTGCAGGAAATTTCTTGGGGTTAGCAAAATAGGGACATTTCTATATGGGAATTTTCATGGAAAAAAGCAGCAAATTGCCAGTTTTCTTCAAAGATTTCAGAAGGAGAAACACTGGACTTTTTGCACATCCCTATTTGTAATATGTGTAAATTTAAATATAGATTATAGTTTCATATAATACATAATTAGCTTTAGTCTTAAGTGTGATATGATTCTGCAAAAATCAAACTAGAAAAGACTGGAATTAGAAAAAAATATTCAATGCAATATCTTAAATGAACTAAGGAAGCAGTGACATAAAGGACTACAAAAGACATGATTATTGAAACATGCCTCTCACTAAATGTAGCAGAAGAATTCATGGGACTGTAAGTACGTCAGCAGAGTTTAATCAACTGACCAGCCCAAGGCTTTCTGTCAGATTTTATTTGCTCCTCAACGTGTCCTTTCGCTTTAGTTTAGTTTATTTTGTGATTACATTTTGCTACTCTTTATTTACAATATACTGCATTTGGATACAGCAAACTTATTTAAATAAATCACCAATATAATTTAAATATTGATCTCAAATGTATTTTAGTTCTGATTCATTTTCAGCAGAGTAACTATAAATGATATATTCTTTAACCATATGAGTATCGGGGGGTATTCAATGCATTACATAAGAAAAAGCAGGAGAGAAATATTTAAACCTGTAGAGCTATAGTTATATATTGATTTGACTTTATATGATTTTATGGAATTGAACAATTCCTGTCTAGGTCCCTTTGGAGATTTAAGCTGCTCCTTAGGTTTGAGATTCCATATATATATATATATATATAACAATGATGCTAATGTGCACCTATTAAGGTTCTGGGAGATTTCCTGGGTTTTGCTGAGTCAAAGAATGGCCCTGAATGGAGTAGTACAAATAACAGAGCTAGAGATACAGTCCTGATGGGATTGCAAAGTGTGACATGAAAATGTGTGACATAGAAATCACAAACACATCTTTGTGATTTATGTTTTTGCTGTCTTTATTGTGTGGGGCACCCTCTGATATCCTACTGGGGACACTTTATATTGGTGTTACGTTGTAGGATATATTTTGTCTTTCTATATAGAAATTTTGCCCAGGTTGTATTCTAATATACTGTACAATTTAAAAGTGTCTTGTGGAGGATGTACAAAAACCTTTTTGTGCAAAAATAAGTGCAAATATATATATGTATTTTTTAAATCTCAAAGTTTCATTGAATAAAATGTATTTCAGTACATGAAAATGCAACTTGCATGGATGCACCACAAAGCATCTAAAATAGAATATGCATTATTTAAAGAAACAAAGCACCCATGGAACATTCAAACTGGTAAATGTGAGTGCTAGGAGATTGGTTCTTTAAATTAAAGCTGTATGTAAGAGTTCCATGGAGACCACATTTTATTATGTTTACCTATTGAATTTGTGAGGACTGAAAATGTTTCATATCTTGCACTAGAGATGAATTGGTTGATAAATTGTTCTAATGTTGGAAAATCAGTGTCTTTCTAAGATCTGGCTATAAAAGAAATATACTGTGAGACAACATTTTAACTAATAAGGTGGATTGTGGCTTGATGGGGATCTTGGTGCCAAGCAACCTTACACTGAAATTAAAGAACTGGGGCAGTACATTTTTATTGTGGGACATGTCCGCCACATATGAATCACAATGCGGATGCCAACATAGGTTAGAAGAGGTCTGGTAAATTTGTGGTAAACAATGTAAAACCAAATAACACTACATCATAACCTTTTTGTAGTTTCAAAGTGGATAATAAATTTTAAAATCTGATATCAGAAGAGAGAAAAACAGATATCCCTTTTGCTTCAGCACTCATGCCTGACCGGATTAAAAATCTCAGTATACAATTAGGTTGTCAGGGGAAATATGGAATCTGATTACCATATCTAATTGTTTGCCGGGTCACATAATGGATTGCCACCTCTTTATCTAATTAATTATATCTAATGTGAGAACTTCAAAGAAGGTTTAATCATGAAAGATGGGGTATGGGGAAAACAATAGGGTGTTTGAAATCAGTCAAGACTATTATTGTCACCTGTTACATTTTCCATTGTTATTAAGATATGCAGCAATAAAAGCATATAGCATTCTCTTATTGACAGCTACTTTCCACGGCAGAGAAAACTTAGAATATTCACAGTAACTAGAGTATATAATTATTGACTGTTCATATCCAGCTGCTATTACTATTCTCAGAAAACATAGCACTGATTTTTATCAAGAATATATTGTACATCAGATATCAGTGTTATGCCACAGACATCACAGCTGTTCAGCCCATCCACATTATTTGCAAAAAGGAGAGTAGTTTATGGCAACATCGGCCAAGATACACAATTTCTTTTAAGAGATGTATGGTATCAAGGTTTAACTGTTTAATTGATTTTGGTCATAACAACCAAATTCACTCAGCATAAGCTAAAATAAAGAGGGAATTCTAGGGTAAACACACCTGAGCTTCTAAAATATTGTTAGCCCATATTATCAAAGTATCAATCAAAAGCTGAGAAAGCATTCTCAGTGGTCAAATTATCTGACAAGCGTTTCACCTGTAAGCTTGATTACAGACCTTAAGAACCCTGATTACTTTATGTACTGCTATTAAAACCAAAGAGAAGCCCTCCTCTAAAATATCATATGGGTTCTAAGCCAATCAAAAAATCCCGTCACAAAGCACAGTCCATCAACAGTATTTATATTATCATAAATCTGAAAATATGTCAACATTATCCAATATGTATAAATGAGTTACCTATCCAAACCTAGATAGATGTTCAATAAACATACTTAAATTAACCCCTTAAGGAGCAGCAGTCCAGGGAAGTTACCTTCCTTTGAGGACTGCTTTGGACCTTTGCCAACACACTGGGACATGTGACCTGTTACGTGTAGTGGCGCACCTCTTTGGGCCCAATTTTTACTTACAGAGCTCCTGGTAGAGCAATGTAAGTAAAAGTATGTGACGTTAAGTGAGATTTAGTGTTTGGGCAGAGAGGGACATTCACATTTCGCAAGTTAGTGTTATGGCAGTGAGGAAGGGTCATTCAAATTGTGAGTTAGTGAGAGTCATTCAAATTCAGTTAGTGTTAGGTTAGGGAGGGTCATTAAAATTTTGTGAGTTAGTGTTAGGGCAGTAAGGGTCAGTGAAGTGTGTAGTGTGAGTGATGCTTTTTTAAATTTTTCTAAATTGTTTTCATTTTTTTTTTAATAACATTTTATTGAGGAAAAAAGGGATACAGATACAAACTGTACACAATAGAAGCAGTACAATGTCGTACATAACAAAGGATTTCACAGTGAGCAAACAGTAGTAAGTCATATTGTATGAGAGAGAAATGTATCAACATTTGGCCCCCAGATTTTAATTGTAAACACCCAAGCAAAGAGAAATAAAAAAAAGGGGGTGGGGGAGAAAAGGAGGAGAGAGGGAAAGAAGAGAGAAGGAAGACTGAAAGAGAAAAGTAGCAGAAAGGAATGGCAGTTGGGGTCTCCCCACTGCCTAATGCTCCAGGGCCAACCAGGGGCCCCAAACCCTCTCAGCCCCTGTGCAGGAACACTAGTTTATAATGTGGAATGTGCTGACTGACCAGCTTCAGCCAGCCATCATGTGATGGGAGCTGACGGGACATCCACACCGCTGCAATAACCTTAAAGGCTAGAACTAACCTCTCACAAAGGAACCCCTTGACATAGCTGCCCTGGATATCATCAAGGAAAATAGATAGAAGTGCCAGTTTTGGAGAAGGTTGAACTTGCCTTCCTAACTTCTGGGATAGTGACTCAAAAACCTGGGACCAGAAAACCATGACCTACAGACAAGCTCAAATCATATGGAAGAAAGAGCCCCCATCTGCTCCACAACGTGGACAGATGATGGAATCTCGAAGTCCCATAAGACTAAGCTGAGAAGGGGTATAATAGACCCTATGCAGAAATTTTAATTGTAGAAGTTGATTCTTAACATGAGTGGAAACCCTGGATGAGCTGGCCGAGGCCATATCCCACTCAGAGTCATCGAATGGACCCAAATCAGCCTGCCATCTGGAGCACAAGTTACCTGATGGGCGAGAGTGCCTCTGTAACCAAGCGTAAAGGAAGGAGACTATCCACCATGGTCGATGAGCCCTGAGTTCAAGGATCTGCACAAATTCCACAATTTTCAGGCTACCATCCGGCCACTACGAGCAAAGTGCATGTCTAAGTCATTGGTAGGTATAAAACAGTTTATTAGGAATCCCGAATTCAGACCAAAGCTGTTGAAATTATTTAAGAGCGTGATCACAATACAAATGTCCTAGTGTTATAATGCCATACTGAGACCACAAAGGTCCAAAGTTCAACTGATACAAGTGATTCAGCATTTTGTTGCCCCACAGGGGTGTCAACGAGTCCACTGCTCAATGGTCTACTGCACACCATAGCCCCTCCCATGATCTGAGGGTAGTGACTGCTGCTGAGGTGAGCACAAACCCTCCTCATGGACCCAGGAGCAGCATCTGAGCAATACCAACCCCACACCAAAGTGTGGCAGCATCCAGAGCAGCAAAGCAATTGTTTTCATCTTTAATTTTTTTTATAATAATTATTTTTCTTTATTATTCTTTTTTTTTTGGTTTATAAAAAGACATGGAGGGGACCTGAGGAACTGGAGAATCATCCTCTTCGGGGGGGGGGGCATAGGCCATACCTAAATTGGGGTGCTCTCTCTATTGCCAAGATGGGAGGAAAGGCGCAAATTGTTAGCAGCAGTGCCACTGCTACTGCCACTAGCAGTAGTGCTTCTGTGGAGTCACAGCCATTGCTACCTGCACTAACAATGGTGGTGCCACCAGGTGCACCAGCTTTGTCACCAAGCAGAGTAGTAGATCATGAATATTCCAATGAGTCTTTCAGTGCATTCCAAAGCTTCCCCAGACAAGCATGGAGTGGCACAGAAAGAGAACAGAATGGGGATCAATGATGTGATAGAATAGACAGAATAGAATTGGAGGTGAGTTTAGTAGGTGACAGAAATCCTCTTGCAAGTGGGCAACAGGAGGATATTGTGGACAATTCTGTGAGTGGGCAGTAAGAAGAGGTGCAGGTTCCTGTGAGGGGTAGGTTCTGGTTGTAAGGGGGCAAGAGGGGCATGGAGCATGGTCAGGAGGAAGAGGGCCAGAGTCATGTGAGTGGACAGGTAGAGGGGCAGGTTCTTATGACTAGGCCTAAAGGTGTGTTGGTAGGATTGGTGACAGCAGCTGTAGAGGTTGAGGAGGAGAATTGGAGAGGCAGAGCCCACTGTGCTGGTTCAGATAGGCTCTGCAGCATGTGTTTCAGGTAAAACATCAGCTCTTCTTCCTCCTACACTGAGGTCCTTGGTGTGGGAATATTTCTCCCTGGGGTCTGGAACAGTGCAAGAAACTACAAATGCTTTATGCACCATGTGTAAATGCACAGTAAAGAGGGGAAAGGAGGGACCCTACCTTGGCAAATCTGCATTAATTAAGCATATTCATAGGCATGCTGATGTGTATGTGAAAAAACTTAAGTCCCATTCCCATGTCACTGCTGCTACTGCTAATACTTCCACTACCCTCTTTTAAAAAATGTGAACATAAGAAAACCTCCACTAAGAACACCAAAGTGGCTGCAGAGACCCCCATAGATCAGCAGCAATCCCAACTTTCATTGCAGCCATCACCACTAGTGGTTCCCCACACAACATTCACACTCTACCAAAGTGTTCCCACTCAGTTTTAAATCACTACATCAGTGCCATTCACCCCTATAGAGAGCAATTCTGGCAATTCGTGTCCACACACTGCACCCTATGTGGTGCAATGACTACACATGGTGATGCTGTGGAGAGAAACAGGATGCAAGGTATAAGAGAACAGCGAAGAACTATGCATCCTGAAGAATATGAGCATGGAAGGTGAGTTCATTTTATTAATTTGTTTATTTTTTTCTTTTATTAATTTGTGGAAACATGGCTGATTCTGAATTGAGTCATATTTTTGTTTACTTTATTTATCTCTAAGTTTTTCACCTCCAAATAACATTTCTTGGCTTGCCGTTGTGTACTTAGGCTCATAGATAAACAAAAAATACATTTTTAGCCCTAATTTTAGAAGGGCAGTTTTTTGGCTAATGTGAGTCAAGAAACAATAAACAATAAAGTGTATAAATCACAGTCACAACTATAAACCATATATATAAAACAACAAAACACTCCTCTTTATTGTGCCTTCCTATCAAACAAAATAAATAATAATAAAACAAATTATATATGGCATGACATAATAAAAGTAATTAATTTGCTGAATTTAAAAAAAGCTCAAATTATGAAATAAGTGTATGAAGAGGCTAATAAAAAGATTGTTTACAGATGGCACATTTATCCATATGCCATATCACCTTTGTTGAACCAGAGGAAAGAAAAATCACTTTTGAAGCCATTTTCAGTGAAGCCCCAAGTGGGCCAAAACATTCCTTCTCAAACTCCAGATGATAGTTGGGTATTTCCTTGCTGATCAACATCCTACTTAACCTTCCATCATTACTATATTATTCATAAACATTAAGCAGTGGTCCAAAAAGTGGTATATAGTACCATCTTTCCTCCTACTCAGTGCTGCTACTTTGAGGACTTGTGTTTTTACTCTCATTGTCAGATGCTCACACCAGTCACCTATCAGTCAGGGGTGTGGACAAGGGGTATTGTGACAGCAGCAGTACTTGTGTCATGGTATTTGGATACAGTTGTGCCCCCATTTATCATACACACTGTGCACCTTACAGTAGCTGATGAGAGCTCCTGCTCTCAAGGCAAAAATTTAGATTATAATAACAACACACCCATGATTTTGGAGGATGGGCAGGTGGAAAAGAATTACTGGCCAACTTCTTTTTTTCTCCACATATACTGGGGGCAACTTATTGTGCTGCTACTGCCTCTGGTGCATCACTTGAGATAGTCGTGGCAAATGGAACCTTCATCATCCATCACCCATTTTACTTCTATTGTTGATCCCATTCCCTTTCAGCTGCCTAATCATCCTGCTGCTTAAACAACTCAGCAACAGCAAGAACAGCAGTTGCAAATTCTACAACTATGGACTCAGACTCAGGAGGATATTTGACAATAGCCAGTGGCCACTGGCCAACATGACCTGCTGGCACTAGAACAAGGGAAGATTATCCCTTGGTGTGATCTGTCCGGTCCCGGGACTGGTTTTCAGATCTATAGGGAGGTGGCTTGCTATCAGCGAAAGGGTTGGGAGGGATCAACTTCAGCATATTATTACACTGTAACCAGCAAGTTTTCAAGCATATGAACATCACACAGCAGTATTATTACATATGCTCAACATTCTGAGCTATTTGTAATATGAAACATTACTATCCCTTTATCAATGGCAATGTCATCATCTTCTTGCCCTACGGTAAGGGTGCTGTAAGATGTACCCACTGTCCCTGCCCAGGCACCCTCAGCATCCTCTTCTCCTCCTCTGGTATACCACCTTTCCCTCAGTTACCTCCTCCACCAACTGATAGTGATTCTGTAGATGTGAGGATTTGGCAATTTGTGTCCACAAATTGCACACTGTGTGGAGCACTGACCAAATATGGCAATGTGGTGGAGAGCAATCAAATGTGGGGTACAGGGAACATATTTGGACATTCCATCCCGCTGAATATGCTAAGCTGGTGGCAGAAAGGATTAATTATTTTTATTAAGTCTTCTTGTCATTACATGTACATAGTGAAGCAGACAAACACTACAGTAACAGAAGTACTTGATTTCTTGTGGAATAGTTTTACATTGCCAACCTGTATCAATTTGTTTGGTTACAGTTGTGTTTCCTGTTTCCTAATATGAGAGCAGATGTATCAATTGTTGTGATACTTCCCATTCTTCCCCTATTTCACAATGTTTCCTTGCTTACACTGTGTACTTTACAGTTGCTGACATGGCACAGTCACTTCCTGCTCTCAGGGAACAAAATAATATTACAATACACCCATGATTTTAGAGAAGGTGCAGGAATAGAAGCACATTTAACCACTTTTGTCTCTCTAGATGCAGCTGAAGTGGTATGGAGTCTTATTGTGGTGTTGCTGCTGCCTAGGCTGGTAGGGGATACATTTTTTTCACCACTTGTTTTTTTCCAAACCTGAGGCCTTAAACCATTTTGTTGGCTTGTGTTTTGCAAGCCTGAAGCCTGCAAAAGTTTTTTTTGTTGTAAACCCATAATCAACTTTTCCAAGGCTAGCCTTTCTACTGTAATATTTGTAACATGATTTTACTAACTAAATAAAAATAAAGATGACACTGAAAGTGTGCAGATGTGTATGGTGGTGGGGGTCTGCTGTTGTATATGTGTTTTGGGATTTCCTGTCATATGTGGTTTTTTCCACATCTACTATCTGATACTTGGATGGTATTAGAATTATTTTTAGAACTGTAATTCTCCCAACACTATTTTTTGATAGCCATGTATGTGGCCATTGACAATATAATCAGCAGCACTGAAAACACGTTCAGACTGTTTTCTGGTGGGCAACTAAGGGTTTCCATTTCAGTACTCATCAGTACTGGCCACACACACTGTTTTGTTTGTCAATAGTCAATGGGTCCATCATTTCTGCCTAGAAAATAGCTATTCTGCAAGTATGCGTTAACTGTCTCACATACAAGGGGGCCACTACTAGGAGCTACTCATTGTCCTTGTGTATCAGTTACCAACCCGAACTTTCCACAGAGCTGTAACACCACCAGCACCATCATTAACACACAAATGGTAGATTGCTACTAATGAGACACATGAATTGCTTTGATCAATAGCAATGAGGTACTCAAAAATATGCTGCCATGTTCTTATTGATTTTGCTGCTCGTAAAACCCTTTTTCTCTCTTCTTTTTCACTATTCTTTCCAACAGGTTTTTTTCTGGACCTAACTTTCTCTCTTATCCTCCACAACACAACTCGATCTATCACTCTATCTCTTATCCATCCTTAATTCTTTGTCATAATCCATTTCTGCCTTTGTCATCTTCACTCTAGGCTTTTTGAAGTCTCAATTTATTTTTACTTTCCATTTACATTTCCTCCAACATTCTCTAAGCACTTTCAGGACAGGCATTGCACTTTTAGTGTCACTGTCAGACAGTTGAACTTCTACACCTTCTTCCATTATGCCATCAACACTAAAATAAAACTCATTGTTTTTAGTGTTCTTATATGGTTTATTAATATTACTCCTGGTGGTGGTGGAACTTTTTATGGGACTTTATCAAACGGCTTTCTCATAGTCAGAAGGCGATGGAGCATCTTCATTTATTGCACCAGCTGCAGCCTGCAGCAACAATGTAACATAGTAATTTAGGTTGAAAAATTACTTGCGTCCATCTAGTTCAACCCTTTTCCTATTCCTGTTTACCATCATTGGTCCAAAAGAAGGCAAAAAGGGGAAAAAAAATCCTTCTTGATTCTAAATGGCAATCAGATTTCTACTTGGATCAATAAGCACTAACTAAATATTAATCCCAGTACTAAAATACATAGCCCTCTATGTTCTGCTCTTTTAAAAAGTATCCAGGCCCTTTTTAAAGGCATCTAAAGTTTTTGATAGCACCACCTCCTCAGGAAGTGAATTCCATACCTTTATTGTCCTTACCATAAAGAATCCCTTCCGCTGCTGTAGATGAAATCTCCTTTCCTCAAGTCTAAGTGGGTGGCCCCTTGTCCTTTGTACTGTTCTGTTAATGAACAGGTCTTTGGAAGAGCCCTTTGTATGGGCCCTGAACATATTTATATAATGTTATCATATCCCCTCTAAGACACTGTTTCTCTGGTGTGTCTCAGTCAATTTTGGACTACCACTTTACTAAACATCCCTGCACTGCCACTGGTATGTTTGCTGGAGATTATTAAACAAGTGTGTGTGTATTTTAACAGTGACGTATACAACAGAACTGATTGTATGTGATGTCTTGCCTTTTTCAGAATACTCTGTTTTCTAGGATATGTCTACCTCAGTTACAGCTCAAACCACTCCCTGTGAAATTGCTTCTTCCCTCACACTTCCCTAACACAAAGAACAGCTGTAAGAAGCTTGGATCACAGCTGTCTGTGTCTACTCAGTCACACCAAATTTTGGGATAAATCTTCTTTGCTCCTTTCACACACCCCAGAATCCCCTAATGCAACAGCCAGATCAGGAAGGAACTTGGTTCATTGCTGCCTGTTTCAGTCAATCATGATTTTGTCATATTTTAGTAAACCTCCTTTCTCCCTTCACAACCCCCATCCAAAGTCCTCAGACTCCCCTAACATAAAGAACAAATTGCCTAACTACCTGACTCCCTAAACTACACTTCAACTTTGCTTTATTTGCCTACCCTAACTGATTTTTCTCTCTCTCTCACAAACACAGAGTGATGTACTATGGGTACTTGACACCCTTTTTTACTGTACCTTCAGGAAAAGAAGAGAAACTTGCCATGTAGTCTTACAATTGATTTCAATGCAATGAGCTAGGTGGAATAAAGAGGGAAATTGCCATTTTTCTCCTGTTTTACTTTTAAGGCAAAATGTTTCTCCCATCCCTAGTGCTCAGCCAATCCACATGTCTCATTTAGAATAAGAAACTCTGTGGATTGCAGTTTGGTATGGTAATTATCAAATGTAATCAGGGATGGGAGCTTTATTTTGTTTCCTGAATTAATACATAAAGACCATTATTTTTTATATACAATAATTAATAATAACCATTGATTAAGAGCTTTTCCTACATTTCTTTTTACTTCTGTCCCTTAGAAATGCAAAGAAATGTCAGTAATTGAAGAAGCCGATGACTGGTAGTTATTTTAGGTCATTTGGTTGGGAGATTAAAGATCTGGAATTCTTGTAGGTATTAAAACAACCCAGGGCAGTGTGTGACTGCCAGTCATGAGTTTGTTTTGTATTGCATGAATGAACAGTGAGCTATGCTTAGCATTAAACTAGAATTCTGAGTTCTTAATAGAAAATAAATAAAATGTATAATTCTTTGTTAACAATCAATAATCTACATAATGGTAAAGTATAATTCATAATTTTACTGTTGCAGCATAAAACATTACAGTTATATGTCTGTAATATAGGCTTGACTCAGTTATGTGTGCTAAACTAAATTGTTGGCATCAGAGGTCTAAACTGCCTTGTAAGCTGACCTGTCTGCATCAAAGTAATGCTTATTTTAGATTACTGCCTCTAAAAAAAAACCCTCTCTGTTGCAGGATCACAGTGATCCGAATAAAAAAGCATACCGCCCTCCATACAACTCTGTTACCACAATCGCCCTATCAGCTATGGCAATGGTGAGGGATAACTATCATTATTTAAAATAAGAAAAAATCCCCCAACCACCTCCACCACAACTCCCATGACCCCATCCAAACAATAAATACATTGTGTTAATCCCTCGATTTCCATGGCAGCTATGATTAGCTGTAGTGGCAATAAATCTGGTAATTTATTTATGTATGTATGAATGTATGTATTTATAACACTTTGAGTACCAGAGAGGTATCCAATGCATTGTTTTGCAATGTGTATGATAATCCTCAGTGGCATAACTATAGGGGTCGCAACTGTGACCGGGCCCGTCACTCCAGGGGCCCGGCCGCCCCCTGCGACCCCCTCACCTGATGCCCACAATTAAGAAATGCAGAGCGATGTGGCTCTGCATTACTAGAGTGATGGTCTGCATTACTGAAGACCAAGCAGGAGAAAAGGTCTGTACAGGAGGCGGCACAGACCTGTCCTCTGCCACTGGACCACCAGAGAGGTAGGAGATTTAGGGTCATTGTGGAGATTGGGGGGCAATGTGGAAGGGGAAATGTGGAGATTGTGGGGCATTGTGGAAGGGGCAATGTGGAGATGGGGGCAATGTGAAAGAGGCATTGTGGAAGGGGCAATGTGGAGATTGTGGGGCATTGTGAAGATTGAGGGACATTGTGGAAGGGGCAATGTGGAGATTGAGGGACATTGGCCACCTCCACATTGCCCCTTCCACAATGTGGTTGGGGGGGGCCCATGGCAATTCTTGCACCAGGGCCCTGTGGCTTCTAGTTACACCTCTGATACCCCTCCTGCACTTAAAGTGTTAAAAAAGGTCCAAAATGAGAAGATAATACTACCTCATCCAATGTTGCCCAGGACACTGAAAATAAAATACAGGAATTAGTTAATATATGGCCAATCTCTGTTTTCCCACACTCCCATTTCCAGTGCCATTCAGCTGCTGCTAGAGCTAAAATGGTACTATCATGTATAAAAGGGGTATAAAAAAAATGGGAAGCAAATATAATGTTTTATATATCATATGTTACTCTGTTTTATCTTGTAATTGAAATGTATATTTATACTAGATTCATGGTGCTGTCCTGATTTATTGAATGGTTGTACCTGTACAGGGACAGGTATACATTCCCCTGTTGCTGCTGTTCAGTTTGTTCTTAAATACAAACCAGTGAAGTTTGTATGTGAGTATTGTGAGTATACTGTATGATTACTCAGAATGTTAGTATACTCTTTTATAAGAGCTCTCCTTCTTGTTGCATATCACTCTTATCATGGTTGATTTTAGACCCAGAGACTTCAGAGCATTCACAGACTTGACACCCTCCACCTGCCTCAAGGGGGTTGATTGCAAAAATATATAACAGGTGGATTAATGGGCAACCCTGCCTCTCACTCCTGAGACCCCAAAATGTTTGCCAAGCTAACCATTCATGAGAGTGAAGTTTACTGTGTGGGTAACCAATCAATACATTTCCCTAGAGGACCATATCTGTCAAGTACTTTCCATAAGGTCTGATGCTTTATCCTCACCCTAACAAAAATCTTGGATTGATCCAATGCCCAAAGATTCTCACCCAAATCCTCAGTCCTACACTGTTCTAAGGTCTCTCAGCTATCAAGGAAAAGTTGCTACAACCTTTAACAGTGCTGAACGGGGAAGGGGCAGTAACAATAATTTACAAAAGGTAAAAAAGTATTTAGTTTGCTAAAATCATACACTATATTTAAAAAACATTTGTTGAACATATTTGTGAACATTTAAATTATTTGAAAAAGCCCTGAACCCCCCCCCCCCGAGTACAAAAATACAAAATATGCGTAGTTATTATACCAACCTATATGGCCCATGGAGACCCCTAATTGCTAGCACAAAATAGTATTTTTAACTTTATAAACTAAAATATGCATTCAGGTGGCTACATGGTAAACTACCATAAAACAGCTGAATAAATATATAAAACTATATTTCCTGGACATCCATGTCAGCACTCACTAGATTGTGCTCTGTGGTGCACAAATACTGTTGCTGAGCTGTGTGGAATACAAACATATACCTGAGGACAGGTAAAGCACAGGAAGTCCTCTGAAGCTGGAAGGACTTGAGTTGCTGGCTCTCTTTTGAGAGTTGTCTTTTTCTTTTGGGCCTACTGGACAGTGTCCTCTGTCCCTTTCCAGTTGGAGTTTTCCTTCTTTCTCCTTCTGAAGCTTCAACTTAACACCTCCCTTACTGGATCGGTGGGTTGGAGACCCTGTAGAGGTAAAGGTTTCCCTGCGTAAATCCTTACTGTGGCAGATATGAAAGATGGCATGCTGGGAATGTTGTTTCTTCCAGTAACATTATTGCAGATCCTGGCAGTGAGTACATGCAGATGTGGGCCTATCTGAAGAATGTTCTTCCCTTTGTTGATTTGGAGTTCATGGAGTTATATGCAGGTGGGTTGCTATACCATCTGATAAAGGGTTGCTATAAACTAAAATACTCAGGACAACTGGCCTTCCTGTGCTTTTACCTGCCCTCCGGTATGTGTTTGGATTCCACACAACACAGCTCGGCAACAGTACTTGTGCACCACATCACATCATCTAGTGAATGCTGCCATGGTTATGTCCAGCAAAAGAGAATTTCGGTAAGTATGCTATCATTCTCAATTATTTTCAGAAAGTGGCTATTAAGATGCATTAAATGAGCGGTCACAAACATTTCTTCTTGTAGCCTGATGAGCACAAATGTTTCTAAAGTGAGCTAAAGGAAAAAAAAAGCTACATTTTAAATTTCCACCACTGTGCTAATTTTTTTTTGTATGGAATTTCCTACTACATTTACTAGCTACTGCTGTTATGAGAAAACTAACACTCCATTGATATGAGGTTTCATATTGTAAGGTGGTGCCAGAAGCACAAAACTACACTAATTACAGCCTTTAATTTTTCTTACATTTTATTAAATATGACTTGCCTGTATTAAAATGGTAACAACTGCAGAAACAAAGAAAATGCTGACAAAGCATACCATTTTGGAAAGAAAATAGCCCACTGCTTTAAATGAGGGTTCAAGCCTTTTGCACCCCTAGCTTGGTGTGCAAAAAATGTTTCCAGAAGATGCAGCTAAAGGAAAAATAGCATTTTCTTACATTCCCACCACTTCAATTGCACTGAAATCTTTGAAACCTATGATGCCTACTGTATTCATTAGGTTTTAAATTTACAAGAATGCATAGTGGTATGGGCTGATAAGTAGTGCAGAAGCAAAAAATTACACCTACCAGTTTTCTTCTTCAAAATGCCTGCCTATACTAATAGGTCATAACTTTTAGAGATATGAAGGAAAGGTATATAAAGTATAACATTTTGGAAATTAGACTTTCAGCCACATCAAATACGGACTGGTGGGCACAAATATATATGGGACAAATATAATATGAACAAATATATTTTTTCTTTTACCATTTCCACCACTTCAAAGATAGTATAATATTTGAAAAGCATGGAATTCATGTGGTTTAACATATCATATGGGGGTACCAAGAACACAAATATACACCTGACACTTTTCTATTTTGACCCACCAGTACCACAAAATTATGTATGGCTGACTGGGAAGACACAGGCAGCCATGATCCAAGCTCCTTCCTGATCTGGCTGTACATAATATTAGCTCTTTGAGTTCCAGAGGGGTACGGAATGCATTGATTTGTAATGCATTCCCTACCCCTCTGGCACTCATAGGGTTAAAAAAGTATGAACACTGAAGATAACAACAAGTTGCATTCTACTTTTGGGATAATGGAAGAAGGTATAGCAGTCAAGGGAATTCTGCTATATCTGACACTGAGACCTCTAAAAGCCTAGAAGAATATAAAACTAGTGGCAAGAAGTGAGAGTGATGCTGAGGAATGAACTAATGATGACTGATGATGATGATGTAGATCTAGAATATATCCCTCCAGCATTCTCCTTTTCTTCAGATACAGATGAAGTTCAGAGTGAGAGAGATGATGACATGACCAGAAAGTTAGCTTAAAGGCAAAGGTTAAATCTTCAATCACTTAAAAGGAGCATTGTGCCTGTCTATAAACTGAGAAAACAAAAAACAATTGGATGGTCTTACCCTGGACAAGCATAGATACCAAAAAATATAGTCATCCTGTCAGTCATCATCAGCATTGTCTCCGCGTCCAAGTCCCACTTAAGCATACACAGTAGTGTTGAGTAAGCAACAGCAACGACACAGGTTTTCAACATCCACAACCTTAGCTATGATGAGTACCTCTGCTGCTGTTGGAAGTGCAGCACCTTTGACACCCAGTAGTAGTACAATTGCAGTAACATCTAGCCCCAGTAGTAGTGGTAGCAGCCCTCAGGAACCCCTCAGTCAATGAATTCCACAGTATGGAGATATTTTAATCACAATCTGAAAACTGAGCATGTTATCTGTTGTCTGTGTAAAAAGCATGTGAGCAGGGGCAAAAAAGGCTAACACCTAGGCACCTCCTCAATGAGATCCCAGTGGAAGCAAAATCTCAGGTCTGACTGAAGCATATGATAGAATCAGTGATGTTATTGATGTGCCAGAGAGTGCGACAAAAGTTAATGCATTCCATACAGAACCTATATCTCCTGCTGCAGAGAAGTATGACTCTGAGTTTGTGGTAGGAGATGGCAAGTCATAGTCTGCCCACACATGCCACCTCCACTTCCACGACCTCCTCTTGACATACTGTTAAAGCAATCAAGTTATAAGGTTCTTCTGTCATGTAATGCCAACATACAGTTACCAAATTCTTGTGAAGGAGTAAAAAACTTCACAAAAACAATTCAAAGCAGGACTTATTTTTCAAGGACTGCTGTGCCAGAATTGTACATACAGGTGGTTGTGGTGGTGGCCGCACTGGTCTAGGCACATCTCTGTGGGACTTGCTATAAAGAAGCAAAGTATCAGGTGGCAGAAGTAGACTACACCAGACATGACAGAATACCAGGACATATATATATATATATATATATATATATATATATATAACAGCAGCACAGAGGAGGAAGAGAGATGTAAAGGGCCAGCATTGTGTGCATTCGGTCAGTGTCTACTGTGCATGACTGCACTGGACAAACATACATGTGGCCTGAGTTCGGGCAGACTCTACTGTGCTTGACTGCTCTCGGGCAGTGTCTACTGCACATGACTGCATCGGACAAACATACATCTGGCCTGCTTTCGGGCAGTCTCTACTGCGCATGACTACATCGGACAAACATTCATGTGGCCTTATATATATATATATATATATATATATATATATATATATATATATATAGAGAGAGAGAGAGAGAGAGAGAGAGAGAGAGAGAGAGAGAGAGAGAGAGAGATTGTTTTTTTAAATATTTGATTTCAGTTTATTTCTCTTTTTCTCTCATATACTCTCCTTCAAATACACCACACTAAAGTGCAGGAAATTATAGTAGTATTTCGTATATGTCCCATCGAATAGCATAGATAGGAAATGGAAACCATTCTCGCAAAATTTTCTGCGGTCTTAGCAAAACACCGGAAAATCTTTGGGTTTCTCTATGGCCTAAACGTCCCATGGGAAAAAGCAGAAAACCACTTATATTCCACAATAGTTCAGCGTCACTAGCCTCAGGTTCCACCCAGCTTCTTTTTTTTTCTAAAAACAGTGGTGGTCGTCTGGGGAATGTGGGCTCCCAGTCACTTAACACCTTTGGTGCCACTGCTAGTGTTACTGACTGACTTCTCCTCCTCAGGGACTGAATCAGTAGGCTCAAGGTCATAGTGTCAGCCAGCACTAAAAACCACTAAGTAACCACTTTATTTCTTATGTTTGATTTAAAAAAATGTTACTCTCCTTCCACTCTGCTTTTTTCCTAAACTACTCCACACTAGAATGCCTGAAAGTATGGGTTTAGACAGTATATGTGGAGGACGTACGTATCACCTTATTGAGTAACTGTAATGCTCAGAAAAATTAAAAGCCCAGTGTAAGTTGCCTGGCTGGACTCTGTGAAGTAGATTCACCACAAAGAGGTGACAGACTGCTATTTGATATAATAATAAGAGCACAACAACAGAAAATACAGGTATACTGAAAGGCAGGTCCCAGTGGGCCAGATGCTAAGGAGTGAAGACTAGAGTACATAGTGATCTGGCAGTGGCTGCTCTCTGGATTGGCTTGCTAAGACATAAGCCGAGTTAGAGATGCTGGCTGCAAAGTTACTGCTAACCAGAGGAGCCAGCCCTCACCCCGGATGACCATCCAAAGAACAGCAGCTACCCACTGAGGCAGAAGAGGATACTGAACAAATAACCCACCTGCAGTATAGTTGTAGTTGCTGTACAGGAACACTGAGGCCTGCAGCTCGACTGAGGAGACAGAGAACAGGATAGTTGAAGTCTGACATGAGTAAGAGGAGATAGAATCCCTTCAGGGTCAAGACAGATGGGAAGTCAGACAAAACAGATCAGGAACTTGGAGGCAGTGCAGTACAAGGCAGCAGATGGAGGAATGGTCAATCAAGGGATCCAAAGTTGGTAACAGGGTATCAAATGTGCATGGTACAAAAACACAGAACAGGAGGGAAGTAGCAGGAAGACCCAGGACAATACATATGATAACACTCAGGAACAAGACAGGAAACTAGAAATCACAACCTAGAATGCTTTGATTGCACCCCACCCAAAAGCACAGAGTCTCTGTGAAGGCTCAGTTGCCTGTTGAAGGCAACCACAAGACAACAGGGAAACCAAGAGCTGGATAACAAGGGGAAACAAATGGAAAACCAGAAAAGGAATCGCAAAAAGCAAAGAAAAAAGGGCAGAATATGACACTATTCCCCTCCCCCAAGAGACTACTTCCGGGAGTCCAAAGATGGTTTAGCCAGGAAGGACCAGTGGAACTGATGAATGAAAGAAGGAGCATGGACGTCCGAATCCAACACCTAAGAATGCTCCTTCGGGTTTTAGCACTTGCAATTAACAAAGTACTGTCAGGAACCACAGAAAAGACGAGAGTCCAGAATGGCATCAGAATCATCCACAAAGACTGGCTGAGGAGTGGTGTGAGGCATGTGCCGACACATAGTCTTGAGTAGGGACACATGAGGGGTGCCAAGGAATGATGGCGACCAGCTGCCATTTTCTGCTGCATTTGCCATGGCAGAAGATTGCAGCAGATGGCTTGCTTATGGTCTAGGGAACCTCAGACACAGAGGGAAAGAACTGGAGGATTGTACCCAAGAGCCGCAAAAAAACTGAGAACACTTCAGGAATGACTGGAGAAGGTAATTGAAAAAAAACTCTGCCAATTCTTCAGAGTTGGTTTGGGAATCTGGTGCACTTGGATTGAGAGATCTTCATCTCTCCCAAGGCCAGCTGGGATCTTCAGTGGTGGTTGTGTCTGAGCCCCCTAATACAAGGAAAACCCTTTGTGATACCAGAATGGACTGTGGTCATGATGAACTGCAGCCTCAGAGGCTGGGGTGTGTTTCTGGGCCATCTGGGGGTTATGGGCAGGTGAACTGCGGAGGAGTCCCTTCAGTCCATCAGTGTCCTGGAACTCAGGGTGATCCATCTGCTCCTCGTGTACTGGACCACCCTGTTGAAGGGGAATGCAGTTAGTGTCCAGTCGGACAATGCCATGGCTGTGGCTTACACCAACCATCAAGGGGGCACTCATAGTGCCACCACCTGGTCCAAAGTGAGGTACATTCTAGGCTTTGCAGAAGCCCATGTTCCTGCCATCTCTGCCATTCACATTGCAGGGGTAGGAAACATTCTGGTGAACTTCCTAAGTCACCAGGATGTGGATCCAGGAGAGTAGGAACTCAATTTGGAGGTGTTCTACCTGATTGTGCAACAATGGGGTGTAAGCTTGTTTCTTTCAACCATAGGTTATGGTCTATTTTCCAAAAGTGGTGCATGGTGGTGTTTGACCTCCCTTTGGTTTTATGTTTTCTTAAAAATGGTGTGAACAAAGACCTCAGTTTGAGTTCAACTCTTTCTGTGTTGTTTCAGGGATTTTTTGCCACCGTTCCATATGTTATGTTTTTTCTTCAGGGGTTGGCTCATGCATTCCCTGACTTTATGGCGCCCACTCCTCCATGTACCTCAATTTGGTTTTGGGAGTTTTGCAGAGTCCTCTCTTTGAGCCCCTTGCTTCCATCCTACTACTTCAAGTTGATGCTCAAGATGGCTTTCTTTCTGGTGGTAGTCTCTGTTCGCAGAGTCGCTGAGTTTCAAACTTTGTCTTGCAAACCACCTTTACTGGTTTTTCACAAGGATAATGAGGTGCTTTGACCCTCTCAGGAATTTCTTCCAAAGGTTGTTCTGAGTTCCACACAAATTAGGAAATTGTTGTGCCTTCCTTTTATCCTGACCCAAAGTGTGACAAGGAGAAGGATCTCCATTTGTTAGATGTTATATAATGCCTTAAATTGTATGTGCACAGTATTTAGCCTTTTCTCAAGGCTGACTCTCTTTTTTTCAAACCTGAGGGTCCTAGGGCAGGTCAGGCTGCTTCCAAGGTCAATGTTTCATCTTAGATTCAAACTGCCATAGGTGTATGAAGTTTGGCAGAAACCTTCTCTCTTTGAGGTCACAGCACATCCCATTAGGTCTGTGGGGGCCTCTTGGGCCTATAAGAATTGGGCCTCAGCTGAGCAATTGTACAAAGCAGAAACTTGGTCCTCCTTGCGCACCTTTGTTAAGCACTACCTTGTCGATGTTCTGGCTTCACATGAAATTAGCTTTGGTCAGAACGTCCTGCAGGCAGCTCTGCCTGTCTAAGGACTTTCACACTTGGTTGCCTTAATGTTGTTCAATTGTTTGAGCCCGTTGGCTGGGTAAGTTCAATATTAGTTTGAAACATTTTCTATTTGTGCTATTTCAATTCTGTATAGTACTGGTGAACTCCAGTATCATGCTGCTTTCTCCTTTTTTCCCACCTCTGGGAGCTTAGTGTTGATATATACCCATGGTACCTGTGTTCCATATAGGACATACGAGAAACCAGTATTTAGTGTTCTTACCTATTAAATCATTTTCTTTTTAGTCCATATGGAACACAGGTCTACCACACAGAGAAAGGGACCTTTGTTTTGGTCTGGCCTGTCTGGGTAGTGGAGTCCTTTTACAGTCTTTCTTCTCATAGGAGATTTTCTTTTTCTTCCCCTGCTTGCCTTGTTTGTGTAGCTTTGGTCACATACTGGCGATTAAAGGGCGGGGAGGGTTGAGCTGCAGGAAGATTAGGGAGTGTTCACCCACAAGACTCTGTTCTTTGAGATATGTCCTGCACTGCAAAAGAGAGACTCAACCCCATGGTACCTGTGTTCATATGGACTAAAGAGAAAATGATTTAACCGGTAAGAACACTAAAAGCCTAGTTTTTTTTGCACACATATTGACATCAATTTCTTTTTTTTATATACTTTTATTAAAATAACATTTCTCTACAATTGAAGACTTGGAGGAGCACCTTATTCTTTTCCTGCTTACTGTATGTTTACCCGAGGAGAAACAGATTAATCTCTCTGCCTGCTTTATCAGTTGTTAGGTGGCATATGCCCCATACAATCACATAATTGTGATTATTTCTGCTAACCTTTATAGATTAAAAGCCTTAAATCATTTACAGACACCATTGGGCGCCTGTCATGCCATTATTCACCTCCGTCTGGAGCGGCTTCCAATTCTCTCCCCTCTGCCGCTTCTCGCTTTCTCCGGTCCATCATGCAGTCCTCCGTGCCCCCTGCCGGCCTCTACCTCTCTATGGTTTTACCGGAATCCATGCCTCGCTTTGGCTCCTGCTTCCGGGTCTGGACTATTTTAGGCTGATTGCACCTCTGGAGGACTGCATGATGGAAGGGAGGAAGTGACAAGCGGCAGAGGAGAGAGAATCAGAATCCACTCCAGACGGAGGTGAATAACGGCATGACAGCTCCTTCTTGGGTCTTTCTTTTTCACTTAGGTCTGGAGCTCGACTGAGAAGACAGAGAATAGAATAGTCAAAGTCTGAATGGAGGTAGAGGAGAAAGAAGCCCACCAAGGTCAAGACAGATGGACGTTAGGCAAGCCAGATCAGGAACTGGTGGACAACGCAGTGCATGGCAGCAGACTGAGGAATGGTCGAAAGCCAAAGTCAGTAACAGGATATCAGATGAGCATGGTACCAAATCGCAGAACAGGAGGGAAATCTCAAGAAGAGCCAGGTCAATACACATGATAACATGGAAACAAGGAAACTCAGGGTAACGACCTGAAATGCTTTGAATGTCCCCTGCCAAAAAACCTTTAGGCTCTATAAATGCTCAGAGCAACTACAAAACAAGGTGGGGAACCAAGATCCGGATAACAAGGGAAAACAAAACCAGACAAGGAATCACAAAATGCAAAGAAAAAGGGGCAGAACATGAGCGTAACATAGGAGGAAAATGGTAGAATTTTCAAGAATTTTTCTGTGCTCCTAGTACATGTTTATCTATGGACACAATTTCCCACTGGGAAGAGGAAAACCATGCTGTTTTCACCAAAATGCCTGTGAGAACAAACCAGGAATTTTCTCCCATCCCTAGTCATAACTAGGGGTTCACTGAATGGTTGACACTCGGGGGCCTGTGATTGAGGAGGGCCCGCTGCTCTGTACCATCTCGTGCCACTTCATTGCCTGAGCTTCTCTTCATGGAGTGTCTAACCTCATGCTATACAGACCTGACCTGGTCTGCATAGCATGTGCAGCAGTGATTTAATCACAGCCAGACCCTCCTCTGCTAGGAGGTGGGGTTTGATGGGGGCAGTGTGGTATAGAGAGGGTTGATGGAGGAGAGTGGTGGGTGTGAAAGGGGTTGGGGGGTGATGGGAGCGAAGGATGAGCTGCGCATGCTTACAAGGTGGGTTTCTGGTTGATGCAGTATAATGTCATCATTGCCAGCAGGGGAGCTTGATGATGAGTATAGAAGAATTAAAGCCATATTGGACACAGATTGTACACCAAGCAGTGCACCCAGAAGGCAGCACACCAGCCACAAACCCACTGCCAAGCATACAGATGCCAGCCAGCAATCAAGCTCAGAGACCATCCAATCAAGCTAGACAACCCAGCCAGCAAGCCCAGACACCCCCAGAAAACTAGCCAGCACTGAGGTTAGCCATCTAGCTCTCCAGGCTAGCCAGATAACCCCCAGTCCAGCTATCAAGCCTTCTGGATAGCCATTCTTAAGCCAGACAACCAGCCATCAGGGCACCTAACAAGTCTTCAGGCTATCCAGCTCTCAGGCAAGCCAGCCCTCAGTCCAGCCAATCAGACCTCAGGCTAACCAGCCCAGAATACAGCCAACCAGCCCTCAGGACATCAAGTGAGCCCTCAGGACAGCAAGACAGCGCTGAAAGACAAGCAATAAAGAGAATGCCAAATTCAAGCATGCCATCAAATTGGGTGATAGGGGGAGAAAATGGGTTGAGGGATAGTGTGTGATATCACAAAGCTTACAATTGAATGTAAATGGTATTCAATGTACTTTTACAAGCTGGAATAGCGCTGAATTAATATTTACAGAGTATGAGATACATTTGAAACACAGCAGGAGGACAAATAACTTAGTAAACATCTATTCTGCGTATATATATAATTATATGCAAAAGGTTAGTTGATTTGTTAACCCGTGCCTGTTAGCCTATGTCTTCAGTTAGCCATTAAAATGTATAACCTTTATAACATGCTTATGAGTTTTTTGCTACAAAATTACAGTGAATGCCATCTACTCTGCTGGCTAACAGTACCACCTAAATCCTGAATTGAAATGTAGCTACTCTAGTAATAACTCCAAGCATGCAGAGCTTAAAAATCAAAACGAGTTGCTCTGTGGTATCACTTGTGTTGCTCCATTTCAGTTGTAAGCTCTGTGGTATTACTAACATAGCTACATTTCAACTGAAAGCTCTGTGGTATCAATGTCTTTGCTCCATTTCAATTTTAAATTATGTGATATATATTGTGTTGCTCCATTACTTTTGTAAGCTCTGTGCTATCAGTAATGTAATTCTATTTCATTTGTAAGCTCTGTGGTATCACCAGTGTAACTCTATTTCAATTGAAAGCTTGTGGTACACTTGTGCTGCTCTGTTTCATTTGTAAGCTTTGTGGTATCACTAGTGTAGATCCATTTCAGTTGTAAGTTCTGTGGTATCACTTATGTTACTCCATTTAATTTGTAAGCTCTGTGGTATCCCTATTGCAGGTACATTTCAATTGTAAGCTCTGTGGTATCTTTAGTTTAGCTTAATTTCAGTTGTAAGCTATGTGAATCATTAATGTAGCTCCATTTCAATTGTAAGCTCTGTGCTAGCAATAGTGTAGCTGAATTTCAGTTGTAATTGTTGTAAGATGTGTTACAATTAAAATTAAGTTACACAAGTGATACCATAGTACTATAGTTGAAATGGAGTTATGCTAGTAGTAGCTCAATTTCAGTTGTAACCTCTGTAGTATCTCTAGTATAGCTCCATTTCAACTGTAAACTCTGTGGGATTAGGGTTGGCTGAAAATTTCCACCTCAAACTGAAATCGGTGAAAAATTTCCCGCGAAAAGCGTCGATTTTACGATTTTTTTTTTTTGCTTTTTACGCCTACCTCATTCCAGTGAAATCAATGTGAACATTGAAGTTACAACATAAAATAAATATTATTTAATTTCACAAAGGCATAGTATAAAAGGGGCATGAGGTTGCCTGTGTTGGTGGGGTGTGGAGAAACAGTCAGTTGAACAGGGGATGATTTTTGTGGGGTTGCTTACTGGGATTGGGAGGCACTTAATAAAAAAGAAATTCTAAATAAAAGAAACACCATAAGACATGGTATAAAGGGGTCTGAGGAGGGTGTCTGTGTTTGGTGAATGAATGAATTATTTCTACAGGGAATTTATTTTGGGGGGGTTCTTGACTGCTATTGGGGGACAGTTAATAAAAAAATAAATCAATAAAATAAGGCATTTGTATGTAAAGTGATAGAGACAGGAACCCCCTGATATAAGCTGCCACTGGGGTGGACTGATACTTGACTTGCTAGAGTATTTTGTAGAGGATGATTTGTTTGATTTGTTGTTAGAGGCCTTTGTTGTACTTAGACTTATTAGAGGCCCAAGCCCTGAAGAAATATTGATTTGTAGGACTTCAGCTTGTTTGGCACAAGCCCTAAGGAAACATTGATTTGTAGGACTTAGGCTTGTTAGAAACAAACCCCCAAAAATTGTTTATTTTATTTTACAACTATTTATTTATTTATTTTCAAAACATAAGCCATGAGAAAAAAATAAAAATGCCCTACTGGCCTAATGCCAGCAGGTCATGTTGGCCAGTGGTCACTGCCAAATGTCCTCCTGAGTTGCAACTGCTGTTCGTACTGCTGCTGCTGAGTTGTTTAAGCAGCAGGATGATTAGGCATCTGAAAGGGAATGGGATCAACAATAGCAGTAACATGGAAAATGGATGATAAAGGTTCCACTTGCCACGACTGGTTACAATGATGCGTCTGAGGCAGTAGCAGCACGATAAGTAGCTCCAGTCTATGTGGAGAAAAGAAGAAGTTGGCCATTAAATCTTCTCCACCTGCCCCTCCTCCAAAATCACAGATACGTTGTTATTAGAATATTTATTTTTCCCTTGAGAACAGGAACTGTGGCTTACATCAGCAACTGCAATGTGCACAGTGTGTGTGTGTGGTAAATAACATCTGGGGGCACAACTATATCCAAACACCATGAACCCGAAACCAAGTACTGACGCTGTCACTGTACCCCTTTTCCAGACCCCGTTAAGGACACTTGACAACTTGCTGACAGTTTAATAGTAATGATGAACCCTCCCAGCCAGAATCCTAGCATATTCTGCGGGATGGAATCTCCTCAGATTCCACCTAATGACCTGGTATCGGTTCTCCTCCACCACACTGGCATGTGTGGTCAGTGCACCACACAGTGTGCAATGGGTAGAGATGAACTACTGTATCCTAACATTAAAAGAGTGGCTATCATTTGGCAGGGGGAGGTAAAGATGAATGAGGTGGATGG
This sequence comes from Rhinophrynus dorsalis, assembly GCA_037306005.1. Classification (NCBI taxonomy): domain Eukaryota; kingdom Metazoa; phylum Chordata; class Amphibia; order Anura; family Rhinophrynidae; genus Rhinophrynus; species Rhinophrynus dorsalis. The sequence goes on from CM074718.1 coordinate 395,824,814, forward strand.
GCAGGAGGTGTACTTGTTACCCTAGAGAAAGAAGGTGATATTGATGGCGAGCTAGTTCTTTAGCTCATCATGGAACTTCTAGTGTCTGCCTGGGTTTCTTTATTCTTCTTCCTCTTTGATCTCTACCTTTCTGGAGAGTCAGGAGGTACAGTGACAGCGGTGCTAGATTTCTGCAATGGGTGTTTGGCTTTAACATGTTTGACATAAATGTCATGGTGTCTGTGTTTCATGTGTGTTATCAGGGAGGTTGTGCCAAGGTGTGTTCCCTCCTTTCCCCTTTTTACTAACTTGTCACAAATTTTGCACTGCACAGTTGTTGATGACTGCACTGTGCCTGTCGGAAGAGAATAATAGTCCCACACCCATGATTTCTGGGGGGAGGGATAGGGAACAGGTGGAGAAGAATGGCCTCTTTCTTCTTCTCCTCCACATTTTCCATCAATTTCTGTGGCAGCGGATAATATTGCTGCTACTGCCTCAGATTTATCACGGCAACTAGGATCAAAATTATTGCTACTTCTTGCAAGTGAAACCTGTCCTAGTCTACATTACTTGTTGACCCCATTTCCACTGTGTCCAGGGCGGTCTGTGGCACACTAGCCTGCTCCTCGGCACCCTGCTGCCCTTTCATCTCAGCAGCAGCAGAAATTAGAGTAGTTGCAATTCCGCAAATTCCAAAAGCTGATTGCTAGTGGTGGTGATGCTCATCCTCATCCCTGTCTCCCATTCCTTCTCAGTTTCTGATAAAAAGGCCATCAATGTCTCTTCCACCCCAGCTTCTCCAACACCACCACCACCACCACTAGTCCCTACATGATTCTGCTCTATTCCAGACATCTCACTGCTGCTTGGAGGAGGTGACCAGCAACGTGACAGAGGGCCCCCTGCTGTCACAATTGGCATAATTTTCTCCTCCCCCCCCCCGAGTACTACAACAAACACTAGCAGCTGCCAAAGTATTGGTGGCAGCAGGTTCAGCACTGGCAGCAGGTACAACACTAGTGGCAGCACATAAGGCAGCAGGTACAACACTAGTGGCTGCAGATACAGCAATGGTGGCCCTGGCAGCAGGGGCAGCATGTCTTGCAGCAGGCACAGGAAGCTGACCTGTCCTGCTCTCACTAGTACTACCCTTTTCTCCCTCCCTTCCCATTCCCTTTTCTCTCTTCCTTCCCATTAAATTCCCCAAGATCCCTTGGGGTGATTTAGGGGGACTGGACAGTATTGCTTCAGTACTGCTAGTCACTTCCTCCTCCCCCTAAGACTCAGTAGACACATAAGGGTCCTTCCAGTTCCTCCATTGATTATTTTTCACCCTGCTCATAGTGATAGTAGTCACTATGAGTCTTTCCTGCATCAATTTTTGCAAAATATCACAGCAGAACAGCACAGCACGTCTATCTCACTCTGAAGCTGCTTCTATCGTGTCTGCCTTCAGTGAAAATGTTACATTTTTATAGCAGAAGTGAGAAAACAACATAAATGAATGGTAAGAAACTTTATAGCCATTGAAAAAATGGCGAAAGATTTTGAGCAATGAGCGAAAGATGTTAAAATTGTAACTGCTAGTTTTGAATCAGATTTTCCCGTAAAAAAAGTGGATAACAACGTGTTTTTCACAAAATTTCCCGCAGGAACACGGTGAAAACTTTCACCCATCCCTTTGTGGGATAACAGTTTATTTGGAGCTACATGATGCCACATTGCTTACAGATGCAATGGAGATATAATGGTATTGTTGCTCCATTTCAAGTGTAAGTTCTGTGGTATCTCTTGTGTAGCTAAATTTCAGTTGTAAGCTCTACCCCATAAGAAATTAGATGGAACTAAACATGTGCTACAGCAGAGCTTATAATTGAAGTGGAGCTACACATGTATTGTAGCTTCAATTCAGATGTAATCTCTGTGGCATCACAAGCTTAGCTCAGTTTCAGTTGTAAGCTCTAAGGTATCATTTGTCTTACTCCACAACATTTTTGCCAATTATAAATTTAGCAAAAGGAGGTGGGCTAGTATCATAACTGGAGGGTGGGATATAAATGTGGGTGGGGCATAACTGGACATAGGGTAAAGGGGGTCTATGACCTCCATTTCCCTGGGGGCTCTGGGTGCTGTCAGTCCATCCCTGGTTATAACCATTAAAGATATGCAAAAAATGTATGAGAGATATACCATTTTGGAAAGTAGATATTTAACCTTATGAAATGAAGGGTCACTCGTCTTCTACCCCTAGGTTGGTGTATACAAATGTTTCCAGCAGGTGGAGTTATAGGAAAAAATAATTAACTACTGCTTTCCAAGAAAAATTACACCCTGTTGGTATGAGCTCATATACCGTACAGGAAGCTAGAAGCACAAAACTATTTTGGCTACAATCTCTTTTATTACATTTTTTCAAATATGATTTGCCAGTGCTACAATAATTGTAACAACTACAGAAATTACTAAAAGGTAGACAAAGCATGTCATTTTTGAAAGCAGACAAGCAGCTGCATCAAATTAGATAACAATTCTCTTTCTGCTCCTAGGTTAGTGTGCACATCTATTTACAGAAAGGGGTGCTGTAGGAAAAACACATTTTTTTTTTTTTTACATATCAATCTTGTCAGATACTAAAATGGTTCAATGCCTTGGGATTTCTTAGTATATTCAGTACCTAATAGCAGCCTAAGAAAAATGGTACCCCATTGGTATTGGTTGGCATACCACAGTGGGTGCTAACAGCAAGAATACCTGTGGAACAAGAATGGGGAATCAAACAGTGTATACATGATTCTATGGCTAACAGTTGAATATGGCTGGAGGTGCGGTCAGACAGCATACATGGGGGGGGGATCAGTGAATACCTGTGGGAATTATTCAGAGCTAAACAGCGAACATGGTGATATGTGATTCCTAGTGGGCAGTGAAACAAGGCTGGAGGGGGACAAACTGTCCATGTGAGGATCTTTGGCTACCAGTGGCCGATGGAAGCTGTCTGGAAGGGTCAGATTGTGGGTATCCTTTCAAAATGTCACTCATTAATATGCCAACAACTAAACGGAGCATTAACCATGTTGTTATGTTGAAAAGGGCGAGATGTGGGCGAGATTCTCATGTCGCGGCCTTAAATGTCGCATAATGGACAGTGTCACTGCCACGGATGTCTGCAACCTGATAGTTGATGGAATAGCATTTCCCTCATTGACCTAATCTCTCCTCTTTGATCTGTTTTTTTATGTCAATGGACTGAGGGCAGAAGTTGCATAAACTTTAAATTCACATCTAAAATGTAATTGTCTCATGAGTATTTAGCCACCTAAACATATCCCTGTCTCACAGACACTGACAGTTTTTTTTCAGTTTTGTGTTATGCACATCAGCAACCAAACCTCAAGTTTAAGTTTAACTTCCAAATAAGGATTTGTCCAAGGAAGATGTAATAATTACCCCATGATATTTGTTATACTGTTTTGTAGATACTAACTGGTTAAGGCATTAATCGTAGGCATTTGCTATAAATTATTTGTCATGTTTCTCTAAATAATTTTGTTCTCCAGGAAATTGCATTAGTAAGCAATTATACTAATGAGGATTTTTTATAGGGATTCCTGACCTCCAATATAAGAACAAAATTCTTCATTTTGACATAATGTCAGATTTAACCTACACTTCTGCAAAACATAATAGATTTTGCTATAATTCATTTCTCTACAATGAAAAATTATGCACATTTGAAGAAAACACTGATATTTACTGTAATACAATTATCATATTTCTCACATAGAGAAGCAGGAACAGTTATACAACAAAATATATGCTTCATTATACCATGACTACTGCATAACATATATGTTTAAATTGCTGAATTATATGCTAATATTTGATTCTCCTTACCGTATAATACAATCTTTGGGCCAAAATGGTCACTTTTGTCTTGCCCAACCAGCCAACATCCCCAACCAGCCTACCTTTGCACTTAACTCTTTGTGTGCCAGAAAGGCAATGCGTTGCTACCACTCTGGCACTCAAAGGGTTAATCGTAGATAACTTGAGAGATTTTTAAAAGAAAATCCAGGATTTCTATAGCATGTTATGACATGTGACAAATAAATTGCATGGCTAATCGAGACAATTTCAGTGCCCTATAAATGAAAGTCCAATAGTTATCAACTACTTCAAATATAATTTCAGTGGGAAGTTCATTTGTGCAGGTTGAAACTGGCTGTTGAGCATTTCACAGTGTCACTTTCCCACTTAAAATTATGGAGGAATATATATTGTTTTTATAGGTAACACCAAGGCTGTAATATTCATTGTTATTCTAATGGACTTCACTTATGTGCTTGAGAAAATACTCTAATTTCTATGAATGACATGTATTAAAGGAAGTCACCATTCCTCTCTTGTATGCAGCAGTATATGCATTTATGTTTTTTTTTTTATTATTATTTCTCACTCATCTCCATTATCACATCTTTCAACTAGCATACTTATGGGAGATAGAGTATATTATAATAAGCAAGTCTGGGTGTTAAGTATAATATGCATTTGATTCATATAGCAATTTTTGAGTGGCATACTACATAATATGTAGGAATGAGCAAAAAGTCCCATTTTTTCCTGCAGAAAATTTCATAAAAATTACAGGATTTTCTGCATTACCCAAGGAGAATTCCTGCAAAAATTTTATTGGCAAATCACTACCCTATCATTTGTTTTAGAAGGAAAGTTCCTGCAACTTAGAATTTTCTGCTGCCCTATACTATTGATTTTTGGTGGCGAGATTTTCCCGCCCGATAGACAAACATCTCTTTGCACAGAAAGAGGAGTAGAGGTGTTTTAGGAGATGGATTTCTGAAGTCTGTGAAGTGTGTTTGATGTAGGTTTATGTTAGGGAGGGTCAGACAAGGGAGATTTGGTTTTAAAACCGTGAGGAACATTCACATTTTGTTAGTGTTAGGGCAGAGAGGGAGGGTAATTGAACTTGTGTGTTAGTGTTAGGGCACAGAGGATCATTAAAATTCATTTCTATATTCTCAAGGTGGAAGGAGAGGCACCAGTTGTCAGCAGCCCTGCCATTGCTACTGACACCACCAGCAGTGGAGCCCCAGCCAGTGCCACTTGCACCAACAATTGTGGTGACAACAGGTGCACCACCCTTGTCAACACGCAACCTAAATAGTAGCGATGATAGTTCCTCAGTCTTTTAGTGCACTCTGAAGATTTCTTCACCAGACAAGCATGAAGTTGCACAGACAGGGAATAGAATTGGTGAGTGAGGATTCAGGAGGGAGACTACAATTGGAGGCAGGTGTACTAGGTACGAGAGATCCTCTTGTGAGTGGGCAGCAGGAGGATATAGTGGAGAATGCTGTGAGTGGGCAGGAAGAAGAGGTGCAGATTACTGTGAGGGGGTCAGGTTCTGTCTATGAGTGGACAAGAAGAGAAGCAGGATCCTGTGAGTGGGTCAGGAGGAATAGGACAAGGTTCTGACTATGAGTAAGGGCAGGTTCCTGAGAGTGAGCAGAAAGAGTGGCAGTCTACTGTGAGTAGGCCTGAAGATGTGGTGGCGCGACAGGTGAAAGCAGCTGAGGAGCATAAACTGAGAGGCAGAGCCCAATATTCATCATGTGCTAGGTCAGACTCAGGCTCTGCAGCACATGTGTCAGGTGCAACATCATCTCCTCCTCCACCTCGTGTGCTGAAGTCCTGGGTGTGGGAATATTTCTCTCTAAGGTCTGGAACAATGCAGGAAACTGTAAATGCTTTATGTACCTTGTGTGATCAAAAAGTAAATAGGGGAAAGCAGAGATACCACCTTGGCCCATCTGCATTCATTAATCATATGCATTATAGGCAAGCTGATGTGTATGATGCTACTGAAAACCCTGAAAACCTCCACTAAGAAGACCAAGTTGGCTGAGAGAAACACCCCACCCCCCATCAGTATCAATTCCAATCAGCCTTTGCAGCCACAGCCACCAGTGACTCCTCCCCTCCCAACTTCCATCCAAAGTGTTCCCACTCAGTTCCAAATCCCTCCACCAATGCCCTTATCCCCCTCCAGACAACAATTATGTGCAGGCACAAATATCTGTCCACACATTGCACCCTGTGTGGAGTATTAACTACACACTGTAATGTTGTGGAGACAAACAAGATGCAGGGCATAACAGAGCACCTACGAACCATGCATTCTGCAGAATATGAGCGCCTGTTAGCAGGGAAGGTTAATTATCTTTATTCATTTATTTTTTATTTATATTTTTAATAATTTGCGTGAATGTGGCTGCTGTCAAACTGAGGCATAGTTTTTACATTTACTTAATACATTTATTTTACTGTGAGTTTCCTACCTCCAAATGATTTTTGGCTGCCTTTATGTAGGCTATTATATAAATATATTTATAACCCTAATTTTTGTAGGGTATATTTTGGCCTAATGCGAGTCAAGTAAAAATCAATAAAGTGTAGAAATCACAGTCAATCACAACTATTGTATGTAAAAACAACAAAAAAACTGCTCTTTCTTATGCTTTCCTATTCCTATCAACAAAAGTAAAATAATGAAACAGGTACATATCAATATGATTGACGTAGACTCAAATTATGGACACTTCTTTATATAATATAAGCAATTAATTTGCTGAATGTAAAAAAGTTACATTACTGAAAATAAAAACATATGAAGAAACAAATAATAAAACATTGTTTACAGATGGCACAGTTATCCCTCCCTAATTCACAAAGATTGCATATATAAACTACATTGATAAGTGAATATAAACTGCAATCAAGAAAATAAACACTAGTAGATCAAAAAATTATAAATATAAAGTGTAGTAATATACTACTATATTTGATGAGGTTGTAAAAAGACATTTGTCCATCAAGTTCTTCTCATGTCATATCACCCCTGCCGAGCCAGAGGAAGGGAAAAATACCCTATACAGCCAGTTCAAATTAAGCCCCAACTGGGCCCAAAAATTCCTTCCCTGGTAGTTAGATATTTTGTATTATTACTATATTATTCATAAACGTTTATCAGTGGTCTTAACAGTGGTCCCAACATTGGTATGCAGTAGCAACCCTCCTCCTCCTCCACCTCAGTGCTGCTACTTTGTGGACTGCCATTTTTTTAGGGATTGGTGAAAGTTTTTCGGTCAAAAGAGAAACAGGAAAAAAATGTCACTTTCTGCCTAGCGGCAATTTTTTTGCTAAACGTTTTTCCACTTTTTTCACCTAGCACATTGTATTGAAATCAGTGGGAAGACTGAATGTCTCCCCACCACATGGTTAGTTTCTCTTCTTTACCAGCAGGCATAGTGTAAAATGTGTGTCAGGTTCCCACAGCATGCAGGAGTGGAGATGAAGCTTAGTTTAGGGAATCTTGTAGGCAGGAAATTTGTTCTCTGTATTTGGGAGTCTGGGGCACTCTGGGGAACACAAAGGTAGAAAGAAGATTGACCCCAAAATCTTATGTGATTGACTGGGAGGACACGGACAGCCATGATCCAATTTCCTTCATGATCTGGCTGTTATTTTTATGCTAGGGATAGGTGAGACTGGGGGTGTGAGAAAGGAGCAGAGACTGGGGGTAAGGAGCAAAGTAGAATTACCCCAGAACGTATGACTGATTGGGAAGACACATGCAGCCATAATCCAAGTTTCTTCCTGATCTGGCTGTTATCTCTGTGCTAGGGGAACCTGAGATTTACCCCAAATATACAACATTTCTCGGTAACTGATTGGAAAGATACAGGCAGCTGTACTCCAAGTTCTTTCCTGACCTGGCTATTATCTCTGTGATAGTGGAGTCTAGGAAAAGAAGCAGTTGAACAGCAGTTTTTTTTTTTGTTTCTGTTTTTTTACAATGATAGGCATGGGGGGAACAGTTAAATAATAATAAAAAAAAATGAGAGTTGACAGAGACAGGGGCCCTGACGTGTGCTGTGACTGAGGAGCAGACTGATACTAGATAAGGTAGAGTAGTTTGTAGGGGGCCAAGATAAGACATCAAACACAATCAATTCAATTGTGTACTTTACAGTAAAAACACACACACTGTAGTTGAGTAATGTCCACTAAAAGTTGCAACAGTACTAATAAACCATTTATAAATACTGAAGATGATGAGTCAGATTCCATTGTTGATGGCATAGAATAGGTGTGGCAGCTCAATTAACTGCTATATCTGACAGTGAGACAAACAAGCACAAAAACACCTGTCATGAAAGTATTAGCCAACGTTGTGAAAATCCCTCACATTGGAAAAGTAAAACGAAATTGTTTGAGACCTCTAAAAGCCTAGGGAATATAAAAGTAGTAGGGAAGAAGCAGCAGGTGATGCTGAGGAGGACCTAATTACTGATGATGATGATGTAGCTCTATAATATATCAGTCTCCTTTTCTTCAGATACAGATGAAGATGAAACTAAGAGATGATGACAAGCCTAGAAAGTTATCTGAAAACAAAGGTTCAATCTTCAGCCACTGAAAAGGAGCACTTAGCCTGTCTAGAAACTGTTTTATAAATCAAATGGAAATTCTGACCCTGGACAAGCAAAGATGCCCAAAAATACACCTCATCCTGTCAGTCATCATCAGCATTGTCTTACCAATACACTACAACTCTTGAGTAACCAGCATCAACAACAGAGTTTATCAGCATCCACAGTCTTAGCTTTGATGAGTGCCTTTGTTGAGTTGGAAGATCTGCACCTGTGACAATTATTAGTAGTACAATTACTTCAACATTTAGCCCCAGTAGTAGTAGCAACTGCTCGGGAAACCTGAAGTCCATGAAGTCAACAGTATGGAGATACTCAAAATCCAAAAAATAAACATGTTGCTGTCTGTTGTCTGTATAAAAAGCATGTATGCAGGGGGAAAGTAGGCTCACATCTAGGCACCTCCTCAAGGAGATCCCACCTAAATCTCAACAACAGATCTGACTGGGAGACACCATCAACAGGTTGGAGGTGTAACAACTAGCAGCAGAAGCACCAGAAACGTTCCCAGAGCTTTAGGGCACATAAGGGAAGTAGTGATGTTGATGTATCAGAAAGTGTGCCATCAGTTTTTTCATTTGCTATAACACCTATGACTCCTGTGGCAGAGAAATATGACTCTGAGTTTGTTGTAGAAGATCACAAGAGTTATAGACTGTCCACATCTACCACCTCCCTTAGTCATGTTGTTAAAGTAATCAAGTTACAGGGTTCTTTTTACATGTACTGCCAACCCACACTTACTGAGTTCTTGGTAACTTCAAAAAAACAATCGCAAAGTACACATGTGGAATGGCAATGGTGCCAAGATGTTGGCACTGGACATGCTGCCATATTCTTTTGTTGAAAACTGAGGATTTTGTAAACTGATGTCATGTGTAGCTCCTCACTTGCATATCTCAAACTGCAGTGCCAGTGACAGCTGTGTCAGAATTGTACAAGCAGGTGGTGGGCAAAGGGCTGGAAATCTCATATAGCAAGAAAATCCACCTGGCAACACATATGTGTACCAGTGGGCAAAGAATATACTATATAACTGTGAGTGATCACTGGGTTTCCCTCCCACCACCAGTGGGCAACACTAGCTTACAGCAACAGGTGACAGCCAGTAATATTAACTCTGGTTCTTGCACTATGATTAAAAGGCAACAGCTCCACATTGCCCCATCAGCTCCACATTGCCCTCATATTGCCCCATCATCTCAACATTGCCCCCCATCAGCTCCACATTGCCCCATCATCTCAACATTGCCCCCATCAGTTCCACATTGCCCCATCATCTCAACATTGCCCCCATCAACTCCATATTGCAACCTCAACTCTACATTGCCACCATCAGCTCCACATTGCTTGCCCCCCATTATCCCCATATTGCCCTCACATTGCCCCCATCATCTCCACATTAAGCCTCACATTTCCTACCTCCATGGTGGTCCAGTAGCAGGTGAGATCTGTGCTTATGCACAGACCTGTAGCTGCTGGAGCCCCCGCACGGTCTTTTCTTTAGTAATGCAGAGCACTTGGAGATGATGTCATCTCCCAGCGCTCTGTATTACTAAATAGCAGGGGGAGCTCAGCAGCTAAAGATCTGTGCCGAAGAAGGCACAGACCTTACATTCAGCGATTGGCACAGTGCAGCATGGCACAGCGTGGCAAACCACTTAAAAAAAATAAATAAATTGATTTCTATGGCAGGCGCCCCTCTGTAGGGTGCACCTATAGGCAGATGTCTACTCTGCCTTATAGAAAATCCGGCCCAGGACCTCCAGACATCATATTGATTAATTTAGTTGGGTTTTATATCGCCTTAATTAACTTTGGGTAAATGTTCACCATATTAATTTATTTAGTTGAAAGTTGAATAAATAATTATGGGGGTTAATGTATCCCTTGCTTCTTTCATTCAGTTCGTTAAGGCATGAGGTCTCAGGACCGCATGATATTTTTAACATTCTAAATACTGATCTGATCCACCTCAAAATGTGGTGGTAACTGTCTTTTGCAGCTGAGTATGCATTTTTCCCCAGCCTCAGCAGTCCCCAGCTGTGTAAATTTGGAAGGCTTCTCTGGCCACAAAAGTCAGATTGAAAAGGTGACTCTGCCAATCCATTTACAATGCTTTAAAAAAAAAAATCAGTTTTGTCAAGTTTACTATATATATCTACACAGATGAATCAAACATCAGGTTGAGATAGGGTAAAAAGAAAATGGTGGAAAATAAAAGACAAAAAAGGATGCAAACACAAGATGTGCCCCTTCCATTTAAGTCAAGGGGGGTTTAAGAAGTAAATTGTTCCATGTGGTGCAGCTGATTTGCACCAGGATTGTCAGTCTTGAATTTAAAGGAATAGCAATAATTAATATGTAAAAGAAATATTGTATATTATCCCCTGAGTAAATAAAGGATACTCTCACTGCTGAAAGGTGCTTTATTCAAAAGTTTTTACAGCTCAAAGTTGAATTTTTTAGGTGCAATAACACAGTGCCCTGAAATTGTACAGTGGCACTGTTGTTACAATATCCTATGGACAGCTCTGGTCTGTAGACCATAAATCTTCATAGGATGGTGTAGCAACAGAGCCACTGTGATATTGCACCTAAAAAATTCAACTTTGAGCTGAATTAACTTTTGAATAAGACACCTTTCTGCAATGGGCGTACTCTTGTTTTACTCAGGGGGATAAACCCTACAACATATTTTTTTACATTTTAAGTATTACCATCCCTTGAAGTTACACAGCCAGACCTGGACTTTTACTATGTCTCTTCCTGTAAGAATAGACTTAGTAATGTTGATCGCTGCTCTTTAAGATTACCTTTTTACAACATATTTCCAGTTACACCTGGCACTACCTGAAGCACACCAGGCAACCAGCAGAGCTTACTTCTCCCTGGCAATTGTACAAGATTTTTGTCATGTTCTCCAGTGCAAATAGATTTAATTAGCTTCTTATTGAAAACTATTGTAAAAGCCTGTGTACACGGGCCAAGGTCCGGGTATGTTAACCCTTTGAGTGCCAGAGGGGTAGGCAAAGTATTACTTTGCAATGAGTTGCGTACCCCTCTGGCACTCAAAGGTTAAGTGGCCACTACCTCAGTGATCCACACAATGCAGTCTTGCGTAGTAGAGACTGCCCGAAAGCGAGCAGTCTCTACTGCGCATGACAGCTTCTGACAAACATCCTAGCGAATTATTATATAGGATATGGATATGCATTGGCAGCCCCTCTGGTACCCAATGGGTTACAAATAGATCTGTATGCTAGACAATTCTAGTGGAATTAATTTCTTTGTCAATGTTTGAAAGGGAACTGTTTTATATATTATATATATATATATATATATATATATATATATATATATATATATAAAAATGAGGGTTTAATTTACCAGACATTAGAGATAGTCTATACTTAGACTAGTATCTATTAGGTTTGGGTCAGTGTTTGTTAGGTTTGAGGGTTATTACCGGTTAGGTTAGGGTCAGTATCTGCTAGGTTAGTTTAGGCTAGTATCTATTAGGTTAGGGTCAGTGTTTGTTAGGTTTGGGGGTTAATACCAGTTAGGTTAGGGTCAGTATCTGCTAGGTTAGTTTAGGCTAGTAGTAGAGTCAGTGTTTGTTAGGTTTGGGTGGTTAGTATCTGTTAGTTTAGGTTAGGGTTGGTGTCTGCTAGGTTACGTTAGGCTAGTATCTATTAGGCTAGGGTCAGTGTTTGTCAGGTTTGGAGGGTGTGTACCTGCTAGATTAAGATTTTAAGTTAGTATCTGATAGGTTAGTTTATGGTTAGTCTCTGCATGGGGTGGTGTAGGCTAGTTATTAGGTTAGAGTTAGTAGTTATGTTAGGGTACTTAGGTTCAGTTAGGGTCAGGCTAGGTTGCAATATTTTTAAACGAGACATTTGACATGCATCCTTTTCATGCCAGAGACATTTTGAAATCACAGTTTTGACATGAGAGATTAACAGCGCAACATTTCAGTAATCAGTCTTCAAGCAATGCATGAGGATTGTTCTGGTCACTAAAGTTTAACAAAAAGGAAATTCATGATCATTGAAAATGTGTATATTAACCCTATTTATTTTTAGGTAGCACCATCCCTTTAAATAAAGTATAATAAACATAATATTAGTATAGATACAAAAACCCATGCTATTCTACCTAAAGTGGAAAGGTTTGGTGGTTTTTTAGATCAAGTCTCAATTTAATAGAGGCAGTATATAGAACAGCATTACAAGACTTATGTATATGCCAATATAAAAGTACTAAATAAATCTTATAAGCATTTTAAAATAGATGAATTAGTTACTTATTGGTCCTAATATTGACTTCCAATACACTAAGATGTAATCAAGATGTGATTAACATACCATTAACAGGCATATTTACTTGTACATAGAGATCACAGAAAAACCTAGCTAAATCACTTCAATGGCATGAACAATGTATCAAACTGACTAAGTGAGCAGTAATTCACAAGCAAGTTATTAACTGGCAATACTTGATCTACTGAGTCCAATACATAAGAATACATCTGATTTATAGAGCACTTTACTCCCAGTAGACCCCAGAATGCTCCATATTTACATTATAGTGCAGATGCTGAACATAGAATACTACAAATGTAACCACAGCCCTTCAAAGCCTGAAATCAATAAAGCTGATGTAAGAAAAATTACAGAAATTCTGGAGCAAACCATCTGCATCATAAGGGACACATAAAAACTCTGCACATTGCAATTTAATTGGGCCTTAAACTCATTGGGGTAGATGCACTAAGGCTTGACAAAGAGGTGATAACGCGGAGATAACTCCAGTGATCTCACTTTTCCAGTTATTCTATGGATCCAATACACTAAGATTTCTTCAGCACTGGAATTCTTAGTGCATAGGATCTATAGAATAACATAGGAACTGGAGAAGTGATATCACTGGAGAAGTTATTGCCACATTATCACCTTTGTATCATGCCTTAGTGCATAAGCCCATTGAATGATAAAGAGGTATCGAGCACACTGCAAACAAATACATTTTACACCTATAAATTGAGCTCAGTGCATAATCCTTATATTTTCTTGAGTTAGCAATATTTGTAACACCAAATTGTTGATGACAAGTCAAAATGTGCAATAGAAAAAAAGCAAGAAATATAGGTATCCCTGCTGAAGTAACTCTCTTGTTGGGATTATAATCCAGTCCCAAGTTAAGATGGGATGTATACAAGTATGGGAAAAAATGTTAATATGGAAAAGGAATTTTGAAACATAACCTTTATTGATTGAGTTTTCAAATAGGAGAATGATTTAAAAAATGAAAAATATTCTAAAAAGTATATCAAAAGATAATTGTGTACCCGCTTTAGGGGTAGATTTAAAGGCAGGCGTTAGGCAAAAAAAAACACCACCGGGTGTTTTAACGTGTAGTAGGCCATTCAAAGGGCCACGTAATGAACTGCTAACAGCAGTTCATAAAGTAATACGGCCGCTACACTAATGTGTGTTTTGGGCCATTAAAAAAATAAACAAAAAACACTCCAATGTGCCATTTAAAGGACTGCGTTAGCTGCAAAAGATCCGATAAGGGACTCACTTATAAAAACTTTAGACCCAGTTTGTTTAGCCATAAAGTCCCTTATCGGATATTTTGCCAGCTAACAGAGCTATTAACTGGCAAAAAACAATGTCCTCAGTGGATGTATTGATGTGGGGCCGTAAGCCCCACATCAATACATCAAAAATGCCTAAAACCTGTCCAAAGTTAGTAGGATTAACCATATGAGTGTCAGTGGGGTATAATTACCCCACTGGCATTCATAGGGTTAACACGACTAAGTAATGAAACATAGAATTAACACTTACCATTAATCCTGATGTCCAGCGGAGTCCACAGCTTCCTGGTCATCTTCTTTCCTTCTTTTCAGTCTTCTCTTCCTTTTGTCTTCTTTTCTTTCTTCTGCCTTCTCTTCAGTCTTCTTCCTTCTCTTTCTTCTGTCTGTAAAAGAAAATAAAAGATTAAATACCAAGCATGAACGAAGACATTGTTTAACCCTTTGAGTGGCAGAAGGGTACACAACGCATTGCAAAGCAATGTTTTGTGTACCTCACTGGCACTCAAAGGGTTAAATAGTATTGCACCATGAATATTCCTCACAATAAATGCCTCTATATAATGCCAAAATATGTAATGAAATAGTATCAATAGCCATAGAAATAAATGTCATGCATTAATGCTAAGTAAATGTACTTAGCTAAATTTTTCATCTCTCTGCCACTTGGAGTGGCCGTGAGGACGGTGCAGCGGAGACATAGATGACCAACACAGCCCCCTTCAGTCTTGTACAGGCCGATGCCCGTAACACACTGAGGGCATTTGAAGTGAGCCTGCCTTTATATATGTGCAGACTCACTTCCATTTCCCTCACAGCCATTGGTTGGGATGTTCTTACATCCCAGCCAATCAGATTAAAGAACAGCTGCTTGAATCAGATTAGCTGGGTTGTCGGTAAGAACATCCCAGCCAGAGACACAAACTGTATCAATTCAGAAAGGAAAAGGGAGAAGAAACAGGCGGCACCCCTGTGCACATCAACACTCCTTAGTGCTGGACCACCAACAACACCTTCTGGTGAATACTCACAAAAATTATGGTTGCACAATAGCCTACGCTAATTCCAACAGACAGGCAACTGGGAACATAGCTTTCCCCAGTAACAGTATGGTTCTTCAATGTGGAACAATAAATGGCCACTCTCCTCATAAACTTGCTCTCCCAAGCAGTACGAACATACACCACAAAAAAATAAAAGAAAGCACCAAAATAGTGTAACACTGTTAATACATGATGGTATAGAATAGTAACAAAAATATACTCACACATATTCATGGTCAGCCAACTGATACCAGAAAGTCTGACTTACAGGCTCATGGAGATAACAACCCAGTCTCCGTTCAGGTAATACACTCACTGTGAAAGGTCCAGTAAAACTCAGGTGGAGGTCTTCATAAAAAAGTTGATGATTTATTTAAAACAAATGTTTGTGGGCTTAACATTTAAGTGTTTTGCATTGTACAAACTGGTTTATCAAAGATTAAAAATCCGACAAATAGATATATCTGTTTTATATCATTTTAAATAAATAATCTTTTTAATGAAGACCTCTACCTGAATTTGATTGGACCTTTCACAAAGAGTCTGTTACCTAAACGGAGCTTGTGAGTCAGACTTTCTGGTATCAGTTGAGTGTATTTTTGTTACTCTTCCATAACATCATGTATTAAAAGTAATACACTATTTTGGAGCTTTTTTTTGTGGATAAATTGCATCACACTTATCATTGGTCTAACATATCTCAGACACGTTATAAACTGCTCTGAAATGGATATGTATGAGTAAACCTAATGATTTGTGAATCCATATGACAATGTAAACAAAACCCATGCTGTGAACTGGGGTTGGCAAAATCTCTCATGGTGTTCCCGCGAGAAATTCCGCATAAACCTCATTGTTGTCCACTTTTTTGTGGGAAAATCCACTTAAAATTAGTGATTTTAAATTTTAGAATTTGTTTGCCCATTGACCACATTTTTTCGCCATTTTTTCAATGACTAGAAAGTTTCTGCCCATTGATTTAAGTTGTTTTTGCCTTTTCGCTATAAAAAACATGATGTATTTGTGGAAATCAAACACAATAGAAGCAGCAACAGAGTGAGGTAGACATGCTACGCTATTCTGCTGTGATCTTGAAGCAAAATTGAGACAGGAGAGGCTCATGGTGACTGCTATCACTATGAGCAGGTTTAAATATAATAAATGGAGGAGCTGGAAGGACCCTTATGTGTCCACTGAGTCTGAGGAGGAGGAGGAAGTGACCACTACTGAACCAATGCTGTCCAGTCCCCCTAAATCACCCCAAAGGATCTTGGGGAATTTAATGGGAAGGGATGGAGAAAAGGGAATAGGAAGGGAGGGAGAAAAGGGTAGTACTAGTGAGAGCAGGAAAGGTCAGCTGCATGTGCCTGCTGCTAAAAGTGCTGCCTCTGCTGCCACCATTGCTGCCCCTGCTGGCACTCATGCTGTGCCTGCTGTCAAAAGTGCTGCCCCTGTGAAACCAGTGCTGCGTCTGCAGTCAGTGCTGAACCTGCTGCCACCAGTGCTGTGCCTTCTGCCAGTGTTGAAGCTTCTGCCTCCAGTGCTGAAGCTGCTAGTGAGTCTTGCAATACTCAGGAGGGGGTTGAGAGCCGATGACGCCAAGTGTGACAGCAGGGGACCCTAAGTCACTTTTTCTATCCACAAGTAGTCCTGCCAGAGCTAGTACTACTAAGAAGGTCCAGCAACTTTTTAGTGTTAGGAATGAAGGAGGGGGTAAACAATATCCTCATATTACTAGTGACTGTGAGGAGGAAGACTCTGGGGCTGAACTTGATGTGTGTGGTGTTAGTAGTAGTAGTAGTAGTAACAGTAATGGTGAAGCAGCCGGTGGGACAAGTGTTAGGGGAGTGGTAGGAGAAGCATTTGGAAGCATCCAGACTAGCGGTCAAGGGAGCCCACACCATTCTCTGGCTCTGGGAGTCCTCTTCCCTTTCCCTTCACTACAGTGTCCAAGTGGAACATGAGCCTGAAGACGCCAGAACTGGTGTTGGGGAAGAGCAGGCTCAGAATTAATACCACCACCACCACAGATGAGCTGCCTATGCCTCCTGCTACTGCTGCCAGTCTGCTTTCTTCAGGTCAAAAAGAAATGGCAAGTGTGACATCAGGGGACCCTCTGTCACATTGCTCATCACCTCATCCAAGCAGCAGTGAAATGTCTGTAATAGAGCAGCAGCTGAACATAGGAGCAGGACTAGTGGTGGTGGTGATGATGATGGCAGAGAAACAGGTGTGGAAGAGACATTGATGGTCTTTTTTCAGAAACTGAGAAGGAATGGGAGACATGGATGAGGATGAGCATCACCACCACCACTAGCAATGAGTTTTTGGAATTTCCAGAATTTGCAACTGCTCTATTTCCTGCTGCTGCTAAAATGCAAGGGCAGCAGGATGCCGAAGAGCAAGCTAGTGTACCACAGACCACCGTGGACACTGTGGGAATGGGATCAACAAGTGATGTGGGACAGGTTACACTTGACAGTGCCAGCAATACTCCTGGTCCTAATTGCAGTGCTGATTTTGAGGCGGTAGCAGCAACAGCAGCAACATCATCCGCTGCCAACACAGACAGTGATGGGGAAAGTGGAGGACAAGAAGAAAGAGGCCATTCTTCTATACCTGTTCCCTACCCCCTGAAGTCATGGGTGTGGGACTATTTTTCTCCTGTGGTAGGCACAGTGCAGTCATCACCAAAGGCACTGTGCACAATTTGTGACAAGTCAATGAGAAGGGGAAAGGAGGCAACACCATTTTGCACAACCTCCCTGATATCACACTGAAACAGAGACACCATGACATCTATGTCAAACATGTTAAAACCAAACACCCATCACAGAAATCAAGCACCACTTTTACTGTACACCCTGACTCTCTAGAAAGGCAGTAAGAGGTGAGGAAGAGATAAAAGAGAAGGAAGAATAGAGAAACTCAGACAGAGACTGGAAGTTTCATGACGAGCAAAACAGCTAGCTCACCATCACCATCACCTTCTTCCTCTAGGGTAACAACTACATCGTCTGCCAATCCACCTCAATCATCGTTACCTCCCCTGCCAAATAATAGCCACTCTGTTGAGGTTAGGATGTGGCAGTTCGTCTTTACCCATTGCACATTTTGTGGTGCACTGACCACACATGCCAGATTCCATCCCACAAAATATGCTAGGATGCTGGAAGGGAGGGTTCATCATTACTATTAAACCGTCAACAAGTTGTCATGTGTCCTTAACGGGGTCTGGACAAGGGGTATAGTGACAGTGGCAGTACTTGGGTTCTGGTGTCATGGTGTTTGGATACAGTTGTGCCCCCAGATGTTATTTATCAAACACACTGTACACATTGCAGTTGCTGATGGAAGCCACAGTTCCTGCTCTCAAGGGAAAAATGTCTATTCTAATAACAACACACCCATGATTTTGGAGGAGGGGCAGGTGGTGAAGAATTATAGGCCAACTTCTTCTTTTCTCCACATAGACCGGGGCTACTTATTGTGCTGCTACTACCTCAGATGCATCACTGGAGATAGTCGTGGCAAGTTGAACCTTGATCAGCTATCACCCATGTTACTGCTATTGTTGATCCAATTCTCTTTCAGCTCCCTATCATCCTGTTGCTTAAACAACTCAGCAGCAGCAACAACAGCAGTGGCAAATTCCGCAATTATGGACTCAGGAGGACATTTGACAATGGTCAGTGGCCACTGGCCAACATGACCTGCTGGCACTATGCCAGTAGGGCATTTTTATTTTTTCTCAGGGCTTGTGCTTTGAAGGATGTTTTGTTTCTAATAAGCCTAAGTCCTACAAATCAATGTTTTCTTAGGGCTGGTACCTCTATATAATCATCATCTACAAAATACTCTATCAAGTCAAGTATCAGTCAACGGCAGTGGCAACTTATGTCAGGGAGTTCCTGTCTCTATCACTTTACATACAAATTTCTTATTTTTTTTTTATTAACTGTCCCCCAGTACCAGTCAAGAACCCCCCCCAAAACAAATTCCCTGTTTAACTGATTCATTCCCCAGACTCCACCCGCCAACACAGGCATGTCTTATGGTTTTTTTATTGTATTTAGTATTTATTTTTTATTAACTGCCCCCAATCCCAGTAAACAACCCCCCAAAAAAATATTCCACCTTCAACTGATTCTTTCTTCACACTCCACCTACACAAGCACCCTCATGCCCCTTTTATACTATGCCTTTGGGAAATAAAATAATATTTGTTATGTGTTGTGTGTAATTTAAATGTTCCAATTGATTTCAATGTGCAATGAGCTAGGCAAAAAAAGCGGGAAAAAACAGTCAGAGGTGAAAATTTTCACCCATACCTACCCATGAGGGTAGGATCCACAAACATAGGTATAGAAAATGTCACTATTAGCTTGATGATTGAAGGATTTGAATCACGTAATTAAGTAATGCCCCTCTTACACTATATAAGATAAGGTAAGTTGGCATTCGATAAAGATACTTGGCCCCTGAGGGTACCGGGTGGGGTAGCGGCGTGTGGGGTAGCAGCGAAACACATTGGGCAATTATAAAAGGGGATTACTAACAGCTACACCTACTACCATTCAATGTTTTATGAACAGAATACTTTTATTAGGCCTTAAAGCAATGAAAAGGGAGTTTAAAAAAAAAGACCCTAACTCTCTCTATCTGTCCTTTCTGACGTGACTTAGGGAAGGTGTACCTGCCAGGGAAACCTGCTCGGGGAAGTAACAATAGTGCCTGTCCCTTCAAACAGGCACCAGGTGCTTTACTTTCATCTATATCTTTCTCAAATAGTTAAATTAAAAAACTAATAACTATTTCACAACCGTAGATACTCCAAACAACACCCGAATATACCAGGGGCGAAAGGGTCAATGTCAGCTTTTTTGAAATATTAACTACCAGTTAATGTTTTATGAACAGAATACTATTACTAATCCTTAAATCAATGAAAAGGGAATTTAAATAAAAAATACCCTAACGCTTTCTATCTGTCCTTTCTTATGTGACTTATGGAAGGTGTATCTTACTGAGAAACCTGCTCAGACAGGTAATAATAGTGCCTGTCTCTTCAAATAGGCTCCAGGTGCTTTACTTTCATCTATATCTTTCTCAAGTGGTGAAATTAAAAAACAAATAATTATTTCACAATCTTAAAGACTCCAAACAACACCCGGTTATACCAGGGGTGAAATGGTTAATGTATGATTTTTTTATTAAATATTATTTATTTTTTAAATATTTTATTAAATACTACATTTTTTATCTGAAAACCTTAAGTTGAGTTTCCACATTAAACTATGTCCAATAAAGTCACATCAAATAGATCAAATACTGTGAAGGACTGATAACTTATACCAGTGAATAGATAACCAGAATGTGTATGATTAAATAGGCCTGGTTACAATTCACATAAAAGTCACTTTGTTATTACAGTCTGGAGGGTGAATTTCCTTACCAGAGACACATGATCTTGATAATGTTAAGGATATAATAATAGATAGTAAGAATTGTGAAGTCCGAAGGTGGTAAGTAATGTATTCAGTTTGTTGTATATAATATTTAATGACTTATAAAGTCACCACCATGAACTGGTTAATGGCAATATAATATGCTAGTATTGAATTAGATGAGTGTTGGTACCGTGTTAGCCGTTGAAATACAGGAGGCAAAAATGTTGTAAAGTTGATACCTTTATTGCATTTTAAATCTGTTTAGTTAGCCAATAAAGGTATCAACTTTTACTATATTTTTGCCTCCAGTATTGACCTGATTTACATAGTAACATAGTAAATTAGGTTGAATAAAGACACAAGTCCATCAAGTTCAACCTTTGCCTCATACCTCAGTGACTGAGAATTATATTGTTTACCTGCTACCAAATAAGTTAGTCTTTAACAGACTTTCCTGATTTACCTACTAATATACAGTATAACCCTGTATGTTTCCTTTTGAAAGAAATGTATCTAATCTTCTCTTAAATGTATCCATTGTATCTGTCATAACCACCTCTAAGGGCAAGAAATGCCCAATTTAACAGACCTTACTGTACAAAAACCCCTCCTCTGCTGAAGACTAAACCTCCTTTCCTCCAATCTCAAGGGGTGTCCCCTCAAGGGGTGTCCTTGGAATGAATAGCTCACTGCAGAGATCCTTGTATTGACCTCTCATATCCTTGTACAATGTGATAAGGTCTTCTCTTAGCCTTTTTTCTCTAGAGTAAATAAACCAAGTTTGTCCAGTCATTCCTTATACGTGAAATCCTCCATGCCCTTAATTAATTTTGCTGCTCTTTGTTGTACCCTCTCTAGTTCTAGTATATCCTTTTTCAGAACTGGTGCCCAAAACTGAACTGTATATTGTAGGTGAGCTCTTACCAATGATTTGTAAAAATTCAAAATAATATTATCAGTTCTTGCTTCAAAACCTCTTTTTATGCAAGATAGGATTTTGCTTGCTTTTGCTACTGCTGTTTGACACTGGTCACTGTTTCCAAGTTTGTAGTTTACAAGGATACCCAGGTCTTTCTCTACCAACAAGTCCCCTAAAATGATTCCATTAAGTTCATAAGTAGCCTTGGCATTATTTCCTCCCAAATTCATGACTTTACACTTCCCCACATTAAACATCATATTCAATTTGTTTGCCCAATCTGCCATTTTATGAAAATCCCTCTGTAGAGAGCAAATATCCTGTTCTGAATTAATTACCCTGCATAATTTAGTGTAATCTGCAAATATTGATATTTTGCTTTCTATATCTATTTCCAAGTAATTTATAAACATGTTAAAAAGAAGCGGACCTAATACTGAACCCTGAGGTACTCCACTCTCCACTTTAACTATATTGGAGAATTGTACATTTACAACCACAAAATGTTCCCTATCTTTCAACCAATTTTGTATCCAATTGCAAAGGTTATCTCCTAGCCCCAGTTTCCTTATTTTATACCCCAATCTTCTGTGTGGCACTGTATCAAATGCCTTTGCAAAATCTAGATATAATACATCAACTGCCTTGCAATTATCTAGGTTGCTGCTTACTTACTCATAGAAGCTGAAAATATTAGTTTGGCATGATTTATTCTACATAAAACCATGTTGATTCCTGCTAATGATCTTATTTTTTGTGCTGTAATACTGATTATAGTCCCTATCATCACTTGAAGCAGTTTTCCCACTACAGAGGTCAAACTGACAGGTCTATAATTCCCAGGTTCTGTTTTAGTTCCTTTCTTAAATAGAGGCACTACATTGACTCTTTGCCAGTCTTATGTCACTGACCCTGTGGTGAGAGAATTTTAAAGAGTAAATATAGGGGTCTTGCTAACACTGCACTGAGTTCCTGAAAAACCATTGGATGTATACCATCAGTGCCTGGTGCTTTGTCAGTCTTAATTTTGTTCAGTCTTCCCATTACATCTTCTTAAGTTAACCCAATATCTGATAATTGTATTGTTTTATTTGTTACTTGTTGAGGCTCTTCTACCATTTCTTGTTCCCTTGTATATGCTGATGCAAAGAAAGTGTTTAAAACATCGGCCTTTCCATATCCTCACTAATCAACTCATCCATCTAATTTTTGAAAGGTCCAATACACTCACTCTTAAGTGTATTGCTATTTATATATTTGAAGAACTTTTCTAGATTAGTCTTGCTTTCCCTTGCAATCTGAGTTTCATTATCTATTTTTGCTACCCTAATAGCCTTTTTGCGATCTTTGTTACAATACCTGTATTTTAAGAAAGAATGTTCATTTCCTTCAGATTTAAATAGTTTGAATGTTTTTTCCCTTGCCATTTCCTTCTTTACATATGCAGTTAACCACACTGGCTGTTATTTACTTCTTTTGTATTTGTTCCCCATTGATATATACTGTTGGGTACATTTCTGCAACCTATATTTGAATTCTGATCATTTTTCCTCAGTATTTTTGCCTTTAAATAATGTATCCCAGTCTATGTGTTGTAATGAAGCTCTTAACAATTTGAAGTTAGCTTTTTTAAATTTAAGAGTTTTAGTTGAACCTATACAGATTTGCTTTACCAGACTGATCTCAAATGTAACCATGTTGTGATCACTGTTTCCCAAATGTTCTCTTACCTTAATTTTGGATACCATTTCTGTGTTATTCCTTATCACTTGGTCCAATACATTGTTATTTCTTGTCTGCACTTCCACCATTTGTGACATGTAACTTTCCTGAAGCATGCTCACAAACCTGCTTCCCTTAGCACTCTGACAGGTCTCATTTTTCCAGTTGATATCTGGATATTTAAAATCTCCCATAATTATGCTTTCTGCTCAACGACGCCATCATGGTGTTCAAACGATATGTCCAGATTGGCTGTGTAGCATATGTCTCCTTCGGGCCTCATGCTGGCAAACTGGTGGTGATTGTTAATGTCATTGACCAAATCAGGGCTCTTTGATGGACCCTCCAGTGGCTTAAGAAGACAGGCCATGCCTTTCAAGTGCATGCAGCTTACAGACTTTGTAATCAAGTTCCCACACAGTGCTCATATAGTAATATAGTAACATAGTAGATGAGGCTGAAAAAATACATGTGTCCATCAAGTCCAGCCCATGCCAAAAACATCCCTGTTGATCCAGAGGAAGGCAAAAAAGCCCTCTGGAGCCATTTCCAATCTAGCCCCAAGTGGAAGGAAAAAAATGTATTCCTTCCTGACTCCATTTGGTAGTCAAATAGTTCCCTGGATCAATATCCCATCTGCTTTGAAGCCATCTGCCATAATTTTCAGTATTGTTCTGTGCTAAATAGGCATCCATTGCTTTTTTGAATGCAGTTGCATTATCTGCAAGCACAACATCCCAAGGCAAAGAATTCCATAGCCTTACTGCCCTTACTGTAAAGAATCCCTGCCTTTGTTTTAGTTGAAAGTGCTTTTTCTCTAGTCTTAATGGATGACCTCTTGTTCTTAGCACAGCTCTATGCGTAAGTAACTCATTGGAGAGTTCTTTGTATTGACCTTGAATGTATTTGTAAATAGTAATCGTATCACCCCGTCTCTTCTCTAATGTAAACAAACCCAGTTTGGCTGGTCTCTCTTCATAACTCAGTTCCTCCAATCCCTTTACCAGTTTTGTTGCACATATCTGCACCTTTTCCAGTTCAGTAATGTCTTTTTTAAGAACAGGCTCCCAAAATTGTACGCCACATTCTAGATGAGGCCTAACCAAGGATTTATACAGAGGTTATATAAATCCTACACCTCTTTTTATGCAGGCTAGTGACCTATTTGCTCTTGCAGCAGCTGAGTGACTCTGCACACTGCTGTGAAGTCTATTGTCTATCAGTACTCCTAAATCTTTCTCTAATGAGGATTCCCTAAGTTGTTTCCCATTTAGAGTATATGTTTGTTTCTATGCCTAAATGCTTAAAGGGATAGTAATACCTGAAAATAAGTTTATTTTATATTGTAGCCCTTAAAAAACAATAAAAGATGATATAAGTCTTATCTCCCAAACCTTTATGGTTTGGGAGATATTCATATGTAAAGTACAAGAGTACTTTGGCACAGCTCTGCTGGACTTACCCACATCCAAAATTCTCCTCCCACCTCCCTTCCAGCTCTCCCTGTAAGTGCATTCATGCTCTTCATAGTATATTGGAACAACAAGCTCCTGTCAATGTACTGAATAAGAAGCCTACAATTCAGTGTGCAAGATATAGACTACAAGCCAAAGGTGACAGAAATATAAGAAACATATGAAAGTATACCTGAAGAACCAATAACTGAACTCATATGAGGTGAGCTATACCCTGTGTCTCATGGGCAGCTGTGTGGTATGCCGCACACCACATAGTGATGGGCCACATGCCCCCCCATTACCAAGAGAGTGACCTCCCTCAAGGCACCAGTCATAGAACAAACATTCATAGAAAACAATGAAATTATAGTTTTTTGTTAAGTCCTTGAAGGATCACTGTATCAAGATATTGCATCCATTTTGTTCTTTCTGCAACAGATGTCTAGCCCGGTCACCACCCAAGGTAATGGGGGCACCCAATCAATAGTCATGTATTTCAAAG
The DNA here is from genome assembly GCA_037306005.1 of Rhinophrynus dorsalis. NCBI lineage: Eukaryota > Metazoa > Chordata > Amphibia > Anura > Rhinophrynidae > Rhinophrynus > Rhinophrynus dorsalis. Next base: position 395,850,001 of record CM074718.1, read on the forward strand.
AGGGAAGTGGATGATGAAGAGAGGCAAAGTGTGATACAACAAGTTGATATTGATTTTGAATAAGTGCTGTTTAGAGGGATTATTTGTGGCTTCTGTGGTAGCTTTAATAGCAGTGCAGTGATTACTGTTCCGTTCCTTGAACGTGGTGGTAGTCTTGCCCACACATATTAACCCACAAGGACAAAAGATGATGTATATCACAAACTGACTTGTGCAATTCAAGTTGTATCTAATAGGTATTTTAAATCCTTTATATGGGTGTCTGATGTAGATACCAGTCAGCATGTAATTAAATGTCACACAATAAACATACTTGTAACAGTCTTTTTTCACAGGAGTTTTGTCTTTAGTGTAAAATTGCTGCGGGTTAGTTTTGACAAAGAGATCATTCAAATGATTTCCTCTTTTGTACACAACATTGATGATGGTGTGGATGTGAAGGGCAAACATGGATCACTCTTTATTAACCCTTGGTGTGACAGAGGGGTGCGGAATGCATTGCTTTGCAATGCGTACCGTACCCCTCTGCCAGTCAGAAGGTTAAGGCCAATATTTATGGATACTTTTGCTTGGTGTGCTTGTAGCAGTATTAAATGATTGGTCTGGGTCCAACAGGCTTCCTTCATGTAGGTTAGCACCACAGTAGCAGATTATGCTAACCCAGCAAATTGGTCACTTTAGAATTAGATGTTCTTACACCTGTAGCACACCAGTAGTTTAAGGGTTAACATTTATTCACTTTACAGCATTCTCTCATGCAGGGAGACATCATGGGTTTTTGGCTCAATGCTGCCTCACTTCTGTATATAAGGTCACAAATAGGCAGGCAGCTGGTTGTCTTGAGGAAGGCCCAATGTGGGGCTGAAGCATTGACAAATAAATCACCATTTTTTGTTTATTTTGTAAGTCCCACTGTGTGCTTCTTTTTGTTGGAATTTAGGTTACAATAACTTTGGTATATTTTCATCACATGATACAAGCAGCAGTTAGGCAATATATAACATTTGTATTATACAATATGGGTTTGGAGTGGCCACTTTCACCTAAAGTTATTGTAACCTAAATTACAACAAAAAGAAGCACACAGTGGGACTTACAAAATAAACAAAAAAATGGTGATTTATTTGTCAATGCTTCATATATATATATATATATATATATATATATATATAAAATGTACCACAATATGTGATCACAGCGTCCTGTGTTCACAGTGGTGGACTGCATATTGTAAGTTATGGCAATCTGTGTCACTTCAACTCTTAGGCCAGTCAGTGGATAAAGCCCAAAAAACTAAAAGTTAAATATTTACAAAATGGAGAGTGCAACAGTTTACTGTATATTAATATATAAAAATCATTTATTAGAATCAAAATACAATAAAATATGTACTCAGTATACTTATCACTATACTAGAAATAACCCTGATTTACAAAGACACTTACATAAAAAATAATAGCTCCGGAGCTCAAAATAATAAAATGTCTAGTCCATGTAACACAATAGTTCCTAGAATGCTACCATTTATAATTCTTAGATCAAATAGTTGGTATTAAAAAAATCGACAGTTTTCTTTTATATATGTTCATACTGCAGTCATTTCGGCTCCAACTGTATGGTGTCTCACCTTGTTATAGCAGTCAACTGTATTTGGAGTTCTTAAAAGCAACGTACTAAATGGCGATGTTAACTCTTGTCATGCTGATGTTTAGTGGACAGATCTGTAATATAATGATGTCTGTAATTATAATTTATGTGACAAGCACAGTCCTTTTTGTGGTAATAAACGTTCATTTTTACCTTGGGTCTCTAATTTGTTGTTGCTCCGCTTCTCCAAGATCACTTGTTTGTCAAGAGGTAATAGACACAAACGAACAATGGTTTTTGTTTGTTGGATTCAATCAGTACTTTAGTCACCACTTGCATTCTCTCATGGGCCACTCAGGGCCTTCCAGCCACACTTTCTCTGTAGTAGCTCTCAGATCTCCCATCCTTTCAACTACTTATTTATCCACTACAGCCCCCATAAGAAGTAATATTGTGGTGGGAAATGTTTTACCATAGCAAACATAGGCAAAAAATCTGTTGGCATAGTCAAGAATGAGGAACATTATGCATTGCTGAAAAGAAGAAAAAAAGCCAAAAATCTTCAGTTTCTCACGAAAAGTCATGCAAGAATTTTTTCTGACTCTTCAACCACCCCCATTTGAGTCCCCTAACATGTTCAAAACCACCAACATGGGAATGTAAAAAAAGCTGACCCATGGATTTATTGATATGAGGCCCCAATATATTCCCTGCCAATGGGAGAATGGGAATTACTTTAAACTGGGGCTGGCCATATAAAAGGCAGTCCCTATTCAAATTTCCCTCAGTGCACACTGGGCAGTGTCCGAAAGGTACAAGGAGGGGGGATTTTTGCTATTGTTTCCTGCCACCTCCGGCAGCCTGTGTTTGATGTTACATTATTTTTATATGTTTATGTTTTTCAGGTTCCACACTAAGGTTAAAGATGAAGAAAGAAAATAACAGATAAAGATGGAGATGATAGATTAAGACAACAGATGAAGAAGAAGAAAGAAGAGGGTGACAGATGAAGAAGACAGAAAAAGAAGACAGAAGCTTACATTACAGAAGAAGAATTGAAGAAGCAGAGCAGGGTGCAGAAGACCCCGCTGGAAATCAGGATGACAGATAGTTGTTCTACCTCTGGGTGATAGGACAGTGTTATGGCTAGTAGGGGACCACTTTATTGTTATTGTTAGGGATAGTGTAAGGCCAAGGGAAGGGTTAGTGTTTGGGAGGGTGACTGTGTTTGTGCTGGTTTCCTTTGATTTTCCAATTTCTCTCATTATTTTGCATGCGTTATGGGACTAAAAAAAAGAAACAAAAAAATCCAATAAGTTAGGTCCTGTGTCCTAATGATTGTCGTGGTTCCTGTTTGAAGGGAAATTGTATAACACTTTGTGTGTACCATTCGGTATCCATTTTTCCCTACCAATGGTTTTACTGGGGACTACTGCATCGAGCACTAGGTGCTTAATACTATTACCTGTGCTAAAATCAGTGTTACAGTAAAAACAAGCGACGTGTATTATGCAAACGTGTTTTACCGATATTCTATTGCAGAATCACATTAAAACAAAACCGGCGTAGACAGCATATTTCTACTAACTAACAAAAATGAAACTGTCTGCTTCTATTCAACTACCACCTAAAATGACATGGAAAATGCTTGTGAAGAGTTAAAAAGACAAAATCCAAGCCCAAGCCAATCACAAGCCACAAACGTATCAAGATTACTCCCAAAATGTATAAAAAGGTCCAAAAAACACCAAAAACTGCCTGTGTATCGTGTTCTATGAGCTAGTGCACAGGGACCCAGGAGAGACGGATTTTAGAGAGAGAGAGATAGGTGCATTACAGCGGTGAGAGAGGTAGAGGCGGAGTATTTAGGAGAGATTTGCACTATTATTAAACACATATTACACTTATTGCACACAATCACAAAAACACTTTTTATTTATACAGTGTGATTGAGTGAGTGCAAGGGACTGCTAGCGGGTGATTCTGATTGAGTGTGTGAGTGCCTGTGTGAGTGACTGTGTGTGAGTTGGTGCAAGGGAGAGGAGAGATGACAGGAAGAGGGAGAGGAGAGATGGCAGAAAAAGGAGTTGAGGCTGGAGGGAGAGGCAAGGGAGTTAAGGGAAGTGTGCAGGGCAGCCCCAGGCAGGGAAGGAGGGGGAGAGGGAGAGCAGGTGGGAGGAGGGGTACCCACCAAGAGACAGGCACACAGAGGGCAGGGAGAGACATGCCAGTGGGATGGGATGTGGGTGTCAGGGGACACACACACATCCAGGGTCAAACGAGAAAGGACCTTCCATGTCACAACATGTTGAGGCTGCAGGTGATAGGGACAGAGTCAGAAAGGTGAAGTACACCTATTAGACGAACCTGGCTCTGGTCCGTGGGATCGTCAACAGGGAGAGGATCCTGTGTTCATCTCAGAAGGACAGGGGCATCTCTGCCCTTAAGAGTTATGCATGACAGGAGGTGACTACCCTGGTCAATGGCGTGGGAGTCTGCAGTAGGACCGTGGATGGGATGAAAAAACACTGGACGGACTGCAAGTGGAAAGTCAAGAACAAGGTAGGTGCCTTTGCAGGGGATCAGGTAGTGAACCTCCATTCTCCATCAGGTTTAAAGGATGGGAGGAACTACTCTGCGGTAGACACTGTGGTAGAGAGCATCCCAGGAGGATTGGACACAGGAGATGACAGTAGCCTACTTTCCTCACACAAGCTGAAGAGCTCAAAGAAAAGTTCCTAGAGAAAGGCTACTAATTAGCGATGACACGGGAAGAATCTGAGAGAATACAGAACACATCAAGAGAAGGATTACTGAGGTGTGATCACAATGTTCCAAAAAAGAATAAAAGAAGGACAGCTCCTCAAGTTCCCTTCAATACCCGATATAATAGAGAAGTGAATGAGATTGAAAATATTATAAACAAACACTGGCCAATTCTCCAAGGATAATAGAGCCTTAGGAGTTCATTGCCCAATATTCCTGGAATTATAGGAAGACCAAGGATTTAAAGAACAAATCAGCCCCAAGCAACTTGTGTCAAAGCAACAGAGTCTAAACAAAAAGAAGGGAAATGACTATTGATGGCACCTACTGTATGTCCATGGCAAATACAGATGTGGATTCAGAATCTGCACAATATGCAAACACATACAACATAAAAGTACTTATTTTTAAGAGCCATCTACAAGGGAAGAATTTAAAATAGAACAATTTCTTCAGTGTACTACCAGTTATGTCATTTATAATGCTGGAATGTCCATGTGGTCTACTAGACCCAAAGAACAGACATTCTCTTACAATGATCCAATAGTTCTCTAAGTCAATCATAATACCCACAATAATGCTGTTTATAGGAGGCATTTTCATGTATTTTTTATTTAATGTATCCATATGAGTATAACCTTAATTGAATATTTATGCATGAACACCATACTTCAACAACAGTGTTTCTAGAGCACAATCTATTCTACACAATCTATTTCACCTTTTTTTGTGTGGAAGTCCACCAATCTAATTCTCTTGTCGTTCCGCAGTTTCCCCAAACCAATGTTATTGTTAACCTGCAATCATGTTATTCTAATGATAGTTGTTGTCTCATATGTAACAAATCCATCAGTAAGCAATTATCAGAATATGCATTCATCAAAACTATATATTTCATCTATTTATTTGCTTATTTTATGAGTCATTTTTATTGCTTGTAGTAACCATTTTTTCTTCTTTTATTGTATCAACTGTATTGACCAATACTTGAACAATACTTGAACAATACTTTTAATGCCACACCCCTTCATTCAACTCTATGCACACTATGCTAATCTGATTGACCCTCAACTGTTACATTTGAATACTCTGGAAGTATTTTGATTGGTGACTGAAGCATTTAATTAGGGAGAGTTTAATCAAGTCTATGAGGCATTTCCAGATGAAGGGGAAAGAGAGCACCAAAACACTTTGAATTACTCTCCTGCCATATGTGATGGTGAGCAAAGGACTACTCTAACATAAAGAACAGGACAGAAGGAGAGAAGGAGATTCACCTTTCCATCGGAGCATTTGATGACACACTCAGACTCACCATGGACCTAAAGTAAGAGGCCATCTATACTGGATTGAGAGATGACAGTGAAGCTCTACACTTACTCTACTGTAGAAAGTACTGCAGGTCACTCTACAGTAAGAGGTCTTTTTTTTCAACTTAACCCACCATTAATGTGACTATACACCTCTTTTCTATATATTTCCCATTCTGGTTGGTCCTGTTCTCTAATAGTCCATTTAAGTTCCGTCACACTTTTATATTTACATCGCAGCCACTGCCATTTACACTGACTTTTATCTGCCCATTTCGGCTGCCAAATATACTCATCACTTTGGAGTACATCAAACACTCTGCTTTTACATTGTACATTATTATGGTAATCCTCTACTGTATACATATATTTTATCTTTTATGGTATCTTCATGTTTATATATTTACATTGTTATTAAATTGTGTACTAAACTTAGCTGTTTTTACCCTAACTTTCCCACTATCCCTATATCTTTTGAATGTGGATCATCCTCTGTATATCAAACTGCTATTTTGTTTGAGATCAGCAGCAAAGAACGTGTACAGTCCTTGTCAGGGACTATTTTTTTTTCAGGATTACTAGTGTCACCAATCTTAAGACTTTAGAACATTCTGGATGTTCATACTATTTGTATGTAACTGACACATTTTGTGCATAAATTTGGTGCAATTTGTCATTTCAAATGGACACTCACCCCTAGTCCCTTTATTCTGATTTTATAGGCTCATATATCCCCAGAAGTAGGCTTTGGCCTTGTAGGGCCTCGTCATTGAGGTGTAGCTGATCTCTCTAGGCACTGTGAGCAAGGAGTCCACTGATTAGGCCCAACAAGGCTGAAACGTATGACTGGGGTTGGCTGCTTCTCTTGTTCAGAGAGGAATTGCCTGGCAATTCATGGCTGGACTTCGTTTTTTGTAGGATCAGTATGATGTGCTCTAGGATATTTCCTCTCTGTGAAATGCACTAGTGAGCGAAAAGTGATTGCACCTTAAGTTGGACACCTTTCCTATAGAGCCTGCTCAATTCTAGGGCAGGCTCTTTCCTAGCTGAGCATCTCTGACCAGCCCTTCACATCTGTTATTATGTCCACTGAATATAGTAGGAGTAAGGGGAAAGGACTGTAAGGAGTAGGAGTGTGTGGCTGTGATGGTGGTAGTAAAGTCATAGTAATAAAAATGACTGTGGAAATGGTTTCTGCAGCTAATTCAATAAATGCTGATTATCCTCCTCTTGGTGAGACAGACTGTTTGTAAAAGTGTTATAAAAAGTTATGAGAAATGATTGTTTCATTAAAGTTAATTACTGTTCTAAGTGGTTTACAACATGGTACCCTCCAGCTGAATTAAATTACATACTCATACGTCATACTCAGTCAGCTCTTTCCAGGTGAAGATGATAGGCATTTTAGTCTAATGAGAACTTTCAGGCTGCAGGTTACCTTACCTGATATAAATTCTAGAACTTGTTATTGCATATTTTATTTTTTAAAACACCTCTTTGGAAATCTTTGGTTTGCCCCTGTTGCAGATCATTATGGAACTAGGCAGATGAGCATAGGTTGCATACCTGCCTTTGACCCTAGAATTCTAGTCACAGTCCCTGGTTTGGCTCCTTGTCCTTGGATCTTGCTGTCGCTTTTTATGAAATTGATTAAAACTAAATTTTCTATGTTCTTGTCATTAAAAATGTAATAGGTTTTGAGCTTCTCACATGTTAATAGTGCTTATTTATATGATATATATAGTATTTAGTGGATGGTGTATGTTCTGCTGAAAAAGTGCTGCTATAAGTGTGTTGTTCTTGGTTTCCTGTTAGTATTGCTCTACACAGTATTATGGCCACTATTGACACCTAGGGCTGGATTCTATTGCAGGTGCTAATTTTATCTCTGCTTTTATCTCCAGGCTTCCCCATAGATTTCAATAGGAACATTTTTGATAAAACGGGTGTTAACATTTAACACCTGCAATAGAATCCAGCCCCTAGTCTGGTATTAGTGTTCCTTTCAACAATATGGTTTATTCATACTCCTAAGCAATAACCACTAAGTACCATGTTTAATGCTGCTTTTAGGAACTTCTTTCAGATACATTCTTAACAAGCATCATCTCGTAGCAAGCAACTGACCTTAGTCTGAAAACACCTAACAAAGTGAGTTTGGAAAAAAAAATAAATGTCTGCATACATACCACAAGGTGGCAGCGTAACATAATTTTGTTGCATCACATAAGCAATCAGAATCTCAGTTATACTAGGGCTTTTCAAAAGATGATTTATTTTTTTGCATGAAATTGTAGAAAAGGTACTTCCATAATAAAACTATGGGGTTAGACTTTTATGGGTAAATAGACTGCCCATTATGTACAGAGGTGAAAATTCCTAGCAGAAGATACAAGTTATAATATTAGTGCTTTGTTTGCTGAATTTATTGATTTTGTACTATTGAAAGTTAACATGATTATTCTGAAATGCTGAAGAGAGCAGTTGATGGTAAATGTTAAACCAAGCATTTTGTGCAGTCTAATGCATTTAGGGGTCATTAGTTGTCAGATACTTCCTGTTATTATTTCTTGAAAATGGAATTCCATTTCTATGTGTAAAATATTAGTTCCCAGGACCATACAACAAAAAACCAAAACCTTACATTGGTTGCAATTTATAGCCAGTACCTGCTATTTTTGCGTCAATGCTGATAGAAATGTATATGTCAAGAAATCCCTGATCACAATATAATATTAAAACAAGGGCATCCAAGGTGTGGCCTGTGGGCCAAATGTAGCCCATGACCCCAGGAGGTGGTCCATCTAACTTGCTAGCATATATGAACTAGTAGACCAATAAGTTACAGAACAGTTTGTATATATCAGTATTCTCAATTACTAGATCAGTTACTAGCACTAGGTCAATAACTGCTCTTTCATATGAATACATTTTATGACATCTTGTATTACTCTTAAAACAAATACATATTTTTGAATATTTGACAGGCTATAAATCACCACTGTTACCAATAAACAAATTACTGCAGCCATTACACATATGGATTTCTTATAACACGATCGAAAAACCATGGACACCCCTTAATAATTAACACTTTGATTGTCAGAGGGGCAAGAAACACATGGCTTTTCCATGCGTTGCACACTCCCTGACACGCAAAGGGTTAACAAAGAAAGCAATGTATAATTTGTTTTCATTTAGACAGAAAAACTCCTATAAAATATATTGTTACCAAAAGATTATTGGTGGGAATTTCTTAATTCTTACCATATTTTGGGCCTTAAAAATGGAGTAATTCTAGTACAAGCTAAATACACCACAGGGACAAATAAAATATCTATTTGATTTAAACGGCTCTTTACTTTGTTGGTGCAGTTAGTTTACTCAGAATTGCTTCATAAATCAGTTAAGCACAAATAAATTCCCACCAATGGAGGAATTTTAAGAATATTTATTTCTTCTATGTTGGTGCAATTGTTTCCCCAGAAATGCTTATCTTTTGTTAAGTGCATAAGGTCGTTAGGCCGATATATATAAAAGTTGTAGCCATTCTGGAGTAAACTAACTGCACTATAGGGGGCAACTAAAAATTCTTACATTTCCATGGAGTTGAATATAGCTTTTTAACCCTTTGAATGCTAGAGGCCTCCAAAGCATTGCTTTGCAGTGAATTGTAGACCTCTCCGGCATTCAAGTGTTTAAGGTCTCGATTTAAAGCTCCCTGTAAAACAGCCAGTCAGGCAAAATTGGATAACGTCCTGTTAGCAAAAAATGCTAGCGAGCTAGCCAATTGCCTTACCAGCTGAAAGCACAATGGACGTTAGGCCACAGAAAAGGCCTTATGGCCAAACGTCCATTGTGTATGTAGTTTCCAAAACACCACTAAATAGCGGCAATAATGGGAACATCAAAGGAAAAAAGCTAAAGATTGGTGCCTGATATACCGTCAAGAACTGGCTGATAACTCAAATACAGTCACCCTCCCAAACACGAACCCTACACTATCCCAACAGTAAAGTGCAATAATATTATCCCTAACACTAGCCTAACACCCAGATGTGTATTACACTTACCGGTCATCCACTGACCATCTTCTTCTATCTCCTTTTTTCCTCTAATCTTTTCTTTCTTCTCTCTTCTTTCTTCTCTCTTCTTCCTTTCCATCTTCTTTCTTCTTCTCTTCCGTCTTCTCTTCATATACCTGTAAAATAAAGAGAGACATTATTAATGTGCCATACAAAGAACCTGCACATCTGTTCATAGTTTAAACAATAAACAGATGTGCGAATGAATAGTGTACAATATGTCAAGAGTTGAAATCATAGGTCCTCATGTTTCCGCTAGTGCGTCTAATGTTATTTGCAATCGAAAATTATTATGTATGCGAAAACTTGATAATCAAAATATGCCCCTTTTTCTAGTTCTTCTCCACTGTTTGCGGTGGCAACGGAGAAAGGAAAAATGAGCAGACCTCCCCCAAAATGCCTCATAACTATCAACTGGAATGCGTGCTTATACACACCCCAGCCAATCGACTTTGAGCAGGGAACTGGAAGAACTTGCTAGAATCTAATTGGCTGTGACTCAAAGGGTTAAACTATGCACATATGTGCAGGTTCTTTTCATGACAAATTATTAATATCTCTCTTTATTTTAAAATGATGGGAGAAGATGGACAGTAGCTGCCTAGGGTGCTGAAGACTCTACTGGACATCAGGATTGATGGTGTTACTTTTCAGGGGCTGTTGCTTTGTAATTTTGTTGGATTAACCTTGTGAGTGCCAGTGGGGTAAGCATACCCCACTGGCAGTCATAGGGTTAATTCTACGAACATTGGACACATTTTTTCAGTGCTTTGGATGTATTGATATGGGGCTTAGGGTCCACCGGGGACTTACGATTGATGCATTGGCGGTTCAAAGTTGAGTTAAGGAACTCTGTGCCCAAAAGTGCAGATTTTCCCACTATAAAGTGTGTCCCTTAGCACATCTTACCTCCTAACGCAGTCAGTTGAATTAAGTATTCCATCTTTTGGATTTGCTTCTATGGGCTCAAATGGCCGCTAACTTTAGTGGCCAAGGTGCTTATTTTTTCTGCTGGCATTTCTTCATAGCAAAGGTATTAGCATTGCTTACCATGCTTGAAAAACTGCCAGTGTTTTTTCTTTCCTAACAGGGACATTTAAATCTATGCCTAAAAGCCCCATTTTAACTTTACAGGAAATTTCAATTGTCTATTTTACAATTGAAGGTTGTTATTAGTATATGTGATTTTCTGGGACTACTAGTGGGCATGGAATATTGAAGCATATAATAAAAATGTGTGTTTTGCCTTCCTCTTGTAATAAATACTGCATCTTTGCTCCAAAGGAAAAAAATAGCAGATCAGTAGAGTAAAAATTATATCTTTATTGCCTAACTATCAATGAAGGGACCTGAGTTGTCTTGAAAGCTTGCATTCTAAAGCTACTCAGTCAACCAATACAGGTATCACTTTTACTCTAACAGTCACCTGTTTTTCCCCTATAGTTGAGATGGTACTACCTTATAGATAGAAGAAGTCAGAGATGCTCAACTAGGCTCATGAGCTTGCAGTACCCATAGCTATGGGGTCACTGTTTCAAGTCATAGCAAAAACAGATGTGTCCATGATCTGCAGCAGATGTCAGGGTTTCAGATGTGGTACACAAACATACTGACACCTATCATCATCACAGAATAGTTATAGAAGCACATATACTTACCTCACAACCTTGTACCACTGCACTGGAAGCCATAAAGTCACACATACTGATCCAACCTCCATGTCTGACCACACTGGTTGCCATAGAACCACACTGAGTCTGACTTCCCAGTATTGCAGTGGGAATTCTTAGTTCATGCAACGCATTGTCAGAAATCAAAGTTATTGCTGGAAATTTAATGGGGCCAGTGGAAAGGAGGAAAATTTAAGGGTTTTCTATACATAGCACTATCAATGGAAGAGTGGCAAATTATGGGTTTTCTGCAACAATTCCTCTAGGAAAAAAGTTGCAAGACAAAATCAGGAAGAAAATACAATTTCCTTACCATATAGATTCTGTTAAATGTAATAGTCCCATTTGAGGATAAACTTATGGAAAATTACAAGAACAGCATAGATTTGAGACATAGGTTAAGAAAATGGGAACGGGTCCAACCCACACATCTACTGATGAAATAAGCTGAAAGTGATCATACTTTTTGGGGCACATTTCTGATGTGAATGTACTGGAAATATGTGACGTATGTTCCCCATTTTTGAAGGGTCTAATTGATACTGCAATTTGTGATATTTGTTTCTTTGGCAGCCCCAACACATATGATATAAAATAACATAATATAGTTTATTGAGGACTATGCACCCAAGTCTAGGGACCAAAGAAAGTGTTATTTTCTGTTGGGCAACTTGGCCATACTTACTAGACAGTGAGAGGATACTCTTCATGTCTTAATAATTCCTAGATTTCCAACAACCATTCTACTTAGGTGTCCATCAATTACATCTGTAATGAACTGGCTACATTATGATCAAATAGTGCTGTTACCCATCCATCACTTTAGCATTAGTGCTAGTCTCTCATGACTCCATTAGGCTCAGTGTCCATCAAATAGCCTTGTCACTCACCTATTGGCCTAGGTTACTTTGCAACATATCCACCAGCTAAAAGTTTGTCATACTACTTAGATATGTCAGGTAATAGGTGCATGCAAAAAAAGTGAAACATGAATTAATCAGAACTTCCTGTCTTCTGCCAGAATTCCCATTAAAATGCTATTTTTCTACTTTTTTTCATTGCATTGAAATCAGAGATAATAATGTACTTGTTCCCAACGTAAAGAGTTTCCCCATGTATTCCTGCCATACTAACTTGCCAGTATAAAAGCAGTCAGTTTATCACATGTTTTAAACCTACGCTTGGGAGACAGAGAGAAAGCTACTGAAATGTTAACTCTAACCAGTATAGAGAACGGCAAAGAGAGGGATCTGGAGTTGCTTGATATAAGGAGACTTCTGTACATGGAGTAAGGAAGAAAATAAACTCACAGTGCTATCTCACAATAGCATATACATATACAAATTAAAATAAGAATCCAAGTTAATAAAATATAGATAGCAACAAGGAATGAAGGTGTTCTCCAGGCCCCCAAAAGTTAGGCTAAGGCCTAAAGCAAAAACTAAAAAAAAAACAGACCTGTCATCAAGGGCATTTTTAACTTAGATATGTATGATTGTGTGTATTAGATACGACTCACTTGAAACTGAGGTACCGTCATGTAGTAAGCGAGCTTAAACCTATTTTGGCCAAACTATGCGACGAAAACTACAAATTTATCAACAGTGGTATAATACATGCTTTATACAAGGTATACATTTGGATAATTTGTATGGAGGAGACTAAGTCTGTTTTTTGTTTTATTTTCAGGGAGTGATGGGATGATTAGTAGAGAGTGACTGGGACAGTTCCCCCCCCCAAACAAAGACCTAAAAAAACCAAACACTTTTGACTGATAGGTGATAGACTGACAGAAGATACTATATAAACTAAGATAGAGAGTAACACATACTAGAAACAGACATACATAATACATTTGTACAGGCACTCAGCAATAGGCAAGACATCACTCCACACACAGACAAGACAAAGATTATTGCAGCTGCTGTGATCTGTATTCTAAAGTAAAAATTTAAACTACCATGATTATGGCTACCAATTGTTGTAGTGATAAGTGTAAAGGAGGGGGAGGAGTGCACGGATGTTTTTGTGGCAGTATATAAGGATGGGCGAAAAGTAAAATTTTGTTTCTTTAAAGCAAGAAATTAGACCCATAAAAAAGTAATTTTTTTATTGCTTTTCCACCAGTGCTAGAAATGTCCTCATGAAAAGTACATATGTTTCTTTATGGGGTGGGATTTCCCACACTTTTCTGAACTGTGTCCACAGTTACATAGAGCCAAATAGGCAAATTTAAAGAGAGAGACAAAGAGAGTGAAAGAGCGCAAAAAACTGTAGAGAGAGGAACAATAGTCAGTATGAGAAGTAGGTGAATTTAAATATACAGGAGGAGAGAAAGAGAGGAGAAAAATTATGAGCTGGTTTTATAATACTTCAAATATTGAAATAATTATGAGTATGCTTACAAGGCAAGTTCAGCTTTTAAAAACAATTGGTGAAAGCTAGACCGAACCAAGTCATTAATAAGCCAATGCTACCAGTGCCAGCCAGAAGCAAATGCCACACATCTGCAACATTATGATATTTACTGCAAATATAGTTCCTGCTGCTGAGTCAATGGATATCATATGCCACATTGGCTTCTGTAGCAGCAGCACCTCAATAAGCCATTTCAGGTGCAGTTAACATATTCCTCCTCCCACTCTTCTAAAATTATGGGTGTTGAAATATCTATCCTTGGTAGCAGGGATGAACTGTGCAATTCTCAACAACTGCAATGTGCACAGTGTTTGAAAACAAACATTGTGACGAGGGGCAAAGATTAGGATCACACAAATGGCAAGTCAGCACTCAACGCTCATGGATATGTTAAACCATTCCCCAAGAAAGCATATGCTTGCAGTCATTGACTGAGGTCCTTGTCCATTCCACAACATACAGTATGTAAGCCAGTCACATGATGGTGGTTGCATGACTACCTCACTCTACACTTAATAAAAATAGCTTTCCTCCTCCTGGATATCACATTGACCAACTCAGCAGGATGTGTCATATGCAAATACTGCCTCATGCCCTGCACTCCCTCCACAACATTGTCATGTGTGGTCATAGCACAATCCCTGCCACCAAAGTAAAATAATCCAATACCCACAATTTCAGGGCAGGGAAATGTGAAGCAGGATTGGATTGTCTACTGCCAGCACCTGCAGTGACATCTTGTGCTGCTCTTGGTGCTGGTGCTGCTGCTGCTGCTGCTGTACTTTCTGGTACTCCTGCACCTACTGCTGCCTCACTAGTAATGCTGCCACCACTTCCTGCCCCATGTCATCACCCCTATTGGAAATCATCACCACTACTCCCACCAGTGATATCTACACCTATGGTGAGCAAAATGGATGCATCAGCAGAAATTTGATGATGGTCATACTGATCTGAGTGCTGCTGCAGTGACATATGAGCTCAATGTTGCCGCTCCACTCCAACTTCTTCTCTATCTTTCTATGTCTTTAAATTTACCTATTTGGCTCTGTGAATGCAAGCCTCCAATAATTTTTTGCAAGGTTAGCATTGCTGTGTAAGCCTATAAACAACTTTTTCTTAAGGCTTTCTTTATTATAATTAAGTCTGCAAACAATAATTCTTAAGGATTGTTTTATTATAAGCCTGACTTTTTGATATACGAATAAAGTGAAACTAAAATGTGGAATTGAACTTGGTTGGTGAGAATGGTGGTGTTGTGGCAAAGGAGACAGACAGTAGACTTGTGCATGGGCAAAGTTTTCGATTTAATTAGAATTCGGACAATTTTTTTTTTTCTAATTCGGATGATCCTAATTTCGGACCGGGCCTATTCGATTCGAACGAAATTCTGATCCATTCCGAATTATTTGGACGAATTTAACATGGGTTAAATTATAGCAGTGCGCCTCCTTGCATGCTGCTATCATTCTTTGCAGACAGGGTGTGCATTTAGAAAAAGATCCGTCCCAAAAACGGACATTGTCGTACATTGCCAGTCTGTGCATGTCACCTCTACTCCAGCATGGGATGCCAGTCACAATGCAAAAGTCGAACATCGAGAACCCATGCCTGTCATTCAATTTAGCATATGCTCGAACATCGAAAACCCATGCCTGTCATTCAATTTAGCATATGCTTGAACATCGAAAACCCATGCCTGTCACATCCTACTCAACATAAGTGGTCGACTCGAACATGGACAAACTACATGTCACATTCTATGTTAGTACATGGGTAAAGGTTAAGGTTTCATTTTCTGGTACCAGCCTCCTACCCTACTGTCCCTCTTTAGCACCCAAATTCCTCTCTCTCGTTTTCCTATCGTGATTTCCCCTCATATCAGCTAAGTCTATGTGTATATACATTGTAGTGTTTCATACTACATCAAGAATAAACATCAATGATTGTTTAAACTGCAGTATGTGTCTCTAAACTAATTTGTGTATTGAAAATACATTAACCCCATCGCGACAAGTGACTTACCAGGTACGTCCTGAAAAACTGTCACTTAGTGACAGAGGACGTACCTGGTAAGTCCTGGAAGTCATTCGCTAGAATGAAGAAGAAGAAAAATCCATCGTTAAGTGCCAGGCGCGTGCGCGCGGCCAGTCATTAAGGGGTTAATCTTGTGCTAAATCATCACCTCACTTAACCCTTCTCAGAGACTAACAGAATTGGAATGAAGTGCCAACTTGCCTTTGATTCAAGGATCGCAAATTGTGGCAAGCATTAACTCGGGACAATTGTCCATGCGCTCTTCCATGCGCCAAGTAAGTTCCTTCTTCAACCTCATTAGAAGGGCAGCAACATCTGGAAGTATATTACCCTCAGCACCAGGCAAGATTTCCCTATTGGAAAGGAAATCATCCAATTTTAAGGAGAGGTGCATGAAGAGGGGAATGACTTCTGCCAGACTAGCGTTCTCTTTGCTCAAAAGTTCCATCAAAGCACGGAAAGGCGTAAGGACTGTCACTACCTGTTCCATCAGGGCCCAGTCAGCCCTGCCCAGTGTTCTGTTACTGACAATGAAATGGTGACATGACATTGCATGAATTGCCTTTTTCTGCTCCAGGATACGCTCTAGCATATCTAAGGTGGAGTTCCACCTGGTCCCAACATCTTGTTTTAGGCGGTGCTCTGGGAGGTCTGCCTTTTTCTGTACCTCCCTGAGTAGCTGGCTATCTTTGACGCTCCGATGGAAGTGGCCAGAAATTTGTCGGCGCGACTCCAGAAGTACTGCCATCCTCAAGAGCAGCCTTCACTACTAGATGAAGAACATGCGCTGAGCAGCACACACCCACAAATCTGCCATCCCGGACAGCCTTGATCATGTTAGCTGCACCATCAGTAACCACAAACCCCATTTGTGCCTGTGTGCCTGCCTGCTCCCCTAGCCATTGCGCCACCATGTTCTGCAGTGCTTTGCGAATGTTATCTGAGGTGTGCTGCTGATCCATTACCTCAGCATGGAGGAGGAAAGAGCGGTGCCCTGCCTGCTTGGCTACTGCACCTGAACTTGTTGTTGCTATCAGTGTGTCTTGCAACACATTGGGCTGCCACCAATGTGCCGTCAATGACAGGAAGCCATGCTGGCCACTCGGAGCACTCCATAAGTCAGTGGTAAAGTGCACTGAGTGGCCACCAGCCTTTCCTAGCAGTTCCTTCAAAAGACCAACGCACGACTGGTACAGTGAGGACACTATAGTTCTACTAAATGTGGTGCGGGATGGAATTTTATATCGGGGTGCAACAACCTCCATAAGTTAAAGGAAGGGCTCCCCATCCACCAAACTGAAAGTTGCACCCCCAATGGCTATGAGCTGTGCAATGAGGCGTGTAATTTTCCTGGACTGCTGTCTGCACATCCCCTTGGAATGAAAACCACCAAAATCTTCCAGTGTGGCCTGTATTGACTTTGGGATGGGCTGTGACTGTCTACTGCTTTTACTAGGACCAGATGTGGCATGATCTCCCTGCCCATTTTCCTGCCTACTGGTGGTGAGTGTTACACTGGTAAATGTAGTAGTGCTACCACGTTCTGCACTCATCAACACTGACTTGTGGTAGTGGTTCAGGTGTTGGTTCAGGTGTTGGTTCATCCCAACACCCTCCCAGGGCTGACTTTCCTGCCAGACAATTTACATTTTGCTAGCCGGCCATCGCCAAGTGTCACAAAATGGTCCCACGCTTTGGAGCAACGGATGACTTTGGAAGTTGGTGAAGAAGAAACTGAGGTGACACTTTCTTCATCTTCACATGCTGAAGCAACCTCATTATGCTTTTTTTTTTCTACATACCTTTACAGGGTTACTAGTAGACCCAAAGATGGCAGCTGGGATGTCGGGACTGGGATTGGAGGAGGGTGGAGTAACACTGGTGGCAGTGACACTAGCAGCTACTACCTGCCTGGGAGACTCATTTGGAACTGGAGAGTCAGGTGGTGAGTTTTCATCAATAGAAGACAGAATTGTAGCTGGAGAAACAGGAGGAGTACTATGGGCAGCAGTGGAAAAATGGAGCTCAGAAGAATAACCAAGGTAAGTGGAAAAATCATGCTCAGTGGAAAAATCAAGCTTAGCAGGCCTTGGTCCCTCATATTCTTCTTCCACCTCTTGTAGGTTTGGACAGGAAAAATCATCAGCAGCAGATTTTGGGGAGAGCTGATGAATTCCTGCCTGGTGGCTACCGGGAAATGGTAAATTATCTCCCTCAATAACCTTTTTTGGAGACGATATGCTCTCAGTGTCAGTGACAGTGGCAGCAGGAGAAATTTTCTCAAAATACTCTAATAATTCAAGTTTGGGTTGCTTACTCTGACGGTCGCTGTAAAACTTCCGTGTTGATACTGCCTGCAGTTTCCTACCAGTAGTGTTCATGTTCAACAAGCTAGGTGTCCCCAGGTTTATAGAACTAGTTGTAGCAGAAGTGGTGACGGAACTGGCAGTGGCAATAGTCATTGTGCAGGTGGTTCTGGGGGGATCATCACGAAACAGCTGGTAAGAGACGGGTGACGGCCGCTTCTTGGTCTTAGAGGAGGAACTGGACCTCTCTACCTTGCTAGTAGAGGTAGAACGACCAGAAGTTCCCTTCTTCTTTCTAGTTTTTGTTTTGGACTGCTGCTGCTGAGTCTGACTAGTACTAATCAAAGTACTCTTCTTTCCCCGCCTGCTGCTGCTAGCTCTGCTTGAAAGCAACTGCACAGTGGTGGTGTTGGTGGTTGCTGGATAACGGCAGCTGGTACCAGGACGAGGAACAACAGGTTGTTCACTAGGACTCAAATCCATTACGGAAAGGTAGGTAGAAAATGATTATAGTTTTACAGCTTTAAAACCTTCCCACACAACAACTATGACACTGGCACTGTGACTCTGAAAATTATTCAAACAAATAACTTGTATTATGAATATTTTTAATAAAACCAACACAGGTGATTCTCCCTTGAGGTGGTGAAAAGGCACCCTGCCTGTCTATACAGCTGTGACACTGGCAGTGTGAAGCTGAAGATTATTCAAACAAATAACTTGTATTTTTTTATATTTTTAATAAAATCAACACATGTGACTCTCCCTTGCGGTGGCTAAAAGGCACCCTGCCTGCCTATACAACTTTGACAATGGCAGTGTGACGCTGAAGATTATTCAAACAAATCACTTGTTTTTTTTATATTTTTACTAAAACCAACACATGTGGGTCTCCCTTGCGGTGGCTAAAAGGCACCCTGCCTGCCTATACAGCTGTGTCACTGGCAGTGTGACGCTGAAGATTATTCAAACAAATAACTTGTATTATGAATAATTTTAATAAAACAAACACAGGTGACTCTCCCTTGCGGTGGCAAAAAGGCACACTGCCTGCCTATACAACTGTGACACTGGCAGTGTGACACTGAAGATTATTCAAACAAATCACTTCTATTTTTTATATTTTTGCTAAAACCAACACATGTGGGTCACCCTTGCGGTGGCGAAAAGGCACCCTGCCTGCCTATACAGCTGTGACACTGTATCACGGTTCCTGTGATCAGTTCTGTCACTCTCACTTGTGCTGCTCCCTTATTGGTTGAGCTGTGTTGGCCCGCCCCTGGTGACCTTTTTATTCTGGCCATTGGCACCTGTCAGGTGCCTTTTCGTGGTGTTCCAGAGCCTGAGTTGCTGTTCGCTGTGTTCCTGATTTCCGGTGTACCGATTTGGCCTGTATTGACGACTCTTCTGTGTTCCTGCTCGTTGCTGATCCAGCTTGTCTGCAAACCTCCTCTGTGATTTGACCCGGCCTGGCTGACGTTCCTGCTCGTTGCTGATCCGGCTTGTCTGCGAACCTCCTCTGTGATCCGACCCGGCCTGGCTGATGTTTCTTGCCGCTGCTGATTTGGCTTGTCTGAGAATCTCCACTGTGATCTGATCCGGTCAGGCTACGTTTCTGCTGCTATGTCGCTGGGCAACATTCTGATCCCTGCTGAGTCGCACTTGTTGTTCGAGACTGCACCTTAACCCTTGTGCTGCTGTGTTGCCAGTTTCGCTTGCTGAGCTGTACTACTAGCTGAGTCTCCCTTTAAGCTTGCAGAGCTGTACCATCAGGGCGATACCAATACGCTGAGACTCCGATTACTTGCTGTGCCTTATCTCCGACCGGGTGCTGTGCTTAACTCTTGCAGAGCTGTGACGCTTACACTACTCCTGCTGAGCCGGCCACTTGGGCCTTGGTAGACGGCGGCTCATATTGTCATTCCTTAAGCAGAGTAGTCGGTTCCGGTTACATAGTGGGTGGTCTCTTGGCTCTTGCACCGTTGCACCGGTGGATCCATTATATGCCCGTGGGGTCTACTTGGCTCTAGCTATCATTGCACGGTTGGTCTCATTTACACGCCTGGGGGGGCTAATGATTCACGCTCTTGCAGCTTAGTAGTCTCCGTTACACGCCCGTGGGGGCTAACGACTCACACTTCCATATTACTGGTGGTCTCCGTTATATGCCCATGGGGGCTATTCGCTATTGCTCTAAAGCATTCTGGGTCAGTCTCTGCATTTTCCAAGCAGCTTGCTACATCTATGGACTGCTAGTGCTGGACTTCTCGCACTTATACTGCCTTCTCATCACCTTGGACGTGCCAACACCACAACAGAGACTGACGAGTTCTATGTGTTAACTATTGATTGCTTATATCAAGTTGAGCCTGTCCTGCGACAGTATATACACCATCTGTATCCTGTATACTGGCCCTGTGAGGGTCTATGCACCTACTCCTTGCTATATACTGTGTGCCTATTGAGGGCGATCTTGTTCATTACTTTTTGTTAATAAAACTGTGTTTTATTCAGACCTACTGTCTGAGTGTCTGAAAAACTGTTACAGTACGAAAGGGCCATGACCTCAGACAGCAAGGGTGAGACTAGCACACAGAACATCCATTGGAGAATGGATGTGCATGAGCAGCGCTTAGACCAGTTGGCACTGGCCTTACAAACCTTACTTGAGCATACGGTACACCTAGACAAACCTAATCAAAATCCAGTGGTCACCCCAGTCTCGACACCGGACAATTTGCCTGTAGTTCCTACTACACATTCCAGAGGGCTAACAGCGGCGGCGCCGTTACCATTAAAATATGATGGCGAACCTACCCAATTCAGAGGCTTTATCAACCAATTGGAGATATTCCTGGAGCTCACGCCTCAGGCATTTCTTAACGATCGAAGTAAGGTCGGATTCATGATTTCCCTATTAACTGTCAAGGCACTGTCTTGGGCTAATCCTCTGTGGGAGAATGCCAAACCCTGCACTTTAATGAGTTTGTAAAAAAGTTCCACAGAGTGTTTGAGGTACCTGGTAGAGCCACTTCTGCTGCCAAAAGGTTGATGGAGATACAACAGGGCGATCGAACCTTGGGCGACTACGCCATTGAATTTCGAACCTTGGCAGCGGAGGTGGGCTGGAACAATGAGGCGTTAGTCGCAGCCTTTGCTCAGGGCCTGTCTGAATCAATTAAAGACGAAATTGCTGCCAGAGATGTGCCTAGTGATCTGGATGAGTATATCGACTATGTCATGCTTATTGACTCCCGCATCCGTGAGAGGCAGATGGCAAAGGGCGAAATCCAGAAATTGTGGGCATGGCAGTCTTTTGAGCCCACCCTCGCCATCCTTTCCTCCTGAACGCCCACCTGAGGCTGGGTAGCCAATGCAGCTCGGGTTCACCAGACTGACTAAGGAGGAGAGGGCGCACCGCAAATGAATGGGTCTATGCATATACTGTGGTAAAGCTGGGCACCAATTACGCACATGCCCGGTTCGGCCGGGAAACGGACGCATCTAGGGTACCTTGGGGGACAGGCCCTAGGTGGCGTACAGCAGTCCCTGGATACAAGTACACAGAGACCCACCATCCAGGTGGTATTCTCATGGGCGGACCTGTCTGTGACAATTATGGCACTTATAGACTCCCTAGCAGCCGGTTACTTCATGGACCAATCCTTTGCTGATCTGCACAAAATTCCTGTAGTCAAAAGGGAGTCTCCTCTGGCTACTGAGGCCATTGATGGCAGGCCATTGGAACCAGCATTTATCACCATGGAAACAACCCCTATTACTATGGCAGTTGGGGCTCTACACAAGGAGGAGGTATGTTTTCAAATAATTCGTTCACCTCATCACGCAGTCATTCTGGGGTTTCCATGGCTATTATTACACAATCCCCAGTCTGACTGGCAAAGATGTGAAGTAAAATCATGGTCGGAATACTGTGCTGGTAACTCTCTCACACCCTGTCAGGTTGCTATGTACCTCTCCCTCCGTGCCAGCGGAATATCAAGAATTCAGTGACATATTCAGCAAGGGGAAGGCTGGTGCTTTGCCTCAGCACAGACCTTGTGATTGTGCCATTAATCTGCCCCTGGGTGTGGTGCCCCCGAGGGGCCGTACCTATCCATTGTCTTGTGAGGAGAACAGGGCTATGGAAGAGTACATTGAGGACACTCTCCAGAGAGGGATTATTCGCAAATCCACCTTGCCAGCAGGTGCCGGGCTCTTCTTTGTAAAGAAGAAAAATAGCGAGCTCAGGCCTTGTATTGACTACAGGGGTTTGAATAAACTAATGTCTAGAAGTGCCTACCCCATTCCACTCATTACCAAGTTATTTGACAGGTTAAAGGGCTCTTCCATCATTACTAAACTTGATCTCCGGGCTGCATATAACCTGATCAGAATTAAAGCTGGAGATGAGAGGAAGACGGCATTTAATACCAAATCAGGGCATTATGAATATCTGGTAATGCCATTCGGCCTATGTAATGCTCCTGCGGTGTTCCAGGAGTTTATTAATGACATCCTTCGTGACTTGCTCCAAACCTGTATGGTGGTATATCTAGATGATATATTGATTCACTCTACCCAGCACATCAAGGATGTCTCTGTGGTTTTGCTCTGATTACGCGAAAATAAACTGTTCTGTAAACTTGAGAAATGCGAATTTCACAAGTCCCAAGTACCCTTACTGGGATTCGTGATATATAGAGATGGCATTGCCATGGACCAGGAGAAGTTGGCAGCCGTGCTACAGTGGCCTCGTCCCAAAGGGTTAAAAGCTATCCAGCGCTTTCTAGGCTTTGCCAACTATTATAGAAAATGTATCCAGAACTTTTCCACTATTGTGAAACCTTTGTCTGACTTAACACATAAGGGCACTACTCCCTCTCAATGGTCTGAGGCAGCTGAGAATGCGTTTGAAACACTGAAATCCGCTTTTCCTTCTGCCCCGGTACTTTCCCACCCTAACCCAGCCCTGCCATTTACCCTGGAAGTTGATGCCTCTGAGGTTGGCGTTGGGGCAGTCCTCTCCCAACACCCTGTGGGAAGCGGTACCTTGAGACCTTGTGGGTTCTTTTCAAAAAAACTGTCCAGCGCCCAAAGCCATTATGAGATTGGGGACAGGGAGCTCTAGGCTATCATTCTGGCGCTTAAAGAGTGGCGTCATCTTTTGGAAGGTACCAAGACACCAGTATTAATCCTAACTGACCACAAGAATTTAACGTATCTCTCTGAGGCTAAGAGACTCTCCTCACGACAGGCTAGGTGGGCGCTCTTTTTGTCCCGGTTCAGTTTTGTGGTTCCAAGAATGTCAGGGCAGATGCCCTGTCAGACATTGAGAGGGAGGAAGAACCAGTACCTATTATTCACCCAGATCGTATTCTGGCTACTATCCGTACTAGCATCACTTCGCCACTGGGGGAAGAAATTTTGGCCTCTCAGGCTAGGGCTCCTCCAGAGACCCCAGTGGGCAAGTGTTTTGTCGATGAGCCATTCCGTACCCGCCTATTGGAAACCTACCACTCTTCTAAGGCTGCTGGGCACATCGGGAGGGACCAGTTACTTTGGTCTCTATCTCAGCTATTTTGGTGGCCCTCCCTTAGGGCTGATTGCTCCGCCTTTACTGCAGCCTGTGCCTGTGCCAAGACACCCAGGCATCTTCCAATAGGTTTACTCCAACCAGAGCCTAATGGCACCCGCCCATGGTCACATATATCCATTGACTTTCTGGGAGAATCGCCAGTGTCTAGAGGATATACGTTTATCCTTATGGTGGTCGATAGGTTTTCTAAAATGGCTCATTTTGTGCCCCTCCCTGGTCTTCCATTGGCTCAGGAGTTGGCTATGTTATTTGCCAGGGAAGTGTTTCGTTTGCACGGGGTGCCTAGAGTGGTGGTGTCTGATCATGGGAGCCAGTTTGTGTCCAGATTTTGGAGGGCATTTTGAGGGCAGATGGGCATCCAGTTGTCCTTTTCTTCTGCCTATCATCCCCAGACCAATGGAGCCACTGAGCGTGCCAATTAAGGACTGGAACAGTTCTTGCGCTGCTTTGTGACCGATCATCATGACAATTGGGCCGACCTGTTGTCGTGGGCAGAGTTTGCCAGGAATTGTGCAGTCAATTCATCGTCCGGGAGCTCCCCGTTTCTCATTAATTATGGGTTCCAGCCGTGCCTACTCCCGGACTCATTCCAGGCACAACAAATCCCAACTCTGGATGAGCATATTGAGCAGCTCCGCTCCACTAGGGCACAGGTTCAGAGGACCCTCAGTCAGTCATTTTAGCGCTACCAGAGGCATGCCAATCGTAGACGGCTGCCAGCGGTCTCCTTCCAGGTTGGGGATAGGGTGTGGCTCTCCTCCAGAAATCTCAAGCTGCAGGTACCCTCCAACAAACTGGCACCTCGGTACATTGGGCCATTTAAAGTCATCTGCAAAGTGAATCCTGTTTCGTATGCTTTGGAACTCCCAGCCTCTATGCACATACATAATGTATTCCATGTATCTCTGTTGAAACTCTTGGTTTGCAACTGCTACACTACCACTCCAGTGACTCCTGGGCCGGTGGACGTACAAGGCCAGGAGGAATACAAAGTCCAGAGTATCATTGATTCTAGGAGATTTAGAGAGAAGTTGCAATATTTGGTCCATTTGAAGGGCAATGGCCCTGAGGAACGCTCCTGGGTGGATCAGAAGGACCTTCATGCACCCAGATTGTTGCACAACTTCCACTCCAAATACCCTCAGAAACCCAGACCTCCGGCAGGGAGAGGGGGTCTTTGAGAGGGGGGTTACCGTGATCAGTTCTGTCACTCTCACTTGTGCTGCTCCATTATTGGTTG
This sequence comes from Rhinophrynus dorsalis, assembly GCA_037306005.1. Taxonomy (NCBI): domain Eukaryota; kingdom Metazoa; phylum Chordata; class Amphibia; order Anura; family Rhinophrynidae; genus Rhinophrynus; species Rhinophrynus dorsalis. The sequence continues at coordinate 395,875,019 of CM074718.1, forward strand.
AGCTGTGTTGGTCCGCCCCTGGTGACCTTTTTATTCTGGCCATTGGCACCTGTCAGGTGCCCTTTCATGGTGTTCCAGAGCCTGAGTTGCTGTTCGCTGTGTTCCTGATTTCCGGTGTACCGATTTGGCCTATATTGACGACTCTTCTGTGTTCCTGCTCGTTGCTGATCCGGCTTGTCTTCAAACCTCCTCTGTGATCTGACCCGGCCTGGCTGACGTTCCTGCTCGTTGCTGATCCGGCTTGTCTGCGAACCTCCTCTGTGATCTGACCTGGCCTGGCTGATGTTCCTGCCCGCTGCTGATCTGGTTTGTCTGAGAATCTCCACTGTGATCTGATCCGGATACGTTTCTGCTCCCGTGTCGCTCGGCGACATTCTGATCCCTGCTGAGTCGCGCTTGTTGTTCGAGACTGCACCTTAACCCTTGTCCTGCTGTGTTGCCAGTTTCGCTTGCTGAGCTGTACTACTAGCTGAGTCTCCCTATAAGCTTGCAGAGCTGTACCATCAGGGCGATACCGATATGCTGAGCCTCCGATTACTTGCTGTGCCTTATCTCTGACCGGGTGCTGTGCTTAACTCTTGCAGAGCTGTGAAGCTTACACTACTCCTGCTGAGCCGGCCGCTTGGGCCTTGGTAGACGGCGGCTCATATTGTCATTCCATAAGCAGAGTAGTTGGTTCCGGTTACGTACCGGGTGGTCTCTTGGCTCTTGCACCGTTGCACTGGTGGATCCGTTATACGCCTGTGGGGGCTACTTGGCTCTAGCTATCATTGTACGGTTGGTCTCATTTACACGCCCGGGGAGGATAATGATTCATGCTGTTGCAGCTTAGTAGTCTCCGTTACACGCCCGTGGGGGCTAACGACTCACGCTTCCATATTACTGGTGGTCTCCGTTATACGCCCGTGGGGGCTATTCGCTATTGCTCTGAAGCGTTCTGGGTCAGTCTCTGCATTTTCCAAGCAGCTTGCTACATCTATGGACTGCTAGTGCTGGACTTCTCACACTTATACTGCCTTCTCATCACCTTGGACGTGCCAACACCACAACAGAGACTGACGAGTTCTATGTGTTAACTACTGATTGCTTATATCAAGTTGAGCCTGTCCTGCGACAGTATATACACCATCTGTATCCTGTATACTGGCCCTGTGAGGGTCTATGCACCTACTCCTTGCTATACACTGTGTGCCTATTGAGGGTGATCTTGTTCATTACTTTCTGTTAATAAAACTGTGTTTTATTCAAACCTGCTGTCTGAGTGTCTGAAAAACCGTTACACGCTGGCAGTGTGATGCTGAAGATTATTCAAACAAATAACTTGTATTATGAATAATTTTAATAAAACAAACACAGGTGACTCTCCCTTGCGGTGGCTAAAAGGCACCCTGCCTGCCTATACAACTTTGACAATGGCAGTGTGACGCTGAAGATTATTCAAACAAATCACTTGTATTTTTTATATTTTTACTAAAACCAACACATGTGGGTCTCCCTTGTGGTGGCGAAAAGGCACCCTGCCTGCCTATACAGCTGTGACACTGGCAGTGTGACGCTGAAGATTATTCAAACAAATAACTTGTATTATGAATAATTTTAATAAAACAAACACAGGTGACTCTCCCTTGCGGTGGCGAAAAGGCACGCTGCCTGCCTATTCAACTGTGACACTGGCAGTGTGACGCTGAAGATTATTCAAATAACTTGTATTAGGAATAATTTTAATAAAACAAACACAGGCGACTCTCTCTTGTGGTGGCTAACAGGCACCGTGTCTGCCTATACAACTGTGACACTGGCAGTGTGACACTGAAGATTATTCAGACAAATCACTTGTATTTTGTATGTTTTTAATAAAACCAACACAGGTGACTCTCCTTTGCGCTGGCAAAAAGGCACCCTGCCTGTCTATACAACTGTGACACTGGCAGTGTGACGCTGAAGATTATTCAGACAAATCACTTGTATTTTGTATGTTTTTAATAAAACCAACACAGGTGACTCTCCTTTGCGGTGGCAAAAAGGCACCCTGCCTGTCTATACAACTGTGACACTGTCAGTGTGACGCTGAAGATTATTCAAACAAATAACTTGTATTTTTTATATTTTTAATAAAATCAACACATGTGACTCTCCCTTGCGGTGGCTAAAAGGCACCCTGCCTGCCTATACAACTTTGACAATGGCAGTGTGATTCTGAAGATTATTCAAACAAATCACTTGTATTTTTTATATTTTTACTAAAACCAACACATATGGGTCTCCCTTGCAGTGGCGAAAAGGCACGCTGCCTGCCTATACAACTGTGACACTGGCAGTGTGACTGAAGAGTATTCAAACAAATGACTTGTACTTTTTATATTTGTTTTTAAGAAACACAGATGACCCCCTTGCGGTGGCGAAAAGACACCCTGCCTGCCTATAGGACTGTCAGACTGGTTGATGTGACATTGAAAATTATTCGAACAAATACCTAATTTTTTTTATATTTTGCACAGGAACAAATATCACTCTCTCTTGCAGTGGCAATAACTGGAACTAATGCTAGCTGCCTACCTATGCCTAGCCTAATGCTACCTGCCTGCCTACACAACAACTGGACACTCTCTAATCTCGTCTTCTCTCTCTGAGCTCCAACAATGCAATGAGGAAATGCAGGCTGTCTGCCTGTGTGACTGTGTCATTAGTCCAACCCCCATCATGAAATGAAGAAGGCTATTGGAATACAGACAAAAGAGGGAAGTTGTGCATGAAACGGAGAATGGAATTGGACTAGAGACATGGAGGGAAAGTAATTGAGCGCGCACAGGAGGTACAAAAAACCTTTGGAAATTTGTCGAATGCCGAAACTTCCGAAAGTTTCGATGAATTTCGGTCCTGGGCTGTTTGGAGTCAGATCATTTTTGCCGAATGACCCTTGAGTTTCGGATTGGTCGAATGTCTCCGAATGACCCCATTTTCGACGAAATCCGAATGTCTCTGAATCAATTCGCACAAGTCTAACGGACAGTATATGTGATGATAGCACTGGTCCTTCCTGGAGACTGGTAGTAGCCTGGTAACTATGAAAATTCCTCTTCGTTATCAGTGCTGCTATAAATATATATGAGCCATATGCTTCTGTGGCTTACATGTTTCTTTCCACTTCTACTACATGATTGTCTGATGGTATTAGATGCTGGATCATTTGAAAAAAAAATTATCTACCCTCACTGCTGATGAATAGCAGTGTCCTATGCTCATTATCCCCTTAAGGACCATCTGCACGCACGGCCGGCACTTAAGGACCATGGAGTTTTTTTTTTCCCACTAACCGATTCAGGGCTCCCCAAATGGTGTTTGGCCGGGCGGGGAGCCCTGAAATCCATGATGTGCCAGGACCAACATGGATCCTTATCACAAATTTTGTCCAGGACAGTCCTTGCATGTCACAGGGCCTAAGGGGTTAACAATCCAATCAGCACCACTGAAAACCTCTCTGACTGAATGCATACTAGTGGGCAACTGTTTCCACTGCAATCTGCACCAGTGCTGGTCACACCAACTGTTTTGTTTGCCATTGCCAGTACAGTTGGTCATTATTTCTTCCTAAAACATAGCTATCTTGCAGATCGGTTGTAACCATCTCATGCACATTGGAGACACTCCTTTGAGGCAGACTATTTTCATGGATATTGTAAGGAACCATAGGCCGTTACTGAGAGGCCTTCTTAGGCCTATCATATTTCCATAGACTATAATATATCTCACAGGTGCTGGACCCCTCTGTTGGTTGTGGCCCACAATCTTACATGGGCCTGAAGGGGTTAATTTGTTGGATATTCACACAGCCAGCCAAGTTGTAGATGTGTCACACTCTCTGGTCCAGAGTTTTATTAATGTTTCACATTGCTAATCCCTTCACCTCTGATTTGTCTTCTGTGTGATATGATTAGTCTGGGGTTCTGATTGCATGTGACGCCTGTTTCTGTTGTGCTGCTTTTGTTGATTGTGACAATCCCACTGTATTGTCCCAATGTTTTGTGTGTATACTCTATTGTTCCATTGTCTGGCCCAGTGTTTACTGTAAACACCACCATTGTTCACCATTGTATGACTTAATTCACTCACGTCTGGCCCCCTTGTGATATGTTTACATGTCCGTTGTCCCTGTTGTTCCACCATCTAGCTAGCCATTGTACCATTGTGTTCCTTTGTGCCCAATCCCTGGTTAACACTGTTACCTGATAAAAGAACTGTTTTTGCCATCAATAAACCAGTATTTGTTTGGAACTCAACCTGTGTCCTGTATCTTCATTCCTGGATGGTTTAAAGAGTCCCTTTGACTCCCATTCAAGAGACCAGAATTCAAGCTTTATGTTTCCAGACTTTCAGCCTGGGTTTCCAGCTTGTTTTTTCCCAGTGTTCCAGCCAGCCATCCAGCTTCAATGGACCAGCTACCCCTTGGTAGCCGCTTCAAGGAGAGAGGACCCAGGAACAACGGCTAAGGACAACCCGGCGTCCTTAGCTTCCGTTACAGATCTAAGTTATCAACCATATTCATGGACAAGTTCCACAGAGAAATGCTAGTGCCATCATCATCACCATCACCACCTATCTTACACTGCTGCAGCCCACAAGAAACCAAATTAAAATGTCATGTGTTCTCCTTTTTCTTGGGATGTTGTTGTTGCTGTTGAGTGTATAATCCATTTTCTTACCTGCCATTGAATAGATGGTAAATACACTCTTGCCAAATCATTCCCTTATGTGTTGTATATTCTATAATGGCCTTGTTCTGTACCTACAGATGTTCTAGCATGTACAATGGGGAATTCCACTTAGGAGGGACTTCCATTTTCAACTTGTAATGGAACATGTATTTATGGTCTTGTAAGAAATATAATACATTGTGAGCACTGTAGGACTGGCTAAAAAGTGTACAGATTTTGTAGGCAATATTCAGCATTTCTCTTGAGAACATTGGTGAAGCAGGGTATATAAATGATATTGGCCATTCATAGGGCAAGTATGATGTTTGATCCATTGTTAGCGGACACAAAGCCAGTTTTCAAGCAGCAGGGTAGTAGTCATTCATCTGTATCTTGCTGCAGATTATTTAAGACAACACCAGCTTTGTGTCTCTCAAAAATCAACTTTCATAAAGGGTCATCCTGATGGTATGATTTACTCTGCAGTTGGACTTTATTACTACTACTGACAGAGGTGGTGGGAGTGTCATGCTGCTGTTGCATGCTGATGCCTGATGATAGGAATGATAGTGAACATTCATAGTTAAGTAGTCTGTAATCTGTCCACTTGTTCACATATCTGTCTTCAGGTGAACTTTCTTTTTGTAAGATGTTTCTAGCTTTTTGCCCACCAGACTAATCACTACTTTGTACAAATCTGGCACAGCCATCATAGAAGATTAATTGTGGCTTGGGGTATGCCAGCAGGGTTCAACACACAGTTCTTTAAAACCACTCTACTCAACAAATCAATAGAGCAGCATGTCAACTGATGACATTTTGGCTACTTTGCATTCCTCAGGAGACTATGGGATTATTTTTGTACAATTTGTGTCTCCTTTCTATGAGCTCATTGAGTGTGGGTTGGCTGAACATAGAAGAAGAATTCTGTAACCTCATTGTTTTAACTAAATGATCACTGATGGTGGTGGGGGTGGCAATATGCATGCTATGTCTTTTGTCAACTCCTATTGCTAACTAAGAGTCATCCTCCTCCATACTTTGCATGTGCATAAAACCAATTCTAGGAGACATTGGTGTTATTGTTGTGGAAGAAAATATTGTCCTACTTCTAACAATTCTATAATACTAATAACAGATGCCCCTCAGACCTAGGTTGCATCTGCTACTGATAGTTGTGACCTCTGCGATGTGCCACTGTTGTTCCTCCCAATCAAACCTGTAGTTACACTTCAGGTGGGATCTCAAGGAGGAGGTGCCTAGCTGGGATCCTGCTTTCCGCTGCTCACATGTTTTGTACACAAACAACAGATAGCAACATTTTTGGATCTTAAGTGAAGTATCTCCAGAATTGAGTTTTCATAGATAGAAGGCTTACTGGCAGACTGCTATTACTACTAGATGGGCTAGATCTTGAAGTGGTGATAGCAGTAGACTTGACAGTTTCAGCAGCAGCAACAACACTCCTAGCTTGGTGTTAGAAGGTCTTGATGTATGGTGCTGATTACTTAACATTACTGATAATGAGTATGGCTGCTTGGGGTTTTCTTTTCCAAGCAGTGGTACTGATGATGACCAGACTTTTGTTTCACCGTGTTTCACCTTATTTACTTACCCAGACTTTTCTCATAATCTCTCAAACAGTATTACTGCTTCTTACTAGTGGTAGATGACGTTTAGCTAATGTTTCTACTGATTTATAAACAACATTCCTGCTGTACTGTAGTTTGAACAAGAAGGGCTGGGCAGTGGAGGCACATAGTCTAAATGACCATTATCAATCATCATCAATAATTAGGTCATCAGCAGCAACATCGTCATCTGCTTCCTCTGAACCACCATCCCTCCTCAGGTTCCTCATCCCCACAACGTTAATATTATTCAAAATTTTATCATACACTTTATTGTTTAATTTCCCCTAAGAGGGATGTACAGAAGCTTGAACACTTCTTTGCAGTTCCAGTGAGGTGTCCATATCCCTATCTGTAACACTTAGTCCCACTGCTACTTCCTCCTCCTCTGCTGTGGCAGCAATACTAGAATTATACTGATCATCGTCTATATGTTTTATGGTGCTGCTACTACTATTACTGGTAGTGGACATTTTCACTTTAATTTTACCAATGAATTCCTGCTTACGAGGAAGGGGTTCACTGTCATCACTTGCTGCAATAGCTGCCACAACCATGGTCACACAACTTTTGGAATACAATTTTACTGCCACCAACACATTCATGCACTCCTCCTACCCCTCCTTTCCCTTTAACCCTGCCCTTGTCACATTTGGTGGATGTAGAGATAGCACTGTTGATTGTTGTTAAAGTAAACCATACAGCTGGTAGAATAGTATTTTGTCCCTCTATTGTGTGATCTGTGTCACTATTATAGTCAGTCTTTGTCACTGTCAATGTTGTTGGTAGGAGCTCTCATAAAAAATCCTGCATGTCTATTAGGCAAAGCTTTTTATTGATTTATTTATTTTTTAAATTGCCTCTGCCTGTCACAATAATTGATCTCAGTCATATACAGCAATACTCCCTACAACCATAAGCGACTGGCTCTACTCATTGCCTCTAATAGATAGTGTCAAGACTCAGGAACTATTACAGTGGTATTTTTACAATACTGTATATGATAGACTTGGGTTGGCTTCACACAGGTGTCCTGTGTAGTGGAAATAGGAGTGGTACAATTAGAAGCTGACACAGAAAGCCTGAAGCTAGGATGATAATGTTTCTTTAAAATTAGATTATTATTTTCTTAATTTATATAGCACCAACTTATTCCATAGCAATACCAGGATGGTATTAAAGAGATTCGTGGGACAGGTGAGAGAATATTCAAGTCCTTTGCATAACACACTGAATTTATGATTATTAAGTTATTGCTTAACTAACAATTAGTGATGATCCCATTTCTGTTCTTATTGTTGGTTCACTCAACTATTTTTCCTTGCATAATGATTTTTTGTTCTCTGCTTTCTTTTGTAACTCCATGAGTTGCACAGGGCTGCCACACTGATACCTCATTTTTTTGGACTGAAATTATGATCTTTTTGAATTAAAACCACAAGGATAAAATGTATAGAGGCCATTACGATTTTCTGGCCATCTAAGGTACGGTTGAGGTTATTATTGGTATTAAAGTATTAGTTCTCCTTTTATGGACCCAGTTAAAGTGATGTTTTACTTAATTTTTTTTTTAAAGTTACTAAAACTTCTGTTGCGGAAAGCGTGGCAAAAGCTTTATACTTTCTTTCTCTATGCTTTTAATAAATTCATATTAAATGTAGGTTGCACCACATGCCACAACTCAGGCATCTTAGTGACAAGAAATCTATACTCGATCCAGAAGCACTTATGCCCTATAGGTTTACTTATTCTATGTATATTCCGTACTTAAATTGTCCCAAAAAGAGTAGAAATTTTGAAAAAAAATTATATACAAATATACAAAAGAACAGATATATATTGTAATATTAAAAAACCTGAAGACAAAATCAAATAAAATGTTATAAGATATAGAATGTTATAAAATATTAGAAATTGATGTCCTACACATTTTATGTAGACAATTTCTCAAGGTCTCAAATGTTAAAGTATTAATAATAATAGTAATAAGCATACCTTTTATGAATTGGGAACTTAAATACCTTCCACCTCGATGTAGTCCTTTCTGGCATTCTATTGTGTTTCACTACAGTGCGCATCCGTAAAATCAGAGGATATTCTATGGTTCACTCAGCGACTCTATCATGCGTTTCACTATGGAAAGCAAGCTCATCCACATCCAATAGGGTATCGACTGAATCAACAGAAATAAATCTAAATAACTATAACAAGCGCACTTAAAATATGTTGAATACTATATGCACAAAACTAAACAGATACACTATAAAGAAAAAATATCTAAATAAACGCCAGTAAGGTCTTGTCATATAGATGGCCAAATAAGACTTTCAGATTTTTTTAAAAACATATATATATAAAAATAATAATAGATCTATAAATGAGGAGAAAAAAATTTGATATATTCCATTGTTAAATTATTTATAGAAACCCATATACATGATAAATATATTTAAAATATATAACAAAAAGAACCCCTTCTGTAAAACTTTTCAGATATTAACAGAGAGGGTTTACATACATAAGACTAAGACTTTAATAAGACTTTAATAAGGGGAAGAAATAACCCTTATAAAATCACTAAAAATGCAAAAAAGGAAAAGAAAGGGGGAATACATACAATAATATGTTATAAAATATATAGCATATATATATATATATATATACTGGGGGTGCAGTGACTGTAATAGAGCAGTTACGTGCATGCAAAAATATACTCCACAGGAAAAAAATCTTTGGGAATATTTCAACTAAAGGACTCAGCAATACTGGAGGTTAACATCTAAAAAACGGGAACCTGAAGACGGGAGGTTGATGGTGAGAGATATACCCCAAATATAGGGGTCAAATATTGAACCTTTGCCCGTGACGAGAAGGAGGAAAGGATACTCATATATAGTCGAGGAAAAGAAATAAAGTACAGCCCACAAGGTGTTCAGAGAGACGGGAGAGGTAAATAAATATATAATATACTATACAAACACAGGAATTAACACCAAGTTGGCAACTGACACCAGTCCTGGATTTAGACAATAAGATACAATAAGAATACGGAGTCCAATTTTGCTGGGGACATTGCACATATTAATACGGCAAACGGATATATATATTATTTTATGAATACGGAAATATATTAAATATTTATATATTGTGGACTTCCACATAGTATTTTATAAAACTGTGAGATTTTTTTTTTTTAATGCAGTTATAAATAAAAGATACTTTATTGTCATATACATCCAAGGCTCTCTCTTTTTCTATTGTGTATATATATATATATATATATATATATATATATATATATATATATATATATATATATTTATAGATATCTATATAAAATTAGAGTCTAAAATGTGCATAGATGTAGGTATTTACCTCTATTTTTAAAAATCTTGTAGTTGAGCTATTTGCTTTTTTTATAAGGACTGTATACCAAAAGAATTATTATTTTCATGTAACCAAAAAACAAATTAACCCCTTAACGACCCATGCCGTACATGTACTTCATGGGGTGTATGTCCCCAAAGGACGTACATGTATGTCATGGAATTCAGGGCTCCCCAATTGGCTGCATGCTGTTTGGGGAGCCCTGAATCAGATAGAAAAAAAAAAAAATGGTCCGTGGTCCTTAAGTACCGGCCGCGTGTGTGCATGGCTGGTCCTTAAGGGATTAAAAAGGTAAATAGGAAATAAATACAAAATTAAAATGAAAATTTACAGGAATAATTATGATAAAAGAGAACTCGTTTTATCTTAAATATCCTACATCTATTTCCCAACCAGCTTAAAAATCCAAAAAGACTGTTGCTGATGTAACTTAATGTATCTGTCTGGATGCTGTCATGCTATGTGTTCTATTCCCACTGGAAATCACTCCTTTAGGACACATCCACAGGTAATCAAATATATCACAAATGATGTTCCACAATTGATAAATTGTTCAATATTATATTCCTTATCTTTGATTTTGCTATGGAAAATATTAATTTTATGTCATGTGTGTGCAGTTGGCACACTTATTGATGTTACATCTAAAACAACCTAAAACAGGGGCTACATAGGTAATAGTAGTTTGATGTTTTGCTGTTTTTCCCAGTTTTTTGGGTTTACTTTTTGCAATAATGGATTTTTGCATTTCTAAAAGTAATCTTGTCAGTAGTTGGGATATATTCTTTCAACAAAGAATCCGCTCTTAGGCTATTCCATTTCTTTTTAATGATACTTGTGATTTTTGGTGCTGCTGAGTTGTACTAGGTGATGAATGTCATAGGATATTTTTCAAGGTTCTTCTTCTTTTTCTCTTTGGGGTGCAACAATAAATCAAGCTTTAATGGTCATGCCTTCTTCATAACTTTGTATAAAAGAGCCTCTTCATAAACTATTTCCTTGAATTTTTCTTTCATAACCTCCATCAAAATCTTGTGTATTACTACAATTTCGCCTGAGTTTACTGTATTGACCATAAGGAGTATTATTTTTCCACTGTGGTAGATGACAACGCATGTAGATATGTATTGCTAGAAACTGGTATTGTATGAATGTGTCACGGTTTGTTTTGACTCTCAGACACAGAGTAAGATAAAAATCAAACTTTATAGAATATACCGGGCAAGGCAGCCTATGGTATGGCACAACAATATGACTGAGGCTCTATCAGCCTTGCCAATATACCGGGCAAGGCAGCCTGGAGGAAGGCACAACAATATATATGAGGCTCTACCGGCCCTACCAATATACCGGGGAAGGCAGCCTAAATGACTGAAGGACAGCTCCACTAGTGCTGTACGGTTGGAAGCATCAGCATAATATGGTACAGTGGAGCAAACCAGTATCACGTATAGGACAACCAGGAAGGCCCAACTGGTGCTGTAAATGGAGGCAGCTAGCAACCGGTGATATGGAGTAAACCAGTACCGCGTACTGGACAACAGGAACGCCCTACCGGTGCAATAATGGAGGCAGCAGCAACCGGTGATATGGAGTAAACCAGTACCGCATACTGGACAACAGGTACGCCCTACCGGTGCTGTAATGTAGACAGCTAGCAACCGGTGATATGGAGCAAACCAGTAGTCAGAATGTCGCCCAGGCGACCATGAAGGATGACAATCAGGATCCAGGAGCAGGAACGACAGACAGGCCAGGACAGGACACAGGAACAGCAGTGACAGCCAACCCAGGTCAGGAACGGTAGCAGGAACAACAGCAACACCGGATCAGGAACCGAAGCAGGAACGACAGCCAAACTGGATCAGGAACGGAGGCAGGAACCATGCAGGAGTGACACTGGTGTCTGGTCGAGACACTGACTCTGGTATACTGTAGCTAAACAGGCCTAAAGATACAGTTACAAAGGCAGGTGACTACTGACATAGAGACACCACGAAAGGGCCACCAAAGGGTGCCTCACCCCAGTCTATATAGGCAATAATGGGCGGGCAATAGACAAGCGGCCAATGGAGAGTTCATACACCTGACTGACAGGAAAAGCCAGCAACCACGGGCACCGTGATAGAATGGTACTGGAAATTGTATTCTCATCATGAGATAACGTTAAGTCTAAAAAATTGATTCCTGCTGTATATCTGAAGTAAAATGGAGCCCTTTTCTATTGTTGTTAAACATTACACCATCAGTTTTAATTCTTCTATTTTGCCATTCCAGATAATAAGAATGTCATCTATTTACCTTCCATAGAAAACCAGGTTTGCCCCCCATGGGTTGTTGTTCCAAACTTCCTCCCATTGACCCATGAATAAGTTGGCATAACTGGGGGGCAAATCTGGTTCCCATGGCAATACCTTTAGTTTGAAGATAATAATTATCCTGGAAAATAAAATAATTGTGGTGGAGCATAAAATGGACTCCTTTTAAAATAAATCCCACATTTTTGTATCTTTTTCTAAAGAATGTGCTATAGCCTCCAAAGCTAAAAAATGGTCTATCGAGGTGTACAAAGCCACATGTATTTTCCTGTTACCCATCTAATATTGGATAATTGCCATAAAACATGCAGGGAATCTCTACCTCGGGATCCTAGGCTTGTTACATAATTTTGTAAAAAGAAATCTAAAAAAGTAGAAAGGTTTGAAGTCATTCCATTAAAGAGGAACTATCACCTAAAACCAAAGTTTTACCATGCGTTTTAATGTTTAACCCGACATCAGTGCTGTGTGTGTGTGTTCTTCAAGTCTCCTGGTAGTGGAGATATTTGCCCTGCAAAATCGGGCAATTCCGCATTCTGCGGGACTCAATGAAGTCTCAGGACTTCCCAGCTGCCCCAGGGAGCGTGTTCACACTCCCCTTCAAAGCTGGATTTCTGTGATGTAGCGTTACAGCAAACTCCGTTTACAATGCTACTGAGGTTGCAACCTTGTTTGTTTGTGCATGTGTTTTTTTTTGTGTGTGTGTATTGCGTGTGTTTTTTTGTGTGTATGCACTATGTGTGTTTTTGTGCGTGGGTGTATTGTGGGTATATGTGTTGTGTGTGTCTGTGCATTGTGTGTGGTGTGTGTTTTTTTTGTTGAGTGTGTGGGTGTTTATTGTGTGTGTGCATGTGTATTGCATACACTGTATGTATTGTGTGTGTTGTGCATTGTGTGTGGTGTGTGTGTTGTGGTGTATTGTGTGTATTTATTTTGTGTGTGTTGCGCATGTGTGTATTGCATGTGTACATTGCATGTGAGTGTATATATCGTGCATGTGTATTGCATGTGTGTTTTGTGTGTGTTGTGTATTGTGCGTTTGTGATGTGTCATGCATTTGTGTTTTTTCATGCATGTGTGTGTATTGCGTGTGCAGTGTGTATTGCGGGCATGTGTGTTGTGCGTGTGTGTATTGTATGTGCATGTTGGCCATCTTGTTTGTGTGTTGTGGGCATATGTGCTGTATATATCTGTGTGTATTGTCTGTGTTGTGCATGTGTATTGCATGTATGTGTATTGTGTATGTATGTGTGTATTGCGTCTGTATGTATAGTGTTTGTGTTGTATATATTGTGTTGTGAGTATTGTTTGTTGTGTGAGTTTTGTGTTGTATGTGTGAATTGTGTGTTGTCCTGTGTTGTGTGTCTGTGTGTATTGCTTATATGTGTGCATGTTCTGCATGCTTTTTCATGCATGTGTGTATTGTGTGTGTTTTTTGTTCGTTTGTGTATATTGCAAGCATGTGTGTGTGTGTTGTGGGCATGTGTGGGTGTTGTGTGTTTGTTATTTAGTGTGTGTGTATTGTCTGTCTGTGCTTTGCGTATGTATTGCATGTATGTATATATTGTGTATGTGGTGCATGTTATGTGTGGTGGTGCATGTGAGTTACTGTGTGTGTTGTGCATATGTATTGCATGTGTTTTGTGTGTTTGTGTATTGCATGTGTTTTGTGTGTGTGTATTGCGTGTTTGTGTCTATATTGTGTGCACGTGTACATATTTTGGTGTGTGTGTGTGTGTATTGAAGAAGGCCCTGCAATTCCTTACCTTATCACAGCAGTGGCTGAAATTGTTGTGGCTGGTGTTAGTAGTAGTAACTGTGATGGTGAAGCAGCCGGTGGCACTAGTGTTAGGAGAGGGTTAGTGGAAGCAATTGAGAGCATCCAGACTAGCAGTCAATGGAGCCCACACCATTCCCCTGACCCTGGGAGTCCCCTTCCCCCACGTCATTGTCCATGTGGAACATTATCTTGAAGAAAGAAAAATTGTTACCACCACAATAATACCACCACCAGGAGCACAGATCAGCTGCCTTTGCTTGCTGCTAGTGTTGCCAGTCTGCCTTCTTCAGGACAACAAGAAATGGCAAGTGTGACATTAAGGGACCCTCTGTCACATTTCTTGTCACCTCCTCCTACCAGCAGTGAGATGTCTGTAATAGACCAGCTGCAGAAGCAGCATGGAGGGACTTGTGGTGATGATGATGATGGTGGAGAAGCTGGGATGGAAAAGACATTGATGGACTTTTTAGCCAAAACTGAGAAGGAATGGGAGACAGGGATAGGGATGCACATTACCACCACCACTTTCATTGAGCTTTTAGAATTTGCAGAGTTTGCTACTGCTCTAATTCCTGCTGCTGCTGAGTTGCAAGAGCAGCAGGATGCTGAGAAGCAGGTTAGTGTGCCACACAAGACTGTGGACAAAGGAGGAAAGGAGGGAACACACATGAAAAACATAAAACATTTATGTCAAACATGTTAAAGACAAACACCCACCACAGAAGTCAAGCACTGCAGTAACCCCTGACTCTCCAGAAAGGCATTAAGAGGCGAGGCAGAGATCAAAGAGAAGGAAGAATAGAGAAACCCAGGCATAGGCTGGACGTTCCATGACAAGCTAAACAACTAGCTTGACATCACCTTCTTCCTCTAAGGTAACTACATCTTCTGTCAATCCACTCATTCATCGTTATCCACCCCCACCAAATGATAGACATTCTGTAGATGTTAGGATGTGGCAGTTCTTGTCCACCCAGTGCACACTGTGTGGTGCACTGACCACACATGGCAGTGTGGTGGAGGAGAATTGCAAGCAGGGCATCTGAGAAGATTCCATCCAGCAGAATATGCTAAGCTGGCGGCTGGGAGACTTTATCATTACTATTAAACTGTGAGTAAGTTGCCATGTGTCCTTAGCGAGATGTGGCCAAGGGATATAGTGACAGCAGCAGTACTTGATTTCTGATATCATGGTGTTTGGATACAGTTGTGCCAGGTGTTATTTACCATGCACACACTGTGCACATTGCAGTTGCTGATGAGAGCCACAGTTCCTGCTCTCAAGGGAAAAATGTATTTTCTACTAACAACACACCCATGATTTTGAAGGAGGGTAGGTGGAGAACAATTATTGGCCAATTTCTTCTTTTCTCCACATATACTGGGGACTACTTATTGTGCTGCTACTGCCCCAGGAGCATTACTGGAGCTAGTCGTGGCAAGTGGAACCTTCATCATCCACCACCCATATTACTACTGTTGTTGATCTCATTCTCTTTGAGCTGCCTAATCATCTTGCTGCTTAAACAACTCAGCAGCAGCAGCAGCAAGAACAGCAGTCACAAATTCTGCATTAACATCAGGGTATTTAACAATGGCCAGTGGTCACTGGCCAACACAACATGACCTGCTGGCACTCAGGGCTTGTGCTTTAAAAAAAATAAAATAAAATAAAAAAAAACCATAGTCCTACAGAAACATAAACTATTTTTGGGGGGCTTGTTTCTAACAAGCCTAAGTCCTACAAATTATTGTTTCCTTATGGCTTGTGCCAAACAAGTCTAAGTCCTACAAATTAATATTTCCTCAGGGCTTGGGCCTCTAATAAACTAAGTCCTACAAATCATTATTTTCTCTGGGCTTGGACCTCTAATATTGTAAGTCCTACAAATCAATGTTTCGTCAGGGCCTGGGCCTCTAACATCAAATCTTACAAATTATCCTCTACAAAATGCTCTGTCATGTCAAGCATCAGTCTTCCTCAGTGGCATCTTACGTCAGGGGATCCCTGTCTCTCTCACGTTACATACAAATTTCTTATTTTATTTTATTTATTTCTTATTAACTGTCCTCCCAATACCAGTCAACAACCCCCCCAAAACAAATTCCCTGATCAACTGATTCTTTCCCCAGACTCCACCCACCAACACAGGCACCGTTCTCAGACCCATTGTATACCATATCTTATTGGGTTTTTCAATTATATTTAGGATGAATTTTTTTATTAACTGCTCCCCAATCCAAGTAAACAACCCCCCAAAAAAATTCCCTGTTCAACTGATTCTTTCCCCACACTTCACCAACACAGGCACCCTCATGCCCCTTTTATACTATGCCTTTGGGAAATAAAATAACATTTGGTATGTGTTATATGTAAAATCAGTGTCCCCACTGCTTTCAATGGAATGAGCTAGGCAAAAAAGGAGAAAAACTAAACTTTTCACAGGAAATTATTCGCAAAGTGGGAAGTGCCATTATTTGCCAATTTCAGTTTGAGGAGAAAATTTTTGCCCATCCCTAGTGCTCAATATTTAGAATATACTACAAGGCCCTTAAGAGAACGAGCAGGGGAACACCGTAGGAATATTATAAAAAATTGTAAGGAACATAGTGTGCCTAAGCATTTTAATCAAAGGAGTGATTTTCAATTTAAATGTTATGGGAATAGAACACATATTATGACAACATCCAGACAGATATACTAAGTTATGTCAGCAAGAGTCATTTTAGTTTTTAAGCTGGAAACTTTACATCCCAATGGTTTAAATGAGGAAATAGATTTAGAATATTTAAGATAAAACAAGTCCTCTTTTATCATAATTATTCGTGTCAATTTTCATTTTAATTTTGTGTTTATTTCCTATTTATAGTTTTAATTTGTTTTTGAGCACATGAAAATAATAATCCTTTTGGTATACAGTCCTTTCAAAAAAGCAAATAGCTCAACTACAAGATTTTTAGTGTCAGACAAGGGGTCCCAAATTGTATCACATTTCTGGAAGTCTTTCTGCAAGCATCTTGTCATGGATCTCCATTTTTCCATCAGCTTACCACCCCCATTCTTGCAGACAGATGGGGTATACCAATCAGTCCCTTACACAATACCACTATCTATTAATCAACTGCCAACTGTCAAACTGACCTGATTTCTCTTTCAATGGACCCCTCAAGTGTTCTCCTTCTGTGTGGCATTATGTTACCATCCTCAATCCTTACTGATTCCTAACTTTTTTGGAAACCTGGAAGCTGATTATCAGATTAATCTTATATAGAGACAATGGTCCAACCTTCATGATGCTGATGTCTGACATTGTACTCCTGCTTTTAGTTTTTGCCCTGGTGATGAAGTCTGGTTCTCCACAAAGAACCTCAGACACCAGCAACCTGAAGCTTTATCGAGTCATCATTTCACTGGGCCTTTTAAGATCCCCACCCCAATCAATGACATCACCTATGATATGGAATTACCTCCCACCTTAAAAGGTTTCAACTTTTTCAATGTTCTCTGCTGAATCTAGTCACAAATAATAGTTTTTTTCCAAACATCAGTTTTTCCTGCACTTGTCATGACTGACAGCCATCCTGGACACTTGTAAAAATTGTGGTGCCCTGTAGTATTTAATAGACTTGGAATGAAATGGTCCTCAGGAAAGATGCTAGGGCCCCATCTCAGATATCTACTCATCTGTCCGCATTCGGGGATTCTATTGTGCTCATCTGGATAAGCCAGATTACCAGTAGTGCTACCAGTGAGAGAGGGGTGGTGGTGTAATGCCCACCTCCCTGAATCTTCCATCTCAGCAGGATTTTTCCCACCCGTGCATAAGAGAGTGAAGGTTTTGTGTTCTTTTTTTACTTCTTGTGTTGCTTCTATTTCCAGGGTTCACCTCAGTGTGAAAGTGGCTGCTATTCCCTTTTTAATACCAATCTGCACTTTCCTGTACAAATAGATATCTGTTTCTGGCAGCAATTCCTGTTATTTACCTTTAGCGTTCCAGATAGATGACTTGATTCCAAGCTTGAGAAATGTTCCATCTGCCCTTTCCTGTAGTTTATCTGCCATCCCCATCCATAGCCTGTCCCCAACTATGTATCTGGCTGCTAAACTTGAACCATGCTCCTGATCGATGGCCTTTTGCTACCCATAGACTAGGAAGTGTATCTATTCTGACCCAGCTTGGACTGAAATGGAACTGGATATTCAGCTATGCAGTCTATGCCTTTACCATCCAGCTAGTAGGTGCAGCAAGAACACATCTGCAATTGACACCGGGCTCCCACATCATAGTCTTGCTTACCTCACTTTCTTTTATTGGTAGCAGGGCTTCAGGTATGTCCAACTGTACCTTCACTTCTACTCAGCTTGTCCTAACCTTGAAACAGATTCTGTGCATCCTTACACAATGTAATTGGTGTCTAATAGGTAAAATAGAATATAAATCAAATGTTAATTACCTCATTTCCATGAGCAGAAAAATGCTTATAATTTCACTAATTAATGTTATGCTTTATACATTGTTACTGTGTTAATTAGCATCTGTGCTATTATAGGTTTATGTAACAAACAGAAACAGATTAATGGTAAGTGATGCTTAACTTCAGAACACAGAGCAATCATTAAGTTCATTTTTGTTAAGGACAGTTTATAGTAAATAACTATAGGCAATAAAAAGACAAGGTGTACATTACATGATAGAAGCCAAAGTCAGAAGTGATTAACCAAACATGTACCTATACAACAATGTCAGAAAAGAAATGCAATAACAAAACATAATTTCATTAAAAATAACAGAAAGAGGGTATTTCTGGTTAAATACCGATTCATTATGTGTGTTAGAATGAGTGAGTGAAAGAGGGGATGAGAGATTTTTACTCTTCATACTATTTGTCAAGGCAGCTATGCGCTGACATTCAGTATGAGTAAAGTAGCATTGTATATACTTGGAGGAATTGAAGCCGAGGTACTAAAAAGAATGGGAGCAAATCTTGGTTAAACCAGCTGCAACATTATGAAACAATTCATGGGGTTTAAATGCTCAATTTGAATCAATAAGTAATATGGAAACTTTTGTTTTTACACTAAATTGCAGTTCTCCATTTACGTTACATTATTTTTTCTTGGCATAACTATGAAACCATTCTGTCTTTACAATCTGTCCACTGTTCACTGTTGGTCTGTATAGCAGTTCACCGGGTTTTTTATTATTGCTTAAAAATAATTGTTGATATATCATGCTTAAATGATAATCAGGGCCATATACATATACTGATCTGCTTACCTTTATCAGTATTGATGTGGTATCTAGTGTATAAATCTAAAACTAAAACATCCAATTTATGTCTAGATACTATTTGTTACAGTGATGATACATTTATGACTCCCATTTATCAATGTAGAATTAAAGAGGTATCTGTTTCAGAAACACAATAGCGAAAATTTTCTGCAGCATTTTAAATGAAAGACTACAGACATTCCTCTATGTAAAAGGGATTTTAGACAGGAGTCAAATAAGATTTCTCCCTAAATACAGAAGAACAGATCACAGCTATACCTTGCATACACTAATAAACAAATATGTTGACAGAACTTACAAAAAAGCTTTTGACAATGTCTGGACTGAGGTATTTTGCTTAAACTACTTCAAAGAGGAGTAGGGGAAAACTATATGATGTTGTGTGAGACCCATTCTCTTTAATCTATACATGAATGACCTGGCTATCACCTTAGAGTAATCATCAGAGCCCATATTTATTGCTAGGAGATATAAAGATGCACTGCCACCTATAAGCTGATGATTTGGTTCTTCTGACAACCACAAAAGAAGATTCACAGCAAAGCTTGTATCACAGTGTCCGTGATTGCCTCCAGTGGGTAATTGCTGTAACAGCAACATTGTTACTTCCTGGCTGTCGTTCTATGCGAGTCACTGTTCTTATAGGTCACTGTGCTTGTGATATCATCTCTCCGCCCACCTGCCAGGCCTTTTAAACCTCAGCATGTCCTATTACCTTTGCCCTTTCGTGGTGTACCTGAGCCTAGTGCTATGTTGGTCCATTGCTGTTCTTGTGTATTACTCCTACTCCATCTGACTACCTGTTCCGGCTCTGACTCCTGGCTACGTCTGACTACCCTTTCCGGCTCTGACTTCAGGCTACGCCTGACTACCCGATCCAGCTCCGACCACTGGCTACATCTGACTACCTGATCCTGCTCTGATCCCTGGCTGCCTTCGGTTACTATCCCTCTGTTGCGCTCCGGTTGCAATTACCAGCCTCGGCTACCTAGCCTCAGCTAGTTGGGATCTTTGCTGCCTGTGCCTACCCATTTCTACGATCGCTACGTCTAGCAGTGTTTGTCGGTCAGTCCGTGTACTGACCTCCCATGTTCGTTCCGGTTTCTGTGCTGCCTTACCAAGCCCTCAGTGCCGTTTACTTTGCATTCGGTACACCCTAGGGTATAGTTGCTCTTCATTTTCCTGCCGACTCAGATTGTGGTAGTGCTATGCACTGTCCTCCCATCTGTCTGTGAAGGTTCCTAGGGCCATAGAGAGACTAGCCACACCTGCCTAGTGAAGGGTTGATGAAGTGTCTTGCACTGTCCTCACTTGGCCTCATGGAGGTGGTGGAGTTAGAGTCACTACTGTGTGCTCCAGTGTCTGGAGTTACTCGCTGTCATTGCCTGAGTTACTCTATCATCTGGGTACAGACGTGGGCCTATCGCACTAGCCTAGTGAAGGGTGAGGAAGGTGAGTTCACTGTTCCTCCCTGGCCTTGTGAAAGTGTGTTTCATTGCTGCCAACTATTGTGTCACTCATTGCTGCCACTGTGTGTCATTCATTGCTGCCATGACTGTGTCATCCTTGCTGCCGCTATTGTATTTAAAATAAAGTTTTATTTTAAGGTCATCTGTACTTGTCAGTGTTGTTATTTCTTAGTTACTCCATGACAGCCTGGACATCCTGGAAAAAGACTGAAATTTAGAATCCCTAAAAATAAATAAAATAAATAAAACAAAAACCAAAGTAATGATCTTCCAAAAGAAAGCAAGAAACAATGGTAAATAGTTTTTATTTCAAATATGAGATCCAAGAACATGCCATAAGCTATATCTACTGCAAAATAAATTGTAGTGCCTCTTAACTCTGGGCATAAAAGCCCTCCAAAAATACACTATGGGCATATGATATTAAGTCCAAATTGCTCAACCTGAAGCTATCTGTAAGACTGTGGACAAAATTATTTGACCGTGTAATCAAGCTGTGAAGTGGCAGCACCCCAACAGAAAACATGCATTTGATTTTCTGTAAACTGTCACTTAAGGTCCATGGAAATGTGCCCAAAAATCATGCAGAGCAGAGCTCACTAATGCTAGAGTTGAGCAACAGAACAAGGAATATCTGGGAGAACCTCACAATACTTAACAAAAAGAAGAAAATGCTCAACAAAAAGGAAAGAAAACACAAAAAAATATTTTTTGGTTAGGAAATGTCCTGAGATCAGTGACACAGATACTAAGACCTCCAAGACAAACAGTAAAATCACATAAAAGGAATCTCTGTTTCTCCAGTCTAAAGAAGCTGACCAGTAATACATAACACACTTGGGGCTCGATTTAAAGGCAGCCGTTAGCCAAAAAAATCACTAACGGGTGCGTTAAGTGTCATGTTGCAATTCAAAGATCCATCTAAAGAACAGCTAACGGCAGTTGCAGAATCCTAACGGCCGATACACTTACGTGCATTCAGACGCATGGAAAAACATACCCCAGAGCTATTCAAAGGCTTGCGGTACTGATAACGGCTGAAAAAAAGACACACCTAACGGCTAAAAGTTAAGACCCACTTTTCACACACGTTAGACACTTAACGGCCAAAACTAAACACCCGTTACAGAGGAAAAGACACAAAAGGCTTACCGCACAACCATGTAAATGGGAAAATTAACCCGTGCAATGCCAAAACAACACAAAAACATGCACACACAACACAAATCACTACACACACAACAACAACCAACACCACAGGGACAACGACACACAAAAAAACAACAACACAGCATGGCACGGAACAATGGGGGTTATCACACAAAGCGGACACCTGCAAATACAAGCTCACCTGGGCAACATCAACACGCCACCTGCACCCCACAAATGCACACCCGCAAATGGCACAAACAGAACAAGCACAACACACCACATCTTATAACACACACACCTGCTAACACTTACCTGGACAAAAACAACACACCATTGGTCAGCACTCACCTCATCACCACACCTACACAACGCCCTAGCAAGTACTTAAAGGGACAACTCAACACACTCTCTTGTGGCTTGTTTTCCACTCAGGGAGGGAGAGAGAGAGATAGAGAGAGATAGATAGAGAGATAGAGAGAGAGAGAGAGAGAGGTAGAGAGAGAGAGAGAGAGAGACAGATAGAGACAGATAGAGAGAGCAAACAGTATGTTGGGTTACATATTGTTGCGAAGGCTGCGGAGAAGGCGTGCAAGGGAGAGAGCTGGGGAACATCAGCAACCTCCAAGCACGCCTCATCAACAGCCTCCACCTGTTGCAAGTGAGGAGGCTCTGGCTCAGCAGCCACACAGGAGCCCATCCCCACCCGGAGGACACCTGCCTGCAGATGCACAGCTGCAGCAACAGGATGCTCACCATCAACAGGATGCTCCCCAGCTGCCACAGGGACCCCTGCAGCAGCCCAGGATGCATAGACGACCACCAAGGCCCAGGGTATACCGCCCAAGGGTCACTCTCTTTGGAATGACCGATGACGAGGTTATTGATCGCTACAGGTTGAGGCCACACAGCATCATAGCCCTGTATGAGGTCATCAAGGAGCAGGTGGATCCCATATGCACCCATAACCATGCTCTAACTGGCCTTCAAAAACTCCTGTGTGCCATACACTTCATGGCAAGTGGCGCCTTTCAGTCGACAGAGGGTTACGCATCTGGCATGTCCCAGGCCACATTCTCCAGGGTGCTGGCCCAGGTCTTGCCAGCCCTCGAAGCCAAGGCCAGTACCTGCATACATTTCCCCATCACCGATATGGAGTGGACACATCTGAAGCAGGGCTTCTATGCAAGGGGAGGCATGCCCAGGGTCATGGGTGCAATAGATTGCACCCATGTCCGTATCAAAGCACCAGCACGTCAGGGACATATGTTTCTGAACCGCAAAAACTTCCACTCCATGAATGTGCAGATGGTGTGTGACAGCAACCTGGCCATAATGAATGTCTGTGCAAAATTTCCCGGGAGCTGTCACGATTCACATATACTCAGAAATTCATCTGTGCAGAGGGATTTCGAAAATGGGACCTATACAGGCGGATGGCTTCTGGGTGAGTTAACAGCACCAAATGACACCACATACACATGTGCTAGTACGTTCACCACAGAAAACATCATTTACACAATATGTGCTCCTTGTCACACCATGTCACTCACTTTCCACAGGTGATGCTGGCTATGGATGCAAGCCATGGCTCCTCACCCCGGTCGCCAATCCCCAAAACGATGCCCAGGAACGATATAACCAGGCTCATGCCAGAACACGGAATGCCATTGTGCGGACCTTCGGCCTCCTCAAGTCCTGATTCCGATGTCTGGACCAATCGGGGGGAGCATTGCAGTATGCACCAGGCAAGGTCTGCGACATCATCGTGGCATGTGCCATCCTACATAATATCGCGGTGAACACCAGACTCATCGACGATGTCCATCCCCCACCCAGACCTGAAGACCCTGTGGATATCGTTGAGTGTGAGGAAACCCCAACAGGGATGCAGACAAGGGACAGATTGATCAGGGATCACTTCTACTGTGAGTATAATACATGTATGCACACAATCCATGCATACACACCCACCACAACACACATGTTCTGTTTCACCCCACAGGATCAGTGACACAGCCCTGACACTGGCTGCAGTATGGACCACCAGCATCAACTATTCCGTGGACCAGTCAGATTGGGCCTAGAGATTTCGAATACATCTGACAACCTGTCGTCCATGTTGATACTGCTACCTCAAGGATATCATGCATGCCCCCCCTGGAAACCAAGGTACAACACTTTAACCTTGTTCAGCATATCCCACAGCTCCCTAGGCACCAATTAAAGTGTTCTGCTAGGATCAGACCCATAGCAACCATGGTACCCCTGTAGCAAGGGAGTCTCATCCAAGCCAATGCATTGGATAGAACTCTGTCATATAAGGTGTTCAGGGGGCATTTGTGGGGACATGGGACCAGTAGCTTGCTACAGTTGAAGAAAGCAGCAGAGGGGTGGATCGACAGTAATAGTGTGTTACACAACATGGAGCTCATGAAATGTGGATCACATCTCCATGGACACCATGCTGCCCTGTGTGTGTGTGCAGTGATATGTGCCCCAGAAAGAAATACACACATTAACAAATATGTCCTACTAGCTCCATGAACCAAACATATTTGGCCTGTCTCTGACAGTGGCAGCCCAAATATATTGTTGTCAGGAAGCTATTAGGACATATTTGTTGATGTGTGTAACCATGTCAGGGGCAAATATCCCTAAGGATGGTTAACATCCCCTTAGTTCCCCCCATGATGGTTCATAGACCAGTACACAACACATTACAAAGCAGTGGTTTGTGTAGACTTATGTAACGGGAAAGATTAAGAGGATCATGATGTTGTAGCTGTTGCATGACGATCACTTTGAGGGTGATGTTCCAAATCCTGTCCTCTTGTCCCACAGGCATCCATAGCACGATCCATCCTTGAACAGAGGAGTTTCCATATGACTGGACTGAAGTCTGGACAACACTTCCATGAAGCTCACCCCTTGGCGTTTCAAGTGATTGTGTTGGTGATGCAATGTTTGACCTGATGTTCACAGCAACCTCTACTGGAACATTCACATATGGACACAAATTAATGTGTGTACTAACATCCAGGTATCAGACCTGTACAGTAAGACTGCTCATACACAGATGCCAAACTATGTAGACAACACATGAGCAGTTCACTAGCATTTCTAATGTATTCCTATTTAGTTCAGATGTACCTTTTTGTGCTCATACAAGTGTTTAATGCATATTGGCTAAATACACAAGAAACATCACTACTCAATCCGTGTCTGTATGAATGAATGTTGGATCAAACACCTGTCAATGTGGAACCATACCCAAGGCTAGAGTATCCCTCATACAAAGGAAGGCATGATTTACATCACAGGAGTCCACTAGTTGCCTGACCATGAGTGGACTTTGTGATGTATACATGCAATGACATGATGGCAGTGATACACTGATGTGTGTTGTGAGTGATTAGCTGGTGATACAGGGGACACACTTCCACTGTGATGTGATGTCCATGGTTTGTGTGTTGCTCAATATAATCAATGTCCTGAGATTGCTGTAGGTTGTCATATCTCAGTACATGGGCTACATCAACAAAAACAACCATGTGGACAAGTGTTATCACTGGTGAAGTGTGTTATAACCTTAGTTAAACAACAACACAACTTAAAGGGATAGTAAACCCTGAAAATAAGTTTATTTCACATTGTAGCCCTTTAAAAAACATGAAAAATGATATCAGTCTTATCTACCAAACATATATGATTTGGGAGATAAGACTTATATCATTTTACATGTTTTTTTAAGGGCTACAATATAGAATGAACTTATTTTCAAGGTTTACTATCCCTTTAATACATAAGCCAATGCTCAGCCTAAGGTTCCAATGTGCGTGCTACACAATGAAATCTTAGGAAGATCATTGGGTTATGCAGTAAGTTAGGCTGTGATTCAAACTCCTGTTGTGCAACTGACTTGCTGGAGAACACAATGCTCACCCTAGGATCACAATGTGTAACACACACATTGAGATCCTAGGGTGTACATTGTGTTCCCCAGTATGTCAGCTGCACAATAGAATTTTGATTTAAAGACCATATTGATGCATGTTCAATCTGTCCTGCTTGTTATTTCCCTGCTAAGTCGCATAGCTGTTAGTTTGGTTTTCCCCTCAAACACAACAATTGATGCAGACGAATGTTCAGTGTTGCACCAGTTGTTGTGCTAAGGGGTATGTTCTGATCAAATCTGACACACATCATGGCCATGTAACACTGTTGTGTTATATGGCTACAGGGATGGGTTGCCTGGTGAATTTGGACAACGGTGTGGGTGTGTGTGAACCCATGTTGTAACATCACACAAACATTTCCCCCAGGCAGGAGTTGAGTTCACTGCATTGTTTGGCAATGCATTGGAGACAACCCTGCCACCCAATCTATAAGTGAATACACAGCAGATCAGACAGGATTCAAAAGCACAATTTTCATTTATTGAGGGGGCAGATGACAGGTTGGGCCTTTCATTTCTTTTTTTTTTGGGGGGGGGGCTTAGACTTGGTGCCAGAGGTGGATGCCCTGGCTGATTGCCTTGTCACCCTCTGTCCCCTAGGTGTGGCTTCTGGGGTAACACTGGAAGGGGTGGTGGGTGCAGTGGACCCCTCTGTGGAACGCAGGTTCTCCCTCTCCATCCTCAGGTTCTCCCTGCGGTTAATCTCTCGCAACTCCACGAGCACCTGTGCAAACATGTCCATCATCCCCGTATGGATCTGGTGGAGTTGTGTGTTCCCCCTGGCAACCTCTGACTCCAGAGCTTGGATTCTGGTCTCCAACCTGTTCGTGTTCCTCCGGGATTCCCTCCGGTTCCTCGTGAGGTTGTCGTTGGTGGCGTGTGTTGCCCGGAGCTGTCCTCTTTGAAGGGCCATGCACTCAGCCTCCAGATCTGGGGTGCGTTGACTGCTGGAGATGGGAGTGGCCGGTGACACATGTGCTGTTTCCCCAGCTTCAGCTGTCTCCTCAGCCTCTGTTTCCCCAGCTTCAGCTGTCTCCTCAGCCTCTGTTTCCCCAGCTTCAGCTGTCTCCTCAGCCTCTGTTTCCCCATCTTCGGCTGTCTCCTCAGCCTCTGCTTCCACAGGTTCAGCTGTCTCCTCAGCCTCTATCTCCCCAGCCTCTGCTGTCTCCTCTGCTGGTACTGGGTGTGCTGTGGCTGCTACTGCTGTTTGTGTTGGTGGAGTGGCTTGCACAGACGGTGTGTGGGTGCCCACCACATCAAGGGACCCACTGCTGCCCACTGATGTCTGTGCTGGTTGAGGTGGTGGGGTGAACAAGTCCCTTGGCTGAGGGCGCTGGGGCTCCTCAATCAGGCCCAGGTGTTGGTAGTCAAGTGGCCAAGGGTCATACCTTGGCCAGTGGTAGGTGCTTGGCCCCCACCTGGGATCATACCTGGGACCATGCTGGGGAGCCATCCAGGAGGGTAGATCCATCTCGGTGGAATATGGCCCATATTGGCTGGTGGCCACATTCCCGGGCAGCCATTGCCTCCCTGGTGGTGGTGGTGCTGCTGCTGCTGGAGGGTAATAGCTCCCGGTGGTAGTGGGATGCATCCATCTCTCCCCCTGAATCCAGCCGCTGTACATTTGTCGAGCATCCTGTGGTGGGGCAGGCAGTTGAGAGGCAGCCAGTTGAGAGGCAGGCAGTTGAGAGGCAGCCAGTTGAGAGGCAGGCAGTTGAGAGGCAGGCAGTGGTGATGCAGCCAGTTGGGGAGGAGGTGTGGTGGTTGTAGATGCTTCCCAGTGGCTAGTCCCCTCCTCTGTATCCTCCTCACTGGGTGGTGTGGTCGGCTCCTCCACGGGCTCCTGCTGCGATGGAGGCCCATAAGCTGTGTGGAGAATTGAGATTGTGTGATTAGTAAACATAGCCATGATGGGATTAATGGGATACTAATACATGAAATGCAGAAAGGGAAATATATGTTTTGTGGTTTATCACCCTGAGTGAAACAAGGGTACTCCCACTGCTGGAGGGGGTTTTTGTTCAAAAAGTCTCCCAGCTCAGAATAGAATTGCTTTGGTGCTATATCCCAGTGTCCTGAAGTTGTATATTGGCACTGTTGCTACATTATCCTATGAGAATTTATTGCGTCTGGACGTAAGCTGTCCATAGGATGGTCTAGCAACATCGTCATTTTAGAGTTCCAGGCCACTGCGATATTGCCGCTGGAGTAGTCAACTATGAGCTGTGCTACATTTTGAATGAAACACCTTTCAGCAGTGGGAATACCCTTGTTTTGCTCGGGGGATGAACCCTGCAATATATTTTTCTTTTCACATGTTAGGTATTACTATCCCTTTAATGGAATAGCAATGGTTAAATTCACCATGATGTAATATTGTAGGCATTGTAAGAGATAGATGTGGATCGATGTTAGTCCTATCCCTCCAACCCACATGGTTAGACAGATATTGCTCTATTTGACAGTCATTTTGACTAGTGATGAGCGAGCATGCTCGGCCGAAGCACGGTTCGGCTCGAGCATCGCTCTGCTCGGCACATGGCGGTACTCGTACGAGTGCCGCATGTGCTCGCCCGCCATGTTCGGGTCTCCTCCCCGCACGTTTCGCGGCTGCTGCGCAGCCAATAAACGTGCAGGGAGGCTCTGACATCAGTGTAATGCCAGCAGCCGTGTTGGCTGCTGGCATTACACTGATTGGCTGGCCAGAACCCGTGATCGGGTGCTGTATAGCACCTGACCAGCGAGTTCGGCTCAGTCTTAGCCAGGGAGAGATGAGGATAGGAAGGGAAAGTCAGTGTAGGGAGAAGAAAAGCGATTGTGAAAAAAAAAAGACCCAAAAGTCCTTTTTAGGACTACTGTGTGTGGGGGCAGCAGTTTATTTTGTGTGGGGGGGCAGAGATATAAAAAAAAAAACTTCACATATTCTGTTCACTGTGCCTAGCCTCAGATTAGCAGCACATTCTGTTTAGTGTGCACAGTTGCAGATTAGAGCACATTCTGTTCAGTGTGCAAAGTTTCAGATTAGCAGCACATTCTTTTTAGTGTGCAAAGTTGCAGATTAGAGCACATTCTGTTCAGTGTGCAAAGTTGCAGATTAGCAGCACATTCTTTTTAGTGTGCAAAGTTTCAGATTAGGAGAACATTCTGTTAAGTGTTCAAACTGTAAAATATCAAAGTCACATATTCCATTCACTGTGCGTAGCCGCAGTTAAGAAGAACATTCTGTTTACTGTGCAAAGTTTCAGATTAGGAGAACATTCTGTTAAGTGTTCAAAAAAGTATAAAATATCAAAGTCACATATTCCATTCACTGTGCGTAGCCGCAGTTAAGAAGAACATTCTGTTTACTGTGCAAAGTTTCAGATTAGGAGAACATTCTGTTAAGTGTTCAAACTGTAAAATATCAAAGTCACATATTCCATTCACTGTGCGTAGCCGCAGTTAATAAGAACATTCTGTTTACTGTGCAAAGTTTCAGATTAGGAGAACATTCTGTTAAGTGTTCAAAAAAGTATAAAATATCAAAGTCACATATTCCATTCACTGTGCGTAGCCGCAGTTAAGAAGAACATTCTGTTTACTGTGCAAAGTTTCAGATTAGGAGAACATTCTGTTAAGTGTTCAAACTGTAAAATATCAAAGTCACATATTCCATTCACTGTGCGTAGCCGCAGTTAATAAGAACATTCTGTATACTGTGCAAACTGTAAAATATCAAAGTCACATATTCCATTCACTGTGCGTAGCCGCAGTTAAGAAGAACATTCTGTTTACTGTGCAAAGTTGCATATTAGGAGAACATTCTGTTAACTGTGCAAACTGTAAAATATCAAAGTCACATATTCCATTCACTGTGCGTAGCCGCAGTTATGAAGAACATTCTGTTTACTGTGCAAAGTTGCATATTAGGAGAACATTCTGTTAACTGTGCAAACTGTAAAATATCAAAGTCACATATTCCATTCACTGTGCGTAGCCGCAGTTAAGAAGAACATTCTGTTTACTGTGCAAAGTTGCATATTAGGAGAACATTCTGTTAACTGTGCAAACTGTAAAATATCAAAGTCACATATTCCATTCACTGTGCGTAGCCGCAGTTAAGAAGAACATTCTGTTTACTGTGCAAAGTTGCAGATTTGCAGCACATATTCCGTGTAATATGAAGAAGGCGGGTAAAAAGGGACGGGGAAGTGGACGTGATCCTGATAGTTCAGGGCGCGGGTCAGGACGCGGAGAAACTGTGCCTGGTGCCAGAGCACAAGACAGAAAGACATCCACCATACCTAGCTTCATGTCTCAGTTTACAGGGCGTCGCAGGACATCACTCTCGAGGTCCGACCACTGCGAACAGGTGGTCGGTTGGATGTCAGCTGATACTGCTTCCAGTCGGTTAAGCACCACCCTGTCTTCCACCAAGTCCACTCTCAGTAGCCAAGAGTCTGGTCAACATAATCCTCACTCTGATCATCCTTCCTCCCACCATAGAGGATCTGGTCAAAGAAGTGATCCCACACTGGGATATAGTGAGGAGCTCGTCTCATCACCAATCCTTCATTTGAACCTCTCTCCAAGCACGCTTGCAGAGGAACATGACATCTTGTGCCCTGATTCACAACCTCTAGAGGGTACCCAATCACAAGAAGATGACAGAGGTGAACGGCATTTAAGGTCAAAGGAAGTGGATGATGATGATGATGAGACACAGTTGTCATTAAATCAACCACTATTACTGTCTCAAGACCTTGATGAGGAGGATGATATACAGTTGTCAATGTGGTGGGATCAAGACATGAGGAGGATGATCAGAGTGAGGAAGTGGAGGAGGACTTGGTGGACGATGAGGTGACTGACCCCACCTGGGAAGGTGGAGAGCCGAGCGATGACAGCAGTCCTGAGGGTGAGCCATCTGCAGCACCGCAACAGGCTGGAAGAGGCAGTGGTGTGGCTACAGAAAGAAGGTGGACCGCACCAAACCGGCCCACAAATGTTCCACGGGGCACCCCCTTGCGTAAATCTCCCTTGCCAAGGGGTAGGTGTTCCGCGGTATGGCGTTTTTTTAAGGAAAATGCGGACGACAAAAGAATTGTAGTTTGCAACCTGTGCAACACCAGAATGAGCCGAGGCATGAACACTAGAAACCTCACCACCACCAGCATGATCCGACACATGGCATCCAAGCACCGTAATAAGTGGGAGGAACGCCCGGATCGCCAATCTGTGTCTGCAGGCCACACCACTGCCTCCTCTTCCCCTGTTTTCGGTGCCGGCCAATCGCCAGTCGAAGGCGCAGGCCCGCATACCTCCCGCCCTGCACCTGTACCATCTGAAGCACCATCAGCGACCACATCCACTTCCCTGTCCCAGCGCAGCGTCCAAATGTCGTTACCCCAGGCATTTGAGCGCAAGCGAAAATACCCAGCCACCCACCCACAG
Source organism: Rhinophrynus dorsalis (assembly GCA_037306005.1). Classification (NCBI taxonomy): domain Eukaryota; kingdom Metazoa; phylum Chordata; class Amphibia; order Anura; family Rhinophrynidae; genus Rhinophrynus; species Rhinophrynus dorsalis. Next base: position 395,906,129 of record CM074718.1, read on the forward strand.
GCCATAGCACTAACCTCACACCTTTCCAAATTACTGGCCATCGAAATGCTGCCATTTAGGCTTGTGGAGACTGAGTCCTTCCGCAGCCTGATGGCAGCAGCTGTCCCTCGGTACGCAGTCCCCAGCCGCCACTACTTTTCCCGGTGTGCCGTCCCCGCCTTACACCACCATGTGTCCCGTAACATCACCCGTGCCCTGACCAACGCAGTTACTGGGAAGGTCCACTTAACGACTGACACATGGACAAGTGCTTGTGGCCAGGGACGCTACATTTCCCTGACGGCACACTGGGTGAATGTCGTGGAGGCTGGCACAGGTGCTACCCACGCCGAGGATTGCGGGCCCTACCTCCATCAGGGTTTCCGCCAGCACCTACGTTATTGGCTCCTCCTCCTCCTTCTCCGTTTCCACCTCCGAATTCTCTGCGCGCAGCGCCACTCACCCATCAGCCGGTAGCTGGAAGCAGTTTAGCACTGCAGTGGGGAAGCGTCAACAGGCCGTGCTGAAGCTGATCTGCCTTGGGGACAAACAGCACACGGCCTCAGAGCTGTTGCAGGGGATTAGTCACCAGACCGAGCAGTGGCTCTCGCCACTCAACCTGCAACCAGGCATGGTTGTGTGTGATAATGGACGTAACTTGGTGGCGGCTTTGGAGCTCGGCAAGCTCACACACGTACCATGCCTAGCGCATGTATTTAATTTAGTGGTTCAGCGATTTCTAAAAACCTACCCCAATTTGCATGATCTCTTGACGAAGGTGCGCCGCGTGTGTGCACATTTCCGTAAGTCATCTACAGCTTCAGCCGGCCTGTTGAAGCTGCAGCAGCGCTTACAATTGCCAGCTCACCGGCTGCTGTGTGACGTGAGCACGCGCTGGAACTCCACCTTCCACATGTTGGCCCGGCTTTGTAAGCAGCAGAGGGCAGTAGTGGAGTACCAGCTGTTACACGGTCGTCGCCTCTCCGTTCAACTTCCTGTAATCAGAAGTGAGGAGTGGGAATGGATGTCAGACCTCTGTGAGGTTTTACGCAATTTTGAGGAATCGACACAGATGGTGAGCGGCGATAACGCTATTATCAGTGTAACCATCCCACTTCTGTGTCTACTGAAACGCTCGCTTCTCACAATTAAAACCGACGCTTTGCATGTGGAAGAGGTGGAAATGCGGGAGGAAGAGCTTACACAAGGTGATAGCCAGAGCACCCTCACTTCGTCTTCTCAGCGACAATTGGAGGAGGCGGAGGAGGAGGAGGAAGACACGGTTGCCTCCGCTACAGAGGGTAGCCATGGAACTTTAGTTCCATCTCTTCAGCGTGGGTGGGCAGAAGAGGAGGAAGAGGATGAGGAGATTGAGAGTCATCCTCCTGGTGAGGACAGCGAAATCTTGACTGTTGGTACTCTGGCACACATGGCTGACTTTATGTTAGGCTGCCTTTCCCGTGACCCACGCGTTATACGTATTTTAGACAACACGGATTACTGGGTGTTCACCCTTCTGGACCCCCGCTACAAAGAGAATTTCTCATCTCTCATTCCTCCGGTGGAGAGGACAAGCAAAATGGTGCAATACCAGAAGGTTCTTGTCGAAAAATTGCTCCAAAATTTTCCATCTGACAAAACTGGCGGCAAAGTACGTGCTACCTTGGCCAACCGAGAAGGGGAGAAAAGGGGAGCACACAGCAGTTCCGACAAAGGCAGGGCAACACTCTCCAAGGCGTGGGACACCTTCATGACACCCCGCCAGCACCCTCAACCTGATGCGCAGCCTAGTGTCACAAGGAGGGAAAAGTTTTGGAAGATGGTGAAGGAGTACGTAGCAGACCGTGTCAGCGTCCTCAATGATCCCTCTGTGCCTTACAACTACTGGGTGTCCAAGCTGGACACGTGGTATGAACTGGCACTCTACGCCTTGGAGGTGCTGGCCTGCCCTGCCGCCAGCGTTCTGTCTGAGCGGGTATTTAGTGCTGCTGGTGGCATCATAACAGATAAGCGTATCCGCCTTTCCACCGAAAATGCTGATAGGTTGACACTTATAAAAATGAACAAGGCCTGGATTTCCCCTGACTTCTCCACTCCACTGGAGGAAAGCCCCGGGGGAACATAAACTCACTTTATATATGTTATTTACAATGATGGGAATACTCTGTATTCCCATTCACCCCTTCCACCCAAAAAACGGGTATATGGTTGACTCTCTTCCATATGCCCAGTGATATAATTTTTATATAGGGCCAGCTCACCAGCTGGCCCAGTGATATAATTTTTATATAGGGCCAGCTCACCAGCGGGCGCAGTTTGACAATTTTTGTATAGGTCAGCTCACCAGCGGGCCTTCTCATATAATGTTTTATTGGGTCAGCTCTCTAGTGGGCCCTCTCATATAATGTTTTATAGCGTCAGCTCACTAGCGGGCCTTCGCATATAATGTTTAGGATGGTCAGCTCCGCAGCAGACCCTCACCCATAATGTTTTAGATGGTCGGCTCAGCGCACGTTTCCCTCTTAATCATGGCCCCAGTTCAGAAAAATCGAGGAAATTTTTGGGAGAATTTGCCTTTGTGCACGTTTCCCTCTTAATCATGGCCTCAGTTCAGAAAAATCAAGGAAATTTTTGGGAGAATTTGCCTCTGCGCACGTTTCCCTCTTAATCATGGCCTCAGTTCAGAAAAATCGAGGAAATTTTTGGGAGAATTTGCCTCTGCGCACGTTTCCCTCTTAATCATGGCCTCAGTTCAGAAAAATCGAGAAAATTTTTGGGAGAATTTGCAGATGATATACAAGTAAATATACAGCAAATACTGTTTGGTAACAATTTTTCGCCTAAAGTCGTTTTTATCTTCCTTTTTGTGTGTTTTACGGTCAGTCTGTAAAAATGGCGTACTACGGGCGAAAGATCGTTCCCAGCAGCGGTGTTGGAGTCCAAGATGCATCCAGACATCCTCCCTATGCTGTCCCTGAACCATTTCTGTGGTGTTTCCATCATTTTCTGCCCTTTTCCTATGGACCAGGCACCCTCCCCTCATCAGAGCAGGGGGTGCCTGGTGTAATGCTCGAGTCCTCCCATTGACTTCAATGGGGCTCGGGTGCTCGGCCGAGCACTCGAGCCTCCGGGGGCGCTCGGTCAGAGCACCCGAACACCCGAGCATTGGGGTGCTCGCTAGTGTTGAGCGAGCATGCTCGGCCGATGCTCGGATCGGCTCGAGCATCGCTCTGCTCGGCACATGGCGGTACTCGTCGAGTACCGCCATGTGCTCGCCCGCCATGTTCGGGTGGCAGGGATCTGTGCCGGAAGGAGGCACAGATCTTGCAGACTCTCCGCTGGACCACCAGGGACTGGAGGTAGGGGGCATTGCGGAGATGAAGGGGGCATTGCGGAGATGAAGGGGGACATTGTGGAGATGAAGTGGGACATTGCGGAGATGAAGGGGGCATTGCGGAGATGAAGGGGCACTTTGTGAAAGGGGGACATTGCGGAGATGAAGGGGGCATTGCGGAGATGAAGGGGGCATTGCGGAGATGAAGTGGGACATTGCGGAGATGAAGGGGGCATTGCGGAGATGAAGTGGGACATTGCGGAGATGAAGGGGGCATTGCGGAGATGAAGGGGCACTTTGTGGAAGGGGGACATTGTGGAAGGGGGACATTGTGGAAGAGGGGCATTGTGGAGATGAAGGGGGGCATTGACCAGGCACCCTCCCCTCATCAGAGCAGGGGGTGCCTGGTGTAATGCTCGTGTTGCCCCATTGGATTCAATGGGGCTCGGGTGCTCGGCCGAGCACTCGAGCCTCCGGCGGTGCTCGATCAGAGCACCCGAGCACCCGAGCATCGGGGTGCTCGGTCAACACTAGTGCTCGCTCATCACTAATTTTGACATGTTTGACAGTCATTTCACCACACGGAGGCTCTTTAGCAGAGCCTAAATTGCCCCATTCAGAGATGTAAACTTCATTGGAATGGTGAACAGAGTGTGCTTGCAAACCTGGCACACTTTGTTGACCATCTCAAAGATGTATCCATCTCTGAATGGGGCAATTTAGGCTCTGCTGAAGAGCCTCCGTGTGGTCTAATGACTGAAATCTCCAGCTGTCAAATAGAGCGATATCTGTCTAACCATGAGGGTTGGCGGGATAGGACTAACATGGATCCACATGTTGGTGAAATTAACAATTGCTATGCCATTACAGTTACATACATGGAGAAATGGTCATATATGCATGTGGATGTGTACCTTTCATATGGATATGAATATATCCTTTCCAGATATGAAGCCAGAGATCATTTCAGTAGGTGTGATTGCCTGGCTATATATGTGCACCCATCAAAATATACATTGGATTGATATGATGGATATGAACATACCTCGTATATCCCATCTACGTAGGGTGGGATATACTAGGTATGTGTATTTGGATGGTATCAATGTAAGTTAGTTTATGATGGATGCACATATCTGACCAGTAGGGCAATCACAGGCAGTGAGATGATCTCTGGGTTCACATCGTGTTGGGACATATTTTGAGCCATTTGAAAGGTACATATCTGACCATTTTCCTTTGTGTGCATATCTTTTTTGAACAGATGTGCAGTGGGAATCAAGTGTTATTCAACCCTATCTTCTTAACTGATCCCGTCCAATTCACAATTTTTCATTACTTGACAGGTGACTCTCTGGTTGTCAGGATCATATCCTATGCATTGCATTGTAGGGCATGGGATACCTCCCTGGCAATCAGAGATTGATGAACTGGACAGGATCCTGTCCATGTCGTGTGTTCCAGTTGAATCCTGAAGGGCAACAATCACGCCAGTAGTGAGGGATATCTCTGATTGAGGCCTGTTTTTCTTTGAGTATGAGCCCATCCATCCTTCTGAGTGAGGCAACCGTAGTCAATCCGAGATATCTATTATTCATGGCCTGTTGGTGACCAAGGTACAATGGTTGATATTTGGTTCCCATGTGTGTCCTGCAAACAGTGTCTGGTGTACCATCCATCCATGGCATCAGCACCCCTGAGGATCCATGTGGGAATCAGATGTGAGATATGTCATTTGAAGTTAGAGTAAATGATTGCAGACACAACACCAAGGCCTACTTTTTCCCCCTTTAATTCTGGGGTATTGTTTGAGGCCTGTGTGTTGCACATACAAGCAGTTATTCTCAGTGCCACTGTGATGTGTGACCTGCTCCATCCTTTTTGTGATTCAGTAAGCGGTGTTGTTGACATGATGGAGTGTACATGATGCTGACTTCTCCAGTGATCTCCTTTCCCCATTTCCAGTGTTTTCTATGGAGTGTATACAAAGGGACCTTAGCAACTTGATTCATGTTATTGCATATTCTCCATAGGCTAACACTGGTATTGGTGAAATGAGGATGTGTAAGGGTGAATTTCTCTCCACCATGTGTTTGTCACCGCTTAGTGAATGTCCCCTGTGTAGCATGTGATCGTTGGCCTATTGACTTGATTGTTGTCTGGTTAACCCTTTGAGTCCCAGAGGGGTTGCCAAAGCATTGTTGATCGATGCATTGATGATCCCTCTAGCACTCGAGGGGTTAAGTGCTGACATCCCAGTGGGGACATGGGTGACATTGTGTGTGAACAGTGATGACAGTCGACATTTTGAACAGCATGGTTTGTGTATTGTGTGTGATGAGCACAGCGACAGGAGGGTTGAAGTAGGACTTGGACAGGTTTGTTCCAAGTTGGACCTTGATATTTGTCCTTATGTTGTATCCTGTTTTTAACCCTCAGGGTGCTGTGTTGGTGCAGTTGTGTGCATGAATGATGGGCATGTGTTGAGGTGTGACTGTGTGTGCAGCTGGTGTTGGTTGCTGTAGTGTGTTGTTCTGTAGTGTTGCACTTACCGGTAGTGTGGAGGCTCCTCTCATCCCCAGTGTCAGCTCCTCCAACAACCCCCTCGATCAGGGTTGGGGACATATTCTGGCGCACCATCTACTCCCAGCCGCAGAAGGTGATAGGGACAGGTGGGCCACCTCCAGTGCCTCGGGCGTGCTTGGCGAGTTCGGAGAGCTTGTTCTTGATCACCCTCCGGCAGTCGCCCCATCGCTTTTTGATGGACTCCACGTCCCGCCTGCATGGAGCCACCGCGTTGACCCGGCAGCAGATCTGGTTCCAGGTTGCCTTCCTCCTCGCTGACAGGCCAGGGACCTTCGCTGTCGGGTGGAGAACACTCTGCCTCTCCAGGACAGCTTCCACAAGAGCCGTGTTCTCCTCCTCTGTATACTTTGGGTCTCTGATCCTGGCCTTGTCAGCTCCGGCATGGGATGACTCAGAGCCGGAGTGCCCTGCCTGGTCTGACCCTGACTGTGTGGGGTGCACCCCAGCAACTACCCGTCGTCCCACTGCAGGTTCTGTCCCTGTCCTGCGTGTTCCTGCTCTTGTGGGCCGGGTCCCCCTCCACCCTGCGGATCTCCCTCTCCCACCCCTGCTCTGCTGAGGGATCCCCTCCTGAGCTTCCTCCTCCTCCACTACTCTCCCCATCCCTCTCTCCTGTCCTCCTCTCCTCGCCATCATTCACCCAGTCACACCCAGGCACTCCCACAGGCCCTCACAGACACACTCGATCCACTCACTCTCTGTCACACACTTTCACTCACAGATTCACACTGTCAAAAATAAAAGTAAAATGTGTGAGGTGTTATAAAATAAAAGGACTATGTGTATGTATGTGTATGTGTTTGTGTTTGTATGTGTGTATGTAATATGTGCAAAGGTGTGCTATGTGTCGTATTCTGTGCAATGCTCTCCTCTCTCCAAACTCCAAAACTCCTCTACCTCCAATGAACGCTCCTGTCTCCCTCTCTCTAATCACTATCCTCCGCTCCTGGGTCCTGATATCTGGCTCTGAAGAACTCGATAACAGACAGTGTGTGACGGTTATTTTTGGGTATATATAGGTGTATTTGAAGTTATTTGATACATTGGGGCTTTGGGATTGGCTGTGTGTTTGAATTTGTTTTGGCATCAATCATGGTTGCTTGACAACGGCAGCCGTTATGTTAGATGTTGTTTTGAGCTCAGTTATTGTGTGATTTGGCCGCCCGTTGTGCATTAACATGAGTGACAATGGCTTTTGTGTTACGTGTTTTATGTGTGCCTACGCTCGATAGCTATTCTTGTAGAGTAGCTATTGAATCTGCCGTAACTCCTGTATTATTTGCGAGCGATGTGCCTTTTTCACTTAGCGGCTGGTTTAACGGCTGCCTTTAAATCTAGCCCCTGGACACCCAGATAGAGGCACAAAACAAAGTGAAGTGCCTCAGGTTATTGAACAGGACATACACCCTAACAGACTATCTTCTAATAGTCGAAAACACCAAACAAGTGCAAATAATGACTAAATACAGGATGAGTGACCATGGGCTGGAAATAGAAACAGGTGAAGATAGACACAGCTGGAAGCCTGAGGAAGACAGGATCTATAAAAAATTCAACATGAACCTTACTGAGGAGGAGACTCTCTTCCTCTGTTGCCCAACTATGAAGTTACAAGGAGACATTACTTTGGAAAATGTGGCAATGAAAATCACAGCAATCCCAAAACTAAGAGATGAACAAACGATGCAAATCCTACTGGTTGAAACTGTGAGTCAGAATAAAAATCTTCAGAATACATGTCAATGTGTCATAATAAAGACCCCAGATATAAAAAAGTATTTAATAAAAATGTCAGGAAATGTACTATATGGAATATACCCTTAATTTATACTTAAAAGGATGATATGTCTACAGCAATATCTGGAGGAAGAAGCTATGTACTAACCATAACCAGTTCTGGCATTATTTGTATCTATGGACATTTATCCTATGGACTGGAGCATTGGCGTGGTCTACATCCACCACAAGATTCACAGGCTAGCCTAGCCATAATGTCTACTGGTGCTATCAGACCCTGACCAGTTTTCCCATATTACTGAGTTACAAATTGTACATTGAAATTTCATTCTGTATGATATTTTACTTTAAAACACTGAAGCTCAACTTCGTTTACTTTAAGGTCACATTGGTTTTATGTTTGCAAATACTATTAAGAAAAATAAGAAAACTGAAATATGTTACTTATTTAAGTATTCAACCCCAAGCATTAATATATGATAGAGCCACCTTTAGATGTAATAACAGCTTTAGGTTTTTGGGTTAAGTATGTACCAGCTTTGCATATAGTGTTGCCAAAATATAACATAAGCCATGCCTGCATACACCATCCATACAGTGACATATGGTGGTGGCAGCATCATGCTTCTCATCAGCAGGGACTGGGCTTCTTGATAAAATTGAAGGGAGACTGGATGGAGCAAAATACATGGGAATACTGCAAGACAACTTGGTTTATCCATTAAAAAACTAAAGCTTGGGAGGAAATTCACCTTCAGCAGGACACAAGGCCAAAGCAACATGCGAGCAGCTCAAGAACAAAATAGCGAATATCCTACAGTCGTCCATTCAAAGACTGATCTTAATCATATTGCATATCACACTAACACTGGATATTATTTTATAGCCTTTTCCTAACCTGTCCATTTGTATTATTTTATGTATAACTTTTTAGAATGCTCTTTGGTCTTCATTTTCCTTCAGATGCATAGCTTGACCAATGATACTTCAACAGTCAGGTTTTTTTGTCCTTAAAATATGACAGTAACTTTACCATTGGACTCCACCTGTGAAATATTAAAGTAATTGTGTACTCATTAGTGCAGTTTCTCTCATCTATGTAAACTGGGAGCTTCCAAAGCACAGGAGTTGACTACTTATACAAACAACATAGTTCAGTTTTTTATTTTTCTTAAAAATATTCTCTCATTCTCTCAGCATTTTGTGCTTTTTTCTTTCTTCTTGATCATTCTTTTTTCTTCTCTATCCCTCTTGTTTAGTTCATCCTCTTTCTCTCTCACCTCCCCTCCATCTTTCTCCACCTGCCTCCTTCATTCTCTTTGCATCAGGGATACAGGCTGTCTCTTTATTTTCTTACCCATCACAATTATATGAAACCTCCAAGTACAACATAGAGAGCTGAAGTAAAACAGGTGCATTAAGCAGCTAAAAAATAAAGGCCCAGCATGTATCACCAAATCAGTGCTCACATTCCTGTACAGCAAAGGCTGACAGGAGGGTTCATCTGTTACGTACTACATTACTGTGTATGCACTATTTTAATATATCATGGGTCCTCCCTCCCTCCTGCTTGGATGCTAAAAAAGCACAATTTAATTTCTTTAGCAATTCACACCTTTGGAGGCATCTTTAGCTTCCAATCATGAGGGGGATCCCATAATGTGTTAACAGAACCAAATATACAAGCTCCTTCTGGGCACCCCATGCAGTTAAGCACCCCACACAGCTGCTTAGGATAGATATGGTTGAACTGACCCTACAATGTAAACTTCTCTAGTATACAAGCAGATAAAAGCTACATGTAAATCAATGCACATTTTATTTTTCCCCATAGTATAGTTGTTTTGATCTGGAACTGCACATTTAGCGTCTTGAATTCAGCTCATAGTATCAGGAAATTACCCCCTAATTGATTTTATAGCTTAGTATGGCCTTCAGTGTTTGATTTATAGTTTTCATTTATTTGTTATTTTCTTTTTAGTCAAAAGTGCATTAATGTTTTTAAATAAAGAAGTAAAGCACAGTAAAATACAGAAAGTGAAGAACAAACCTACTAGAACATACACATTGCAATTCAGGTTAGTAACCAGTTAATAATTATGAGGGCATTCTTCCTGCCTTTCCATTCTAAATAACATGTTAGATAGGACCTTTTACAGAAAAAGAGATAACTACTCACTTCCTAAATTTGGAATGTTTAATGTTTTAACCGTTATTGAAAATAAGTAAATGTGATTAATCTTATTAATCACTGTCCTCAGGTTATTTTTAGTGTATACCAGTTTTTAGCTAGCACTATACTAATGGCTAGGCAGATATAGCAGGCCAGGATATGTGCTTCTCTCCACTAGGTAATCTTTTTGCATACCAATAATGCAGTCAGTAAATATTTTCTCTACAGGAGTAAGAAAGAAGGCATTTATTAGCTTTTCCACATTCTGCCAAATAATTTAGACCCTAAGCAACCGCACCAGTTATAGTGCAAAGCTCCAACAGCTTAACAACCTTTGAAATATGTCATTGAAATGACTACACATTTTTGCTAACCTAGTAAGCAGAGTGAATTTTTTCCAATCACTCAATCTACAATCCAGCACTTAGACACCCTGTCACGTCATTCCTCAAGATGGATCCACGAAGCACCATCCCTTTTACGCAATTCAGTGAATTTATTCCTGCTACAAAAGTATTGTAGATCATTGAAACCAACTCACTAAAAATGTATTCATTCAAGGGTGTCAAGCTATTAAATAAATGTTCACCAAGCTTTTCTCTTACTAGACAAAGCTTGGTAGAATAAAAGTGATACCTTTAATGGCTAAAAGATTAGCTTTAGAATGCAAACTTTCAAGACAACTTAGATGTCTTCATCAGGCATGTTTAGAATAAATACAAAACAGATTACACATTCATGCAAGTTTTTTAAAATTTGGATTCCACTGGAGGTGAAACTTATTCTCTGTGTAAATTATTACTTAAACTCCAGACAATTCTTTGTAGCTGGTCAAGTGGTACAATATGTATTTCCTTTTTTGATGTGTGAATAGCGGCAGTAAATTTAGTATGTAGTTTTTGACTTTCAGTCAAATATGGATAAGTATATGGAATGTATGAGTTGACCCTCTGGGCGCCAGAGGGGTGCACAACCCATTACTTTTCAATGCATTGTGTACCCTTCTGGCACCCAAAGGGCTCAAAATATCTTTATTGTGTGGAATAATGTGACCTAAAGTCCTTGTCATGGTTCGGGACAAAGTTCAGGATGTTAAACTCGGTCATCAATTTATATTCCGTTTACAAAAGAGATGTGGAACCTGCACACATATATTTACCACATATAAGGTGCCCGTACAACATTCCCACCAAAACCACAACATTAAAAGGCAAATTCTCCTGCAGATCACCTAATGTTGTCCACTTCATCATGTGTGTTAAATGTCCCAACACAGGAGCAGGGCCGGCCCTTACATGGGTCCCGGTGGGTCCATGAACCCAAGCAACACTCTGACAGGGGTGGCAATTTTCTGCCCCAATGCATATTATTTTGTGAGTCAGCCGAGCTCTTTGGCCAGTTCTGTGCTTTGTCAGTGCTGTGTTTGTGTACTGGTGACAATATTCCAGGGAGTGAAGAGGAAAGGACATGGTGAGCGTCTAGGGAAGGGGCAGTTATTTTGTGATATACACACTCAGGGCTGGTGCCACCTATAGGTGAGTTAGGCCTAGGGCACACATATACTGGGGGCGCAGAGAAGAGCCCTTTCCTGGCCTCTGCCCCGCTTCCCAGTTATGACTCACACGCAATGTATGAACGTATTCCACCTTTGGCCGCCTCCTAAGTCCTGCTCGTTAGTTGCCTGCAGTCTGAGCAGCACGCGGATGCTAAGCCAGCTCTTTAACAGCATCATGAGCAGATGACCACCAATGAGAGTCTCCCTACCTGACCAGGTACAGAGTGGAGTGTCTGGGCAACGTTCCATTTTCTAAGATAGCGGCTAGTGCACCCGTGCTTATCAGGACTAGGGATGGGCGAAAACTGTTGCTTTTGTCCATTGCTTTTTTGAATGCAGCTGCCAGCACAACATCCTGATGCAAATAATTCCATAGCCTTACCGCCCTTACTGTAAAGAATCCTTGCCTATGTTTTAGTCTAAAGCACCTTTCCTCAAGTCTTAATGGATGACCTCTTGTTCTTAGCTCAGCTCTTTGCATAAATAATTCATTGGATAGTTCTTTGTATTGACCTTGAATGTATTTGTAAATGGTAATCATATCACCCCTTAGACATCTCTTCTCTAATGTAAACAAACCCAGTTTGGCTAGTCTCTCTTTGTAACTCAGATCCTCCAATCCCTTTATCATTTTTGTTGCACGTCTCTGCACCTTTTCCAGTTCAGTAATGTCTTTTTTTTTTTTTTCAGAACAGCCGCCCAAAATTGTACTCCATATTCTAGATGAGGCCTAACCAAGGATTTATACAGAGGTAGGATAATATTAGCACCCCTTTCTTCTACACCTCCTTTTTCATGCAGGCTAGTACTCTATTTGCTCTTGCAGCAGCTGAGTGACTCTGCACACTGCTGTGAAGTCTATTGTCTATCAGTACTCCTAAATCTTTCTCTAATGAGGTTTTCCCAAGGTGTCTCCCATTTGGAGTATATGTAGCAAGTTTGTTTCTACAGCCCAAATGCATAAACTTACATTTATCTACATTAAATGACATCTGCCACTTTTCTGCACATTCACTTAGTTTATCTAAATCCTTCTGTAGGGAAAAAACATCCAGCTTTGTATGTATTTCCTTACATAGCTTAGTGTCATCAGCAAACATTGAGATGCTATTTTTAATTCCCACTTCTAGATCATTAATAAACAAATTAAAAATCAATGGCACCCCACTTATAACCTTAGACCAATTTGAAAAAGTTCCATTTACAACAGCTCTGCCATCTATGATTTAACTAGTTCTCAATCCATGTACAGATAACACCGCCCAAACCGAAGCCTTTTAATTTATGCAGTAACCTGTTGTGAGGCACTGTATCAAAGGCTTTTGCAAAATCCAAGTATACTACATCAACAGCAATTCCCCTGTCCAAATTACTACTCACTCTTTCATAAAATGCAAGTAAATTAGTCTGACATGATCTGTTCTTCATGAAACCATGCTGATTCCTACTAATGATATTGTTTGTCTTCACATAGTTCTGAATACTGTCAGTTAATAACCCATCTAGTATCTTACCCATTATGGAAGTCAAGCTCACATGTCTATTATTGGGATTAAATTCGGACTACATCAGCTTTCCTCCAATCAGAGGGCACTATGCCTGATGAAAGTGAACCAATACATATTAAGTATAATGGTTTTACTATTACTGAACTAAGTTCCTTAAGTCGCCTTGGGTGTATACCGTCCAGTCCAGGTGCTTTATTCACTATAACCCTGTCCAGTCTATTCTGGACCTTGTCCTCAGTAAGCCATGTAGATGTTGGAGGAAATTCCGTGGTTTTGTCTGTTTGCCCATAGCTTGTCATTGCTGATTCCTTTGTATATACTGAAGCAAAGAACGTATTTAGGGTGGCAGCCATAGCTTTATCCTCACTAATCAATTCACCTGTCTCAGTCCTAAGAGGACCAATATCAACCTTAACTTTTTTGTTATTAATATACTTGTATAATTGTTTAGTGTTTTTCTTGCTCTCATTTGCAATGTTTCTCTAATTTTCTATTTTAGCTAGCTTAATTTGCAGATTTTATTAGATTCTTTATATTTTTTAAATGATGCATCTGACCCGTTTGACTTAAACACCTTAAAAGCCTGCTTTTTATTTCTCATTTAAAACTAGCAGTTAAATTTTCCATTTTTCACCCACTGGCCAAAACTTTTTGTCATTTTTTAAATGGCTAGAAAGTTTCCGCCCATTGATTTACGTTGTTTTCAGACTTCCACTATAAAAACGTGATGTTTTCACTGAAGGCAGACACAGTAGAAGCAGCTACAGAGCGAGATAGACATGCTGTGCTGTTCTCTTGTGATATTTTGCAAAAAGTGAGGCAGGAGAGGCTCATAGTGACTGCTATGCCACTTTTCTGCCCATTCACTTAGTTTATCTAAATCCTTCTGTAGGGAAAAAACATACAGCTCTGTATGTATTTCCTTACATAGCTTAGTGTCATCAGCAAAGACTGAGATGCTATTTTTAATTCCCACTTCTAGATCATTAATAAACAAATTAAAAAGCAATGGTCCCAGGACTGTACCCTGCGGCACCCCACTTATAACCTTAGACCAATTTGAAAAAGTTCCATTTACAACAATTCTCTGCCATCTATCATTTAACCAGTTCTCAATCCATTAACAGATAACACCGCCCAAACCGAAGCCTTTTAATTTATGCAGTAGTCTGTTGTGAGGCACTGTACCAAAGGCTTTTGCAAAATCCAAGTATACTACATCAACAGCAATTCCCCTGTCCAAATTACTACTCACTCTTTCATAAAATGCAAGTAAATTAGTCTGACATGATCTGGTCTTCATGAAACCATGCTGATTCCTACTAATGATATTGTTTGTCTTCACATAGTTCTGAATACTGTCAGTTAATAACCCTACTAGTATCTTACCCATTATGGAAGTCAAGCTCACACGTCTAAAATTTCCTGGTTTGGATCTTGCTCCCTTTTTAAACAATGGAACTACATCAGCTTTCCTCCAATCACAGGGCACTATGCCTGATGAAAGTGAATCAATAAATATTAAGTATAATGATTTTGCTATTACTGAACTAAGTTCCTTAAGTCCCCTTGGGTGTATACCGTCCTGTCCAGGCGCTTTATTCACTATAACCCTTTCCAGTCTATTTTGGACCTTGTCCTCAGTAAGCCATGTAGATGTTGGAGGAAATTCCGTGGTTTTGTCTGTTTGCCCATAGCTTGTCATTGCTGCTTCCTTTGTATATACTGAAGCAAAGAACGTATTTAGGGTGTCAGCTTTATCCTCACTAATCAATTCACCTGTCTCAGTCCTAAGAGGACCAATATCAACCTTAACTTTTTTGTTATTAATATACTTGTATAATTGTTTAGGGTTTTTCTTGCTCTCATTTGCAATGTTTCTCTAATTTTCTATTTTAGCTAGCTTAATTGCTTGTTTGCAGATTTTATTAGATTCTTTATATTTTTTAAATGATGCATCTGACCCGTTTGACTTAAGCACCTTAAAAGCCTGCTTTTAATTTCTCATTTAAAACTAGCAGTTAAAATTTTTGCATTTTTCACCCATTGGCCAAAATTTTTTTACATTTTTTCAATGGCTAGAAAGTTTCCGCCCATTGATTTATGTTGTTTTCAGAGTTCCACTATAAAAACGTGATGTTTTCACTGAAGGCAGACACAGTAGAAGCAGCTACAGATTGATAGATATGCTGTGCTGTTCTCTTGTGATATTTTGCAAAAAGTGAGGCAGTAGAGGCTCATAGTGACTGCTATCTCTATGAGCAGGGTAAAAAATAATCAGTGGAGGAGCTGGAAGGACCCTTATGTGTCGACTGTGTCTGAGGAGGAGGAAGTGACTAGCAGTACTGAACCAATGCTGTCCAGTCCCCCTAAATCACCTCAAGGGATCTTGGGGAATTTAATGGGTAGGGAGGGAGAAAAGGGAATGGGAAGGGAGGGAAAAAAGGGAATGGGAAGGGAGGGAGAAAAGGGTAGTATTAGTAAGAGCAAGACAAGTCAGCTGCCTGTGCCTGCTGCCAGACGTGCTGCCCCTGATGCCAGTGCTGAACCTGCTGCTAGTGTTGAACCTGCTTCCAGTGCTGAATCTGCTGCCACCAATGCTTTGTCTGCTACTAAAGTTTCTTGTAGTACTCAGGGGGAAAGGAGAAAATGATGCCAAGTGTGACAACAGGGGATGCTCTGTCACATTGCTCATCACGTCCTCCAAGCAGCAGTGAGATGTCTGGAATAGAGCAGCATCATGTAGGGACTAGTGGTGGTGGTGGTGTTGGAGAAGCTGGGGTGGAAGAGACATTGATGGCCTTTTTATCAGAAACTGAGAAGGAATGGGAGACAGGGATTAGGATGGACATCACTGCCACCACTAGTAATAAGCTTTTGGAATTTGAGGAAATTGCAACTGCTCTCATTTCTGCTGCTGCTGAGATGAAAGGGCAGCAGGGTGCTCAGGAGCAGGCTAGTGAACACAGGGGGAATGGGGTCAAGAAGTAATGCGGGACTAAGACAGGTTCCATTTGCCAGCAGTAACAATAATCCTGATCCTAGTTACAGTGCTAAATCTGAGGCAGTAGCAGCAACAGCAGCAACATTATCCACTGCCACAGTAAGTGAAGGGGAATGTGGAGGACAAGAAGAAAGAGGCTATTCTTCTCTTCCAGTTCAAGTGTCACTATTTTTGAGCTTTCTTTTTATATTTTTGTGATTACTGAATATCCATTTACACGAAGGATCTATCTGGAGCAGACCGAGTGGGGACAGTTCCAAATTATGCCCACATGCTACAATAGTCCCGGGTAGTAGATTGACTCCCGGTCTAACGGACCAAGTAAGTTACCCATTATATGATCGTGATAAACTACTTACGATTCTGTTGTTGAAGTCACGGCTTGGAAATACCGACATAGTGAAGCTGAGTGAGGGCAGCTCTTATAAATAACCCCACATGCATTAATAGCTTGCCCGCTATATTAGCGGGTTTAGCTCCTTCATATACAAGTGAGTTTATGAACTTAGAAGAATTATCATTGGTTCATTTCCATCGATCTCTCCCCCTTGCCATGGATATATTGTACTATCAAGATTACTGACTGTATCATCATTATTTTTGATATTGTATAAACAGATCACACTATGTATTGCCGTTTATCTTTTTTGCATGTTTATCGAGCATGAATTGAGATGCTTATTGGATGTGAATCTTTGGAAGAATATATGCATCATCTATACATTTGTAAGTGCTTTTTATTTTTGATACTGGCTTTTTGTATGATATACATTTAGACTATTTACACGTTAAATGTCATTATCAGTTGAGTATATTGATATTTTAGATATATGACTGTCTATTTGCTGTTGGATTGCACATTACCGTTTGAGTATATATTTAGTTATCTTTATTTACATATATGCGTATTTACATTAAGGTACACTTTATATACTAAATATATAAGCGCTCACCTGAATTTTCTTTACTTAATTATATTCTTATTTTTAGATAGAGACTTTGAGCGGCTATTCAAATATTTATTATCATATTAGAGATTAGTCACACAATTTTATTTACTTTAACTTTCAGCACTCACCTAACTCTTTATCCTTATATTCTTCTCCACCTGTTCCCTATCCCTCCCCCAGAAGTCTTGAGTGTGGGACTATTATTCTCTTCTGGCAGGCACAGTGCAGTCATCATCAACAAATGTACAGTGTAAAATTTGTGATACGTTAGTGAGAAGGGGAAAGGAGGGAACACAACTTGGCACAACCTACTTGATAACACAGATGAAATACAGACACCGTGACATTTATGTCAAACTTGTTAAAGCCAAACACCCATTTGCACTGCTGTTACTGTACCCCCTGACTCTCCAGAAAGGCACCAAGAGGTGAGGTGGAGATCAAAGAGGAGGAAGAATAAAGAAACCCAGACTGAGACTGGAAGTTCCATAAAGGGCAAAACAACTAGCTCACCATCACCATCACCTTCTTCCTCTAGGGTAACAACTACATCTTGTGCCAGTCCACCTCATTCATCGTTACCTCCCCTACCAAATGATAGCCACTCTGTTGAGGTTAGGATGTGGCAGTTCATCTTTACCCATTGCACACTGTATGGTGCACTCACCACACATGCCAGTGTGGTGGAGGAGAATGAATACCAGGTCATCAAGTGGCATCTGAGGAGATTCCAT
Source organism: Rhinophrynus dorsalis (assembly GCA_037306005.1). Taxonomy (NCBI): domain Eukaryota; kingdom Metazoa; phylum Chordata; class Amphibia; order Anura; family Rhinophrynidae; genus Rhinophrynus; species Rhinophrynus dorsalis. The sequence goes on from CM074718.1 coordinate 395,923,689, forward strand.
CCTGCAGACTATGCTAGGATTCTGGCAGGGAGGGTTCATCAGTACTATTAAACTGTTAGCAAGTTGTCATGTGTCCTTAGCGGGTCTGGAAAAGGGGTACAGTGACAGCGGCAGTGCTTGGTTTCAGGTGTCATGGTGTTTGGATACAGTTGTGCCCCCAGATGTTATTTACCACACACACACACACACACAGACTGTGCACATTGCAGTTGCTGATGGAAGCCACAGTTACTGTTCTCAAGGGAAAAATATATATTCTAATAACAACACACCCATGATTTTGGAGGAGGGGCAGGTGAAGAAGATTTAATGACCAACTTTTTATCTTCTCCACATATACTGGGGGATACTTATTCTGCTGCTACTGCCTCAGGCGCATCACCGGAGCCAGTGGAACCTTCATTATCCATCTTCCATGTTACTGCTATTGTTGATCCCTTTCAGCTGTCTAATCATCCTGCTGCTTAAACAACTCAGCAGCAGCAGTACAAACAGCAGTTGCAACTCAGGAGGACATTTGACAGTGGCCACTGGCCAACAAGACCTGCTGGCATTAGGTCATTAGGACATTTTTATTTTTTTCTCTGGGCTTGTGTTTTGAAAAAAATAAAAAAAAAAATAAAAAAAAAACATAGTCCTACAATAAAATAAACAATTTTTGGGGGGGTTGTTTCTAACAAGCCTAAGTACTACAAATCAATGTTTCCTTAGGGCTTGTGCCAAACAAACTAATGTTCTACAAACCAATGCTTCTTCAGGCCTTGTTCCTCTAATACGCTTAAGTCCTGTAAATCAATGTTTCCTCAGGGCTTGGGCCTCTAACAACAAATCTAACAAATCATCCTCTACAAAATACTCTATCAAGTCAAGTATCAGTCCACCCCAGTGACAGCTTTTGTCAGTGGGTTTATGTCTCTATCACTTTACATACAAATGTCTTATTTTATTGATTGATTTATTATTAACTGTCCCCCCAATAGCAGTCAAGAAACCCCCAAAACAAATTCCCTGTTCAAATGATTCATTCATTCACCAGCACAGGCACCCTCCTCAGACCCCTTTATACCATGTCTTCTGGTTTTTATTTTATTTTATTTAGGATTTCTTTTTTATTAAGTGCCCCCAATCCTAGTAAACAACCCCCCCAAAAAAATCATCCCCTGTTCAACTGGTTCTTTCCCCACACCCCACCAATACAGACACCCTCATGCCCCTTTTATACTATGCCTTTGGGAAATAAAATAGTATTTGCTATGTGCTGTGTGTAATTTCTATGTTCCCTTTGAGCTCAATGGAATGAGCTAGGCGAAAAAAGCGGAAAAAAGCAGGAAATCAGCACTTTTCGCTGGAAATGTTTTACCAAGAGGAAAGTGCCATTTTTGGTCAATTTCTGTTTGAGGAAAAAATTTCTGCCCTTCCCTAATCAGGACTAGGAGCGCGTTTCTGTATCTAATGTGGGTTGAGCAGCTTGGAGAGAAGGTTGTTTTTGAACATGGATAAGGAGAGGGAGTCACTGTGCAGACAGATTCATAGGTGAGAGGGCAGAGACCGAGAGCCAGTGCCACGTATATCTGAAGGGCAGAGCAACGTGTGAAATTCCAGTTTTTGGATTACAGTTCCCATCATCCTTAGATGGGACCTGATCATCAGAGGCTGATGGGAGGTATAGTACAAGTAGGTTTTAGGCCAAACTAAAAGACGTGGATGTAACGGATCCTACCCATTAATTGAGCCCTTGTCTGGCCCTAGGACTGTTTAACCAAAGACTGTGGACATTTTGTATTGTTTGGACTCTGTGATGTGCCTTGTCGTACGAACTGGCCAGCTATTACCTAAGAGAAAAGCCTTTTGGTTCATGAACTGTCGAATGGTCTATGTTTAATATATGTTGAACATTCTAGTTATTGTATGTAGTATGTTCGAGGGTTTATACATTCACCGAATATGGGTCGGAGGTTTCTGGTTCGAGAAGGACACCGTATCGAGCACTGAGAACCGGGAGCAGTGAGTCAACGCCGGATTGGTCGAATCCCTGAGCAGGAGGTTTAAAGGTCTTCCATAGACTTAACATGGGGAAAAGTAGGCAGCTCGGGGATTGGTTGACCAGCAGACTCACTGTACAATTCAATTGGCCAGGGTTGAAGCCGAATATTCAAACCAGTGTGTACGTGCTTCAACCCCTGGCCATTGTTCCTAGACTGTGTATTCCCGTTCCTCAAGTCTTTGTATCTTGTGTCTGAATTAATCAACCCTTTTGTATTTTAAATGTAATCACGTCTGGCTTATTGTATCTGTTGAGACCATCTGTTGCTGGCCTTTGTCTGATGTGTTGTGATTAAATCATGTTGCCCATTGTATCTGATTTCCCCATAAGTTTCAATGTAAGATTTGTGTATAAATATCTGTGGGTTTTGTCAGTAAAGAGAGTTATGTTTTGGAGTGAACAAGAGTCCTGGAGTCTTGTGTGTTCCTATGGTATTAAAGCAGCTACTCTGACGCCCATCTGAGCCCAGGTTCCTGCATCATTCAACCGTCTGCTGCCAGCATCCTGCTACCCAACTTCGGATGCTCTAAGGCGGCAACATGGACTCTTTATCACGGTGCCCGTGATCTTCCTCTGTCACTCTTTGCTGTGGTGCACTCCCATTGGCTGAGCTTGTTTGGTCCGCCCATAGTGGACTTTTTATACCCGGCCTTTGGCACCTGTCAGGTGCCCTTTCGGGGTGTTCCTGAACCAGTGTTGCTGTGTAGCTGTGTTCCAGTGTTCCTGCTTCCTGTGTACCGACTTGGCTTGTCTGACTACGCTCCTTGGTTCCTGCTCCGTGATCTCACCCAGCCTGTCTGACGTTCCTGCTTCGTGACCTGACCCGGCTTGTCTGAGGATCCGGCTCCGTGATTTGACCTGGCCTGGCTGACGTCCCTGCTCTGTGATCTGAACCGGCTCGTTGCTGACCCTGCCTGTGTTCCTGCTGTCGCCTGGGTGTCATTCTGACTTCCGCTGTGCTGTGGCAGGGCTGACTGAGTCATTCCCTCCTGTGTACTGGGACTCTCCATTTACTTTAGCTGAGCCTGCTGCCTCCGTTACTCTGGGCCTTCATTTACTCTTTCAGAGCACTTTGCCTTCCGTTAACACTTGCAGAGCCATACCTCCATTCACTGAGCCTCTGTTAACACTTGCAGAGCAATTGTCTCCGTTTCCTGAGCCTCCGTTAACACTTTCAGAGCAGTTGTCTCCGTTCCCTGAGCCTCTATTTACACTTGCAGAGCAGTTGTCTCCATTCACTGAGCCTCCATTAACACTTGCAGAACTGTTACCCTGAGCCTTCTGCTACACTTGCCGAGCCTTGGTTACCGTACAGTGACCGTGTGGGTGTCATTGGCTCTTTCCAGCTAAGCATTGCAGTGTAGTCGGTCTCCGTTACAACACCCGTGGGAGGCGCCATTGGCTCCAGTCTGTTTAGCTCTTGCAGTGTATTGGTATCCATTACTATGCCCGTGGGGGCTATTGGCTCAATTGTCCTCAGCTCTTGCAGTGTAATTAGTCTCCGTTACAACGCCCGGAGGGGCTAGTGGCTCTATTATACTTAGCTCTTGCAGTGCACTTGCTCTCCGTTCATGCACCGGTTGGGGTGCTAGTGGCTCTAGCTCATCAGCTCTAGCAGAGTATTTTGGCCTCAGTTCCCTGCTCAGCACTAGCAGTAGTCTCTGTCCTATTCTACTACTGGTGTTTATTCATCTAGCACCACTTACCGCTCCTTTACCATCTTATGGGCATGTCAAACACACTACAACAGAGACTGATTGATTTCAATGTACTTTAACCATTGAGTACCCTTTATGTTACTATTGCCTGTCCTGTGACAGTATATATATATATATATATATATATATATATCTCTGTATACTGGGCCTGAGTGGGCATCTATACTTTACTATTCATTCAATTATTCTGTATTGCCTATAGAGGGCAGTCTTTCTTGTCTTTTTTAATAAAACTGTGTTTTATTCTAACCTGCTGGTCTGAGTGTCCTACAAAACCGTTACACTCTTCCCTGCTTCTTCCAGTTCCTGCGAACCTTCAATCTGAGCTACGGAGTGCTCGAACTGCTTGGCGACCGCTACCTTTGTTCCTGCTACACTTTAGCTGTTTGTCGTAGCCTGGGAGTAGAGGACTCACTCTCTACTGCCTGGTGTTCCGGTTCGGTGAAGCTCCACTGTTCAAGAGTCTGTCGACCCTTCCTCGATCCGCACCCTTCGACGTAGAGTCAGCTACTCCGGGGTTTGATGCCACTTTGAGTCGACTACCGGACCGGTTATCTGCTCGACCGATGCATCTGATGGCGCCAGTCCGGCGTCGAAAAGGAGAGACCCAGGAACGACAGCGGAAGGCGACGTGGTCCCTCCTTAGCTTCCATTCCAGTGGAGTCCAATGACCACATTACTCCAGTCTGCCATTGTGATGCTTTTTACATAAGGGAGGATGATCTAACACCCTTTCTCTACTCTCCACCCAGTAAGGTCTCATGCTAGGGGGGTCAGATATGAGGTCAATAATTACCATAATCCTTTAGGGGTCTTTGAAAAATGAAACTGATCAGAATGATCTCCCTAACACCTCTTTCTACTTTCCCCCTGTTTGAGGATGATGTCATTTGTGTTACACACTCCTGTTGTAACTTGGTTAGGCAGCCTATGGCCCACCAGCCACATCCCCAGTAACACTACCTAAACCAAGTGTCCCTCTTTGACCATTTGAAATGTTGGGAGATATGTGCATGTACCTCAGTGGCTGCTGTGTGAAGAAACTGTGGAGAGTGAGAGGTGCCACCAAGGGGCCAGCAAAATTAGGTTTTGCCTAGGGTGGCAAAAATCCTTGCACCAGTCCTGTACTGTTGTGGGACTGCAATTCCCGTTATCCTCAGCCAGCCAACGGATGAGCATTGCATTGCAACTACAGCTGGTGTTTGGTAGTTGTAGACCCGATGCTCGTAATCTTATTGTAATCTTATTGTAATCTTCAGTTGCCAGGGTACTTGTCTGCACTCTGATTTACTTGCTGAAGCTGAAAGACAGTTATCACAACACTGATGTAGTTGTTGTGGGTGTTTTAGAAGTGTCTTGTGCTGATAATTTATATTGGAATCATGGATATTTGTATCCTGGATAGAGGATCAAGAGGTTAAAGGCCATGGGTGCTTCGCTGTCTATGTCTGGGGTTCTTAAAGGGTTAATTGGTATTTGGCCATGTATTGGCACCTTACTGTGTCTTCTGGCAGACTGATCGTGTACTTGACAAGAAGGCCTGTAACAAGTCTGGATCTGTATTACACTCTCTTATTTTTACATCCATGCATGTGCAGTTGAGCAAGAGTAAACGTCTTCAGCGTTTCAGCAGTGTGATCAGCTGATACAAATGTTTCCATCTTTGTTTTGATGTGTTAAATAGAAATTAATATTCGTGGGAGTAATGTATGTGGTTTGGACTCCCTGGTGGTGTGAAGGATTGGAGTTGTAGTGCAACAACAGTTGGAGAGCCACATGCTTCCCACCTCCTACCCATGCACTCCTTGATATCCTGGCAGGGCTGGCCCTTACATGGGTCCCGGTGGATCCAGAGTGACATGATAAGTGTAATATGAAGGTACTAGTGTAAAAGGCCGTGTACAAAAGCCCAGCATTCTGTGCCTTTGTGCAGTCTCTACTGCGAATGACTGCGCTTTTGAGCAGTCCGTACTGTGCATGACTGCATCGGACAAACATACATCTGGCCTTTTATATTACAGGATTATTGAGTTGCAAAACATTACAGTTAAATGTGGTTTTAGGGGCAGGAGAGGGGTTAATATAATTATGGATGTGGAGTGTTTTGGTGGGCGTGGAGGGGGCAGTGTTTTATCCTTGAACCCAGGCAGCACAATGCCTTGGGCTGGCCCTGCACAGGAGTATATGTAGTTGAGACAGGACAAACTCTAAGAAAATTGCTGAATTCTCATAGGTCCAGTGTGAACAACAAAAGAGACACACCAGTGGGTCAACATTTTTGCCAAACTAGTCACAGCATTAAAGATCATAGGGTGACAGTGCTAATGGGAAATTTTCAGACACAGGGAGACAGAAAGATCTGGGAGTATACATTTTTTGACCAAGTTTAACACTGTGAACTGACACCTGAACCGTGATAAGGAATTTATGTCATATTACTCCACACAATAAACATATTTTGGTCCCTTTGAGTTCCATGGGGGTGCAATCCATTGCAAAGTGATGCATTGTGCACCCCTCTTTTGCGCACAGAGGATTGAGCTATACATTCCTTGTACTTAGCCATCTTTGGCTGAAAGTCACAAACATTCTAAATTTACTGGAGCTATTTACATATCAAAAGATAAATAAATATTTTACAATTTGGCCAGCTACACAGAGATGCTTCTACTGAAGTCTAAAGAATAATTGACACAATGGTGATAAGAGTACTAGTTTCACCTCCAGTGGAATTCAAAATGAAAAGGAATTTGCATGATTGTACAACCTGTCATGTATTTTGTGTTCTGCCTTCATTCTAAACCTGTTTGATGTCTTGAAAGCTTGCATTCCAAGGCTACTCAGTTTGTCAGTAAAGGTATCTCTTTTACTCTACCAGTCTCTTGCTTTTTCTGTAGTCAACACTGTATAACCATTTACCTATATAGCTGAAGATTCTCATATACCATCCTATGATTATGATCCATGCCCCCACAGTGGTTTAATAACTCCGAGTTCAAGAGTCTATTCCTAAAAACCATAAATTGTACATTTTATCTTTAAATACATGGTGAATCTGAACACTATGCATCAGCAAAACCACATTGCCCCATATGAACACCAGGACGCGCTGGTAAAAAAACAGCAACCATTTGCCTGGTACTGAGCACACTGGGTAGTTTTTCTTGTAGGTATCAATGAAATGTTATGTGACCATTTTTTCTACTTTTTACAAAAATGACATGTATGTAAACTGGGTGAACCATGTCTTGCTCCATCACTACCCATATGGGACAAACCCTCAGATATAGTAACTCCACCATTTGGGAGAACTATGCAGCATCATACTACCTTTCTAAAGTGGGGAATACTAGACCCCTCCATTCACCTTTTCCCTATACATGGCTCTGAGACTGAGATTTGTATCCCCAAGCAAACATCAACAGGATGTTATTCAGATTATAGTTTGCCATGTATATTAGCATATTCTTTACCATGTTTAGATAATAAAACCATTGTAATGGCCTTAAACCTCCAAGTACCAGGGGGGTATGCACCGCATTGCTGAGCAATTTTGTGTACCTCTCTGGCACCCAAATGGTTAATCTTCTCCACCAGATTTTTTTTATTATACCATAACTGTAGTTTGTTGTTATTCTCCCACCAAAAATGAAGATAATTAAAGGCATACAGGTGTTTATAATCCACTGTAATATTAATTCCCTAATACTTTATATTGGTTTAGAACCATTGAACTTTAAATTTACATTGTCCAAATTTTAAATTAAAATTCATTGCTTTGGACCTGTTGTCATTTTTAAAATCACAGGGCCATTTACCCATTAGATTGGTCTTAAGTATGAAATTAGTAAAAAAAAGGACAAATCCAATTATATTTCTGTTATTGAAATATATTTCCAAAAACATGCAGTTCTAGAGCCTATCAACTGCATTGTAGGGGACAAATACTATTACCCAAATTACTATTGATTTAAATGGGGCTTTACACTGCTTTAAAGGGATAGTAATGTTTCATAATAAAAGCAGCTCTAATTAATCATCATAGTATTTAGACTTTGGAGAGTGTTATTTCAATTCTGTCAGAGTTGTAGTTCAAGAGTAATTCAATGACAAAGTATCCCCCTCCCACCCCTTTTACTGATGTAACACTGTTCAGCCAGATCAGAAGGGAGGTGCCCAGGTAGATTGCAGAGAGGGACAATCTTCAATTAAGATAAGGGAAAAACCTGAAAAACTTGTCAAGGGGGGCAGGGCTTTCATTGTTCTCATAGGAAGAAGATTGTTCCCTTCTATTATCTGTCTGGTCTATGGACTGCATTCCACATCTGAGAAGAGATAGCTTTAGACTAGGTAAAAGTGGCAGGAGGGGAAACTTTGCTTGCAAATATCTCTCAAACCATAAAGGCTTGAGAGATAAGACTTATATCATTCTTCATGTTTTTTTAATGCCTACAAAATAAAATAAAGATTAAAATGAAGTATTACTATCCCTTTAATGCTAGAGGTCATTAAGCATTGCTTTGTATTGCATTGGAATCCTCTCTAGCATACTCCAGTTTACAAAACCAATTTAAATAAATAATTTTTATCCACACCCATATGGTGTTTTTGGTTTGCTCCAGAAATGCAGTTCTTTATCTTTCTTCCTAAGGCTCATGATGTCTTTACACGAAACAGTGTGCTTATGTTTTTAGCAATCTGTGGACACTTGGAAGTACAATTCTTCTATAAATATTATATTTTTCAATTCCATTTCTAGTAAAATACAAGAAAAAACAAGAAAATAAGCAGCAGTGACTTGATTCTTGAAATAGTTATATTGAAAAAAATATTTCAAACCTCCGAAGAACTCTTAAAAGGATAAAAGTTCAAGAAAAGTTCCATAAGCATAATTGATATTATGTTTTGGAATATTACTCTAAAATACTTCCAGGAAATGTCCTTACAAATGCAAACAAAAGCTATAAAATCCAGCAATACAGAAAGTTTAGATTCCAGTGTATTGATTTGAGACACATTTGTCTCTTCTACTTCAAGACATTAAACTCATCCTCTACAGTCATCCTTGAAACTAATGCTACAATCTCTTGACAGCATTTTGATCAGTTAAACAGACTGTTTCTCAACCACAAAGTAATTTACTCCTTCTTTTTTCAGTTTTGAAAGTGTGTCTTGAAGTGACTGCTTAACTTTCAGTATACTGATAAACAGGCTTAAAGGTAGAACATTTTTTGCTATTCCTCCTCTTCTGTTAAGTTTTACTAAAAAGTAGTTATGAAAAATATTGATTTTATGATTAGAAGAGCACAGTGCGCTCAACTTCCTTAAAGCTGACCCAACAGCAATATTCGCCAACAATGTGTAGAGCTATTTGTACAAAGTTCAATATTTCTCAGGCAAAACAACTGCACTATGGGGCAAATAAAAATCCGCTTTGATTTAAATGTAAGTTTTAGATTGAATTATCTAGCAGTGAAGGGGTTAAAAGCCCTATTTAAATCAATGTGAATCTTTGGAATTATAATTTGTTCCTTGTGGTGTAGTTGCTTTGCCCTAGTATTATTTTACTCTCTTTATGCATATGACCCTCTGCTGTATATAATACATAATATGTTTTCTAATCCATTTACTTATGCCATTGTGGAAATTTCAGGCAAACAGTGTGGTAACCTCTTACGGACAGCCGATTGCGCATGCGGCCGTTACTTAACCCCTTAACGACCCTTGACAGTCACAGTACATCATGGGTCATTCAGTCAGATCGACCCATGATGTTCTATGACTGTCATGGAATTCCGGGCTCCCCCCGCGGCTGCACACCGTTCGGGGAGTCCGTAAGCGGACTGTTTTGCTTCCGGTTCAGGGCTCCCTGAACGGTGTGCAGCCGAGCAGGGATCCCTGAATTCCAAGACAGTCCTGACACGTCATGAGTGTTTAACACAAATCTACCCATGACGTGCCAGAACTGTCAAGGCTCATTAAGGGGTTAAATAAATTACAGTTTTTGAAGAATATATTGCACTTGTTGCTTGAAAATACATTATGAAAAAAGTTTGAAACACATACATTAAAGGGATAGTAATACTTCATTTTAACTTTATCTTATTTTGTAGGCATTAAAAAAACATGAAGAATGATATAAGTCTTATCTCTCAAACCTTTATGGTTTAAGAGATATTCACAAGCAAAGTGTCACCCTCCAGCCCCTTTTACTGATGTAACACTTCTCAGCCAGGGCAGAAGGGAACTGCCCAGGTAGACTGCAGAGAGGGACAATCTTCAATTAAGATAAGGGAAAACCTGAAAAGCTTGTCAAGGGGGGCAGGGATTTCATTGTTTTCATAGGAGTAAGAGTGTCCCCTTCTGTTATCTGTCCAGTCTATGGACTGCATTCCACATCTGAGAAGAGATTGTTTACAGTAGGTAAAAGGGGCGGGAGGGGGAAACTTTGCTTGTGAATATCTCATAAACCATAAAGGTTTGAGAGATAAGACTTATATCATTCTTCATGTTTTTTTAATGCCTACAAAATAAAATAAAGTTAAAACAAAGTATTACTATCCCTTTAAACACCAATACTGTACTAAAGATACTGAGGATGGAGAACAAAGAAGAAATGAAGCAATTGTGTAGCAATCCAGCTGCACCACAGGAGAGGAATAACATTTCTTAAAAATCCCATTGATTTAAATGGTGGCTTAAACTCCTGGAATGCTAGAGAAGTCTCCAACACATTGCTAAGCAATTACCTCTCTAGCGTTCAAGAGGTTAAAAGCCACATTTGAAATAATGGCATTTTTATTTGTCCCTCTACAGTGCAGTTGGTTAGCACCATCATTTCTCCAGGTGCAGCAAGGTGAGATAAGGATTCCTATGCTGTTCATGGAACCTATGCATTAAGGTTTCTTAAGATGGAAAGATATTAGTGCATAAGCTCCAAAGAATAACAAAGGATATGGAGAGTTTACCACACACAAGAAGTCATCCCCTCTTTATCACACCTTAGTGCACTATCTGCCAGGTTTTCTTAGTACATGAACCTCATTAGTTTGGTATAATACATGTGTTATGGGAACAGAAAGTAGCTAAAGGAAGAGAATACAAGGAATACAAGAGAAGAGGTCTCAGTTAATGAAGTCTGTTATGAGACTTCTTTTCATGTAACATATTCTTTTTTTGTTCAGCTATTCCTGTGAGCACCTCCTAATGGATATATAACCAGGGTCTAAATACTTCACATTACAGATAGTGCAGGAAAGCAAGATATACGCAATTTACCACTTAACCTTGATACATCTATATTCTGTTTTCAAAAATTGTCGAAATGCAAGCATGAACCTGATAAAGAAACAAAAGAAAAATCAAATGAAAACCAGATCTATCTTTCTAAAGATGACCACAGTCATACAGTGCCCACATGTGCTACCACCCTCTCAGCTTCCAACACCACAAGTCATCTTGCTAAAGTTACAAGGTTCTTCCACTATGTATTGACAGATCACACTAATTGAGTTTTTAGGAAGAAGTCAAAAACTCCACAAAACTAATTCAAAAGTATGCCTGTGCAATAACAAAGTTGAAAAAAATGCATAATAAGAAGGCTTTAGAGGGTATGACTGTCACCTGGTCAGTGGTGATTAATGTGTAATGCATGAGCTGCTGAAACCATTTGAGGACATTAACTTGCTAGTTAGCCACGTTGGTGCAGGAATTAATGAGATTCTTCTACTCATATATTTACTGCCATGAGCCAGATGTTGAATGACATGTTATCATGCTTTGAGCAGGATTCTTGGATAGTGTCCATTAAAAGCAATGAAGAATACATTCTTGCCACACTGCTGTCCCTCTGCTTTAAACATAGCATTTTTTAAATGATGCAAGGGCATGATAAGCCACTCTCTGAGGAATCAGATTGTATGACATAATGTAACATTATGCTTATGGATCAGTTGGAGGGTTGCATTGTGAAAGATGAGAGAGAAAGGTAGGATCTAGTGATGAGCGAGCACCCCAATGCTCGGGTGTTCGGGTGCTCTGACCGAGCACCCCCGGAGGCTCGAGTGCTCGGCCGAGCACCCGAGCCCCATTGAAGTCAAAGGGAGGACTCGAGCATTACACCAGGCACCCCCTGCTCTGATGAGGGGAGGGTGTCTGGTCCATAGGAAAAGGGCAGAAAATGATGGAAACACCACAGAAATGGTTCAGGGACAGCATAGGGAGGATGTCTGGATGCATCTTGGACTCCAACATTGCTGCTGGGAACGATCTTTCGCCCGTAGTACGCCATTTTTACAGACTGACTGTAAAACACACAAAAAGGAAAATAAAAACGACTTTAGGCGAAAAATTGTTACCAAACAATATTTGCTGTATATTTACTTGTATATCATCTGCAAATTCTCCCAAAAATGTCCTCGATTTTCTGAAGTGAGGCCATGATTAAGAGGGAAACGTGCGCAGAGGCAAATTCTCCCAAAAATGTCCTTGATTTTTCTGAACTGAGGCCATGATTAAGAGGGAAACGTGCGCAGAGGCAAATTCTCCCAAAAATTTCCTTGATTTTATTGAACTGAGGCCATGATTAAGAGGGAAACGTGCGCAAAGGCAAATTCTCCCAAAAATTTCCTCGATTTTTCGGAACTGGGGCCATGATTAAGAGGGAAACGTGCGCTGAGCCGACCATTATGGGTGAGGGTCTGCTGCGGAGCTGACCATCCTAAACATTATATGCGAAGGCCCGCTAGTGAGCTGACGCTATAAAACATTATATGAGAGGGCCCGCTAGAGAGCTGACCCAATAAAACATTATATGAGAAGGCCCGCTGGTGAGCTGACCTATACAAAAATTGTGAAACAGGGCCCGCTGGTGAGCTGGCCCTATATAAAAATTATATCACAGGGTATATGGAAGAGGAGGAGGAGGATGAGAAGATTAAGAGTCAACCATATACCCGTTTTTTGGGTGGAAGGGGTGAATGGGAATACAGAGTATTCCCATCATTGTAAATAACATATATAAAGTGAGTTTATGTTCCCCCAGGGCTTTCCTCCAGTGGAGTGGAGAAGTCAGGGGAAATCCAGGCCTTGTTCATTTTTATAAGTGTCAACCTATCAGCATTGTCGGTGGAAAGGCGGATACGCTTATCTGTTATGATGCCACCAGCAGCACTAAATACCCGCTCAGACAGAACGCTGGCGGCAGGGCAGGCCAGCACCTCCAAGGCGTAGAGTGCCAGTTCATACCACGTGTCCAGCTTGGACACCCAGTAGTTGTAAGGCACAGAGGGATCATTGAGGACGCTGACACGGTCTGCTACGTACTCCTTCACCATCTTCCAAAACTTTTCCCTTCTTGTGACACTAGGCTGCGCATCAGGGTGAGGGTGCTGGCGGGGTGTCATGAAGGTGTCCCACGCCTTGGAGAGTGTTGCCCTGCCTTTGTCGGAACTGCTGTGTGCTCCCCTTTTCTCCCCTTCTCGGTTGGCCAAGGTAGCACGTACTCTGCCGCCAGCGTTGTCAGATGGAAAATTTTGGAGCAATTTTTCGACAAGAACCTTCTGGTATTGCACCATTTTGCTTGTCCTCTCCACCGGAGGAATGAGAGATGAGAAATTCTCTTTGTAGCGGGGGTCCAGAAGGGTGAACACCCAGTAATCCGTGTTGTCTAAAATGCATATAACGCGTGGGTCACGGGAAAGGCAGCCTAACATAAAGTCAGCCATGTGTGCCAGAGGACCAACAGTCAAGATTTCGCTGTCCTCACCAGGAGGATGACTCTCAATCTCCTCATCCTCTTCCTCCTCTTCTGCCCACCCACGCTGAAGAGATGGAACTAAAGTTCCATGGCTACCCTCTGTAGCGGAGGCAACCGTGTCTTCCTCCTCCTCCTCCTCCTCCTCCGCCTCCTCCAATTGTCGCTGAGAAGACGAAGTGAGGGTGCTCTGGCTATCACCTTGTGTAAGCTCTTCCTCCCACATTTCCACCTCTTCCACATGCAAAGCGTCAGTTTTAATTGTGAGCAGCGAGCGTTTCAGTAGACACAGAAGTGGGATGGTTACACTGATAATAGCGTTATCGCCGCTCACCATCTGTGTCGATTCCTCAAAATTGCGTAAAACCTCACAGAGGTCTGACATCCATTCCCACTCCTCACTTCTGATTACAGGAAGTTGAACGGAGAGGCGACGACCGTGTAACAGCTGGTACTCCACTACTGCCCTCTGCTGCTCACAAAGCCGGGCCAACATGTGGAAGGTGGAGTTCCAGCGCGTGCTCACGTCACACAGCAGCCGGTGAGCTGGCAATTGTAAGCGCTGCTGCAGCTTCAACAGGCCGGCCGAAGCTGTAGATGACTTACGGAAATGTGCACACACGCGGCGCACCTTGGTCAAGAGATCATGCACATTGGGGTAGGTTTTTAGAAATCGCTGAACCACTAAATTAAATACATGCGCTAGGCATGGTACGTGTGTGAGCTTGCCGAGCTCCAAAGCCGCCACCAAGTTACGCCCATTATCACACACAACCATGCCTGGTTGCAGGTTGAGTGGCGAGAGCCACTGCTCGGTCTGGTGACTAATCCCCTGCAACAGCTCTGAGGCCGTGTGCTGTTTGTCCCCAAGGCAGATCAGCTTCAGCACGGCCTGTTGACGCTTCCCCACTGCAGTGCTACACTGCTTCCAGCTACTGGCTGATGGGGGAGTGGCGCTGCGTGTAGAGAATTCGGAGGTGGAAACGGAGGAGGAGGAGCCAATAACGTAGGTGCTGGCGGAAACCCTGATGGAGGTAGGGCCCGCAATCCTCGGCGTGGGTAGCATCCGTGCCATCCCAGGATCCGAGTCGCTCCCAGCCTCCACGACATTCACCCAGTGTGCCGTCAGGGAAATGTAGCGTCCCTGGCCACAAGCACTTGTCCATGTGTCAGTCGTTAAGTGGACCTTCCCAGTAACTGCGTTGGTCAGGGCACGGGTGATGATACGGGACACATGGTGGTGTAATGCGGGGATGGCACACAGGGAAAAGTAGTGGCGGCTGGGGACCGCGTACCGAGGGACAGCTGCTGCCATCAGGCTGCGGAAGGACTCAGTGTCCACAAGCCTAAATGGCAGCATTTCGATGGCCAGTAATTTGGAAAGGTGTGAGGTTAGTGCTATGGCCTGTGGGTGGGTGGCTGGGTATTTTCGCTTGCGCTCAAATGCCTGGGGTAACGACATTTGGACGCTGTGCTGGGACAGGGAAGTGGATGTGGTCGCTGATGGTGCTTCAGATGGTACAGGTGCAGGGCGGGAGGTATGCGGGCCTGCGCCTTCGACAGGCGATTGGCCGGCACCGAAAACAGGGGAAGAGGAGGCAGTGGTGTGGCCTGCAGACACAGATGGGCGATCCAGGCGTTCCTCCCACTTATTACGGTGCTTGGATGCCATGTGTCGGATCATGCTGGTGGTGGTGAGGTTTCTAGTGTTCATGCCTCGGCTCATTCTGGTGTGGCACAGGTTGCAAACTACAATTCTTTTGTCGTCCGCACTTTCCTTAAAAAAACGCCATACCGCGGAACACCTACCCCTTGGCAATGGAGATTTACGCAAGGGGGTGCTCCGTGGAACATTTGCGGGCCGGTTTGGTGCGGTCCGCCTTCTTTCTGTAGCCACACCACTGCCTCTTCCAGCCTGTTGCGGTGCTGCAGATGGCTCACCCTCAGGACTGCTGTCATCGCTCGGCTCTACACCTTCCCAGGTGGGGTCAGTCACCTCATCGTCCACCAAGTCCTCCTCCACTTCCTCACTCTGATCATCCTCCTCATGTCTTGATCCCACCACATACTCAGTCATTGACAACTGTATAACATCCTCCTCAACAAGGTCTTGAGACAGTAATAGTGGTTGATTTAATGGCAACTGTGTCTCATCATCATCATCATCATCCACTACTTCCTTTGACCTTAAATGCCGTTCACATCTGTCATCTTCTTGTGATTGGGTACCCTCTAGAGGTTGTGAATCAGGGCATAAGATGTCATGTTCCTCTGCAAGCGTGCTTGGAGAGAGGGTCAAATGAAGGATTGGTGATGAGACGAGCTCATCACTATATCCCAGTGTGGGATCACTTCTTTGACCAGACCGTGTATGGTGGGAGGAAGGATGATCAGAGTGAGGATTATGTTGACCAGACTCTTGGCTACTGAGAGTGGACTTGGTGGAAGACAGGGTGGTGCTTAACCGACTGGAAGCAGTATCAGCTGACATCCAACCGACCACCTGTTCGCAGTGGTCGGACCGCGAGAGTGATGTCCTGCGACGCCCTGTAAAATTAGACATGAAGCTAGGTATGGTGGATGTCTTTCTTTCTTGTGCTCTGGCACCAGGCACAGTTTCTCCGCGTCCTGACCCGCGCCCTGAACTATCAGGATCACGTCCACTTCCCCGTCCCTTTTTACCCGCCTTCTTCATCTTACACGGAATATGTGACTTTGATATTTTACTTTGAAGACTTAACAGTATTTCTTCCTATTCTGCAACTGTGCAGAGTACACAGAATAGGCTGCTAAACTGCGGTGACGCACACTGAATGGAATATGTGACTTTGATATTTTACTTTGAAGACTTAACAGTATTTCTTCCTATTCTGCAACTGTGCAGAGTACACAGAATAGGCTGCTAAACTGCGGCGAAGCACACTGAATTTAATATATTTGACTTTGATATTTGAGTTTGAAGACTTAACAGTATTTCTTCCTATTCTGCAACTATGCAGAGTACACAGAATAGGCTGCTAAACTGCGGCGAAGCACACTGAATGGAATATGTGACTTTGATATTTTACTTTGAAGACTTAACAGTATTTCTTCCTATTCTGCAACTGTGCAGAGTACACAGAATAGGCTGCTAAACTGCGGCGAAGCACACTGAATTTAATATATTTGACTTTGATATTTTACTTTGAAGACTTAACAGTATTTCTTCCTATTCTGCAACTGTGCAGAGTACACAGAATATGCTGCTAAACTGCGGTGACGCACACTGAATGGAATATGTGACTTTGATATTTTAGTTTGAAGACTTAACAGTATTTCTTCCTATTCTGCAACTCTGCACAGTAAACAGAATGTGCTGCTAAACTGCGGCGAAGCACACTGAATGGAATATGTGACTTTGATATTTTAGTTTGAAGACTTAACAGTATTTCTTCCTATTCTGCAACTGTGCAGAGTACACAGAATAGGCTGCTAAACTGCGGCGAAGCACACTGAATGGAATATGTGACTTTGATATTTTACTTTGAAGACTTAACAGTATTTCTTCCTATTCTGCAACTGTGCAGAGTACACAGAATAGGCTGCTAAACTGCGGCGAAGCACACTGAATTTAATATATTTGACTTTGATATTTGAGTTTGAAGACTTAACAGTATTTCTTCCTATTCTGCAACTGTGCAGAGTACACAGAATAGGCTGCTAAACTGTGGCGAAGCACACTGAATGGAATATGTGACTTTGATATTTTACTTTGAAGACTTAACAGTATTTCTTCCTATTCTGCAACTGTGCAGAGTACACAGAATATGCTGCTAAACTGCGGTGACGCACACTGAATGGAATATGTGACTTTGATATTTTACTTTGAAGACTTAACAGTATTTCTTCCTATTCTGCAACTGTGCAGAGTACACAGAATATGCTGCTAAACTGCGGTGACGCACACTGAATGGAATATGTGACTTTGATTTTTTAGTTTGAAGACTTAACAGTATTTCTTCCTATTCTGCAACTCTGCACAGTAAACAGAATGTGCTGCTAAACTGCGGCGAAGCACACTGAATGGAATATGTGACTTTGATATTTTAGTTTGAAGACTTAACAGTATTTCTTCCTATTCTGCAACTGTGCAGAGTACACAGAATAGGCTGCTAAACTGCGGCGAAGCACACTGAATTTAATATATTTGACTTTGATATTTGAGTTTGAAGACTTAACAGTATTTCTTCCTATTCTGCAACTCTGCACAGTAAACAGAATGTGCTGCTAAACTGCGGCGAAGCACACTGAATGGAATATGTGACTTTGATATTTTAGTTTGAAGACTTAACAGTATTTCTTCCTATTCTGCAACTCTGCACAGTACACAGAATGTGCTGCTAAACTGCGGCGAAGCACACTGAATGGAATATGTGACTTTGATATTTTAGTTTGAAGACTTAACAGTATTTCTTCCTATTCTGCAACTCTGCACAGTAAACAGAATGTGCTGCTAAACTGCGGCGAAGCACACTGAATGGAATATGTGACTTTGATATTTTAGTTTGAAGACTTAACAGTATTTCTTCCTATTCTGCAACTCTGCACAGTACACAGAATGTGCTGCTAAACTGCGGCGACGCACACTGAATGGAATATGTGACTTTGATATTTTAGTTTGAAGACTTAACAGAATGTGCTCTAATCTGCAACTTTGCACACTAAACAGAATGTGCTCTAATCTGCAACTTTGCACACTAAACAGAATGTGCTCTAATCTGCAACTTTGCACACTAAACAGAATATATGAAAATTTTTTTTTTTTGTTTTTTTCCCCCCACACAAAATAACCTGCTGCCCCCACACACAGTAGTCCTAAAAAGGACTTTTGGTTCTTTTTTTTTCACAAATTTGCTTTTTTTCTCCCTACACTGACTTTCCCTTCCTATCCTCATCTCTCCCTGGCTAAGACTGAGCCGAACTCGCTGGTCAGGTGCTATACAGCACCCGACCACGGGTTCTGGCCAGCCAATCAGTGTAATGCCAGCAGCCAACATGGCTGCTGGCATTACACTGATGTCAGAGCCTCCCTGCACGTTTATTGGCTGCGCAGCAGCCGCAAAACGTGCGGGGAGGAGACCCGAACATGGCGGGCGAGCACATGCGGTACTCGTACGAGTATCGCCATGTGCCGAGCAGAGCGATGCTCGAGCCGATCCGAGCATCGGCCGAGCATGCTCGCTCAACACTAGTAGGATCCAAAACAGTAGCAGAAAGCATAGTGAAAAGAAAGTAAGTAAAGGATTTATACCATCAACAGCATCATCCACAGCAAAAACAACATCCCAACATTATTCAGCGTCTCAGAAAGCTATTAACGTTTCTCATTGGTGGCAATCTAACATTTGTGGTGGTGGTGGAGGTGTCTCATGTCTATGAAACTTTCTCCCAGAGTATGGGGTGATAACCAAATCATACGAGAACTGTCTAGTGTCAAGGAATGCTTGTATGGCATGTGAAATGGTTACAGTACATCTGCGGGATAGCTATGCTCTAGGCCAAAACAATGACCTAACTGACTGCTGGAAAATAAAACAGTGTGTGTGTGTGTGTGTGTGTGTGTGTGTGTGTGTATGTGTGTCTAGCACTGTTGAAACTCTAAATTTTCCACCAACATGTGTGCGATCAAAAATGTGTTTTCTGTGTTGCTGGTTATATTGTTCATGTGGGACAACTTTTTCAAGTAGAACTACTGGTAGACTTTCATAACATATTTTTAGAAATATATTACATTATAGTAATTTAGAGATGGGCAAAACTTTCAGCCTCAAAAGCAAACCAGGAAAATAATTGCACTTCCCTCATAGTGGATTTTTTTCTCCAAAAGTGCAGGATTTTCCAAAATTTCCCATCAAGTTAGGAAAGACAAATAAATCAAAGTTGGACTATAGTTTAGTGAGTCTTGAAAACAGGAAATGTGTTTTCTGTGTTTGGAGAGTCTGCTGGCATTTTGAGGGAGTGTGAAGAGAGAATGGAAGTTTACTACTGGCTGTTATCCCTGTGTTAATTGAGTCTGGGAGAGTGAAGAGAGTAAATGAAATGTATCCAAATACACCAAACATTTGTGTGACTGAAATGACAGAGGCAGTTATGATCTAAGTTCCTTGCAACTGGCTGTTCTATGTGTTAGGGAGACTGGCGGAAGAAGCAGTTGCACAAGGAGTGTTTTTTTGTTACGGTGATAGGGACAGTTAATAAAAAATATAAAGAAAAAAGAGATAGAGAGATAAGGCAAGACATCACACATAGTAACATAGCTTAGGCTGAAAAAAGACATGCATTCATCAAATTCAGCTCATGGCAAATCACCCCTGTTGATGCAGAGAAGGCAACCCCCCCCCAAAAAAAAAATTGAAGTTATTTCTAATTAAGCCACAAGAGGGTAAACAAAAACTAATTCCATGACTTTAAATGGTAGTCAGATATTTCCCTGGATCAACATCCTATCTGCTTTGAAGCCAGCTGTCATAATTCTCAATATTGTTCTGTGCTAGATAGGAATCCATTACTTTTCTAAAAGCGGTTACCTTATCTGCAAGCATAGCATCATGAGGCAAAGAATTCCATAACTTTACTGCCCTGTAAAAATTCCCTGCCTTTGTTTTAGTCAGAAACACATTTCTTCTAGTCTTAATGGATGACCTCTTGTTCTTTGCTCAGGTCTTTCAATAAACAGTTCCTATTGACCATGAATATATTTGTAAATGGTAATCATATCACCACTTAAATGTATCTTCTCTAATATAAACAAACCCAGTTTGGCTAGTCTCTCTTTATAACTCAGATCCTCCAATCCCTTAATCAGTCTTGTTGCAAATCTCTGCACTTTTTCCATTTCAATAATGTATTTTTTAAGAACTGGTGAGGCCTCACCAAGGATTTATACATAGGTAGAATTATATTTGAATCCAATGCATCTATACCCCTTTTATGAAGGATAGCATCCTATTTGCTCTTGCAGCAGCTGCACACTTCTGAATCATTCTCTAATGAGGATTCCTTGGCTAGTTTCCCATTTATATGTAGCATGTTTGTTTCTACAGTCCAAATGCATAGCCTTACAGTTATCTACTTCAAACCTCATCTGACACTTTTCTGCCCATTCACTCAGTTTATCTAAATCTTTCTGCAGATGAAAAACATCCTACTCTGCATGCATTTCCTTACACAGCTTAGTGTTACTTTCGATTCCCACTTCTAGATCATTAATAAACAAATTAAAAAGCATTGTACCCAGGACTGAACCCTGTGACATTCTACTTAAAATTTTAGACCAACTTGAAAATGTTCCATTTACAAAAACTCTCTGCCATCTACTGTATCATTTAACCAGTTCTCCATCTATGCATATATATCACCTCCCAAACGAAAGTCCTTTAATTTATGCAATAACCTGTTGTGGGGCAATGTTTCAAGGACCTTTGCAAAATCCAAGTATAGTACATCAACAGCAATTCCCTTGCCCAAATTAATACTCACTCTTTCATAAAATGTCTGACATGAATATGCTGGCTCCTACTACTAATATTATTGGTCTTCACATAGTTCTGAATATTGTGAGTTAGTAACCCTTCTTATATCTTACCCACAATGGAAGTGAACATCACATGTCTCTAATTTCCTGGTTTGGATCTTGCCTTCTTTTTGAACAATGGTACTTTATCAGCTTTCCTCCAGTCACAGGGCACTATGGCTGATGAAATTGATTCAATAGATATCTATACTATAAAAGAAGAAGAAATGGTCATGTGACCACAGATTCTGTGTTCGTGCCACCCCCAGGGAGGCAGCTAGAAGGAGATCTGCATACCTCCTCACACTGCCTGAGACTGACTTGCACAGTAAATTATAATAAACACACCCTGGGGCTGGCAGCTAAGAGGAAATATGCAGATCTCCTATAGACTGCCTGTGGTCAAGATACACACCCCAGGGTGCAGTTTGGAGGTGATTACTACACATTGCACTGAGACAGAAATACACAGGGGCGGACTTTGCTCCTCCTTACTATCTACTCTTGGAAGAAATGCAAAACATGGTGGACTTACACGGCAACAACTCACTTGAGCAGCAAACTTTGTCTACTCACTGTCTGCTGTTGACCCAAACAAGGCCTACTCCAGGATCAGGATTGAGGCTTCACACATTCATTGTTACTTATTCTGCCTTCAGCGCTTTAAATCTTCCTGTGTAGTGAACCTGCAACTGTATAGCATTTAGAGGACTACATGTCCCATGATCCTCAGCGAGGTCTTTGCTCTCTTACCACTCAGGGAGCTGTAGTAGGAGCAGCACTGGAGGACTCAGGTTGCCAGTCACCACCACATTAACTTTTCCTCCATAATTCATGCTCCCTCCCCCTCATCCATGCATGTATAGGCCATGTAATCTCTCCCCTGCCTACAATGTTTTCCCAGCAGCTTCCACCAACAAAGTTTGTTGGTGCAAGTTGCTGTGAAGTGATAGTAGGCAGGTAAGACATGACATGGGTTATCCCTGCATGGAGGTCCGTGCCACATAGCGGATTAAAGTTTAAGGTATGCTGGCAGAGCGACCAATGAATGGAGGCAACATTTTAGCCTGTGCTATAAAAATTGCTGATCTGCTTTCTGCGCCTTCATGTCGAAGCATGTGACATTAAGGATACATTCATATTCTGCTTTCTGTGACTGATCGTGACACTGGACTGCTGCCGCTGCCATCCTAACGTCATAATATAGCCTAGAGCTGCGGCTTCTACAGCCTCCTAATGAAGACAGCTCACTCAGCCTGGTGTAGGTGGTCAGCTGCGTATGGGCCAGTTCTACAAAAAAAATCTGCAAATGATGCAGAGGACAATATCCACTGATTTAAATAGGGCTTTTAACCTCTTCAATGCTAAAGAGGTCTCCAACGCAAGGATACGTCTATAGCATTCAAATACTTAAAAGCTCCATTTAAATCCTTCTTATCTCCCTTGTGCTAACCAGTCTTTACTCTCCCCCCCCCCCCAATTCCCATTCTTTTGTATTCCTCTTCTCCTTATCTGTGGCTCAGCCCCTAGCCTTTTGTTTTCCTATGCTTCTCTTTTCTGTTTGCCCATAGCCTGCTATTGTTGCTTCCTTTTGTTTATACAGAAGAAAAGAATGTGTTTAAGGTGTTAGCCATAGTCGTAATCTAACTAATCAATTCACCTGTCTCTGTCTTAAGAGGACCAATATCAACATTAATATTTTTATTTATATAAATGTAGAATTGTTTATGATTTTTCTTGCTCTCTTTTGCAATACTTCTCTCATTGCTTGTTTGCAGATTTTATTGCGTTCTTTATATATTTTATGTGATGCATCTTATCCTTCTGGCTTAAACACTTTAAAAGCCTGTTTCTTATTTCTCATTTTCCTGAAAACCTCTTTATTAAGCCACGTTGCTTTTAATTTGCTCCTCTTGTACTTATTCACCAGTTGTATATATGGGCAAGTATATTTATCTAAAAGCATTTTAAACAAATTCCATGATTCTTGTGCATTTGTATCTTTGAAGATTACATCCCACTGAATATCCTTTAATACTGATTTTAGCACTGTAAATTTAGATTTTGTGAAATTGAATGTTTTTGTTAATCCCTGGCTAATGGGTTTCTCATTACAAATTTCAAAGGATACTGTGGTCACTGCTGCCTAAATACTCCCTTACCTGTATTCTGTTTATCTTATCAGGATTGTTTGAGAGCACTAGGTCCAGCAAGGCCTCATATTTACTTGGTTGCTCTGCTAGTTAGGACATAAAATTGTCATTAACCCTACTTAAGAAAATATTTCCCTTTTTTGTGCTTAAAGTCATATTTTTCCAGTCAATTTCAGGATAGTTGAAATATATTATTATAATTACATTTGCTGACTGAGAAGCCTTTTCTATGTGCAGTAAAAGTGAAGCTTCTTCAAACTCCCCAAAATTTGGTGACTTGTAGAAAATACCCTCTACATTCTCATTAAGGGAAAAAAAGAGCATGAGAGTAATATATGTTGGATAGTACAAATGTAAAATACAGTAATCTTCACACAATATACTCACAAAGGGAATAGCCATATATGAATGTAGCACATCAGCAGGTGGAAGATATTTTGCATGCCTTTACACAGATCTCAGTATCACTTCGATAAGCAGCAACTTCAAAGAAAGTCTAATATCACTTAAAGAAAGAAGAAAAATGGCCAGGCAACAAACCAACAAAAAAAAACACAGGGAGCGTGGTATTATAAAAAGTCACTATCATAAATTGTATAAAGTACTCACACCAGCTTTCCTTTGTTATGAGTACATGTTATACAATATGTGACTCTCATTGGACCTTTCATTAGTATCTTCCCTTATACTAAATTTTAAGGTATGAGTTACATATAGGCATACATCCTTCCCTTGTATAAACCATATCCCTCCTAAACAGTGAATAACCCTCTAGATTGACTGCCAAATTATCACGGTGCCTGTGATTCGTGCTGCTCTGTGTCTGTCACTTGCTGAGTATTCGTGATTGGCTGTCTGTCATTAGCCCTCCTCACACAGCCTTTTTAAACCCAGGTTGAGCACTTCCAGGTTGCCCTTTCGTGGTGTTTCTGACTCCGCTCTGCCTGACCTGCTTGTCTGATCTCTGGGCCTGTTTCCAGTGTTCCTGTATGCTACGTTCCGGTGTTCCAGTGTTCCTGTACACTAACGTTCCGGTGTTCCAGTGTTCCTGTACGTTAATGTTCCGGTGCTCCAGCGTTCCAGTGCTCCTGTATGCTAACGTTCCAGTGTTCCAGTGTTCCAACATTCCTGTGTGCCTGTATTCCGGGGTTCCTGTGCTCCAGCACCGTGCGGGTTAACCTGTACGAGTTCCTGAGTCTTGCACTCCAGCTGTTGCTCCGGCAACATTGTTCTCCTCGCTATTGCATACACATTGTTGGTTCCAGCGTGCAGACACTGGTTTACTCCACTAAACCTGGTTGCAATATACATTGTTGGTTCCAGCATGCAGACGTTGGTTTGCTCCACTAAACCTGGTTGCTATATACGGTGTTGGTTCCAGCGTGCGGACGCTGGTTTACTCCACTAAACCTGGTTGCCATATACATTGTTGGTTCCAGCGTGCGGACGCTGGTTTACTCCACTAAACCTGGTTGCGAGATACATTGTTGGTTACAGCGTGCGGACGCTGGTTTGCTCCACTAAACCTGGTTGCAATACACATTGTTGGTTCCAGCGTGCGGACGCTGGTTTACTCCATTAACGTGGTTGCGGTATACATTGTTGGTTCCAGCGTGCGGACGCTGGTTTACTCCACTAAACCTGGTTGCGATATACATTGTTGGTCCCAGCGTGCGGATACTGGTTTACTCCACTAAACTGGTTGCGAGATACTTTGTTGGCTCCAGCGTGCGGATGCTGGTTTGCTCCACTAAACCTGGTTGCGATATACATTGTTGGTCCCAGCGTGCGGACGCTGGTTTACTCCACTAAACTGGTTGCGAGATACTTTGTTGGCTCCAGCGTGCGGACGCTGGTTTGCTCCACTAAACCTGGTTGCGATATACATTGTTGGTTCCAGCGTGCGGACGCTGGTTTGCTCCATTAAACCTGGTTGCGATATACATTGTTGGTTCCAGCGTGCGGTCACTGGTTTGCTCCATTAAACCTGGTGGCGCTATTTACCATTAGTCCCAACGTGCGGATGTTGGTTTGCTCCTGATCATCCAGTACTGTGGTCAGTCGCTGTCCACTTCCTTGCAGTTGTCTGATTACCCCTGGCTATAGACTTCTGCTGATTAAGACCTCTATACTTATGCTCACTGCTGTCTTAGTCACCTGACAGCTAGTCTACTTGCTCAGGCTGCCCTGCCCGGTATTGGTGAGGCCGGTAGAACCTTGACAATACCATCCTGTAGGTTGCCTCACCCGGTATTGGCAGGGCCGGTAGAGCCTACTACAGTACTCCTTTGGGCTGCCCTGCCCGGTATTGGTAAGGCCGGTAGAACCTTGTAATTCACCATCTTTAAGGTTGCCTTACCCGGTATTGACAGGGCCGGTAGAGCCTACATTCAGCATTCCATTGGTCTGCCTTGCCTGGTATTGGTAAGGCCGGTAGAACCGGTATACGTCTTCTCACTGTTGCCTTACCCAGTATAGGCAAGGCTGGTAGAGCCTGTCATTAAAACTGTCACTTGGGTTGCCTTGCCCGGTATTTAGGCAGGGCCGGTATAACCTATTGTATGTTCCATTACTGTTGTATTGTTATGTATATTTACCCTACGGGGACTGCCTTTAACTTTTAATAAAGTTACGGTATTTTACCAGACCTTAAGTCTGAGAGTCTTCAAAAACCGTGACACAAGTCAAATGTATCATTCAACCATGCATTTTCCTTCCTGATCTGGCTGTTATCCCTGTGTTAGGGCAGTCTGGGGGTATGAAGAGAGAAAAGGAGATTTACCCCAAAACCCCCAAAATCTTGTGTGACTGATTGGGAAGACAGAGAAAGCTGTGATCCAAGTTCTTTCTGATATTGCAGTTATCTTTATGTTAGTGGAGCCTGGGAAAAAATGCAGTTGCACAGGGAGTGTGTTTTTTTTTGGAAGCTGATTGGTACAATTAGTATTCAATAAAAAATACTGGAGAAAATAAAATAAAAATAGTTTGATATAAGTAACAGGGACCCATATGTGAGCTTTGAATGAGACTAATAGATACTATATGTGTTATAGTATTTTACAAAGAGGAAGACATTACACAATTAGTTATGTTGTGTACTTCACTATAAATAACTTTCAACAAATGTACTTGTGGCAGGGGTAGGGTAAAAGGAGTACTAGCAGTGCAGGGACATGTTAGTAAAGCAGTAATCCAACAACAGATTGGAAACATGGTTTCTGCAATGTATGCAATAAATTATGATGATCCTTCTTCTCCTAAGGAGGTAGTTTGTCAAAGTAGCATAAAAAGTTGCATAAAAAAGGTCCACCACCACCAGAAATAAAAAAACAAATGTAAGAACACTGAAGATGACAAGGAGTCACATTCTATTGTTGATGGCATGAAAAAGGAGGGTGTAGCAGTACAACCAAGTGCTGTGCCTGACAGTAAGAGTCAAAACACTAATCCTCGAAGTAGCAGCACTGTGGAGGAGGACAGATACTGCCATATGCCACTGGTGGGATGACTCCTAAGATCACTGATTAATGTCTACGAATAATATAGTAATAACGTTCAGGAGTCAGTACGGTATAGTTAAATGCAAAGCCAGCGAGCACTGCTATCAGCAATAGTAGGCTGCCAAGCTTGACCACTCTGCTGGAGACTATTTCTCAGCCACTGGTAGTGTCTGCAGGAACCAGGAGAAGGAACAGGAGCAGGAACAGGAACACTGGATCTTGATCCAACAAAGCGAGAGTACTGACTCATGCCTGCAGTCAGTAGGGAGCGATATCTGACTCACGACTGCAGTCAGTATAAGGAAATGGATACCTGACTCATGCCTGCAGTCAGTATCTGAGCTAGTCTACCAGAGCCCCAGGTCCGCACTAGATTGGGTGTCTGCTAGGTACAAGGAACAAACAAAACAATAGTCAGACAGAGCCACAAGTCAGCACCTGAGGGGGTAGTCAGACAAGCCAGGTCATACACAGTTCAGGTAGTCAGCCAGAGCCACAGGTCTGTGACAGGTTGGGTGTCAACTATTGGGATAGACAAAAGAATATTCAGACAGAGCCACAGGTCAGCACCAGGTTGGATGGAAGACTAGACAGGTCATACACAGAGCCCAAGGTAATAGAACTGCTATGAATAACAACACAAGGGAAACTGAGTCAGGACTCAGACTGCCTTTTAAACGCCTCCTCGGGAAGTAGATAGGAGGAGCAGCTCAGAGGAAGGAAGTAGGTAGGAGGGGACTTGTCACGGTTTGTTATGACTCTCAGACACAAGTTTTAGGTAAAAAACTCAATTTTATTGAAATAATAAAATGATCACTTAGAATGGCAATCACATACATATATATCAAGAGTAAATAGCAAGGACAGTATGCAGACTCTACCGGTCCTGTCAATATACCAGACAGGACAGTCTGAGATGATGGAATAATAGGCTCTACCGGCCTTGCCAATACCGGGTAAGGCAACCTGCAGATGGAATAGCGTCAAGGTTCTACCGGCCTTACCTAAATACCGGGCAAGGCAGCCCCAATAAGTACACGGTGTAGGCTCTACCGGCCTTGCCAATACCGGGTATGGCAACCTCAGATGGAATGTGACAAAAGGTTCTACCGGCCTTACCAATACCGGGCAAGGCAGCCCAACAACCCTCGATATAGGCTCTACCGGCCTTACCAATAGCGGGCAAGGCAGCCCAGAGTTATCAATAGCTGTCGGATGATAATGACAGAGTGACAGGATCGTAAGCAACCCAGTGTCCGCACACTGAGACCAACACAGGAATCGTATAGCCGCAAGGCTTAGGAGCAAACCAGCGTCCTCACACTGGACTAACAATTGAATCGGATAGCCGCAAGGCTTTGGAGCAAACCCGCATCCTCACACTGGACTAACAATTGAATCGGATAGCCGCAAGGCTTTGGAGCAAATCAGCGTCTGCACGCTGGGACCAGCTACTGAATCGTATAGCCAATAGGCTTTGGAGCAAACCAGTGTCCGCACACTGGACTAACAAGTGAATCGTATAGCCGCAAGGCTTTGGAGCAAACCAGCGTCTGCACGCTGGGACCAACCACTGAGTAGTGTAGCCGATAGGCTTTGGAGCAAACCAGTGTCCGCACACTGGAGTAACAACTGAATCATGTAGCCGCAAGGCTTTGGAGCAAACCAGCGTCCGCACGCAGGGACTAACAAACAATGTCGCCGACGCGACCAAGCAGAAGGTCGCCAGGATCACAGGAGACAGGCGAGGAGATGGCAGGAACCAGCAGAGTGATCAGTCAGGGCAGGAAACAGCAGAGAAGAAGGTCATCAGGAACTGCAACCCCAGAGGACTAGGCCGGAACCAGGACTGGAACAACTCAGCATTCAGGAGGCACTGGAACAGCTGCAATCAGGAACTCAGGAACACAGGAACAGAGGCCCAACAATCACTGGACATAGTGGTAGCGAAAAATGTCAGAAACAACATGAAAGGGCACTCAAAGGGTGCCCAATCCAGGTTTAAATAGGCAATATGAGGCGGGCTAAATGCAGACAGCCAATAGAAGCCCCCTACTGGTGACAGACAAGAAAATGCAGCAATCACAGGCACTGTGATAGGACGACAGCAAGCATGGCACATTAACCCCTTAGGGACCCTTGACGTACCAGGACCGTCAAGGGTAATTTGCTCGAACGACCCTTCACGGTCCTGGTACGTCACGTACTTTTTACTTACAGCGCTCTACCGGGAGCGCTGTAAGTAAAAATAGGGCATGAAATAGACCGCTCCAAGATCGGAGCGATCTGTTTCAAGACCCATAGTGATGCGCCGATACACGTGACAGGTCACGTGTACCGGCTCGTCAAAGTGCCCCTATGCGGACGTTATGGGACGGAAATGTCCCATAACCTCCGGTCCTTAAGGGGTTAAACAGAGGCCTGCTGCATGCTTGAAGCCTTGCGCCTGCAGATGATGCTGAAAACAAGGTAAGCTGTAACAGTACCCCACCTCAAAGTCCCCCCTTCGCGGAGCCAGAAGGGGTTTGTCAGGCAATTGAGCATGAAACCTGAGTAACAAACCTGCGTGGACATCACTGGCAGTTATCCAGGAGCTCTCCTCAGGACCATAGCCCTTCCAATGAATAAGGTACTGTAGGTGCCCTTGAACCAAACGGGAGTCCAGAATATTTTGTACTTCATACTCATTAGTGATGAGCGAGCACCCCAATGCTCGGGTGTTCGGGTGCTCTGACCGAGCAATCTTCAATTAAGATAACAGAAAAACCTGAAAAGCTTGTCAAGGGGGGCAGGGATTTCATTGTTTTCATAGGAATAAGAGTGTCCCCTTCTGTTATCTGTCCAGTCTATGGACTGCATTCCACATCTGAGAAGAGATTGTTTACAGTAGGTAAAAGGGGCGGGAGGGGGAAACTTTGCTTGTGAATATCTCATAAACTTATATCATTCTTCAAGTTTTTTTAATGCCTACAAAATAAAATAAAGTTAAAACGAAGTATTACTATTAGTGATGATCGAGCACCCCGATGCTCGGGTGTTCGGGTGCTCTGGCCGAGCGCCCCCGGAGGCTCGAGTGTTCGGCCGAGCACCCGAGCCCCATTGAAGTCAATGGGAGGACTCGAGCATTACACCAGGCACCCCCTGCTCTGATGAGGGGAGGGTGCCTGGTCCATAGGAAAAGGGAAGAAAATGATGGAAACACCACAGAAATGATTCAGGGACAGCATAGGGAGGATGTCTGGATGCATCTTGGACTCCAACATTGCTGCTGGGAACGATCTTTCGCCCGTAGTACGCCATTTTTACAGACTGACCGTAAAACACACAAAAAGGAAAATAAAAACGACTTTAGGCGAAAAATTGTTACCAAACAATATTTGCTGTATATTTACTTGTATATCATCTGCAAATTCTCCCAAAAATTTCCTTGATTTTTCTGAACTGAGGCCATGATTAAGAGGGAAACGTGCGCAGAGGCAAATTCTCCCAAAAATTTCCTTGATTTTATTGAACTGAGGCCATGATTAAGAGGGAAACGTGCGCAAAGGCAAATTCTCCCAAAAATTTCCTCGATTTTTCTGAACTGGGGCCATGATTAAGAGGGAAACGTGCGCTGAGCCGCCCATCTAAAACATTATGGGTGAGGGTCTGCTGCGGAGCTGACCATCCTAAACATTATATGCGAAGGCCCGCTAGTGAGCTGACGCTATAAAACATTATATGAGAGGGCCCGCTAGAGAGCTGACCCAATAAAACATTATATAAGAAGGCCCGCTGGTGAGCTGACCTATACCAAAAGTTGTCAAACAGGGCCCGCTGGTGAGCTGGCCCTATATAAAAATTATATCACAGGGCCCGCTGGTGAGCTGGCCCTATATAAAAATTATAGCACAGGGCATATGGAAGAGGATGAGAAGATTAAGAGTCAACCATATACCCGTTTTTTGGGTGGAAGGGGTGAATGGGAATACAGAGTATTCCCATCATTGTAAATAACATATAAAAAGTGAGTTTATGTTCCCCCAGGGCTTTCCTCCAGTGGAGTGGAGAAGTCAGGGGAAATCCAGGCCTTGTTCATTTTTATAAGTGTCAACCTATCAGCATTGTCGGTGGAAAGGCGGATACGCTTATCTGTTATGATGCCACCAGCAGCACTAAATACCCGCTCAGACAGAACGCTGGCGGCAGGGCAGGCCAGCACCTCCAAGGCGTAGAGTGCCAGTTCATACCACGTGTCCAGCTTGGACACCCAGTAGTTGTAAGGCACAGAGGGATCATTGAGGACGCTGACACGGTCTGCTACGTACTCCTTCACCATCTTCCAAAACTTTTCCCTCCTTGTGACACTAGGCTGCGCATCAGGGTGAGGGTGCTGGCGGGGTGTCATGAAGGTGTCCCACGCCTTGGAGAGTGTTGCCCTGCCTTTGTCAGAACTGCTGTGTGCTCCCCTTTTCTCCCCTTCTCGGTTGGCCAAGGTAGCACGTACTCTGCCGCCAGCGTTGTCAGATGGAAAATTTTGGAGCAATTTTTCGACAAGAACCTTCTGGTATTGCACCATTTTGCTTATCCTCTCCAACGGAGGAATGAGAGATGAGAAATTCTCTTTGTAGCGGGGGTCCAGAAGGGTGAACACCCAGTAATCCGTGTTGTCTAAAATGCGTATAACGCGTGGGTCACGGGAAAGGCAGCCTAACATAAAGTCAGCCATGTGTGCCAGAGTACCAACAGTCAAGATTTCGCTGTCCTCACCAGGAGGATGACTCTCAATCTCCTCATCCTCTTCCTCCTCTTCTGCCCACCCACGCTGAAGAGATGGAACTAAAGTTCCATGGCTACCCTCTGTAGCGGAGGCAACCGTGTCTTCCTCCTCCTCCTCCTCCGCCTCCTCCAATTGTCGCTGAGAAGACGAAGTGAGGGTGCTCTGGCTATCACCTTGTGTAAGCTCTTCCTCCCGCATTTCCACCTCTTCCACATGCAAAGTGTCAGTTTTAATTGTGAGCAGCGAGCGTTTCAGTAGACACAGAAGTGGGATGGTTACACTGATAATAGCGTTATCGCCGCTCACCATCTGTGTCGATTCCTCAAAATTGCGTAAAACCTCACAGAGGTCTGACATCCATTCCCACTCCTCACTTCTGATTACAGGAAGTTGAATGGAGAGGCGACGACCGTGTAACAGCTGGTACTCCACTACTGCCCTCTGCTGCTAACAAAGCCGGGCCAACATGTGGAAGGTGGAGTTCCAGCGCGTGCTCACGTCACACAGCAGCAGGTGAGCTGGCAATTGTAAGCGCTGCTGCAGCTTCAACAGGCCGGCTGAAGCTGTAGATGACTTACGGAAATGTGCACACACGCGGCGCACCTTGGTCAAGAGATCATGCACATTGGGGTAGGTTTTTAGAAATCGCTGAACCACTAAATTAAATACATGCGCTAGGCATGGTACGTGTGTGAGCTTGCCGAGCTCCAAAGCCGCCACCAAGTTACGCCCATTATCACACACAACCATGCCTGGTTGCAGGTTGAGTGGCGAG
This sequence comes from Rhinophrynus dorsalis, assembly GCA_037306005.1. NCBI lineage: Eukaryota > Metazoa > Chordata > Amphibia > Anura > Rhinophrynidae > Rhinophrynus > Rhinophrynus dorsalis. The sequence goes on from CM074718.1 coordinate 395,955,944, forward strand.
AGCCACTGCTCGGTCTGGTGACTAATCCCCTGCAACAGCTCTGAGGCCGTGTGCTGTTTGTCCCCAAGGCAGATCAGCTTCAGCACGGCCTGTTGACGCTTCCCCACTGCAGTGCTACACTGCTTCCAGCTACTGGCTGATGGGGGAGTGGCGCTGCATGTAGAGAATTCGGAGGTGGAAATGGAGGAGGAGGAGCCAATAACGTAGGTGCTGGCGGAAACCCTGATGGAGGTAGGGCCCGCAATCCTCGGCGTGGGTAGCACCCGTGCCATCCCAGGGTCCGAGTCGCTCCCAGCCTCCACGACATTCACCCAGTGTGCCGTCAGGGAAATGTAGCGTCCCTGGCCACAAGCACTTGTCCATGTGTCAGTCGTTAAGTGGACCTTCCCAGTAACTGCGTTGGTCAGGGCACGGGTGATGTTACGGGACACATGGTGGTGTAATGCGGGGATGGCACACCGGGAAAAGTAGTGGCGGCTGGGGACCGCGTACGAGGGACAGCTGCTGCCATCAGGCTGCGGAAGGACTCAGTGTCCACAAGCCTAAATGGCAGCATTTCGATGGCCAGTAATTTGGAAAGGTGTGAGGTTAGTGCTATGGCCTGTGGGTGGGTGGCTGGGTATTTTCGCTTGCGCTCAAATGCCTGGGGTAACGACATTTGGACGCTGTGCTGGGACAGGGAAGTGGATGTGGTCGCTGATGGTGCTTCAGATGGTACAGGTGCAGGGCGGGAGGTATGCGGGCCTGCGCCTTCGACAGGCGATTGGCCGGCACCGAAAACAGGGGAAGAGGAGGCAGTGGTGTGGCCTGCAGACACAGATGGGCGATCCAGGCGTTCCTCCCACTTATTACGGTGCTTGGATGCCATGTGTCGGATCATGCTGGTGGTGGTGAGGTTTCTAGTGTTCATGCCTCGGCTCATTCTGGTGTGGCACAGGTTGCAAACTACAATTCTTTTGTCGTCCGCACTTTCCTTAAAAAAACGCCATACCGCGGAACACCTACCCCTTGGCAAGGGAGATTTACACAGGGGGGTGCTCCGTGGAACATTTGCGGGCCGGTTTGGTGCGGTCCGCCTTCTTTCTGTAGCCACACCACTGCCTCTTCCAGCCTGTTGCGGTGCTGCAGATGGCTCACCCTCAGGACTGCTGTCATCGCTCGGCTCTACACCTTCCCAGGTGGGGTCAGTCACCTCATCGTCCACCAAGTCCTCCTCCACTTCCTCACTCTGATCATCCTCCTCATGTCTTGATCCCACCACATACTCAGTCATTGACAACTGTATAACATTCTCCTCAACAAGGTCTTGAGACAGTAATAGTGGTTGATTTAATGGCAACTGTGTCTCATCATCATCATCATCATCCACTACTTCCTTTGACCTTAAATGCCGTTCACATCTGTCATCTTCTTGTGATTGGGTACCCTCTAGAGGTTGTGAATCAGGGCACAAGATGTCATGTTCCTCTGCAAGCGTGCTTGGAGAGAGGGTCAAATGAAGGATTGGTGATGAGACGAGCTCCTCACTATATCCCAGTGTGGGATCACTTCTTTGACCAGACCGTGTATGGTGGGAGGAAGGATGATCAGAGTGAGGATTATGTTGACCAGACTCTTGGCTACTGAGAGTGGACTTGGTGGAAGACAGGGTGGTGCTTAACCGACTGGAAGCAGTATCAGCTGACATCCAACCGACCACCTGTTCGCAGTGGTCGGACCTCGAGAGTGATGTCCTGCGACGCCCTGTAAAATTAGACATGAAGCTAGGTATGGTGGATGTCTTTCTTTCTTGTGCTCTGGCACCAGGCACAGTTTCTCCGCGTCCTGACCCGCGCCCTGAACTATCAGGATCACGTCCACTTCCCCGTCCCTTTTTACCCGCCTTCTTCATATTACACGGAATATGTGACTTTGATATTTTAGTTTGAAGACTTAACAGTATTTCTTCCTATTCTGCAACTGTGCAGAGTACACAGAATAGACTGCTAAACTGCGATGACGCACACTGAATGGAATATGTGACTTTGATATTTGAGTTTGAAGACTTAACAGTATTTCTTCCTATTCTGCAACTGTGCAGAGTACACAGAATAGGCTGCTAAACTGCGGTGACGCACACTGAATGGAATATGTGACTTTGGTATTTTACTTTGAAGACTTAACAGTATTTCTTCCTATTCTGCAACTGTGCAGAGTACACAGAATAGGCTGCTAAACTGCGGTGACGCACACTGAATGGAATATGTGACTTTGATATTTTACTTTGAAGACTTAACAGTATTTCTTCCTATTCTGCAACTGTGCAGAGTACACAGAATAGGCTGCTAAACTGCGGTGACGCACACTGAATGGAATATGTGACTTTGATATTTTAGTTTGAAGACTTAACAGTATTTCTTCCTATTCTGCAACTCTGCACAGTACACAGAATGTGCTGCTAAACTGCGGCGAAGCACACTGAATGGAATATGTGACTTTGACATTTTACTTTGAAGACTTAACAGTATTTCTTCCTATTCTGCAACTCTGCACAGTACACAGAATGTGCTGCTACACTGCGGCGAAGCACACTGAATGGAATATGTGACTTTGATATTTTAGTTTGAAGACTTAACAGTATTTCTTCCTATTCTGCAACTCTGCACAGTACACAGAATGTGCTGCTAAACTGCAGCGAAGCACACTGAATGGAATATGTGACTTTGATATTTTAGTTTGAAGACTTAACAGTATTTCTTCCTATTCTGCAACTCTGCACAGTACACAGAATGTGCTGCTAAACTGCGGCGAAGCACACTGAATGGAATATGTGACTTTGATATTTTAGTTTGAAGACTTAACAGAATGTGCTCTAATCTGCAACTTTGCACACTAAACAGAATGTGCTCTAATCTGCAACTTTGCACACTAAACAGAATGTGCTCTAATCTGCAACTTTGCACACTAAACAGAATGTGTTCTAATCTGCAACTTTGCACACTAAACAGAATATATGAAATTTTTTTTTTTTTGTTTTTTTCCCCCCACACAAAATAAACTGCTGCCCCCACACACAGTAGTCCTAAAAAGGACTTTTGGTTCTTTTTTTTTCACAAATTTGCTTTCTTTCTCCCTACACTGACTTTCCCTTCCTATCCTCATCTCTCCCTGGCTAAGACTGAGCCGAACTCGCTGGTCAGGTGCTATACAGCACCCGACCACGGGTTCTGGCCAGCCAATCAGTGTAATGCCAGCAGCCAACATGGCTGCTGGCATTACACTGATGTCAGAGCCTCCCTGCACGTTTATTGGCTGCGCAGCAGCCGCAAAACGTGCGGGGAGGAGACCCGAACATGGCGGGCGAGCACATGCGGTACTCGTACGAGTACCGCCATGTGCCGAGCAGAGCGATGCTCGAGCCGATCCGAGCATCGGCCGAGCATGCTCGCTCAACACTAATACTCATCATGATCTGCAACTCTCACGGGAGCAGGAAGGATGGGAGCTGAGGAATACCAGTTGCAGACCAAGGGCTTTAACAGGGAAACATGACATTATGAATGCGCATATTGGCAGAAATCTCCAAGGCATAGGCCACTGTGCTAATTTTGCGCAACACATGGAAAGGACCAATGAATCGAGGAGCCAATTTGTTACAAGGGACCTGGAGGTGCAAGTTGCGGGAAGACAACCACACTCTGTCTCCTACTTGGAAGGTAGGTGCTGGCAGACGCTTACGGTCAGCCCGCCTTTTCTGTCACTGCACATAATCACATAGGGTATGCTTGGAAGGTCTCGAGGAGCGCAAAGGGTTGGAACCTATAATTGACCAATTATATAGTGGAAGAGTTAACAGCACTATTCTGGGCAAACTCCGCCCAAGGTAACAGGGTAGCCCAGTTATAGTGATGGTCAGAGATATAGCAGCAGATAAACTGTTCCAAGGCTTGATTAGACCTCTCTGCCGTACCGTTGGACTGTGGATGATATGAGGAGGAGAATGTCAATTGAATTCCCATTTGCGTACAGAAGCACCTCCAGAAACGGGACACAAACTGGTTTCCTCTATCAGACACAATTACTTTAGGAATGCCATGGAGACAGAAGACCTCTCTAAGAGAAACAGTGCCCATCTGGCCTGCCTGGAAGACAAGTGTTTGGCTTCAGAGAGGTAAATTATGTTTTTGTGGTAGGCTAAAATCAAGATAGGATCTTTAGTACCTCCAAGCAGATGCCTCCATTCTTTCAAGGCCAGGACAATAGCCAGTAATTCTCTGCCCCCAATCTGGTAAAGCATTTCAGCTTTGGACAGTTTCTTAGAAAACAACCCACATGGACGTAGGGCCTCACCAGGAGCTGAGCGCGGGGACAGCAAAGTTTCCACTCTGAATTCCGCTGCATCCACCTCCAGGGTAAAGGGCAGGGAGGGATTGGGATGTGCCAATGTGGGACCTGCTGCAAAGGCTGCCTTGAGTTTTTCAAAAGCCAGAATAGCTGGTTGTGACCACTCCGAGGTTTTTTCCCCTTTACAAGTCATGTCCGTCAGGGGTTTTACAATGGTATAGAAATTCTTAACAAATTTTTGGTAATAATTCATGAAACCCAGAAATCTGTGGATCACTTTGAGTCCCTTACGATGTGGTCAATTCACAACAGCGGACAATTTCTGAGGGTCCATGGCGAACCCGGCAGCGGAAATTATATAGCCCAGGAATGTGACTTGAGGTATGCGGAATTCACATTTTTCAAGTTTGCAAAACAACTTGTTCTCACTTAATAGGCTCAGGACTCTGGATACGTCAGACTGATGAGTCTCCAATGTAGGAGAATGATTTAAAGGGATAGTAATACTTCATTTTAACTTTATTTTATTTTGTAGGCATTAAAAAAACATGAAGAATGATATAAGTCTTATCTCTCAAACCTTTATGGTTTAAGAGATATTCACAAGCAAAGTGTCCCCCTCCCGCCCCTTTTACTGATGTAACACTTTTCAGCCAGGGCAGAAGGGAGCTGCCCAGGTAGACTGCAGAGAGGGACAATCTTCAATTAAGATAACAGAAAAACCTGAAAAGCTTGTCAAGGGGGGCAGGGATTTCATTGTTTTCATAGGAATAAGAGTGTCCCCTTCTGTTATCTGTCCAGTCTATGGACTGCATTCCACATCTGAGAAGAGATTGTTTACAGTAGGTAAAAGGGGCGGGAGGGGGAAACTTTGCTTGTGAATATCTCATAAACTTATATCATTCTTCAAGTTTTTTTAATGCCTACAAAATAAAATAAAGTTAAAACGAAGTATTACTATTAGTGATGATCGAGCACCCCGATGCTCGGGTGTTCGGGTGCTCTGGCCGAGCGCCCCCGGAGGCTCGAGTGCTCGGCCGAGCACCCGAGCCCCATTGAAGTCAATGGGAGGACTCGAGCATTACACCAGGCACCACCTGCTCTGATGAGGGGAGGGTGCCTGGTTCATAGGAAAAGGTCAGAAAATGATGGAAACACCACAGAAATGGTTCAGGGACAGCATAGGGAGGATGTCTGGATGCATCTTGGACTCCAACGTCGCTGCTGGGAACGATGTTTCGCCCGTAGTACACCATTTTTACAGACTGACCGTAAAACACACAAAAAGGAAGATAAAAACGATTTTAGGCGAAAAATTGTTACCAAACAGTATTTGCTGTATATTTACTTGAACTATCAGGATCACGTCCACTTCCCCGTCCCTTTTTACCCGCCTTCTTCATATTAAACGGAATATATGCCGGTAATCTGCGGCTAGGCACACGAAACAGAATGTGACGCTAATCTGCGGCTAGGCACACGAAACAGAATGTGACGCTAATCTGCGGCTAGGCACAGTGAACGGAATATGTGACGTTAATTTGTGAATTTGCACACTAAACAGAATGTGACAATAATCTATGGCTAGGCACACGTTTAAAATGGCCCTTTTTGTCGCTGCGTTGTAAAATCATTGGCCCTGTGCACCTAACAGAATATGTCAGCTTGTCACTGCACTGTGAAATATTTGTCCCTGTGCACCTAGTACAATGTCACCTTAGAACATGTCCCCCCCCACAAAAAAATGAAATTCTGCCACCCCCAAAAAAAATTAAATGCTGCCCCCACACACAACAGTCCTAAAAAGGACTTTTGGGTCTTGAAAGAGTTTCAACAATTTTATTCTCCCTACACTGACTTCCTGTGCATCTAGTATTATATGTCACCTTACAAATATCCCCCCCACAAAAAAAAGGAAATTGTGCCCCCCCAAACAAAATATAAATGCTGCCCCCACACACAACAGTCCTAAAAAGGACTTTTGGGTCTTGAAAGAGTTTCAACAATTTTATTCTCCCTACACTGACTTCCTGTGCATCTAGTATTATATGTCACCTTACAAATATCCCCCCCACAAAAAAAAGGAAATTGTGCCCCCCCAAACAAAATATAAATGCTGCCCCCACACACAACAGTCCTAAAAAGGACTTTTGGGTCTTGAGTTTCAACAATTTTATTCTCCCTACACTGACTTTCCCTGCCTAAGCGCATCTCTCCCTGGCTAAGAATGAGCCGAACTCGCGCGTCGGGTGCTATACAGCACCCAATCACGGGTTCTGGCCAGCCAATCAGTGTAATGCCAGCAGCCAACATGGCTGCTGGCATTACACTGATGTCAGAGCCTCCTCGCACGTTTATTGGCTGCGCAGCAGCTGCGAAACGTGCGGGGAGGAGACCCGAACATGGCGGGCGAGCACATGCGGTACTCGTGCGAGTACCGCCATGTGCCGAGCAGAGCGATGCTCGAGCCGAACCGAGCTTCGGCCGAGCATGCTCGCTCATCACTAATTACTATCCCTTTAAGATGTCATCCAAATATACAACCACTCAACTTTAAAGGAGTTCTCGTAACACATCATTTATCAACTCCTGGAAGACAGCTGGGGCGTTACACAATCCGAAGGGCATGACCAAGTACTCATAGTGCCCACTCCGGGTATTGAACACTGTCTTACATTCATGGCCTTCTTTAATTCGTACCAAGTTGTATGCTGCTCTCAGATCGAGTTTCGTAAATATCTTTGACCCTTTGACCCGGTCAAAGAGTTCAGTGATCAGGATAGTCCTTCTTTATCAAAATCTTGTTTAGACCATGAAAGTCAATGCATGGACTTTATTCTCCTTCCTTCTTTATTTTGGAGGGTTACCATTATTGGCTTCCCCTGAAGGATTGCCCACTGTACAGGTGCTGTTGTGGACCTTTGCAGCTCTGTAGAGAGAATCTTGCAACCCAAGTTTTCATTACCAGCAGGGCCTCTCTGAGACTCTGCTTCTTCACAATGGTAACCTGAAGACAGAAGATGAGAAGATTGGTGAATAAACCTTTGAGTGCCTTGGTCCGCTTTGTCCCCTCTTGTGCCCCTCCATACAGGGGTTGTCCTTGAGCCTTTGGGCTCTTGCACTCATGTTGCATATTCTAGTTCTGTTCTTCCTCTGAGTTGTGGAGCTGCTTTAGTTCTTGTTAACCCCTTCCCTGCTGGCTTCTCGGGTTGGGGGCTTTTCCTGAGCTTTTCCCTTTAAGGTAGTGTCTTTTTATTACCCCTCATGTCCCCTGAGATCTTTGGTTGTTCTGGATCACATTTAAAATTTTAATTTTTTTGGGTGCCGGGACGTGCTTCCCAAGCTACAGCCATCCATTTACTTCTATGGGAGAAATTCTCTGTGACATATCTCTGCAACCGTTTGTTCAAAGTGGTCTAATTATTCTTGTCTCCTCATGCCCTTTCATCTGGTTCACATCTCGAGTGTCTTGGGGGCCCCTGGGGGCCACAATCAGAGCTGTAGGTGCAGCTTGGCAACAGCAATAGAGTAGACTACATTACCCAGAATGCTCGTTTCATTGTTTTTTTCCCAATTGGCTGCCTAGTTTGCAGTCACCATTTTACTTCTTTCTTACTTATCATATGCAGAGGCTGCCTCTCCTTCCTCTCCTTATCCAGATTAACCCTTCACCTGCCAGATGAGTACCTTTGTAGACTTTTCTAGGTAAATTATTTCTCTGTGGAACAGTTACTGGTATTTTATACTGTTTTAGACACTATTCCTGTCAGGATATCATATCCAAAGGGACATAGGGCTAGACCTAAGGCAAAGGACTCAGGGGAGTCTCTGCTTTCTGTTCCTCATACCAAACAGGGCTCCCTAGAGAGTATTCTGAATCTCTCTGCCCCTCATGTGCTGTGGCCCCTGCTACTCCCCCCCCCCCGGGGTCCTCCAGCCTTGAACAAGATCCAGATTGTGTAAAGAATTTGTTGTCCACTATAGCACAATTTTCTCTTTCCATCAAGGGGTTCTTCAGGTTTGTGGCCCGTAGGGCCCCAAGTTTGCTTACATTCATAGGCTCCTCTGAGGAGAACTCTTCTGAAGATGACAAAGAGGAAGGGGAATATGAAGATGTGGATTCTTCCTACTTCTAAAGAATATATAGTAGTTTTTTATTTCTTTTAAATTAAATTACTTTTTTTGAGAAATTGTTTGATCAGATTGAGTCATTTGGTAGAAGGTGTTTCTAAACTGATTCCTGACAGAGATCTTGGCCTGGGGCTTATTCCAGGCGATGTACAGTTCCACTAGAGACTGTGTTTAGTCTCTGCGACATGTGAGTATCCCATTTATTGAGGGTGCCAAGTGGCGATGGTTTTATGACTAAACGCTACGCTGAAATCTTTCTTAATTTTTTTGTCATATGTGGAATCTAGCATCCGGAGGAGCTGGTGATATTATTGAGTGATTACCTGACGATATATCCAAATACATGTGTACTACAAGAGACCATTATAGCCTCTTTTTTCATTGAGTTCCCATCAAAAGGGTGTGGTGAAGGAGACACATCAACATATTGAATTTGAAACTCTTAGATTTAGAGTGTGTTCACTTTTTTGTTTTTGTGTTTCAATAGAGATTTTGGAGGGGAAGATGTATCCCTGTTCAGAGGCAGTTTTGGCACAGTGGGCTTCTCTTCCTTCTCCCCCCATTTCCAGGCTAGCCAAGTCCACTAGGCCATTGGCAGATGCAGCAGGTCTTAAGGATATGGTGGAAAAGAAGCTTCACTCTATCCTCTGGTCCAACTTTACTGCCAATGGGGCTGCATTGAGGCCTATTTTCCTGGGTTAACAGAGCTGTTGCAGTCTGGGGTGAACGACCAATGGATGCTGTCCATGCAGGTGCCTCTAAAGAGGACCTGTTGGCTATTCTAGCCAACATGTCAGAGGCTAATACATATGTTTCTGATGTCCTGCTTAAAGCAGTCAGGTTGTCGGCCAAGGCCTCAGCCTTCTCTGTTACTGCGCAATGCACTTTGTGGCTAAAGATTTGGTCAACGGACTTCTATTCCCGGAAGTCATTGGTTTCCTTGCCCTTTCAGGGCAAATCTTGGTCCTGAGTTGAAGCATATCATCAGTGATACTACTGGAGGAAAGAGCACCCTGTTATTTCAGATGTCCAAACGCTTTACTATGGCAAGGAAACAGCGTTTTTTCTCTTTTTTGTGCCCACCAAACGGAGGCACCAAGGCCGCAAGCCTTACAGGCCTTTACCCAGTGCCCCCCCCCGCCAAGGCTAATCAGCAGTGGTAGTCCAAGTGAGCTGATGCAAGGCCTCAAGCCAACGGCCCTTGTTGGCGGACTCTATTGTGGACCAGTGGGTTGTGCAGGTAATTTTGGAATGGTACAGAATAGGGTTCATGTCCCTTCCTCCCTTCAGATTTTTCCAGTCCAGGGTCCCCGTGGGCCAAGAAAAGCTGTGGATGTTCAGGGAATTGGCCCAGTCTCTTCTGAGCAAGAGACTTCTAGTTACAGTACCTTCTCAAGAGAGACCTTCAGGATGCATACTTACACATTCCAATTGACTTGACAGTTAACGCTATCTAAGTTTTTCCTTTGACTCAGAGCACTGCTAGGTCTCCGCTCTGCCCTTTGGGTTGGCTTCTGATCCTTGGGTGTTTACCAGAGTCCTAGGATCCTTGATGGCCTTCATTCATACTTGGAGTATTCAGATTACTCCTTATCTGTACGACCTTCTACTGAAGGCTCTGTCACAGGAACTCCTGGCTCATCAAGCCCAGGAATGTGCTCAGATTCTGCTCCACCATGGGTGTATCCTGAATATGTTGAAGTTCTCCCCAGTCTCTTCCCAGGAGCTGTTATTCCAGGGGATGCGGTTCAATTCCGAACTTGGGAAGGTTTTCTTGACAGAGGACAAGATCCTGAAGGTTATGCAGGATGGGTCGCAAGCTCTGGAGTGGCCCTCAGCTCTGGTCCAGGAGTACATGAGGGATTTGGGTCATCTAGTGTCTACCCTAGAAGTGGTTCCCTACACTCAGGTGCACACCATGGAACTCCACAAACTGGTTCTCCAGAAGTGGCATGGGAATCCAGATTTTTTTGATCGGCAGCTCTCTCTCTCTCAGGAAGCGAGATGGGATCTGCAGTAGTGGTTGCAGCGATGCAACCTGGACCAGGGGTAACTGTTCATGATTCTGGAATGGATCATGGTCAAGATGGATGCCAGCCTGAGCAGCTGGGGGGGAGTTTCAGATCACCTGTGGATCCAGGGAAGATGGACTGTGGGATGCGGTTCAATTCTGAACTTGGGAAGGTTTTCTTGACAGAGGACAAGATCCTGAAGGTTATGCAGGATAGGTCGCAAGCTCTTGAGTGGCCCTCAGCTCTGGTCCAGGAGTACATGATGGTTTTGGGTCATCTAGTGTCTACCCTAGAAGTGGTTCCCTACTCTCAGGTGCACACCATGGAACTCAACAAATTGGTTCTCCAGACGTGGCATGGGAATCCAGATTTTTTTGATAGGCAGCTCTCCCTCTCTCAGGAAGCCAGATGTGATCTGCAGTAGTGGTTACAGTGATGCAACCTGGACCAGGGGTAACTGTTCATGATTCTGGAATGGACCATGGTCACGACGGATGCCAGCCTGAGCAGCTGGGGTGGAGTTTCAGATCACCTGTGGATGCAGGGAAGATGGACTGCTGTGGAGTCTCTTCAGTCCATAAATGTTCTGGAGCTCAGGGCGATCCAGATCGCTCTGGTATACTGGACCCCTCAGTTGAAGGGTCAATGCCATGGCCGTGGCTTACATCAACCAGCAAGGGGCAACAATCAAGGGGTAGAAAATGCTAGATGTGGATCTGGGAGAGTGGGAACTCCATCTGGAATGTTCACTCTGAAAAAGTGTAAAAGTGGGGTCTGCCTCAGATAGGCCTGATGGCCACAAGGAACAAAGGAAGGTTCCAGTACTTTGCTCCCATTGGGGAGATCCTCTGGCCATTGCCATGGGTACAATTGCGATTCTGTGATGCTTTCACCTCACTTACCTCAAATTCCTCTTTTTCCCAGGGTACTCATGAAGATAAGGATGGACAGTCCTACTGTAAATCCGATTGCTCCTTATTGGACCAAGAGGGTATGGTTTGCAGAGCCAGGGTCTCTTTTTATTCAGGATCTATTTCCACTGCCATCCAGTCTGGACATCCTCCTTCAGAGCTACCTCTGGAATGAGAACATGGAGGAGTTGGCTCTGACAGCATGGCTCTTAAAGCCACCATCCTAAGGAGAAAGGGTTTCTCTTCTGAAGTCATCTCCATTATGATACAGACCCTAGAAAGCCTGTCTATTCTAATGCCTACCACAGGGTTTGGTCCATTTTTCATTCTTCGTGTGTGGACAGGGATCTGTCTTTCCAAGACTTTGACCTCCCTGTGGTTCTGTCCTTTCTTTAGAATGGTGTGAATAAAGGACTCTGTCTGAATTCCTTGAAGGTTCAGACTTTTGCGCTCTCTGCATTTTTCTAGAGGCAAATTGCTATTCTGACAGATGTCAAGATGTTCTTTCAAGTGCTCATGCTTTCCCTGCCTATAAGGCTCCCACACCTCTGTGGTACCTTAGTTTTGGTTTTGGGAGTACTGCAGAGGCCTCCCTTTGAGTTCCTCGCAACCATTCCTTTGCGTCTCTTAACATGGGAGATGGCTTTTCTTCTGGCTGTAGTCTCTGTCCACAGAGTTGCAGAGTTGCAGACTTTGACCTGCAAGCATCTTTCCTGGTTTTTCACAAGGACAAGGCTGTTCTTTGAAGCTCCTAGGAATTCCTTCCTAAGGTGACTTCTGAGTTCTACATCAATCAGGAGATTGGTGTGCCTTCATTTTGTCCTGACCCTAAGTCTGAAAAGGAGAGGGATAAAGCCAGTTTTGGCAGGAAGGTCATTCAGACAATTCTGCCTGTCAAATTACCTACTTTTTCTGTGCCTTACTGTTGTTCAACTGTTTGAGCCTGACTGGCTCTCGTTCTTGTGTGCTGTGATTATTTTTCAGTTTCCATTGACACTTAGATCGGTTTGGGCTGTTCCTAGTTCGGAATAGTCCTTGGGAACTCTGATATCATGAGAACCAGCGCTATGTCCTTTCTGTTACTTCCGAACCTCTGGTACCCTACTGTTGGTATATATCATGGGCGAAAGAGAAAATAGGATTTTAGTCTTACCTTGGTAAATCCATTTCTCTTAGTTCATATTGAATACAGGTCTCCTACCCAGGTCGCTTGCTTGATCTCACCTGTCTGGTGGGAGCCCTTCTTCGGTCTTTTCTCACAGGTGCTTACCTCTCCTTCCCTCACTGTCCTATCTAGTGAGCTTGTCTCATATCAAAACTGGAAGCTGGAGCGGGGTCAGTCTGTAGAGGGAGATGAAAGGCTTCACTCTCAAGACCTTGTTTTCTGATATGTTCCCGCCTTCCAAAGATCACCTCCTATGGTTCCTGTTTTCCATATGGATTGAAAGAAAAGGGATTTACCAAGGTAAGACTAAAATCCTATTTTACTTGGTAGGAAAAGATGGACTGTGCAGTTATCAAGGACTGCAATGTGCACACTGTGTGGAAAAATGTGTAAGGGGGAAGACTGTGAGGAGTGTAAGGAGTGATAAAGAGGTGATAAAGCAGAGATGGCTTCTCAATTGATATCACTTCTCCAAGTCCTATGTTATTCTACAGAGCTTATGCACTAAGCTCTCCAAAGCTGGAGAAATCTTGGTGCAGTGACTCCATAGAATATCATAGGACTTAGAGAAGTGAAATCCATTAAGAAGCCATCTCTGCTTTATCATCTCTTTATCAGTCCTTAGTGCATCTCCCCCCTTGTCTGCTGGTGGTGGTGGTGATGGTGGCAAATTATTCAGTGGGTGTGCTGGGGAGAACGACCCTGAGGTTGCCAGGTGGACTAATGGGATATTACTAGTAGCCTGGCCCCAGACCCTAGCACTAGATGATAATGGCACAGGTGATGTAGTTGACATTCTAGGCTGGTGAGGGGTTTCACTATACCTATTTTTGTGGAATTTCTTTGTGCCATTTCTTGTCATCTGGTATGGACAGTGGGCACAGAGTAGCATAGGATTTTTTTGGGGGGAGCCATTTCCATATAGTTATATAGTAACGTAGATTGAAAAAAGCCACAGATCCATCAAGTTCAATCTTTGTCACAGCATAATCAAGAAAAATGAAAAAAGCCTTCCCAACTACTAAATGGGTATTATTCTGTTTACCAGAACTTTCTATTTTACTTACTAATATACAGTATAATCCTATATATTGCTTTCTGCTAAAATGAATCTAATATTTTCTTATATGTATCTATTGTATCCATCGATTACCACCTTATTGGGAAAGGAATTCCAGAATCTAACAAATGTTACTGTAAAAAACCCTTCCTCTATAGAATTTGAAACCTACTGTCCTCTAATCTTAAAGGGTAGCCCATAATTATTTGATCAGGCCTTGGAACGAAAAGCTTACCAGAGAGATTCTTGTATTAACATTGCAAATACGTATAAAGTGTCTCATCTTATTCGGCTTTTCTATAGAGTAAAAAAACCAAGGTTGTCTAGATGTTCTTCATACTTCAAGTCCTCCATTCCCTCCTCTTCACTTTACTCTCTCAGTTCTAGAATGTTCTTTTAAGAACTGGTGCCCAAAACTGCTCAGCATATTCAAGGTGAGATCTTACAAAGGATTTGTACAGTGGTAAAATGATGTTATCCACTCTTGCATCAATACCCATTTTTATGCAAGATAGGATTTTGTTTGCTTTTGCCACTGCTTTTTAACACGTCACTGTTTCCCAGTTTGTAGTTTACAAGGCCTCAGATCTTTCTCTAGCAACAAGTCTCCTACAATGATTCCATTAAGTTCATAAGTAGCACTGAGATTTGTTCTTCCCAAATGCCTAACTTTACACTTTCCCACATTAAACTCTGTTTTGCCTCTGTTGCTATCCGCCTGGGGATAAACTTATGTTCCTCACTTTACAATTGAAACCTCATGGCCCTGGAGCTGTGGTGAGGTGAAATTATTATCTGCTTGTGGAGCTGCTGGGCTCAGAATCCCTCTGCTACATAGGCTTCTGCTAGAGGTTTCCTGCAACTCCATCTGCTCATTTCTGGACAGAGTGCCTCAGTATACATACTATAAAATGCAGCAGGCAACTGCTGCACAGCACACTGCAACTACTGCAAACTATTTTTTTTTAACTATTGCTATCCACTCCCTCTGCTTTCTTCGCTCTAGCTATTAAACTACATCTCACATCGTGGCAGGAAATTTTAGGTTTTTTACTAATGGGGCAGCAAATCTTGCATGGGTAGAAAACTGCATAATTATCATGAGAAATTTTTCAATGGTACTGAAAAGTTGGCTATTTTATGTATTGTTTATGCTTGAGAATTTCGTTGAGAGAAGCAGAAAATTGTGTATTATCCATGAAAAAAAAGGTATTTTTGCCTATTTTTAAAACAGACACACCCTTTTTTCCTGGCGAATTAGCACACCAGGAATACACAGGGGAACTCTTCATATTTTGCTTTCGTGACAAAATTTTTTCCCTTCATAATTATTTTTTGTGGGAATTCAGAGATTATGTGAGAAATGATTACTAATGATTACTGCAATTAACTGTGCCAATTCTTCATTGATAATATGCACAGAGTCTTTATTAAAATAAAGGCTGGATAACTGTAAATTTCTACTCTTTACACAGCACAGAACATATACCTTTAGAACAGATTTTGAGGTGCACACATTTACTTGCTGCGTTTCTAAAAGAACAAACACTTGTGGAGCTCAGCTTGCAAAATCAATTCTGAGAAGTACAATGGCTACAAAATTGTGTGAAATGGACCACTGCTCATAAACTACCATAAACGTCTTGCAATGTGCCTGTTCGTGAATGATGGATGTAGAATACTAACATCAATTTGACACATTTCTTCTGGCCATTGCCTTTCTGGAAATGGTTTTATACAATGCATCATTGTATTTAATCCCCAAATCATGAAGTGACTGCTACTTCCACTGTGTCATTCTCTAGCAATCTCCTATATAAAAACAACTTCAACAAACAAAAAATAAATCAAATACAATGTAAACAAAAGAGGTATATTGTACAAATGCTACTTTAGTATAAAAAACACATTTGGGCCACTCAAATCATATCAAATATAATATTATTTTGAACTTAGTTTTATATTGTATTTTCATAGTACAGAGTGAATAAAGCTAAACATGTTTAAATAAATATCTACCTCTCATACTTCAATATGATTCCTACACTGAAATTTATTTAACAAAAATATTAAAAGAATAGGCCTTTAATTACACAGCAGGAATTTTGATTATGTTTTCACCTGTTTGCTGCATCACAAATTTAAGACAAATAAACAGGACCATTTTGACATACTGTGTAACATGGTGTCCTATTCTTTGTAGTTAACAGGGGTTTTAAAGAACTGATGCCTTATGTTGTATCCCACTGGCATATCCCAAACTACAGTTATTTTTCAAGGACAGCTGTGCTAGACTTGTGCAAGCAGGTGTTTGGTGTCATGGACAAAGGGCTGGCATCATAATACAACAATAAAGTACACTTAACAACATATATGTCGATAAGTCACCAGAGTACGGTCAGCATGACTGTAACTATTTATGTGAATCTTGAACATCAATAGACAGCAGCATGTAGCAGATAGACTCCAATTCCATAGACATGACACTCTATACACACAGAACTTTGACAGGCAGTCCCACAAAGCTGTAGATGTATTTAAAGGGATAGTAATACTTCGTTTTAACTTTATTTTATTTTGTAGGCATTAAAAAAACATGAAGAATGATATAAGTCTTATCTCTCAAACATTTATGGTTTAAGAGATATTCACAAACAAAGTATGCCTTCCCTGTTCAACCAGATCAGAAGGGAGGTGCCCAGGTAGATTGCAGAGAGGGACAATCTTCAATTAAGATAAGGGAAAAAGCTGAAAAACTTGTCAAGGGGGGGAAGGGCTTTCATTGTTTTAATACAAGGAAGACTGTCCCCTTCTGTTATCTGTCCAGTCATACAACCAGATTCACATCTGAGAAGAGATGGCTTACACTAGGTAAAAGGGGCGGGGAGGGGAAACTTTGCTTGTGAATATCTCATAAACCATAAAGGTTTGAGAGATAAGACTTATATCATTCTTCATGTTTTTTTAATACCTACAAAATAAAATAAAGTTAAAACAAAGTATTACTATCCCTTTAAAAAACTACAGGAGGTCATAAATCACTGATTTGTACCCTTCTCCTTGAAAGCTGGCTTTGTGTCTATTGACAATGGCTCCAATGTAATAGCTGCATTGAGAATAGCAGGGAGTGTCATATATCCCAATTTGCCCATGTCTTAAACCTAATCATTAATTGTTATCTCTTAGAATCTCACACTCTCTGACATGTTAATAATTTGACACAGCACAGATATGTACAGATTTTAGCCTGTCCTATTGTGTGTCTAATGCTTTGCAAGAGAGTAACCACCTACCTCATCTAACTTAAAATGGAGTGTCCTACAAGGAGGAATTCTATATTGTAAATGTTATAGCTTTTGCATGAGCAGAAAAAATAATCTATAAATATAAAATGATTAACTAGAAGGCTTTGGAGAGGTCTTCTTTTGTCAATGGCAGCTAATGTGTGGAGAAGGAGGCTGTTATTTGTACCAGTTATTTGTACCAGTACAGGAATCAGTGAGACACTTCCACTAATATATTTTTTTAAGAAAAAAAAATGAAGAACAGGATAAGAGGAGAGTTAAGTAGCTCAATAAATTGGTCTTATATAATCATAGGCCTAGAAAATAGTTTCTAGCATGTCACTTGGAGCTCAATTGTATTTGTACCCCAATGTGGCCATTATGTCAGTTATTGTTAGGAATACAAATGTGTAACATCTTTATTTTAATAAAATGATTTAATGGTGGATGCAGGCCTTGCAATGGGTGTTGAGACTAGAGATTGGGAAAAGTCCCTATCTTTTTGTTGGGAATTTTCATGGAAAACTGACAATCTGAGAATGCTTTCCATGGCCATGATAATTCCTGCTCATATTTAAACATACGGAACCTCTTGCTGCATTGTGAAACGTAGCCGAGACAGAGAGAGTTGTAAAGATACATGTATTATACAGAGAAAAAAATATTTTGGAGTAGTTGTATAGTTTATAGTTGGAGTAGTTGTAGATGGAGTTAGCACCAGAACACCTGTTGTTGTTGTCTACTACACTGCAGTACCAGTGTGAATATGGGAATAGCAGTTAAGAGGAGTTGGATGACTGCAGCTACTTATGTGAAGGAATCCAGTGATACCCTACAGGGTATTAATGATAGAGGGGTAAGCACGAGAGTATTTTTGGAGCTGCCAAGTGAAGAAGAGAGGAGAGATCTACAGAGACTGGATATAACCCATAGGGATGGGTGAAAATTTTTGCCTCAAACTGAAATCAGTGAATAATGGCACTTTCCGCTTGGCAAAAAATTTCCTGCGAAAAATGCAGTTTTTCCACTTTTTTCTGTCTTTTCCACCCCAATGAAATCAATGGGAAGAAAAATATTTCTACACCACACAAAAGTTTTCTACAGCCATATAAAAGGCTGTCAGGCTCTCACAGCATGTCATTCAGTGTTTGTGAGAGGAGAGAGCAGCATGTTTTTGAGCTAGAGGAGATAGGCAAATAAAGGGGAATTGAAGATGAGTTTAGGAAGCCATTTAGGTAGGACATTTGTTCTCTGTATTAGAGGAATCTGGGGGCACTCTAGTTGATAAGAAGGGAGGAAGGAGGTTTACCCCCAAATACTCCAAAACTCCATGTGACTGACTGGCAAGACACAGACACCTAGGGACCTATTTGCTTTCTGATCTTGCTGTTATTATCTCTGTGCTGGGTGGGGAAGTCTGGGGAAAGAAGTTGTTGATTTTGTTTTTCAGTTATAATTTATTTGTACAGACTGTGATAAGACAACCGGGTGGACAACTTAAAAAAAGTTAAAAAAAAAAAAAAAAAAAATAAGCAAGGCATCATACATCTGCATCTGTTGTGTTGTGTACCGTACAGTATAATGTGTAGTTGCGTAATGTCCAGCAAATGCACAAAGGGAAGGGGGAGTGGTGGAGCAGAGCAGGGACATGAGAGTAAAGTAGTAGTTCAAAAACTGTCTGCAGCAAAGGTTGCTGCAGCGTGTGCAATCAATGATGATGATCCCTCTATTCCAAGGAAGTATGCAGTTTGTCAAGGTCCCAGCAAATCTAGTTCCAGTACCACCAGTGCCAGTAGAAATAAAGAATCATATAAGAAGAACACTGAAGATGGCAACAAGTCACATTCAAGTGTTGATGATGCTGAGAGTAGCATAATAGAGGAAGATGTAGCAGCTGAAGTGTCTGCTGCATCAGATAGTGAGACAAACAAGCACCAAAACAGCCATCCTCAAAGTAGTAGGGAACTTTGTTACAGTAAAAGTAAAAAGAAATTGTTTGAGACTTCCAAAAGCTTAGAGGAATATAAGGGTAGCAGTGTGCAAGAACTGTCAGGGGATGCTGATGCTGCTGAGGATGACCTAGTGATGACTGATGATGATGCAGATCTAGAATATATCCCTCAAGCATCCTTCTCTTGTTCAGATACAGATGAAGTTGAGAGTGAGGATGATGACAGGGCTATAAGGTTAGCAGAAAGTCAAAGACTGTATCTTCCACCACTTTTAAGGAGCACTGTGCCTGTCTATAATCTGTTTGAGAACGTGATTGGAATGCCTGACCCTGGACAAGCACAGATGTCAAAAACACGCAGTCACCCTATCAGTCATCATCTGCATTATCGTCTCTTCAAAGTCCCACTCAGCCACACACACCTGTTTTGAATACCCAGCAACAACAACACAGGTTAACATCCACAGGGTTAGATATGACGAGCACCTCTGGTGCTGCTGCTGTAGGTGCTGCACCTTTGACACTTAGTAGTAGTGGCAATAGAATTACACCAACATCTATCTCCAGTAGTTGTGGTAGCAGAAACTACACATGACAGACAAAGCCAGGACAGCGTATAACAATGGTAAAAATACATACACAAATCACACCACTACAATACATATCTGCCACATTGTATGTTGTACTTTGTTTTTTTTATTACTTGATATCATCATGAATATGTGCCAGTGTCACTTAAGCAAGAAAGTGTTGTGGGCAAAGGACAAATGCATTCTTCATGCTAAGACATTTTTCAAGCCATAGTTTGCTGTAGGACTCACAACTTTGACTTCCATCCACTTATTTCTAAACTTCAGCCCTCAGAAGAAATAATATTAGAGTGGAAAATGTAGTACCTATAGGAAATATAGGTGAAAAATGTGTTAAAATAGGTGAAAAATGTGTTAACATAGGTGGAAAATTTGTTAAAATAGGTGAAAAGCAGGAAATTTGTGAATAGACCTAAAGGCGAAATTTTTAGCTGGAAAAGTGAAAAATTGGCACTTTTTGCAAAATTTTTCGCGGGAAATTTTTCACACTTTTTGCACACCCCTAATCACCCCCCAGTACCACTACTAGTTAAATCATGATGATAGATCCTGTTGATTAATTGTCTGTAGTAACTGACAGTTATTTTATTATTTCTTATTTTATTTCACAGCAGCAGGTAGAGTGGTATGATTATCACCAGACTGCTGCTCGTGCATACACCCTGCCCACCAAGGTGCTATAAGGTACTGTCATCATTATAATATGTGGCAGTCTTCCTCCATTGATGGCAGCCCAGGGAAAGAGTGGCAGAGCAGGCTGGCAGCAGGGATGGGGTGCAGGCAGGGAGTTGGAGGGTGGTAGGAGATTAACAGGCATTGTAGACTGGGTTGCAGGGAGGTTGGGGGAGGTAGAATATGAACAGGCATTGTACACAGGGGTGTGGGTTGGTGGGGTATGTGAGGAGGGGAATGTGCATTGCATACAGTATTAGGGGATAAAATAGACAGGAAATGAGGGTTATGGAGATGACAAGGTCAGTAAGTTAGTGTGTGTACATATGTACTGCTTGGTGTGTTTCCTTCACATGCCTGTATGTGAATAATGGCTCTATAACCTCATCATACAATCAGTGTTCCAAGTCCCACCTCAACAAATTCCATCCACTGTCCATGCTCACTAAGCCTGCCCTGAGGTGTATCTGCCACTGATCTAGAAACCAGCTAGGGCTTTAAAATCAGCCCTAGCCTTGATAGATAGATGGATAGATGGATAGATAGATAGATAGATAGATAGATAGATAGATAGATAGATAAATTTATTGTTGACAAACTGGCCCTTTTAGATGAGCATGTATTTGTCAGGGCTCACTAGTAACCAGAGTCTTCTAGCGTGACAGATTCAAGTGCTTTTATTCACTTAAAGCAGCAGTAGCACATAAGTAAAATAAAATCAAATCCTTTCTCTTTCTGAGCATTAATTAAACACATAATTAATTAAACACAGAAGTGGTTTTCCCACTTACCAACTAAACAAAATAAATAGCTGACAGCAAAGTATCTGGAATAGGAAACTCCTTCTTTGCTGCTGCAGAACAGCTCTCCTGGGGCTCTATTACCCCAGCAATTTTTTAAATCCAGTTGTGATGGTTTTGACAGCACAGTTTGCTATTCTATTAATTGAGCTGTAGACAACCACGGCCGTGCAAAAACGTCAATCTGGTGCAAAACATTCACCCATTCAACATCACATAAAACAAGGAGAATTTGGTATCCTATTCCATGAAAAGGAGGCTCAGAGTCACTAAAATGCAGTGAAAACCACTATTATATTCTAGAAAACTGGTTTCCAACACATACTTGTGGTTAAAAAAACAAACAAAAAAACAATTAACCCTATGAGCGTCAGTGGGGTATGCAAATCATTGTACAGCTCTGTATAACCCACTGGCACTTATAGGGTTAATCTCCCAAGAGTTAACACATGTCCTAAAAACATACCTGTAATCCTGATGTCCAACAGGGTCCTCAGCACCTTGGACAACTACTGGCCATCTTCTGTCTTCTTCTTCTGTATGTCTTCCATTACCACTTTAGATAGTAAGCTTTCGGGCAGGAACCTCGCACCCAATGTTTCACTCTACAAAGCACCTGTAACCTTGTATTGTTTAAACCCTGACATTGTAAAGTGCTGCATACACTTGTGGCGCTATATAAATAAACATATTCATTCATTCATTCATTCTTTCCAATCTGTTTTTAAAAATAAAAAATTAAATGAGTAGTTTTTTGGGTTAAAAAAGTGTGGCATCTGTCCTCCGATTATACTTTTTTTTGCCATTTGTTTGTTTGTTTTAAATGATTTTATTGACCATTTGTATATAAAAAAAGAAAACAGAATCCAGGCCAAATGTCCCCCTTGCCACCAACACCGCTTTCTCGGTGGTGGAGGCAGGCATGCAGATCAGACCGTTGTCCGAGTCATACTAAGAGAATTTTGAACAAAGACTGGCTTTCATATGCCAGTCTCTGTTCAAAATAATCGTTAGCCTCCAATTGGCTGGAATGTATGCTTATGCACCTCCCAGCCAATCAGTTTCTAGATGGTTTCATCATCCCCCTGATAGAAGCTGATTGGCTGGGAGGTGTGCTTACACACCAATTGGAGGCTGCCAATTATTTTGAACATCGACTGGCATATAAAAGCCAGACTATTTTCAAAATTCCCACAGTATGACTCGAGCAATGGCCCAATAGGTATGAAAGGGGGACTCCGTCAATCTGCATTCTTCCACCACCAGTGGAGACAGCAGTGCAGGTGGCAAGGGGGACATTTGGCTGGGATTCTTGTTTTTGTATACAAATAAAAATCTTTTAATTTAACAAACAAATGGCAAAAAAAAAATGTATAATTGGACGACAGATGTCACACTTTTTTTAACCCTTTGAGCACCAGAGGTGTACCCCTCAGGCACTCAAAGAGTTAACTGAGGCACTATTATTTTTTTTTTTTTTCAGACAAACAAAACTACTCATTCAATTTTTTTTAACAGATTGTAAAGAATAGAAGAAGAAGAAGAAGAAGAAGAAGGGAAAAAAGAAGATTGAAGAAGAAAACATAGCAGATGACAGGTAAGTGTTACATTTCTGGGTGTTAGGATAGTGTTAGGGGAAGTATTATTTAGTGTTATGTTAGTGATAGTGTAGGGTTAGTGTATGGGAAGTGTTGGGATGGTGACTGTTTGGATCTCACTTATAGCGTCAATCAATGAGAGTTGGCTTTTTTTCCTTTGATGTTCACACAATTTGCGCTATTTAGCGAGAGTTGTAGGAACAGAAATCAACAACGAGCATTTGGCCAAAACATGAGCTTTGACCACCAACGCTGGTTGCTCCATGTATCTCACCAGCTATATGGGTTTATAATTGGGTCTTTTTTTTTTTCCCCTTACAGGCTTTTATACCAAGGAGAATAGAATTGAGCCCCTGACTGGAGTAGTGTAGAGAGAGAGAGAGAGTAGAGAGATAAGCCGAACCTTTTATCACTGCCTCTCAATTAAAGTCAATTACCTTTGCCTGTGAAACTTCCACAGACCAGTGCAAATATCCTTTACCTTGCGCAGTTATTATTTCTCTCTGGGACTTTTAATTTCTCTAGTAAGGAAGAATACAATTAACCACAGAAGTTTTCAGATACCTCCCATCAACCGCTGTATCACACTTTCTTTCTCACATCCTTCCCTCCAGCATGCCTAATGAGGTGAATAACCATGGGCATCAAAGAGTGTGCTCTAGAAAGCCCCTCAGCATTTCCCTGTTTCAGTCCTGCTCTATGTTTCACAGCAAGACACTCCTTCTCAACTATGAAGTAGCTCTTTTCTTGTGGGTTTAACTTCCTGCTCAAAAAGAAAATAGGGTGCTCATCACCCTGGTATTCCTGGGAAACGATCATCCCCAAGCCAACATCAGAAGCACCTGTTTGCACTATAAATTCTCTAGAAAAGTCTGGAGTCACCAAAATTGGTTGGGCAGGTTTATGTGATATAACATCTCAGGTTAGCTCCTTTCTGGCTGACTTACTTTATAATTAACATCTCCCACTTTCTCTATTATCTGATATAGGTCATACCAAATTGCAACTAACTTGTTCTCCACCGTAACACCAGTACCCTATCCCTAACTTGGAACACTCTGATCCTAGTGTTATTGTTATAGCTATTTTCCTGCAGTTCCTGTGATTTCTGCATAAGCTTCCTAACTATGGGCATGACAGCAGCATTATGATCCTGCATCTGAGCTATAATCTCAATTATACTGCAGTGCGGGGTAGTCTCCTGCTCTCAGGTCTATTTAGCTATAGCCAGTAATCCATGTGGATATCACCCCAAAGGTTAAAGCCCGATGGATGCTTGGGGAAGTTCTCTAATGGAGAAAATTAGGTAAAACAGCAAAAAATCCCATCTGTGTCAGTCACCTTCCATAACATGCTATTGAGGGTTTCAATAAACCTTCCCACTAAACTGTCAGTCTAGTGATGATACACTGAGGTCTTAGGATTCTTTATGTAGTCTACACAGTTCTTTTGTGACCCTAGACATAAAAGGGGTACCCTGATCTGTCAAGATTTCTTTCGGAATCAGCACCCTGCTAAACATAAGCATAAGCTCTTTTGCTATCGACTTTGCAGATGTGTTACGTAGGAGAACTGCCACAGGGTAATGAGTTGCATTGTCCAGAATAACCAGTATATACTGGTAACACCTCTAGCACATTTTACCAGTGGACCCATTAACTCCAGAGTGATTCTTTCAAATGGTACATCAATTAGAGGTAGAGGCACTAATGGGCTGTGGAAGCCTTGAATGAGGTTTGAGCTGGAACTCAGGTCATGGGGAGCAGGAATCTGTTGTTCTAGCAAGCACTTAAGGCCAGTAAAACCCAAGGACCCTCTCTAGGGTGTTCTCAACTCCTATGTATCTTCCCAGTATGTGGTTATGTGGTTATGTGCAAGATGAAACACTGTGTTTTGGAAAGTCTGGGGATCCAGTAGTTGCTTGACCTCAGATTCCTTACTTTCAACCTGATATATCAGGTCATTATTTGCCTCAACGTAAGGGTAAGATCATTTATTTTCTGGTTGAATAGCAACACCATTTACAACCTGAATATTATTCCTAGCTGTAGCTAAGGTAGGATCTTCCCATGAAGCATTCCTAAAAGTAACAAGACTGACCCCTAAATCCAATAAGCTGTCATCCTTCACAGTGTTGCTATCAGTCTCCTCACTATTTTTAACTGGGTTGTCCCCCACTAAAGCTGGCACTGGGTAGTGCGTCTTACATTTTGCCATTGTCGTACTGGTCAGTCTCAGGAAATGGAAACATTTTCCATTTCTTATCTGCATCAATTTGATTATTTTCTAATGAGCTCTGGGTTGTCTTCACTGTGGATGACCATCGCTCTAGAAAATTAGGAAAGTATTTTCCTATCACCACCTCAATAGCTAAACATGGAAATACACCCACGCAATAGTTTAACGTACCACACAGAATTCCAATATTCACTTCAGCTGTGAGATATTCCTGCTTATCACCATGAACACAGATAATTTCCATTTTTTGTAGATGATCTAATTCTACATCAGGTATCACAGACTTAGCCACTAATGGCACCATGCTCCGTAAAAATCACACAGTGCCTTGGACATTTTCCCATTCACACTCACCTAGCACCAGTGGGAGTTATTATGATAGTCATTAGTAGCAGAAACAACATATTTAAACATAAATGAATAAGGTCCCATTTTTTTCACCCACATTGCATCATTTCATCTTTAAGAGGATAGATCCTGGCTGTATGGCCAAACTCATTACATCTGGAACATTTTACAACATAGTCACTAATTCCTTTTCCAGTCCTGTTATGCCTGAATATCCCCCTGGCTCTTGGAGTAGCTTCCCTAATGTCATTGGATTTCATGTGCTACTCTCCAGCTCCCCTTGAACACTGAATAGACTTACCAGATCTTGCAGGATCCTGGGGTTTTCTACTGTGGGTTTGTTCAGCTGAAACAGGCTGTATAACCTCTCCTGGGGCTACATATCTATCCAATATGGCAATCATTGACATGCTGTATGGAAGACACCTTGACCATCCCCTTGATGCAGGGCAGTTGACCTCAGGCTACTTCCGGGCAAGGTGTATGAGGTCAAACCTTTGGGGTAATGCAGCTTTCTCAATGGAATATTACCATGACTGGAACCTGGGACTGGAACCAAGTATTGCAGAAGTCACTTCAAGGCATTCCAGGATTTTATTCTTCATCTTGTTGTAGTTGCTGGCTTGCACTGGCTCTAGGTTATAGTAAGCCTTTTGAGGTTCTCCACTAAGAACAGTTCCAGTATACTTGCCACTCAGTTGCTGTCTAACCCTGTCTTTCTGCTGTGTGCTTAAACACCAGAAGGTACACCCCAATATCAACTGCTATGGTCATCTTTTGTAGGTAGTGACTCCCCCAAATAACCTTGGGTCCTTGGTATCAGGGTCCCAGTTGAGTCTCTCAGATATGGCTTGGATCTCCTGCTGCAATGCACAGGTGGCCTCTTGCTGTTCCTCTCTTGTCAGTTTAAAAGCCTCAGCTTGCGTCATGGCAAATCTGCTGTACAAAGTTCTCAGTGCTGTCTTTCTGTGCTTTTGGCCAGGATAATGGCATTCTCTGCTTGGGCCAGAACTAGCTGTTATGGAACTTCACTGTTCTCAGCAGCCTTCCTGTTAGCCTCTTGCTACACTGCATTATAATGGATCGTGGCTTTGATAGCTTCTCCATAATAAAATTGAAGTAACTCTTTCATCCTCAGACTTATAGGCCTTGATTCAAATGTGGCTGACGGCAGTTTTTAAATTCAAATAGCCATCTTATAAACAGCTAACGGCAGTTTTAAAATTGTAATGGATTTTGAAAAATCGGCCATTGAAAAAAAAATGGAACAGCTATACCCAGGAGCCATTCAAATCTGTGCGGTCAGTGCCAATGCCCGATAAACTGATACATTTACCGCAGAATTTTGCACATAGTTTTTCTGACTGTATAGCACACAAAGGAAAAAAAACACCATCAGACAAAACAAAGCAGGAAAACATCAGCTCACACAACACCCAGCAAATAACACAAGCACAGCAATGGCAACATTAACCCCTGCAAACCCCCTATCAACACCCCAGACAGGATTGAAAAAAGCTACCCAACAAAATCTGTCACACCATACCACAGAACAACAGCGGTTAACACACAACAACACATATGTTCATACAACACAAGACACACACTTGTCAATCCCAAAGCAATCCAATCTTACCTGTGCAACAAGTGTACTTAACAACTACACACACGCACCTGAGAGGTACACAGCAAATACAATAAATCAGACAAACAAAAAGAGCCACACCCCAAAACACTTACCTGGACAACACACACTTTCCCATTGGTCACTCCCTACCTGATGACCGTGCCTGGACAACACCCCACATTGACTCCATGTCCATGAAGCTCACCTCTTATTGTTCTCAAGTGCTGGTCTTTACTCAATGTGAAACTTGAATTTATTAGCAACGTCCGCAAAACCTTGCACTTATAAAGATTCTTAAGTATATGTGTATGAGTTGCCTAACATCTAAGAGGAAAAACTTGTACATCAATACTGCTCTTCTTCAGATTACAAATACCTTTTGGAGAACTTATGAGCAGCTAAAGTTTCTTTTTCCATTAACTAGTGTTCATGTTAAACGTACTGGGTGCTTTTAGATGTCTTCAATGTATTTTTGTACAATACAAACATGTTTGTTATAATGTATTTTTAAATATATTAAGCCAGTAAAAAAGATGGTACAGTGTTAGCCAGTGGAGTAGATAGTATTCAGTGTAGCAAAAAACTCAGAGTGGTGTAAAGGTGATGCCTTTTAATGGCTAACTGTGGACATAGAAATTGCAGGCTTTCAGGACACTAAGGCCCCTTCTTCAGGCAAGGGTTAACAAATAAAGCAAGAATAACACTGCATTTATATTTACAGAGTATGACATACATTTGAAATAACATATATGAGTACACAGTGGGGGTCAATTAACTTAGTAAACCTACAGTCTGCGAAGATATGAATTGATATGCACGGGGTTAGATCAAAGTCCTGGGAACAAGGAAATGTTCATTAAAACAGAGGTGTGAAGAGTCTGTTAGTCTGTAAGTTGAAAATCAAATACCAAAATGTTCTATTATAATGAGACATGAAGCCCATCCACAGGTTTAGTCCTGTTTTTAATGTAACAAATATATCCATTAATTTAAATTCCCAGATTTTTCTAAAATTTCCTTTGAGTATGGTGACTTTCATATTTTGTAGACTATGATTTGGGCCACAAAAATATATTAAAGAAAGCCACTCTCTATCCAAAATATGTGTGTTAACTGTGATGTTGGATTAGGCATTTCGTCAAATAGCAAAACAGTTATGATTTATGTATCCTTTATACTTATGAAGGCATAGGCATAATCTCAGGGGTCTATTATTGATTAAACAAGGACCATGAGTGGATTTGAAAATGTAGTGATGCAAGGAGATGATGATGGAGATTCACTAAGGTGTGATAAAGAGGTGATAACTTCTCCAGTGATATCACTGCTTCATTTCCTATGTTATTCTGGGGAACCTATGCACTAAGATTGTTCTAGTTTAAAGGATGTTAGTGCATAGGCTCCACAGAATAACATAGGAAATGGAGAAGTGATATCACTAGAGAAGTTATCTTCACTTTATCAACATTGGCGGTTCTGTCTTTGGATCTGTGTGCCTCTTCTTGCTCGGGTACCGCTGTACCCAGCTGGTCTCTCTCTCCCCCTCCTGCCCTCCTGCCCTTCCTCCTCTTCTGTTCCTTTCCCTATCCCTCTATCCTCCTCTCCTCTCCATGCCATCACACACCGACTCACACTCAAGCACTTACACAGGCCCTCACAGACACACTTGATCAGACTCACTCTGTCACTC
This sequence comes from Rhinophrynus dorsalis, assembly GCA_037306005.1. Lineage (NCBI taxonomy): Eukaryota > Metazoa > Chordata > Amphibia > Anura > Rhinophrynidae > Rhinophrynus > Rhinophrynus dorsalis. The sequence goes on from CM074718.1 coordinate 395,984,344, forward strand.
TCTTGCATTTACTGAATTACACTGTCAAATTAAAAGATAAAGTTGTGTTATGTTTGCAAAAAAAAAATATATGTGTGTGGGTGTATTTGTGTTAAATACTCGACGAGTACCGCCATGTGCCGAGCAGAGCGATGCTCGAGCCGATCCGAGCATCGGCCGAGCATGCTCGCTCAACACTAACGTGTATGTCAAAGTGAAAAGATAGTGTCTAAACACATCAGTGCAGGTAATAGATGGCCCCTTACTTGATTTCCAAAAGATAAATGCCTTGTATAAATAGTATCGTAGTTCTCGCTTGTAATCCCAGTTCCACTGTTCACTGCCTGCGTGTTCTGCCATGCGCGATGTTCAATGCAAGGACCTCATGGATCTATACCAGCTTTAGTCCTCCAACTTAGGGCTAGATTTAAAGGCAGCCGTTAAACCAGCCGCTAAGTGAAAAAGGCACATCGCTCGCAAATAATACAGGAGTTACGGCAGATTCAATAGTTACTCTACAAGAATAGCTATCGAGCGTAGGCACACAAAAAACACGTAACACAAAAGCCGTTGTCGCTCATGTTAATGCACAACGGGCGGCCAAATCACACGATAACTGCGCTCAAAACAACATCTAACATAACTGCTGCCGTTGTCAAGCAACCATGATTGATGCCAAAACAAATTCAAACACACAGCCAATCACAAAGCCCCAATGTATCAAAAAACTTCAAATACACCTATATATACCCAAAAATAACCGTCACACACTGTCTGTTATCGAGTTCTTCAGAGCTAGATATCAGGAACCAGGAGCGGAGGATAGTGATCAGAGAGAGGGAGAAAGGAGCATTCATTGGAGGTAGAAGGAGATTTTTGAGTTTGGAGTTTGGAGAGAGGTGCATTTACTATACACATATTACACTTTTGCACATATTACATACACACATACAAACACAAACACATACACATACATACACATAGTCCTTTTTTTTATAACACCTTACACATTTTACTTTTTATTTTGACAGTGTGAATCTGTGAGTGAAAGTGTGTGACAGAGAGTGAGTGGATCGAGTGTGTCTGTGAGGGTCTGTGGGAGTGCCTGGGTGTGACTGGGTGAGTGATGGCAAGGAGAGGAGGACAGGAGAGAGGGATGGGGAGAGTAGTGGAGGAGGAGGAAGGTCAGGAGGGGATCCCACAGCAGAGCAGGGGTGGCAGAGGGAGATCCGCAGGGCAGAGGGAGACCCGGCCCACAAGAGCAGGAACACACAGGACAGGGACAGAACCTGCAGTGGGACGAGGGGTAGTTGCTGGGGAGCACCCCACACAGTCAGGGTCAGACCAGGCAGGGCACTCCGGCTCTGAGTCATCCCATGCCGGAGGTGACGAGGGCAGGATCAGAGACCCCAAGTATACAGAGGAGGAGAACACGGCTCTCGTGGAAGCTGTCCTGGAGAGGCAGAGTGTTCTCCACCCGACACCGAAGGTCCCTGGCCTGTCAGCGAGGAGGAAGGCAGCCTGGAACCAGATATGCAGCCGGGTCAACGCGGTGGCTCCATGCAGGCGGGACGTGGAGTCCATCAAAAAGCGATGGGGCGACTGCCGGAGGGTTGTAAAGAACAAGCTGTCAGAACTCGCCAAGCACGCCCGAGGCACTGGAGGTGGCCCACCTGTCCCTATCACCTTCTGCGGCTGGGAGGAGATGGTGCGGCAGAATATGTCCCCAACCCTGATCGAGGGGGTTGTTGGAGGAGCTGACACTGGGGATGAGAGGAGCCTCCACACTACCGGTAAGGGCAACACTACAGAACAACACACTACAGCAACCAACACCAGCTGCACACACAGTCACACCTCAACACATGCCCATCATTCCTCCACACAACTGCACCAACACAGCACCCTGAGGGTTAAAAACAGGACACAACACAAGGACAAATATCAAGGTCCAACTTGGAACAAACCTGTCCAAGTCCTACTTCAACCCTCCTGTCGCTGTGCTCATTACACACAATACACAAACCATGCTGTTCAAAATGTCGACTGTCATAGATCATCACTGTTCACACACAATGTCACCCATGTCCCCACTGGGATGTCAGTACTTAACCCCTCGAGTGCTAGAGGGATCATCAATGCATTGATCAACAATGCTTTGGCAACCCCTCTGGGACTCAAAGGGTTAACCAGACAACAATCAAGTCAATAGGCCAACGATCACATGCTACACAGGGGACATTCACTAAGCGGTGACAAACAGATGGTGGAGAGAAATTCACCCTTACACATCCTCACTTCACCAATACCAGTGTTAGTCTATGGAGAATATGCAATAACATGAATCAAGTTGCTTAGGTCCCATCGTATAGACTCCATAGAAAACACTGGAAATGGGGAAAATGAGATCACTGGAGAAGTCAGCATCATGTACACTCCATCATGTCGACAACACCACTTGCTGAATCACAAAAAGGATGGCGCAGGTCACACATCACAGTGTCACTGAGAATAAATGGTTGTATGTGCAACACACAGGCCTCAAACAATACCCCAGAATTAAAGGTGGAAAAAGTAGGCCTTGGTGTTGTGTCTGCAATCATTTACTCTAACTTGAAATGACATATCTCACATCTGATTCCCACATGGATCCTCAGGGGTGCTGATGCCATGGATGGATGGTACACCAGCCACTGTTTGCAGGATACACATGGGAACCAAATATCAACCATTGTACCTTGGTCACCAACAGGCCATGAATGATGGATATCTCGGATTGAGTACGGTTGCCTCACTCAGAAGGATGGATGGGCTCATACTCAAAGAAAAACAGGCCTCAATCAAAGATATCCCTCACTACTGGCGTGATTGTTGCCCTTCAGGATTCAACTGGAACACACGACATGGACAGGATCCTGTCCAGTTCATCAATCTCTGATTGCCAGGGTGGTATCCCATGCCCTACAACGCAATGCATAGGATATGATCCTGACAACCAGAGAGTCACCTGTCAAGTAATGAAAAATTGTGCATTGTACGGGATCAGCTAAGAAGATAGGGTTGAATAACACTTGATTCCCACTGCACATCTGTTCAAAAAAGATATGCACACAAAGGAAAATGGTCAGATATGTACCTTTCAAATGGCTCAAAATATGTCCCAACACAATGTGAACCCAGAGATCATCTCACTGCCTGTGATTGCCCTACTGGCCAGATATGTGCATCCATCAGAAACTAACTTACATTGATACCATCCAAATACACATACCTAGTATATCCCACTCTACGTAGATGGGATATATGAGGTATGTTCATATCCATCATATCAATCCAATGTATATTTTGATGGGTGTACATATATAGCCAGTAAGGCAATCACACCTACTGAAATGATCTCTGGCTTCATATCTGGAAAGGATATATTCATATCCATATGAAAGGTACATATCCACATGCATATATGACCATTTCTCCTTGTATGTAACTGTAATGGCATAGCAATTGTTAATTTCACCAACATGTGGATCGATGTTAGTCCTATCCCTCCAACCCTCATGGTTAGACAGATATCGCTCTATTTGACAGCTGGAGATTTCAGTCATTAGACCACACGGAGGCTCTTCAGCAGAGCCTAAATTGCCCCATTCAGAGATGAATACATCTTTGAGATGGTCAACTAAGTGTGCCTGGTTTGCAAGCACGCTCTGTTCACCATTCCAATGAAGTTTACATCTCTGAATGGGGCAATTTAGGCTCTGCTGAAGAGCCTCCGTGTGGTGAAATGACTGTCAAACATGTCAAAATGACTGTCAAATAGAGCAATATCTGTATAACCATGTGGTTTGGAGGGATAGGACTAACATCGATCCACATCTATCTCTTATGATGCCTACAATATTACATCATGGTGAAATTAACCATTGCTATTCCGTTAAAGGGATAGTAATACCTAACATGTGAAAAGAAAAATATATTGCAGGGTTCATCCCCCGAGCAAAACAAGGGTATTCCCACTGCTGAAAGGTGTTTCATTCAAAAAGTAGCACAGCTCATAGTTGACTACTCCAGGGGTAATATCACAGTGGCCTGGAACTCTACAATGGCGATGTTGCAAGACCATCCTATGGACAGCTTACGTCCAGACGCCATAAATTCCCATAGGATAATGTAGCAACAGTGCCAATGTAGAACTTCAGGCCACTGGGATATAGCACCAAAGCAATTCTATTCTGAGCTGGGATACTTTTTGAACAAAAACCCCCTCCAGCAGTGGGAGTACCCTTGTTTCACTCAGGGTGATAAACCACAAAACATATATTTCCCTTTCTGCATTTCATGTATTAGTATCCCATTAATCCCATCATGGCTATGTTTACTAATCACACAATCTCAATTCTCCACACAGCTTATGGGCCTCCATCGCAGCAGGAGCCCGTGGAGGAGCCGACCACACCACCCAGTGAGGAGGATACAGAGGAGGGGACTAGCCACTGGGAAGCATCTACAACCACCACACCTCCTCCCCAACTGGCTGCATCACCACTGCCTGCCTCTCAACTGCCTGCCTCTCAACTGGCTGCCTCTCAACTGCCTGCCTCTCAACTGGCTGCCTCTCAACTGCCTGCCCCACCACAGGATGCTCGACAAATGTACAGCGGCTGGATTCAGGGGGAGAGATGGATGCATCCCACTACCACCGGGAGCTATTACCCTCCAGCAGCAGCAGCACCACCACCACCAGGGAGGCAATGGCTGCCCGGGAATGTGGCCACCAGCCAATATGGGCCATATTCCACCGAGATGGATCTACCCTCCTGGATGGCTCCCCAGCATTGCCCCAGGTATGATCCCAGGTGGGGGCCAAGCACCTACCACTGGCCATGGTATGACCCTTGGCCACTTGACTACCAACACCTGGGCCTGATTGGGGAGCCTCAGCGCCCTCAGCCGAGGGACTTGTTCACCCCACCACCTCAACCAGCACAGACATCAGTGGGCAGCAGTGGGTCCCTTGATGTGGTGGGCACCCACACACCATCTGTGCAAGCCACTCCACCAACAGAAACAGCAGTAGCAGCCACAGCACACCCAGTACCAGCAGAGGAGACAGCAGAGGCTGGGGAGATAGAGGCTGAGGAGACAGCTGAAGCTGTGAAAACAGAGGCTGAGGAGGCAGCTGAAGCTGGGGAAACAGAGGCTGAGGAGACAACTGAAGCTGGGGAAACAGAGGCTGAGGAGGCAGCTGAAGCTGGGGAGACAGCACATGAGTCACCGGGCATTCCCATCTCCAGTAGTCAACGCACCACGGATCTGGAGGCTGAGTGCATGGCCCTTCAAAGAGGACAGCTCCGGGCAACCCACGCCACCAACGACAACCTCACGAGGAACCGGAGGGAATCCCGGAGGAACACGAACAGGTTGGAGACCAGAATCCAAGCTCTGGAGTCAGAGGTTGCCAGGGGTAACACACAACTCCACCAGCTCCATACGGGGAGGATGGACATGTTTGCACAGGTGCTCGTGGAGTTGCGAGAGATTAACCGCAGGGAGAACCTGAGGATGGAGAGGGAGAACCTGCGTTCCATAGAGGGGTCCACTGCACCCACCACCCCTTCCAGTGTTACCCCAGAAGCCACACCTAGGGGACAGAGGGTGACAAGGCAATCAGCCAGGGCATCCACCTCTGGCACCAAGTCTAAGGCCCCCCCCAAAAAAAAAGAAGAAATGAAAGGCCCAACCTGTCATCTGCCCCCTCAATAAAAGAAAACTGTGCTTTTGAATCCTGTCTGATCTGCTGTGTATTCAGTTATAGATTGGGTGGCAGGGTTGTCTCCAATGCATTGCCAAACAATGCAGTGAACTCAACTCCTGCCTGGGGGAAATGTTTGTGTGATGTTACAACATGGGTTCACACACACCCACACCATTGTCCAAATTTACCTGGCAACCCATCCCTGTAGCCATATAACACAACAGTGTTACATGGCCATGATGTGTGTCAGATTTGATCAGAACATACCCCTTAGCACAACAACTGGTGCAACATTGAACATTCGTCTGCATCAATTGTTGTGTTTGAGGGGAAAACCAAACAAACAGCTATGCGACTTAGCAGGGAAATAACAAGCAGGACAGATGTAACATGCATCAATATGGTCTTTAAATCAAAATTCTATTGTGCAGCTGACTTACTGGGGAACACAATGTACACCCTAGGATCTCAATGTGTGTGTTACACATTGTGATCCTAGGGTGAGCATTGTGTTCTCCAGCAAGTCAGTTGCACAACAGGAGTTTGAATCACAGCCTAACTTACTGGATAACCCAATGATCTTCCTAAGATTTCATTGTGTAGCACGCACATTGGAACCTTAGGCTGAGCATTGGGTTATGTATTAAAGGGATAGTAAACCTTGAAAAAAAGTTAATTCTATATTGTAGCCCTTAAAAAACATGTAAAATGATATAAGTCTTATCTCCCAAACCATATATGTTTGGTAGATAAGACTTATATCATTTTTCATGTTTTTTAAAGGGCTACAATGTGAAATAAACTTATTTTCAAGGTTTAATATCCCTTTAAGTTGTGTTGTTGCTTAACTAAGGTTGTAACACACTTCACCAGTGATAACACTTGTCCACATGGTTGTTTGTTGATGTAGCCCATGTACTGAGATATGACAACCTATAGCAATCTCAGAACATTTATTATATTGAGCAACACACAAACCGTGGACATCACATCACAGTGGAAGTGTGTCCCCTGTATCACCAGCTAATCACTCACAACACACATCAGTGTATCACTGCCATCATGTCATTGCATGTATACATCACAAAGTCCACTCATGGTCAGGCAACTAGTGGACTCCTGTGATGTAAATCATGCCTTCCTTTGTATGAGGGATACTCTAGCCTTGGGTACGGTTCCACATTGACAGGTGTTTGATCCAACATTCATTCATACAGACACGGATTGAGTAGTGATGTTTCTTGTGTATTTAGCCAATATGCATTAAACACTTGTATGAGCACAAAACAGTACATCTGAACTAAATAGGAATACATTAGAAATGCTAGTGAACTGCTCATGTGTTGTCCACATAGTTTGGCATCTGTGTATGAGCAGTCTTACTGTACAGGTCTGATACCTGGATGTTAGTACACACATGAATTCGTGTCCATATGTGAATGTTCCAGTAGAGGTTGCTGTGAACATCAGGTCAAACATTGCATCACCAACACAATCACTTGAAACACCAAGGGGTGAGCTTCATGGAAGTGTTGTCCAGACTTCAGTCCAGTCATATGGAAACTCCTCTGTTCAAGGATGGATCGTGCTATGGATGTCTGTGGGACAAGAGGACAGGATTTGGAACATCACCCTTGAAGTGATCGTCATGCAACAGCTACAACATCATGATCCTCTTAATCTTTCTCGTTACATAAGTCTACACAAACCACTGCTTTGCAATGTGTTGTGTACTGGTCTATGAACCATCATGGGGGGAACTAAGGGGATGTTAACCATCCTTAGGGATATTTGCCCCTGACATGGTCACACACATCAACAAATATGTCCTAATAGCTTCCTGACAACAATATATTTGGACTGCCACTGTCAGAGACAGCCCAAATATGTTTGGTTCATGGAGCTAGTAGGACATATTTGTTAATCACTGCACACACACACACAGGGCAGCATGGTGTCCCTGGAGATGTGATCCACATTTCATGAGCTCCATGTTGTGTAACACACTATTACTGTAGATCCACCCCTCTGCTGCTTTCTTCAGCTGTAGCAAGCTACTGGTCCCATATCCCCTCGAATGCCCCCTGAACCCCTTGTATGACAGAGTGCTATCCGATGCATTGGCTTGGATGAGACTCCCTCGCTACAGGGGTACCATGGTTGCTATGGGTCTGATCCTAGCAAAACACTTTAGTTGGTGCCTAGGGAGCTGTGGGATATGCTGAAGAAGGTTAAAGTGTTGTACCTTGTTTTCCAGGGGGGCATGCATGATATCCTTGAGGTAGCAGTATCAACATGGACGACAGGTTGTCAGATGTAATCGGAATCTCTAGGCCCAATCTGACTGGTCCACGGAATAGTTGATGCTGGTGGTCCATACTGCAGCCAGTGTCAGGCCTGTGTCACTGATCCTGTGGGGTGAAACAGAACATGTGTGTTGTGGTGGGTGTGTATGCATTGATTGTGTGCATACATGTATTATACTCACAGCAGAAGTGATCCCTGATCAATCTGTCCCTTGTCTGCATCCCTGTTGGGGTTTCCTCACACTCAACGATATCCACAGGGTCTTCAGGTCTGGGTGGGGGATGGACATCGTCGATGAGTCTGGTGTCCACCTCGATATTATGTAGGATGGCACATGCCATGATGATATCGCAGACCTTGCCTGGTGCATACTGCAATGCTCCCCCCGATTGGTCCAGACATCGGAATCGGGACTTGAGGAGGCCGAAGGTCCGCTCAATGGCATTCCGTGTTCTGGCATGAGCCTGGTTATATCGTTTCTGGGCATCGTTTTGGGGATTGGCGACCGGGGTGAGGAGCCATGGCTTGCATCCATAGCCAGCATCACCTGTGGAAAGTGAGTGACATGGTGTGACAAGGAGCACATATTGTGTGAATGATGTTTTATGTGGGGAACGTACTAGCACATGTGTATGTGGTGTCATTTGGTGCTGTTAACTCACCCAGAAGCCATCCGCCTGTATAGGTCCCATTTTCAAAATCCCTCTGCACAGATGAATTTCTGAGTATATGTGAATCGTGACAGCTCCCGGGAAATTTTGCACAGACATTCATGATGGCCAGGTTGCTGTCACACACCATCTGCACATTCATGGAGTGGAAGTTTTTGCAGTTCAGGAACATATGTCCCTGATGTGCTGGTGCTTTGATACGGACATGGGTGCAATCTATTGCACCCATGACCCTGGGCATGCCTCCCCTTGCATAGAAGCCCTGCTTCAGATGTGTCCACTCCATATCGGTGATGGGGAAATGTATGTAGGTACTGGCCTTGCCTTTGAGGGCTGGCAAGACCTGGGCCAGCACCCTGGAGAATGTGGCCTAGGACATGCCAGATGCGTAACCCTCTGTCGACTGAAAGGCGCCAGTTGCCATGAAGTGTATGGCACACAGGAGTTTTTGAAGGCCAGTTAGAGCATGGTTGTGGGTGCATATGGGATCCACCTGATCCTTGATGACCTCATACAGGGCAATGATGCTGTGTGGCCTCAACCTGTAGCGATCAATAACCTCGTCATCGGTCATTCCAAAGAGAATGACCCTTGGGCGGTATACCCTGGGCCTTGGTGGTCGTCTATGCATCCTGGGCTGCTGCAGGGGTCCCTGTAGCAGCTGGGGAGCATCCTGTTGATGGTGAGCATCCTGTTGCTGCAGCTGTGCGTCTGCAGGCAGGTGTCCTCCGGGTGGGGATGGGCTCCTGTGTGGCTGCTGAGCCAGAGCCTCCTCACTTGCAACAGGTGGAGGCTGTTGATCAGGCGTGCCTGGAGGTTGCTGATGTTCCCCAGCTCTCTCCCTTGCACTCCGCAGCCTTCGCAACAATATGTAACCCAACATACTGTTTGTTCTCTCTATCTCTATCTCTCTCCCTCCCTGACTGGAAAACAAGCCACAAGTGAGTGTGGTGAGTTGTCCCTTTAAGTACTTGCTAGGGCGTTGTGTAGGTGTGGTGATGAGGTGAGTGCTGACCAATGGAGAGTTGTTTTTGTCCATGTTAGTGTTTGCAGGTGTGTGTGTTATAAGATGTGGTGTGTTGTGCTTGTTATGTGTGTGCCATTTGTGGGTGTGCAGTTGTGGGGTGCAGGTCGCGTGTTGATGTTGCCCAGGTGAGCTTGTATTTGCAGGTGTCCGCTTTGTGTGATAACCCCCATTGTTCCGTGCCATGCTGTGTTGTTGTTTTTTTGTGTGTTGTTGTCCCTGTGGGGTTGGTTGTTGTTGTGTGTGGAGTGATTTGTGTTGTGTGTGCATGTTTTTGTGTTGTTTTGGCATTGCACGGGTTAATTTTCCCATTTACATGGTTGTGCGGTAAGCATTTTGTGTATTTTCCTATGTAACGGGTGTTTTGTTTTGGCCGTTAAGTGTCCAACCGCTAAGAAAAGTAGGTCTTAACTTTTAGCCGTTAGGTGTGTCTTTTTTTCAGCCGTTATCAGTACCGCAAGCCTTTGAATAGCTCTGAGGTATGTTGTTGAATGCGTCTGAATGCACGTAAGTGTATCGGCTGTTAGGATTCTGCAACTGCCGTTAGCTGTTCTTTAGACGGATCTTTGAATTGCAACATGACACTTAACGCACCCGTTAGTGATTTTTTTTTACTAACGGCTGCCTTTAAATCGAGCCCTTAGTGTTCTTTGGAGTCCCGGGGGTTTAACTCTCTGTGCATTGCTGATGTTACTTGTAGGCTACTTGATCGGATCTCGTGGTGACTGCAAAAAAAAAGGTCTAAGTGTTTCAACACAACTTGTGCCTTCATCTGGAGCTGGGCGCCGGGCACACACTCACCTATTTAAATTCTCATTGGCCAATAAAAATTGCATGTGTGATATGAAACTGTGAAAAATAATTTAACTGTAAAGATGAAATATAAACACTCCTCCATTCTAAACAACTGGTAAAAATGTGTAAAAATAAATATTGAAAATAAAAGTGAGCTTTATGCATATATTTGTGTAGCTTGTAGTGTATCGTGCTCGAGATACTACTAAGTTGAAAGATGAAAGACTTAAATAAAATCCTAGCTGGGTAGTCATAAATAGATATATACTGATATCCATAGTATCAGTCATACATGAGCTACATACTATTCATCGTGGGTATTCCAATAAAGACACATAATAGCTTCATAGACATATAAACACATAGTAGCCTCCTAATTGGTTGATATGATACATATGCCCTCCTGACAGAAGGTGACTAAGCGTGGATAGGAACTATATCTCTGCAGAAAAAATGTATTATGGGGAAGGAGAATAAAAAGTGTGGAGGGGACAGAGGACAGATGGTGAACTGCCTCCTTGACTGTTCAATAATGTTTAAAGATTAATATATACTCAAACGAAGAATGTATGTGTCCTCTATATAAGTCACGGACCCCAAACAACATAGCATCGCATTCTAGATAACGTCGACCATTATCTTTTTGCTTTCAAACTGACAAATCTTTTGTTAATTATCAACTGAGATTGATGCACGGTGAGGAAAAAAAAGGTGCAATGCAGGTTTTGGAGTGACGTGAAGTTTTTGGGTCATTCTGGTAGACTTCTTATTGAATGCTACGTAAATCAGACATAGCTAATAATCGTTGGTCTTTTTTGACTTAGCGGTTTTACTGTACTTCTTTGAATCAAGGCCATAGTGTGGTTGCAGCAGGTGTTTGTTAGGGCTCACTGATAACCACAATTGTCTATGGTAGTTCAAGCACAGGAGAAGTTCAATGGTAGACTCAAATGCTTTTACTCACTTAAAGCAGCAGCAGTAGCAAGTAAACAAAATAAACAAAACAAAATCCTTGCTCTTTCTGAGTACTAATTAAACACAGGAATTTCTTAACTGCAAGTGGGTGGCTTTACCACTTAACAACTAAACAAAATAAATACCTTACACAGGAAAATCCTTCTTTGCAGCAGCCCAGCTCTCCTGGCTTTGGTAAGGGAGAGAGGGAGCTAAAATAAACCTTGCCTTTTATTACTGCCTCTCAGTTAAATCAGGTGAGTTGTACTTACTTTTGCCGGTGAAACTTCCACAGACCAAATATCTTTTACCTTGCACAGCAATTATTTCTCCCTGGACATTTAAATTCTGCAGTAAGGAAGAATACAATGAACCAAAGCAGGTCTTAGATACCTAACCTTCCATCAACCAAAGTGCCACACTTTCTCTCACAATATAGATAGATTATCATTAGTTTGGTGTATTCTGTCAATAATAACAGGAAAACAGAATTTTAGCATATTTCATCAGTAAAAACAGGAACACTAATGAGTGCTGAAGAGTTAAATGACAGTTTATCTCAGAGGGGATACAGTAAATCTTGTATAAGGAAAGCCTATAAGAGGGCCCTCTATACCTCAAGAGCATATTTTATATAAAAAAAAATGTAAACTATTGTGGCAAAATAAAATATATTTCCACTTACAACAGCCGTATCATGATTTGATAAATATCCTCAATATACATTAGCACTTCCTCAAGAGTCACAGTGATTTGAAAGACAAATTAGATGACCATTTAGCCATATGCTGCAGATGAGCACCAAATCTGAGAGACAAATTAGTGTACAGTCATCTCACAGCACATAAACCATCTGTTGTGAGCAGCTCACATGCCTGTGGGTATTGTGTTGGTTGTCAACATGTAACTGTCTAGAATGAGGAGAGGTTTGGCAAGACATATAAAATCATATTTTATTACCTGTCAGACAAAAGCAGTTACTTACTATCTAGAATGTCCTTGTGGTTTAAGATATGTCAGTAAGAGTATCTAAAACTCACCACTTGAATCAAAGAACATGCCATTAATGTTAGTATGCCTTAGAAGATATTTTGATCCAAATAAACAATTGCCCTGTTGTCAGACATTGTCCAGATAAATAAAACAGCAAATCTGGATTGTTACAAGCAGGAGTAAGTTAAACATCACTCCTCAAAGGTGAAAAGGTGGAGGATGGCACTTTCAACTGAGGGGACAAATTTCAGTGAAAAGTGCAGAATTTAATTTTTTTTCTACCTATGTAATTAATTGAAGTTAATGATGGAACTAAATTACCCCTACCCTACCTCTGCAAGTATGACACTAAGCTGTGCAAGGACATATGTACAGAGCTGTATGTTTTTTCTCTGCAGAAGGAGTTAGATAAGCTGAGTGAATGAGCAGAAAAGTGGCAGAGGACACTTAATGTAGATTGTTACAGAGCTCCATAATCCTACTGAGTATCTCCGCTGGATTCCCCTTTCTATAACTGGATTAGTATTGCTGGAGGGTATAGCTGGCCCACCCAAACACTGTACGACACTCAGTGAAGGGTGAATAAGAACTGACTTTATTGTAGAACACACAGGGTTTATACACACATATAACAAGTTAGCCACACATATTAGAATACAATAGGATACAGGTTACTGCAAAACCACATATGGGAAGACATGGGGCCGGTGTTGGAGGGGCAAATAATACAAAGAGACACAATGGTAACAAGGGGAACAATACACAATTTATACAATGGGAGCCTCCCCATGGGGAACAAAGGACTGTAGAAAGCAAAGGGCATTTAAACATGATTATATCACACATAATCACACCAACCATATAATTAAAGGGTCACACTAGACAAGAGCATAATTCCTTAACAAACACAATGCCTTGTTCCTGTGACAGCCCTCATAACTGGATAGTCTGTAGAGGTCTGCATTGGACAGACCAGACTGGGTTTCCTGGTCACCCTGTGCCCCCAATAAGCACGGTGTGACTTAGACCCAAGAGGAAGCTGAGAAAGGACCTTCCACATAAATGGAACACATAGTCTGTAGGGAGGGAACTGGCCCCCAGGCCTCTCCAGGAGCCCAAGGCATGGAGGCTTCTGTGACATTTCTCCCCCTTCAGAAGGAGACTAACACAGGAGATGTCTTCCCAATGCCAGCCCCAAATTGGTACCCCAAACACTTTGGCCATGCAAGTATTCTGTGCAGGCCTACTCCCGTGACAGCAAAGCCGATGGAGAGGGCTTCGGTCCCACTCACCACAACAACAGTATTTGCAGAAAATTCTCTCATTCAAACCATTATGATTTGAGATATATCCTCCTATAAAGTTCCCCTTCAACTGATGTCAGCTGTGAAGCTGACAGAAGGAGATCCGTGTTGGTCAACACGAAGAGGCTCTTCAGCTGAGCCGCAATAGCGATATTTAAAAAGATTTACTTCATTGGAACAGTTTACAAAATTTGCTTGCAAACCAGGCACACTTTGTAGACCTTTCCGATGAAGTCATTATTTTCCAATAATGCAATTTAGGCTCTGCTGCAGAGCCGCCGGCTGGTTCCCAGTCCAGGATCTCCTGCTATCAGCGCTAGAGCGCTGACGTCAGGAGAATGGGTGGGAGGGTGGATATCTCTCAAACCATAAAGGCTTGAGAGATAGGACTTTCTGCAAATACGTTATTTTTGTAAAATCTACCATATAGAATACACTTTATTTTGGGCATTACTAACCCTTTAACATGTTTGACATAAATGTCATGGTGTCTGTGTTTCATGTGCGATATCAGGGCTCATGTGTCAAGGTGTGTTCCCTCCTTTCCTCTTCTCACTTACTTGTAACAAATTGTGCACAGTGCAACTAAGACCAAGAGTATTGATGGTGCTATCAAGTAAAATCTGTCCTAGTCCCACATTTCTAGTTGACCCCATTCTCACTGTGTCCTTGGTGGTCTGTGGAACACTAGCTTGCTCCTAAGCATCCTGCTGCCCTTGCATCTCAGCAGGAGCAGGAATTAGAGCAGTTGCAAATTCCTCAAATTCTGAAATCTCACTGCTAGTGGTGGTGGTGAGGCCCATCCTCATCCCTGTCTCCTATTCCTTCTCAGTTTCTGCTAAAAAGGCCATCAATGTCTCTTCTACCCTAGCTTCACCAGCATCATCATTACCACCACCACCACTAGTCCCTACGTGCTGCTGCTCTATTATAGACATCTCACTGCTGTTTGGAGGAGGTGACGATGATGAGCAATGTGACAGAGAGTCCTCTAATATCACACTTGGCTTTTCTTTTTGACCTGAAGAAGGCAGGCTGCCAGCAGTAAAAGCAGGCATGGGCAGCTGATCTGTGCTCCCCTACCACTCCGGCTGCTTCACCATTACTGCTACTACTACTAATACCAACCACAAGTTCAGCCACAGGGTCTTCCTCCTCACAGTCATTAGAAATATGAGGATATTGTTGATTACCCCCTCCTTCACTCCTAACTCTAACAAGCTGCTGGACCTTAGTAGTAGTAGTACTAGCACTGGCGGGACTGCTTGGGGATGGCAAGTGTGACTTAGGGTCCCTTGCTGTCACACTTGGCATCATCTTCTCCCCCCCCCTCCTGAGTATTACAATACACACTAGCAGCAGGTTCAGCACTGGTGGCAGCAGGGGCAGCATGCCTGACAGCAGGCAAAGCACTAGTGGCAGCAGGGGTGGAACCTCTGGCAGCAGGTACAAGACTAGTGGCAGCAGGGGCAGCACGTCTGGCAGCAGGTACAGCACTAGTGGCAGCATGGGCAGCACATCTGGCAGCAGGTACAGAAATGGTGGTATCAGTAACATGGACAGCACATCTGACAGCTGGGACACACTAGTGGCAGCAGGGGCAGCACGTCTGGCAGCAGGTACAGCACTAGTGGCAGCATGGGCAGCACATCTGGCAGCAGGTACAGAAATGGTGGTATCAGTAACATGGGCAGCACGTCTGACAGCTGGTACACACTAGTGGCAGCAGGGGCAGCACATCTGGCAGCAGGTACAGCACTAGTGGCCACAGGGGCAGCATGTCTGGCAGCAGGGGCAGCACATCTGGCAGCAAGTACAGAAATGGTTGCAGCAGGTACAGCAATAGTGACAGCAGGGGCAGCACATCTTTCAGCAGGCACAGCAATGGTGGTATCAGTAACATGGACAGTGCGTCTGACAGCAAGCACAGCATTAGTGGCAGCAGGTACAGCACTAGTGGCAGCAGGGACAGCATGTCTGGCAGCAGGTACATAAATGGTTGCAGCAGGTACAGCAATGGTAACAGCAAGGGCAGCATGTCTGACAGAAGGCACAGCAATGGTGGTATCAGTAACATGGGCAGTACGTCTGACAACAGGCACAGTATTAGTGGCAGCAGGGGAAAAACTTCTGGCAGCAGGTACAGGACTAGTGGCAGCAGGGGAAGCATGTCTGGCAGCAGGTACAGCACTAGTGGCAGCACGGGCAGCACATCTGGCAGCAGGTACAGTACTAGTGGCAGAAGGTGAAGCATGTCTGGCAGCAGGTACAGCACTAGTGACAGCAGGGGTAGCATGTCTGGCAGCAGGTACAGATCAATAGGGTTGATTTAGGGGGACTGGACAACATTGGTTCTGTAGTACTCACTTTATCCTCCTTCTCAGACTCAGTGGCCACATAGGGGTTCTTCCAATTCCTTCTTTTACTATTTTTAAGCTATTACATAGTGATAGCAGTCATTATGAGCCTCTCCTGCCTCAATTTTACAAACAATTCACAATAGAACAGCACGTCTACCTCACTCTGTAGCTGCTTCTATTGTGTTTCACTTCCGCATATATGTCACGTTTTTATAGCGAAAAAGCGAAAACCACGTAAATCAATGGACAGAAACTTTCTAGCCACTGAAAATTTGGTGGGAAATTTTAGCCAATGAGCAAAAAACAAACATTTTAATTGCTGTTTTGAAAGTGGATTTTCTTGCGAAAAAGCATACAGTAATGTGGTTTATGCGGGATTTCTTGCTGGAACACGGCGACAAATTTTGCTCATCTCTATTAGAGAAGAGACCTATAAGGGGTGATATGATTACCATTTATAAATATATTCAAGGTCAATACAAAGAACTATCCAATTAATTATTTATGCAAAGAGGTGAGCTAAGAACAAGAGGTCATCCATTAAGACTAGAGGAAAGGCGCTTTCAACTTAAAGGCAAGAATTTTTTTACAGTAAGTGTGGTGAAACTATGCAATTGTTTGCCTCAGGATGTTGCGCTTGCAGATACTGTAACTGAAAAAAGCGATGGATTCCAGTCTAGCACAGAACAATACTGAGAATTATGACAGACAGCTTCAATGCAGATAGATTGTTTTTTCCAGATAATTATCTGACTGCCATTTGGAGTAAGGAAGGAATTTTTTAACAACTTGGGGCTTATTTGGAAATGGCTAAAATATTTTTTTTTTGCCTTCCTCTCGATCAACAGGGGTGTTTAGGCATGAGCTAGACTTGATGGACACCTCTTTTCTCAGCCTCATCAACTATGTTACTATGGTATAAATGGCTGTCAATATACCACATGTTGTCAGTCTGCATTTGACTTAATCCAAGAGGAAAAAAATAATAAAGCAAGCTGTTTATGGAGGTGTTAAAGGAGTGCTTGAGAGACATTTAATGTTGTCAATCTGTATTTGGGAGTAAGACAGAAAGCAGCTACGATTTATGGCAACTTAATAAATACATAAATAAATGGCTTGATTCAATTACCACTGTTAAAAAAAAAAAAGACAAGAGTAGTTTTACAAACACAGTTTGGTGTTCTATTACCCATGTTGTGACCCGCTAACACACACTAAAAAAGGTCAATGGCCAGTAACATTTTGGCCATTCACATCAATGGAACAGCTAAAGCCATGTGCATTCAGTTGTGTGGTGAGTGCTAACGTATGGTAAACAAATATCTTAACTCGTTAATTTTGAGCCTACATTCACAGGCACAAAACACACAATGAATGTTAAACCACCGTAGAACAACACAAAGCTGGGAACAAACAGCTCACACATGTAGGACATATCCCAATGACAACAAATGCAAAAATAACCCCTGAAGTGCCAAGGAAGCAGCCAAATGTACATGCCATCGATATAAGTCCTGGATAACCAACATTAACCTATCACCACCCTGAGGAATAAGGGATTTGCAAATCAACATCAACCAATATGCGACACACTCCCCCTGCAGACCCAGGGTTAACAAATACAAAGATGTACAGTAATGTGCAAAAGTTTTAGGTAGGTGTAAATAAATGTTGTAAAGAATGCTTTAAAAAATATACATGTTAATAGTTTATTTTTATCAATTAACAAAATGCACAGTGAGGGAACAGAAGAAAAATCTAAATCAAATCAATATTTAATGCTTTCAAAACAGCATCAATTCTTCTAGGTACACTTACACAAAAGTCAGGGATTTTGTAGGCATAAGTCAGATGTATGATAATGTTTTGCTCTCCTGAATCCTCCCTGCCCCCTGTGCTTGACATATTCTCAAGGTCTAAGGTTCTAAACTTGAATCTCCCTGGCCTTTGAGCATGTGCTTTACAAATGTTATTTCCCTTCAAGTGGGCAATGGAGAAAATCAAATATATTGGAATATATCTGTCCCTGGAGCACCACCTTCTTGTTCCAGTCAATTTTGGCTTGCTTTACGAATATATTGCATCGGATTTCCATAATTGGGATAAACTGTTTATCTCTCAGATAGGAAGGGATTTATGTCAAAAAAATGATCGTGCTTCCTAAAATTCTAGATCTTTTTAAAACAATTCCAATGTGGTTTACTGTTGGGACTCCTGGCCAAGCTTCAGGGGAAATCAAATATTTTTTGTGGGCTTACAAAAAGCCTAGGCTGGCAGCCTCCCAGTTGTACAAACCAATCTGCTCTGGTGTCCTTGGCCTACTTAATGATGCCACACAGTATCATCTATCTTGTGTGATAGCGACACTTTTGGAATACTAGTATGCCTCAGGCAAGGACTGGCTTTTAATTTTACAAGATTCTGTACCCACACTAATGCTTGGACATCTCTTGTGGTTACCTGCAGCTTCCTGTCCATCGGAATTCATTTTGCATCCCATTCTGTTGCATCTCCTACAGGCTTGGGATTGGGCTAATAAGGACAACAAACTCACTTTTAATCTCACCTTTTATCTCACTATGGCTACCGAGAATTCCCCTCAGGGGTACTCAGTGGCCCTTTTCTTATATGGAAAAATCTTAATATCCACACCTTAGGAGTGGTGATTCTTGACACCAGGGTGCTTCCATTTGAACAATTTGTTGTAATCACTCCATACCTACATCCCATATCTGGCAGTACCGACAAGCTCAACATTTCTGAATGGTAGCATGTGGCTATTCCTTTTGGGAGCTTTGCAAGTCTGAGTCCTTGTTCTCCGTGGGGTGTTTAGGAAAGAACTCTCTATTGAAGCTATACATGCTTTTCCTTTACCCTGTTTCGGGGGGCAAGCCTTCCTTTCTTTTACACTGGCAAACCAACATAGGCATCTGCTAGTTCATTGTAAGATGGAATGCAATCATTCAAACTTTGTACTTCAACTTGCCCGATTACTCCTCCAAGGAGATAATTTATAAGAGACTCAAGAGATGGTATCTCACTCTGCCCCATCTGACCCAGATCTTTCCCATTGTACATGTACATGACTTAATGAGGACAAAGTCCTAAAGAGACTGGAAAAGTTATGGTGAATAAAGCACCAGGGCCTGATGGCATACAACTAAGAGTACTTAAGAAACTTAGTTCAGCAATAGCAAGACCATCATACTTAATATATTTTTATTCACTTTCATTAGGCATAGTGCCCTATGATTGGAGGAAAGCTGATGTAGTCCCATTGTTCAAAACAGGGGCAAGATCCAATCCAGGAAATTATAGAACTGTGAGCTTGACTTCCATAGTTATTAGAAGGGTTACTAACTGACAGTATTCAGAACAATGTGAAGGCAATTACTTTTATTAGTAGGAGCCAGCATGTTTTTATAAGGAATAGATCATGTCAGACATATTTACTTTATGAAAGGCTAATTATTTGGACAAGGGAATTGCTGTTCATGTAGTATACTTCAATTTTGTAAAAAACCTTTGATACACTGCCTCACACAACAGGTTTCATAAATTAAAATGTTTAGACTCGGGAGGTGATATCTGTACATGGATTGAGAACTGGATAAATGATAGATGGCAGAGAGCTGTTGTAAATGGAACCTTTTCAAGTTGGGTGCCACATGGTAAAGTCCTGGGCCCAATGCCTTTTTATTTGTTTATTAATGATCTAGAAGTGGGAATTGAAATCTTTGCTTATGCTACTAAGCTGTGCAAGGAAATACATACAGAGCTTGACATATTTTCTTTACAAAATAAATTAGATTAATTGAGTGAATGGGCAGGAAAAGTTGCGGATGACATTTCATGTAGATAAGTGTAAGGTTATACATTTGGGCTGTGGGTGTGTGGTCCTTTAAGGACCAGATGGGAAACTTTGACGTGCCGTCCCACGTGACTGATCACGAGGAGCGGTACGCCGAATGGGGGACTGAAAGAGATCGCTCCAGTCTGGGAAAGGCCCACACCTAAGATCTAGCAGGTGGCATCTCACAGTCCCCAGACAAAGTGTTTGATAAGTCTATGTTGAAGGTATGCCTTCTTTGGGCAGATAAGTCTGTATCAGATCCAACGTTACTGGTAACGGGTGCTGCTGAATGCTTTATCGATGCGGAATTTGCAGGCAGTAACTCGATTCCACTGCTACCACACTCTTCTCCACTGCCCGTAGAAGACTTGATGGTAGACCCTTGATGCCCTCGCACATTACGCATGAGACCATATTGTTAACCCTGAAGGTAGCTTGACATATTTTCTTTACAAAATAAATTAGATTAATTGAGTGAATGGGCAGGAAAAGTTGCGGATGACATTTCATGTAGATAAGTGTAAGGTTATACATTTGGGCTGTGGGTGTGTGGTCCTTTAAGGACCAGATGGGAAACTTTGACGTGCCGTCCCACGTGACTGATCACGAGGAGCGGTACGCCGAATGGGGGACTGAAAGAGATCGCTCCAGTCTGGGAAAGGCCCACACCTAAGATCTAGCAGGTGGCATCTCACAGTCCCCAGACAAAGTGTTTGATAAGTCTATGTTGAAGGTATGCCTTCTTTGGGCAGATAAGTCTGTATCAGATCCAACGTTACTGGTAACGGGTGCTGCTGACTGCTTTATCGATGCGGAATTTGCAGGCAGTAACTCGATTCCACTGCTACCACACTCTTCTCCACTGCCCGTAGAAGACATTGATGGTAGACCCTTGATGCCCTCGCACATTACGCATGAGACCATATTGTTAACCCTGAGGGTAGGAGCCATACACACTGAAGCCTTGAAGTTTCAGGTGATTAATTCACCATATTACACCATCGTTCTGGGGTTTCCTTGGTTGTAGGCACATAACCCCAGGATGGATTTGCACACATGAGACATATTGGCATGGTCTCCACAATGTACTAAGTTTTGTCTTTCTTGTCCAGTAAGACTAACTCACTCTACCACTCCACTCCTTCTGGAGGAGTATGAGACATTCAAGGATGTGTTTAGCGAAAGTCAGACTGGGGCTTTACCACCTCACAGGCAATATGACTGCTCGTGGGAGCTTATGCCTGGCACAACAACTCCTAAGGGTTGTGTCTATCCTTTGTCCGTGGAAGAAAATAAGATCATGGAGGAATATGTTTCAGATGCCCTGGCCAGAGGCATCATTCGTAAATCCACATCTCCTGCTGGTGCTGGACTTTTTTTTTTGTTAAGAAAAAGGATGGAGATCTATGTCCGTGCATAGACTTTCATGGGCTAAACAAACTGTTGGTCAAAAATGCGTATCCGATACCTTTGCTTACTGAACTCTTTGACCGACTGAAAGGGTCTAAAGTTTTTACAAAACTTGATTTAAGAGCTACATACAACCTTGTGCGCATAAAACAGGGACATGAGTGGAAGACAGCCTTTAATACCCGGAGCGGGCATTATGAATACTTGGTTATGCCCTTCGGTCTATGCAACGCCCAGGCTGTCTTCCAGGAGTTCATCAATAATGTTTTAAGAGAACTCCTACAAAGTTGTGTGGTCGTGTATTTGGATGACATCCTCATTCACTCTCCAATGATGGAGACTTATCTGTCAGATGTATCCAAAATGTTGAGTCTCTTATGGGACAATAACTTGTATTGCAAGCTGGAAAAATATGAATTTCACAAACCTCAAGTAACGTTTTTGGGGTATATCATATCTGCATCCGGGTTCGCCATGGACCCTCAGAAACTGTCTGCGGTAGTGGAACGCCCTTGTCCTATGGAACTTAAAGCAATCAAAGATTTCTGGGATTTGCTAATTACTATAGAAAATTCATTAAAAATTTCTCTTCTGTTGTCAAACCACTTACCGACATGACTTGTAAAGGGGCCAAGACCTCTGAATGGTCCCAAACGGCTATTCTCGCTTTTGAAAATCTGAAGGCTGCTTTAGCTGCAGCTCCAATATTGGTACATCTGAACCCCTCCCTTCCCTTTACCTTGAAGATTGATGCATCAGAGATTGGAGTGGGTGCCCTGTTGTCACAACGCTCAGCTCCTGTTGAAGTCTTGAGCCCTTGTGGGTATTTCTCTAGAAAACTGTCTAAAGCAGAGATAGTATTATCCTGGCCCTTAAGGAGCGGAGACGCCTCCTGGAGGGCACTAAATCTCCTATCCTGATTCTGACCGACCACAAGAACCTCATTTACCTTTCTGAGCTAAACACTTGTCATCCAGGAAAGCCAGATGGGCACTGTTTCTTTCATGTTTTCATTTTGTGGTTTCTTATCTTCCTGGCTCAAAAAATGTGAAGGCAGACGCATTGTCTTGCCAGTTTCGTATCCTTGCAACCATACGTACCTGTATTACTTCCCCTCTAGGAGAGCGGATTTTGGCAGCCCAAGCAACAGCTCCTGCTGAAAAACCAGACGGAAGGTGCTTTGTTTCAGCGCAGTTGCGCATTAAGCTGTTGGAGACATATCATGCCTCGAAAATAGCTGGACACATTGGTTGCGTCCTTGTCGCGGGTATTCTGGTGGCCTAGTCTCCGGTCCAATTCTGCTGTTTTCACTGCTGCTTGCACAACGTATGCTCAAAATAAGTCACCCCGACACCTGCCTGTCGGCTTGCTCCAATGCTATCCATTGATTTTATGGTCGACCTTCCCAACTCCATGGGCTGTACGGTCATACTTATGATTGTAGACAAATTTTCCATAATGGTTCACTTTGTGCCACTTAAGGGGTTACCATTCACCCAGGAATTGGCGGTGGTATTCGCTAAGGAGGTCTTCTGTCTCCGTGGCATTCCCAGGGTAATTGTGTTTGATAGAGGAAGCCAGTTTGTGTCCTGCTTTTGGAGGTGTTTCTCTGCTCAGATGAGAATTCAGTTGGCATTCTCCTCAGCATACGAGCCGCAGTCGAACAATGAGGTGGAAATATCTAACCAAGCCTTAGAACAATTTCTCCATTGCTATAGATCTGACTACCACCATAATTGGGCTACCCTGTTACTTTGGGCAGAGTTTCCCTGTTGAAGCCCTTGGTCTGCAACTGGTATACCTCCGCCCTTGTTCATCCTGAGAGTTGCACATCACGAGGAGTACAAAGTACAGAATTATCACGGTGCCCGTGATTGCTGGCTTTTTTTGTCAGTTTGCAATGGGTGCTTTCAATTGGTTGCCTGTGATTAGTCCGCCCAGTATTGCCTATATAGACTGGGCTCCTGCACCCTTTCACTGCCCTTTCATGGTGTTTCTATGCCAGTGCTACGCTTTCCTATGGATTCCTGTGTACCTCTTTGGCCTGCCTGACTTCTCTCCTGTTCCTGCACCTGTAAACCGACCCAGATAGCCTGTCTACTCTCCAGAGTCATTCCTGTGTACCGATCCGGTCTGGCTGACGTTCCTGCCTCCGTATCCGACCCAGTTTGGCTGACGTTACTGCTCCAGTATCCTGACCCTGCCTGGCTGACGTTCCTGTTCCTGGATCCCGACTTGGCTGCATTCCGCTTGACTCTGGTTGCCTCGGCGACATTCTGACTTCCGATGCCTTCCTTGGTTGGCACCGCTGATTTCAGGCTTCTGGCCTCCGAGATTGCACTGGCTGTCAGTGTACTGGTTTGCTCCACTCTACACCGGTTGCTAGTGCTCCCTCCGTTATAGCATCAGTAGGGCCTCTGTGTTTGTCCAGTAAGCGGTACTGGATTGCTCCACTCCAACACCGGTTGCTAGTGCTGCCTCCATATAGCACCGGTTGGCCCTCCGTGTTTGTCCAGTACGCGGTACTGGTTTGCCCACTCTACACCGGTTGCTAATGTTACCTCTGTAATAGCACCGGTAGGCCCTCCGTGTTTGTCCAGTACGCGGTACTGGTTTGCTCCACTCTAACACCGGTTGCTAGTGCTGCCTCTTAACTCTTATCTTAACTCTGTGTCTGTGAGTCAAAACAAACCGTGACAGTACGAAAGGGCCATGACCTCAGACAATAAGAGTGAGGGTAATGCACAGAACATCCATTGGAGGATGGATGTACATGAGCAGCGCTTGGATCAGTTGGCATTGGCTATACAAATCATTCTCGAGTGTACAGTACTCACTGACAAGCCTGTCCCGAGCCCGGTGGTTTCCCCAGTTTCGACACCAGAAAATGCAACCATTACTTCTGTGGCTGCGGTCAAAGGGTTATCTTAACTCTGTGTCTGTGAGTCAAAACAAACCGTGACAGTACGAAAGGGCCATGACCTCAGACAATAAGAGTGAGGGTAATGCACAGAACATCCATTGGAGGATGGATGTACATGAGCAGCGCTTGGATCAGTTGGCATTGGCTATACAAATCATTCTCGAGTGTACAGTACTCACTGACAAGCCTGTCCCGAGCCCGGTGGTTTCCCCAGTTTCGACACCAGAAAATGCAATCATTACTTCTGTGGCTGCGGTCAAAGGGTTAACTGCTTCCCCACCATTGCCACTCAGATATGATGGCGAACCCAGTCTGTGCAGAGGGTTTATCAACCAACTTGAGATATTTGTAGAATTAACATCTCATGCCTTTCCTAATGATCGCAGCAAAGTTGGGCTTATGATTTCCTTACTGACCGGTAGAGCCCTGGCATGGGCCAGTCCCTTATGGGAGAGTGTGAAACCTTGAACAAAGAATTTCAGGGAATTTGTGCAAACATTTCGGAGAGTATTCGAGATCCCTGGTAGAACTGCCTCTGCTGCTAAACGTCTAATGGAGAAACAACAGGGCAAGCGGACAGTGGGCGACTACGCCATAGAATTCCGCACACTAGCAGCAGAAGTAGGTTGGAATAATGAGGCATTGGTGGCAGCCTTTGCTCAAGGTCTGGGCGACCACATTAAAGATTAGACCGCAGCTAGAGAATTGCCTAATGATCTGGACGAATATATTGATTATGCAATTCTAATTGACACTCGGATCCGTGAGAGACTTATGGCTAAATACCGTAGGTTACGGTAAAAAAACAGTGGGTTCAGCAGTTCATTTTACTCACCCACCCCTCCCTCGTTGCCTAAACCTAATGACCATATACGAGAATCCTGTGAACCTATGCAGTTAGGTTTTACCAGGTTAACTAAGGAGGAACGAGCACACCGCAGGAGGCAGGGGTTATGCTTATACTGTGGTAAAACTGGGCACATGTTAAGAACCTGATGATATTATTATAATATGGGAAGGTACCCAGGAATCATTACAGTACTTTACTGAATTTATTAATGAAAATAATATGGGACTTTAGTTTACAATGAAGAAAAGAGAGGTACAAATTGAATTTCTGAATATCATTTTGTATCATCAAGGCAATCGGATTGCAGTGAAAAACTTTAGGAAAACAGTTGATAGCAATGGCTATCTACATGCTACAAGTGGCCATCATAAAAGGTGGATTAGAAATATCCCATATGGTCAGCTACAGAGGGTGAAACGAAATTGTACAAAGGAGAATGATTTTGAGAAGGAAACCCAAGTAATTATAAATAAATTTAAAGAAAAGGGATATGAGGAAGAACTGTTAGAAGAGGCCTATAAAAGGGTTAAAGGATTAGAGAGATGTGAATTATTAGTATATAGAGATCAGAAACAATTTAATGAAGATTGGCAGCCGTATTTTACAACGTAATATAATGAGTGTGCAGGAAATATCACCCATATATTAAATAAATATTGGTATCTTATCAAGAATGATCCCATACTAGGTCCAGTACTTAGAGAAAAACCCAAAATATCATTTAAACTAAATAAATCGGTGAAACAAATTATAGCACCGAGTGATATTGTAAAAAGAAAAAATCCAAGCCAATATGGGAGTAATAATATGTGGTTGAAATCAAAAGATACATTCAGATGTGGTAGAGAGCACTGTACAACGTGTGAGCATATTCCTAGGGGGGGTGGTACTAAAAAGATTGTCTCTAAAGTTACCAAGAAATCCTATCCTTTGAAAGGTCAGTTTAATTGTAACAGCGAATATGTAGTGTATATGGTCACTTGTATCTTTGGAATTCAATATATAGGAAGGACAGGTAGGAAATTTAAAAACTTGGTTTAGTGAGCACCTGAGAAATGTGGCAATAGGATTTGAGAATCATAGTCTATATAAACATATTAAAGAACAACATAAGGGGTCCAATAAAGGAGTGCAAGTGCAGGTCATTGAACAGGTCCCTGTAAATAGGAGAGGTGGGAATAGATTGTTGGCATTAAGGAAATTAGAAACAAAGTGGATAAAAGAACTAGAAACAGAGCCAGGAGGCTTAAATGTAGATATCGATCTGGTAGCCTTCTTAGAAAGTTAATTTATTGTGGTAACTATACATTTAAGAAATGTGAGAGAAGGATAGAAATGATTATTGAAGAAAATGTTTAAGTTTCATTTTATTGTGTTTTTATATTTACAATAAATATAGTTTTGGTGATTTTATTATGAATAATAAAATAGAATGGGGTGAATATAGGGTATATTAGAAGTAGTAGAACGTGTATATGGAGATTGTAGAATAGTTAGGGTTAATGTAGAGGGGTTGGTATGGATGCATGGGATTGGTGATAGGGACAATAGAGAGTACTTAGCAAGTGTGATCATAGAGCTCTGTAAGCCCTGACGAAGCGGGCAGTGTAGCCGCGATACGCATCGGTGTGTTATAATTAGTTTTAAATTGCTTTGAACAAGACCGAGTATTGTATACGGGAATCTCCCAACAAAGGACCGTCCGTATTGCAGCACCGCTATTGGGATACAGTGGCACGGAAAACAGATACAAAAGGATTTGACTTGATAAAGGTGAGCAAGGAGAGCACTCACAGAAGAATATACAAAGATATACAAAGATAAACAAGTGGAAGAGCGGACAAACGGGAGAGGGGACTCTTGCTGGGAGGTACCTGGAAGCCTGAATACTATATTGGTCTGGTGAGTGCTTTCTAATGAGTATTTTAAATTATGTTATATTGTAGTAGTTTAATGGGACCTCTGGATGGTGTTCGTTTGCGCTTCTAGATTTTAGATAAGAACCTGTCCCATACGTCCGGGAAACGAACGCACCTAGGGTACATTGGGGGACAGGCCCTAGGTGGTGTTCAACCGTCCCCAGATTCGATTGTACAGAAACCCACCATCCAGGTGGTACTCTCATGGGCAGATCGCTCAGTGGAGGTTCTGGCCCTGATTGATTCCGGCGTGGCCGGTTATTTTATGGATGGTGCCTTTGCTGAACGGCACAAGATTCCGCTGGTTGAAAGGGAATCGCCTCTTGCCATTGAAGCCATTGACGGCAGACAACTAGAACCAGCTCAGATTACTTTTGAAACTATACCACTACCTATGACTATTGGGGCTCTTCATAAGGAAGAACAGCAGTTCCAGATAATCCATTCTCCTCACCATGCAGTCATTCTGGGATTTCCTTGGTTGCAGCTGCATAATCCTCAGTTTGATTGGCAGAATTGTGAGATTTCATCCTGGTCCCAATATTGTATGGAGCATTGTGTGTCTCACCCAGTTAAGATTCTGTGTGCCTCTCCCTCATTGCCAGTTGAATACCAACAATTCAGTGATGTTTTCAGCAAGGGAGAGGCTGGCACCCTGCCTCAGCACAGGTCTTATGATTGTGCTACTGATTTGCCCACGGGGGTGGTACCCCCTAGGGGACGTACATATCCATTGTCATGTGATGAGAACCAGGCTATGGAGGAATATATTGAGGATGCCCTCAAAAGAGGGATCATCAGGAAATCCACCTCGCCTGCTGGTGCTGGGTTCTTTTTCGTGAAAAAGAAGAATGGCGAGTTAAGACCGTGTATCGATTACCGTGGCCTAAATAAGTTGATGCCTAAGAATGCATATCTGATATCACTCATCACCGAATAATTTGACAGGTTGAAAGGTTCCTCCATCTTTACAAAACTTGACCTACATGCGGCCTATAATCTGATTCGGATTAGAGCTGGTGATGAGTGGAAAACGGCTTTTAACACTAGATCCGGGCACTATGAATATCTAGTTATGCCGTTTGGCACCTGTAGTGCACCTGCAGTGTTCCAAGAATTGATTAATGATATCCTCAGGGATATGTTGCAGTCCTGTGTTGTTGTCTACCTGATTGATATACTTATTCACTCAGATAATTTGTCACAACACATCAAGGATGTGTCAGAAGTGTTGCTCCGCTTACGAAAAAATAAGCTATATTGTAAAATGGAAAAAATGCTTTCATAGATCCAGTGTGCCCTTTTTGGGGTTTGTAATTGCCAAGGAAGGTATTGCTATGGATCAGGAGAAACTCGCTGCAGTTTTGCAATGGCCACGGCCCAAAGGATTAAAAGCAATCCAGCGATTCCTGGGGTTCGCTAATTATTACAGAAAGTTTATTAAAAACTTTTCCACGATTGTTAAACCATTGTCTGACCTTACACACAAGGGCACCAATCCTTCCCAATGGTCTGAGACAGCAGAACATGCCTTTGAGACACTGAAATCCACTTTTGCAGCTGCTCCAGTGCTATCCCTCCCCAACCCATCTCTTCCGTTTACACTGGAGGTCGATGCCTCAGAGATTGGGGTTGGGGCAGTACTTTCTCAGTGACCAGTGACAGGGTGCACTCTCAGACCATGTGGGTTTTTCTCTAACAAGTTGTCAGTTGCCCAAAGTCACTATGAAATAGGTGACAGAGAACTACTGGCTATCATTCTCGCCCTGAAAGAATGGCGTCATTTATTGGAGGGTACCAAAAGTCCAGTATTGATTCTCACTGATCACAAAAACCTGACTTATCTGTCAGAGGCTAAAAGATTGTCCTCTCGCCAGGCCAGATGGGCTTTGTTTCTTTCCCAATTTAATTTCATTGTATCATATTTGCCGGGTTCCAAGAACGTTAGAGCTGATGCCCTGTCTAGACAATTCGAGCCTGAAACTGAGAGGGATGAGGTCCCAGTACCCATTATACAGCCTGACCGCATATTGGCCACCCTACGTACAAGTATCACTTCACCACTTGGGGACGAGATTCTGGCCACCCAGGCTACGGCCCCTCCGGAAACCCCAGTGGGCAAGTGTTTTGTTGATGAGCCATTCTGCACTCGATTACTTGAAACATACCATTCCTCTAAGGCTGCTGGGAATATTGGTAGGGATCAATTAATATGGTCTCTCTCACAAGTTTTCTGGTGGCCCTCTCTGAGGGCGGACTGTTCTGCATTTTCCAATGCCTGTGCCACCTGTGCTCGTGCCAAGACCCCTAGACACCTCCCCGTGGGCCTACTCCAACCAGTACCTAATGGCGAACGTCCCTGGTCTCACGTTTCCATCGATTTCATGGGAGAGTTGCCAGTGTCTAGAGGGTATTCTTTCATACTTATGGTGGTTGACAGGTTTTCTAAAATGGCTCATTTCGTGCCTCTTTGTGGCCTTCCCTCTGCCAAAGAATTGGCTGTTGTTTTCGCTAAAGAGGTATTTCGGTTGCATGGGGTACCTAGAGTTCTGGTGTCCAACCGGGGGAGCCAGTTCGTGTCCAGATTTTGGAGAGCATTTTGTGAACAGATGGGCATTCAACTGTCCTTTTCCTCTGCCTACCATCCCCAGACAAATGGGGCAGCTGAGCGTGCCAATCAGGGACTGGAGCAGTTCCTGCTCTGTTTTGTCACAGACCACCATGATAACTGGGCCGACCTGTTGCCGTGGGCAGAGTTCGCCAGGAACTGTGCAGTTAACTCTTCGTCCGGGAGCTCCCCGTTTCTTATCAACTACGGGTTCTAGCCATGCTTGCTCTTGAACTCATTTCAGTCTCAACAGATTCCAGCTCTGGATGAGCATATTGAGCAGCTCCGCTCCACTTGGGCACAGGTTCAGAGGGCACTCAGTCAGTCTTTCCAGTGTCATCAGCGCCATGCCAATCGTAGACGGCTGCCAGCAGTTTCCTTCCAGGTTGGGGACAGGGTTTGGCTATCCTCCAGAAATCTCAAGTTAAAAGTCCCGTCCAACAAACTGGCTCCCCGGTTTATTGGTCCATTCAGGGTGATCCGTAAAATTAACCCTGTCTCTTATGCCTTGGATCTCCCTGCGTCCATGCGCATCCATAATGTGTTCCATGTATCGCTCCTCAAACCTCTTGTATGCAACCGTTATACTACTAACCCTGTGGTAGAAGGTCAGGAGGAGTACTAAGTTCAAAGTATCATTGATTCTCACAGATTTAGAGGGAAAATTGCAGTATTTGGTACATTGGAAGGGTTATGGTCTGGAAGAACGATCCTGGGTTGACAGTAAGGACCTTCATGCTCCCAAATTACTGCATATTTTTCATTCTAAATACCCTCAGAAGCCAGGTCCCTCTTCCAGAAGGGGGGGGTCTTTGAGAGGGGGGTACTATCACGGTGCCCGTGATTGCTGGCTTTTCTTGTCAGTTTGCAATGGGTGCTTTCCATTGGTTGCCTGTCATCAGTCTGCCCAGTATTGCCTATATAGACTGGGCTCCTGCACCCTTTCACTGCCCTTTTGTGGTGTTTCTATGCCAGTGCTATGCCTGCCTATGGATTCCTGTCTACCTCTTTGGCCTGTCTGACTTCTCTCCTGTTCCTGCACCTGTGAACCGACCTGAATAGCCTGTCTACTCTCCAGAGTCATTCCTGTGTACTGATCCGGCCTGCCTGATGTTCCTGCTTCCGTATCCGACCCGGTTTGGCTGATGTTACTGCTCCGGTATCCTGACCCGGCCTGGCTGACGTTCCTGTTCCTGGATCCTGACTTGGCTGCATTCCGCTTGACTCTGGTCGCTTCGGCGACATTCTGACTTCCGGTGCCTTCCTTGGTTGGCACCGCTGATTTCAGGCTTCTGGCCTCCTAGATTGCACTGGCTGTCAGTGTACTGGTTTGCTCCACTCTACACTGGTTGCTAGTGCTGCCTCCATTATATCACCGGTAGGGCATCTGTGCTTGTTCAGTACGTGGTACTGGTTTGCTCCACTCTAACACGGGTTGCTAGTGCTGCCCCCGTTGTAGCACCGGTAGGGCCTTCCTGTTTGTCCAGTATGCGGTACTGGTTTGCTCCACTCTAACACCAGTTGCTAGTGCTGCCTCCGTTATAGCACCGGTAGGGCCTCCATGTTTATCCAGTACGTGGTACTGGTTTGCTCCACTCTACACCGGTTGCTAGTGCTGCCTCTGTTATAGCACCGGTAGGGCCTCCGTGTTTGTCCAGTATGTGGTACTGGTTAGCTCCACTCTAACACTGGTTGCTAGTGCTGCCTCCGTTATAGCACCGGTAGGGCCTCTTCTACACCGTGTCACTTCTGCCATAGGCTGCCTTACCCGGTATATTGGTAAGGCCAGTAGAGCTTCTTCACTTCTATTGTGCCAGGTCCTGGGCTGCCTTGCCCTGTATATTGGCAAGGCCGGTAGAGCTCCCTTAGTCCTTTGTGCCATCCTCTAGGCTGCCTTGCCCGGTATATTGGCAAGGCCGGTAGAGCCTCCTCAGTCCTATTGTGCTTTCCTCTAGACTGCCTTGCCCTGTATATTGGCAAGGCCGGTACAGCCTCCTAGGTCCCGTTTGTGCCATCCTCTAGGCTACTTTACCTGGTATTTTAGCAAGGCCGGTAGAGCCTATACATTGTATCATTGTATTCTATGCTACTTGAACCTGTCGTGTGTCTGTAACATATGTGTGATGTTCAGGACCTGTGAGGGTTCTTATTATCTTTTCAATAAAGCTGTGTTTTTATCTTAACTCTGTGTCTGTGAGTCAAAACAAACCATGACAAGAATATTCTGGACTCCCGTAGGGTCAGAGGGCACCTACAGTATTTGATTCACTGGAAGGGTTATGGTCCAGAGGAACGCTCCTGGATTCCAGCTGAGGATGTCCACGCTCCTGTCTTGAAACATATATTTCATGCACGTTCTCCTGACAGACCTCGACCGGTTCCTCAGAGGAGGGGCCTTTGAGGGGGGGATACTGTTACAGTTACCTAGTTCCAGCGCTGAAGGAGACATCGATATATCGCTGACGCTTCCTCCCAGACGTCGCTGATGGTGCCAGGTTTGGAAGAACTGGGCAACGCTATTGGCAGTCTCTGTCCTCTTGCCAGCCAGGTTTGGCGCTCGATTTGATGCAGGTGCAGGCTGCTGGTTTGATGCATTGTGGCGAGATGCGTCATTCACGGAGACACGAAGTGGCAGAATGACTCAGACCCTTGTTTTCTGCTGTACAGCTGATTCTCCTCCCATCTACTTCCTGGGCTGGGCTCTAAAGGGGAACTGAGCCAATTCTCAGTTGCCCTTGCATTGTTGTTCAACACAGTTCATTTCCCTTGGGCTCTGTGTATGACCCGGCTTGTCTGACCATCCATCCTGGTGCTGACCTGTGGCTCTGTCTGACTATTCTCCTGCCTACTCTTTGTGTATAGTGGACACCCAATCTGGTGCAGACCTGTGGCTCTGGCTGACTACCTGTACTGTGTATGGCCCAGCTTGTCTGACCATCCATCCTGGTGCTGACCTGTGGCTCTGTCTGACTATTCTCCTGCCTACTCCCTATGTATAGTGGGCACCCAATATGGTGCAGACCTGTGGCTCTGGCTGACTACCTGTATAGTGTGTGACCCGGCTTGTCTGACCATCCATCCTGGTACTGACCTGTGGCTCTGTCTGATTATTCTCCTACCTTACTGTTTATAGTAGACACCCAGTCTGGTGCAGACCTGTGGCTCTGGTTAAGACTTACATTTTGGTTTCACGGATTGAGACTGGGTTTTCTCCCCATTGTATTCCCTAGTGGAGATTTCCTTTGTCGGATTGATGGCAAGCTTGCATCATTATTATCTCCCTATCAGCTACCACCTTCGGGAGATTCCTTGGCCTACCCACTGACTGCAGGAGTGAGTCAGGTTGTCTCTTGCTGTGTTCCTGCTTCCCCTCCCGTATACAGAGACTACAGGGGCGGGTGCCTGTCGATAGTAAAGCTCCCTCATTCAGGCAGACTCCTATTCCTGATAGAGTTGCTGACCTCTAGTGGGACCTCTCCTGCTTCTCCGTGATTACTGCCTATTTGTTATTCCTTGTTTCCGTGATTACTCGTATTGTATTTATTTAATAAATTGTTACTTTTACTATACCGTTCTGACTCCTGAATTATTCTTGGGAAACCATGACAACAATATTGCGGATTGGCTTCAAAGCAGATAGGTTGTTGATCCAGGGGACTATCTGACTGCCATTTAGAGTCAGAAGGGAATTTTTTTACCCACTTGGGGCTTAATTAGCAATAGCTTCAATGTTTTTTTCCCTTCTTCTGGACCAACAGCATGATTTGGCATGGGCTGGACTTGATAGACTCATGTCTTTTTTTCAGCCTCATCAACTATGTTACTATTTTACTTGGAATACTTGACATATGAGGAATGTTTAGACAAATTTGGTTTATTGACAAAATTTGTAGAGAAAAGACGAGTAAAAGGAGATCTTATCACAATCTACATGCAAATGAGAGATCTATACAATTATCTCTCTGGGGAACTTTTTATTCCAAGGCCTGATCAAATAACCAGGTGTCACCCCTTGAGATTAAAGTAAAGGAGGGGTTTATCCTCAGCAGAGGAACAATTTTGTGTACAGTAAGGTATGTTAAATTGTGGATTCCCTTGCCCAAGGATATAAAGGCAGAAACAATGGATACATTTTAGAGAAGCTTACATATATTTCTTTCAAGATGGATCATACAGGGTTAAACTGTGTATTAGAAGGTGAAACAGGAAGTTAAGAAAAAAGCTAACTTATTTGGCAGTAAGAAAACCTATATAATTCTAATTTCTCTGGGTTATGAGGCAAAGGTTGAACTTGATGGACGTGTGTCTTTTTTCAACCTAATTTATTATGTTTAAGAATTCTATAAGTCTCGTCAGAGATATCAGCCTTTCTGGATTCCCTACCTTGTGTGTTTTAGGAAGTATATAGATGCATCCCACTCTTGGTTTTTCCTGAATGAAGGCCTCCAGGTGGTCTATAGTATTAGAATGCAGACCTTTCATGATTTTAAGCTCTTTTGTGTTGTTAGATATGGGTACTTCTTGTAGTTTGCTCTAGTATCATTCATCCATTTGTCTGTGTGCCTCTTCTTATACAATCAGCATGGGGTTGCTTCTTGACAGTGGGTCTTTGTTTATTTTATTTTTTTTTTTTTTGCAGTTAAGCTATAGTGTTGATTTCTTTCTGTCATTGGTTTGGGATGATTAATTGTTTTTCTTTGGCATATGTTTTCTGAAGAACTACTCCGTATCAGTGAGGAGTTCCAGTTTATCCATAGGTTTAGTTGGGCAGAAGAAAGGTCCATTTGAAAGTATAGATAACTCTTTTTTGCTTGGCTTGTGTTCTGTGAGGTTGACAACACAAATCTTTCGTTCTGCACATATTGTTGGTTCATTTAAATGCCCTGACTTTTTCATTAATCTGTGTATTTTCTTGTTTTTATTTTTACAAGAAGTATTTGTAGTTTCTTGTAATAAAGCTGCAGTATATTTCCAAGGTACTCTATGTCTGTTCCTATACCTGCTTTGATTGGTTGTGCATTTGTCTGGCCCTTGGGGGGTAAGAAGCAAAAGAGTTCAGCAACAGCTCATACTTCCAACTTGTCTGCCTTTGGAAGTGTGTGTGTTTTTGCTCTAGCTAGGATGGTTAACCAATGCATTCTACAGATTTATCCATCTCTGGCTAAATACTAAAATTTATTGGACCATCAAAAAAGATAAAAATCTTGTTTGAATTTTTTAGTCCGCTACAAAATGACTACTTCTAGAGCCACCCAATTAGCCAATAAAGGTATAGTTTTTACTCTACCAGTCTCCTACTTTTTCTGTGGCTAACATGGTACTACACTTCACACAAGACATTTTAGGATACCTAGTATATTTTTATGAGTCGACTGGGGTCAAGTTATGATTAGACTTTGTTACTATGGATAAATGGGTAATTAAAATGAATGTAATTCCGATTGTGTAATTTTTTTATACTGAATAATATGTTCTGAAAATCCTTTACCTTCATATTTGGCTTGAAGATACAATTGAACCCCCCCTCCACCGCTTCTCACCACTTCATGATGACTTCTCTCAGATCTGAAAGCTGTAATGCAACGAGGGACAATATTATGTGTGTTAGTGTAAGGAAAACCCTGTCCTCTTGACGAAGGAGGGTAGGTTTTTCTTTATGCTGAAATAGTATTGTCCCTCATTGAGATCTGTCCAGACCTGCTTTCTGATCTGAGGGAAGTCAGCATAACATGCTGAAAATGGGCAGGAGGGAGAAACTTATAATTGGATTTTTAAGCCGAATATGAAGGAAAAGTATTTTCAGAACCTACTATTCATTATAGGAAATTACATTGAACAA
Organism: Rhinophrynus dorsalis; assembly: GCA_037306005.1. Classification (NCBI taxonomy): domain Eukaryota; kingdom Metazoa; phylum Chordata; class Amphibia; order Anura; family Rhinophrynidae; genus Rhinophrynus; species Rhinophrynus dorsalis. The sequence goes on from CM074718.1 coordinate 396,019,888, forward strand.
TTGGACGTACATTTATTTTTTGATACTACTATTTCTTTAAGCAATTTGGTGTTTTGTTCCAAATACCATTGTGACTGTTTTGACAATGATTAACCCCTGCCAGCACTTAAGGACCACAGAGCTTTTTTTTTTTTAATTGTATCCGATTCAGGGCTCTCCAGTTGGTGTGTATCTGAGTGGGGAGCCCTGAATATGACATGCCAGGACCGTCATGGGTCCTTGTGACAAGTTTACCCATGACGGTCCTGGCACATCATGGGTACTTAAGGGGTTAAGAACAGTTTGTTTTTGTGATCCATCTTTCAGCTTCGGAGAAATCATCCTGTAATATTGCCTCAAGTTGTGATACATTTGGATTCTTAGTGTAGAATATAGTGTTTTCTGCATATATATGCACAGAAGATGATTTGCAAACATGTGCAGATCATTTCTAAATATGAAAAATAAAGATACCCAAGTATGGAGCCTTGGGGAGCCCTACTTGTTATTTTGAGCAGAAGGGAAACATTTGCAGTATTACACAAATATTACATTCTATCTAATAAATAGGATCTGAACCAATTTAGAGAATGTTTAGTCAATTATGAACTCTTGAGCTTATTTATTATAATATTATGGTCTACAGTATTAAAGTCCTTTTTCAAAATTAATATATTTCCAGTTAGTTCACCATTTTTTTATGCCACTCTGGATATCACTGCATACATTTAGCAGGGCCGTGACATTTGAGTGATTTGGACAAAAGCTAGAGTGATGCAGGGTGAAAAAGCTGGACAGTCAGCAGTATTTAATTATTTTCCATGACTTTAGATAATGTGGGGAGTAAAGATATTGGTCTGTAATAGGATACCACATTTTTATCAAAAGTTTTGTGGATAGGCACAACTCCAGCCACCTTCCAGGCTTTAGGCACATGCCTGGATGACAAGGAGGCATTATTTATGGATCCAATAGGATGGGCATGTGACGAGTTTTAGTAACATTGCTGGCAGCTGGTCAGGCCCAGACTGGGATTTAATCTTTTGGTTGATTAGGTGGTCAGATAATTCACTGTCAGATACTGGTAAGAAATTGAATTCTGAAATACTATTGGACTGAGAAGGAGATGCCACAGACTGTTCAACACACTTTTCTAATCAGAATTTTGTTTTGTGTAATAAAGGAGGTGGCACATCTTAGAAAGTAGTTGTTGAATGCATTATCTATTAATATGGGGCATTGTAGTGTCTCATTTCCTATTTTTTGTAGTTAAGTGGTGGGAATGGTGAAAGGGTTAGTAACGCCCAAAGATAAATTTATGTTTTATTGTAAATTTAAATAAAAGAAATTACGTGCAGCAAATTCCATCTCTCAAACCATTACGATTTGAGAGATATGAGCCGCTAAATTTCCCTCTCTCCTGGTGTCAGCTGTTAAGCTGACAGCAGGAGATTTGAGGTGGCCAACTCGAGGTGGCTCTTCAGCGATCTTTAAAAAGAACTACTTCACTGGAACGTTCTACAAAGTGTGCTTGCAAACCAAACACACTTTGTAGACCGTTCTAATGCAGTAATTCTTTTTAAAGATCACTATTTCGGAGCACTGATGTCAGGAGAAGGGGAGGAAGGGGGGAATTTTAGCACTGAATATCTCTTAAACCATAAAGATTTGACAGATAGGATTTGCTGCGCATAATTTATTTTTTTAAAATCTACAACAAAACATAAAGTTATCTTTGGGCATTACTAACCCTTGAAGGGGGGTGGTATCACTATCACTTGCTGCAGATTCTTTAACCCCTTAACGACTCTTGACAGTCATAGTACGTCAAGGGTCGATCTGACTGAACGACCCATGATGTACTGTGACCGTCATGGAGTTCCGGGTTCCCCCCGCAGCTGCACGCTGTTTGGGGAGTCCGGAACTGGAAAACAACAAAAAAAAAAAGCTCTGCGGACATTGAGTCGCGGCGCAGCACTGATACCCCGGTCGTTAAGGGGTTAAAGGGGGACTATCACCACTATATAAGGCCGGTGAGATAGCTCAGTGGTAAATTCCCTGACTATAAAGCCCGTTCAAACCTCAGGTTCAAATCCCGGCAAGGTCAACTCAGCCTTTCATCCTTTGGAGGTCGATAAAATGAGTACCATTGATTGGGTAATAATAACATCTATTATTTTAGGTGCCAATTTGGTGCTGTCATTGGCCAGAGAGCGCTCCAGCTTACAAGGAGAGATCCTCCATCAGCGGAGGAGGCTGGCTCAAGGGAGGGGGGCAAACTACATTGCAGAGCTGTACCCACAGTCTGTCCAGAAGATAGGCACAGGATCATCATTATCAGCAAAACAAGAATTAAAAAAAAATTACAATAGCATTTCAGCTAGCCACTCTATAAACTTACTTTTTAGCCATACTTGTATAGGGGTGATAGTTCCCCTTTAAGACATCTACAGCTTTGTGTTATTGTCTCTCAAAGCTCTCTATACATGAAAAGGAATGCCAATGGTATGGGCTATTCTGCCGCTAGACTTTGCTACTACTGATAGCAGCTGTGGTGGTTGTAATGGTGGTGGCTTCATCCTGCTGCCTGCTAATGGAAAGGATACCCAGAATGCATTCATTTATGTAGTATGTACTCTGCCCACTTGTTCACATATCTGTGCTCAAGTGAACGTTCTTGCCAATAAGTTTCCAGCTCTGTGCACAGACTAACCACTACTTTCTAGAATTCTGTCATAGCTGTCCTAGAAAATATAATTGAGGCTTGGGATATACCAGTGAGGTTCAACATCTGCCACCAGTTCTACACATCCATTCTTTTCAACAATTGAATAGATCAGCATGTCAACTACTAACATTTGGCTTGTTTGCCATGCCACAGAATGGTCTCACAATTCTTTAGAATATAGTGAGTATGATAAAGAACAAGAGTTTCAAATATAATTAAACAGGCATATATATATTTATAATGCATACACCATAAATTGTACAGAAATATGTATAAAAAGTATGATTAGTAACAATCTATATTGTTATTAAATCCAGTATGACTAACAGATTATAATTAAATAATATGCTTGTAATGATAAAAGTATTACATACCATTAGCCTCGCATAGAGAAAATCTCCATTTCTCTCTCTTTCTATCCACTCAGAAAACACTATCTTATCAGTATGCTTTACCAGACCTTTTCCCTGCTTCAACACAATGCACAAGGTTATAGTTATCTTACAGACATCAACTCTAGCATAGAAAACCACTGGCACACCTGTACAATACACAAACACCCTTTGCACACTTCCTGAATACACGTAAGGTTTAAACAAAAAACATTTCCTTAGTGCTAAGCATACAATAACATAAAAAAGGCAATATTCACATATTGAGCATAGGCAGGAGATGTTGTGTTGGTTTCAGGAAACACAATTTCTTCTGTTTGGAGTAAAAGAACAACAACTCTGAAAGCAATCACTGGTTTGCCAGTGCAGCACCACACCTCAAAATATATATCCTTGCCCTGCTAGATCTTGCAGATGTATTGGATTGTGGCTGTGCATGGATGATAAAGACACAGTTTTTTAAGTTTAACCCCTTGTTTCTATTTGGCTTGATTGACTGTCATGTCCTATTAGATGCGTTGTCTGTTGATATCTGCCAGTGTCACATCACTCATTCTCAGGATGGCTGGATGCTTGTTGTTGTCATGTACTCTAACTGCCATATGTTCAAAGAGAAAGTGCAAGCCATTTGCACTGTATTGAAAACCAAACATTCCTATTGATTGAAATGATATGTTATGTGTACCGACACATCAAGCCTGGGTCATAAATAGCGGAGCTCTTACAAAATATTTGTGTATAAAAATTAAATTTACCTTGCCTTATAGTATCTTCCATTTAATTTTATATAATATATTTAAAAATCTAAAAACTAACTTAAATCCCTCTTTTCTTGGAACCGGATATATATATATATATATATATATATATATATATATGTGTGATTTCTTCTTATCAACATTTTATAGGAAACCAAACAACTCTTACTAAACATTTAGACCTACTGGGGCCTGACAACTCAGGTCTAATATCCATTTGGTCTCTCTGTGTGCCATAGGCTGACCAGATCTCACCTTTAACCGGGGATACATAGGAAATAGGCATATTTCAGGACTGCACTGAAATCAAAGCAGCTCTGCAGTATGCAATTTTCATAAGTGTCCCCGGTGAGGTCTGGTCACCCTAGACAATTAGCAAAATGATTTGTTATGTTATGCAAAAACCATCTCTATGTTTTTTTACATGTTCACATAGATGTGTTACTTCAAAGATCTTTTGTTCTCCCGATACATTTTTTCTGACATGGACATTCAATTATATAAATTATATTTATAGTATTACCAGTAATCACTGATATTATATAATATGTTTTATTTTTATTCATACCTTCAAAATCATTTGTATTATTTGGATGTCGAGATTTCTGACCTCTATTGCCATATTTAAAAATAAAACCTGATTTTCTTTTATAATCCAGTTTTCTAAATTCCCTCTACTCTGGTTCTCTCACCCTTGGAGCAATAATATATTTTAATGCTGGAGCTCTCTCAAATCTAAATTTTGGTTTATATGGAAGTATAGGATGCAAAATGTTGTCCACCTTCGGGCATCCTAATGCCTGCTTACTATTTTCTCATAACTTCAATAGTCCTTATTGTACAGTACTACAATTACCAAATCAATCTCCCCTCACTTTTACCAAATGGTTTCAAAATATCCTATTTAATTTTTTTAGCCTTACTCACTGACATATCTATAATGCTTGGAGAATTACCCTTGTCCCTAAACTGGGTGCACATCAATTTACAATCTTCTAGACATTGAGCAATTGTGTCTCAATCTGCTTATTTGCCCATAAAGTATATTAGTTAACTATTTGGAGTAATGGCAACAGTCTGCAAATATAAAGCCATTTCCATCAGTCGATTTACAATATATTTGCATCAAAATGTACTTCTTCAATGAGTTTTCAGTTTCAAAAAAATCATACTTACTTAATTGACCATAGGTGTAAATTATTTTCAATATATAGAAAAAGTTTTTTAAAATTTGGTGATCTCCCCTCCATATAAACAAAATAGCATATATAAACCTATGCCAGAACACCAGGTTAACCCTATATAGGTGCTTGCCCCATATATATTCTAACTCCCACCAACCCATATATAAGTTGGTGTAACTAGGGGTGAACCTGGTGCCCATTGCTGAGCCAGTCTTTTGACTGTAAAATCAATAATTGAGCCAACAATAATTATGGGCCAAAATAAATTTAATGGATTGAATTGTAAAGTGAACTTGAACATGAGACGTTCTTGCTTTTTTAAAAAAACTGTTCTACAACAAAACAGGCTTTGGACGCATCTATAATAGTGTAAAGGGATGAAATGTCCAAAGTACACATTGCAAGCACCTCCCCCATTCAATTTCAGAAAGTTTATTGATAACATGGCTAGTAACTCTAATATATGAGTGCAAATCTTTGACTTATTCTTGCAAATAGCAATCTGTATATTTGGATAAATTTGCTGTGAGAGAGCCAATAGTAGACTCAGTCGGTCTTCCAGTAGGACTGGATATATGTTTGTAAATATATGGTAAACAATAGAATACCAGCAATCTAGGATTTGCTCCCTCCACAAACCTATATCCCCTCTATGACAAAATACATATTTTCTTCCAGAAAATTAATTGTAGATCAAAGATCCTCAAATGTTTAGTCTTTTCTTAAAATTTATTTTATATCCATATCCCTTTTTTATTTAGCTATATTGTTTTTTTTTTTTTTTTTTTTTTTTGCATCCAGCTTTTTAACCCTTTGAGTGCCAGAGGGGTACGCAACACATTGCTAAGCAATGTGCTGCATACCCCTCTGGCACTCAAAGGGTTAAAATGCATATTTTTAATGCCACATTTTTACTAGATTATTGAAAGTCTGCATTCTATAACTTATTTATTCTCTAGTAAGTAAAACAAGGGTACTCCCACTGATAGGAGAGTTTTCATTCAAAAATGTATTACAACTCAAATATATTTTTTCAAAAGAACTGTTAACAACAGTGTCAACTGGTGTCCAAAAGTAATTCCTTTTTAAAAAGCACTATATGGGGGAGCCTGGGTCTACAACTCTCTTTAGTTATATGTAGAGCACAACTTGCTGACCACATTAGAAAATTGCAGTTTAATTTCTAAGAAAAACCAAAAACAAGGAAATTAGTTGAATTTAGAGGCTCCAGAAAAATTAATAAAATGATAAAAATATGAAAAACCATCTGTACATTTTTAAATATTACGGGACAACTTAGGAGTATCAGGAGTAATCTCTACAAAATGTTATATTTTTTTTCAGAAAAATGTATTTTCCACTTCATTTGGTACTGCCCTTTTAAATGGTTATTTTAATGCCTTGAATGCAAAGCATTGATGTTCAATAGTCTTCTCTAGCCAAATTTAATTCAAGTGGGAATCTTGCAATGGACCTGTCACCTTAATTCAAGTTGCTTGTCTGGAAAGGTCATTAACCCCTTAAGGACCCATGATGTGCCAGGACCGTTATTGGTCCAATATGTGATAAAGACCCATGACGGTCCTGGCACGTCATGGATTTCAGGACTCCCAACATGACTGCATGCCGTTCGGGGAGCCCTGAATTGGTTAAACAGACCACTATGTGTTCTTAAGGGGTTAGGTGGTTAGAAACTGCCTGCCATAATATTATTATTATTGTTATTATTATTAATATTGTAAAAATAATAATAATAATTGTAATAATAAAAATAATAATTATTATTATTATTATCCTTTATGATGATTATCCTTGATAATGTCAACTTATTCTGCAGCATTATTTAATGGGGAATACAGTACAGACAGAGAGATTACAGTCTAGAGGAGTTAGCCAAAAAAATGGCAAAAGTCAAAGAGCAATTCAGGCTTTTATTCCTGCATGATAAGCTGCCTGAGTTAGATATCATGTTAATTAATGCTAATGAAGATTTTCAATGTGATTTCAAATATTAATGAAGCTATCCAGTTTCATATGATGTATCTAAATATCGTAGAAAAATACATTATATGATGTAGAAGTTCTTTCTCTTGATGACAGACCTACTTCCAATCCTTAAGGGTTGTCAGTGGGCATGTTGATATCTTTGCACCCCCTCACGTCTGACATATCTGTAATCAAATCTCAAACTTGTATGCCATGAGAATACAACCACCAAAAGTGCACAATGAGATAATTTTACAAATAAAGTTTCAAGCACTGTATGATCCCAGCATGCAATTCTTGAAACCTTATTTTTAAAAAGTATCTTCTTGATCACAACTGGTGCTTTGCTCATGCTATTGGGATGCAACTGATAAAATCTTTAAGATTAGATTATAGCTGTTGAGATGCCCAGTGATTGTCATTCAGGTTAATGAACCGGTCTTCTAACTAGGGAAAGAGGGTGAGAGCCACTACGTTATATTGTGTATTTGTCAGCAGTATGTATATACAGCGTTCCTCTGTATTTGTTTGTGGAGTGAGCAGCTGATTGAAGCCTCTGTGACTGACCTCCTATATCAATGTGAGGATTGTATGGATATTGCCCACAAGTGATAGTCATCCAACTGATACACAATTTTGATTATTACAGCTGAATGGTAGAATAATATAAGAGTTTCATCACCTTTTAGCTTATAATCTTATACTGAGAAGCTCCTCTGTTGTTTTTTTTTTGTTTACTTTCTATGTTGATGCCAACAAGAAATCTGTTAATAACTAATAATGCTTCTCTAAAAGGCACAAATTATTAGAACACATTTTTGCATACTTAATGAAAAATGTTAAAGCTTATTTTCACAGTTTTCAGACTAATTTAAAATGAATTAGCTAGCCTAAAAAGTGTGATAACGATTATACATGAAAAAATAATTTTGATTGCTGTAGTGCACCACTATGCATACCTAAATGCTACTGTGCATTTGAACCTTTATTTTTATCTGTTACTTTAATTATTTGAAATTTGGGTAGAAAGTTATATAGGCCTTGAGTTGCACACATAATTTCATGGGAATCTAATGATGCTTTAAATTTTAGTTTTGGAGCAGTGTGCACAGTTGATATGCCCTGTTAAAAAATCGCTCATTTGTATGACATGGAAAATAATTTAAATAGTAAACAGAAGAAGCAATGGAGAGAAACTGTCGTGGACTGTTGAAGAGGAAATATTTGTTTTGTCTATGGGGACCATACATAGATAATCTAAAAACTAGCAGAATTAAAGAAAAAAAAAGTAAAAACAAAAAATACAGTTAATTTCAATTTCAGCGCCAGCACATTGATGTAATGTTAGCTCTCAATTCATCTAATAGAAATGCAAATGAGTTAGAAAAAATATACATCAGAAATGAGAAAAGTAACAATCACATCTGACATTATATTTAATATTAAAAAGTGTAAAAAATACTTGTGGAATGGCTAGATGTAAACAGATAATTATTCCATCTTACATTTAATCCTTGTTTATTGTCAGTTATATGACATCTATTCTATAAAAAAAGAACCTGGTCATGTGACCACATGCCTGACACACCCCGGGTGTACCTCCACCACACTGCCTGAGCCCGACAAACACGAGGGAGTGAATTTGACAGAAGTGACCAGGAGCCGTCAGCCCCCTGGTCTCTTCTGTCAAAACCTCTGCAAGGACTTCACCCCTACTCAGTATTTCATCTTCAAACAGAAATACAAGATGCCTCACTTACACCAGCAGAAACTTACAGCACTACCAACCACCACCTCTCTTCACTGTTTCCTCCTCAACAGAAATACAACATGCACAGATCACACCCCCAGCAACTTATAAGGCTACAAACCATCACCCTGCCTCACTATTTCATCTCCAAAAACAAACATCACATGGCGGACAATATTCCCGACTTATACCTCCACCAATGTACAGAGCTAAGAAACAATGCCCACCTCACTATTTGTTATTTATACAGAAATACAACATGCCCCGCTTTTGACGCCAATAACTTACAGTGCTAAAAACCAACACTTCTCCCCTTCTCACGTTTTCGGATTCGTATCAAACGCAAATACAGCTTGTCCTCTATCTTTAAAACTACAATTCGCAACATTGCCCCACAAGACAGAGCAGCAGCATTGGGGGAAGCATCCTCCAAATGTTCATATCGTACACTTGCATACAGTTGAATAGCATTGTGTCGGGCATTCAGAGGGTGAAATGCATTTTCATTTACAATGGAAACAGAACATAAATATTACCAAACAGAAAAGTAGAGGCGGGCAAAAAGTGAGAAAAATATCCAGTTTGACTTTTTTTTTTTTTTTTGCAAAAAAATGACAATTTTGCCTTTTTCTCAAACCTTTTCTCCTTTTCGCCATACAAAATGTTCCTCATTTTCGCCATTTCCAAAACATTTTTCACCTATGTTTCCTATGTTCCACCATAATATTACTTCTTCTGAGGGCTGTAGCAGAAAAATAAGTAGTTGAAAGTCAAAGTGCAGAGGTAATTTTTCCTTTGCCCACAACTGTAATTTCCTGTTTAAAGTGATAGTAATGTTTCACAAAAAAACAGCTCCGATTAATATTCATTCTATTTGGGTCATGGAGATTGTTATTTCAATACTTTAAACTACTTATTTCCTACGGCACTAATAAATAAAATGTAAAAAACTACACCTTAGATAAACAAAGGGAACCTCAGTATCATGGTGCCCGTGTATTGCTGGCGACATTTTGACACATGATTTCTGATGCTTTCTTATTGGCTAGCGTGTGATTACTCCACCCAGTGGTAGCCTTTAAGTACTGTGCCCTGTCACTCATACAGGGCCCTTTTGTGGTGTTCCCGCTGCTTAGAGCTTGCTGCTGTTAATGTGTGATATCCTGTGTATGACCCGGACTGCCTGACTACTCTCTCTGATCCTGTTCCTGCTCCGTGTACCGACCCGGTCTGGCTGACGTTCCTGCTCCGTGTACCGACCCGGTCTGGCTGATGTTCCTGCTCCGTGTACCGACTTGGATTGGCTGACGTTCCTGCTCAGTGTACTGACCCGGCCTGGCTGACATTCCTGTTCCGTGTATCGACTTGGATTGGCTGACGTTCCTTCTCTGTGTACCGACCCGGCCTGGCTGACGTTCCTGTTCTGTGCTTCCCATCCAGTGCACTACCGCATCTGGTAGAGAGTATCTCCTGTGCGCTGTCTTGAGCGTGCTGGCCCAGTTGGTTGCCTCGAGTACTGCATTACTGTTCCGTGACTACGATCCATTTGTGCCTTGCTGCCTCCTTCCTCCTTACCCAGAGCTGAGGCTGATCTCGCTAGCTCATTATACATTTGGCTTGTTATTGTTACCACTGTGGTTGGTCTCCTGGGTGCCGCAGTTAATCTCCGCTCTTGTCAGTCGCCAACAAGCCAAGCGCCCGTTACCAGGGCCGTCCGGTACTCACCCGGGTAGGAGCTATTCTTTGGCACATTATACTCTGGCTAGTCACTACTCCGTTATTGAGGTTGGTCTCCAGGGTGCCTCAGTCGGCTCTGTCACCTGGCAGTTGCCATAGAGCCTAGCGTTATTACATCCATTGTCCGGTACCATTACCCTGGGTCGCAGTCTGTGTGTATTCCTGGGCGTTCCGTTGTTCCTCCGGTTGCAGTACTACTGATGTCGTGATCCATCTGGGCCTCGCTCACCCTTCCTGGGCTTAGTCGCTATTTTGGCACTCATCCACAGAGAGTGCTTCTTGGGCCTCGCTATTAGGGCCTCCCAGCCTCCTGGCCTAATAGCATTTTTCATCAGTGTCTCACTATATCACACGAACTGTTCCTGACCTGTGTCAGTATATGTATTGCTCTCTGATATATGTATACTGGACCCGTGTGGGTTACTGTTATTTAGTAACCTGTCCTGTGTCAGTACTGTTTGTTAACTATTGCTGGACCCGCGAGGGTTACTTTATTTTGACTGGTTTCAATAAAACTGTGTTTTACCAAATTGCCTGCCTCTGAGTGTACTGAAAACTGTTACACTCAGGTACATCTTTCACTTGTAGTTGCTGCCATTCTCTCACAAACCTCTGGTAACAATTGTCCACCAAACATGTAACAAAATATAAAATGAGAGAAGGCACACACAATCTAAGCGTAGAGTGTTTGAAAGTTAATTTATTGTACACCTCCACCATGCTAGGCCAGAAAATCTTCTCAAACTGTGCTGCAAAACAGCTCTGATTTTGGGTGGTAATCTCACTCACCTTCTCTTGAGGCCAGATCCTACCTCAAGGTATATATGCCTGTACTGACTAACCCCCAGTAATGGTATACTTAGATGTTACTCTTCCACTTGTTCGGCTTCCTCCAAGTAGTCTCCAAACATCTAAGTGGTCTTGATGTCCCAAACTTTAACCCTCTATCTAGGGTATATAGGCACTCTATGCTTTGGGGGCCTATCTATGAAATGGAGCTATTATCTTGGAAGCCTTATGGTGCCAATGAATATAAGTAAATATGGAAGGCCAATACAAATATATTTATTGTAAAAAAATATTAAAAAAGCAATATATCGCTCAAATATAAAACCAATACTCATGCACTAAGTGCACAAAATAGACATACAGAGAATACAGTAAATCTTAAATGATAGTACTGTCAAAACGACCAATGCATTTTCCAGCTATCTGCTGCTTCATCAGGGGAAGCGATCTGTTGGTTGCCAAATACTAGGTGATAATTTTATAGTGTTCCCCAAGCTGTGAGCCTGCTTTCCCCCTGCTCATGTACTTTTTGTATAGACAACAAATAGCAACATGTCTAGCTTTTGGATCCTGAGTGAAGTATCTATATATTGTGGGGTTCCTGAGGGCCTGCTACCACTACTGGGCCTAGATGGTGATGCAGTTCTGCTGCTGCTGCTACTATGTGGTGTCAAAGGTGCAGCACTTCCAGCAGAAGCAGAGGCACTCATCATTGCTAAAGTAATGGATATTAACAACCTGTGTTGCTGTTGTTGTTGTTGCTGGTTACTTTCCATAGGTGTATTTGGCTGAGTGGGACTTGGACTTGGAAGAACTGATGATGCTAATGATGACTGACAGGATGACTGTGTACTTTTTGTCATCTTTGCTTATCTGGGATCAGAGAGTCTAATGTTTTTCTCAAAAGTTTATAGACAGGCACAGTACTCCTTTTCAGTGGTGGAAGACTGAACCTTTGCTTTTCTGCTAACTTTCTGGACATATCATCATCTCTCCCACTCTCACTTTGATCTGTATCTAAAGAACAGGAGGATGCTGGAGGGATATATTCTAAATCTGCATAGTCATCATCAGTCATCATTAGGTCCTCCTCAGCATCAGGATCTTCCACCTCTTCTTGCCCACTACCCTTATATTCCTCTAAGCTCATAGAGGTGTCAAACTATTTATTTTTGTTTTTAATTTCACATAGTTCACTACTACTTTGAGGACAGGTGTTTTGGTGCTTGTTTAGCTCACTTTAAGATGAAGCAGTTAGTTCATTTGCTGTACCTTCCTCCATTATGTCTTTGCTATCATCAACACTAGAATATGACTCATTGTCATCTTCAGTGTATTTATATGTTTAGTTTTTTTTGTATTGGCGCTGGTGGTGGAACTTTTGGTGGGACCTTGACAAACATCATCCTTCCCATGAGGAGAGGGATCATCATCATTTTCACACACTGCAGCAACCATGGCTGGAGTTAGTTTTTGAACTACCACTTTACTCCCATTTCCCTGTACTGCTCCACCTTTCCCCTTCCCCCTGCCCCTTGTGCTTTTGTTGGACATTAATCTACTACTGTGTGTGTGTGTGTGTTTTACTCTACAATACACAACTGATGCAGTGTGATGTGTTGCTTAGCCCTTAGCAAAATTCTCAATGTCGTCTGTATCTATCAAGTCTACCTCAGTCACAAAGCTCATGTCAGGCTCCCAGTCAGCTGTCTGTCTTCTAATGTGTGTGTGTGTATATATATATTGTCCATCCTATCTTATCACTGTCATAAAAAAGAAACTATAAGTAAAAAAAACAAGATCAACAATTTCTTTCCCCACACTTCCCCAGCACAGAGACAATAACAGCAAGATCAGCAAGGAAATAGCTTGGACCACAGCTGCCTATGTCTTTCAAATCAAATCAGTCAGACAGAATGTTGGGCCATTTGGGGTCAACCTCCTTTACCCACTTTTCACGCACTCAGATATGTTCAACAGAGATATAATAATAACAGCAAGCTCATCAAGCAAATTGGTCCCCGGATGCCTGTGTCTTGCCAGTCAGTCACACTGAATTTTAGGGTATTTGGGGGTCTACCTCCTTCCTCCCTTCTTTTCCCCAGAGTGCCTACAGACTCCCCTAATTCAGAGAACAAATGTCCTATCTAAAAGAGTCCCTAATCTAAACTGTAATTCCCCTTTATTTGCCTATCTTCTCTAACTCAAAAGCATGCTGCTTTCTCCTTTCACAAACACAGAATGGCATGCTGTGAGAACCTGACACCCTTTTGTATGCCTGCAGGAAAAGTAGAGAGGACTACCATGTGGAGGGGAAAATTCTGTCTTCCCATTGATTTCAAAGCAATGAGCTAGATGAAAAAAAGAGGGAAAATGGCACTTGTTGCCAAGCAAGAAGTACCATGTCTTGCCAATTTTGATTTGAGGCAGACATTTTCATCCATCACTGCAGAAGATGAAGGATTCTAACCCAGAATATACAGTGCCAACCAGGAGGTGCAGACATGCCCATCAGTAGGGAATTTAATCCTATGTTCCACTGTTGGTAGGGTGTGCTATTCAGGTCCCCTAGGATCAGAGCTGGGGACAGCACATCAACGACACCTGCATTTACAATTTATAGCCAGGAAGCATTGTGGGCAATGTCAGTGCAATACACAGATTACAATTAAGCATTTTAACTTTTTGCAGATGGAACAGAAATACACACACACTACAAATGAATGTGCTACCACCTCAGTTACCATTGGTGGTGTGAGTAGTTTATGCTAGTTCATTTAACTCCTATAAGACCAGTGGAATGTGTAACATATTGCTTGGCAAAGTGTACACCCCTCTGGCCCTCATGAGCTTAACTTCAAAAATGAGCTAGGCACTACCACAAGTGTCCAACCTGGAATATTTCAGGAAGCGCCACAAAGAGTCAGTAATAATATTTCAAAGTATATAATATATAAAATATACAATATAATACTCTCAGAGTTAGTTCATCTAGAGGATGCCAAAAGATATTCACTGATGGTTCTAAGGGTCCTGTGCAGTTGTATTATGGGTAGGGATTCCCAGCAATAAAACTATAGCAAGAAGATTAAAAAAAAACAACACAAACAGTCTCCTCTAAGCATAGTATGTATGTCACACTCCTGGAGAGAACAACGGAACCATGACAATATCCCAATCCTAAAATAATTTTACTCTACCAGTATACCATCTATCTCTATCTAATATACCCATATATAAATATGAACCACCTCTGTTATAAAAAATAAAGAAATTAATCTCATCCAAAAAAAAAATATGCTTTTGTATGTTACCAGCAAATCAGCAGTATATGAAATTTAAATTTCTCCCAAGATGTTACTTATTGTATGTGCCACTTGTGTTTATACACTATTCATCCAATCAAGTCACACTGAAGTTCTGTAAATGATAACCTGAGAGCATTATGTTCAAATCACATATGCAATGATGGCTCCAATAACTCCACACACAAAAAGGGCATCAAGTGGTCTCTCTTTTCAAAGAGCCCATACATACATACATACATACAAAGGTGCTCATAACGGTGATCAGCCAATAACATATCACTGCACAAAGGCACAGTTTTGCTCAATGCAGCAAACTCACGGTACTGGTGACCACTATGTTTGCTTATCTTGATACTTCTCGCATATAATACATATGACTGATACATATTAAAGAAACAGTTTCCTCTTGGTATAGTCCTATAAATGCTATATACAAATAATACTTAATAAATGCCAGTTCCACAACACAAAAGCTGCAAAATACCAAACCACTGCTTGCATAAACCAGGGATATACTAGCCCTGTAACTTGGATATACAAGCAATACTAAGCAAATACCGGTCCTGCAATGTGAACTATGCAAAATGTTAAGCCATCACTTGCATAAACCAGGAATCATGATATCAATGTCATTCTCTGTGCCCCATGAATCAGCCAGCCATGATACCCGTGATGAGCCCCAAGATCCTACCCGAGACAGGCCACATCCACGATCAGCCCCCATACATAATGACTGTTACGGGTGTGGGTTGTGTGACGGAACGCCATCACTTGTGAACCAGGGGCTCTTTTGGTTTGGGGGGGCCTGGACTGGAAGCGGCCATTTGGCCATACAGAATCATGGGCCAAACTACAAAATGGAGAAGGGTGTCAGCCAGACTCCAGGGTGGCACTAGGCCTGAGACCTTATTATGTATTGGGGGGTGGGGCAGTGACTACCTGGGACAGTATCTGGAGACTGGGAGTCAAATGTCCTATTGCCTCACCCATTGTGTGCTGTGTTATTGTTTAAATGCAAAGTAGGTTTCCTGGGGTTATGTGCTTCCATTTGTTGGTTTGTGAAACTGATTGTATTATGTCAGTCACTGATGTAATTACCTGAGCAGACCTGATAGAGGGCTGTGTGTTTTGTATTCTATTGTGTGTTAATATATTTAAGTCTCAGCAAGACTGGTGGTGTGGTGAATCTTATTTGCTATTGGTTGACTGTGATCACAAACCTGTATATAAACCTTGTTTGTGTCCAAATAAAGAGTTCTTGTTCTACCCTCAACACTGGTCCTGTCTAGTGATTGAGGGAACCAGCGATACTAGAGCTGAAGTTTGGGAGGCAGTGGTACTGCGACAGCTGGCGTGACGGTGGTACTGACCTGCTGTACTGGGACTCACGTCACATTTGGTGGCAAGCAACGGGATTCGATTTTTCCACAAGGAGCCAGGGCTGAGACCAGCATCCAGGGGGAGATATAGCCATCGGGCTTGACCCCGGTCTCAGCAGCACAGGGAGACCAGCATCCAGGGGGAGATATAGCCACCTGGCTTGACCCCGGTCTCCACGGTGCCACAAGCAGTGAATGGAGCGGCGTTACGACGGCCTAAAACGTAGCACCTTGAAGGACTTGCTTGAATCACGAGGACAGGCTGCAAGCAACAAGCCCAAAGCAACCCTAATTGCAGAACTCATGGAGGGGGACCGCAGCAGCCCTGCTCGATTCGAGACATCCCAGGCCTCTGAGTTACAGTGAGAGGTACAGTGGCGCCTGGCACTGTACGGCGACAACCCTCCCCATGAGGTGATTGACAGAGTTCTGGCAGATGCAACCCGACTACGGGCACTGGAATTACAGCGGGACACTAGGGAATTGACCCCCTCGGACCGGGTGGAAACCAGAGGGCGGAAGAAAATCCCTTACCAGGCCTTCCCAAAGTTTGAGGATGACAAAGATGATCTGGACCGATTCATCCAGATCTTTGAAAGGCAGTGTGGCCTCCAAGAGGTGGATGAAGCAGACTGGGTAACACTACTGGTGAGTCGGCTCACGGGTCGGGCCGCGGAAGCATACGAGGCCATACCGGAGGAGGACTGTAGAGACTATGGACAGGTTAAGCAAAGATTGCTGGCCCGATATGGGATCACTCCGGAGGCTCACCGGGTAAGGTTTCGCAGTCTAAGGCGGAAAGAGGGACAGTCCTGCACAGAGTGGGTGCATCGCATGATCTGGGCGGCAGAAGGATGGATTAAGGGTTGTCAGGCTACCACGGTCAATGAGGTACTGCAGCTACTGGTGCTGGAACAATTCTATGAACATGCCCCCTTGGCTGCAAGGGATTGGGTACGAGATCGCAAGCCAATTACCGCAGACCAAGCCGCGGTGTTAGCTGACCAATATCTGGATGCAAGACGGACTGTGACTCCTGAAACTCGGGCTCCACCAGCCCGTTATGTACCTCCCCCAGCCGGAGTGCCTCCACCGGTACGACCCTTGACAACTGGCCCTCCGACCAGACCCAGTGTCTTCGGCCCCTCACGGGCGGCACACATTAGATGCTATGGGTGTGATCAGCTTGGACACATGCGGAGCAACTGCCTGAACCGTCCTGGCCGGGACTCAGGAGCTAGACCTTACATCACGGGGGCGCGAACCAGTGCACATTGTGTCAGGCAGGAAGACATTCATCCGACCAGAGGATGGACAGAGGAGGAGTGGGGACTGTTGCACGAAGCAGACCCTGTCCAAGCAGCCGCCAGCGACAACCGGGCCCATCATCGGCAGGCGGTTTGGGTCAATGGACAGCCAGCCCAAGGTTTAAGGGACACAGGAGCTACCATCACTCTGATCCAACTCCAGCTTGCCGACCCCCGCAACCAGACGGGCCGATCCATAGTTGTCCGGGTGGCAGGAGGGAAAGTGCACCGGATCCCCACGGCCCATATCCACCTGGACTGGGGAGTTGGGGCTCGTAATGTGGAAGTAGGGGTCATGCGCAACTTGCCAGCCGAGGTGTTGTTGGGGAATGATTTGGGCCACCTCATCTCCACCTACAGTGCCGACCTCCAGGACCCCGCTGCCTGCGCGGCTGTGACCCGACAACAGTCCAGAAGAGCTGACATTCCCGCTGTGCCCAACGCTCAGACACCTCTGCTTTTGGATTGGGAGCCGTACTAAGCCAAGTGGGACCTGATGGTCGTGAGCATCCGGTGATCTACATTAGCCGAACACTGCTGCCCCGGGAAGTGGGGTACGCCACCGTGGAAAAGGAGTGTCTGGCCTTGGTATGGGCCCTCAAGAAACTGCAGCCCTATTTGTATGGTCGCTCCTTTACGGTCCTCACCGACCACAACCCTTTAACCTGGCTTAATCGAGTTTCCGGGGATAAGGGCAGACTATTGCGATGGAGCCTAGCCTTGCAGCCCTATAATTTTACTATCCAATACCGACCGGGCAGCCAAAACGGAAATGCAGATGGCTTGTCCCATCAGTCGGAGCTGGAGACAAAGGAAGACTTTGTTCCGGTCAGCCCCAAGTAGACCCGTGGAGGATCTAGCCGGGTCTGCCGGACTGGAGGGGGAGAGCCATGTTACGGGTGTGGGTTGTGTGACGGAACGCCATCACTTGTGAACCAGGGGCTCTTTTGGTTTGGGGGGGCCTGGACTGGAAGCGGCCATTTGGCCATACAGAATCATGGGCCAAACTACAAAATGGAGAAGGGTGTCAGCCAGACTCCAGGGTGGCACTAGGCCTGAGACCTTATTATGTATTGGGGGGTGGGGCAGTGACTACCTGGGACAGTATCTGGAGACTGGGAGTCAAATGTCCTATTGCCTCACCCATTGTGTGCTGTGTTATTGTTTAAATGCAAAGTAGGTTTCCTGGGGTTATGTGCTTCCATTTGTTGGTTTGTGAAACTGATTGTATTATGTCAGTCACTGATGTAATTACCTGAGCAGACCTGATAGAGGGCTGTGTGTTTTGTATTCTATTGTGTGTTAATATATTTAAGTCTCAGCAAGACTGGTGGTGTGGTGAATCTTATTTGCTATTGGTTGACTGTGATCACAAACCTGTATATAAACCTTGTTTGTGTCCAAATAAAGAGTTCTTGTTCTACCCTCAACACTGGTCCTGTCTAGTGATTGAGGGAACCAGCGATACTAGAGCTGAAGTTTGGGAGGCAGTGGTACTGCGACAGCTGGCGTGACGGTGGTACTGACCTGCTGTACTGGGACTCACGTCACAATGACTAATATCATAACATAGATGCAGCTCTCACTGAACCATGAGACCAACTACAAACACCCTAACCAGCCAATACACCAAACACCAAAATCGACATCAGTAACCACAAATAAATTCAAATACAAAATGTATAAATATAAACAAAAAATATATTGAACACATGCATATAGAAAAAACAGAACCTCTTAATATAATTTTGCCAGCTGGATAAAAAAAATGATGCTTCATAAATATAAAAAATATTGAAACACTGCATGTATAGCCTATGAATCAGGATATAAATGATAACAAATGATAAATATCTACTAAACCTCTCATTTCAGGAGACCATACAACCAATAATAACAAATTATAAATATCTACAAAAGCTTTCACCTCAGGAGACCAAACAATCACTAGTGTACCACCAACAGAAAATATTTGCCTTACACTAAAAAAAACCCTAAAAAAACCAATATATCTGCATATATGTGTATGAGAAAAAACGTCTTATCATACCCTATTGCTCATAAAAAACAAATATTTCAACTTCTTTGTTGAGTCTAAAGGGTAAAAGATGTAAAAATCCACTCAGTCTCTCTTTTAGACATATCACCAGTGTAATTACCTCTTCTACAATTTCTAACCACAATATCTATACCACAAAAAAAATATTTTCTTTATTGGACCCCCGACATTCCCCAAAATTAGCAGATAAGCTGTGGTTTTGAAATGTATTCCCAATATTGTATATAAGTTCTCAAATTCTTCCTTTAAGTCTCCTTTTTGTCCTCCTATATATTGCTCCCCAAAATTACAAATGACACAGTATTAAATAGATGACTACTTTGGTGTTATATGTTATAAATGTGTTTGATCTCAAAATGATCTCCTGTTGTATTGAATTTCAATTGTTTAAGATTATTTTTTGATACGGCAACTTCTACATCCAAAATCCTTTACTAGAGACTAATCAACTGCTACTACCCCTATCCAATCTCTTGATACTAGGGGCAATTTTAATCTCTAGTTTTCAAACTATTGTGAAGATAATAATATGTTTCTCTGGAAGTATGTTATTTAACCCTTTGAGTGCAAGAGGGGTACGCAACCCTTTGCTTTGCAATGCTTTGCATACTCCTCTGACACTCAAAGGGTTAACACTTTATCCATCTTTAATATTTCTCAATGCTTATAAACTATTCTTTTAAACTCCCTATGTCCTGAATCAAATGGTACTATTATCGGGATCTTATTGATCTCTCTTGTCCCAGATTTATGTTCCTTTAATACATTAGCTTTTTCTGTATTATTTATTTGTGCAATACTTTCTTCTAGAGCTATCTCTGGATATTTTTTCTGCTGAAATATATATTTCAAAAGTTTAACTTGTGGAAAAAATCAAATCCTCTGTAAAATGTCATTTTACTCACATGAATTCACCTTTAGGTACATTATTAAGCCATGGAGGAAAAAGGAAGCTGTTTAGAGCTATATAGCTATTACATTCTACAGGCTTGAAGAAAGTTTGGGCTTTGATCTTCCCCTCTTCTACTTATATATACAAAAATTCTCTCTCTAATTACCTTTACTAAATTCTACCTCTAACTACCTCTAACTAAAGCATAGCATCATTCTAGGGGGTATATGGTTTCTAATTTTGAGGCCAAGAGAGAGATTTTAGGGGGTTCCAGTTTATTTCAGAAAAAGCATTGAGTAAGATCAGGATAATACGCTAATACCACATTTGTTGCCCAGAGACATCATTTTTATATTTTACCCTCATGAAGAATTTAGTGATGTTACTCCAGAGTAAGGTGACGAATTCTAATATGCCACAGTGAGTTCAGCATGCAACTTCTCTGATTATGAATATTTATGTTGGGATTCCAAGTGGCTAATTCGGTCTATGAGAGTATTAATTTCTGTCAGTTTTTCATGATGTTTGGTTGCCTCCAATTTAATAAAATGACCACGTGTCATGCTCTTGTGAGCTTTACAGATGGTAGGATCAGGAACTTCCCCCGAGAGTTTGAGGCAGAAGTATTAATTTAATTTGTCTTTGAGTTTCATAAGGGATGAAGAATCACCAAGTAGTGTGTCATTGAGTCTCCAACATTTATAGGAAGGGGAGTAAGAGAATCGTAAAGTGATGGTGACTGGTGCGTGATCAGACCATGGTATGGTTTTGATATTCGCCTCCGATAGGGAGGGAAGGAAGAATTGAGATACAAATATGTAATCAATGCTTATATATATATATATATATATATATATATATATATAGTGAGGTGGTGAGAAATATGTGTAGTCTTTGTCCTAAAGATACAAGGATCTCCATGCGACTATAAGGTATGTATCTGCGAGATTACTTCTCAGGCGTCAAAGTTTAAAATGAGATCTACCAGACAAACAATCCAGCTCTGGATCAAGCACAATATTGAAGTCACCCCACAACATCACTCTACCATCATATTCATCACCAAGGCGTGAAAGGGCATTGCTCAAGAATGATATTTGGTCCAGTGAGTCTGAGGAGGAAGTGACCACCACCAGCATAGAAGGGTCAGGAAGCCCTGATTCCCCACACCCGTTGATGCCTAGTCCCCTGACATCATCCCTTGGGATCTGGGAGGAAATTTGTGAGTAAAAAAGCAAAGGCACATGAAGAACTGGGTAGCACTGTGAGCAGTACAGGTCAGCTACTTTTGCCTGCTGCTACTGCTGTCAGAGAAGTGTTACAGCAGGGGATGCTAAGTCATACTTGCTATCCCCAAGAAGTCGATTACTACTACTGTTAATACTACTACCACCACACAGTAGCTAGAGAGAGTTGTGGGTGATAATGAAAGTGATGGTATTAAATCAGCTGGTTGTAGGAGTCAGACTAGCATGATAACAATAGATCCTCCTCCTGTGGTGGAAGGGGAAGTGAAGGAAAACAGCCAGACTAGCGGTCAAGGGAGCCCACAACATCCCCTAGACACTGTGATCCCCCCAGCATTGTGTCTCTGGGACTTTATGCTGTGGAAGGCATAACTGGCAAGCTGTAGTAATAGCATCAGCACAGATTAGCTGCCTATGCCTCATGCTAGTGCTGCCAGTCTGTCTTCTTCACCTGTAGAGTTGGCAAGTGTGACAGTAGGGGACCCTCTGTCACATTTGTCATCATCATCACCAACTAGTGAGACTCTCATAGAGCAGCAGCAGAAGCAGCAGCAAGGAGGGAATGGTGGTAGTGGTGATGAGGGTGATGATGAAGCAGCTGTGGGGTAAGAGACTGTGACAGAGTCCAGGACCATGTATACGTCAGCTATAAGCTACAACAAGCAGTTTATCCCAGCGATTAAATGGTTAAGTTTTGTCTTTTGCCTCTGCTAGTAAACCTGATGCTGGTTAATTAGCTCAGACCTATATAGTAGGTCCTAAACAGCAGGGTGGGGTCAGACTGCACTGGGATAGTGTGTTTTGAGACCTGCAAGCTGTCTGTCTGCCTCTGAAACCAAGGAATGGTGAGAAAGCTTCTGAACTAAAAGGTTTGCATGTCTCTTATTTTATTTTTGTACTAGAACCCAGAGTAGCTGTGTCAGTAACTGGTAGTGAGGGAACTACTGTGAGTTAGCCTTCTGAAAGGAGTAGGCCTGTTTATTTGTGTACTTTTTATTTGGTGTCAAAAACCTGTTTGATTTAAGGAGGAAGCATACCCTAAAATTGGAAAGAGACTTTTCGTTTGTTGTTGCTGTTTACAATAAACTGCATTGAAGTTACAACCTCCTGGCTGTCCTGACCGTGTTTGAAGGGACCTTACCACAAGTGGTGTCAGAAGTGGGATGTTTGTTGTACCGTCACTGCTGTCACAAAAGCCTTAAAGGTACAGAACTCACAGAAAATGGAGTCCTGGAGTCAGGAAGTTCTGGAAAGACATAATGCATATTGTGGCCCAGGTGTTGGGAAGGCCTATTCCTGTGACTCCAAAGATTTGTTTGTTGTCTGTTTTTCCCGATGAGATTGAGGATGCAACTGACAGGTCCGTTTTAAGTGAACTCTTGGTGATGGAGAGAAGGGTGGTGGTCTTGAACTGGATGTCAAATAGAGTCCCTAATTGTTGGGCGTGGATAAATCTAGTTTTACAATGCATTCCACATTATAAATTGGTTTACCTACACAGGGGTAACCCAAATAAGTTTGAAAATATTTGGGGTAAATGGCAGAACTGGTGGACAAATAGAGCAGATGATACTGAGGTACCTGTTGATGTGCATCTTACTGGTGAAGCTTGATTGAGGTCACACCTACTTGTTCCGTGGATGGCTGTGATGTATATTTGATGAAAGACATTATGTATGATCCCTATGCATGCCAAGATCTTGTGAGACTGATGGCTGGGGGGCAGGGGGGTGCTGCAGGTTCGGGGGAGAGAGGAATTGGGGGCCGGGGGTATAGTATAATTTAAGTTAGTTTAGATCTTAGGAGTTTAGGTTATTGGAGGTTAAAATTATAATAAAACCTCAGGTTGACTCTATGTGCCCTATTGATATGCTTGTGTTCTTTTCACAAATGCTTATATACTCTTGCTGTAATTGAACGGTTATACTTATACTTTTCTGTATTTGAGATGTGTATGGAGCAATCTGATAATAACATTTATTTGAAAAAAAATTGTGGATACATTTCTAGCTCAGAAAAATTTTGAGAAGTATTATAGTTTGTTTCAATGCATATAGAATATTGTTGATCCATGTAAATATGTGACTGACATTTGGAGTCAGGAAGAAATGGCTTATATTTTTTTTACTTCCCTCTTAATCAACAAGGATGAGATGACAAAGGCTGACTTTGATGGACATGTCTTTTTTTCCAGGCTCCTCATTTATGTAACTATGGTGGGCTAAGATTGAAAACTAACCAATTATAGCTCACAGAATATGCAGGAGCTTCTATAGAACCTGATACAGACTCAATTGCTTCTTCAGTGTACATGGGACACAAAATAGGAAGCTAAAAGAAGAACAAACAGAGAAGTTACAGGGTTTCAGCATGAAGTCCACAGAGGGTCAATCAAAAACAAATGGTAAGAGTTCCATAATAATTATATGGGAGGCAGAACATTATCTTGTTAATATATTCTACTTATGGGAGTCCTGCATAATTGAAGATTAATCCTTTATAACACTGATCACACCTCTAATGTATCCAGGAGATGGGTTAAAAAAATCAGAGTTCTTATTTAATAGAATTAAGAATGAGTATGAAGAGAGACTATTACTTTAGACCAGTGAATTCTGAAATGGCTACAAACCCACTTGATATTCAAGCTTGAAACCAACAGAGACCCACACAACCATAAAGCTGCATAAGATATGGGGAAAAGCCTAGTCAACAAATTATTAGTTTTTATCAGGACTTGATGGCAAACATAAAAATTCTGAGGCACAGGGGTATGTAGATGATAAAGTATATTTCAGGAAAATATTAGTTTGAATTATTTTAATTATATCTATCCATAAGAGAGTAGGAAACTACAGCCTTGACACAAATGTACGTTTAACAAACTCCCCAAATTATATGTCAAATAAATATCTTGGTATTTAAATTACTTGTACTGTCCGATAAAAAGGTACATATTTGTTACATTGGCCAAGATTAAATGGTATAAATTCAGGCTAATTATTCCTGCCACATCCTCATTCATTTTGTTTTGTGTTTAGTGTTGAATCTTGAAAGGTTGACAGAGTTGTTCAGTGATATTGCTGGGATCCAATGGTATAAAAATGGCCTTGTCAAATTAAATCATCTGAGTCAGGTTTTAATTTTTCCATGTGTTGCTTGATGTAATGTTTGGTTAGGGAGGAAATTGAACCCACCTCTAGCCATACAGATTTTAGCATGAGAAGGCTGGATGGTCTGGGAAGTGTTGGACATTTCTGACAATTCTCTTGCATTTGAGGTTGAGAATGGAAAAAAGATGTGTTTATATACAAAATATTGTTTACAACCTCAGTAAATGTCTCCAAAGGTTAATGTTCATAAAAACAAAACATTTCATTAACTAGTTTTGAAGAATGGCAAATGGGCTTATTCGCACATTGGGAAATGTAACCATGGTCACAGGAGGGGTCCCTATTAATTTATTTTGTAAGTCTACATATTTGTGTTGTGCCTTCCCATCACTTATATTTTTAAATTAATACATTATATATAGTTTTATTGTGATTTCAATAGGGGGAATACAATTGGTCTGCTATTTAAATTAAATGGAGGTGAATAAGTTAGATCCAGAATTTACATATTTCTTTTAGATATTTTTTGTCTTTAGTGAATTATCTAACCTATTTTGATTAAGGAAATGGTAAATATTTATATTATTTAGTATACATGCACAAGCATTTTTTTATTATTACATATTACCCCTATTAATAAGGGGTTCACTTTGAAGAATCTATGGCATACAATTCAAGTTTAGCTTAAGACACATCATTATATCTACTTTGTATTTTTTAACAAGTAGATACAATTAGATATGTTTTCTGTAAGGTTTAATTTATATTTCTCTGAACTAAGAAGGGGGAGTTCAAAAATGTTGAACTGAATGGACTAAAGTCTTTTTTTCCACTCTGTCAACTGTATAACTGTAAATATAATTTGGAAGGTATTAAAAATTGTATAGTGCATGTTTTGATAAAACTAGCTGCACTCAAATAGATTTGTTATTATTTTATATTGTTTGTTCTAAATAAGGGAACAGATCTTAGAGTTGTGCACAGCGAGAAAATAAACTTTGCCAAATTATTCATGCAAAAAATATTTCCCCATTTAGTGAAACTTAACTTTGTTTACCTAAACATTTTAAAATAAAACCACTCAGGAAAATGTGTAGTTGCTGCAAACCACAGTGACATATCTGGAACATTGTGAATACACAGTGCCTCTGTGCAGTGGTGTGTCTGGATACACATGCAGCTCAGCTACTATGAATTGGATAACATTGTGCATAAACAGTGCTTATGTTCTCTCTTTTTTTAACACTAAATCTTTTTTCAATTAAAACACTCAGGAACAACAGGGGGTTAGGCATTATTGTATATATTAAGTGTTACTATATCTTTCAACATATTTATTTATAAATTAGTCGGTGTAAATAAAATAATTTGGTCTTGCTCTAAATCATGTATTCAGTTACACAAGGACAGGCCAATATGTTATTACTGCTCACCTCACTAGTCCTTCTCCCAATATACAAATGTGGTCATTCTTTGCCCATATAGGGCACTGGAATTTCTGTTCTCTGCTTCTCTCTTCCTCACAATCACAGTAAGGAGGAGAGAGGGAACGAACAGTGACAATGTTTACATATATTGCCTTTGTTGTGGGGCTCCATGGGCACATGAGATCTCTTTGTAGAAGCAATCATATGTGCAGAGACACTAGGGGATGACTGGAGGTGAATGCTCCTGTCCTGGAGCAGTTAGTTACAGCCTCCATGCAGTTATCACAGTGCACCCTGAGAAACTCTTTGACGATCATTTATTCTCAAGGGTTGGAACTGTGAGACAGTCCTGGCATATCACTCATCCTGGCACATCATGGACGTTAAAAAAATGATCTCCATATTGCAAAAGCCAACGGGCATTTCTCTCTTCTTATTCTTCTTGATCTAGCAGCTGCATTCAACACAGCTGACAATACCCTTCTCTTCCAGGTTCTCTAATCTCTTGATATAAATGTCCTTGCACATTTCTAGTTCTTACCCTATCTCTCTCAATAATCTTTCCCTGTGTCATACACCAACTCCTCCTCACTTCCTATCCCCTCTCAATAGGGGCAGGGCCGGCCCTAACATGGGTCCTGGTGGGGCCATGGCCCCAGGCGGCACTTTGACAGGGGCGGCAATTTGCCGCCCAAGGTATGTTTTTTTTTTTTCGCCAGCCAGCCGCCAGGTCTGTGTCCACACACACCGGGACAAAGAGTTCAAAGAGTTTTGACTCCCTACTGTGCGCTTGCTGTGAGTCAGGGCTGGGCTGCCTGTACACAGTGACAAGTGTGACACTGAGTGTCATGTCACACTGTCAGCAGCCGCCCCTGACACATAGTCAGACAGAGTCACTCAGATGTCTGATTATATTGACACCTCACTCAGACACGCAGGCACCGGAGTGTGTTGCCTGCGCGGCACAGCCAATCTACAGGCTCACTCACAGACTGGCAACCTCATTGGCTGGATGGCTGGGGTGCTCGAGACCTTACAGTGCGGTGTGTGAAACAACGGGGAGTCAAACTGCACTGTATGTATGTGTTCCAGACCGGTAGATGCCTAGTGCATCTGTGGCTGGCCTGGCTCTGTGACTGACCCCAGTGACCCGGACGAAGCGATGACGGATGACCGGAACTTCTGACTGAGCTGGAGCCTGAAACTGTGAGTAGACTTTAAGTCTATGCACCAAGTTCTTCAGTATAAAAAGTTTAAGCAAATTACCTATAGGCACCATCACAGAACTAACGTTGTATACTCAGTTAATATAAGGGGTTAATTGTTGGTGGCACCAAGAATTAACCCCTTATATTAAATGAGTATACAACATTAGTTCTGTAATGGTGCCTATAGGTAATTTGCTTAAACTTTTTATTCTAAAGAAAAAAAAAGAGAGAACTTCAGAGAAAGAGAACCTATTGGTGGCACTCATCAGGGTATCTGAAATCATATAATCTTTATTAGAAGTCATAAATAAAAGACAAAAGACAAAACACATGTGGAGAACAAAGTATCAAAATTTAAAATTAGCTAATTTCTAGGGTTGTAGTTTCTAGGTTGAGAATAAATATATCAATCTATGTGGGCTTATGAATTGTTTTGAATAGTTCTAAAAGGTCTGTGATGTTGTTCAATATCCCTTTATAGTGTTAGTACTGTTGCACTAAGGATATACTTTAACTGTCACGGATATACTTTCAAATATAGTTTTCAACTGTTCAATTTATATGTTTATAAGCAACTGCCAATGCTGTGATTATTTATCTATTTTATATACATATATAGGCACGCTTAACTATGTATATCTTCACAGAATATAATTTTAATGTTGGTCATATGGTATGGTAACTTGGATTTCATTAATTACACCCTGTGGTATTAACGTTTCATAGGATGTAATTAATGAAATCCAAGTTACCATACCATATGACCAACATTAAAATTATATTCTGTGAAGATATACATAGTTAAGCGTGCCTATATATGTATATAAAATAGATAAATAATCACAGCATTGGCAGTTGCTTATAAACATATAAATTGAACAGTTGAAAACTATATTTGAAAGTATATCCGTGACAGTTAAAGTATATCCTTAGTGCAACAGTACTAACACTATAAAGGGATATTGAACAACATCACAGACCTTTTGGAACTATTCAAAACAATTCATAAGCCCACATAGATTGATATATTTATTCTCAACCTAGAAACTACAACCCTAGAAATTAGCTAATTTTAAATTTTGATACTTTGTTCTCCACATGTGTTTTGTTTTTTGTCTTTTATTTTATGACTTCTAATAAAGATTATATGATTTCAGATACCCTGATGAGTGCCACCAATAGGTTCTCTTGTGGATGTGGGCGTGGATGTGGGCGTGTTTTGGTGGGCCTGGTTGGGGGGGGCAGCATTTCATTGTTGGACCCAGGCAGCACAATGTCTTGGGCCGGCACTGAATAGGGGTACCCTGTTCTGGGCCCCCTTCTCTTATACACTCTCTCTGGGCCAACTGAAAAAGTAATTTGGGTTTAACTATCATTTCTATGCAGAGGACACACAAGTCTCTCTCTCCACTCTCTCACTTTAATCTGAAATACAGCAGTGGGTCTCCAAGCAACTTACTGCTGTCTTTTCCTGGATGGCTCATCATTGCTTAAAACCCAGTATGTCTAAGACTGAGCTACATAACTTTCCTCCTAAATCCTGCACAATAACTCATTTTTTTTTTATAAGTGTTGAGGGCTCCACAATTTACCACTATACCACTGTAATATATAGCCCTTAACGAATATGCATCAGAACTGTCATAGATTGCACTTCAATCTCTATATGATTTTATCTGTATGATATATATATATATATATATATATATATAGCAAAAATATAAGGCAAATGGCACACACTGACTTAAATCCAATAAACAACAATAAAGACTATAAAGGCGCATGTCCCATGTACTCAGCCTGGGTATCCCCGGTTACAGCACTAGACAGCACACTTCTTAGAAAGAAAAACCAAATTTCTTTATTGCAGCATCTTTATGAAGCCAAACGTTTTCGGTCCTGTGTGAGACCTTCGTCAGGGCAAAAGTTTGGCTTCATAAAGATGCTGCAATAAAGAAATGTGTTCTTTCTTTCTAAGAAGTGTGCTGTCTTGTGCTGAAACCAGGGATACCTAGGCTGAGTACACACATATATATATATATATATATATATATATATATATATATATATATATATATATATAGTAAGCATCTCCTAGCCTAATGTATGCATTTCTAGTGTCCCCCTTAAATGTCATATGTATAACTACCTAACTGCGGCACTTATTGTATCGCCTCTATAATAAATGTAAACTGTGAAGAGCAAAGTACAGCTGTTGGGGCTTTATAAATAAAATATACATATAAGTTTTTAATCTGAATCTTATGAAACAACATTTTTGGTTAATTTTAAATTCATTAACAAATGGATGCACAAGTCTAAATTGAATCTTCCCATTCCAAAAATAACAGTAATTCTTACACATTAGGAAATACATAATGGTGTCTTTGCATGAAGAAGTCAGGGCTTGAAAACAATTGTCAGTTTTCTTCACACAATCTTAATAATCAGCTAGTAAATTTGGTGAAATTGGTCATAAATAAGCAACAAGGGCATGTCATATGTTATTTGAAATGTGAAATGTATATCTGTATTAGGCCTGGATAAATACTGTCAAAAATCTTTAGGGTAGTATGAATGCTCATCAGGAATAATTGCAACAAAAAAAATAAGAAGAAACCTAATAACAAAAGTATAAAGAGTTTTGTACACAACTCGTTACACAAGATATTTGGCCTTTGCCCATTATTGTGAAGTTTTATATTGAAGATACTGACTTACTTAATTTTGTAATTCTATTTTAAGTTACATTTCTGAGACTACATAATCTTATCTTCATCAAGCGGTTTGCTCTTTTGCAGTTCCATAATCAAAGTTCCTTGATAGCTGGCTTTAGGATTTGTCTCAAGGGAGAACTGAAGTGTCTGAAAAAAGCCTTATCGGGAAACTACAGAACATCCTGCTTGTCGTTATCTCTTCTCATCTTATTTCTTAATGGCTGTCATTGGATTGCAGAGAATGAACTGATACCCTGCTCCACCATTATATGAATACAACTGAAAGCTAATCTTGAAAGGAACAACATATTATTAATGGATTAGGAATACTCTATATTTACTCTGTAAAAGCCCACCTTTTTGATTTTGTTTAGGTCACTTTAAAATATATGAGAGTTTCATTATAAAAATATTACTATAAATATTTGAGACAGTATATATTCCTATTATTCTGTTTCAGATTATTAGCATTATAATTCTCTATTTTTTTGGCTTTAAAAGTGAAACAGGTTAAATGGCACTTCAGGTAGTGTGGGAAATTTTTTGGGAAAAATTAAAATTTTCCACTGCATTGCTTATTGCATTGAAATCAATGGTAAGACTGAATTTCACCACAATGTGGCAATTTTACCTTTTGTCACAGGGATAATGTAAAAGGGGTGTCAGTCTGTCTTTGTGAGAGGTAGAGAAAGCAGAACAATTTTGAGTTAGAGTAGTCTGTGGTTGTATGAAGGGTGCAAAGGAGATTTACCCCAAATACCCCAAACGTCTCTGTGACTGACTGGGAAGGTATAGACAGCCATGATCCACGTTCCACCAAGCTGTCTTTTCTGCAGTTGCACAGGGAGTGTGTTTCTTGTTTTGTTTGTTTTCTTGATGATATAGACAGTTAATATATAATTTTTTAAAAATTTAAAAGTGAAATATAAAAATGGGTAAGGAACCATGGTGTGACTGATGCAGACTGATACTAGAAGATATAGAGTACTTTGAAAAGGGCAAGACATCACACACAATAAGTTCTATTGTACGTCCCTATAAAAATATACCAACTAGTTTAATAATGTCCAGCAACTGTAGCAGCAGTGCATGGACATGTTAGTAAAGAGCAATATGGCTGCAACATGGGTGTATTAAGGACACAATATGGGTGCAATATGGGTGCATTAAGGACACAATATGGGTGTATTAAGGATGCAATATGTTTGCAATATGGGTGCATTAAGGACACAATATTGGTGCAATATGGGTGCATTAAGGAAGCAATATGGGTACAATATGGGTGTATTAAGGATGCAATATGGGTGCATTAAGTACACAATATGGGTGCAATAAGGATTCATTAAGGATGCAATATGGCTGCAATATGGGTGCATTAAGGATACAAAATGGGTGCAATATTGGTGCAATATGGGTGCATTAAGGATGAAATATGGGTACAATATGGGTGTATTAAGGATGCAATAAGGATGCATTAAGGACGCTATATGGCTGAAATTTGGGTGCATTAAGGAAGCAATATGGCTGCAATATGGGTGTATAAATCATGCAATATGGGTGCAATATGTGCATTTAGGCCGCTATATGGGTGCAATATGGGTGCATTAAGGACACAATATAGGTCCAATAAGGATGCATTAAGGACGCAATATGGCTGCAATTTGGGTGCATTAAGGAAGAAATATGGGTGTCTTAATCACACAATATGGGTGCATTAAGGACGCAATATGTGTGCAATAAGGATGCATTAAGGACGCAATATGGCTGCAATTTGGGTGCATTAAGAAAGCAATATGGGTGTCTTAATCACGCAATATGGGTGCATTAAGGACGCAATATGTGTGCAATATGGGTGCATTAAGGACGCAATATGGTGCAATAAGGTCGCATTAAAGGAATTGTAACCCCTCCAGAATACTTGAAGCCAAAAACTAGTAATAAGCACAACATACCTAACTCCCTTGTTCCCATCTCTCAAACCATTTTGGTTTGAGAGAAGTAAGAAAAGAAGGACCTTCGCTCCTTCCTCTTTCTGCCTTATGAGCTGTAAAGCTGTCAGAGGCAGAATCCGGTCGACCGACTTACGGAGGCTCTTCAGGAGCGCTGTCATCTCGATATCTTGGTATAATTACTTCATAGGTATGGTCTACAACATGTGCTTGCAAGCCAGGCACACATTTTAGACCATACCGATGAAATAATAATACCAAGATATCGAGATGACAGCGCTCCTGAAGAGCCACCGTCTGGTCACAGAAGCAGAATCACATGACGTCTGCTATACAGCGGACGCATGAGAAGGGGGAGGGAGCGGAGGTCTTTCTTTTCTTACATCTCTCAAACCGTTATGGGAACAAGGGAGTTAGGTATGTTGTGCTTATTACTAGCTTTTGGCTTCAAGTTTTCTGGGGGGAGTTACTATCCCTTTAAGGATGCAATATGGCTTCAATATGGGTCCATTAATGACACAATATGGGTGCAATATTGGTGCAATATGGGTTCGATATGGGTGCATTAAGGACGCAATATGGGTGAAATATAGTGTGTTTTGGGTTGGTTTTAGGCTGGTTTTAGTGTGTTTTGGGTTGGGTTTTAGTGCGTTTTGGGTTGGTTTTAGTTTGTTTAAGGTTTGTTTGGTGTGTTTAGGGTTGGGTTTTAGTGTGTTTTGGGTTGGTTTTGGGTTGGTATTAGTGTGTTTTGGGTTGGGTTTTAGTGTGTTTTGGGTTGGTTTTATTGTGTTTAGGGTTGGTTTTAGTGTGTAAGGCTGTTCTACATATCTACTACCCTCTCAGTGAAGTACACCTTTCTTACATTACGTCTAGACCCGTGTCCCTTAAGTTTTAGACTATGGCCTCTTGTCCTAACATTTTTACTCCTTTAAAACGTACTTTCCTCCTGTACTTTGTTGAATCCCTTCATGTATTTAAATGTTTCTATCATATCCCCTCTCTGTCTTCTCTCCTTTAAGCTATACATGTTCAGATCCTTTAGTCCAAGGCTTAAAAGTTGAAGTCCTTTGCTACTAGCCAGACCTGAAAAGTTACTCGCCACCGCAAGACATAACATACCCGCCAGGGCTGAATTTCTACTCGCCAGGCCTAAATTTTCACTCTCCAATGGCTAGTGGAAATTTTGAGCCCTGCTTTAGTCTATCCTGATATTTCTTTTCATGTAAACCAGTCACCATTTTAGTATCTATAGCCTTCAGGTGATGGGGTTCTCCAGTACTGTACACAATACTCTAGGTGAGATCAAACTAGAGATTTTAGTACCCTTAAAAGTATATTTTCCTTTGGATTTTTACATCCCAAGTGCATTATTTTACATTTATCAACATTAAACTGGAGCTGCCACACTCCATTCTTCTAATTTACCTAAATCATTTGTCATTTGGCTTATTCCCCCTGGAATGTCTACCCTATTGCAGATCTTTGTATCATCTGCAAAAAGGCATACCTTACCTTGAAGTCATTTTGCAATATCACTAATAAAATATTAAAAATAATGGGTACCAGTACAGATCCCTGAGGTACCCCACTAGTAACACTACTTTCATCCGAATATTCTCCAATGACTACCACCCTCTGTCTCCTGTCACTCAGCCATTGCATTATCCATTTAACTATTTTTACATCCAGACCCAAACACTGCAATTTATTGAGTCTTCTATGAGGGACAATGTCAAATGCTTTACTGAAATCTAGATAAGCTATATCTACTGCTCTCCCTTGGGGTCTAGTTAAGTGGGGTCTTGTTAACACTGCGCTGAGTTCCTGAAGAACCCTTGGCTGTATGCCATCAGGACCCGGTGCTTTGTCAGTCTTAATTTTGTTCAGTCTTCCTATGACCTTTTCTTGTATTAACCCGATATCTGATAATGGTATGGTTTTATTTGTTACTTGATGAGGTTCTTCTACCATTCGTTGTCCTTTGTATATACTGATTAGGGATGGGTGAAAATTTTCACCTGAGACTAAAATCCACTAAAAATGGCACTTTCTGCTTGGCGAATAATTTCTCGTGAAAAGTGCATATTTTTTGCTTTTTTCACCTAGCTCATTCCATTGAAATCAATGGGAACATTAAAATTACACACAACACATAGAAAATATTATTTTATTTCCCAAAGGCATAGTATAAAAGGGACATGAGGGTGCTGGTGGGGTGTGGGGAAAGAATCAAGTTGAACAGGGGATGATTTTTGGGGGGTTGTTTACTGGGATTGGGGGGCAGTTAATAAAAAATAAATCCTAAATAAAATAAAAAAACATTTAAGACATGGTATAAAAGGTGTCTGAGAAGGGTTCCTGTGTTGGTGGTTGGAGTCTGGGGAGTGAATCAAGTTGAACAGGGAATTTGTTTTGGGGGGTTTCTTGACTGGTATTGGGGTGGACAGTTAAAAAAAAAATAAAACAAGAAATGTGTATGTTAAGTGATGGAGATAGGAACCCCTTGACATAAGCTGCCACTTGGATGGAGTGATACTTGATTTGATAGAGTATTTTGTAGATGATTATTTGTTAGATTTGTTGTTAGAGGCCCAAGCTCTGAGGAAAGTTTGTTTTTTACGACTCAGGCTTGTTAGAAACAAACCCCAAAAACTGTTTATTGTTTTGTAGGACTATGTTTTTTTTTTAAATTTCTTTCAAAGCACAAGCCCTGAGAAAAATGCCCTACTGGCCTGGTGCCAGCAGGTCATGTGGCCAGTGGCCACTGGCCATTGTCAGATATCCTCTTGAGTCCATAAATGTGGAATTTGCAACATCTGTTCTTTTGGCTGCTGCTGCTGCTGAGTTTTTAAGCAGCAGGATGATTAGGCAGCTGAAGGGGAGTGGGATCCACAATAGCAGTAACATGGATGGATGATGAAGGTCCCACTTGCCACTACTATATCCAGTGATGCTCCTGATACAGTAGCAGCACAATTAGTAGCCCCCACTCTATGTGGAGAAAAGAAGAAGTTGGACAATAATTCTTATCTACCTGCCCCTCTTCCAAAATCATGGGTGTGTTGTTATTAGAATAGACATTTTTACCTTGAGAGCAGGAACTGTGGCTCTCTTCAGCAACTGCAATGTGCACAGTGTGTGTTGTAAATAATACCTGGCACAACTGTATCCAAACACCATGACATCAGAAACCAAGTACTGCTGCTATCACTATACCCCTTGTCCACACTCCGCTAAGGACACATGACAACTTGCTGACAGTTTAATAGTAATGATGAACCCTCCCTGACAGCATCTTAGCATATTCTATGGTATGGAATCTCCTCAGGTGCAGCTTGATGCCATGGTATCGATTCTCCTCCACCACACTGGCATGTGTGGTCAGTGCACCACACAGTATGCAATGGGTGGAGACGAACTGCCACATCCTAACATCAACAGAATGGCTATAATTTGGCAGGGGAGGTAACGATGAAGTAACGATGAACAAGGTGGATTAGCAGAAGATGTAGTTGTTACCATAGAGGAAGAAGGTTATGGTGAGCTAGTTGTTTCACTCATCATGGAACTTCCAGTCTATGTCTGGGTTTCTCTGTTCTTCTTCCTATTTGGTCTCTGCCTCACCTTTTGTTGCCTTTCTGGAGAGTCAGGGGATACAGTAACAGTGGTGCTTGATTTCTGTGATGGGTGTTTGGCTTTAACATGTTTGACATAAATGTTGTGGTGTCTGTGTTTCATGTGTGATATCGAGGAAGTTGTTCCAAGGTGTGTTCCCTCCTTTCCCCTTCTCACTGGCTTGTCACAAATTGTGCACAGTGTCATTAGTGATGACTGCACTGTGCCTCCCCAGAGAAAAATAGTCCCCCATCCATGACTTCAAGGTGGAGAAAAATGGCCAATTTCTGCTTCTCCACCACATTCCTCTTCACTGTCTGTGTTGCAAGTGGGTGATATTGCTGCTGCTGCTGCTACTGCCTTAAAATCAGCAAGGCAACTAGGACCAGGAGTAGTGCTGGCACTGGCAAGTGGAACCTGTCCTAGTCCTGCATCACTTGTTGACCCCATTCCCACTGTGTTCACGGTGGTCTGTGGCACACTGGCCTGCTCCTCAGCATCCTGCTACCCTTGCAACTCAGCAGCAGCAGGACTTAGAGCAGTAGCAAATTCCGCAAATTCCAAAAAGCTCATTGCTATTGGTGGTGATGTTCATCCTCATCCCTATCTCCCATTCCTTCTCAGTTTCTGATAAAAAGACCATCAATGTCTCTTCCACCCCAGCTTCTCTACCATCATCATCACCACCACCACCACTAGTCCCACTCCCTACATGCTGCTGCTTTGTTACAGACATCTCACTGCTGCTTGGAGGAAGTGACGAGTGATGTGACAGAGGGTCCCCTAATCTCACACTTGTCATTTATTTTTGACATGAAGAAGGCAGACTGGCAGCACTATCAGTTGGCACAGGCAGCTCATCTGTGCTCCTGCTGGTGGTGGTGGTATTAATTCTACTCTTGCTCTCCCCCAACACCAGTTCTGGCCTCTTCAGGATCATGTTCTACTTGGACACTGTAGTTAAGGGAAGGGAAGGACTCCCAGAGGCAGACGAATGTTGTGGGCTCCCTTGACCGCTAGTCTGGACATTCTCAAATGCTTCCCCTACCACTCTCCTACTAGTCCCACCAGGTGCTTCACCATTACTGTTAATACTGCTACTAACACCACACACAGTTCAGTCCCAGAGTCTTCCTCCTCACAGTCATTAGTAATATGATGATTACCCCTTGCTTCACTCCTAATACTAACAAGCTGCTGGACCATCTTAGTACTAACACTGGCGGGACTGCTTGGGGATGGCAAGTGTGACTTTGGGTCCCCTGCTGTTACACTTGCCATCATCTTCTCCTTCCACCCCCCCTGAGAATTACAAGACACACTAGCAGCAGCTTCAGCACTAGCAGCAGGGGCAGCATGTCTGACAGCAGGCACAGTATTGGTGGCAGCAGGTTCAGCACTGGCAGCAGGCACAGCACTGGTTTCAACAGGGGCAGCACATCTGATAGCAGGCACAGTATTGGTGACAGCAGGTTCAGCACTGGCAGCAGGCACAGCACTGGTGGCACTAGCAACAGGGGCAGCATGTCTAGCAGCAGGTGCAGGCAGCTGACCTGTCCTGCTCACACTAGTACTACCCTTTTCTCCCTCCCTTTCCATTAAATTCCTCAAGATCCCTTTAGGGGGATTTAGGGGGATTGGACAGTATTGGTTTAGTAGTGCTCACTTCCTCCTGCTACTCTTCCACATTGGACACATAAGGGTCCTCAATTTATCATTATTAAACCTGCTCATAGTGATAGCAGTCACTATGAGCCTCTCCTGCCTCAATTTGTCCTCAAGATCACAGCAAAATAGCACAGCACATCTACCTCTCTCTGTAGCTGCTTCTATTGTGCTTGATTTCCGAAACTATGTCACGTTTTTATAGCGAAAAGGGAAAAACAACGTAAATCAATAGGCGGAAACTTTCTAGCTGTTGAAAAAATGGCAAACAATTTTGGCCAATGGGTAGAATGCGAAAATTTTAATCGTTGGATTTTCCCACCAAAAAGCGAAAAACAAAATGGTTTTCATGGAATTTCTCGAGGGAACACAGCGAGAAATTTCATCCACATCTAATACTGATGTAAAGCAAGTGTTTAGAATATCAGCTTTTCCTTATCCTCTCTAATCAACTCACCAATCTCATTTTTGAAAGGTCCAATGCACTACCTCTTAAGTCTTTTGCTATTTATGTATCTGAGAAACTTTTTTGGATTAGTCTTGCTCTCCTTTGCAATCGAGTTTCATTATCTATTTTTGCTAACCTAATTGCCTTTTTGCAATCTTTGTTGCAATTCCTGTATTTTAAGAAAGAATGCTTCCTTCAGACTTAAATAGTTTAAATGCTTTTTTTCTCCTCGCCATTTCCTTCTTTACATTTGCAGTTAACCATTCTAGCCGTGATCTAATTCTTTTGAATTTGTTCCCCACTGATATACCGTAAAATCTCGGGTATAATACGCACAATTTTACCCCACTTCACCTTATGTGAAGTCGGGGGTGCGTATTATACACAAGAGTTTTTACAATAAAAAAAATATAGTGTTAGCAGACCTCTTCCCTCCCTCCCCCAATGCTCCACTTTGAAGATAAACCTTACTTTTGTGCAAGTGAACTGTCGAAGAGAAGGCAAAGCTTCTTGCACTTGCCGCTCTGCTGCCCGCTTCCTTCATTTGGGCTTACAGGACCTTCCCCCTCCAGCCAATGGTAATGCCCTGTGTATCAGGGCATTACCACTGGCTGGAGGCGGAAGGTCCTGTAAGCCCAATTGAAGGAAGCGGGTGGCAAGTGCAAGAAGTTTTGCCTTCTCTTCAACAGTTCACTTGCACAAAAGTAAGGTTTATCTTCAAAGCGGAGCGTTGGGGGAGGGAGAGAAGAAGTTTGCTAACACTATATTTTTTTTGTAGTAAGGGGGAAAACAAGGGTGCGTATTATACATAAGCACTCTTGTTTTCCCCTAAAATCTTAGGCATAATATACACCTGCGTATTATACACAGGTGCGTATTATACCTGAGATTTTACAGTATACCAGGTGGTTACATTTCTGCAACCTAAATTTAAATTCTGACCATTTTCCTCAGTATTTTTGCCTTTAAATAATTTGTCTCTTTCTATGTGTTGCACTGCTGCTCCAGACTTAACATTTTGAAGTTAGCTTTTTTTAAAATTAAGATTTTTGTTTGAACCTATACAGTTTTGCTTTGCCAAACTGATATCAAATGTAGCCATGCTAAGATCAATGTTTCCCACATGTTTACCTACCATCATATTGGATACCATGCCTATGTTATTCATTATCACTAGGTCCAATACATTTTTTTTTTTGTTGGCATTTCCAACATTTGTGGCATGTAGCTTTCACTAAACATGCTCACAAGCCACAAACCTGCTTCCCTTAGCACTCTGTCAGGTCTAATTTTTCCACTTGACATCTGGATAGTTAAAATCTCCCATAATTCTGGTATGCCCAAACTGCACAGCTTTCCTCATTTGCAATAGCAGTTGGGCCTCAATATTCTCATTAATATTTGGTGGTTTGTCGCATATACCCACCAACACCTTTTCTTTTACATTTTATGCCACATTTAATCTCAATTTCTACCCTCAAGGACTACACATTATATCCAATTTCCTCACTAATATCACTGGATTTAGCTCTGATTTCAAATATAAGCACATACCTCCCCCTTTGCAATAATCCTCTCTCTCCTAAACAGAGAATAGCCCTCTATATTTACAGCCCAATTATGTGCATCATCCTACCATGATTCAGTTATTCCAGTTATGTCCAAATGCTCATGATGATGATGATGATCCAATCAAACCTGGCAAATAACAATGTCATATTACTATATTTTTTGTTATTCATTAACAAGAAAGCCTTTGCATACATTGATTTCTATGTGTAAATTTGCTCCTATTAAGAAGTACCCAGTAAATTATTTCTGCCTCCTGCTTCGTCTAGAAAAACTTCAACTCTTCAATGACCCAGAAACAATTTTAAGAGTTGGTTCTGGTGTTTGATTTAAACATTTTCAGTTGGAGAATTAATAAATAGCTTCTCCTATACAGCTTTATATTAAGGTGTGTTATCTAAATCAATCATTTTGTAATACTTCACTTGCAAACTTAGAAGAAAAAATATCAAAGGTATTTTGATGACCTTAACTTGAAAAATATTCTCGCTATTGTCCTATTTTAAAATTATTTTCAGCTGGATACAAAATTTGACATTTTATTTTTTCTCTGTCAGATCAGTGTGGTTATCTATTGCTGAATTTGTTTTAAATATAACACATTGGCATCAAACTGAAAAAAAAACTAAAAAAATACATGATTTTTTTTCTCATTTTCACAGTAAGGCATTTTCTGCATGCTATATTTAGAGCTTAGATTTAGGTCAGTACAGATCCATATTTAATAGTGACACACACACAGCAGAAATTTAACAGAAAATATCACTCTAAGAGCCACATTCGCCAAACAATTGAATAGCTACTCTAGAGCAAATCAGCTGCAACACAGGGGAGAAGTAAAACTTCCAATTGACCCCTTGAATGCTAGAGGTCTGCAATGCATTGCAACTAACATTCGAGGGTTTAAAGCCCCAGTTAGAGGTGAGGAAATTAGTGGAATTATTTCTCCTCTTTGGTGTAGCTGGTTTGCATCAGAATTGCTGCTAATTTACTTTGTTAATAAGACCCTTATAGTCATATATATGAAGTCAGGAAAGCAAATCTAAAGTTATTAAGAATGCAAAAGAAAAACAAAGAGTACAAACAATTTTCTGCTGGAAAAACCTGCTATGTATTATATCTTCATATTTTTTTCTTAGCAGGAGAAATAGGAACTAAAGCACCCCACATATTTCATATAGTAAATATAAAGCAGGATTCGTTTTTATATTGAATTTTCACCCAGTATGTCATTAATCAATACAAAATGCATGGCTTCTTTCTATCCCCTGTTTAGAAATTGTTCATTAAATCACTGCTCCACCTGAAACTAGATTAGAAAATAATGGTATTATTTATGCATTCAAAATGCACAGCCAATAGGAAAACAATTCATTTTCTTAGGACTGTACAGATTATCATTAGGCACATTTATGGTTTACTGAAATATTGGGACACAACTGTTACTCTTTTGCTGGCAAGAATGTGCAAGATTACAACTGTCACAACACAGCTAAATTTTGCTATGCAGGAAGTTAAATACGTGCAATTTTGGAGCAAGCTAATTGTACCAGAGGAGACACATAGGAATAGATTTAAAGGCTGGAGATAAAATAGCCGGTAGGGCCAAAGTGAATACTGGCTGAAAAAATACAATGTCTAATGCGGTATTCAAAGGCCTTACCAGCTAAAACCACAAAGGACGTTAAGCCACTAAAATGGTGTTGTGGCTGAATGTCCGTTTTGTGCATTAAGTTCCCAAAATGCCACTAAAAGCAGCGATACTGAGAAGTTCACAGTAAAAAAGTCAACTATCGGTGCCTAACTTACTGCCAAGCACCGATCGTTAACTTAAATTTGTTACACTTACCTGTCATCCATTGTCCTTCTCCTTCATTTCAGCCTTCTTTTCCATCATCTATCTTCTCTTCTTTCTCTGTGGGGCTTAGGGCCCCATATCAATAAATCCACTGAGGACTTTGAGGTTTTTTTGCCTGTTACTAGCTGCATTAGCTGAAAAAAGATCCGATAAGGGACTCAGTCCCTTATCGGATTTTTTCAGCTAACGCAGTCCATTAAATGGCAACTTGGATCGTTTTTCTTTTTTTTCAAATGGGCCAAAACACATGATAGTTTAGCGTCCATATTATTGGTGAACTGCCATTAGCTGTTCACTACATGGACCTTTAAATGTCTTACTGCACGTTAAAACACTTAATGGTGTTTTTTGTAATATTAATCTACCCCATAAAACTTCTCAAAATTCCCTTTGATTTGAATGGACTTTTAATCAATTAAATGGCATAGAGGTTTCCAAAACATTTGTAAGCAAAGATTTGAAGAGAGTGACCTCTGCAGTAGTCAAAGGGTTAAAAGTCCCATTTAACTCAATAACAATTTTTTTCATTTTCCCTATGAGGCAGTTACTCTGCTCAAGACTAGGGGTGTGTGAAAAGTGTGAAAAATTTCCTGCAAAAAATTTTGTGAAAATGTGCAGATTTTTCGCTTTTCCCGCAAAAAATTTTGCCTTTCCGCCTAAGCAAAAATTAACTCCTTTTCACCTATGTTAACACATTTTCCTCCTATTTTAACACTTTTTTCGTCTATTTTTCCAATAGGTGCTACATTTCCCACTGTAATATTACTTACTACTTAATATTAATTAATATTACTGAGGGCTGAAGTTTAGAAATAAGTGGCTGAAAGTCAAAGTTGTGAGCCCTACAGCAACATATTGCTTGAAAAATGTGTTAGCATGCAGAATGCATTTGTCCTTTGCCCGCACACTTTCTTGCTTAAGTGACACTGGCACATATTCATTATGATATCTAGTAATAAAAAAAAATAAAGAACAACCTACAATGTGACATACGTATTGTAGTTGTGGTGGTGGGGGACTGGCATGGTGTGATTTGTGTATGTATTTTTACCATTGTCATACTCTATCCTCCTTCTCAGATTATTGACACATATTACTTATCGGTCATAACAGTGGTCCCAAGTGGGGAAGATGGTGGCAACCCTACTTCACATCCATCTTCCACCACCTCATCTATGTTGCTGTTAATATATTTGTCCTGGCTTTGTCTGTCATGTATGGTTTCTGCTACTACTACAAATACTAGAGCTGGATGTTGATGTCATTCTACTGCCGCTACTACTAGGTGTCAAAGGTGCAGCACTTCTAGCAGCAGCACCAGAGGTGCTCGTCATATCTAACACAACCTGTGTTGCTGGGTACTCAAAACAGGTGTGTGTGGCTGAGTGGGACTTGGACTTTGAAGAGGCAATGATGCTGAGGATGAGTGATAGGGTGACTGTGTGCTTTTTGACATCTGTACTTGTCCAGGGTCAGACTTTTCAATGGCTTTCTCAAACAGTTTATAGACAGGCACAGTGCTCCTTAAAAGTGGTGGAAGATACAGCCTTTGACTTTCTGCTAACCTTATAGCCCTGTCATCATCCTCACTCTCAACTTCATCTGTATCTGAACAAGAGAAGGATGCTTGAGGGATATATTCTAGATCTGCATCATCATCAGTCATCATTAGGTCATCCTCAGCATCATCAGCATCACCTGACAGTTCTTGTTCACTACTACCCTTACATTCCTCTAAGCTTTTGGAGGTCTCAAACAATTTCTTTTTAATATTACTATAACAAAATTCACTACTACTTTGAGGACAGGTGTTTTAGCGTCTCACTGTCTGATACAGCAGGCAGTTCAGCTGCTACACCTTCCTCTATTATGCTGTTGCCAGCATCATTAACACTTGAATGTGACTTGTTGTCGTCTTCAGTGTTCTTCTTATATGGTTCTATATTTCTACTGACACTGGTGGTGCTGGGCCTAGTTTTGCTGGGACCTTGACAAACTGCATCGTCCATTGGAGTAAAGGAATCTTCATCATTGATTATACACACTGCAACAATCATTGCTGCAGTAGGTTTTTGGACTACTACGTTACTCTCATGTCCCTACACTGCTCCACCTCTCCCCCTTCCCCGTGTGCATTTGCTGGACATTCTGCAACTACAATATGTTTTCTTACTGTATGATGCCTTGCCTAAGCCCAGTCAGCTGTCTGTCACTGTCACACAAGATATATATTTTTTTATTCTTTTTTATTTTTATTTTTTTTTTAAGTTGTCCAACCTGTTGTCTTATTACAGACTGTCCAAAAAAAATTATAACTGAAAAAGAAAATTAACAATGTCTTTCCCCAGACTTCCCCACATAGCACAGGGACAATAACAGCAAGATCAGCAAGAAAATAGGTTGCCTGTGTCTTGCCTGTCAGTCACATGGAATTTTGGAGTACTTGGGGGACAACCTCCTTCCTCCCTTCTTATTCCCTAGAGTGACCCCAGACTCCCCTAATACAGAGAACAAATGTCCTACCTAAATGACTTTCTAAACTAAGCTTCAATTCACCTTTATTTGCTTATCTACTCTAGCTAAAAAACGTGCTGCTCTCTCCTCTCACAAACACAGAATGGCTACTGTGAGAGCCTGACAACCTTTTATATGGCTGTAGAAAACTTTTGTGTGGTGTAGAAATATTTTTCCCATTGATTTCAATGGGTGGAAAAGGTAGAAAAAAGTGAAAACTGCACTTTTCCCAGGAAATTTTTCACTGGAAAGTGCCATTATTTGTCGATTTTAGTTTGAGGTGAAAATTTTCACCCATCCCTACTCAAGACTAGTTGTGCCTTTATTCCTGGAATGCTTCAGCTGAAGATCGTGCAAGACCTCTTAATATATCATGCAGTTCATTATGTAAGATGGGAGCTTGAAGACAGTAACA
Source organism: Rhinophrynus dorsalis (assembly GCA_037306005.1). Taxonomy (NCBI): domain Eukaryota; kingdom Metazoa; phylum Chordata; class Amphibia; order Anura; family Rhinophrynidae; genus Rhinophrynus; species Rhinophrynus dorsalis. Next base: position 396,063,881 of record CM074718.1, read on the forward strand.
TAGTAAATTAGGTTGAATAAAGACACAAGTCCATCAAGTTCAACCTTTGCCTCATACCCTAGTGACATGAGAACTGTATAGCTTTCCTGCTACCAAATAAGTTAGTCTTTATCAGACCTTCCTGATTTGACTACTAATATACAGTACAACCCTGTGTGTTCCCTTTTGAAAGAAATGTATCTAATCTTCTCTTAAATGTATCCATTTTATCTGCCATAACCACCTCCTTAGGCACGGAATTCCACAATTTAATAGACCTTACTATAAAAAAAACCTTCCTCTGCTGAAGTCCAAACCTCCTTTCCTCTAATTTCAAGGGGTGTCCCCTGGTCACCTGATTAGGCCTTGGAATGAATAGCTTACCACAGAGATCCTTGCATTGACCTCTCATATACTTGTAGAATGTGATAAGATCTCCTCTCAGTCCTCTTTTCTCTAGAGTAAATAAACCAAGTTTGTCTAGTCGTTCCTCATACGTCATGTCCTCCATTCCCTTAATTAATTTTGTTGCTCTTCGCTGTACCTTCGCTAGTTCTAGCATATTCTTTTTCAGAACTGGTGCCCAAAACTGTACTGCATATTCGAGGTGAGGTCTTACCAATGATTTGTATAATGACAAAATAATGTTATCCACTCTTGCTTCCATACCTCTTTTTATGCAAGACAGGATTTTGTAATTTGACATTGGTCACTGTTTCCAAGTTTGTAGTTTACAAGGATACCATTTTTATGTTATTCGTTATCACTAGGTCCAATACATTGTTATTTCTTGTTGGCACTTCAAAAGATTTGTGACATGTAGCTTTCCCAAAGCATGCTCATAAAACCTGCTTCCCTTAGCATTCTGACAGTTCTCATTTTTCCAGTTGAAATCTCCCATAATTATAGTATGCCCAAGCTGGGCAGCTTTCCTCATTTTCAATAGCAGTTGGGCCTCAACATTGTCATCAATATTTGGTGGTTTGTAGCATATACTCTACCCAGAAACACCTTTTTTTTTTTTTTTACCTTTTACCCCACATTTAGTCTCAATTTCTACCCACAAGGATTCCACATTATGGCCAGTTTCCTCACTAATATCATCCCTCAAAACTGGATTTAGCTCAGGTTTCAAATATAAGCACATACACCTCCCCCTTTGCTTTTAATCCTGTCTCTCCTAAACAGGGACTAGCCCTCTATGTTTACAGCCCAATCATGTGTATCATTCCACCATGTTTCTGTTATACGAATTATGTTCAATTGCTCATTAATCACCAGCAATTGTAGTTTTCCAATTTTATCTACCATACTTCTTGCATTTGCTCGCATACAATTAAGTTTAAAGTCTTTACATATTTTACCCCCTACTTGCCTTTTTTCTGTATCTTAATTTAATAGAAGTTCATCCCGATTGACTACATTTCTCCCCACCCTTTCTCTACCCCCATGATCATTTACTTGGACCCAGTTCCTATCTACTTTAGTTACACAATTTTTGCCATTTATACCCCCCTTTCCTAGTTAAAAAGCTCCGCCAAGCTTCTTAGCATTCTCTCCCATAGCACAAAGGCTCTGCTACCATTTAGGTGCAATCCATCACTTCCTTATAGATTGTACCCAAGAGCAAAGTCAGTCCAGTGCTCTAAAAACACAAAACCCTCCTTACTACAGCAATGCTTGAACCATGCATTAAGCTCTCTGAGCTCCCTCTGCCTACCTGCTCTGGTGCATGGCACAGGTAGTATTTCAGAAAACACTGCCTTAGAGGTCCTTGCCTTTAGCTTCCACCCTAAATCCCTGAAATAATTCTTTAGGGAATTCCATCTTCCTCCCACTTTGCATTGGTACCAATATGTACCAAGACAGCTGGATCTCTTCCAGCCCTTTCCAATAATCTGTAAGCCCTGTCTGCAGTATGCCGAACCCGAGCACCCGGAAGACAGCATACTGTTCGGCATTCAAGTTCCTGGCGGCAAATTACCCTGTCTACCCTTTTAATAACAGAGACATGTATTACCACCACCGGCCTTGGTTTCTGCCTACTCTGCATCCCATCTAACCTGGAAGAAGGACTGTTCCCCTGGCTGCTAGATGAATCAGCCCTCTACAGTATTGCCAGTTCTGAGCGATCCTCACTAACATCTTCACACAATCTGGCAAATCTGTTGGATTGAGTCATCTCAGAACTGGCCTTCCTTTTCCTCTGCACACTACCTCCCCTCCTTTCTGTTACAAAGTTGCCTACCTGTTGTTCCTCATCTACAACTCTACCTTCTTCACCACTAACCCCGCATACTACCTGCTCTGTGAGTTCTAAACTCCTTTCCATGTTTCCAATGTCATGCAATGTTGCAATATTTCTTTCCAAATCCAATACCTTAGACTCTAAAAAGAAAATATGTTCACACTTGGCACAGCGGTATGACCCCTGGAACGATTGCTCCAAGTGTTCAAACATTTGACAAGAGGTGCACTGCGTGAGATTGTCTAACCTGCTATTACTCATGCTTGATTTTACAATTCAAATAGATTTGTATACTCTAAGGTAAATTAAATCAAATTTAAATGTGAATGCAGTAAATCCTTTGAAATTACCTCCACCACAGATCTCTGCTGACATACTCCTGCTCCTATCCTAACTCAGGATTCTTTCAAACTCCAACTTGTATGCAGTCCACTTATATGCAGCCCCAAAGAGCAAGCTCAAATGGGTTATGATACTGTATTTAAAGTAGCCCCACAGCCAGGTGACTCCCCTTAGTAATCACCCTTAATCACACAGGCCCAGAGAAAAATCCCAGTAAACACAACAGTTGTTTTTTAATCCTTTCAATACCCACACAAAGTGAATATACTTTCCCATTAACTAAATTCATGGAAAAGCTGACTGTGAAGCTTCCTATTAGGCATAAAATACTCTATAAAACAGTATCTTCTTCTTTTCAGAGGAACTCATTTAAAGTTAATAAATTAAAAGCTTACATAAGTGATGGCCAGATACAATCTGAAAGTTGCTGAATGGGTGAATGGTTAATACTCAGAGAAATCCTCAGATTTTCCTTCACATTAATCCATTCGCACCTTGATGAATCCCGGCCTTAGTGTCAGTAATACACTAATACATACACATTTACTTGAGAATGAAAGCTTGTAGAGACAGAGACCTATATCAAACAATTTTTTCAGTCAACAAATATACAGTAAAAATCAAAGCTAATTTTATTATGTTCATCAAATGAGTTATGAGCAGGGGTATAAGGAAAGGACTAGGAGAAATGCATGGACAGCAAGGTTGCTGCAGCTTTTTCAGTAAATTATGATTATCCTCCTCCTCCTCAAAGTGTAGCTGTTTGTAAAAGTGACATGAAGAGTTCCAACAATAGTAGTACTCAACATTTTAACACTAAAAATGATGAAGAATTGCATTCTAGTGATGTTGCCATCGTGGACATGGTAGCAGTGAGACCAATTGTTGCATCAGAAAGTGGTCAGTGTTATATAAAACCTTCTAAATGGAAAAGTAAAAGAAAAAAACAACTAAATAAAAAAAAAACATTCTGGACCTTAAAAACATCTACAAGAATATGAAAGCAGTGGGCAGGAAGGGAATCTGAATTATCCTGCTGATGTGGATGACCTAATTATGGATGATTTAGAATATGCCCCATCCACACACACCCCTTCTTCTGATTAGGGCCAATGTGTTGTTATGATAACTTTGCTATTTTTTCAATGTCACCTATGCTTAATATGGTTGCATTAATTCCATCTGAAATCCCATGAGTGAAATAGAGCCATACTTGAGATTTGATAGAGTCAGCGTTTCCTAAAGGATTAGGATTACTACTACTACTTCTCTCTGATAATAATATATGTTTCTGTTTGTCACTGATACTCTCAGTCTCACCCTGAGTATAGGATCTTTTGCCAATGTCTGTCAACAGTCAGAAGGGTTTTTCTTAGTTTTTCTTTTTAAACTTATGCGGTCTGTCATTTTCAGTGTCATTGTCTATAGGTCAAACCTACACTCCCCACAACCACAGGTAACTCTACCTTCCCTCTTTGCCAGCTTTCACTTTATTTCCCAGTGACTTAATTGTAATTTTTTTCAGTAGATTAAAGTATAGACCTATTAGCTAAAGAATCAACAACTTGCAAGGATTAAGAGAACAGCAGAACCAGCACAACTCATTAAATGATTGTCCTTCTTGTTTTTGTGCATGTAGAAGTGAATGTTCATAAGTAACATAGTAAGTCAAGTTGTATTGGTCTTTTTGTTTATGTATTATGTGTTCATATGCATTTGCTTATTATCTGACACTCAATTTCAGTAGAGTTTCGGGCTCAGCCAGTTAGAGTAGGTAGAAAGGATTACCTGCCTGCCTGACTGTCACTTATCAGTTACATAGAGGATTTCTGTTTGCTTCTTTATGCTTACTCACCTAGAGAGCAACTGTTCTCTTTTATCAAGCAACTCTCTTTCCCAGACACACTGATACATGCAGTAAACTTATATCCTTTACTATACTAATCTTGATGAGAATAAATTGTTAAAACTCTTTAGATGGGGAAGATATATTGTTATCATTTTTTTAGTGCAGTGAAAAAAAGTTGAAAAATTGCACTTTTTGGGAAAATTCAAGTTGATGTGCGGTTTTTGGCATGTTTCATTTTTTTAGGCTAAATGTTTTCCCCATTCCTACGTATGATACAGATAGAGTAGACACTGATAATGATGACAATGAAACAAACAACGTAGCTGCATCTGGAGAGAAACAGCTAAATGTTCCACCACTGAAAAATAACTTTATACCTGTTTTTTAAAGGGATAGTAATGCTTCACAAAAACAGCAGCTCCAACTAATCTTCATAGTATTTGATCCACAGAAAGTGTTATTTCAATACTGTTAGAGTTGTAGTTCAAGAGTAATTGAATAATAAAGTTCCTTCCTCCCACCCCTTTTATCTAGTGTAATCCACCTACCCTCAGATGTAGAATCTGGTCCACAGACACCTCACAGCAAGGAACAATCTTATTATTTGAGAACATTGAAAGCCCTGCCCCCATTGACAGGTTTCTCAGGTTTTTCCTTATGTTAATTGAAGATCATCCCTCTCTGCAATCCACATGGACACCACCCTGCTGCTCTGAGCTGAGCAGTGTTAAATTAGTAAAAGGGGTGGGAGAGGGATACTTTATCATTCAATTACTCTTGAACTACAAATCTGAAAGTAATGAAATATAACTCTCCATGGCCCAAATACTATGAAGATTAATTGAGGCTCTTTTATTATGAACCATTACTATCCCTTTAAACTCTCTGAGAGATCAAGTGGAAAGTCTGGACAATTAAACATGCCTAAAAATATTTAATCATCTCAGTCATCTGATTGATGATCATTACCATCACTGCTTCCAAACCCAATCAATAGTCAGTCATGTTCTTTATTACTGACTACACAACAACACAGTGAAATGATCTGTCAGACTAAGCACCCAATGTAAGCTGCCTGGTGGACTCTGTGAAGTAGATTCCCAAAGATGTGACACACTGCTAGTTGATGCAAATATAAAGATAAAAGCACAACGACAGACAATACAGGTATATTGCAAGGCAGGCCCCAGTGGGCCAGATGCTAGGGAGCGATGACTAGAGTACAAAGCTGGCTGTCAGTGACTGCTCTCTGGGATGCCTTGCTGTGGTCTTACCCTAGTTAGAGATGCTGGCTGCAAGGCCAGATTAATGCAAACCAATGGAGCCAGCCTGCACCCCATATGAGAACCCAGATAACAGCATCTACCTACTGGGATCAAAGAGGATACTGAACAAATAACCCACCTGCAGTATAATTGTAGTTGTTCTACAGAAAGACAGACTAAGAAGACAGGATAGTAGAAGTCCACCAGGGTGGTCGAGGGGGAAGAAGCCCACCAAGGTCAAGGCAAAAGGGAAGTCAGACAAGCCAGATCAGGAACTGGTGGGCAATGCAGTACAAGACAACGGACGGAGAAATGGTCAAATAAACAGAGCCAAGTTCGGTAACAGGATATCAGATCAAATCACAAAGCAGGAGGGAAGTCACAGGAGAAGCCAGGTCAATACACAAGATAACAGTCAGGATGTCATGGTATTTGAAGACTCTCAGACTTAAGGTTTGGTAAAAACGTAACTTTACTGAAATGTTAAGGCAGTCCCCGTACGGTATCATACATATATAACAATACAACAATAAACGACAGAATAAAGGTTGTTCTGGCCTTACCAATAATACCGGGCAAGGCAACCAAGTGACAGTTGTAAATGGTGATAGGCTCTACCGGCCTTGCCTATACCGGGTAAGGCAACCGTGAGGTGACATGTACCGGTTCTACCGGCCTTACCAATACCGGGCAAGGCAGCCCAAGGAGTACAAATTAGAGGCTCTACCGGCCCTGCCAATACCACGTAAGGCAACCTAGGGTGGCAGCAAGAATAGGTTCTACCGGCCTTACCAATACCGGGCAGGGCAGCCCAAGAGAGGAGACCTTGCTGTCAGGTGACAGTGACAGTAATGTGGAAAGGTACAAGGATCTCCCTCAGCAGAAGTCTTTTAGCCTGAGAATACCAGACAACTGCGTAAGGAGTTGGACAGCAACCTGTCCTCAGGATCTGAGTAATCAAGGATCAAACCAGCGTCCGCACTCTGGGACCAACAGTAACAACGCCACCAGGTGAAATGGAGCAACCAGCGTCCTCACGCTGGGACCAACAGAGTGAGAGCAACCAGATCAATGGAGTAAACCAGCGTCCGCACGCTGGGACCAACAGTGTAAGCGCAAGCACGTTAATGGAGTTAACCAGCATCCGCACGCTGGGACCAACAGTGTGAGAGCAACCAGATTAATGGAGTAAACCAGTGTCCACACGCTGGCACCAACAGTGTAAGCGCAACCAGGTTAATGGAGTTAACCAGCGTCCGCACGCTGGGACCAACAGTGTGAGAGCAACCAGATTAATGGAGTAAACCAGCGTCCGCACGCTGGGACCAACAGTGTGAGCGCAACCAGATTAATGGAGTAAACCAGCGTCCGCACGCTGGAACCAACAGTGTTAGCGCAACCAGATTAATGGAGTAAACCAGCGTCCGCACGCTGGGACCAACAGTGTGAGCACAACCAGGTTAATGGAGTAAACCAGCGTCCGCACGCTGGGACCAACAATGGGAGAGCAACCCGATTAATGGAGTAAACCAGCGTCCGCACGTTGGGACCAACAATGAGAGAGCAACCAGATTAATAGAGTAAACCAGCGTCCGCACGCTGGAACCAACAGGGAGGATCGCCGGAGCGAAAGAGAACAATGTCGCCACAGTGACAGCAGGGAAACTCAGATGCCAGAATCCAGGAGGGTACACCGGAGTGAGCACCACCGTCCTGACAGATGACCGGAACCGGCTGGAGGCTAGCAGACAGGCACCACTGACAGTCAGGAATGATAATCTGGAACACAGGAGCACCGGAACAACGGAGAACTGGAACACTGGAACACAGGAACACCGGAACAACGGAGTACTGGAACACTGGAACACAGGAGCACCGGAACAACGGAGTACTGGAACACAGGTAACTCAGGCCCAACAGCCTGACAAGGCAGAGCAGGTAAAGTGATGTCAGAAACACCACAAAAGGGCAATCTGGGAGTGCCCAACCTGGGTTTCAATAGGCTGTGAGAAATGAGACAGCCAATGAGGAACTACAGCAAGTGATAGACAGAGTCTAGCACGAATCACGGGCACCGTGATACAGGAACGGGACAGGAAATTCAGTGTCATAACCTGCAATGCTTTGACCATGCCCCACCCAAAAGCACAGAGGCTCTATAAAGGCTCAGAGACAAGGTAGGGAACCAGGATCTGGGAACCAAGGAAAAACAAACCGTAAACCAAACAAGGAATCACAAAAGACAAAAGAAAAAAGGACAGGACATGACACAGAGGTCAACAGCAACAGTCCTAGTAATGAGTATGTTTTCTGCTGGTTGGGATGCAGTACCACTTCTGCTTGCAACTGCAATATCTAACTCCTGTAGTAGTGATGATATGTTAAAGGCATAGTAATACTTCATCTATTTAAGCTTTAATATTGAAGGTATTAAATAAATAAACTAAAACATCCATGTCTTTTTTCTGTGACAATGGTCTACTGCCTCAAACCAGGCACACTTTGTAGACCGTTGTCATGAATATTTTCTTTGTATGCAATGCTATTTCAGCTCTCCAGATGAGCCATCTAGTCTGAGGCCTTGAATCCAAGTCTGTAGCTAAAGAGCTGACGTAGCTTAAAGGGTCTGGAGTGGTAAACTTTACATATTGATTACTCTTAAACTATATAAGTTATAGAAAAAAAGACATGCATGCTTTAGTTTATTTATTTAATACCATCAATATTAAAGCGTAAATATATGAAGTATTACTATCCCTTTAAGTAGTAGTCCCTCTGAATCCTCGTAGCAAATGGAATATAAAGTATAGAGGTACTTTATGCATGATCCAAAAGCTAAAAATGTTGCTTTCTGTTGTCTTTGTTATGGTGCTGTGATGGGGGGAGCAAGATCACAAATAGGCACATCCTCAATTAAATCCCATCTGTATTACAATCACAAGTCTGGTTGGGAGAAACAGCTGCAGCATATCACAGGTGCGATGACTAGCAGCAGTAGAAGGATGGGGAAAGGGGAACATAATCTAAAATTTTTATAAATCTCTTGGAGTGGGATAACATTTTTCAAACAAGAATAACACTCATGCCTCTTACTGTTATTGTGCAAATGCAATGCACAGAGAAGGACGATGACGTTTTAGTTAGTTGGAGGTGACAAGACTCATGGAGTCCATGCACCCTCTATCACCACTAATGAAACCAACAGGGATACAGATGCACCAGGGAGCATATACTATATATGAGGGAGAATGCTCCAGTGGGCCAATACTGAATAGAAAAAAAGATCTGCAAGCGGTTCTTTAGAAAGGTAAATGGAGGATCATCAGCAAGTACTCCTATTGGGAGGAAGGGGAACAGGGACATATAAAACAACAAATAGGATGGCGTTCTAATGGGGGGGACTCCTCAGAGTTTCAATGACTATGAATCAATATAGCAATGGCAGGCAACCTTCTACCACAGAGGGAGAGATGAGGGTCACAATTGTAGGATAGGAGAAGAAACAGGGTTTTAGTTGTTGTTTCAATTATGACCCAGCGATAGATCACTTTTCAGTAGGCTATATTCCTCAACGCAGTTCATTGAGTCAAACAGCCTCTGGCGTGCGACCCCACACACCCAGGTACCAAGATGGTAGAGGAAAGTCCCACACACCGGCTGTATATCAGAACCGAAGCCCACTAGACAGAGATATTCAATGTTGCAGTGGGTAACTGAAGGTCTGAGATAGGCACAGTTATATCTGTTGTCACTTCCGTGAATAACTATTCTTGTCCGTTTCCCTGCAAGACCGCAATCACAGTCCACCAAGCATGAAGTCCTATTGGAAGGGAAGGGGAACTAGGATACAAAACAACAAACAAGGTAGTGCACTAGGGGAGGTAGCACTAGGTCTCACAGTACAGGCCCACTGTGAATGGGTAACTCACTGTAGTCTCCGGTAGTGTTGAGCGAGCATGCTCGGCCGATGCTCGGATCGGCTCGAGCATCGCTCTGCTCGGCACATGGCGGTACTCGTACGAGTACCGCATGTGCTCGCCCGCCATGTTCGGGTCTCCTCCCCGCACGTTTTGCGGCTGCTGCGCAGCCAATAAACGTGCAGGGAGGCTCTGACATCGGTGTAATGCCAGCAGCCATGTTGGCTGCTGGCATTACACTGATTGGCTGGCCAGAACCCGTGGTCGGGTGCTGTATAGCACCTGACCAGCGAGTTCGGCTCAGTCTTAGCCAGGGAGAGCTGAGGATAGGAAGGGAAAGTCAGTGTAGGGAGGAAAAAAAGCAAAATTGTGAAAAAAAAGAACCAAAAGTCCTTTTTAGGACTACTGTGTGTGGGGGCAGCAGGTTATTTTGTGTGGGGGGAAAAAAAAAAAAATATATATTCTGTTTAGTGTGCAAAGTTGCAGATTAGAGCACATTCTGTTTAGTGTGCACAGTTGCAGATTAGAGCACATTCTGTTTAGTGTGCAAAGTTGCAGATTAGAGCACATTCTGTTTAGTGTGCAAAGTTGCAGATTAGAGCACATTCTGTTTAGTGTGCAAAGTTGCAGATTAGAGCACATTCTGTTAAGTCTTCAAACTAAAATATCAAAGTCACATATTCCATTCAGTGTGCGTCGCCGCAGTTTAGCAGCACATTCTGTGTACTGTGCAGAGTTGCAGAATAGGAAGAAATACTGTTAAGTCTTCAAACTAAAATATTAAAGTCACATATTCCATTCAGTGTGTGTCACCGCCGTTTAGCAGCCTATTCTGTGTACTCTGCACAGTTGCAGAATAGGAAGAAATACTGTTAAGTTTTCAAACTCAAATATTAAAGTCACATATTCCATTCAGTGTGTGTCACCGCAGTTTAGCAGCCTATTCTGTGTACTCTGCACAGTTGCAGAATAGGAAGAAATACTGTTAAGTTTTCAAACTCAAATATTAAAGTCACATATTCCATTCAGTGTGTGTCACCGCCGTTTAGCAGCCTATTCTGTGTACTCTGCACAGTTGCAGAATAGGAAGAAATACTGTTAAGTTTTCAAACTCAAATATTAAAGTCACATATTCCATTCAGTGTGTGTCACCGCAGTTTAGCAGCCTATTCTGTGTACTCTGCACAGTTGCAGAATAGGAAGAAATACTGTTAAGTCTTCAAACTCAAATATTAAAGTCACATATTCCATTCAGTGTGTGTCACCGCCGTTTAGCAGCCTATTCTGTGTACTCTGCACAGTTGCAGAATAGGAAGAAATACTGTTAAGTTTTCAAACTCAAATATTAAAGTCACATATTCCATTCAGTGTGTGTCACCGCCGTTTAGCAGCCTATTCTGTGTACTCTGCACAGTTGCAGAATAGGAAGAAATACTGTTAAGTTTTCAAACTCAAATATTAAAGTCACATATTCCATTCAGTGTGTGTCAGCGCAGTTTAGCAGCCTATTCTGTGTACTCTGCACAGTTGCAGAATAGGAAGAAATACTGTTAAGTTTTCAAACTCAAATATTAAAGTCACATATTCCATTCAGTGTGTGTCACCGCCGTTTAGCAGCCTATTCTGTGTACTCTGCACAGTTGCAGAATAGGAAGAAATACTGTTAAGTTTTCAAACTCAAATATTAAAGTCACATATTCCATTCAGTGTGTGTCAGCGCAGTTTAGCAGCCTATTCTGTGTACTCTGCACAGTTGCAGAATAGGAAGAAATACTGTTAAGTTTTCAAACTCAAATATTAAAGTCACATATTCCATTCAGTGTGTGTCAGCGCAGTTTAGCAGCCTATTCTGTGTACTCTGCACAGTTGCAGAATAGGAAGAAATACTGTTAAGTCTTAAAACTCAAATATTAAAGTCACATATTCCATTCAGTGTGTGTCACCGCAGTTTAGCAGCCTATTCTGTGTACTCTGCACAGTTGCAGAATAGGAAGAAATACTGTTAAGTTTTCAAACTCAAATATTAAAGTCACATATTCCATTCAGTGTGTGTCACCGCCGTTTAGCAGCCTATTCTGTGTACTCTGCACAGTTGCAGAATAGGAAGAAATACTGTTAAGTTTTCAAACTCAAATATTAAAGTCACATATTCCATTCAGTGTGTGTCACCGCCGTTTAGCAGCCTATTCTGTGTACTCTGCACAGTTGCAGAATAGGAAGAAATACTGTTAAGTTTTCAAACTCAAATATTAAAGTCACATATTCCATTCAGTGTGTGTCACCGCAGTTTAGCAGCCTATTCTGTGCACTCTGCACAGTTGCAGAATAGGAAGAAATACTGTTAAGTCTTCAAACTCAAATATTAAAGTCACATATTCCATTCAGTGTGTGTCACCGCAGTTTAGAAGCCTATTCTGTGTACTCTGCACAGTTGCAGAATACGAAGAAATACTGTTAAGTTTTCAAACTCAAATATTAAAGTCACATATTCCATTCAGTGTGTGTCACCGCCGTTTAGCAGCCTATTCTGTGTACTCTGCACAGTTGCAGAATAGGAAGAAATACTGTTAAGTTTTCAAACTCAAATATTAAAGTCACATATTCCATTCAGTGTGTGTCACCGCCGTTTAGCAGCCTATTCTGTGTACTCTGCACAGTTGCAGAATAGGAAGAAATACTGTTAAGTTTTCAAACTCAAATATTAAAGTCACATATTCCATTCAGTGTGTGTCACCGCAGTTTAGCAGCCTATTCTGTGTACTCTGCACAGTTGCAGAATAGGAAGAAATACTGTTAAGTCTTCAAACTCAAATATTAAAGTCACATATTCCATTCAGTGTGTGTCACCGCCGTTTAGCAGCCTATTCTGTGTACTCTGCACAGTTGCAGAATAGGAAGAAATACTGTTAAGTTTTCAAACTCAAATATTAAAGTCACATATTCCATTCAGTGTGTGTCACCGCCGTTTAGCAGCCTATTCTGTGTACTCTGCACAGTTGCAGAATAGGAAGAAATACTGTTAAGTTTTCAAACTCAAATATTAAAGTCACATATTCCATTCAGTGTGTGTCACCGCAGTTTAGCAGCCTATTCTGTGTACTCTGCACAGTTGCAGAATAGGAAGAAATACTGTTAAGTCTTCAAACTCAAATATTAAAGTCACATATTCCATTCAGTGTGTGTCACCGCCGTTTAGCAGCCTATTCTGTGTACTCTGCACAGTTGCAGAATAGGAAGAAATACTGTTAAGTTTTCAAACTCAAATATTAAAGTCACATATTCCATTCAGTGTGTGTCACCGCCGTTTAGCAGCCTATTCTGTGTACTCTGCACAGTTGCAGAATAGGAAGAAATACTGTTAAGTTTTCAAACTCAAATATTAAAGTCACATATTCCATTCAGTGTGTGTCAGCGCAGTTTAGCAGCCTATTCTGTGTACTCTGCACAGTTGCAGAATAGGAAGAAATACTGTTAAGTTTTCAAACTCAAATATTAAAGTCACATATTCCATTCAGTGTGTGTCACCGCCGTTTAGCAGCCTATTCTGTGTACTCTGCACAGTTGCAGAATAGGAAGAAATACTGTTAAGTTTTCAAACTCAAATATTAAAGTCACATATTCCATTCAGTGTGTGTCACCGCCGTTTAGCAGCCTATTCTGTGTACTCTGCACAGTTGCAGAATAGGAAGAAATACTGTTAAGTTTTCAAACTCAAATATTAAAGTCACATATTCCATTCAGTGTGTGTCACCGCAGTTTAGCAGCCTATTCTGTGTACTCTGCACAGTTGCAGAATAGGAAGAAATACTGTTAAGTCTTCAAACTCAAATATTAAAGTCACATATTCCATTCAGTGTGTGTCACCGCAGTTTAGCAGCCTATTCTGTGTACTCTGCACAGTTGCAGAATAGGAAGAAATACTGTTAAGTTTTCAAACTCAAATATTAAAGTCACATATTCCATTCAGTGTGTGTCACCGCCGTTTAGCAGCCTATTCTGTGTACTCTGCACAGTTGCAGAATAGGAAGAAATACTGTTAAGTTTTCAAACTCAAATATTAAAGTCACATATTCCATTCAGTGTGTGTCACCGCAGTTTAGCAGCCTATTCTGTGTACTCTGCACAGTTGCAGAATAGGAAGAAATACTGTTAAGTTTTCAAACTCAAATATTAAAGTCACATATTCCATTCAGTGTGTGTCACCGCCGTTTAGCAGCCTATTCTGTGTACTCTGCACAGTTGCAGAATAGGAAGAAATACTGTTAAGTTTTCAAACTCAAATATTAAAGTCACATATTCCATTCAGTGTGTGTCACCGCCGTTTAGCAGCCTATTCTGTGTACTCTGCACAGTTGCAGAATAGGAAGAAATACTGTTAAGTTTTCAAACTCAAATATTAAAGTCACATATTCCGTGTAAGATGAAGAAGGCGGGTAAAAAGGGACGGGGAAGTGGACGTGATCCTGATAGTTCAGGGCGCGGGTCAGGACGCGGAGAAACTGTGCCTGGTGCCAGAGCACAAGAAAGAAAGACATCCACCATACCTAGCTTCATGTCTCATTTCACAGGGCATCGCAGGACATCACTCTCGAGGTCCGACCACTGCGAACAGGTGGTCGGTTGGATGTCAGCTGATACTGCTTCCAGTCGGTTAAGCACCACCCTGTCTTCCACCAAGTCCACTCTCAGTAGCCAAGAGTCTGGTCAACATAATCCTCACTCTGATCATCCTTCCTCCCACCATACACGGTCTGGTCAAAGAAGTGATCCCACACTGGGATATAGTGAGGAGCTCGTCTCATCACCAATCCTTCATTTGACCCTCTCTCCAAGCACGCTTGCAGAGGAACATGACATCTTGTGCCCTGATTCACAACCTCTAGAGGGTACCCAATCACAAGAAGATGACAGATGTGAACGGCATTTAAGGTCAAAGGAAGTAGTGGATGATGATGATGATGATGAGACACAGTTGCCATTAAATCAACCACTATTTCCGTCTCAAGACCTTGTTGAGGAGAATGTTATACAGTTGTCAATGACTGAGTATGTGGTGGGATCAAGACATGAGGAGGATGATCAGAGTGAGGAAGTGGAGGAGGACTTGGTGGACGATGAGGTGACTGACCCCACCTGGGAAGGTGTAGAGCCGAGCGATGACAGCAGTCCTGAGGGTGAGCCATCTGCAGCACCGCAACAGGCTGGAAGAGGCAGTGGTGTGGCTACAGAAAGAAGGCGGACCGCACCAAACCGGCCCGCAAATGTTCCACGGAGCACCCCCTTGCGTAAATCTACCTTGCCAAAGGGTAGGTGTTCCGCGGTATGGCGTTTTTTTAAGGAAAGTGCGGACGACAAAAGAATTGTAGTTTGCAACCTGTGCCACACCAGAATGAGCCGAGGCATGAACACTAGAAACCTCACCACCACCAGCATGATCCGACACATGGCATCCAAGCACCGTAGTAAGTGGGAGGAACGCCTGGATCGCCCATCTGTGTCTGCAGGCCACACCACTGCCTCCTCTTCCCCTGTTTTCGGTGCCGGCCAATCGCCTGTCGAAGGCGCAGGCCCGCATACCTCCCGCCCTGCACCTGTACCATCTGAAGCACCATCAGCGACCACATCCACTTCCCTGTCCCAGCACAGCGTCCAAATGTCGTTACCCCAGGCATTTGAGCGCAAGCGAAAATACCCAGCCACCCACCCACAGGCCATAGCACTAACCTCACACCTTTCCAAATTACTGGCCATCGAAATGCTGCCATTTAGGCTTGTGGACACTGAGTCCTTCCGCAGCCTGATGGCAGCAGCTGTCCCTCGGTACGCGGTCCCCAGCCGCCACTACTTTTCCCGGTGTGCCATCCCCGCATTACACCACCATGTGTCCCGTAACATCACCCGTGCCCTGACCAACGCAGTTACTGGGAAGGTCCACTTAACGACTGACACATGGACAAGTGCTTGTGGCCAGGGACGCTACATTTCCCTGACGGCACACTGGGTGAATGTCGTGGAGGCTGGGAGCGACTCGGACCCTGGGATGGCACGGGTGCTACCCACGCCGAGGATTGCGGGCCCTACCTCCATCAGGGTTTCCGCCAGCACCTACGTTATTGGCTCCTCCTCCTCCGTTTCCACCTCCGAATTCTCTACACGCAGCGCCACTCCCCCATCAGCCAGTAGCTGGAAGCAGTGTAGCACTGCAGTGGGGAAGCGTCAACAGGCCGTGCTGAAGCTGATCTGCCTTGGGGACAAACAGCACACGGCCTCAGAGCTGTTGCAGGGGATTAGTCACCAGACCGAGCAATTGCTCTCGCCACTCAACCTGCAACCAGGCATGGTTGTGTGTGATAATGGGCGTAACTTGGTGGCGGCTTTGGAGCTCGGCAAGCTCACACACGTACCATGCCTAGCGCATGTATTTAATTTAGTGGTTCAGCGATTTCTAAAAACCTACCCCAATGTGCATGATCTCTTGACCAAGGTGCGCCGCGTGTGTGCACATTTCCGTAAGTCATCTACAGCTTCGGCCAGCCTGTTGAAGCTGCAGCAGCGCTTACAATTGCCAGCTCACCGGCTGCTGTGTGACGTGAGCACGCGCTGGAACTCCACCTTCCACATGTTGGCCCGGCTTTGTGAGCAGCAGAGGGCAGTAGTGGAGTACCAGCTGTTACACGGTCGTCGCCTCTCCGTTCAACTTCCTGCAATCAGAAGTGAGGAGTGGGAATGGATGTCAGACCTCTGCGAGGTTTTACGCAATTTTGAGGAATCGACACAGATGGTGAGCGGCGATAACGCTATTATCAGTGTAACCATCCCACTTCTGTGTCTACTGAAACGCTCGCTGCTCACAATTAAAACCGAAGCTTTGCATGTGGAAGAGGTGGAAATGGGGGAGGAAGAGCTTACACAAGGTGATAGCCAGAGCACCCTCACTTCGTCTTCTCAACGACAGTTGGAGGAGGTGGAGGAGGAGGAGGAGGAGGAGGAGGAAGACACGGTTGCCTCCGCTACAGAGGGTAGCCATGGAACTTTAGTTCCATCTCTTCAGCGTGGGTGGGCAGAAGAGGAGGAAGAGGATGAGGATATTGAGAGTCATCCTCCTGGTGAGGACAGCGAAATCTTGACTGTTGGTACTCTGGCACACATGGCTGACTTTATGTTAGGCTGCCTTTCCCGTGACCCACGCGTTGTACGCATTTTAGACAACACGGATTACTGGGTGTTCACCCTTCTGGACCCCCGCTACAAAGAGAATTTCTCATCTCTCATTCCTCCGGTGGAGAGGACAAGCAAAATGGTGCAATACCAGAAGGTTCTTGTTGAAAAATTGCTCCAAAATTTTCCATCTGACAACGCTGGCGGCAGAGTACGTGCTACCTCGGCCAACCGAGAAGGGGAGAAAAGGGGAGCACACAGCAGTTCCGAGAAAGGCAGGGCAACACTCTCCAAGGCGTGGGACACCTTCATGACACCCCGCCAGCACCCTCACCCTGATGCGCAGCCTAGTGTCACAAGGAGGGAAAAGTTTTGGAAGATGGTGAAGGAGTACGTAGCAGACCGTGTCAGCGTCCTCAATGATCCCTCTGTGCCTTACAACTACTGGGTGTCCAAGCTGGACACGTGGTATGAACTGTCACTCTACGCCTTGGAGGTGCTGGCCTGCCCTGCCGCCAGCGTTCTGTCTGAGCGGGTATTTAGTGCTGCTGGTGGCATCCAAACAGATAAGCGTATCCGCCTTTCCACCGACAATGCTGATAGGTTGACACTTATAAAAATGAACAAGGCCTGGATTTCCCCTGACTTCTCCACTCCACTGGAGGAAAGCCCCGGGGGAACATAAACTCACTTTACATATATTACTTACAATGATGGGAATACTCTGTATTCCCATTCACCCCTTCCACCCAAAAAACAGGTATATGGTTGACTCTTAATCTTCTCATCCTCCTCCTCCTCTTCCATATGCCCTGTGCTATAATTTTTATATAGGGCCAGCTCACCAGCGGGCCCTGTGATATAATTTTTATATAGGGCCAGCTCACCAGCGGGCCCTGTTTGCCAATTTTTATATAGGTCAGCTCACCAGCGGGCCTTCTCATATAATGTTTTATTGGGTCAGCTCTCTAGCGGGCCCTCTCATATAATGTTTTATAGCGTCAGCTCACTAGCGGGCCTTCGCATATAATGTTTTATAGCGTCAGCTCACTAGCGGGCCTTCGCATATAATGTTTAGGATGGTCAGCTCTGCAGCAGACCCTCACCCATAATGTTTTAGATGGTCAGCTCAGCGCACGTTTCCCTCTTAATCATGGCCTCAGTTCAATAAAATCAAGGAAATTTTTGGGATAATTTGCCTCTGCGCACGTTTCCCTCTTAATCATGGCCTCACTTCAGAAAATCAAGGAAATTTTTGGGAGAATTTGCCTCTGCGCACGTTTCCCTCTTAATCATGGCCTCACTTCAGAAAATCAAGGAAATTTTTGGGATAATTTACCTCTGCGCACGTTTCCCTCTTAATCATGGCCTCACTTCAGAAAATCAAGGAAATTTTTGGGAGAATTTGCAGATGATATACAAGTAAATATACAGCAAATATTGTTTGGTAACAATTTTTCGCCTAAAGTCGTTTTTATTTTCCTTTTTGTGTGTTTTATGGTCAGTCTGTAAAAATGGCGTACTACGGGCGAAAGATCGTTCCCAGCAGCGATGTTGGAGTCCAAGATGCTTTCAGACATCCTCCCTATGCTGTCCCTGAACCATTTCTGTGGTGTTTCCATCATTTTCTGCCCTTTTCCTATGGACCAGGCACCCTCCCCTCATCAGAGCAGGGGGTGCCTGGTGTAATGCTCGAGTCCTCCCATTGACTTCAATGGGGCTCGGGTGCTCGGCCGAGCACTCGAGCCTCAGGGGGTGCTCGGTCAGAGCACCCGAACACCCGAGCATTGGGGTGCTCGCTCATCACTAGTCTCCGGCTAACCGCCAAAGCTAGACTGGGGCTCACATTCTGGCAGCACCTTAACAAATCACCACAGACGTTCCCAGGTACGTAACTGGGGCTCCACAGGCTCAACCGGTCAAACGAGAGTCTCTAACCTAGGGTATACAGCGGGATCAGGACTCACCAAGCCAGACGCAGGACACCTCCAAGGAGAGCAATCAGTGATTGGAGGTATGCACAGCCGAGGCCGAGAGCTGCTGCCATCAATCAGCAGCAACACTGGTACGTTAGGCCACAAGGCAGCGGCCGCAGCCCACCATGCCTCCGACCGGTGGCACACAGATGTCTGAAGTTGAAAACCCCCACACTTATTACTCTGATTGATGCCCCTTGTTAGTGGGAATACGGT
This sequence comes from Rhinophrynus dorsalis, assembly GCA_037306005.1. Lineage (NCBI taxonomy): Eukaryota > Metazoa > Chordata > Amphibia > Anura > Rhinophrynidae > Rhinophrynus > Rhinophrynus dorsalis. The sequence goes on from CM074718.1 coordinate 396,082,831, forward strand.
CAGTATATTTTCTGGGACAATCAAGCTCTGCAACAGGGGAGATGTAGCTAGATTATCTCTGCAACCACACAGCGATGCAGGGATGCATCTACCCAGTCTGGTTTCTGGCCACACCCCCAATCCCTAATTTTTAGTATATTGTGAGAAACAAGGCACAAAGGAACAGAATGACCCAAATGCCAATATACTTCTTTGTTGCTGTCCTGTTGGCGCAAGTGGATTATGGAGGAGAATTTTAGTATAGACAGCATTGTAAATAGGCATTAGGTTGGCGCAAAACACAAAATATGTTTTAAAGCAGAATCATATTAATATATGGCTCATATTATTAATGATGTTGATATTACCAGGCTTCTTTTATTTAATTTTATCTAATATTTTATCTAATATATCTTAAATAGAGAAAAATATACTTGTTTTCTCATTTGTTGTCACATAGAACATTTGAAGATTATTATTTTACAAAGTTCTAAAGAAATGTATTTCTAATGCTAGTTAATATATCCACTACATTTTTGAATATATCAATATTTGAATAAACTTTTTTTTCAAACATGTTTGATGTAAATTCAAACACAAAATCAATATTAAAATAGTTTATATGCATCTATTTTATGTATTATGTTTTCATTATGTTCTCTAAAACATTAATAATGTAATCTTTTTCTTGATAGCTTTGTATAACACGGTTATTCTTTACTGTTTTTTTCATAGTTTTCAACGTCAAAGGATCCTTTGTAAGAGCAATGCTTGACATTTTTTAGTCATGTTGCATAGACGAGCTGACAGTCATTCTTCCTTACTCTGCAATAAGTCACAAATCTTGGCAAGGTTGTTCTATAGTGTCAATGTAATTTTGCATAAATTACAATATCTGATTTAAAGGTAAATGCAACAAATAGTGAAAACAACTTCAAATCTTTGAGCTTACAATATATTGTGCTGTGATAGGCAATCTGTTTTGCTGAAGGACCACATAGTTAATACTTACATTAACAAAAGGGCAGTACATTATTTTGTATTTCTTTCTGCACCAGTAGAAAGATATTTGATAAAAGTGGAGTGTGTGGTATTATAAGTGTGCCACAACTCAGGTATAGCTAAAATGAGGAGTCTGTGTTAAATGGTTATTTCAAACACTTACACCTTTTTAACCATTTGATGACTTTTCACAGTTTAACCCTTTGAGTGCCAGGGGGTAAGTAATGCATTGTGTACCAATCTGGCATTCAAAGGAAGTCAATATCAGTTCTCACAAACCCTGAAAATGTGTCTCTTTTTGTAGGAAATATGTGACACTATCCAATAATTGGTTATTTTCCATTATAACTTGTTACATTGTAACTAAATTTTACTTCAAATTTATTTAAATCTTCTGAATGGATATCCACCAAATATGGCACTTTGGATTAGTGTTCTTGTTTCCTGACATATTGAACTCTGAAGTTACCTTTTCCTACATGCTTAATTTGTTTCTGATAAAGATATTTGTCCCCATGTGCATGGAAGACTAGATCATACAGATATCTGAATCAGATAAAGTCTGCCTTAATTTTATAAAATGAGTGGCATATGCTTGATTGATCTGATAAAATGGTTAAAAAATTAAATGAAAAGCAAACAAAACACATTTCTGATTGTATATTCGAAGAGTTCTACATCTAACAACAACAGACAAAAATGTTTATTGTAAATACTAAGTGCACTGGATCCAACAAAAGAGTAATCAAAAAAGAATGTTGATTATGTACAGAAGATAAGGGATGGGAGTAACATTTTGTCTCATCAGTGAAACTGGCAAAATTGGCAATTAATGTCATGCAGGTAATGTTTTGCGAAAAGTGCCATTATTCTGCTTATTTCACCTTGATCATGGCTTTGAAATCAATCGTAAGAATAAATTTCCCACATGTCAAGTGTTTCCATTGTATTTCCACTGGTATAGCATAAAAGTGGTGTCAGTTTCCTGCAACTTGTTATTATGTTTCTGAGAGAGAAAGAAAGCAGCATAGTTTTTGACCTAGAGAAGATAGACATAATGAATTTTGGAGTTTAGTTTGACAGTCTTGTAAGTAGTCAATTTGTTCTCTGTGTTTGTGAAGTCTGAATAATCTGGGGTAAGGCATAGAAGAGATTTACTCCCCCCAAAAAAAACAAAATCTTGTTTTACTGAGAATTGAATTGTAGGAGATCCCGGTTCTTTCCTGAACTGGCTGAATGTCTGTTATTAATAACATATACTTTCCAGACTGACACCCAAAAGACAGTCAAGTACACCTGAAACTGAATTCCATATTGTATAAGCTAGTGCAGAACTGGAAGGCTTTATAGGAGACATCTATGTTTCCTGGTCAAATGCAAATAATGTGTCAGTTGCTGAAACCATTTGAGTAGGACTCCTTGCTGGCTGGTCGTGTTGGTGCAGCAATTAGTGAACTTATATATTTACTACAGAAAAAAACTGAGGAGCATGGCTGAAGAATCTTATAGTGATGACAACACAGACATGAACCAGCTAGTGAATGGCATGCTAGCATGGTCTGAGCTGTCAATTAAAAGAAATGAGGAATACTTTCTTGTGAAATTGCTTGACCCCTTCTTTAAACATAACATTTCTGAATTAATGCAACAGTGTGAGCAGCATCTCTTTGAGGAATTTAATTCAGTGAACGAATATAAACATATACATCTGTGAGTAGGGTTGCATTGTGGAGGATGAGAGAGATAAAGGTAGGGCCAAAAACTAGTAGAATACATAGTGAAACAGAAGTAATCAAATGGTTTATACCATCTGCAGCATCAACAACAATACTCCTACATTTTTCAACATCATAGAAAATGGTCCATGTTTCTCAGGGGTGACAATCTAACATTTGTGGTGATGGCACATTTCTGTTGGACAATCTCCCAGAATATAGGTTGGTGACTGATGCACGCAAACACTTCCTAGCTCACAGGGCTGGTCCCCCCTCCAATGAGTTGGTTACAACATACTTGCAGGATAATTATGTTCTAGGCCAAAACAATGAACCAATTTACTACTGGCAAGCAAAACATTGAGTGTGGCCAGCACTGACACATACCAAGGAAACGTTTTGTCACCCGCTACCAAGCGTGAAATCAGAGCATGTTTTCTGTGCATCTGGTTTTATTGTTAGTGACCACCAGACACAGCTATTAAGCAGCAATGTTGATAGACTTACATGACTATAAAGAAGCAGTGTTGATAGACTTATGCTTCTAAAAATGAACTAGCATGTTATACTATCAGGTGGCAGAAGTGGACAAAACACACAAGACAGAAGCCAATTGCACATGTAGTATTAAAAGGATAGTAATACTTAAAATGCAAAAAAATATACATTGTAGGGTTTATCCCCCTGCATAAAACAAGGGTTACCCCCACTGCTAAGAGATATTTTATTAAATATTATAACAGCTCAAACTAGAATTTTTTAGGTGCAATATCACAATGGCCTGAAAATTTACAGTGGCGCTGTTGCTACATCATCCTATGGACTGCTCTGGTCTATAGACCACAAATCTCCATATATGTACAGTTTTGGAAGGATAGGGTCCTTTTTAAATGTTCAAAGTGTTGTTGCAATTTATTTGGATCAACGTTTCAGCTATCATCCTAGCCTTATCAATCTTGATAAAGGCTACGTTGATAGCCGAAACCTTGATCCAAATAAATTGCAACAACGCTTTGGACATTTAAAAAAGGACCCTGTGAGTGCCGTCTCTCCTTCCAAAACTGTATGTATGATCTACCTTTCTGTGATGAGCACTCAGGTCAGGCTATAACATCAACAGTGAGTGCATCCTAACCCCAAATGGAACTGTATATATATATATATATATATATATATATATATATATATATATGGATGGGAAACACTCTCATTTACAAATAACTTATGCCAGGGTGCTTTGTCAAGTGAGGACACCATATGCAGCAAACAAAAGACTGACAAGTACTCTCAGAACTTCAAAGTGAAGAATGCATTTATTTTAGTGTCATCGTTTCAATGGGAGTGGACACATTTTCTTAAGGGCCATATAAAAATATGCCCATTCACACTGAAACATTGACACTAAAATAAACAATTCTTCACTTTGAAGTCATGAGGGTGCTTGTTAGCCCGGTGCCTGAATCCCCTTAAGTGGTTCTCTCGTTGTCTGGGCAAGTATGATGACACTGTAGCACCAAGGGTGTCATTGCACTTTTATAGTTGCTCCATACTACTGGGCTGACTTACTGGCAGTTGTATTCTTTGATTTCTGACTTTTTTCTGTGCTGCAATGCGATGGAGTTTGCTATGAGGCTGATTCCTCAGCCTCTGCCACCACACTTTCCACTGGGTGGTCATGCCTTTATATACTTTTGTCAACTATCATTTAGCCTAATTTTGTCATTCACGCCAATGCTCTTAGAATAGTTCGTTCACGCGTTAGAGGGATCAGCTGGTTTCATTCATAAATCCCTACACTAGAGATTGTTGTGGATAATTTTTTACCTTCATGGGGCTGTTTTCCATTTCAACCAAGTGAGGGAGCTCTTGATGTAGTAGAGGTGTAAGACTAATGAATGGCACACTGCATTACTTGTGCCTTGTGCTTTTATATACTTGACTGATTTATTTTGTACACATTAAAACTCAGTTTGGACACTGTTCAGTTTTAATTCCTTATGGTGGCCAGAACTATGCCTTTCATAAACCTTAATTTTGGTATTTTCAACATGCTGGGCCAATTTACTCAGATAAGATACACACCTGGGGACTTTCTGACATCATTCTGATGTCTCACCAAGTGTTTGGGAGCAGGAGTTTCCAATTTTGTACTTAATGGGGGATGAGGTCATTTCTAATTGTCCTGACTAAAATGCAAGAGGATGCATTGAAATGTTGACATGATTGAATAAAACACTTTTTTTACTCAATTTTTCTGCACGTGCTGGTTTAGTTTGTATTCATAGGAGTTTTGAGATAGCACTGTCTAATCAGTTCAGTGTGCTGCAAGACCTTACAGACACAGATATTTCAACCCGCAATGAAAAAGTTATTGAGACTATCGCAGACACTACCCATGCCCTTGCACCTACTATAAAACAATAAAAAACAACCCGAGTATCTCATGATTGATGAGAGATAGAGTAAAATATTAGAAAAAGAGTAGAATATGAAGAAATGCAGAAAGCCATAAGGAAGCACAATAAAGATAAAACACGCATATTCAATGTTGAGCTCACCATAAGAACACTGGAAGAAAATCAAGAGCTAAAGAAAGTAAACAAAAGATGATCATACATAAGAGCCATTAAAGCTTGAAGATGGTACAATAACAAAACTTCAACAACAAAAATGAGTGGAAGAATTTTATTCACATATTTATAAGTATGAAGGACAACAACTTAATGCAGTACCAGAAGCTGAAACTGGGCCAAAAGTTTTAGTAGAAGTTGCAATAAAATCAATGAAAAAATGGCAAAGCTGCTGGACCAGATAAAGTTACAATTGAAATGCTGAAAGCCAGAAGACAACCCTTATTCAAAGCCTATCTAAACTATTTTCATATTGCCTACTATTCCTAAAAGTGCCTGAAGCCTGAATATGCAGAAGTCATCCTACTGCAAAAAAATAACAAGGTGGATCTAAAAAATAAGACCAAAAAATAATCTTATTGCCAGTAGTCTGCAACATTTTTACAAAGGTACTATCAAGAAGAATGGACACAATACTTAACTTGGCACAATCCAAGGAACAAGCAGTCTTCAGGAGTGGTTTCAGTACACTGTACCATATCCAGACAGTGCAACAAGTTATAGAGCGACATAATGAATACAACCTTTCATTACGCATTAACTTCATTGACTACGAAAAGGCCTTGGCCTCAGTGAAAAAGCAAGCAATACTTGATGCCCTGATCAACCAAGGAATAGATAGAGCTTGCATCAATATCCTCCAAATAATATATGAAAATTCAACTGCATCAATACAGGTCAACAATGATAAAGTCCAGATCAAAATAGAAAAAGGGGTCCAACTAGAAGATACAGTCTCCCCAAAGCTATTTTCTACTTGTTTAGAATAATTTTGCCACAAACTAAATTGGGACAAAAAGCACTTAAAATCAAAGGAGACTACTTACATCATTTACGTTTTACGACTCTTTACCAGCAGTCCTGAAGAACTATAAGAACACATAGAAGAGCAGGAAACAGGAAAGCAAACATTTGGGTTGGAAGATGAATATCAACAAAACACAAGTCATGCTTGACAAATTTACTATACCAAGGAAAATTACAGTAGAATTAGAAGAAGTGAACAAGTATGTTTACCTTGGACAGGAAGTGTCAACAGATGGAAGCATCATGATGGAAATTGAATGTTGAATAAAACTGGGATAGCAACTAGCAATCATTTGGAAAACTTAGTAGTACTGCCTTTAAAGCAAATTTACCACTCTGCCTCAAGCGAAAGGTTTTTAACCAATGTGTCCTTACGTATAACTGTGAAACATGGTCACTGAATATCTAAGCCATACAAAAACTTAAGATTAAACGGTAAGTATGGAGCAGTGAATTCTAAACATAACAAAAAAAAAGTGTATGTGGACAATGAACAAAGCATCAGTCAGAATTCCATGACATTACGGCACCTAGGCAAATAAACAAGCCCATCAAAACTATGGGCTAAGTTCAGCAATGGTAGGTGATGTGAGTGCCAAGGAGACTACAGCACAGCAGTGGCAGAACAGTCCCTGATGTAGTGCTGCACGCCAGGCAACCAACATCAACCTAGTGACATAGGATACAGTTGCCAAGAGCCATATGCAGGGAGGAGAAGAGACTAAACAGATTAGAACCGTGATAAAAGTACTACAGTGGGAAAATAACATATGATGAACAGGTGTATATAAATCTCTAGTAGGGTGAATCAAATCTCTCACTGAGATAGATCAAACTATTGTTTCAGAGGGTTGGAGTTCTGGACATCGCAACTCAAGCATGCCAGTGGAAGGTAAATAAAGATCTAAACTGCGAAATATTGTAGAAATGAGACACTCTGACAAAATAGACAAAATAATGTGTTAAATAATGATAACAAAGGGAAATGTAGAAAATAATCTGGCAAAAATACGCTATGCTTGTAACAGACCCAACACACTGTTTAATTAAACTCTCCAGATCTGTAGAGGAATGAATATGTTTACCACATAGGAATGTTTTAAGGCTGCCAGATGAAAATATGTACAAGTCCAAATATATATATAGCATAATAAGGAATAGTACATATTTGTTAGTCACAAATCATACAGGCCCTTTATATGTTGCAAAAAACGAGAATGTTGTCCAACTGTATAAACAAAGTAGATAAAAGAGGGAAGAAACATATGTACCCAGAGGGAGATCCAGTCAAGAAGTGAGCTGCACCAAGTCCAGTGAATGGAGGTGTTTGGAATGGCAACACCCTGAGTAAGGAATCTATGCCCACCTGTCCCTGGGGTGGCAGTGGGTCAATCAGATACTGATATTACGTGGTCAAAGTATTCAACACCTCCTCAGCTATACCGGAGGGTCTACTAACCCACTACAAAGAGCAGACAAAGTTGATTCAGAGTATCTAGCCTATAAATCCTTCTCTCCTCCCTCTGTAGGGGTTATAATTGTTTTTGATTGTAAAGCTTCCATATGCTGCAATGGTTGTCCATATAGTCTCAAAAACTAGTGGTAGTTTTACCTATATATAGTAAACTACAGGGATATGTAATTAAGTATACAACAATAGTGCTAGTTCAGAAAAGTTTGTGCCATATGGTGGTTCATTGTGTGCTCAACCAAACGGCACATTAAACTTGTCACTGTGATTAAAAGGATGACATGAGAATCTCACCTGCATCATGTCATGACAGAAATGTCGCCATGAAGCCAGAAAAGTTGCGTCTGCTCCTGGTATCCTTCCTCTCAGTGTCTAATTAGCATCTGATTTTTATCTCTGGAACATTGTGAAAGCAGTTTGCGTGTGTTTGTTTAGATCTTGAATAATACTACTGTTATCCAAACAATTGTCTTCCATACAGAATTAATAATATGAAAAAATGAATAGGTGACACTACTTGTACAGCTCCCCAGATGCTTCACATCAATCTGTTCTTGTCTAAGACACGATGCCTCCTGCACCATGGGTTGGAATAAATTCTGTTTCATTTGCAAAGACACGGGCTTGCATACTGAAGTATGGGATAAATATAGCATGTCTCACATTTTTGCAACTCTCAGAAGTTCCTATTCTAATTCAACTTTTTTTTTTAAAGTCAAATTATATGTACAGTTCAAACTATATTGCACAACTGTGCATACAAATAGACAGTGTGCACATACATTGTTCCATGCAGATTCAATTGCAGTGTCCAAACCCCTTCCTCCTCCTTGTGTTGAGTGGTTTCAGTGGGGGGGGGAGCCTGGGACAAAGCCCTGGGCTCTCTCACCCTCCCTTGCTGGGTCACATAGCAGGGGGAGGCGGGAAACAACATGGGCGAGGCTTATAGTTTAAAAGGGGCTGGAAGCCTGCTTGCTCCGGCCGCCTCTTCCGGGTATGGGCAGCCCAAGTCTTGCGGGATTTTGGTCAACCGCTAGACTTGGCCTGCATCGGGTCCTAATCAGGACCTACGGGTTGGGCTGTCTTGGGCGCCGGTCCAGCGTGGTGCCCAAGCGGGAGAAGGTAGGCGGCGCAGCGGGTAGAAGGGGGAAGGAAGAGGCGATGAAAAATAAGGGTGGGGAGGCAAGGAAGGTGAGGCAGCCTGTGCCAGTGGGAAGGAGAGGGGGGAGAGGTAGGGGACTGGTGGAATGTGGGGCAGTAGCAGGTAAGGGTAGGGTCAAGGGATTATTGGGTGGGGAATGCAGCAGTAGGGGGAAAGCGTTTAAGGGAGCAGGGGATCAGAAGAGGTTATGGCAGGAGGAGGAGGATGAGGTGTGGGGGGAGGAGGGGAGTTTTCTCAACGGGGGGAGGGTGCAGAGGTTAGGAAGGCTAGGTTGGGACAAAGGGGAACAAGGGGGTAGGCAGTGGGGTGAGGAGAGCTGGGACCTAGGGGGGGAAGGGGGAAGCCAGAGGGGTTTGGATGATTGTGGCATTGGCTCCCATGAGTGGTGGAAAAGGACTTACCCTTTATTTTCTCCAGCAGCAGCAAGTAAGCGGAGGAGGGTACAGGAGAAGGTGTTGCAGCAACAGAACCTGGATGGAAAGAAGCAGACACAGGTCAGCGGTAAGAGAACACGGAAGGAGGGCCAGACTCCAGCAGAGGAGATCAACTTGGAGTTGGGTGAGTCTTGTGAAAGTGATGATACTGTTTCTGATATTGTAACAGAGGAGGAGGTGCTTGCTGACTCGTCTGAGTCAGGGGCGGACACAGAGGAGTCCGCCTCTGACTCAGATGATTCGGACGACAGCAATGATAGTAATAGGACTTTTCATATGTTGAAGAAATGTTTTAAGGCTATTAAGGGTAAGCAGGCTAAGGGTAAGCACATAAAGGGTAAGAAGAAAGGGGTTAAGAAAAGGGTTAAGAGAGATGCTATTGCATGTGAGGTAGCGGAGCCGCATGCACATGTACCGAGGAAGATACAGAGGCAGATAAAGGAGGGGAAGTATGTGGATATTTATAAGATCTCTAGGGATGCAGTGGAAGCAAAGGAGGAAGGGGTGCAAGAGGAGAAAGGGAAGGTGAGACCGAGGCATTTTATGGAGTGGCTTAAAGATTTTGTGCCATATGCTAGTCTATATCTGAAGTAATATCCAAGGGAAGGGAGGAATGTGATGAAGTATATTGATGTCATTGTGGATATACATAGTGCGTTTGGGGGACAAGCATGGTTTAATTATGATAAATCATTCAGGCGTAGGATAGTGGCTAGCAAGGTGTTGTCGTTTTGGACTAGGGACATGGATACATGGTCTAGATCGGTCACACATGATAGAAGACAGAACATAGGTAGGCAGCAAGGGAAGCCAGGATTGCTAGGTTTTAAGACAAAGGATGTGTGTTATGCATTTAATGACCGTGGTTGTGTAAGGGGGGCGGCTTGCAAATTTCGCCATGCATGCACAAACTGTGGGGGAGCCATACAGCAAAAGCCTGTTTTAAGAAGGGCGAAAGTGAGGGGAAGTGTGATTTTCGCAACTTCCCTGGGAAAAGCGGTAACACCAGTGAAGGTAGACCAGTTAAGTAGAGTGTTGGTAGCTCACCCTGATGGGGGGGGGGGCGGTGAGTTTTTTGTTGAAAGGTTTTGAGGAGGGTTTTGTGATTCCGGTGCAGGGAGTGGTGAAACAGAGGAAGCAGCTGAGGAATTTAAAATCAGCCACACTATTGCCAGAGGTAATTAGGGAGAAGCTAGCGAAGGAAGTCTCATTGGGCAGAATAGCTGGGCCTTTTAGGAAACCTCCAGTTGAGGGGCTCATTGTGTCTCCGCTGGGGGTGGTACCCAAAAAAAGAGGAGGGGAAATATAGGTTAATTCATCACTTGTCCTTCCCAGCGGGGGGGTCAGTGAATGATGCTATTCCCCAGGAAGATTGTGGTATGGTATATCAGTCATTTGATGATGCGTTGCACTTGGTACAAGAAAAAGGACAGGGGGCTTTGATGGCAAAATTAGATATTGAAGCAGCATTTAGATTGCTGCCGCTGCATCCTGACAGTTTTCAATTTACTGGGAGTTACTTTCAAGGGGGATTTTATGTAGACAAATGTTTACCAATGGGTTGTTCAGTTTCGTGTGCATTTTTTGAGAAGTTTAGATCAGCATTGCATTGGGCAATAGAGCAGAGGGCGGGGGCTGCAGAAGTGGCTCACTATCTGGATGATTTTTTGTTTGTGGGGGACAAAGGGAGTGTGCAGTGTGGGAATCTGTTGAAGTGTGCAGAGCAATTGTTTGAGGAGGTTGGGGTACCAGTGGTGCATGACAAAACAGTGCTGCCAACCACTAGATTATCCTATCTGGGGATTGAAATTGACTCAGAAGCAGAGCAGGTGCGCCTGCCTATGGAAAAGGTGTTGAAAGCCAGGGCGGCAGTGGTAGGAATGGTTGGCAGGGAGAAGGTCACATTAAGGGAGATGCAAGAACTGTTGGGATTGTTGAATTTTGCTTCAAGGGTCATACCTATGGGCAGGATTTTCAGCAGAAGGCTGGAAAGAGCTACGGTAGGAGTTAGACAAGCTTTGCATAAGATAAGGATTACTAGGCAGCTCAGGGAGGATTTAAAAGTGTGGGAGGCATTTCTCATAAATTGCAATGGCGTTAGGTTGTGGAAGGAGCCACCAAGGCCTCATATGCAACTACAATTGCATACAGATGCGGCGGGGCGGTTGGCTTTGGTGCTTTTTTCCAAGGCCAATGGTGCGCTGAAAGATGGCCAGAGGCATGGCACTCACAGGGGTTGACAAGGAATTTGGCGCTGTTGGAGCTATTTCCTATTGTGGTAACGTTGGAGTTGTGGTATGACGGACTAGCTAACAAGGAGGTTGTATTCTGGACTGATAATATGAGTATAGTTTATGCCATCAATCAGTTGTCATCTGGATGTCTGTATGTGTTGGCGCTGCTGAGGAGATTGGTGTGGAGGTGCATGAAGCACAATATTAGGTTCACAGCACGTCATGTACCTGGGGTGGATAACAGGTTAGCTGATGCCTTGTCCAGGGAGAAGTGGAATGTCTTCTTTGCATTAGAACCAGGAGCTAACAAACATGGTTGTTTATGTCCAAAATATGTTTGGCAGTTGGGGATGAAGATATAGACGATCTGATAACAGCATCCTTAGCACCAAGCACTTGGAGGGCGTACAAGAAGACTTTCCAGGAGTGGGGTGAGTTTACGGCAGCACAGGTGGTGAGAAATGGGGTGGTTAATGTGAGGGTATTGTTGGAGTATTTAAAACAGTTATGGTAACAGGGGGCGGCCAGAGGAAAGGCAGTAACAACATTGGCAGTGATTGCATTTTTCACAAAAGTCAGGGGGGGAGTCATTGATAGACAATTTTGCAGTAAGGAGGGTTATGAAAGGCTGGGGGAGGAAGTGGCAAAAAGTGGCAGATACAAGAACACCCATAGACCAGATAAAGTTGAGTCAAATGTGTAGGGCTTTGAAGGAGGTGTGTATAGACAAGTATGAGAGGGTCTTGTTTAAGGCAGCATTTGTGATGGCGTTTTATGGTGCATTCAGGGTTAGTGAATTGGTAGCAGTGGCAAAGGCTAGGCAGGATACAGGATTACAATGGGATGGAGTGGAATGGTCACGTCAGGTGGTGCACTGTTGGCTGGCTAAGGCAAAACAACAGTCAAGAAGGTGTGCCCGGTAAGGGCGGTAAAAGAATTTTTGAGGATTAGGCCCCCACAAAAAGGTTGTTTGTTGATACACCAAGATTGCAGCGCACTATCGAAATACCAATTCAGGAAGGTGATGGATAGAGTTCTGTACAGAATGGGGTTAGACCCAAGCGGGTATGGAACACATTCCTTCAGAATAGGGGCAGCGACGGCTGCGGCGCAAAAGGGGGGCAGTGAGGGTGACATTAAAAGGTTAGGGCGCTGGCGACCTAATGAGTTTAAAACTTACATTCGAATGGAAATGATCTAACTGGCGTTTTGCTTGCAGAAGGAGGAAGGAAGAGGCAGATCAGAGTGTTTGTCATAGGCCATTCGTTCGTCTATTGGGCTTACCAATACCTCGCGCAGGGGCAGAGGGAGAATTTAGTAATACCACAGGAGATCATGAAAATCATATAATGTGGTAAGAGGGGCTTGGTCTGGGGGCAGATGGAAGCACTATTTCAGGACACCTGTTGGAGGTGGGGGAGTCCTGATATTTTGATAGTGCATGCTGGCGGTAACAATCTCACTTCCACAGTATCAGTAGAATTGATCGAAAGCATTAAAGCTACATGCAGGATATGGAGTTCCATCTGCCCTGAGATGAAGATCATCTGGTCACAGATTACGCCGCGTCGGTCATGGAAAGGGGCGGTATCACCCCGAGCCATTGAGCGGTCCAGGCGTAATGTGAATCACGCCATAGCCAGGTACATGGTCTCTTGTGGGGGTGCTACCATTACGCATAATAAGATAAAAATGGAGGAAGAGGGTTGGTACAGGGGAGATGGTGTGCACCTAGGGGACAGGGGGTTACAGGTCTTTACAGAGGCAGTTAGGGAGGCCCTAGGGGTTTGTATGGGGTCACAGCAAAAGGGGGGGCATAGAGGGTCAAGGGTTAGGAGTCCCCTCTATGGGTGGCGGGTGTGGCGCTTACAGGGCCCCTGCAGTGCAGCATAGCCAATCGGTAATGGTGGGCGGGCAGACTTATGCTGTGCGGCCAGGTCAGCCTGCAGGAAGAGAGGGTGATTGCCATCAAGCACTGTGGAGGAGGGGAGGCATGTAGGTATTGTCATGGCGGATTGACATTTGGGCCTTGTTTGCCTACCCTAGTACGTTGGAGAGGCGGCCATGGAGAGGGACCAGAGGTGGGGAGGCAGTGGTTTGCCTGAAAGGTCTCGCCCTTTACCTCCCATGGCTGTGGGCTGGGTGCAGGCGTGACCCAAGCTATTAGGGGCCCTGGAGGCGCCACATAGGAGGGGGGTGGGTACTCCTGGGGTCCTATAAATAGGTCAATATCCAAAATTAATAAAGCTGTGACCTCACAATTTGCCACCTTATATTGTCAGTGTGTTTATTTGGGGATAACTAGGGTGGTTTGGGGGGGAGGGGGAGGTCGGGGAGTTGGGTTTGTGTGGTGGCTGGAGGGGAAAAAGGGGGGAATGGTGAGTATGGTCCTTACTACAATTCTTGTCAGTATTACTTGTTTGCTCTGTCTGGCTTCCTTGGATCCTGGATCTGCTATTGGTTAATGGCCCCCAGCTGTGCCTGGTTTGGGACACAATTTAAACTAGCCTGCTTGAGCTCCCAGTGCTAGGTTGTTTGGCTTGACCATAAAATCCAATTTTCTTCTGCTTGATCAATTATGGTTTCCGGACTAGGGCTTTGTTTGTTGGTTACTTCATTTTTTTACTGCCAGCCCCTGACCTTTGCTTGCCTTCTTGCCTAGGAAACTATGAAACCTGCCTTGACACAGATCTGCCTGTGACTATGCCTCATCTGTGTTTCTATGTATCTTCCCCTTGCATATTACCACTGCAGGGGACTCTGTTTCCACTATCAGGCCCCTTTTTCTGTATGTTTTTTTTTGCCTTCTTTTGGATCAACGATGGTAAACAGGAATAGGAAAAGGGTTGAACTAGATGGACTCAAGTCTTTTTTCAACCTAAATTACTATGTTACTATGTTACTGTGATGTGTGCCTCCCTGCCAATGGACTCCAGCTTCTGAGAATTAAACCTGCAGGTAAGTGATAGTTCATGACAGACCCACTGAACTGCTCCACTGAGCCCGCAGGGATGGTTGAAGCCTTGGCCACTCTAGTACATGCAGGTGATACTGATGCTTTCCTATACTGTCCTTCAAAGAGATTACTTCCAGATGAGTGAAGAATTATAGGAGCACAGCTACTTGGAAGGAGAGAGGACCTTCACCTTCAGAACCTCATGTCCTGCTATCTGAAAATTTCTCTCAGGCATGTTCCTGATTCTGAGGTTTCCTTACCTTCTGTAAACTCCTGTTATCACTCAAGCCCCTGACATACTCCTCAGATGTTTTTCAAGTAAGAACTATGATCTCCCTACTGAGAGGTGAGCTGATGGCTTGGGTTTATGGTCTTCTGGAACTGAATTATCCATTGCTCCTTAGTCTACTCTGCAGTCCTTTATGGGAGCTCTGGCTGCTTTTTATGAAGACTCACAGAAAACCACCAGTTCTGGAATACAGACCAGCTTTTCACATGTGGGCAGGTGATGCTTGCTGGAAGCCAGGTCTGAAAAATCAGTTCTAGCATGGCTTGTCTGATGCTTTGGAGGATGAACTGGCTTGGACTGTATTGGTACACGTGTCCATAGTGTTTCACCTTTGTGTCAACAGGAAGCAGCTTATAAATGTGAGTGTGTGTCCTCTAGTCACTTTTATGTTAATATGACTAGTCATGTATAGACATTTCATGATTCATACAACTTCATTTTCAGACTTTTAAATTCTGTGGCTTACATGCAACCCAACAGACATGAATATTAATCATGGAACAAATAAATCACAAACAAACATAATTTTTTGTTTTGAAGTAAAGTCTGGAAAGGATTAGGCTAATGAATATGCTCATGTTCATATGATATGCAAAAAATTGCTATACATATATAGCTATGTTTTCAGATCTCCATTTTCAGCATATGTTGTGTGTTGTATGAATCCAATCGAAAGGATTAGTGTAAACTCCAGTTTGCTTTTCACCAAAATTTAGATGGAAAAATGTTTTATTTTTTTTTGTGATAAGTTCCAAGTTAACCCCTTAAGGACCATGAAAATCTGGGGTGGTTTGCAGTTAAGGACCAGAGCAATTTTGACCTTTTTGACAACGTCTATGTTCAACAGTATTTTCCCTCTAATTATTTTATTCTAACCACATAAATTATATATTGTTTTTACGCACAAATATGGCTTTCACACTTTATATGGATAACCGTCCTTTTATGGTATTATAAATAAAGAAAATAATTAAGGAAATGTAAACAAACACAATTTTATGGAGACTGCATGAAAGGTTTGACCGGTCATTCATACCTACAACATGTTTAAGGGGGCACTGTCCCTCTGGGGTGAAAATTCCCGTGTCCCCACCCCCCAGTTTCGCACATTTTGGTGGCTAAGATTGTGCGGTGTGTAGAAGTGTATCACATTGCTCTAAATCTGACATTGTTTGTTTAAACTTCAGTAGCTGTGTTTATAAATTAGTGTGTGTAAATAAAACAATTTGCTTTTTTTTAATTTTTTTTTAAATACATGTTGCTGCTAGTAGGTCATAAATGGACATACATTCATCCTGCCCCCAGCACCAACACTGAAGGGGTTAATACCACCAACTCTGGCCTCTATTTGTTTACTGATTTGTCAATTGCCTGGTTCTGTCTCCCTTCCTCTCATAGTAAGGAAGAGAGAGGCAGGGAACAGTCACAAAAGCTATGTGTAAAACACACACGTGTTGGCTGTAGTAGCGATCACATATACCGGCAAAACAGAAAAAGTCCTGGAGAGCTTAGTTTCATCCTCTGAAGCATGATAGTAGTGTGCACTGAGGCACTCTGCTATCATTTATCCCATGAAATGCAAGGACCATCATGGGTCCTCATGGGAAGTTTATCCATGACAATCCCGGCATATCAGGGGTCCAAAAGGCGTTAAAAATCCATTAAAATTAACGTTTCCCTACCACAATGAAATTCACTTGAGAAATCTGCCATTATATGCTTTATTTTCTGCCTATGTATTCTGTGGCTGAAGGGATGGGTGACTTTTTGTGCCTCAAATTGAAATGGCACTTCCCGCTGAGTGGGAAATTTTTCATGTAATGTTCCAATTATCTACTTTTTCCATCTAGCTCTCTTGGCATGGAAATAAATGGTAAGACTGAATTTCCCACATAGTGGCAAGTATCCCTTCTTTTCCCACAGGACTAGTATAAAAGGGGTGTTAGGTTCCCGCAACAGGCCATTCTCTGTGAGAGATAGACAAAGGACCATATTTTTCAGCTTGTTAGGTTAGACAAATAAAGCAAAATTGGAGTATGGTTTAGGGAGTCTTGTGGGCAGGAAGGTTGTTCTCTGTGATAGGGGAGTCAGGGGGACTCTGAAGAAGCTTGAAGGGAGAAAGGTGTGTTTCAAATTCCTTCCTGATCTGGCTTTTTTTCTCTGTGTTAAGGAGTCTGTGGGTGTGAGAAGGTAGCAAAGTATATTTACCCCAAATGCCTCAATATTTTGTGTGAATGACTGGATGGACAAAAAGTTAGAGAAATTTCCCACCAGAATTTTCATGAAAAAACACTTTCCTGCATTTCTTTCCAAAATTCCCTCCCATAGAAAATACATAACATTTTTGCCTTTTCGCCACTAACATTACATTTCCTACAAGAACTTTGCCATTTTTTGCCTACATTTTTATGATGCAAGATTTCCCGCTTCAATGTTAATTTTTCTGAGGGTTGAAGTGGAGAAATAAGTATCTGAAACTAAAAGTTGTAAGTCCAACAGCAACATATGCCTTGAAAAAATTGTCAGAAGGCGGAGTGCCTTTGTCCTTTGCCACAACATTAACTTCCTGCTTAAATAACATTGTCACAACTATTCCACAGGCATACAGTTGCATTATTTTTGTGCAGGTTTTGACTTCGTTCTTAGAACTTAGTAAGTGTCTGATGGCAGTACATGGTGAAAAAACTGTGTAACGTTATTGTTTAACAAAATCACTTGTAGAGGTGGTATGGTTGATGGTAGTATG
Source organism: Rhinophrynus dorsalis (assembly GCA_037306005.1). NCBI lineage: Eukaryota > Metazoa > Chordata > Amphibia > Anura > Rhinophrynidae > Rhinophrynus > Rhinophrynus dorsalis. Next base: position 396,100,256 of record CM074718.1, read on the forward strand.
TGTGGGCACTCACTTCTTACACAGTCTTACACATCGGTAGTTAGGAACATGCATTAGGGAACTCAACTCTGATTTTGTTAGGTGCAAATTTTTTGAAAATAAAGTGAGTTCCTTAACGTGTTACAAGCCACCTCGTTTAATTGAATTGCAAATTCATCGCCTTTGTCATTGATTCCAATGGGCGCAAATTTAGCACCCTTTGTGGACTTTTACCTTTCAATAGTGTATCACAGCACTGGTAATAGAATACCTGACTGTGACTTGAAACTAATGATGGTGCTTTTATTTTTTTTATTGGTGGCAGTTGGATCGAGCCCTTAGTGAGAACTTCATTCTGATCAAGAGAGCACATGCAAATGAGTGATATGAGGAATCCTTTACTTATGCATGCCTTTATGAGTAAGAATTTACAAGTGTTTAATCAGGAGTGCAGGTTTCAAGCAGGGAACAGCTTAGCTACTGCTCTGCAGGTCTATGGAAGGTAATGGGTTAACCAGCATTCTGCACATCTCTAGTAGGCAAATATTTAATCACTGATATATTGGTCTCTAGCTGGAAAGGGGTCAAACACTCCATGTCTATGTGACACTGAAGATGTTAAAAGTACACAGAACATGGGTGAAAATGTTAGTAATTAATCAGGAATCTCTTTAGGCATTAGGCTGCTGTCAATCATTATTCTCAAGCTTACAGTGGTTGTCCACCTGGTGTCATCAGAGTGGCTGAATAGAGCATCTAAATCCATATCAGATTCACAATACACATCTTTTAGCTGAAAGAGCTTTGTTTTTAAATGTCTTGCAATTAAATATGTATTTCTTCTGGTAGAGCAGGTACATTTGTTTTACAAGCAGGCTTTCTTTTTATTTAATGTTGCAGTATACTTATCATAAATCAGCAGCTTCAGATATTCTGTTTATTCCAGTGATTGCTCTGCCTTTACCTGCAGTCTTTCAAACCAGCCTTTGGCTCAACAGTATCTCTAAAGCGCTATAAGGACTCTTCTTATGACAGAAAATATTGTTTTTCTCATATCTTAAATTGAGATATGCTTAAAGGGATAGTAATGTTTAAAAAAAAACTCTGATTAATCTTCTTAGTATTTGGGCTGTGGAGAGAGTTATTTCAATACTGTAAAAGCTGTAGTTCAAGAGTAATTGAATGATACATTATTCCCCTCCCACCCCTGAAAAACCTGTCAAGGGGGGAAGGGTTTTCCTTATGCTCACATTAAGAAGGTTGTCCCTTGCTGCAACCTGTCCGGTCTCTAGACCATATTCCACATCTGACTGGAGGCAGCTTACACTAGGTAAAAGGGTCAGGAGGGGGATAATTTATCATTCAATTACTCTTGAACTACATCTCTGACAGTATTGAAATAACACTTTCCATGGCCCAAATACTATGACGAGTAATTGGAGCTGCTTTTTTGTGAAACATTTCTATCACTTTAAGGGAATTATACATTACTCCTAATACAACTTCTTACATCTTATCTCAGCGCATAATCTTGCATTAGTCTATGGAAATATTTGTATTGCAACTCAGCCTGAATGGAGGCAATATGCATGACAAATTACTTTTATGTGTATTGCATGTTTCATGAAGCTTTCACTGCCCTTAATTTTTCAACTTGCTGATAAGAGCTCAAATGTTATTGCTTACCTTTTAGTAAACATGACACTTATTTGCTATTTTAGAACATAACATAAAATTAGCTAGTCACATAATTATATTTCTTATTAAGCAGTGCCCTGCATGTAATGCTCTCTGTTTGCATTCACAGGTTGTACAGATGAAAATACATTAAAGAGAAATAATGAGTGAGACACATACAGGGAAAGCTATTATGATGCTATTATGACTATTGTCTCAAATCACTGAAACTGGAAGAAGAACACAGAATTAAAGAAAATATCAGCAAGTAAAATAAGTTGAAACATACTATTAAAATAATAAAATATTAAAGCATTACTAAGGAATACTTGGTAAAAAAAAGTGTACCATGTTAACTAGTCCTGTTTTGTTTGGGCAGGAAATTAAAAAGCAAAAAATACTTATATACAGATGCAATTAAAAAAAAATATAAATCTATACAGCACTGGCCTCAGCCTGCTAGTTTTTTTCATGATTTACCTCTGTTTAGGCCTCTGTCTTAAAACTATTTTTGAAGACTAATTTTGCTGTAGGCTTCAGCTTACTAAACACTGAAACACGGATTAGGGACTTCTGTAAGCTAAGCCTGATCGTGGGACATCTAATACATGCATGAGTTTAATGCAATGCAGGGCCTAGAAGCCCGAATAAATGAGACGGGAGTACCAGGGAGATAAGAAGGCTCCTCCAACAAGGGATAACTGAGCAAGTAGCTGGGGAGCAACGCTTGGGTACGGTCCTTGGGAGTGGAGGTTGCATTGGACGGGGTTTTGCTGCGGCTGAGCCGCCTAAAGGTGTTAGCCACAAAGCCAGATGTTGTAGTCCCCAACAGAGAAGCTGAAGGGTAACCCAGGATAACCCATACCCAGGCAAACTATACTAAGCTATCCCCAGGGAGAAAGACTAGCACTCCAACAAGGAAACAAGGTACTGAAATGGTACTCACTCAGGATCCTAGATGCCAGTGGAACCCCGAAGAGCTGGAACAGAGAAGATTCCAAAGAATGTCAGAAGCAATCCGGAACACTCACTAGCAGGAGAACAGCTAGGCTGACAGGATCAGGCAACAGAGAAGTCAAGGAACAATCCGGGTCATACACAGGCTGGCAGTTCAGAGCACTAAAGGAGTAGGCAGTAGAATGGTCAGACAGCTATCCGGGTCATACACAATCTGGCAGTATAATGCAGAAAAGGAGCAGGTAATGAGAATGATCAGGCAGTGATCTGGGTCATACACAGGCTGGCAGTTCAGAGCACTAAAGGAGTAAGCAGTAGAATGGTCAGACAGCTATCCAGGTCATACACAGGCTGGCAGAATAATGCAGACAAGGTGCAGGCAATGAGAATGGTCAGGCAGCGATCTGGGTCATACACAGGCTATCAGACAGGAACTGGACAGAATAATATGCAGGCACGAGACGCTATAACAATGAGTCTGCCTGTGGTGCACACCAGCCTGAAATAGCCCAGTACTGGAAGTGGGAACCAAAACGAGGTGCGGATGCTGGCAATAAACCACAGAGAGGAAGAGGCCAGCAGAAGGCATGGGAAAACTGATGACGGGCCAGTCAGGAAGTGACTAGGAGACAAAAGGGAGAGCATCGGAAGATGCTATCAAACAGGAGGTAAGCATCGGTCATGACAATGAGCAAGCAATAACTAAATTAGCAAACACCGAAATTGTCACAGCTGGTGGTTATAACTATTCCTACCTGAAGATCTCTCTCCCACTTTTCATTTGTTTTAGCTAATAAAACTCTGATTTCACTGTCATTATCATCATCACTAGGGATGGGTGAAAAGATCATTTTATGGACATTCATGGCAACATTCAACAGATGGGTTAGCTCCTCCCTGCCCTTTCAGCTGATAGATCAGAAAAAAGACAAAAATTCAAACATTATAAGAGACCCCATGTCCATTCACTGGTTGTCTTTTTCTCTGTCCTCATAAGCTGGTAGGTTATGAGTTGCTGCCTCTCTTTATGAGAGCTATGGTTTTCTTTTGAGGGTTACCAGGCAGTGTCTTCTGTCCTTTTTCAGTTGGAGTTCACCTCCTCTCTCCTTCTGAAGCTCCAACTTTACCCCTCCCTTCCTGGGTCGACAGGTTGGAGACCCTATAGCGGCCAGGGTTTCCCTGCATAAATCCTTACGGTAGCAGATGTAAAAGAGGGAGTGCCGGGAATGCTGTTTCTTTCAGTAACATTCTTGCAGATCCTGGCAGTGAGTACATGCAGATGTGTGCTTATATGATGATCTGCGCTTTGTTTATTTGGAGTTCCTGGAGCTATATGCAGGTGTGGGACATCTTGGACTTGCTGCACTTTACCTTTACTCAGGTATGTGTTTGTATTCCTCTATTCTAGGCTCCTGTTTCTGTTATTACTTGTTTCCTGTCTGAATCTCTGAATACTGATACTGGGTGCAGTCCCAGCTCCCAGTTTTAATTGTTTAAGTATGTCCACCTGTGAGGGAGCCTTACTGAAGCCATTTCACCCCGACTAGGTGTTTCGTTGGGGTTTTTATGTATTTTATGGCTAGCTTTGGGTCTTGTACTCTCAGCATTCTGGACATCATGCTATGTCTGTAATTGGGCTTGGATGCATGTGTACATGTTAAGTCTGCACTTGGATATGATGCATGTGTACATGGCAAGTCTGCACTTGGGCTTGGTTGCATGTGTACATGCTAAGTCTGCACTTTCATGCATATGTATGTGCTATGTCTGCACTTGGCCTCACCTGCATGTGTACTTGCTATGGAAGCACTTGGGCTTGCATGCATTTGTACGTGCTTTGGCTGCCCTTGGGCTTTCATGCATCTGTATGGCTGCCCTTGGACTTGCATGCATGTATATGTGCTTTGGCTGCCCTTGTATCACGGTGCGCGTGTTCCTTCTCTGACAGCAACATTGTTATTTTGCCTAATTTCAATGCCATTCTCTTATTGGCCTGATATTCTTGCTCCACCCAGGGCTTACCTTTATATACCCTGTCATGTCTATACCAAGGCACCCTTTCGTGGTGTATCTGTTACTAAGTTGCTGTTATCGTGTATGACCTGGCCTGCCTGACTACGTTCCTGTGCTTCCTGTGTTACTGCTCCGTTACCGACTGATATGGCTGAGAACCCGATCCGTTACTGAACCCATCTGGCTGAGAACCTGCTCCATTACCGACTGATCTGGCTGAGAACCCACTCCGTTGCTGAACTGATCTGGCTGTGAACCCACTCCGTTACAGACTGATCTGGCTGAGAATGCGCTCCGTTGCTGAACTGATCTGGCTGAGAACCCGCTCCATTGCTGACCTGTCTGGCTTTTGAGCCTGTTCCATTGCTCCTGACCGGGCTGTGCTTCCGTTATGCTTATAATCTTCCCTGGCTGAGCATTCGTTCCATTGCCATCCGTGCATGGCTGTATTCCTCCATTGTCCTAGTCTGGCCAGAGTTACAAGCAGCGGATTCCCAGTTGCCTTGTTGGTGGTGCACCGCGTGACGCTATTCTTATCCTGTCGACTGTAAGCTTGGCATTCGTGCTATAGCTACTTACTCTAACCGCCCTTGGCAGTGTGCACACGCGAAGTACCGGTACAGTGCTATCAAGTGCTGACTGAGTTACTCAGATCTATCTGTGCCTCACTCTGCACTATTGCTGGGCTCACTCCCTGTGGGAGTTTCTGTATTTCTCTGGGCGTCTCCAGTTAACCCATTCCGTGCCTAGACTGTCTGGGCTTAGCCTGTGCTCCTACGCTGTTGCAGTGCCTGGGATAGGGCGTTATATCACACTTGGTAGTTTGTGGAGACACTGAGCTTCATTCCTTGTCTCTGTAACCTTTGGGCCTAGAGCCAGCAATTGCGTTAGTCACACTGTTGTGTGAGGAGACACTTGTGGCCTTCCAGTTGTCTGCCTTTGATCCACCCCTAGTGTTCTAGGGTTTACCATCTGTAAGTGGTGGCCTCAGTCACTCTGGGACCCCTGTCCCTTGGTCAGTGTTACCTCGCTGCCTACTGGGTTCTGTGCCACCCAGGCATCTGGGTCTCGTACCAATTACCACCTCCAGGACTACCTGTCACCTTCAGTCCTGCTCTCAGTCCCAGATCGAGTAGCCTGATTTACCCTATTCCACTAGGGGAAGGTTGCCTGCCTTAGGTACCTTCAGTTCTCAGCATCCTATCTCAGTCATTCAGATTCCAGTCATTGCCTCATTGACTTGCTATATACATGTTGTGTCATTTGTGGGCCTGCAGCCTTATTGCTTGTATGCGCTTTTCTCAATAAAGTCATTTTTAACCTTACCGGTCTGTCTGAGTGTTCATCAAAAACTGTGACACCTTGGGCTTGCATACATGTGCTCATGCTTTGGTTGCCCTTGGGCTTTCATGCATATGTTCATGCTTTGGCTCCCCTTGGACTTGCATGCCTGTGTGAATGCTTTGGCTGCCCTTGGGCTTGCATGCCTGTGCACATGCCTAGGCTGCCTTTGGGCTTTGATGAATGTGCACATGCTTTGGCTGCATTTGGGCTTGCGTGAATGTGTACATGCTATGGCTGCTCTTGGGCTTGGATGCATGTGTATGTGCTATGGATGCACTTCATCCTATGGCTGCATTTGGGCACGTGGTAAATGCTATGGCCTCACCTGTGTGTGTGTTTAAATGCTATGGTCTTGTCTGTGTGCGTGAGACATGCTATGGCATCTCATGTTATAGACCCACCTGTGAGCATATGTGCCAGCTATGGCTTCACCTGTGTGCTTGTTTGATGGCCATAGTCTCGCCTGCGTGCTGAATATGGCCTCGCCTGAGTCTGTGTGCCAGAAATGGCCGCTCTTGTGTGTGTGCCAGCTATGGCCATGCTCTTGTGTGCCAGCCAGGGCCATGCTCATGTGTGTCAGCTAGGGCTGCGCTTGTTTCTCACTTTGGCGACATTAGCATGCACGTGTTCCTGTTATGACGGGTGATCGTATGGCCGCAATTGGGTGTATGTGCATATTACAATTAAATGACTGCATTCTGGTGCATGTGCCATGGAGGCAGTGGTGCTTGTGCTCTCTTGTGTTTTGAGACTCTGCTGTGGTGCATGTGCTTTTTTATGTCGTGGATTTGTGGTACACGTGTATTTGCCATTGCCGCTCTGTTGTGCATCATTGCCAAGCTGTGATGTGCCAGTGCTGTGGGCAACTGCTTTGGCCGCATTGTGATGCGTGTGTATATGCAAGCCCAGTTTCACCACTGTGGTGCTTGACTGTTTGAGCACTGCTGTCACATGTGGCTTCCTAGGTGCAAGAGTAGGTTTACATTTGCAAATGCTGTTCCCACTCTGTAGGGTTCTCACGTGCAGATGCTGTTTCAGCTCTGTGGATTTGTATGTGCAAATGCAGTTGCTGTCCTGTGTACATTCTCACACTAGTGCTACACCCCTCTTGACCTCTCTGTGACTGGTGCCTTTACAGAGTATTACCACGCTTGGTGCATGCACTTTGGCTGTGATATGTATGAACATCCGCTGTCATTGCACTGTGATTCTTCTGAACATGAACTATATCTGAACTGTGGTGCATGTGAGCACACTTTATGGCTACACTGTGATACTCATGCATGCAAAATATGGTGTGCTGGGGTGCCTTTATGCCCATTATAAACTATATTTGCTTTATGGTGTGTGTGTGTTTTGGCTGCTATATGGTGCATATAGGTGCACAATTTGATATATGCATACTGATGTGCTTACAGTACTGGTATGCATGAGTAGACTCATGATGATGTGAGGGCAAGCGTGAGTCACATTTTGCACTATGATACTTATGTTCACAGTCTTTCTACTTAGTATTTTTTATGATCATGTTCTGGCTGTAAGGATGTGAGCATGTACTCTGTTGGCTTTTCGTGGTAGGAGTAGATTCTCTATTACGTTTCTGATGAGTGTATACATGCTATTTGCTTAATGAAGGGAGAACATGCACACAATATGTTGTGCTGTGCTGTGGGCTGCAGTGCACCTGGGTACATGCACTTTGGAGAACTGTAGTGCTCTTGTGCTGGTGTGCACTTTGTCTGCACTGTGGCTATATGCAGTTCCCACATGTATACCTTGAATGCATTGTTGTATGCCCATGTCTATATGCTCTGAATTGCCTAGATGCTCTTCTGTGTACGCTTTTGTGGACTGTTTGCTATGCTGTGTCCACTATTTTGATGTGCACTCCTAATCCTATGGGGTTTGCCTTTGCTCATTTTTGATTTGCTTGTGGGTATATACCCACATTGGACATAACTATGGTATGCTTTAACCCCTTAAGGACCGGGAAAATCTGAGGTGGATTTCACTTAAGGACCGGAGCAATTTTGACTTTTTTGACTATGTCATTGTTCAACCATATTTTCTCTTTAATTCCTTTTGTACACCCACACAAATTATATACTGTTTTTTAAGCACAAGTAGGGCTTTCTTTTGATACCACAATAATATGAATACCTCACCATTTGATTTGATTAAATAGAAAAAAAGAGCCAAAAAATAAAAAAACAACATTTTGCTTACATTTTCCTGTCAGGATTTGCATACTATTAGTTCATTACAATAAATACCCCTAAATATATTCATTTGCATCTCTTGAATATTAGAGTACCCCATATGCCTAGTATTTCAATCCCTTTCTCACATTTACAAGTTAAATATTACAAGATTGATGCCATTATTTCCAACTTGTAATTTTTCAACAATTGGCATGTGAGCATCATAGCTTAGTTGACGGTGCCAGAACCAAAAATGTCCCACAAAGGTATATGTTTCTGAAAACTACACAACATAAGGTAAATAATCAGGATAATTTTGGAGTTTTTTATACAGCTGTTTTTCCAGAAATATTTTTCAAAATTGTGGTAATATTTAGTTTTTTTTGCAGTTTTCACACTTACATTTCAATATTAGTGTTGATATCAAGCACGGGATAGTTGAACATTTAAAAATATTCATTTTTTAGTGTTCAGCTCCTTCTTCTGAGTACAGCAATACCCCATAGGTTTCTCAAGGTTTGGGGGAGCTACGGGGCCCAAATTAGAACATACGCATTTCCAGTTTCACATTTTGAATTTTCACAGCTTGCATCACTGGTGCCATGTCTCATTTAGGGCTGTGTACCAGTGCTCCACCTTTACATTTCCCCCCAAAAGTGTATATTTTTGGAAAATAGACACCCCGTGCTTTCATTTTAGGTATGTTTTCCAATTTTTTACGCAGCCATCTGGCTGACTACCTGCTCCTTGTAAGACCTAGGCTTGTCTGACCATCCATTCTGGTGCTGACCTGGGGCTCTGTCCAGCTAACTTCTGCGTTTCCTCCTGTTCAGCACCCTTCAGGTGACGGTCTTCTCCTGGCTGACTGCAGGTGTGAGTCAGTCATCTTCCGATTACCATCCTTGGGGAGTCATCTGGCCTACTCTTCCTCTCTGACTTAGAGACTATCATTGGCTTCGGCTTAGTCTCTGCAGTTCTAGAATCTGGAGACATACTACAATTGTTAATAGAGTCCCTGTCTCTTGGTTACCCTCTGCTGCATCCTGAGTATTGGTATTATATTACACTTTCTTTAATAAAGGTTAATTTTACTTTACTTTAGTGTAAGCTCCAATATCGAGCAAAAACTTTAATCTTCAAAGGCAGCTCTAAGATACACCTATGCACCGCCACCAAAAATGCTTAAAAAACATTTAAAAACTTGATTTTCGTATCTGAGCGCCTAAAATAATTCTACAAACTCATTTATATCTCCTAAAGGAGGGGCTCTATTGAAATTATCGGGGGAAAAATATAAAGATATTATAAAAACAGTATTAACAGTCAGTGTCTTCCAACACATGTACTCGCTCTTTAAAATATTATGATCACAAATACATGTGTTATCATAAATGCATGTGTTGCAGAAACGGACAGTTAACCCTTTTATTCCTATCACCAAAAAATGTATATACAAATAATAATCAAATGTCACAAAACGAATTACTTTCTCTACTTCCCTGAAAAGACCAAGTGTTATAAACCTTATAGATATCTATGTATATAGTGAACAAATCATATCACTCATTTCCTAAAACAAAGACACGAATGACATCATGTTTCATCAAAAAGATAGTTCCTTCTATTATACCACTAATTGGCTGCACAATACCGATCTCCCCAAGTATACCAAATCTTAAAACCTCAACAGGTATCGTCTGTGTCGCTCGATCATTCCGGAATCAATCCAATCCAACTGGTAAATGCACTGGAAAGTATCACAGACAAGCGATAGTACCAAGCCTTTAAAGGGATATTAATGTTTCATAATAAAAGCAGCTCTAATTAATCATCATAGTATTTGGACTTTGGAGAGTGTTATTTCAATTCTGTCAGAGTTGTAGTTCAAGAGTAATTCAATAACAAAATATCCCCCTCCCGCTCCTTTTACTGATGTAACACTGCTCAGCCAGAGCAGAAGGGAGGTGCACAGGTAGATTGCAGAGAGGGACAATCTTCAATTAAGATAAGGGAAAAACCTGAAAAACTTGTCAAGGGGGACAGGGCTTTCATTGTTCTCAAAGGAAGAAGATTGCCCCCTGCTGTTATCTGTCTGGTCTATGGACTGCATTCCACATCTGAGAAGAGATGGCTTACACTAGGTAAAAGGGGAGGGAGGGGAAACTTTGCTTGTGAATATCTCTCAAACCATAAACCACATTCAGAATGCACATACCATATGTAAATATGTTGCTTTAATTGTCTGTATGAAATGAATCATATGCAATACAATAAATTGGATCCAATACAATCCACCTGTTGATTCACTCCACACAGCAATGTCATCAGATGTAAACTATGCCTGCACACTGATTCTGTTTTAAGGGTAGGGTGTGTAACCTTGGATGTAAAATAGGCTTATACTGAGACATGATTGACATGACACCCACATGTTTTAATATTTAGAGAACTGTGAAGGATAATTTATCTGAGACTTTCACAGAGATCATTTGTACCATTAATTACACCTTGCAGTCACTCTGCAGACCTCATGTAACCCTCATTAGTCCTTTAGCTTTATAGCTGGTTGTGTTGTTTGTGAGTTCCCACTCACATCTCCCTCAGGCTTCTGTACCACCAACACTGCTTCATCCACAGCATCTGTCAATCACTTCCACACCGGATCCACTTCTTCACTCAGACTTCAGGACTGGGCCGCTTTCATACTGCAGGCCTCTCTCTCCTCCATTAGATCATGGCATCTGGTGTTACTTTCATATTTTGGATAATGTTTTATAACAGTTCATTTGTTGTTCTCGTCCATGGTGTATTGAAGAAACCACACAAGGAAAAACAACTTATTGCTTGAGGGAGTGATAGGGTTAGCATATGTGTAGTGTTTTTATTCAAGGTATTCAGCTGGATTTATCTGCACAGTGTTTCTCATAATATATTACCTCAGTAGCTTAGAAATTAGAAGATAAGCTACACAAAGTGTGCTGTGTGATCTTACCAAATCACTAGCAGTGTATTTTACTCTTGTCTCAGCATAATAACCATATGGTTCCATAACTGATCATCTAAAGCAATACAAAAGTAGTAGAGTAGAAAGGAACATAAACACATTAATTAACACATTCCTAATTACTGTTTGCTACATCCTCTGCACCTTTAATATAGAAGGACATTTAAAGTAATGGAATACCAGGCCTTAGGACTCAGTTCTAACTTATTTTCATCCCATCTAGAGGTCATTAAATGTACTAAACCCCACCATTTTTATAAAAAAATTAGAGGGGAAACAAAATTCAAAATATAGATTTGATGTCACCTGTACATACAGTACTTGCAGTATGTAATCTATATACAAATACAATTAAAATGTCTGTTGCCATACATTAAAATGAAGCTATATTTTTGTTTTAACCAAAATAAAGTTACATATCACTTCCCCAGTATGATAAAAATACTAGCCTCACCTCAGGCAACAATTCACCCAATTGGGGAATTCATTGTTTAATACAGTTTCTATAAATGTTTAACAGTGCAGTCATTTTGTAATAAGAAAAACAAAAATAATTTGGAATTTGGCCCACCTGACTGTATTTAAAAAAATAAAAATAAATAAATAAATAAATTAGAGGCTTTCCCTTAAAAAACAAAACTAAGTCCTCTATTATCTACACATCTAGATTGCCTGCAGCATACATATGTTAATTGTTTGCACTTCTTTACAGGAGGCATCCATTTTGTTTCTGCAATACAATGTCAAAGAAAAGTTAGTATCTTCCATTGCAAAAACTGGTCAAACAACATTCATTCCTTATTTTTGGATAGCTCTGCTTTTAGAAAGCCAATCTGTTCCAGTAAAACTTTTTTTTCCATATTTCAGTTTAAAATTTTCAGTCTCAAGCCTTTCCTTCTGCTGTTTTACTGAATAATGTTGTTCTGCTGTCCAGCCTCCTGCAAAATTCAGGAAGTCTTTGGCTTTTGTTTTGGAAAGCTTCTTTTTAATAATTACATTGGCCGCATAATTTTGGGCTTGCAACCATGGATTTGAGACCCCTTCCATACATTTAACCAAATCTCCAGGATCAGAGACCCTGGAAATCTTTTTTTCCACTTTTTCACCAAATTTGCTGTGGGAATGCCATCTATTTCTGTGCTAGGAATACCTGCTTTTAACAAATCAAACCACATTTGCTTTCTAAGTATCCTGATACAACCTTTACCCTTCAATTGATCCTTTGCATTTTCCTGATCTATCTTATAGATTATGGGCACCTACTAGATCTATCTGCTGCTTTCGACACTGTTGACCATGCACTCCTACTGGACACACTTCATACACTTGGCATCCGTGACACACCTCTAAAATGGATTTCCTCCTATCTCTCTAAACGTACCTTCAGTGTTTCTTTTTCTAACACTTTCTCGTCTCCCCTCGACCTCTCGGTAGGTGTACCTCAGGGATCAGTCCTGGGACCACTTCTTTTTTCACTCTACACACTCTCACTTGGTGACTTCATCTCATCTCTTGGATTTAATTACCATCTGTATGCAGATGACACACTAATCTATCTCTCTGTCCCTGACCTCACTCCAGCTGTGCAGTCTCGAGTCATTCAATGTCTCTCAGCCATTTCATCATGGATGGCCCACCGCCACCTTAAACTTAATATGGCTAAGACAGGGCTGGTGGTGTTTCCTCCTAAAACCCATCCACCAACCCCCTTCTCCATCACAATAGGAAACTGTGTTATACACTCAGCATCCAAAGCACGCTGTCTTGGGGTCATACTTGATTCTAAATTAACCTTCTCCCCCCATATCCAAGCTGTCACTAGAACTTGTCACTTCTTCCTAAAAAAAATATTGCAAAAATACGTCCATTCCTCTGCCTATCAACAGCTAAAACTCTATCTCAGGCACTCATTCTCTCTAGACTTGACTACTGCAACATTCTACTCTCTGGTCTTCCTGCTTCTCATCTCTCTCCACTTCAATCTGTTATCAATTCAGCCGCAAGAATCACCACATTTGCTCCCAGATACCTTCCATCTCATCTCCTCCTGAAATCCCTCAATTGGCTACCTATAAAGTATCGTATTTCTTACAAGATTCTCCTCCTCTCCTGTAAGTCACTCTGTTCTTCAGCACCCTCTTACATTTCTGCCCTTATCTCCCGCTACACCCCTTCCCGTCCCCTACGGTCTTCTCAAGGGTTCTTCCTGTCCTCTCCCTACACAACACGAGCCATCTCTCGACTACAATCTTTCTCACTGGCTGCTCCTCGACTCTGGAATGCCCTCCCCATCACTGTTCGCCAATCATCCACAATCACCACTTTCAAGCAACTCCTCAAAACCCACTTGCTCAGGGAGGCATCTCAATAGCGATGTCCTCCTGCACACTGACAGTCACATCAGAATCCTTCTGCACTTCTTTCACCACACCTTGTACCTGCACTTATAATACTCCTCCTAGTGTCTCTGTTTGTCAATATGAATTCAGCCTAGATTGTAAGCTCCTTGGGGCAGGGTCCCTTTCCTAGTGTATGATTCCCTTGCTGCACTTTCCCTCACAAATAATGTAATGATTGTACTTAACCTTAATGCTCTTAACCCCAGTTCTGTCGTTTTTGTATTGTATTATTTCAACTTCTGTTAAGCGCTGTGTACATGTATGGCGCTATATAAATAAAGATACATACATACACATACAAACAGTTGTAATATTTGATGATATACTTTACTATAACATCTGCTGTTAAAGCAATATATCTAAAAAAGGGTTATTACAACAAAGTTATAGATAACAGAAATACAATGTTACAATGATACTTAGCTTAGCTTTCAGTGAAAAATCAGCACATACAAGCATATCTTTTTGTCTAAGGGGACCCTGCAAGTCATCTCTTTGATGTGACTCTTGGACAGCAAAAAGCCTTTTTTCATCCTTCACTCTGCAGGTGGGTTCTAACCAGCAATGGCTCCAGAGACCTATTATCTCCGAGTACTGTCCAGTCAGGTTACTTGAATAAGTCACACGGCTCCTGTGTTTCTGGCCACATGGCATAGCCATTGCACAGATGGTCAGGATTCCCAGAATGCACATATGCAGTGGCAGTCATTACACATGTGCTCCGCCACTCATAAACACTGCCCCTTGTGGTGCACATTCAGAATGCACATGCCATATGCAAATATATTGCTTTAATTGTCTGTGTGAAATGAATCATATGCAATACAATAAATCGTATCCAATACACACCCCAACCACAGAAATTAGGGGAAATGCCAAATGCTAGAGGAGGGTATCTTTACATTGTAGAAGCTGGTAGAATTTTTACAGGGTAGGTTGCTTGTTTCTTTTGCATTTACCATTGTTGCTATTTTGTATAGCAATAATGGTAAATCTCATAAAAAAGCAGTGCTTCTCACAGTGATTTTGATATGACATTTCTCTGGCTGCACCAACAAAAGTATCACTTTTGCCAGCAAGACTTACCTTAAAAGAATAACAATTAGTGAAAAAATTATCCTGCCCTTACAATTTAAAATTAGTGAACCATTAATAAAGACATTCATTATAATGTGTGTGTTTTTCTCTAAATCTAAATAAAATGTATATATCAGATAATGGATATGACCTACCAGCTGATATTTAGTACAAATGTGTGCATGCTCCAGGCAAAAGCAAATATGCATTTTAAATCTATGATATATATATAATTAAAAAAAATCCTCATAGAAGACTATAAGAAAATATATTACCACTGCAGTGAAAATGTAATGCAGAACAATCTACTGGTTTATGATAGATAAGACAGTTTGCCCTGACTGTGATATTCTTCAACCTGACTGTGTTGTATATTTTTTTAAATGAACACCATTCAAATGTAGTCATATTGAATACAATTCATAGGAATGTTGTTTAAACTAAATAAAATCAGCAGTCTAAAAAATGACCTGACCAGAGTTTTGTTGGACATTCTTGGTTGAGTGATGCACCTGTCAAATTCGCCTGGAATTGCTTTACATCATGCTGACAGGGATAGGCAGACAGAACCTAAGTGACAAATAGACTTGCCTACAAAATTCGGAACAAAAGAGGAAGTAGCATCTTAGTAAGCAGGCAAATAGAAATATAAATCCAATTGCAATGAAGTTCATAATTTATATTTAGGACTATCTGATTTCAGACAAATGTTTTAATGACATTGACAATATGCATATACTTTATTAATTGCTTAGATTTAAAAAAGTATTCCAAATACTATATGTTAGTTGACATTTACCATTTTGTAGCTGCTAATGGCATAGAGGGAATTAGTAACCAATCACTATTTGGCAATTTAGAATGTTAGGTTGGGATGGGCAAAACATTTTTTTCCTTCCAGAGGGAACTTCCATGGAATAAGAGGTGTTTCTCCTCCTTGCACAAATTCCTCTGGAAAGGAAAATACAAGGAAAAATCATAATTTCTATCGCCCGAAGGTTAATTGCATTGATTTCAATGGGCTTAACCTTCCACAAATGCACACATACATGCATTCATATGTCTTTAAACAAATGTATGTATTTTTCTTTTATATTGTTGTATTACATATTATTCATTTTAATTAATACTTGCCTGTTGTTTGTTTGTTTTTTGTTTTTTTTAAACACTATTTCAACTAATTTCTTTTATCTATTGGAATCTGGAATATACAGTGATTCTTCTGAGTGTTTAACCTACCTGGGGTTTAAGTACCAGGGCACAAGCTTTATCACCAGAGACAGTGTTAGTCTCTTTATCATGAGAGTACCCCACTCATATTAGAGTCTCATGGTGGTAGCTTATTGATTGACATAAAGACTATATTCAGAGACAATCTGTATATAAGTATTTATAAAAAACAGTAACACAGGCGAACCAATGTAGACTAAACACTATGTTGAAAATGATGCAGATATCTCATTTGTATCTATCCAATGTCCTTCTGTCAGTTGTTTCTTTCTCCAATTGATCTCCAAAATATATAGAAGAAAGAGGGAAATGTCCAATCAGAATAGTATCAATGAAATAATTATCACGTCAACAATATCCACTTAATCATAAGCAACTTTAAACTTTCTTGTGTAGTCTCCCTGTCCTCCCAGTGCTCAAAATTGTAAACTCGATATATAACTAATAAAATAGATATTTATTTCAAATATATATGATAACACTAAAAACACATATACATAGTATACTAAACTTAGTGTTGATTCTCAATACCAATGTCAGCAGTCTTGTGAGCACGGCAACCTGACCCGCATGTATGCCAATTAACCCGGCCAAGGTAATTTTAACAATAATGAGACCATGTCAGGTATGAAAACTGACACTACCACTACCGCCCAACGCGTTTCATGTCTAGCACTTTCTCAGGGGCAATTAACCAACTTTTTTCGATACAGGTACAGTATTATTTAAAGCGAACAGCGAATTATGTCACGTGTGGTTCACTGGATTAAATTTCACTCTAGATGTAAGTTAGTCTATGTAAGACTTCACCTATTGCCACTCAGCACTTAAAGAGGATGGTAAATTTTTAATATTGCAACTATACCATCAAATAACTCAGTTATGGCATATTATTGTTATTTCATACTCTATCTCAGGGGTATGCAATCTTAAACATATATCAGCACATCAGATGTTTAACAATTAGTTTAACAAGCTCTGATCCATTGTGCAACAGTTCTATCATCTGATAACTTCTCAGGTAAAGGGCTATTTTTGAATGGATTGGGAATTTAGCCAATATCAATGCAGAGTCCGATATTGCCTATATGCACAGATATTGAAGGAGGGAAGTAGACTTACTGGATGCTTAGAGTTCTATTCAGAGGATAGGAGCAAAATCCTCTTCAGGATGCGATCTTAAAGGGATAGCAATGTTTCATAATAAAAGCAGCTCTAATTAATCATCATAGTATTTGGACCTTAAAGAGTGTTATTTCAATTCTGTCAGAGATGTAGATTAAGAGTAATTCAATGGTAAAGTGTCCCCCTCCCTCCCCTTTTACTGATGTAACACTTTTCAGCCAGAGCAGAAGGGAGGTGCCCAGGTAGACTGCAGAGAGGGACAATCTTCAATTAAGATAAGGGAAAAACCTGAAAAGCTTGTCAAGGGGGGCAGGGATTTCATTGTTTCCATTGTAAGAAGATTGTCCCCTGCTGTTATCTGTCTGGTCTTACAACTAGATACCACATCTGAGAAGAGATGGCTTACACTAGGTAAAAGGGGCAGGAGGGGAAACTTTGCATGTGAATATCTCTTAAACCATAAAGGTTTGAGGGATAAGACTTATATCATTCTTCATATTTTTTTAATGCCTACAAAATAAAATAAAGTTAAAACGAAGTATTACTATCCCTTTAATGCCAGGAAGAGAGTAATTCTCTGGTTATGCAACTATGTATCTGAAAATAATGAATCCAGATTCCCAGACAGTAACTGTATATTATTAGTTGATATATATATTTATATATATAGGAACTCTCTCACATGAAAAACTTGATACACAATCAGTCTAAAACTTTTTAATAAACCCCCAAAACAATTCTGATCTACCACCTGATGCATGTGTTATACTGATGTCAACAAGACAGGCTCTGTTCGCATAGATTAGGAGTTTAACCCACATCCTTGAGCAGTCCAGTCAATACTCTGCAGAGATTGCTGATAGGTGATTAAAAGGAGATCAATATCCTAATAGTCTTAGCAATATGGGCTCTACTTTGATTAGACTGGGGATATAACCCAGATCCGTGTGGAGCCTAATAAGAGATTAGTAAAAAACGCTAATTATCCCATAGTGTCTATATTCTGAAGAAAGCAATAAACCAAGGCTCTGTTCACATTAATTGGGGTATAATGTTCCCACTTCAATGCGGAGCCAATATTGCAATAGATAAACACCCTGCTCTTGCCAACATTATCCCCCAAAGGAACACATCCGCCCAAAGCATTTAACTGGACTAAGCCAACGTCTTCAGGGTAACCTTATGTAGTGGTCTCCGTTTATCTTCCTCTTTATATATTTACCACCCTTGTTGATCACTTAGTTAGAATGAATACATTCCAGAAGCTCTTTTCGACCAATATAGTAAAATGGCGATATAAAAATAAACCTCTGTGTTGCTGGTTTGACCATTGTCAAAATTGCTCAATGGCAATGTGTCAAAAGAGGTCAATGTTAACCTCTATATTGCTAGTTACACCAATTTTATTTGCCTATATATGTTAATAAAAATAATGAATACAAGATTTAAATGGCACTCTAGTGTTTACACCATGCATGTTGCCAATGTTAGATGTAAACCATAATTTGGATACCCTTATTGAAGTCCCATTCAGGCATATATTTTTTAAGCAATGGGACCTGTACAAGGACAAAACAAATGTAAAGCTCACAGTTTGAACTTAATACAACTCATGCTTGTATGCAGTAGGATTGAAATTACACCATATAAGAGAAAACATCCTTAGTATCAATTCAACTCTTAAATAGATAACCGATATTATACTTCTATATTGCCAATTTTACCACTGTCCAACATTGCTCAATTGCAATGTCTACAAAGAGGTCTAAATTAACCTCTATATTGCTGATTTCACCAATTATATATAGTCAATATTAACATATTTTTTTTA
The DNA here is from genome assembly GCA_037306005.1 of Rhinophrynus dorsalis. NCBI lineage: Eukaryota > Metazoa > Chordata > Amphibia > Anura > Rhinophrynidae > Rhinophrynus > Rhinophrynus dorsalis. Next base: position 396,119,093 of record CM074718.1, read on the forward strand.
AATTGGCAATCTAATATTTACACATACATGCTGCCAATGTTCAAATACAGAATAATAATTTAGATGTCATTATGGCAAGCCAATTTAGGCTTGTGTTCTTGAGAGATTTATATTTCAATGGAATTTATGCAAGGACAAAAAACAAATATAAAGTAAATTATTTGAACTGTATATAATACTTGCTTATAAGCAATGAGATTGATAATAGATCATATATAAAGAAGTTTACTTTGCAATCAATTCAATCAGACTCTTTCAAAGAAAACTATTGAAATGCCTCCAAATAAATATTAATCGTAGAGAACAAAAATTAATGTTGGATCAAGGATGTTACTGTTGCTAAGGGGAGTGGACGATGTTCATATAAAGGATTTTTAGGTAAAGCCCACATTCAGGTCACATAACCCCATGCCTTCCAATCTGAAAATCCATTATGGTTCCCTTTGGAGTAGCATTTTATCCAGATCACCTTTAGGTGTTGTTAATGATACTTTTTGAATGCCAAAAAATTGAACAAAGTAGACATCAGAATTGTGACAAATGCAACATGACTTGCTAGGGAAGAGTCCCTTTTGTTGCAAATGTCACCAATATGCTCTACAATTCACACTCTGAATTCACTCTTTGTTTTTCTTATGTAAAATTTGCTACATTTACATGTCATCAGATATATGACACCTTTAGTCCTACAATTGCTAAATTGTTTGATCTCATATTTCTTTGAACTGTCTATAGTAGAGAAGTGTGTGGATTTCTTCATAAATGGGCATGTACTACAATTGTTACATTGAAAGCTACCCACTGTTTTTGATCTCAGCCACATATCTTTAGATTTATCTTGATAGTGACCATATACCAGATAATCTCATAAATTTGTATTGTGCATGTAGATTATAGATGGTTTGTCACAAAGGACTTGTGTGAGTTCAGGGTCCATCTGTAGATGACACCAATGCTTTCTCGAAATATTTTTTATCTGGTCATGCAGCCTATTATAGGTGCCAATTGCACATATCTGTTTTGTGTTGTCTTTTTCCTTCTTTGTTGAGGGTTTGGTTAGAGGTCCATTGTGGTTAGCTTGAAGTTCTTTTTTGTATGCATGTCATAAGCATTTTTTGCTATATCCGCACTGTAGGAACCTGTTTTGAAGTTCTTTGGCTTCACTTTTTAACTCCATAACTGTATAACATAGTTGTCTGAAACGTGTATACTGACCAATTGGTATACGGACTTTGTTGTCCAGTTTGTGCTAGTAATGAGCTATTAGTATCTGTTTCCTTGCGATAGACTGTAGTTTTTAATTTGTTGTTCTCATTCCTTTTGATCTTAATGTCCAAGAAGGATATTTCTTCTTTCTGGATATCTGAGGTAACCATCAGATTCTAATTATTGATATTAGGTTTATTAACAAAGCAGATGAATTCTTGTTGTGTGCCTGACTATGTTAATGTCACATCATCAATGTATCGAAACCACACACCAATTTTCTCAACATGTTTAGACATTTCTTCAGTGAATACCTCCGTATCTTCCCACCATCCTAAGTAGAGGTTGGCATAGGAAGGGGCACATGGGCTCCCCAGTGCTGTACCTCTAGTCTGATGATAAAATTTCCCATCAAAACACTGAAGACGACAAGTCGCATTCAAGTGTTGATGCTGGCAATAGCATAATAGAGGAAAGTGTAGCAGTTAAACTGCCTGCTCCATCAGATAATGAAACAAACAAGCACCAAAACACCCATAGTAGGGAACTTTGCTACAAGAACTGGCAGGTGATGCTGATGCTGCTGAGGATGACCTAATGATGACTGATGATGATGCAGATCTACACTATATCCCTCAAGCATTCTTCTCTTGTTCCGATATAGATGAAGTTGAGAGTGGTGATGATGATGACAGGGCCATAAGGTTAGCAGAAAGTCAAAGTCTGTTTGTATTGACCTCACATATATTTGTAAATGGTAATCATATCACCCCTTAGACATCTCTGTTCTAATGTAAAAAGAGATAAAAAACTTTGACAGAAAAATACAAGCAAGATTTTTTTTGGTGTGAGCTAAAATGAATGGCATTAACAGTGAATGGTGACAAACAAGTTGGACCACCTTTAGGAGAACAGAAATTATCTAGATGAGTTAGATTCCTACCCCTAGGCTTCAAACCGACTAATCCCTTTCAAAATAAGACCATGGCCTTGGCAGTAACCCCTAACTGGGATTAGACATTCTATAGAATACACTTAATCTCCTCATTAGAGGTCTAGAGTGTGGCATCTCCCTCCTGCCATAGGGATCTGGAACCCACAGACAGAACCTCTTTTCTCTTCTTTCTTCTATATATCTCTCCCTATTCTTTTGCCCTGTTCTTTTTTTTTCTTCGTCGTCCTTTCTTTTACTGATCCCTACCTCATAACTACATACATAGGAGGCGAACATAGACATCTTACTGCATCACAAGATAAGAGAGTCTCTTTTCATAGATAACCTCATTGTGGTGTGCTACATTCAGATGCCATAATAATTTGTTAGATGGAAATTATTGCCATTGTTCTCACCTGATACAATATATGTATATTCATTTTTTTCTTCTTTTTCTTTCTCTGAAATATGTTCAAATGTATGTACACCAAAGATGTCTTGTTCATTTATTTGCCAATTGCCTTTCTGTATGATGTATTGGTTGTATTTTCTAATAATTTTCAATTAAAAAAAACAGTGACTAGTGACATAAATCACAGAATATTGTCAGAGGTACAAAACAGTATTCCACATATTTCTACCAGCTGTGTGGTGAATCTTCACAATGAACATTACTATTGAGGTGTGAAAATGTCCACTACTAGTAGCAGAAGTACTTACTACAAAGCTTACAGATAATGACACATAATGCAATTCTAGTGTTGCCACAGTGGAAAAGGAGAAGGATTTAGCTGTGGGCAAAACGCTGCGTTGGACAGTGATAGTAATACCTCAATGGCACTGAAAAACAATGTTCAACTTTTCACTCAAACCAAAATCAGCAAATAATGGCACTTCCAGCTTAGCGAACAATTTCCTGTGAAAAGTGCAGCTTTTCTGGTTTTTTCACATAGCTCATTGCATTGAAATCAAAAGGAACTTTGAATTTACACATAACAAATAGCAAATTTTATTTTATTTCCCAAAGACATGATATAAAAGGAGTCTGATGGTGCCTGCATTGGGGGAGGCTTGGGAAAGAATCATTTGAACAGGGATTTTTTTGGGGGGTGGGGTTGTTGACTGGGATTTGAGGGGCAATAATTAAATAATAATAATAATAATAGTAATAATAATAAAAAAAAATAAGATATGGTATAAAAGGGGTCTGAGGAGGGTACCTCTGTTGGTGGAGTCTAGTGAAAGTATCAGTTGAACAGGGAATTTTTTTGGAGGGAGTTTGTTGAATAGGATTGGGGGGCAGTTAATGAAAAACATAAATTGATAAAATAAAAAATAAAATTGGTATGTAACGTGATAGAGACAGGGACCCCCTGACATAAGCTGTGACTGGGGCAGACCGATAACTGATGGGACAGAGTATTTTGTAGAGCAGGGCTGTCAAAGTGTGATCCTCAAGGGTCACCAACATGACAAGATTATAGGATTTCCCTGATTAATCACACATGAGTCAAACAGTTTCTAATTCAATTGATTTGTCCTTCTGTGCTCAAACATGGACATCCTTAAATACTGCACTGTTGGTAGCACTTGAGGATGGAAGTTGCAATCCCCTGTTGTAGAGGATGATTTGTAGGATTTAGACTTGTTGTTGTTATGGTCCCAAGCTGAAAGGAAACATTGATTTGTAGGATTTACACATGTTAGGTGCAAGTAGGGATGGGCTAAAATATTCGCCTCATACTGTAATCGGCAAACAATGGCACTTTCCACTTGGCAAATAATTTCCAGTGAAAAGTGCTGTTTTTCTGCTTTTTCACTATTTTTCGCCTAGCTTTTTGCATTACATAGTTACATAGTTAGATAGTTACATAGTAGTTTAGGTTGAAAAAACCCTTTTCCTTAACGTGTTTACCGCTGTTGATCCAAAAGAAGGCAAACCCCCCCTCAATACAGCAATTTAAAATTCTGCTTTGAACGGGGGGAAAAAAATCCTTTTTGATTCCATTTGGCAATCAGATTTCTCCTTGGATCAACAAGCACTAAATAAGTATTAATCCCAATACTAACATACATAGCCCACTATGTTCTGCTCTTTCAAAAAAAGCATCCAGGCCCTTTTTAAAGGTATCTATTGTATTTGATAGCACCACCTCCTCAGGCAGTGAATTCTATACTTTATTGTCCTTACCTTAAAGAATCTCTTCCACTGTTGTAGATGAAATCTCCTTTCCTCAAATCTAAGCAGGTGACCCCTCGTACTTTGTACTGTTCTGTTAATGAACAGGTATTTAGAGAGCCCTTTATATGGCCCCCAAACATTTTTATATAACTCCTTTTCTCTAGTGTGTACAAGATTACATTTTCTAGCCTTTCTTCATTACTAAAACTTTCCATTCCCCTTTTGCAGCCCTCCTCTGCACTTTCTCTAGTTCCATAATGTCCTTTTTCAGAAAAGGCACCCAGAATTGAACAACATATTCAAGGTGGGGTCTTACCATGGACCTGTAAAGAGGCAGACTAATATCTTCCTCCTGTGAGTCAATAACCCTTTTAATACATGCCAATACCTTATTCGCCTTTGCAGCTGCCAGCTGCCACTGCGCGCTAGTGCTAATTCTGTTGTCTACCATTGCTCCCAAATCCTTTTCATTAGTAGATTTCCCCAAAGTAATACCATTTTATCTATATATTGCATTTTATTATTATAAACAAAATTCATAACTTTACACTTGTCTATATTGAATCTCATGTGCCATTTGCCTGCCCAGTTACCCAATTTGTCCAAATCCTCTTGTAATGAAAACACATCCAGTTCACTTTATTACACTACTTAATTTTGTGTCATCAGCAAACACTGATACCTGGCTCCACTTATCACGTTTCTCCAATTGGAGAACTTCCCACTGACAACCATTCTATCTTTCAGCCAATATCCAATCCACGCACAAACATTTGCCCCTAAACCTATTTCATTCAATTTGTACAGTAATCAAATGCCTTGGCAAAGTCTAAATTGATCACATCAACCAGCTGCACCCAAATCTACCCTAAATGCAATCAAGTTAGTTTGAAATCAATGGGATGAAAAATGTTTCCCCAACACACGAACGTTTTCTCTACTTTTCTACAGCCATACATACAGCATGCCTTTCTGTGTTTGTGAGAGGAGAAAGCAGCATGTTTTATGAGCTAGAGAAGATAGGCAAATTAAGGGGAATTGAACTTTAGTTTAGAGAGTCTTTTAAGCAGGACATTTGTTCTCTGTATTAGGAGAGTCTGGGGAAACTCTGGGGAGAAAAAGGGAGGAAGGAGGTTGACCCAAATACCCCAAAGTTCTATATGACTGATTGGCAAAACACAGGCAGCTGGGGACCCATTTGCTTGCTGATCTTACTGTTATTGTCTCTGTGCTGGGGAATTCTGGGGAAAGAAGTTGTTGATTTTCTTTTCCAGTTATAATTTTTTTTTTTTGGACAGACTGTGATAAGACAGGGTGGACAACTTAAAAAAATAAAAAAATAAAAAAGAACAAAGAAATAAACAAACTAAATATATTAGGTGACAGAAAGCTGACCAGGCTAAGGCAAGAAATCACACTCCATCAGTTGTTTTCTGTAGAGTAAAAACACTCACAGTAGTTGAGTAATGTCCAGCAAATGCACAAGGGGCAGGGGGGAGGGGGAAGCAGTGCATGAACGTAAGAGTAAAGTAGTAGTTCAAAAAGTGACTGCAGCAATGTTTGCTGCAGCGTGTACAATAAATTATGATGATGCATCTCCTACATGGAAGGATGCAGTTTGTCCAGGTCCCAGCAAAACTTTCAGTACCACCAGTGCCAGTACAAAAAAAAGAACAATATAAGAAGACAAATAAGAAGAAAACTGAAGATGACAACAGGTCGCATTCAAGTGTTGATGATGGCAATAACATAATAGAGGAAGGTGTAGCAGTTGAACCTTCTGCTGCATCAGGAAGTGAGAAAAACAAGCACCAAAACACCTAACCTGAAAGTAGTAGCAAACTTTGTTACAGTAAAAGTAAAACCGTTTGAGACCACTAAATGCTTAGAGGAATATAAGAGTAGTGGGCATTAATTGGCAGGTGATGCAGATGCTGCTGAGGATGACCTAATGATGACTGATGATGATGCAGATCTAGAATATATCCCTCCAGCATCCTTCTCTTGTTCAGATTCAGATGAATTTGAGAGTGAGGATGATGACATGGCCATAAAGTTAGCAGAAAGGCAGAATCTTCCAGCACTGAAAAGGAGTACTGTGCCTGTCTATAAACTATTTGAGAAACCATTGGAAAGTCTGACCCTGTACAAGCAAAGATGTCAAAAAGTACACAGTCACCCTATCAGTCATCATCATTGCTTCTTCAAGGTCTAAGTCCCTTTCAGCCACACACACCTGTGTTGACTACCTAGCAGCAACAACAACAACAACAACAGCAACACAGGTTATTAATAGCCACAATGTTAGATATGACAAGTGCCTCTGCTGTTGCTGGAAGTGCTGCACCTTTGACACCTAGTAGTAGTTGCAGTAGAATTGCATCAACATCTCGCCCCAGTAGTAGTAGTAGTAGTAGAAGCAGCAGCACCTCAGGAACCCCTCAGCACAGGAAGTCCACAGTATGGAGATACTTCATTCAGGATCCTAAAGCTAAGCATGTTGCTATCTGTTGTCTGTGCAAAAAGCAAATGAGCAGGGGGGAAGCAGGCTCACACCTAGGCACCTCTGAAGTACAACCCCAGGTCTGACTGGGAGACAGACTATAAGCAAGTCAAAGGCATGGCAACTAGCAACAGCACAAGCACTCTAAGGGCTCTAGGGGAGAAAAAAGAAGTAGAGAAGTTATTTATTTATTATTATTATTATTATTATTAATGTATCAGAGAGTGTGCTACTTCCAGTGCCAACAGTTAGCTCAGTCCAAATAACACCTATGGCTCCTGCTGAAGAGGAGTATGATGACTCTGGCTTTGCTGTATGAGATAGCAAGAGTCATAGACTGCCCACACATGCTGCCTCTACCTCCACCACCTCCTCTAGTCATGTTGTTAAAGCAATAAAGTTGCAGGTTTCTTCTGCCATGTCCTGCCAAACCACACTGGTTGAGTTCCTGGGAAGGAGTCAAAAACGTCACAAAAACAATCCCAAAGTACACCTGTGGAATGGCTCGTTGCCAAGAGTTTGACAGTGGACATGCTTCTCCGTTCTTTTTTAGAAAGCAGAGGTTTCAGAGAACTGATGTTGCGTGTAGCTCCAGACTGGCATATCCCATGCCACAGCTATTTTTACAGGATGGCTTTGCCTAAATTATACACGCAGTTGGTCAGTGGGTTGGGAAAAGGGCTGAAAAGTGCCTATGGCAAGAAAATCCACCTGACAACAGATATGTGGACAGGTGGACATGTATGAATGTGACTGCCCACTGGGTTTCTCTCCCAGTACTAACAGTGGACAACACTAACTTATAGCATCAAGTGAGAGCCAGTAATAATGATTCTGGTTCTGCAGTGTGATTAAGTAGTAGCAGGAGCAGCAGCAGCAGGATAGCCCATACCATTGTCACACCACCTTGTGCATGCAGAGTTTTGAGAGACAGCCCCCCACAGCCTAAGATGTTTTAAGTAAGCTAGAGCAGGTGATAGAGGGATGGCTTGAATGGTGTAATTCAACAATGTACATGCTAGAGCATTTGTACGAGCAGAATAAGGCAATTAGCGAGTCCGCCATGTAAAACTGGAAGGCTTTGGAGGGAACTTCTTTGTCACCTGGCCAATGGCAACTAATGTGCAATGTATGTGTGCTGCTGAGACTCTGAGGCAACCATGCTGGTCAGTCACATAGAGGCAGGAATTAGAGAAATTCTACCACTGATATTTTTATTGCAGAAAAAATGAGGAGCATGGCTGAGGAATCTTACCATAATGACAACACAGACATGCATCAGCTGGTAAATGACATGTTAGCATTCTAGGATCAAGATCCTAGCATAGTGTCCATTAAAAGCAATGAGAAATACATTCTTGCCACTTTGCTGGACCCCTGCTTCAAACACAAAATTTCAGATTTTCTGCCAAAGAGCCATCAGCAGTTTGTCAGAACAAGGAGTCATGACGATCTGCAACTACTCTCTGAGGAATCAGATTCTGTCAAGGAATATCTAGATATTCTTATTGATCAAGTGGAGAGTTGCATTGTGGAGGATGAGAGGGAGAAAGTGAGAGCACAAGAAACATCTAGAAAGTATAGTGAAAAGGAAGGCAGCAAAGTATTTCAACCAGCAGAAGCAGCTACATCATCAACCAGAGTATTCCTTTCAGAACACAGGGCAATTCATGGGTCACAGCAGGGGCAGTAAAAGCCCAACATTGGTGGTGATGATTCTGGTGGCGGCATATCTCTTTGGGACTTGCACCCCGAGTATGGGTTTGTAACTGACACACAGGATCACCATGTAGCTCCTAAAAGTGGCCCCACTGAATATGAGATGGTTTCTGCATACTTGCAGGATAACTACGTTCCAGGCAGAAACAATAACCCCATGGACTACTGGCAAACTAAGCAGTGTGTGTGGCCAGCATTGACACATACTGCAGTGGAAACCCTTAGTTGTCCTCCAGCAAATGTTGAATCTGTCAATAACAGCAGGACTCGGCTATCAAGCAGCAATGTTGGGAGACTAACGTTCTTAAAAATGGATGAACATCTCATACCATCTGAATATCACTCAGGTAGCAGAAACCACACATGACAGAGAAAGACAGGACAAATATATTAACAATAACAACAGCATAGATGAGGAGGAGGAGGGGTGTGAAGAAGAGTTGATGCCATCTACCCCACTTGGAACCACCGATATGAGCTACAAGTAATGTGTGTCAGTAATCTGAGAACGAGGATAGCAATTTGACACAAACATGACAATGGTAAAAACTGTTGTATATACATACATAAATCATTCACACTATGCCAGTTCCTTCCCACCACTACAATGCACAGCTTCACATTGTAGGCTGTACTTTATATTTTTTTTATTACTGACATCATTATGAATATGTGCCAGTGTCACTTAAGCAAGAAGTTAGTGTTGTGGGCAAAGGACAAATGCAGTCTGCATGCTAGCCTGTGTGCTAAAACATTTTTTAAGGCATATGTTGCTGTAGGACTCACAAGTTTGACTTTCAGCTACTTATTTGTCCACTACAGCCCTCAGAAGTAGTAATATTGCAATGGGAAATGTAGTACCCATAGGAAATATATGTTATTTGTTAAAATAAGCAAAAAAGAAACATTTTGAATTGGTGAAATGGAGAAAACGTTTGTAAACAAAGAGAAAAATCATCCAGTTTTCATGAAAAGTTATGCAGGAAATGTTTCCCATTTTTCTCCTACCCCTAGGTACAACCCCTAAGGAAATATTGATTTGTAGAGTTTAGACTGAAGTCCAAGCCCTAAGGGAACATTGATTTGTAGAACTTTGGCTTGATCACAAGCTACAAGCCTTGAGTAATCAGAGTTATTTTTATCAATCAGACTTGTTAGTATCACAAGCCCTGAGGAATCAGTGATTTGTAGGACTTACAAACAAAATATATATATAAAAAAAATATTTTTTTTTGTAGGCCTCTGGTTTGTGTTTAAAGAACAAGTCCAGAGAAAAAAATCACTGCTGGTTTAATGCCAACAGGTCATGTTGTGGTGGCCAGTGAGTACTGGCCATTGTCTAATACCCCTGTGTCATTGATGCATTTGCTACTGCTGTTCTTTTGCTTCGATTGAGTTGTTTAAGAAGCAGTATGATTAGGCAGCTCCAAAGAAATGGGATCAGCAAAGGCAGGTATATGGGTGATGATGATGATCATGGTTTAACTTGCCAGTGCCTATAGGGATGGGCAAACAATTTCGCCTCAAACTGAAAACTGCAAATAATGGCACTTCCTATTCGGCTAATAATTTCTCAAAAAAAGTGATGATTTTCCGCTTTTTTTGCCTAGCTCATTCCATTGAAATCAATGGGAACATTGAATTTATACGCAACATAAAACAAATATTATTTTATTTCCCAAATGCATAGAATGAAAGGGGCATGAGGGTGCCTGTGTTGGTGGGATGTGGGGAAAGAATCAGTTGAACAGGTGATATTTTTGTGGGGCTTGTTTACTTGGATTGGGGGCAGTTAATACAAAATAAATTCTAAATACAAATAAAAAAACCCATAAGACATGGTGTAAGAGGGGTCTGAGGAGGGTGCCTGTGTTGGTGGGTGTAGTCTGGTGAATGAATCAGTTGAACAGAGAATTTGTTTTGGGGTGTTCTTGACTGGTATTGGGGGGACAGTTATTAAAAAAAATAAGAAATTTGTATTTAAAGTGATACACACAAGAACCCCTTGACATAAGCTTCCACTGGGGTGGACTGATACTTGATAGAATATTTTGTAGAGAATGATTTGTTAGATTTATTGTTAGAAGCCCAAGCCCTGAGGAAACATTTATTTGTAGAACTTATGCTTGTTAGAAACAAAATCCCCCAAAATTGTTTATTTTTTTTGTAGGACTATGTTTTTATTTTTTTTTTAATTTAATTATTTTTCCCGGATTTTCCCACAAAAAGTAGACAACAATGTGGTTGTCACGGAATTTCTCATGGGAACACAGTGAGAGATTTTGCCCACCCCTAATCAGAGGTGTCATAGCTGGCAGCAGCAAAAACAATCCAAAAAGTTATCAGGGCTCTGGGGCAGATAAGGGTAGTAGTGATGTTATTTATGTGTCAGAGAGTGTGCCACTGCCAACAGTTAGTTCATTTCCTAAAACACCTATGGGTCCTGCTGCAGAGGAGAATAATGACTCTGGGTTTGCTGTAGGTGATGGAAAGAGTCTTAGACTGCCCACACATGCTGCCTCTACCTTCACCACCTCCTATAGTAATTTTGTTAAAGCAATATATATTTCAGGGTTGTTCTGCAATGTCCTCCCAACCCACACTGACTGAGTACCTGGGAAGGAGCCAAAAACTTCACAAAAACAATGCCAATTGTCATGTGGAATGGCAAAGTTGTCAAGAGATTGGCAATGGTCATGCTGTCATATTCTGTTGCAGAAAACTGAGGTTTTAGAGAACTGATTTCATCTGTAGCTTCACACAGGTGTATCCCAAGCCACAGTTATTTTTCCAGGATGGCTGTGCCTGAATTGTATAAGCAGAAAGCCAGGACAAATGTATTAACTGTAGCATAGATGAGGAGGAGGAGGGATGTGAAGGCTTACTACCAGGCTTGGGACCACTGCTATGACAAATAAGTAATGGATATCAGTAATCTGAGAAGGATAGCTTACATTTGATGCAGTCATGATAATGGTAAAAAGAGCTATAGGAATATATTTTTTATAAAGTTATAAAATACAGAAAGGCTGGCGCCAAATTCCCCCAGACCCTTCTTGTATTAATACAGTACAGACAATACCAGCAGCTGCTATCCTTTAACCTGTTAGTGTACAGGAAACAACAATAATTAAAATAAAAGATACAAGGAGAGCGCTAGTATGGTCTGAAAAAGTTTATAAACATTTAATAAAACACAGACAACAATATAACAAATGTTGTACATACAATATAAATAAAACACATATATATATATATTTTACTAAAAATAAAACATATATATATATTTTAAAAATGGCCAATATATATGATATGGAAAAATAATAAAAAATAATAATAAAAAAGCTCTCATACAACAGTCCTCAAAATAAGGTGCAATAAAAGATGCACTATAAACAGTTCTTCAACCAAAAAGCTTTGTATAATATGCTTACTAGCGGGCAGGCTTCCATGAGATACAATCTGTCTCCTCTCCCGTCTGCAAAGAGCAACAATTTGGTGCCCCGGGTAAGGTGTAGTTGTAAGTAAAACCGCTTCTTTTTGTGTGCAGATTCGCTTGTGTTGTGAGCAATATCTCCCGTCCTTGATGTCAGCAATATGATGTGCAAAACTGACCTCTTATTACAGTGTAAGTCCCGGGTGTACTCCAATAAAATAAGCAGGCAGAGGGAATGCAAGCCGCAGTAGTTGTTGACAGTCTCTCATCCTTCAGTTGCAGTACTGGAGATTGATAAAGATACAGTTCAGACAGAGGTTCAACAGGTATGGAGCAAAGAACGCGTGGCTCTCAAATATGTACTTCCAATGCATTCCGTATCACTTAGGGCACTTCATCAGGGATCATTTTGTTTGACATAAATGACATGGTATCTGTTTTTCATGTGTGTTATCAATGTGGTTGTGCCAAGGCACATTCCCTCCTTTTTCCTTCTCACTGAATTGTCACAAATTGTGCACAGTGCCGTTGTTGTTGACTGCACTGTGCCTTCCCCAAGACACACCCATGACTTCAGTGGGGAGGAAACAGGTGGAGAAGAATGGCGTCTTTCCCTCTTTCTTCTTCTTCTTCTCCACATTCCCCTTCACTGACTGCAACTAGGAACAGGAGTATTGATGCTGATGGCAAGAGGAACCTGTACTAGTCCCGCATCGGAAGAGAATAATAGTCCCACACCCATGATTTCTGGGGGGAGGGATAGGGAACAGGTGGAGAAGAATGGCCTCTTTCTTCTTCTCCTCCACATTTCCCATCACTTTCTGTGGCAGTGGATAATGTTGCTGCTGTTGCTGCTACTGCCTCAGATTTAGCACGGCAACTAGGATCAGGATTATTGCTACTTCTTGCAAGTGGAACCTGTCCTAGTCCGCATTACTTGTTGACCCCATTCCCACTGTGTCCATGGTGGTCTGTTGTACACTAGCCTGCTCTTCAGCATCCTGCTGCCCTTGAAACTCAGCAGCAGGAGGACTTAGAGCAGTTGTAAATTCCACAAAATCCAAAAGCTCATTGCTAGTGGTGGTGGAGGTGATGCCCATCCTCAACCCTGTCTCCCATTCCTTCTCAGTTTGGGCTAAAAAGGCCATCAATGTCTCTTCTACCCCAGATTCTCCACCATTATCATAACCACCACCACTAGTCCTCGTATACTGCTGCTGCTCTGTTACAGACATCTCACTGCTGGTTGGAGGAGGCGACGAGAAATGTGATAGAGGGTCCCCTAATGTCACACGTGCCATTTCTTTTTGACCTGAAGAAGGCAGAATGGCAGCACTAGCAGCAGGCACAGACAGCTGATCTGTGTTCCTAGTGGTGGTGGTATTATTTCTGTGCCTACAATCCACCAGTTCTGTCTTCTTCAGCATCATGCTCCACCTGGACAATGCCATGGAGGAAGGGGACTCCCAGGATCAGCAGAATGGTGTGGGCTTCCTTGACCTCTAGTCTGGAAGCTCTCAATTGCTTTCCTTACTACCCCCTAATGCTAGTCCCACCAGCTGCTTCACCATTACTGCTACTACTACTAACACCAACCACATCTATTTCGGCCCTTGAGTCTTCCTCCTTACAGTTACTAGTAAAATGATGATTAACCCCTCCTTCACTCCTAACACTAAAAATCTGCTTGACCCTCTTTTAGTAATAGTAGTACTAGCACTGGAGGGACTGCTTGGGAATGGTAAATGTGACTTAGGGTCCCCTGCAGTCACACTTGGCATCATCTTCTCCTTCCCCATCTCCTGAGTATTACAAACCACACTGGCAGCATGTTTAGGACTGGTGACAGCAGGTTTAGCACTGGCAGCAGGTATAGCACTGTTTGCAGCAGGGGCAGCACTGGCATCAGGGACTACCCTGGTGGCAGCATGGGCAACACTGACAACAGGGGCAGCACTGCTGGCAACAGGTGCAGCATGTCTGATTGCAGGTACAGCAATGGTGGTAGCAGTTGTAGGGGCAGCATGTCTGGAAGAAGACACAGAAATGGTGTCAGCAGGGTCAGAATGTCTGGCAGCAGGTTCAGCAATGGTGGCTGCAGGGGCAGGGCCAGGGCCAGTCACTATGAGGCTTTCATATCTCATTTTTATAAAAAGATCACAGCAGAACAGTCTACCTCATTCTGTAGGTGCTTCTTTTGTGTTCACTTCCTTGAATACTTCACGTTTTTATAGCAAATAGTTGAAAAACACGTAAATCAATGGGTGGAAACTTTCTAGCCATTGAAAAAATGGTGAATAATTTTGGCCAATGCGTGAAAAATACAAAGATTTTTTGTTTTTAAAGTGGATTTTCCTGAAAAACAAAAACATACAACATAGTGGTTTTCGCTGATTTTTTATGGGAACATGGCGGGTCCTTTTGCCCACCCCTACTCTTTACATCATCATGAATATGTGCCAGTGTCACTTAAACAGGAAGTTAGTGTTCTGAGCAAAGGACAAAGGAACTCTTCATGCTAACATGTTTTTCAAGGCATATGTTGCTGTATGTCTCACAGCTTTGACTTTCTGCTACTTATCTCAATACTGCAGCCCTCAGAAGAAGTAATGTGGTGAGAAAGGTTTTACCATAGGAAATAAAGGTGAAACATTTGTTGCATCTGGCAAAAAAGGAGGAAAATGTAGCATTGCCAAAAAGTAGAAAACCTTTACAAAAAAAAGAGAAAAATCTTTCATTTTCACAAAAGGTCATGTGGGAAATTTTTCTTACCTTTTGACCACCCCTAGTTACTATCATACCATCCCCCCAGAGTTTATTAACATTATGAAGATATTTTAGTATCTTGATGAATTTCTATTACGGTAGGTAGACCTTGCAGCATCTTAATTTTTCTTCTTTGAACTGTGTGTATTGCATTAAATTGTTTCTGTAGACATGGTTTCTATAAATGTACAACAATCAAGATGGAGTCACGCCAGTGATCTATACAGTGGCAGTAGTACCCTATTTTCCTGCTGCTAATGACTCTTACAATTAATAAGATCCAAACATCTATTCTCTGCTATCATCAGCAAAGTAACATTTAACATATATTCTACTTCTGTTTTTTTGTTTTTATTTACCAAAATGCTGTATTTTTCACTTTCTGGCATTATATGTTAGATCTAGTTTTCATAAATTGTCATGCATGAATCCACATAAGTCAGTCACCAATACTGTTTGCATTACATACATAGTATGGTTGATGAGCATTGTCATTGCTTTGTGCTGCTGATTATAATCTTACATATTTAACCCTTTAAGGACTAGAAGATTGTTCACAATGTGCTGCACACTTCATTGGTCTTCGAGTGGTTATGTCTAGAAACAAAATCTTATATTTCATCCAAACCAGGGGTGTAATGCACTAATATGTGATAGAAAGGGGATAAAGTGGGGGTTTATGCACTAAGGAGTGATAAAGAGGTGATAATGTGGAGATGATATCTCCTGTGATATCACTTCTCCAATTCCTATGTTATTTTATACATCCTATGCACTAAGATCCCAAAGAGAAATCTTACTGCATAGGCCCCATAGAGTAACACAGGAATTGGAGAAGTGATATCATTTGCGATGTCCTCTCCATTTTATCACCACTCTATCACCCCTTGGTGAATCTCCCTCCCTTCAAGAATTCATGATGGTAATACTGCTACACAGTTTACACGGGAATAGCCACATTCTTGTACTGACCAAAAGACAAAAAAGTATTTTTATTTCAATAAATTGCTAAACTGCCAACAGACCATACTATATTAAATAATCAGTTAAATGAGAATAAAAATATAGAAAATATTTTGGTAGTAAATTATAGCCAAGGTTTTTCTTAATTTACTTTGTGTAACTTAAATGAAAACTGTTTTTGCAAATTTCAGCCTGAATGAAGGACACTCCATTTACTTTCATCTTCAAGCCGTCTGGTCAGTTACAGATGCTTGCATTTTAATGAGGGGAACCATTTGGAGGTTCCAAGCAGCGCAAAAGCTTTGGCTCTTTAATACCTTAACATTTCCATGACTTTGCAAGTTGCAAAATCATCCTGATGTTTTGTTTCATATGCTGTACCTAGATTATGCAAATGTATTCAACAAGAAAAAAATAATTGGTGTAAAATTATGGCAATTAAAACCATGGAATCTATTTCCTGATTCACTGGGAAGCAAGCCCTGTGAAATAGCTTATCAAAACTATGACTGTGGCATCTCGGCATGTGTGGTAACAACTCCACTGTTAAATATAAATGTGTAAATCTGATATATTGAACAAAAGAAGCTGTTTTTCCAAAATTAACTTTTGACACAAAAAATCACAAGTTGTATAAACAAAATTATCTTTATTTGTATCCAATATCTGTAGTTACTAAAGTTGCATTTAAGGGACATCTATCATAAAAAAGTATGTAATCATATTTGCCTTTAATTGTGGTTTCAAGCAATGCTATGTTCTTAGAATAAAGATTTTTGCCATTTTTATTTAACTCCATGTCTCAGGACCTGTCTCAGCTTATTTTGCAGATTTTAAACTTTTAAAACAGCTAAGCAGGCTGTTTCAACCACTTCTCTGCTAAACTTCCCTCATGCTATGCATGTTTTCACATTTTTGTTGCAGTTTACAGTCAAAATGTTGCTTTTATGTCAGACCATACACTTTAAGAGAATACTATTGGTTTGGGGATATCCCCTGTGTCCCAAATTATTTAACCAGAATGCAAAAAATGTTTTTTTATTGAAATTCTAATTAATGACTTGCAGTGTGTGTTATTTTTATATGTTCCACTAACAAGGTCTTATAGTTAGGGATGGGTGAAACTTTTTGCCTCAAAAGCAAAACTGGTGAAAAATGTCACTTTAAGAACTTTTTTGCAAAAAAAGTACAGACAAGTTTCGAACTAGCTGATGCACTTAAATGAATAATTAAGACTGACTCCCCCTCCCCCACGTAGCAAATTTTCTTTCCTTTCCCACAGGTGTAGTATATGTTTGATAGAGATAAACAAACCACCATATTTTTTAACTAGTTAGGCGAGGCAAATAAAGCAAAGCTAAAGTATAGTTTAGAGAGTATTTTAGGCAGGACATTTGTTCTATGGTTGAGGAGTCTAGGGGCACTCTGGGCAGGGAATATGACAGGAGAAAGGAGGTTTACCCAAATTATACCTTGGTTGAATGAGACATGCAACTATGACATACGTTCTTCCCTGTTCTGCGACTGAGAAGACACAGGGAGCTGCAATCTTTTCTGGCAGCTGTTCTATGTGTTAGGAGAGCCTGGGGTGTGTAAAGGGAGCAAAGGAGATTTACTCTAAGTAACTCAAAATTGTGTGTGACTGAGAAGACACAGGCAGTTGTGATCCAAGTTCCTTCAGGTTGGCTGTTCTCTGTGTTACGGGAGTCTGGAGGAAGAAACAATTGCAGAGTGGGTGTGGTTTTTTTTTTTTTGCTTTTTTCAATGGGGACAGGGACCCTGATGCAAGCTGTGAGCGAGGCAGACATATACTAGAAGAGACATCACATACAATCAGTTCTGTGTGAACGTCACTGTTATAATAGACACAAGTTTAATAAGGTCCAGCAAACATACTAGGGGCAATGTAAGGGTGAAAAGAGAAGGAGCATTGCAGGGATAAAGTAGTAAAATGGCAGTCCAAAAACTGAATGCAGCCATGGTTGATGCAGCATGTATAATAAATGAATATGATCCTTCTCCAATAAATGAATATGATCCTTCTCCTCCTGAATCTGAGGAGGCTGCTTGTAAAAGTCCCATATACATTTCCACCACCAGAAATAACATTAATAAACCATCTAAGAACACTGAGGTCAAGGAGTCACATTCTAGTGTTGATGGCATAACAGAAGAAGGTGTAGCAGTTCAATCAACGGCTGTGTCTAAGAGTCACAAAGTATAATACCTGTCCTGAAAGTAGAATTGAATGTTGTGAAAGTCAATGTAAGACTAAAAAGAAATTATTTGAGACTTAGAAAATCCTAAAGCAATATAAATGTAGTAGGGAAGAAGTGGCGGGTGATACTGAGGATGACCTAATTACTGATGATGATGTTGATCTAGAATATATCCCTTCAGCATCCTCCTTCAGATACAGGTGATTCTGAAGTTCAGAGTGAGAGTGTCACGGTTTTTTGATGAACACTCAGACCAGATTGGTAAGATTAAAATGACTTAATTAGGACAAAGAACAAACAGTTAGTTAGGCCCTTAGACCCACAATAACAGAACATATATAAATAGATATATACACAGCAATAGCAAGTCAGTCCTAGAAATATATCAGGAAATGGAGGCAGTCGTGGGCTAACGAGAGTTCTGTGCTTGAACCCTGAGGACTGTAGGCAAGCAACCCAGGAGCTGACAGCAGGACTCAGATGACAAGTAGTCCAGTAGTAGGTAACTGGCACAACACCCACATGCCTGGGAGGCACTGAACCCAGTAGGAGCGAGGCAACACTGACCCTGGCACTAGGGTCACAGGAAGACCGAGGCATCTGCTTTTTGGTAGGCAACACTAACACCAGGACTAGGGTCACAGAGAGACCAAGGCAACCGCTTATGGTACGCAACACTGACCACAGGACTAAGGTCACAGAGAGACCAGGGCAACCTCTTATGGTAGGCAACACTTGACCCTGAGGCTAGGGTCACAGAGGGACCAAGGCAACCGCTTATGGTAGGCAAACCCTAGAACGCTAGGGGTGGATCGTGATACACTTCAGGAAGGCAACTTGTGTCCCCTCACACCAATAAGTAAGATGTAACGCAACCGCTGGCTCTTGAGCCCAAAGGCTACTGCAGGGGAGAATGGAGCACTGACCCTGCCTAGAAGATCTAGGCACTGAATGCCTAAGTCCTACAAATCAATGTTTCTTTGGGCTTGTGCCAAACAAGCTTAAGTGTTACAAATAAATGTTTCTTCAGGGCTTGTGCCTCTAATAAGTCTAAGTTCTACAAATCAATGTTTCCTCAGGGCTTGGGCCTTTAACAACAAATCTAACAAATCATCCTCTACAAAATACTCTATCATGTCAAGTATCAGTCCACTCCAGTGGCAGTTTATGTTATGGGGTTCCTGTCTCTATCACTTTACATACAAATGTCTTATTTTATGTTATTGATTTATTTTTTTACTGTCCCCCAATAGCAGTCCACCCCCCCAAAACAAATTCCCTGTTCAAATGATTCATTCATTCATTCACCAACACAGGCACCCTCCTCAGACCCCTTTTATAGCATGTCTTATGGCTGTCCCCCAAAAAAAAT
This sequence comes from Rhinophrynus dorsalis, assembly GCA_037306005.1. NCBI lineage: Eukaryota > Metazoa > Chordata > Amphibia > Anura > Rhinophrynidae > Rhinophrynus > Rhinophrynus dorsalis. Next base: position 396,138,393 of record CM074718.1, read on the forward strand.
CCCTGTTCAACTGATTCTTTCTCCACACCCCAACAACCCAGGCACCCTAATGCCCCTTTTATACTATGCCTTTGGGAAATAAAATAATATTTGCTAAGTGTTTTGTGTAAATTCAATGTTCCCAATTATTTCAATGGAATGAGGTAAGCAGAAAAAGCAGAAAAATAGCACTTTTTGCGGTAAATTATTCACCAAGCGGGAAGTGCCATTATTTGTCCATCCCTAGTGATGATGACAAATGTGACAGAGGATCCTCTGCTGTCACACTTGCCATCTCCACTTCAGAAGAAGACACACTGACAGCAGTAGGAACAAGTGCTGGCATGTATTGTGTGTTGATGCTCATGCTTCTAGTCAGCTCTGCTTCCTCAACATAATTGCCCAGAGGGACAATGCTGGGGGGAAAAGAATCATACAATCAGGGGTTTGTAGGCTGGTCTTGCTGATGTCTACTTCCACCTCTGTGTCAACAGAAGCATCAGGGTACATTCAGCTACTCTCAGCTGCTCCACCACCACCCTCACTCTCATCACCACCCCCACCAATCTCTTGCTGCTCTATGGGAGTGGGACTACCTGGGGAAGACAAGTGTGGCTCAGGGTCTTCTGCTGTCACACTTGTCATCTCCTCCTCCTCAGGGGCAGCAGGCACAGGCAGCTGATGTGTTCTGACCATACTGCGAGCCAGTTCTGCCTTCTTCCATATTCCTCCCCAGATCCCAAGGGACAATGTTGGGGGATTGGGCATCATTTGGTCTGGGTAATATGGTCTTCCTGTCCCTTCAGCATGAGTGGTGCTGATGACATTCTTCTCCTCCTCTGTGAAAAGAGAAAAAGAAAAAAGCAGGAGGTGCTTGTGGTGTATTAACTTCAACAATTAGAGTCTCCCACCATTACCAATAAAAATAAACTCACATAGCTGGCACCATGGGATGTGTTTCACAGCACACTGGCTGCTTTATCAACCAATATGGCCTGTAATGATCCCTAATATCCAGCGTCATCCCAGGAGCTGTTCAACACTAGCCTAGGGTAGGTCTTCCTTCTGGAGGACAAGATCTCTGGTGTGACCCTCTTGTCACGGCCAGGGACTACATGGGAGTTCTGGGCAAATTAGTGTCAACACACCAGGGAGCTCCAGAGACATGTAATTGGAATCCTGCTCTTCTGGATCAGCAGATATCTCTCTCGTCGGAGGCCAAAAGGGACCTTCAGTGGTGGTTTCATAGGCACAGCCTGGAACAGGGGAGATCTTTGTGATTCCAGAATGGACTCTGGGAATGATAGACACCAGCCTGAGCTGTTGGGATGCAGTTCTGGGTAATCTGGGGGTCCAGGGCAGGTAGAATGCAGAAGAGTCACTTCAGTCCATCAATTTTCTGGAACTCAGAGCGATCCGTCTAGCCCTTGGGTACTGATTGAACCTCTCAGCTGAAGCGGCATCCAATACGAGTCCAGTTGGACAATGCCACGGCCGTGGATTATATCAACCATCAGGTGTGCACTTGAAGTGCCACTGCATGGTACAAGGTGAGGTACATTCTAAGTTTGGAAGAAGCTCATGTTCTGGCCATCTCCACCGTTCACATTCCAGGGGTAGAAAATCCGGAAGAGTGAGAACTCAATCCAGAAGTGTTCTACCTGATTGTGCAACAGTTGGGGTTGCCAACAATAGACCGGTATTCTGCTCCCACAAGACGGACCCTCTGGCCTTTGCTACAGACACCATGTCAATTCTTTCTTTCCTCTCATTCCCAGGGTGCTCAGAAAGATCAGGATGAACTGCAAGATTGCAAATCTAGTTGCTCCTTATTTGACTAGGAGGCCATGGTTTGCGGACCTGGTGAGTTTTTCCATTCAGTATCCACTCCCACTTCCTCCCAGGCTGGACTGCCTTCTCTAGGGGTACCTTTGGAAAGAACATGTGGAAAAGTTGCTTTGATGGCATGGCTGTTGGAGACCACATCTTGAGGAGGTAATTTCCACTATGATTCAGGCTCAAAAGCCTGTCTCCTCTAAGGCCCACCGCAGGGTATTTTTTTATTCCTAGTGTGTGGACAGGGCTCTGTCCTTACAGGATTTTGACCTTCCAGTGGTGCTCTCTTTTCTCCAGGATGGTCTGAACAAAGGACTCAGCTTGAGTTCCTTGAGGGTTCAAATTTTGTTTCTTTCTGTATTTTTTCAGAGACATACTGCCACTATTCCAGATTTCAAAGTGTTCCATCAGGGGGTTGCTCATGCTTTCCCTGCCTTTAAAGTTCCCACCCCCCATGGGACCTTAATTTGATTTTGGGTGTTCTGCAGGGGTATCCCTTTGAGTCCCTTGCTACTATCCTTATGTGTCAGTTGTAAGATGACTTTCCTTCTGGAAGTAGTCTCATTCCTCAGAGTTGCTGAGTTACAGGCTTTGTCTTGCAAACCTCCTTTCCTGGTTTTTCACAAGAACGAGACGGTGCTTCAGACCTCTCAGGAATTTCTTACTAAGGTGGCCTCTGAGTTCCACATGAATCAGGAGATTGCTGTGCCTTCGTTTTGTCCTGACCCAAAATTTGACAAGGAGCGGGATCTCCACTCGTTGGATGTGGTGTAGTATGTTAAATTTTACATGCACTGCATGGAGTCCAAAGTCCCTGTGGCCTCTTGGAGCAACTCTACTATAAGTCAGGTGTATGAGTGTCAGGGACTCAAGAACGAGAACTGGACCAGTACTGTAGATAACACAATCTTTATTAAGATATACAATGTACAGAATGATACGGCAACAGCAAGAACACAATACAATATACATGACGTCAGGAAGGATAGTGCTGCTGTAGTGGTACCAAACTGAGCCCCAGGAGGCAAGCAGGAGATAAGCCGCCTCAGGTCCTTACCTGAGTACCTACTACAGGTCCGCACCTGTACAGACAATGTTCCTAAGTAAGGCTACTGTGCTACAGGTCGGCACCTGTATAGACAACATTCCTGCATAGGCTAACTGCACTACAGGTCCGCACCTGAACAACGCAGTAGATGGACAGAAGCAAGGAGAAGTCTGCCAGAGCCACCAAGAGCACCCAACAGGTTATCCACTGGAGCATTGGTATGCTGGGTGTGCAGTGGACAACCCCAGGTAACACCAAAGTGGGTAGTCAGACAAGCCAGAATATACACGGAGCAAATCATAAACCAGAACCGCAGGTCTGCACCAGATTGGGTATCGGACTAGCCAGGGTCATACACAGAGCAAGTAGTCAGACAGAGCCACAAGTCAGCACCAGGACGGATAGTCAGCCAGGCCAAAGGTCATACACAGAGGAGGTAGTCTACCAGAGCCGCAGATCCACACCAGAAGGAATGTCAGCCTAAGCCGGGGTCATACACAAAGCGGGTAGTCAGACAAACCAAAGGATGGCACCAGAACGGGTAGTCAGATGAAACAGGTAATGCACAAACACAAGCCAACTGCACTGGACACCACGAAAGGGCGACTGAGCACAGTGTCCAGGCAGTATTTAAGGTTTAGGAACCAGGAAGAGGAGGAGTCAGAAAATGTGTACTGTCCCTTAAAATGTAGCGCAAGTCCATTCCTTTGGATGTGTGCCCATTATCTGTACAGACCCATGCCAGAACCCAGCCTCAGAGTGAGCCGCCAGTTCCATGTGGCTGGAGCCACCAAACAATGGTGCGGCTGAAGCCTCTGGGTCATACTGCAGCTGGAGCGGCTGGACGAAGCCACTATCAGCTCGAGCAGAGGCCGCAGGGTACGATAACAGTGAGCTCAGAAAGAAACCTGTTCCCTTCAAAGTCACAGTGCTTTCCACTACGTGGGCCGAGGCCTCCTGGGTCTACAAGAATTAGGACTCAGCTGAGAAGCTGTGCAAGGCAGTGACTTGGTTCTCCTTGCATACTCTTGCTAAACACCATCATGTTGATGTCCTGGCTTCAGCTGAAGCCATTGGCTAGAAGGTCCTTTATGTGGTTCTGCCTGTTTAGGGACCTGTTTCTTTTTTTTCTTGTGCCTTACTGTTGTTCAGCTGTTTGAGACCTGTTGGATCTTGGTTTTATGTGCTGTGCAAATTTAGTGTCTATTGATATTTGGTTCTGTTCGGTAGGGGTGGGTGAAAAGTGAGAAAAATTTCCCACATTTTCATGAAAAATTAAATATTTTTCTCTTTTTTTCATAAAGATTTCTCCTTTTCTCCATTGCAAAATGTGTCCTTCTTTTCATCTATTTCAGCAAATTTTTCTGGTATTCCAACACATTTTTTGCCTATTCCAACACATTAGTCTCCTATTCTAACACATTTTTCACCTATTCAACACATTTTTCTCCAATTCTTACACATCTTTCTCCTATTCCAACACATCTTTCCTATTCCAACACATTTTTCTCCTATGTTTAATATGGTGCAACATTTTCCAGCACAATAATACTTCTTCTGAGGGCTGTAGTGGAGACATATGTAGCTAGAAGTGAAAATTGTGAGTCCTACAGCAACATATACCTTGAAAAACTGCAGACTGCATTTGTCCTTTGCCCACAACACTTACTTGCTACTTAAGTGACACTGTCACATATTTATGATTATGTCAAGTGATTAAAAAAATAAAGTAAAACCTACAATGTGGCAGACGTGTATGTTAGTGGTGGTAAAAGACTGGCGTGGTGTCATTGGTGGGACCTTGACAAACTGTATCCACTCTGGGAGGAGAGGGATCATTATCATTTATTGCACATGCTGCAGCAACCATTGCTGCAGTCAGTTTTTGTACTACCATTTTACTCCCACATCCCTGCACTGGTCCACCTTTCACCCTCCCGCTTGTGCATTTGCTAGACAGTACTCAACTACTGTGTGTGTTTTTACTTTCTGCAGTACACAACTGGTGGCGTGGGATGTTTTGCCTTGGCCCTCAACAAAATTCTCAATGTCATCTGCTGTCTAACAAGTCTGCCTCAGTCTGTTTAATTATTTATCACAGTTAGTCCAAAAAATATATAACTAAAAAACAAAATCAACAACTTCTTTTCCTCGACTTCCCCAGCAGAGAGACAATAAAAGTAAAATCAGCAAGCAATTGGGACCCCAGCTGCTTGTGACTTGCCAATCAGTCACACCAAATTTTGGGTTATTTTGGGTCAACCTTCTTCCTCCCTTCTTCTCCCCAGAGTGCCCCACTGACTCTCCTAATTGAGAAAACAAATCTCCTACCTAAAAGATTTCCTAAACTAAACTTCAATTCCCCTATCTTCTCTAGCTCAAACAATATTCTGCTCTCTCCTCTCACAAATACAGAATGGCATGCTGTAAGAGCCTGACACCCTTTTACATGGCTGTAGAAACATTTTGTGTGAAGGAGAAAAATGTTTCTACCCATTGATTTCAGTTTGAGGTGATAATTTTCATCCATTCCTACTGTTTGGGCTGTTCCGCTTCTGGATAGCCCTAGTCAACACCAGTATCATGGGGATAGGTGTGAGGTCTTTTCTCTTTCTTCCCAACTCAGGTAGCTTAGTGTTGATATATGCCCATAGTACCTGTGTTCCATATTGGACATAAGAGAAAACAGGATTTTATTGTTCTTACCTGTTAAGTGCTTTTCTCTGTAGTCCATATGGAACAAATCCCCTACCCAGTAGGGATGGGGGAAAATTTCTGCCTCAAACTGAAATTGGCAAAAAATTGCACTTGGCGAAACATTTCCTGTGAAAAGTGCAGATTTTCCTCTTTTTTCCGCTTTTCTCACCTAGCTCATTCCATTGAAATCAATGGGAACATTGACGTTACACACAACATAAAATAAATATTATTTAATTTCCCAAAGGCATAGTATAAAAGGGGCATGAGGGTGCCTGTGTTGGTGGGGTGAGGGGAAAGAATCAGCTGAACAGGGGATGAATTTGGGGGGGTTGTTTACTGGGATTGGGGGACAGTTAATACAAAATAAATCCTAAATAAAATTAAAAAGCAACCCATAAGACATGGTATGAAAGAGGTCTGAGGAGGGTGCCTGTGTTGGTGAATGAATTAATCATTTGAACAGGGAATTTGTTTTGGGGGGTTTGACTGCTATTGGGGGGACAGTTGATAAAAAAATCAATAACATAAAATAAGACATTTGTATGTAAAGTGATAGAGACAGGAACCCCCTGACATAAGCTGCCACTGGGGTGGACTGATACTTGACTTAATAGAGTATTTTGTACAGGATGATTTATTTGATTTGTTGTTAGAGGCCTTTTTTAGGACTTTTTTTTTAATTTTTTTTTTATGTATTTATTTCTTTTTAAATACAAGCCCCGAGAAAAAAATAAAAATGCCATACTGGCCTAATGCCAGCAGGTCATGTTGGCCAGTGGCCACTGTTAAATGTCCTCCTGAGTCCTGAGTCGCAACTGCTGTTCGTACTGCTGCTGCTAATTTATTTAAGTAGCAGGATAATTAGGCAGCTGAAATGGAATGGAATCAACAATAGCAGTAACATGGAAGATGGATGATAAAGGTTCCACTTGCCTTGACTGGCTCCAATGACGCACCTGAGGAAGTAACAGCACAATAAGTAGCCCCCAGTCTATGTGGAGAAAAGAAGAAGTTGGTCATTAAATTTTCTCCACCTGCCCCTCCTCCAAAATCATGGGTGCATTGTTATTAAAATATATATTTTTCCCTTGAGAACAGGAACTGTTGCTTCCATCAGCAACTGCAATGTGCACAGTGTGTGTGTGGTTAATAACATCTGGGGGCACAACTGGATCCAAACACCAAGACACCCGAAACCAAGTACTTCCACTGTCACTGTACCCTTTGTCCAGACCCCACTGAGGATACATGACAACTTGCTGACAGTTTAATAGTAATGATGAACCCTCCCTGACAGAATCCTAGCATATTCTGCAGGATGAACTCTCCTCAGATGTCACCTTATGACCTGGTATCAATTCTCCTCCAACCCACTGGCCTGTGTGGTCAGTGCACCACACAGTGTGCAATGGGTAGAGTTGAACTGCCATATCCTAACATCAAAAGAGTGGCTATCATTTGGCGGGGGGGGGGGGGTAACGATGAACGAGGTGGATTGGCAGGAGATGTACTTGTTACCCTAGAGGAAGAAGGTGATGTTGATGGCGAGCTAGTTGTTTCGCTCATCATGGAACCTCCAATGTCTGTCTGGGTTTCTTTATTCTTCCTCCTCTTTGATCTCCACCTTTCTGGAGAATCAGGGGGTAGAGTAACAGCTGTGCTCGATTTCTGTAATGGGTGTTTGGCTTTAACGTGTTTGACATAAATGTCATGGTGTCTGTGTTTCATGTGTGCTATCATGGAGCTTGTGTCAAGGTGTGTTCCCTCCTTTCCCCTTCTCACTAACTTGTCACAAATTTTGCACTGAACCATTGTTGATGATGACTGCATTGTGCCTGCCAGAAGAGAATAATAGTCCCACACCCATGACTTCTGGGGGGAAGGGAGACATAGGGAACAGGTGAAGAACAATGGACTCTTTCTTCTTGTCCTCCACATTCCCCTTCACTTTTTGTGGCAGTGGATAATGTTGCTGCTACTGCCTCAGATTTAGCTCTGAAACTAGGACCAGGAGTGTTGCTGGTGCCGGCAAGTGGAACATGTCCTAGTCCTGCATTACTTGTTGACCCATTTCCCACTGTGTCCAAGGTGGTCTGTGGCACACTAGCCTGCTCCTCAACACCCTGCTGCCCTTTCATCTCAGCAGCAGCAGAAATTAGAGCAGTTGCAATTTCTGCAAATTCCAAAAGCTGATTGCTAGTGGTGGTGGTGATGCCCATCCTCATCCCTGTCTCCCATTCCTTCTCAGTTTCCAATAAAAAGGCCATCAATGTCTCTTCCACCCCACTTTCTCCAACACCACCACCACCACTAGTCCCTACATGATGCTGCTCTATTCCAGACATCTCACTGCTTCTTGGAGGAGGTGACAATCAATGTGACAGAGGATCCCCTGCTGTCACACTTGGCATCATTTTCTCCCCCCCACCCCGAGTACTACAAGAAACACTAGCAGCAGACAAAGTATTGGTGGCAGCAGGTTCAGCACTAGCAGCAGGTACAACACTAGTGGCAGCACATCTGGCAGCAGGTACAACACTAGTGGCTGCAGGTACAGCAGTGGTGGCACTGGCAGCAGGGGCAGCACGTCTTGTAGCAGGCACAGGCAGCTGACCTGTCCTGCTCTCACTAGTACTACCCTTTTCTCCCTCCCTTCCCATTCCCTTTTCTCCCTTCCTTCCCATTCCCTTTTCTCCCTACCTTCCCATTAAATTCCCCAAGATCCCTTGGGGTGATTTAGGGGACTGGACAGCATTGGTTCAGAACTGCTAGTCACTTCCTCCTCCTCCCCAGACTCAATGGACACGTAAGGGTCCTTCCAGCTCCTCTAATGATTATTTTTCACCCTGCTCATAGTGATAGCAGTCAGTATGAGCCTTTCCTGCCCCAAATTTGCAAAATATCACAGGAGAACAGCACAGCAAGTCTATCTCGTCCTGTAGATGCTTCTATTGTGTCTGCCTTCAGAGAAAAAGTCACCTTTTTATAACGGAAGTGCAAAAACTATGTAATTCAATGGGCAGAAACTTTCTAGCCATTAAAAAAATGACAACAAATTTTGGTGAATAGGCGAAAGATGAAAACATTTTAAGCGCTAGTTTTAAAGCAGATTTTCCTGTGAAAAACAATGTGGTTTTCGTGAAATTCCTGCTGGAACACGGTGACAACTTTCGCCAATCCCTACTACCCAATGAAAAGGACCTATGTTGGTTTCGCCTTTCTGGACGTGGGAGTGCTTGTTTTGAGTCTTTATTCACACAGGAGCTTCCTTCTTTTCTTGTGTTTTTCTATAACATCATAATTGAAGCTGCAGGGTGGAAGGGTTGAGCTGGAGGAGTGGCTGGAAGTCTACACCCACAAGACTCTTTTTGAGATGTGCTACCCTACAAAGAGTGACTAAACCCCTATGGTACCTGTGTTCCATATGAACTATACTTTACTTGTCCAGAGTTTGACTTTCTCAAACAGTTTATAAACATACACAATGCACAGTGGTGGATGATTAAACCTCTGCCTTTCAGCTAATTATCCAGCCATGTCAGCATCTGTCTCACTTTCACTCTCAACTTTATCTGTATCTGAAGTAGAGAGGATGCTGGAGGCATTTATTCAGATCATTGTCATCATCATCAATAATTAGTTAATCTTTAGGTTTACCCACGTCTTCTTCCCCACTACTTCTATATTCCTCTAGACTTTTAGTAGCCTCAAACAATTTATTTTTACCTTTAGTTGGATTTTCAGAATGCTTGGTACTACTTTCAAGACAGGTGTTGTACTTGTTGGTCTCACCATAAAAGGCAGCAGTTTGCTGAACTGTTACACCTTCCTCTGTTATATCATCAACACTAGACTACAACTTGTTGTCATCCTAGTTGTTTTAAATGGTTTATTGATACTTCTAGTAGTGGTGGGGGAACATTTTATGACAGTTACACATACAGTTTCCTCAGGAGGAGATTAATCATCATTGTTTAGTGCACATTTTGCAGCAACTATTGCTGCAGTCAATTTTTGATTACCACTTAACTTACACTGTCCCTACTGGTTTCACCCTACCCCTGCTCCTAGCAAGTATGCTGGACATTATCAAAATGGTGTGGGTTTTAACAGTCAAGTAACCAACAGAACTGCTTGCATGTGATGTTTTGCCCTTTATAAAATAACTAGTGTAAAAGCCCGTGTACACAGGCCAAGGTTCTGGTAATGTTAACACTTTAAGTGCCAGAGGGGTACGCAACACATTGCTTTGCAATGCTTTTCGTACCCCTCAGGCACTCAAAGGATTAAGAGGCCACTACCCACTGCTCCACATGATACAGTCTTGCGTCTCCTCACTCACAAGATACAATAATGCGCAGTAGAGACTGCACGAACGCGGGCAGTCTCTACTGAGCATGACTGCATCATGACAAACATCCTAGTGAATTATTATATAGGATGTATCATAAATAGTTTCTGTTTCTTCTAGTATCTGTCAATCACAGCCAAAGCTCAGTGAGATCATGACATGGTCCCTGTCACCTATCAGGCAAACAATTTTATTTTTTTATTTAATTTTTTTATTAACTGCCCCTATCTGTCACAATCTACAAAAAATAACATAATAATAACAAACTCCATGCAAGTGCAAATTTGCAACTGCTTCGTCCCATCTTTGCCTGTAGGTAGTATCACGAGGATTTCATCAGCTTCTTTCTCTCTCTTAGTCAATATGCTTGTCCATCTTCTTCTGGCTGCTGTAGGAATCAGTGTCAGTTGAACTTGTTTGTCTATTAAGTGTCAGTGTGCAAATGATTCACTCAGTCACAGATGCTCAGACAGCTCAGGATGAACTTGTGTCTCCTGCCTGTCTCTTCTCTAGCTAAGAAGAGTCTGGGACATTTTGGTTACATCTTTTTCCCTTCATACTTCCCAGACTCCCTTAACACAGAGAAAAATAAGCTCAGGGAAGAACATGGATCACAGCTACATGTCTATTCTCTGTCAAATACAGTCTTAAAGTACTTTTTATAATTCTAATGTCTCGCTTTACACTTTCCCAAGACTCCCCTAACAAAAAGAACAAATTGCCTGACCAAAATACTCCCTAAACTAAACTCTAACCACTTATTTCTCCTATCGTAACTACTTCCAAAATTGTGCTGATTTTTCTATTTTTAACAAACATAGAATAACATGCTATGGGAACCTGCCACCACTTTTATACTATCCCAAGGATAAGAAGCGACATTTTCCATGTGTGAGTTTAGTCGTACCATTGATTTCAATGCAATCAGCTAGGTGAGAAATAGAATTAGAACTTTTCATGTAAAATTTCCCACTTGGCGGAAAGTGACATTTTTTCCCCCTGTTTCATCTGGAGATGAAAAAATCACCCATCCCTATGAGAGGGAAGTTGTGATTTGTTATTCTTTCTTTGCCTTTCTCTCAATGATAAATTAATGCTGGCAATGTCTGTTAATGCTGTAACCATTTCAGTGCCACAGGGATGTGCAATGAACATCTCTATGGCAATGAAAGTTTTAAATGAGGACTGAATAGTTTCTGCTTTCCAGCGACAGAAAGCTGTCATTTGGCTCCATACAGAGCTATAGGGAGATCCCAGCTTCACTAGCCTCATTTTGGCAATGTTGGGAACATGAACTACTACACTATAGTCAGCTATCGGAGCTTAGTGCATGTGGCACATTATCATATAAACACACCTACATGAATGTGACAAAGGCACATCAAGCTGCATTTTAATATGTAACATAGTAACATAGTAGATAAGGCTGAAAAAAGACATGCGTCCATCAAGTCCAGCCCATGCCAATAACACCCCTGTTGATCCAGAGGAAGGCAACAAAAAGCCCTCTGGAGCAATTTCCAGTGTAGGTGTGTGTGTGTGTGTGTGTGTGTGTCAAACAGTTCCCCGGCTCAATATCCTATTTGCTTTGAAGCCATCTGTCATAACTGTCAATATTGTTCTGTGCTAGATAGGCATCCATTGCTTTTTTGAATGCAGTTACATTATCTGCAAGCACAACATCCCGAGGCAAAGAATTCCATAGCCTTACCGCCCCTTACTGTAAAGAATCCCTGCCTGTGTTTTAGTCGAAAGCACCTTTCCTCAAGTCTTAATGGATGACCTCTTGTTCTTAGCTCAGCTCTTTGCATAAATAATTCATTGGATAGTTCTTTGTATTGACCTTGAATGTATTTGTAAATGGTAATCATATCACCCCTTAGACATCTCTTTTCTAATGTAAACAAACCCAGTCCGGCTAGTCTCTCTTTGTAACTCAGATCCTCCAATCCCTTTATCAGTTTTGTTGCACGTCTCTGCACCTTTTCCAGTTCAGTAATGTCTTTTTTTTAGAACAGGCGCCCAAAATTGTACTCCATGTCGCTGATCGGGTTGATAGATTGTTGGGAGGGGCTGGGCATGACCCGGCTGTCATGGTACATGTTGGTACTAATGACAAAGTCAGTGGAAAATGGAGGTCCGTTAAGAAGGATTTCAGGGACCTAGGATATAAGCTTAAGAAGAGGACCTCTAAGGTAGTATTTTCTGAAATTCTACCTGTACCACGCGCTACATTAGAAAGGCAACGGGAGATTAGGGAGTTAAATGCGTGGATAAAGACTTGGTGTAAGCAGGAGGGGTTTGGGTTCCTAGAGCACTGGTCAGTCTTTTCCCTTGGGAGCAATCTTTATAGTAGTGATGGATTGCACCTTAGTGGAAGGGGGGCCACGGTGCTGGGTGATAGGATGGTTAGAAGGCTGGAGGAGACTTTAAACTAGAAAGGGGGGGGGAGGGAGCTGCAACACAGGCTGGGGAAGATAGTATAATTGAGGGAATGGGATTAGAGAAGGGTCAGGGGGGTGGAGAGGGGGAATGGGCTAGTTCATCTAATAGGGAGTTGCCATTGTTACAGCCTGATAAAAGACAAATACATCTGAAAAAGAACAAAATCTTAAAGAATGGCAAAAAGATAAAATGTATGCATGCAAATGCTCGCAGTCTGGCTGGTAAGATGGGGGAACTAGAAATGATTGCAGTACATGAGCAGTATGATCTGATTGGAGTGTCTGAAACCTGGTTAGATGATACGTATGACTTGGCAGTCAATCTAGAGGGTTATTCACTTTTTAGGAGGGACAGGGTTAATAAAAGAGGAGGAGGGGTATGCCTATATGTAAAGCAGGCCTTAAAACCTAGTTTAAGGGAAGATATAAATGAAGGGTCCAATGAAAAGGTAGAGGCCTTGTGGGTTGAAATACACACTGGGGGCACACATAATAAAAAGATATTGGTGGGGGTTTGCTACAAGCCACCTAATGTTGTGGAGTTGGAGGAAGCCCAACTTTTACTGCAAATGGAAAATGCTGCTAGGTCAGCAAAGGTAATTATAATGGGAGATTTCAACTACCCTGAAATTGACTGGAGCAATATGACTTCAGGCACAACAAAGGGAAATATTTTTCTAAGTATGATAAATGATCATTTTATGTCCCAACTAGTAGAGGAGCCAACTAGAAAAGAGGCCTTGTTTGACCTATTGCTCTCAAACGATTCTGACATTGTAAACAATGTGCAGGTAAGGGAAAATTTGGGCAGCAGTGACCACAATATTGTATCCTTTGAAGTTTGTTATGAGAAACCCAATAGCAAGAGTTTAACCAAAACATTCAATTTCAAAAAGGCTAATTTTACAAAGTTAAAAGAAGCTTTAAAGGATATCCAGTGGGATGTAATTTTCAAAGATAAAAATGCACAGGAGTCATGGAATGTATTTAAAATGCTCTTGGGCAAATATACACGTCAATATATACCATTGGGGAATAAGCACAAGAGAAGTAAAGCAAAACCAATGTGGATTAATAATGTGGTTAGCAGGGAAATGAGAAATAAAAAGCAGGCTTTTAAGGTGTTTAAGTCAAATGGGTCAGATGCATCATTTAAAAAAAATAAATATAATATAATAAAAAAATATAAATATGAAATGAGCCATTGCAGAAGTAGTCACTGTAGAATAAAAACCTGGAGAAGGCATCACATATTTATAGCGATGATGAGGATGGAGGTATCCAATGCGTTCTGTTACAATGCATTGGATGTCTCTGCCACACAAAATGTTAAGCATTTGACAAAAATGATATCTTCCTCCATTTGCCCTCATATTCAGATTCCCTGTGAAGATAAATGTTGGATGCTAGTAGCATTTATTTTATCTTCTATATGGAGATGCACTTCTGAATGTGAAAAATTCATCTCGTCTCCAACTATTGGTCAGACTATAATTCACATCATCCAATAAGCCCACCTTAACTGGGACAAAATGCTCAAGTTTAATAAAAGATCAGTTTGTACATATTGTACCATGTTTTGCATATCAGCATATGCCCTTAGATGTCTTTTCCATCACAGTTAGCTGCACAGATACCATTTTACCTTTTCCATGTTACTGAAAATAATGTAGATGCTGCCTTAGTTTACTGTACAAGTAAATGTTAGTCAGTTTTTGTTGTTTTATGGTGCTACTTCCCCATTGCATTAGTTGTTATCAGATTTTTTTCAGTATTCCACAGTGTAATTGACACATACATTTGAGAATGTATCTATTCTTTTTTAGGACTTGTTAATTTATTTCATGCAAATTAATTGGCATAGGGACTTATTGCAGAATCTTAGCATTTTAATTTTTTATTAGTCAGAAAATCAGGTGCTACATTTCTTTCAAATATGTGTTAGTTTCTTCTGTGTTGGTGTAACGTGGGCAGATTTTCACTTGTTAATTTGCAAAATGTGTGAAAACAAGGACAGAAATAATGATATTCTCCTATTAACTAAAAATACTTTATTATTTTCTTTTAACCTAAATGGTGAAATGAGCACTACAGATTGTTCCTTTCTTACTTTAACTCTGCTCTGTCCCTGATTAAGAAACATTACTTTTCACCACTAATTAGCCCTCACAAATCCAACCCTGCTGTCTTTTCTCTACCTGTGACTCCCATCTCCGCCCTCCATCTGACTCCCTCTCAAACTCTATACAGCCACAAGACTTTGCCGACTTCTTCAAAGCCAAAGTAGAATCCATCGGGGATAGTATCCCAACCTGTAAATACCCTCCTATCCTCCCTCCTTCCTCTCCTGCCACTCTGGACTCTTTTTTACAAGTCACAAAGGAAGAATTGGCTAACCTCCTCACACTCCACTACATGCGTATTTGATCCATGTTACTGTTTCCCAAGAATAATTCAGGAGTCAGAACGGTATAGTAAAAGTAACAATTTAATAAATGAATACAATAAGAGTAATCACAGAAACCAGGAATAACAAATAGGCAATAATCACGGAGAAGCAGTAGAGGTCCCACTAGCGGTCAGCAACTCTATCAGGAATAGGAGTCTGTCTAAATGAGGAAGCCTCTACCACAGACAGGCACCTGCCTGCCTGATTCCTGCCTATATGTATTGTATTACTGGTGACATTATCATTTCTGATATTCTACACTATGCTCTTTTTGGAGATCGGGTATTGGCGCCTCCCACCTATTGCCTTTATATACCCAGCTCTCACACTTCCTAACTGCCCTTTCATGGTGTACCTGTATCTAGTGAATCTCTTGTTGCTATGTACATTCCGTGTATGACCCTTGGCTAGCCTGACTCCGATTCCTGCTTGTTCCTGTGCTGTGTTCCGTTCCTGGCTTGACCTCGGCATTGGCCGAAAAAAAGCCAGAATAGCCTTTTGGGACTATTCAGAGGTCTTGGCCCCTTTACAAGTCATGCCAGTAAGTGGTTTGACAATAGTAGAGAAAATTTTAATGAATTTTCAGTAGTAATTAGCAAATCCCAGAAATCTTTGGATTGCTTTAAGTCCCATGGGACAAGGCCATTCCACTACCGCAGACAGTTTCTGAGGGTCCATGGCAAACCCGTCTGAATTCATGGCCGTTGCGTACTGTCACAGTTTCCCAAGAATAATTCAGGAGTCAGAACGGTATAGTAAAAGTAACAATTTAATAAATAAATAAATACAATTAGAGTAGTCACAGCAACAAGGAATAACAAATATGCAATAATCACAGAGAAGCAGTAGAGGTCAACAACTATCACGGTGCCCGTGATTCCTGCCTATATGTATTGTATTACTGGCAACATTACCACTTCTGCTACACTACGTTCTTATTGGAGATCGGGTATTGGCACCTCCCACCTATTGCCTTTATATACACAGTTCTCACACTTCCTAACTGCCCTTTCGTGGTGTACCTGCTTCTAGTGAATCTCTTGTTGCTATGTACGTTCCGTGTATGACCCTTGGCTAGAATGACTTAGATTCCTGCTTGTTCCTGTGCTGTGTTCCGTTCCTGGCTTGACCTCGGCATTGGCTGATTTCCCGTTCCGGTTCTGACCCTGTTGTGGATGACTAACTGTTCTGTGCACCGACCCGGCTCTGGCTTACGTTTCCTCCTGTGGTTGACTCAGTTTGGCTGCCTACCTGCTCTGTATACCGACTTGGCTCTGGTTTACGACTCCTCCATTGCTATCTCTGTTTGGTGGACTACCCACTCATAGTACCCATAGGCTCCGGCCTGCAATCATGATATTGATTTACTGCAGACTACTGTATCCTTCTGTATGAAGTGCTTCTATCATCTATCCCTGCTTGCTGGGATTCGCTTATGTACTATCTCTGTCTGCCTGTTCGCCCTAGCATTCTAGGGTACACCATGTTGGGTCACGATTATCCATTGATCTCCCTAGAGTTCTAGGGTTTGTCCGAGGGGGCTCCTTGCCAATCACTCATTCCATTTCCAGTAACCTGTTGCCTACCTCCCTAGCATTCTAGGGATTGTCCGAGGGGGCTCTTTGCCAGTCACCCATTCCATTTCAGTAGCCTGTTGCCTACATCCCTAGCATTCTAGGGTTGTCAAGGGAACTCCTTGTCAGTCGCCCATTCCGTTTCCAGTAGCCTGTTGCCTACCTCCCTAGCATTCTAGGGATCTGTTCTGTAGGTCTCCTTCCTGCTACATGTTACCTACTTTATGCCCTCAGTGGTTGAAGTCATTGCATTGCCTAGCCTGAGGGGCCCTACACTCTAGTAGGTTGTTGCATTATACCAGTACTGATACCAATAGTGTTCTATTGGAGTGTTCTATTTTTGGTCGAGGAACTTTAATATTTTTAACTAGCTTTTGCCTTCATCTCCACTAATCAGTTCCTATACTTTTTCCTGGGTCACTTGAGACTAGTCTCTCTCTCTGTGAGCCTGTACTGTCTCCATACCTGACCTGTGACATTGCTAGGCAGTACTATGGTACTGTCCTCCTCTGTGCCTGTGTGGGTTGGGGAAGTGCATATTTCCTTGGTATTTATTTGCCTAAACTGCCTACCTAAACTGTACTTGTCTGAGTTTTCTTACAAACCCGTCACAGCAACTCTATCAGGAATAGGAGTCTGCCTAAATGAGGGAGCCTCTACCAGAGACAGGCACCCGCCGCTGTAGTCTCTGTATAGGGAGGGCAAGCAGAACGCAGCAAGAGACAACCTGATTCATGCCTGCACTCAGTGACTAGGCCAAGGAATCTCCCGAGGGTGGTAGCCGATAGGGAGATAATACTGATGCAAGACTGCCATCAGTCCAACAAAGGAAAACTCCCCTAGGGAACGCAACGGGAGAAAATCCAGTCTCAATCCATGAAACTGAAATGTAAGTCTTAACCAGAGCCACAGGTCCACACAAGACTGGGTGTCTACTATAAACAGTAAGGCAGGAGAATAGTCAGACAGTGCCACAGGTCAGCACCAGGATGGATGGTCAGACCAGCTGGGTCATACACAATACAGGTAGTCAGCCAGAGCCACAGGTCTGCACCAAATTGGGTGTCCATTATACAATGGAAGTAGGAAGGAGAATAGTCAGACAGAGCCACAGGTCAGCACCAGGATGGATGGTCAGACAAGCCGGGCCATACACAGTACAGATAGTCAGCCAGAGCCACAGGTCTGCACCAGATTGGGTGTCTGCTATACACAAGGAGTAGGCAGGAGAATAGTCAGACAGAGCCACAGGTCAGCACCAGGATGGATGGTCAGATAAGCCAGGTCATACACAAAGCCCAAGGGAAATGAACTGTGTTGAACAACAAAGCAAGGTCAACTGAGAATTAGCTCAGTTCCCCAGGAAGGAGATGGGAGGAGAATCAGCTGTACAGCATAAAACAAGGGCCTGCGTCATTCTGCCGCTTTGTGCCTGTAAATTACGCATCTTGCCGCGATGCGTCAAACCAGCGGTCTGCATCTGTGTCAAACTGAGCGCCAAACCTGGCTGGCAAGAGGACACGCACGGCCAAAAGCGCCGCCAAGTGCGCCCAAACCTAGCACCATCAGCTATGTCTGGGAGAAAGCAACAGTAACATATTTATGCCTCCTGCATCATCGTTGACAGCGGTGCTAGAACTAGGTAACTGTAACAAATTGCTCTCCTCTCACCTCATCCAGTCCCTTTCCCACACACTAACCCCTATCATATTACACATTTTTAACTCCTCCTTTGCCTCTACTACATGTTCTCAAGATTTCAAACATGTCATAATAACATCTATCCTCAAGAACAATTCCACTCATGGTACCACACTCTCTAGCTATCAACTGTTTTCTCTCCTGACATTTGCCTCTAAGCTCTTGGAATACCTAACCTACTCCTGCCTGCTTCACTTCCTTATCATGCACAAACTGCTCGACCTGCTACAATTTGGTTTTCGCACTGCGCACTACACCGAAACTGCTCTCACAAGAGTGGTCAATGAGCTACACATTGCCGAATCACAAGGTCACTTTTCTATACTTATCCTTCTTGATCTTTCCTCTGCTTTTGACACTGTTGATCATGCACTTCTCCTTCAAATTCTTCACTCCTTAGGAATACGTAACTTAGCACTGGACTGGCTATCCTCAGATCTAATTAACCGATCCTTCAGTGTCTCCACTGCCACCTTTTTATCCTGTCCTGTCCATATCTCTGTTGGTTTTCCTCAAGGCTCTGTTCTAGGATCACTTCTGTCGTCTTTTTACACAATAACACTTGGCAATGTTATTAACTCATTTGTAGGGGTGGGTGAAATCTCTCACTGTGTTCCCACTGGAAATTCAGCAAAAACCACTTTGTTGTCTGCTTTTTCGCTAGAAAATCCACTTTAAAACTTGCCATTAAAATCTTTGCATTTTTCTCCCATTGCCCAAAATGTTTTGCCTTTGTTTGGATGGCTAGAAAGTTTACGCCTATTGATTTATGTGGTTTTCCTCATTGTGCAATAAAAACATGACATACTTGCGGAAGTGAAATAGAAGCAGCTATAGAGCAAGGTAGACATCCTGTGCTGTGATGTTGAGGCAAAATTGAAGTAGGAGAGGCTCATAGTGACTGTTATCATTATGAGCAGTTTTAAAATAACAAAAAGAGGAACTGGAAGGATCATTATGTGTCCACTGAGTCTGAGTCTGTGTCTGAGGAGGAAGTAAGTATTACAGAAGCAATGCTGGCCAGGGTTTTGGGGGAAATTACTGTCAAGGGAGGAACAAAATGGTAGTAGTAGTAGTGAGAGCAGGACAGATCAGCTGCCTTTGCCTGCTGCAAGACATGCTGCACCTGCTGCCTGACATGTTGTGCCTGCTGTACGATGTGCTGTGCCTGCTGTCAGGTGTGCTGCTCCTGCTGCCAGTGCCACGATCAGTGCTGTGCCTGCTGCCAGTACTTCCCTTGCCACCATCAGTGCTGTGCCTGCTGCCAGTACTGCCATTGCTGCCACCAGTGCTGTGCCTGCTGCCAGTATTGAACCTGTTGTCATCAGTGCTCAAGCTGCTGCTATTATGTACCGTAATACTCAGGAAGGACGGGAGGAGAAGATGATACCAAGAGTGACAGCAGGGGACCCTAAGTCACACTTGCCATCCCCAAGCAGTCCAGCGAGTGCTAGTACCTCTACTAAGGTCCAGCAGCTTGTTAGCATTAGGAGTGAAGGAGGGGGTAATCAATATCCTCCTATCAATAGTGACTGTGATGAAGAAAAATTTCAGGGGCTGAAATTGTGGTTGGTGTTAGTAGTAGTAGTGACAGTGATGGTGAAGCAGCCAGTGAGACTAGTGTTAGGAGAGTGATAGGGGAAGTTATTGAGAGCATCCAGACTTGTGGTCAAGGGATCCCACACCATTTCCCTGAACCTGGGAGTCCCCTTCCCCCCATGGCATTGTCCATGTGGCACATGACTCTGAAGAAGGCAGAATTGTCACCACTGCAATAATACCACCACCAGCAGGAGCATAGATCAGTTGTTTGTACCTGCTGCTACTGCTGTCAATCTGCCTTCTTCACGTCACCAAGAAATGGCAAGTGTGACATTAGGGGACCCTCTGTCACATTGCTGGTCACCTCCTCCAACCAGCAGTGAGCTTTTGGCATTTGCAGAATTTGCAACTGCTCTAATTCCTGCTGCTGCTGAGTTACAAGGCCAGCAGGAGGCTGAGGAACAGGCTAGTGTGCCACAGACCACCATGGACACAGCAGGAATAGGGTCAACAAGTGATCTGGGATTACTAGGACAGGTTCCACTTGCCAACAGCAGCTACACATATACCAGAAGTGGTGGGGGCTACTTTTGGTGCTGCTACTTCCTCAAGTGCATCACTGGAGTTAGTTTTGGCAAGTGGAACCTTCATCATCCATCAACCATGATACTGCTATTGTTGATCCCATTCCCTTTCAGCTGCCTAATCATCCTGCTGCTTAAACAACTCAGCCGCAACAGCAAGAACAGCAGTCACAAATTCCGCATCTACACTGGCCAACAGGATATCATCTGCTGGCTCTAGGGGGATTTTTTTTTTCTCTCAGGGCTTGTGCTTTAAAACAATAAAAAATAAATAAAAATCATAGTCCAACAAAAAAATAAACATGTTTTGGTGGGTTGTTTCTAACAAGCCTAAGTCCTTCAAAGCAAGGTTTCCTTAGGGCTTGTGCCAAACAAGCTTAAAGGGATAGTAATGTTTCATAATAAAAGCAGCTCTAATTAATCATAGTATTTGGACTTTGGAGAGTGTTATTTCAATTTTATCAGAGTTGTAGTTCCAAAGTAATTCAATGACAAAGCGTCCCCCTCCAGCCCCTTTTACTGATGACACACTGTTCAGCCACAGCAGAAGGGAGGTGCCCAGATAGACTGCAGAGAGGGACAATCTTCAATTAAGATAAGGGAAAAACCTGAAAAGCTTGTCAAGGGGGTCAGGGATTTCATTGTTTTCATAGGAATAAGAGTGTCCCCTTCTGTTATCTGTCTGGTCTTACAAGCAGATTCACATCTGAGAAGAGATGGCTTACACTAGGAAAAAGGGGCGGGAGGGGGAAACTTTGCTTGTGAATATCTCACAAACCATAAAGGTTTGAGAGATAAGACTTATATCATTCTTCATATAATTCTACAAAAGAAAATAAAGTTAAAACGAAGTATTACTATCCCTGTAAGTGTTACAAATCAATGTTTCTTCAGGGCTTGTGCCTCTAATAAGGCTATGTCCTACAAATCAGCAAATCTACCAAATCATCCTCTACAAAATACTCTACCAAGCCAAGTATCAGTCCACCCCAGTGGAAGCTTATGTCAGAGGGTTCCTGCCTCTATCACTTTACATATAAAATTTTATTTAATTTTTTTTATTTACTGTCCCCCATATAGCAGTCAAGAAACCCCCATAAAAACAAATTCCCTGTTCAATTGATTCATTCCCCAGACTCCAACCACAAACACAGGCAACTTCCTCAGACCCCTTTTATACCATGTCTTATTGGGTATTCCCTTTTCAACTGATTCTTTCTCAACACCCCACCAACACAGGCATCCTCATACCCCTTTTATACTATGCTTTTGGGAAATAAAAAAATATTTGCTATGTGTTGTGTAGAAATTCAATGTTCCCATTGATTTCAATGGAATGTGCTAAGTGAAAAAAAGTGGAAAATCAGCACTTTTCGTGGGAAATTATTCGCCAAGTGGAAAGTGCCATTATTTGCCAGTCAGTTTGAGGCAAAATTTTTCACCCTACCCTACTCATTTAGGCTCAAATATCAACTCTATGCAGATGACACCCAGCTTTATTTATCTGCACCACGTCTGACTTCTGATATTCAATCGAAAGTCACAGATTGTCTCTTGACTATCGTAGACTGGATGGCTCATGGGAATCTCAAGCTCAATATGTAGAAACAGAGCTAATACTCATCCTACCCAGGCTGGCGCAATAGTGCCCTTCCAGGTGACTGTGAATGGCACTACTATAAATCTAGTATCAGAAGCACGGTGCCTAGGGGTGATATTTGACACTTCTCTTGCATTCTTTCCTCATATTAAAGTCATCGCTAAATCTTAACACTTTCTCTTGCTTAACATTGATAAAATCTGTCGCTTCCTTTGTTCCTCCACAGCCAAAATTCTTACACAAGCACTCATAATTTCCCGCATGGACTACTGTAACCTTCTTCTCTCTGGTCTTCCAGCATCCCAGCTCCATCTTCTTCAATCCATACAGACTGCTGCAGCATGAATTATCCTATTGTCACCTAGGTTTGTCCCTGCCCCCCTCCTCCTCAAATCTCTCCAATGGCTGCCTATCAAACTCCAGATCTCTTACAAAATTCTGATTCTCTCATTCAAAACTCTTCTCTCCTCTACCCCTTCCTACATTTCCACTCTGATCTCCTGCTATACCACATTCCGCCACTTGCAATCAACCAATAACAATCTGCTCTCAGCTCCTTTTTGTCTACAGCCCTCTCACATATCAAACCTTTGTCTCTCATTGCTCCTTTCTTTGGAATGCTCTACCTCCCACTCTGTGACACTGCACCTCTCTGATTAAGACTACGCTTCCTTAAGAAAACGTAAACATGCTACATGGCACTGACTTTGTACAAGTTAGGCTCTTTAAAAATTATGTACTTTATGTCCCCTATCCTAACCAGAACTCTGGCACTGTATTCAGCAATTGACACTTATGTATTCTGTATGTCTCCCATTACCACTTTAGATTGTAAGTTTTCAGGCAAGGACTTCCAGTGTTTAACTTTGCAAAGCACTTGTAACCCTGTATTGTCAAAACCCTTAAATTGTAAAGCACTGAAGATAGGTACTGTACATCTGCTGGTCAATAAGAAAGCTAAGGATGGAAGGCCCCTTTCTGATAAAAGCATAGGTCCAACTTGTCAGATTGACAAGATCTGGGAATATGACAATGGTTAGGAATATCAGATTGAGAACAATAATGCCACATTTCAAGGCAGGAAGGCAAAGACAGCTGTGCACAGGTATTAGAAAGCATCATCATTAATGGCAAATGGGAGGAAAAAACAGCACAATCACTTCTTATGTGTGGCAAACATTTGCCTAATGAGTACCAGAGAGGTAGCAATGCATTTCAATGTTTGCTACTCCTCTGGTACTCAAAGGGTTAATGGGCAAGGTATGCAGCTGCATAACTTGCCTGTTTATGTGTAATAAATGTTATTGTATTTTGTATATTGTATTTTATTTAAAAAAATAGTTCAGACCTTATGGGGGGTATCGGGACCCTTCCTGATACCCCCTAGCATTGATCACCTGTCGGGTAGGATAGGTGTTCAATATGGGCAACAATTGCCAGCATTTTCACTAACGCCCCTATAACATATGTGTAACATATATGGGCTTTTATTATTAAAATTATTGTTACATTTATTTAAAATGTATAGTTCAGATCTCAAGGGGGGCATCAGAACCCCTCTTGACACCCCTCTAGCTTTTATTACCTATCCAGTAGAATAGGTGTTCCCTAGTTACATAACCCTGTAAGCTCAAATAAGAGTCCTAGATAGAGGACGGGTATAAGCCTTGACTATACCAAAGGAGACACAGGAGGAGACGTTAATTGGGACCATAGAGACGAACGGAGGAGTGGGAGCTGGTACAGATACCGTCACTGGGAGTCATCCAGTGAATGCGAGTATACCTTGAGGCTGGACTGCCTCAGAAAAAGGTGAGTGGGATACTCACTTACGTATCTGGTGACTTACACGGTGAAGGAGGTGAATGAAAATAGACCCACATACGGTGGAGGAGTTGAAGAATCAGAAAGAGAAAAAAGAATAATCTACACTTAAATTGTGTGCGCTTCTTCCTTTTTGTGTTTTTTACAAACATACCTTCCTCTGGCACATCCAGAAGATGAACTTGCTGTTACCTGGGGAGGTGGTTTATGCTGCCTGTAATACAGAGAGTCATCTGGGCTATGGTATGCCTACACCATCCCCCACAGTGTCCTGCCATATGATCCAGAGAGGGGCTGCAGGATCTCAGACCTCCCCTGTAGTAAATGCGCCGACCCTAGTGGCCAGTGGGGATGGGAGGAGGGGGCAGCACTCCCATTCTTAAGCAGTGGAATCCCTTCAACATTGAAGACACAAAGGCCTGAGGGGACTCTGTACAAACCTATCTGCTAACCTGCTCTGTGCTACCTACTTTCCACATCTGGGTGGGATGCCCTGCGGGGGATCTGTTCAACACCATCACTGTGGTGATATCTTCACACTGATGGTGGGAGAGGACTAGTTTTCTCACTCTTACACACAGAGCCCACAGCCATAGCCAGTGGCTACCTCCATCTGTGCTGGCCTATGAAATCACACTACTGGGTGACTACATTAGGTATGGCCTCCTCTTTTCTGCTGCTAGGCGAACCTCTAATATCGTGTATATAACCCTCCATGTATTGTTTTATTAAGTTCTTCTAACCTTTCTTACTTTTTACTTTTGGTTTATTATTTTTTTACAACCCCATCATACTCACACTCACCATCCATCTAGCCTCAGAACTTTAGAGACTCACTGCTGGGAGGTGGGCTAGTGGCATGCTTCAGTGCGGCCCTGCTCAAGTGGAGGCCACTATACTCCTGCCACACAGTGTAAGCTAGTAGCATTGCTCATTGGTGGTGGGAGGAAAACCCAGTGAGCAGTAGGGGTGTGTGAAACGTGAGAAAAATTTCCTGCATGACTTTTTGTGAAAACTGCAGATTTTTCCCGCTTTTTTCGCAAACATTTTCTTCCTTTTCGCCTATTCCGGCAAATTTTTCACCTATTCCAACACATTATTCTCCTATTACAACACATTTTTCACCTATTCTAACACATTCTAACACATTTTTCTCCTATGTTTAATATAGTGCAACATTTTCCAGCACGATATTACTTCTTCTGAGGGCTGTAGTGGAAAAATAAGTAGCTGGAAGTCAAAGATGTGAGTCCTATACCAACATATACCTTGAAAAATGTGTTAGCATGCAGAGTGCCTTTGTCATTTGCCCAAAACACTTACTTCCTGCGTAAGTGACACTGGCACATATTCATGATGATGTCAAGTGATTAAAAAACTACTGTGTGTGTTTTTACTCTGTACAGTACACAACTGATGGAGTTTGATGTCTTGCCTTGGACCTCAACAAAATTCTCAATGTCGTCTGCTGTCTATCAAATCTGCCTCAGTCACAGAGCTCCCAGTCAGCTGTCTAATATATGTATTATTTGTTTAATTATTTATGTTTTTTTATTTATTTTTTATTATTTATTTTTTGTTATTATTTTTTTTTTAAAGTTGTCCACCATATCTTATCACAAATAGTCCCAAGAAAAATATATATAACATAGTAACATAGTAGATAAGGCTGAAAAAAGACATGCGTCCATCAAGTCCAGCCCATGCCAATAACACCCCTGTTGATCCAGAGGAAGGCAACAAAAAAGCCCTCTGGAGCAATTTCCAGTGTAGGTGTGTGTGTGTGTGTGTGTGTGTGTGTGTGTGTCAAATAGTTCCCCGTCTCAATATCCTATTTGCTTTGAAGCCATCTGTCATAACTGTCAATATTGTTCTGTGCTAGATAGGCATCCATTGCTTTTTTGAATGCAGTTACATTATCTGCAAACACAACATCCCGAGGCAAAGAATTCCATAGCCTTACCGCCCTTACTGTAAAGAATCCCTGCCTGTGTTTTAGTCGAAAGCGCCTTTCCTCAAGTCTTAATGGATGACCTCTTGTTCTTAGCTCAGCTCTTTGCATAAATAATTCATTGGATAGTTCTTTGTATTGACCTTGAATGTATTTGTAAATGGTAATCATATCACCCTTTAGACGTCTCTTTTCTAATGTAAACAAACCCAGTCTGGCTAGTCTCTCTTTGTAACTCAGATCCTCCAATCCCTTTATCAGTTTTGTTGCTCGTCTCTGCACCTTTTCCAGTTCAGTAATGTCTTTTTTTAGAACAGGCGCCCAAAATTGTACTCCATATTCTAGATGAGGCCTAACCAAGGATTTATACAGAGGTAGGATAATATTAGCATCCCTTGCTTCTACACCTACACATAACGAAAAAACAAAATCAACAACTTATTTCCCCAGACTTCCCCAGCACAGAGACAATCAGCAAGCAATTTGTACCCCAGCTGCCTGTATCTTTCCAGTCAGTCACACTAAATTTTGGGGTATTTTGGGTCAACCTCCTTCCTCCCTTCTCCTCATTGTGCCCCCAGACTCCCCTACTACAGAGAACAAATGTCCTACCTAAATAACATCCTAAACTAAGCTTCAATTCCCCTTTATTTAGGTATCTTCTCTAGCTCAAAAACATGCTGCTCTCTCCTCTCACAAACACAGAATGACATGCTGCAAGAGCCTGATAGTCTTTTATATGGCTGTAGAAAACTTTCGTGAGGTTGAGAAAAATTTTTCTACCCATTGATTTCAATGCACAATGAGCTAGACAAAAAACATGTGAAAAACTGCACTTTTCACTGGAAAATTTTCGCTAAGTGGAAAGTGCCATTTTTCACCGATTTCAGTTTGAGGTGAAAATTGTCACCCATCCCTAGTGCGCAGTCACAGTCGTATAGTCTCTTATCTACCCACTTTCTCACATATCTGTCGTAAGTTGACTTTTCTTGCTGTATGAGCTTTCCAGCCATTTGCCCTCCACACTAATCACATTAACCACCTGCATGTATAATTCTGGTACAGCCGTCCTGGAAAATAATAGCAGCTTGGGATATGCCAGTGAGGATCTACTCATGATATCAGTTCTCTAAGTCCTGATAGCTTTAACAGTATGATGACTAGATGGAGTGGTAGAGGTGGGAGCAGCATGTGGGTAGTCTATGACTCTTGCTATCTCCTACAGCAAACTCATTATACTCCTTTGCAGCAGGATAAATAGGTGCTATTTGGAATAAACTAACTCTTGGCACACTCACTGACACATTAATAACATCACTACTTCTATTATGTGCCACAGAGATCCAGGAACGTTTTTGAGTGCTTCTGCTGCTGCTAGTTATGTCATCACTGACATGTTAATAGTGTGTCTCCCAGTCAAACCTGTGATTGTGCTTCATGTGGGATCTCATTGAGGAGGTGCTTAAGTGTGAGCCTGTTTATCCCCTGCTCACATGCTTCTTACAGAGACAACATATAGCAACATGCTTAGTTTTTTGGATCATGAATGAAGTATCTCAACTCTGTGGACTTCATAGTCTACAGGGTCATTGAAGGGCTGCTACTACTAATTGGGCTATATGTTGATGCAATTGTACTACTACTGGGTGTCAGAGGTGTGCATTTCCAGTAGCAGAAGAGGCACTCATCATAGCTATGGCTTAGTATGTTAATAACCTGTGTTGTTTTTGCTGCTGGTTACACAACACTAGTGTATGTGGCTGGGTGGGACTTGGATTTGGAAATGGTGATGATGCTGATGATGACTTTGTATTTTTTGACATTTTTGCTTGTCCTGAGTCAGCCTTTCAAATTCCTTTCTCAAGCACTTTATAGATAGGCACAGTGCTCATTTTTCAGTGACAGAAGATGAGACTTTGCCTTTCAGCTAACATTTCTGGCCATGCCATCATCTCTATCAATCTCAACTATATCTGTATCTGAAGAAGAGGAGAATGCTATAATAATATATTCTAGATCTACATCTTCATCGTCAGTCATTATTAGGTCATCTTCAGCATCGTCCACCAATTCTTGCTTACTACCTTTAAATTCCTCTAAGCTTTTAGAGGTCTCAAACAACATATTTTTTTCTTTTACCTTCACATTGTTCACTAATCTCTACTACTTTGAGTACAGGTGTTTCTGTGCTTCTGTGTCTCACTCCATTATGCCATCATCAACTGCAGTTCCATCATTTACTACACATGCTGCAGCAACCATGACTGCACTCAGTTTCTAAACACACGCCGCTGCTCATACTCTTTTCTTTCTCCTCCTGCCTCTTGTGTGTTTGCTGGATATCACTCAACTACTGTGTGTGTGTGTGGATTACTGACTTTCTCCCGGTGCATCACTTGAGAGCTTCTGGCCCAGAGTCTCTGGAAAAATGCCTGAATGTGGGGTTCCTAGCTCTCCTCCTACCAACTTGTCTGTTGCTGAACCCCCCTCGCTGACCACTACTACCCCTACTACTGCTTCTACCTATGAGCCACCTTCTCCTTCAATTGGAATGAAAATGCAGGCCCTGGTCACTAAGGAGGATTTGGTGAATTTTCCTACACGGGATGATATGAGAGCTATGGTATTGGAAATCAAGTCTGCCATTAAAGATGAACTCTATGAACTCCGTAAAGATTTTCTGCAATTGGATCAGTGGATGGGTACATTGGAACAAGATGGAGAGGATTTATTCCGCCAACAATATGACTTGGAGCAACTTCTTGCTCAGCAAGATGATACTATAGCCATGCTTACTGCTAAACTGGATGATCTGGACAATCGTGTCAGGAGATGTAACCTCTGAATCAGAGGCCTCCCGGAATCTGTCCCAAACAAAGATCTACCGGCTACACTAATCACTCTCTTCACAGATGTGATGGGCCTACCCTCCGAGCCAGCTATATTTATAGAGGGATCTCACAGGGCTCTATGACCTAGGGGTTCCCCATCAGATCCTCCAAGAGATGTAGTGTGCTGCTTTCTAAGATTCAATGACAGGGAGGCAGTACTCCTCCAGAACAGAGAAATGGAGTTGGTCAAATATGCCGGTGTCACTTTACAATTCCTTCAAGATCTCTCCCCATAAACCCTACAACAGAGGAGAGCTTTGAAACCCATAATTGAATACCTCAGACTGAGACAAATAAAATACAAGTGAGGGTTTCCGTTTAGTTTAATAGTCTTAAACAACTGTGTAAATGTGTCTATGTGGTCTATGGAAGAGGAAGCAGTCTTCTGTACTGAGTTAGGTATTCCTCTGCCTCCAGAGCTCCGACCTGAGGATAACTTACCTGCTTCATCCTCATCACTTGCTCTGGCTTCGGGGCTAGTCTGGGTTGGAAACGCCTTCTCATCCTTGCTTTGGAACCCCCTCCTGAGACTGGGTCAGTTTGGGGGGATCTGGTGCCGGACCTTGGAAGTCAAGCACACGGCAGATTAACTAGTTTCTGATTATGTTTGTCACCACTGATGTTCGTAGCTCATGGCTCAACTGCAACTTGGGT
Organism: Rhinophrynus dorsalis; assembly: GCA_037306005.1. Classification (NCBI taxonomy): domain Eukaryota; kingdom Metazoa; phylum Chordata; class Amphibia; order Anura; family Rhinophrynidae; genus Rhinophrynus; species Rhinophrynus dorsalis. The sequence goes on from CM074718.1 coordinate 396,167,521, forward strand.
ATGATGCTGGTGATGGGGATTGGGAGCAGTTGTGGACTGACCGGTGGGAAATTGCTTGTTATGTTGCTCTGTTCTTCATTTTCTAAAGGTTGGGTGTGTGGTATGGGGACGTATTAGACTTTGCTACTTAATGCAGTTTTTCTATTAATATTTTGTGTCTGCTGATGCTATAAGTGACAGTTGCAGTGTACCTTCTATTCATTTTGGGGGCGTTGGGCTCACCGTGACTGTTTTTGTTAATACCTCACTCATTGTTATGAGCTTGTTGGCACTCACCTCTGACTCCATGTTTGGCTACTGTTTTCTGATCTGTACACTTTTTGGTTGCCTAATGCAGAGTATCATTTTGGCTTTTGGAGTGCTGAAGGCCCCGTGCTGGGCTTGAGGAGTATGGTAGTGGGTGGGATTTTTAATAACCACCATGTTAACCTTTTGTTAAAGGGACAATTATTGGTTTGGAATTGGATGTGTACAGGATGTTATCCCTATGACCTGCATTTGTACTGACAAAAGGCATGTTTGGACTTTCTCAGTGCAACTCTCGCTTACATTGTTTGGGCTGCGGGCACTACAGTATGTCACTCTGATGCTGTTATGGTTTGTGTCTGCACAAATTTTACAATCTAGACTTAGGGTATCGATTACTTTATTTATTTTTATTTTTCCTTTCCCCTTCTGCAAACTCCCCCTTCCTGAATTCTCTTCAGTGCTCTTTTCCTACCTTCCTACTTCTCTCTTTTTTATTACCTGTTCATTTTTTTTCTCTAATATGTAACTCTCCCTGCTCACTCTGAATATGTACCCAGATGGACTGAGGTTACACATTTCTGTGTCATGCATCTGTGAGCCCCCCTTCCCCTCTTCCACTCTTTCTCTGAGGCTACTATATTTAGGTATTCACCTTCCCTCTCCTTTGTTCTTTCACTCTTCTTCTTTACCTTTCTTTCTGTCCTCCTCCTGTGCCCAGCATTGACTGTTCCCCTTGCCTTTATGTGAGGTGAATGGGAGTTTCTGTTGCCTCTTTCTTTGACTACTCACATACTTTTCACTTTCTCTTTCTGCAGTATTATTGATACCTTTCTTCTCCCTCTCCTCCTGTGACTCTCCCTTCCCTCTAATCCCTTTCCTCCCTGTTTACTTGATATGCTGTAGCTCTGACACTGGCTTTCCTTCCAAGAACAACATGAGGGCAGTTACTCAATGTTTGCTTATTCTGGCTGCATGTCCCTTCCCACCCCGTGTCTGGTCCTATCCTGTGAAATGTTACCATAAATCTACTTGTCTGTTCTTTAATAAATTTCTTTCCTTTTTTTTTCTTTTTTTTCATATCTATTGCTATCTTGTGGTTATCACTACAGGTCAATTAAGGACTGTGGTACTAAGTGCAGTTACCTTTCATATTACAAAATGTTTGTATCACCAAGTTATGTTCAATATTTGGCCTTTGTTTTCTTACAATGGTATTTACTTATGATGTTTATGCAGATCACTTATGAAGATTTTCTACTAAGTCGGATGCTAGTTTCTTTCCTAGTTGATTTCTGGATCTCTGTTACTTGGGAGTCTATTTTCTTTCTCTCTCTCTTGCTATCCACTCTCTGTTTGCTCCTTCATTTTCTACCGTCTCTCTATTTCCCCTTTCTCTGTCTCCTCTTCTTTTTCGTACTCCCTGGTGGGACTTGTCACCCCATGAGAAAGTGTCACTGGGGACACCTTTGGTATGATTTGAATAGCCCCTCTCTACTAACTGATCCATGATGGCTCATTCCCGTTTGCACTTAAGGGTCCTTACTATTAATGGAGGGGACCTGAATATTCCGGAGAAGTGATCCAGAGCCTTGAAGGAATTACGACTGCTCTACGCAGATGTGATTTTAATCCAGGAGACACACGTCCAGAGAGACAGACCTCATACTTTCTCTGATAAATTATTCCCTACTGGCTGACATTCTTATAATTCTGATAATTCGAAAACTAGAGGCGTTTCTATATTATTGAGGAATGGCCTTCCGTGGGTCCTGCATGAAGTGCAAACTGACTCCGCTGGTTGATTTGTCTTTATTAGAGGTCTTTTGTCCAATGTTCCATCTACCTTTGCCTCCATAAATTCTCCTAATAAGCACCCTATTCACTTCCTGCGTAAAACCTTTAAATCCCTTTTTAGCTATAAGGTGGGCCATTTAGTACTCGGAGGGGACTTTAACTTGCCTACCAATCCTACTTTAGATTGTTCTACTGGTACCTCCTCTACTACCCCCCAAGTTCTTCAACATTGGGATTTGTTACTACATGAATATCATCTGGTTGATGTGTGGAGACTCCTCTTTCTGAACTCTAGAAACTACTCCTTTTTTTCATATAGACATAATAGATATACCAGACCTGACTGTATTTTTTAAGAACAACATGCAGCTTCTCTTATTCACTCTGCTGACATAGAACTGACTACGCGGTGTGATCATAGTCTGGTTTGGGTCAACTTGTCCCTTGGTTCCGGTACTGGCTCTAATCATCCCTGGATGCATAATGAACCAGTGGCTCTGTCTGACTACCCATTCTGGCCTGATCCTGTTTCCGGCTGACTACCCGCTCCGTGAATTCTGTGTCTCTGGCTGACTACCTGATCCGATTTTGACATGTGACTCTGTCTGACTACCTACTCCAACTTGACCTCGGTACTCTCTGACTCTCCTCTCTGTCTCAGCTGGCTTTTGCTGGCTGTCACTCCGTACAGCCTACAAGCAAACTTTACCTCCCTAGTATTGTTGCAGCTGCCTTCCACTCGGTAGCTCAGGGTTAGTCTCACCTCAGGAACTGTTCTAGCCATCTCGCTCCGTGCATCCTTGACTAGCCATACCTCTGAGGCTATTACCTGTCTGTGACCCCGGTAGTGCTCCTGTTGCCTGATCCCTCCAGGTATTGCTATAGCAGTCTTGCTCCGTGAATCCTTGACTAGCTATACCAATGAGGCTATTACCTGTCTGTAACCCCGGTCTCGCTCCTGTTGCCTGTTCCCTAGCTCTCTAGGTTTCTGCACACTCACTCATAGGCGAGATTCTACTGCCTTGCTTCCTTGGCAATCCACGGTCGCAGGTTGTAGCTCAGTGTCAGCTCCTGGGTAGTGAACTGCGCACTGTCCTCACGGCTGTTCCTACTGTTCCTGCTCGCACCTAGGGTTATGTCAGCGACAGACCTTGTGTGGAGTTCCGCAGTCCCCGGATCATCTGCAACGGAAGCCCATCCTTGAGGTTATTGTATCTTGGGCCGCATCTTCTGTAACGGCTCCAGCCTTGATAAACTCCTGAGAAGCTGGGCATTTCATGGATGTTGAGTTTGCGGCCAAGCATGCTATTCAGGTGCTGCCACGTTCATCTCCACTGACTATTGAATCTATTGACAGGAGACCGTTACAATCATCACATGTGACACATGAGATGTGTCCTTTATCTCTAAGGGTAGGGACATTCCATGTGGAGACCCTACAATTTCAAGTTATAAAATCTCATCACTATGCAATCATTATGGGGTTTCCCTGGCTACAGACACACAACCCCAGGATAAATTGTAAAATGTATGACATTCTGTCTTGATCTTCCTACTGTGATAAGTCCTGTCTACAGCAGCCTACCAGAATACTTTGTACCTCTTCCTCGTTACCTGCAGAGTACCAATCTTACAGTGAGGTATTTAATAAGGTAGAGGCTAGTACATTGCCCGCACATAGGCCTTACGACTGTACTATTGATTTAATTCCAGGTGCCATACCTCCTAGGGGATGTGTGTATCCTCTGTCGGTGGAGGAGAATTGAGCCATGGAGGATTATGTGATCAATGCCCTAGCCAGAGGGATTTTTTCGCAAATCCTCCTAACTAGCAGGTGCAGGATTCTTTTTTGTAAAAAAGAAGGATGGGAAATTAAGACCTTGTATTGACTTTCGGGGGCTGAATAAGCTGATGGTCAAGAATGCTTACTCCATGCCATTGATTACGGAATTGATTGACCGAATTCAGGGGTCAACAGTGTTCACCAAGCTTGATCTAAGGGCCGCGTACAACCTTTTTCAGAATTAAGGAAAGGCATGAGTGGAAAACAGCTTTTAATACTCGAAGTGGACATTATGCGTATTTGGTGATGCTGTTTGGTTTATGCAATGCCCACGGCTGTCTTCCAAGAATTCATTAATGATGTATTGAGAGGCCTACTACAAAGATGTGTAGTAGTCTATTTGGATGATATTCTCATCCATTCACTGACCTTAGCAGCACATAGAGCGGATGTCACATCTGTCTTGCAACTATTGAAGGAGAATAAGTTCTGTAAATTAGAAAAATGTGAATTCCACAAATCCCAGGTGACATTATTGGGTTATGTGATCTCCTTGTCTGGGCTGGCTATGGACCTACAGAAACTTTTGGCAGTTCTGCAGTGGATAGAGCATCCGCACTGACATTCTTGGGGCCTGGCTTTTATTTAAGGCTGAAACTATAGTTTGACAATGTAGCCAGCCACCTATACCCTGTGGCATCCAGCTTAGCCATAGTTTGAATATAGGTAAGCGGATTGTTATCCGTTCTTACCTCAAATGTTGATCTATATAAATAGTCATGTAACTTGTCCACAATTGCCCACTTGAGTGCCAAGAATTCTAGTTTGTGGACCGGATAGTTTTTCTCTGCACCAGTCAGACTTCTACTTATGTAGTCCGCTGGCCATAACCCTTCTGGGTAGCTTTGATGTAGTACGCCCCCTAGACCTTCCATACTGGCATCGACATGGATCACGTATTGCTTCTCAGAGTCTGCATATGCCAATACAGGAGCTTCTTTGAGTCTTTTCCTCAAGGTTAAGAAGGCTTCTTTACATCCTGGGGTCCATTTCTTTCCAAAGGAGTCTATAGGACTTGGAGCCTTAGCTCCCACTATATCAGAGGTAGTCTTTAACAGGTTGTGTAGCTCTCGAGCAATCTTTCAGTAGTCTTTCACAAGCCTTCTGTAATAACCACAGAATCCAAGAAATGAATGTAGCTCACAGATGTTATTCGGCCAGGGCCAATTCACCACAGCTTCGATTTTGGCCTGGTCAGTTGCCAATCCTTGTGCGGAAACAACGTGCCTGACATATGTGACAGAGTCCCGGGCAAACTGACATTTGTCTATCAATAATTTCAGATTTTCTGTTTGTAGTCGATCCAACACCTTTAGCAGTCACTGTTTGTGTTCTTCTGGTGTCCTTCCAAACACCATGAGATCATCTAGATACACTAGGCACCCTTTGGGATTCATATCCCCCACAATCTTCTCCATCAGCCTTTGGAATGTGGCAGGAGCTCCTGTGACCCCTTGGGGCATCCTAGTAAACTCATAGAGCCTCAAAGGACAGATGAAAGCTGCTTTTTCCTGATCCTCCTTCTTCATGGGTACCAGACAATACTCAGACCTCAAGTCAAGGACGCTAAAACACTGGCTTCCCTAAAGGGCATTCAACAGATCATCTATCCATGGCAGTGTGTATTGATCTGGCACAGTCCTCTTGTTCAGAGTGCAATAGTTTATGCAGAGTCGGACTGTGCCATTCATTTTCCTAACCACCACTATGGGTGAAGCGTATGGACTTCTGGACTCTTTAATAATGCCAGATTCTTCCATCTGTTGGAGTATATTACGGACATCTTACACGTCTTGAGGGGGTATTCTCCTTGATCTCTCTCTGAAAGGAGTCCTGTTGGAAAGTCTGATAGCATGTGTGGCACTCTTTGCACATCCCACATCCATTTCTTTCCTGAAGAAGACTTTCTCTCGGGTAGCTAGTTTGGATCCGAGGCTATCTTTCCACTTTTGTGGTAGAGGAGAATCTTCCAGATCAAAAGCTATGGGTCCTTCAAGGTCACACCCTTGTTCTGCCTTCACAAACATTACTGAAGAGACTTGGTCTAACAAGTGAATCACACCAATCTTCTGGTGACGATCGATTCTGACCTCTGTGGGTGTTAGATTCTGTATCATTATGGGAACATCTTTACACCAGTGATTCTGCCAGTCTTTCACCTCAGGTATGAGGGTCCACCCTTGTTTTTCATCCTCCTCAGGCAAAGACACAACAAGGTACTGCCTGGTTCCTCCTGATATTTCATGGTGCATAGAAGCTATGGCTCGTATAGTCTTGGTCTCCCCAGGCTTCACAAATACAGGCTCTTTCCCCGAATAGTGGCATGACCCTGGTTTAGCTTGTAGGACTAGTCAATGACACTCTTCCCCTAGAGCAGGACTGACCTCCATCAGTCGAGCTATAGATACATCTCTCACTTCTGTGAGGTAGGCCCTGAACACATCCTGCACCATTCAGGTGTTGGTACCCAAAATTATTGGGGCGCACATTTTTTTGGCCACAGGGCATACAAGAGCTTCCAATTCCATAGGGTAGATCATGCAAATGTTTAACTGTGGGATGGTTATGGTCACTCTTGTGCTTTCCTCTACAGGCAGGGCCTGAGATCCCACTCCCCACAACTACAATTCTCCTGCAGGCTCCAAGGGAATATGTTTTAGGTGACGGCCATAGAAGTCTCTATAAATGATGGTGACCTGGAACCCAGTATCTAGCAAGGATGAGGTGTGAATACCCTCTACTAGCAAGTGTATCAGAGATTTGGGCCCAATCTTGGCCCCCACAGATAAACTGGATGTGTGTTTTTTCTTCCTTTTCTTGGAAGGACTGGTAACTTGGGCCTCCTGCAACTCGATAGCTAGCACTTCCACATCTGTCTCTGATGAATTGATGTGACACTCCTGCTTGAAATGCCCTGATTTCCCACACTTAAAGCAATTCCCTCGGGGGGAACAAATCCTCAAGGAACAACCTTCCCAGGGTATCCCTGCAGTGTTGCCTCCTGATAGGAGAAGAATCTGTCCTTCGTGGCGATGGCTTGGACAACAACATTTTTTTTAAGGACTGACAATTCCATATTCTCTTTCTCTGCTGCTTTAGAATTATTCCCTTTGCGTGGAGGAGGTGGGGACATCTGGTCCTCCAGTCTTTGTTGATCAGGGTGGAATAGGACAAGACTTGATTATCCAGCTCAACTCTTAACATGATCATGACTGGGTCACTGCTAAGGCCTCCCTTCTGAATTTGCTTGTATAACCGAGTATCCAACTCAGATGTGGTGACTGCTCCTTTATGAAATAGTTTTCTTAGTAACAATTGTAATTGATTGATATAGTCAGAAGCTTTCTCATGTTCCTTCTGCTTGGTGGCTAGGAACTTGACTAATAGAGCATCAGAGTCCTCTGATTTTCCAAAAGTATCCTGCAAGACTTGCAGGTAATCCTGTGAGGTAGCTTGTAAATTCACTCCCTTGAACAGCCTTATCATGTCCATAGCTGGGAAATGAAGACTCTCCACTAGCTGTTGTTCTCTGTTCAAGACCATTCTTCCAACAATTGTACAGTATTATCCTTCCAGGCCTCAAAGGTTTCCTCTCGCTCAGGAATAGGCTGATTCCCAGGAAACACCTTCAGCTTACGGTAGCTGTGGCTGTGGGTAGCTGTCACTATAGCCTCTGAGAGTTTTTGCAGTATTTCAGGTATGTTACTTTCCGCTGAACTTGTGTTACTCAATGAGGGGTTGCCTGGCTTTGGTGATGTTGGAGATGAGGGACATACGAGACCTGGGGTCTTAGGGGTAGTTGTCCTTTGTTCTCTGGGAAAACAGACAGTTAGTTTGGGGATTGCCCCATTCTCTAAAGATGCAACCGGTAATCTCCAGGTGGGTTTCTCTGACACAGGGGTCAGAAACTGGGAATAACTTGATACCGGTCGCTGCAGTGTAATCCCTTCCTCCTTGTCAGGGAGAGCGTACATTAAGGGGCATCCTTCAGGTGCTGCTCCAAGAAGGTGTAGGCCTGTAGGCCTCCCTAGGCCTCTCAAATCTTCATGGGAGTATATTAACATGTATGTTTGACCATCTCAGTACTGCAGGATATCCCTGACAATAGCCATCTCTATTCCCAGTATAATATCTGCACACTTGGTGACATGATTCATCTCACTACAGAGAGGTGCTTGGCATATCATCACGGCATGATGTAACAGTACCTTCTGTTGCTGGGCCCACTCTATTGCAAAGGGGAGTCTGGGCCTGGAAATTAGCTTATCTTCACTGGTTTTACCCCAATTTATCTCAGCAGTGCCTCCATTTGTATCAGGGTTTTGCATAGGCCCACAGACATCCCTGTGGTCCTTTACTTCAGAAACGTCCTTGTGCTCTGCAGGCCGATCTTGAGCCTTCGCTACCTGGCTGTTGGGGTACATGACTGCAGCAGTGCCTCCACCCAGCTGGGCATCCGGGGTATGGATGTGGGGCCCAGTTGGGAACATATTTAGGTGAGCAATAAAACTGACACAGAACTATCTTAAATAGAACTTTGTATTGCACTGAAAGAAAACCCTATGCAGGAATATAATAGCTATGCAGGAATATAACAGATACATGAATATAATACAGTAAAACAGTTCAAGAATGCAATGGTCAATATGACATTCACCCATCCACAACAAATACTATGGCCCACCCTAAGCTTCACCCTAGTGGCAGTTGGGTACCACTACTGGGGCCCAGAGTAACTGTAATCCACATTATGGTTTGTGTTATGCTGTAATCTTCCAATGATCAGAGAATCTATAGAGCAAGGTCTCTTTAATTGTGTAACCAGATTCAGGGTGCCCTGTGGTGAAACAGGGGGAGAGGTTTCAAGCTTACCACTCCACAGTCTGCAATCTGGTCAGTTCAGGAAGGGGAGCGCCTGCTCCTTTACCTGCTGCTTTAATTTCTGTACTCGTCACAGCATTCCCTGCCAGGATCAGTTATGTGCCTTGGTCTGGTTTCAGCTGTCTGCTGGAATGCTTCTTCCAGGATCCTCCAGCACTGGATCAGCCAGGTCAGCATTCCCTGCTTAGAAGAGGCTCCTTCACTCACTTCAACCAAGCTCTAAAACTAAGTCCAAACTAAAATCGAGTCCTGAAAATCCATCCATGTGCATAGGAGCTCGCCATCTGCTGGCCACTCCACAGGAACTGCAGGATAGTCAGTGGCAGCAGAAATCACTGTGATCCCAGAGGGGTTACATTAGGATGTGGCAGTTCATCTCTAATCATTGCACAGTTTATGGTGCGCTGACCACATATGGTAGTGTGGTGGAGGAGAATCTCAAGCAGGGCATCAAGCATCATTTGAGGAGATTCCATCCTGCAGAATATGCTAAGATGCTGGCAGGGAGGGTTCATCACATACCCTGGGGGATATTTATTATGCTGCTACTGCCTCAGGCGCATCACTGGAGATAGTCGTGGCAAGTGGAACCTTCATCATCCATCACCCATGTTACTTCTATTGTTGATCCCATTCCCTGACAACTGCCTAATGATCCTGCTGCTTAAACAACTCAGCAGCAGTAGCAAGAACAGTAGTTGCAAATTCCCCAGTTATGGACTCATGAGGACATTTGACAACATGACCTGCTGGCACTAGGCCAGCAGGGCATTTTTTTTTGCAGGGCTTGTGCTTTAAAAGTCTAACTAACTAACTAACTAACTAACTAACTAACTAACTAACTAACTAAATAAATAAAAACATAGTCCTCCAAAACAAAAATGGGGGGGGTTGTTTCTAACAAGCCTAAGTCCTACAAATCAATGTTCCTTAAGGCTTGTGCCAAACAATGTTTCATCAAGTATTGTGCCTCTAATAAGTCTAAGTCATATAAATCAATGTTTCCTCAGGGCTTGGGCCTCTAACAATAAATCTAATATATCATACTCTGTCCACCTCAATGGCAGTTTATGTCAGGGGGTTTCTGTCTCTATCACTTTACATTAAATTTCTTATTTTATTGCTTTTTTTTTATTAACTGCCCCCCCCATACCAGTCAAGAAACCCCTCCAAAACAAATTTCCTGTTCAAATGATTCTTTCGCCAGACTCCACCCACCAACACAGGCACCCTCCTGAGACCCTTTTTATAACAAGTCTTATGGGGTTTTTTTTCTTATTGCATTTAGGATTTATTTAAATATTAACTTCCCCAATCCCAGTAAACAAATATCCCCAAAAATCATCTCCTGTTCAACTGAAATTATTTACCAAGCGGGAAGTGCTATTATTCACCGATTTCACTTTGAGGTGAAATGTTTCACTTAGGTATAGGGGCATAGGAAAATATCAAAATGGATGTCTTCAGTATGTCTAGAGCCAAAGCCAATACAAAGAGTAAGAGGACAGGCCTCACTAGAGGCAGGGCCTGATTGATGGTTCCATCCATCTGCCATTTGTTAATGAAGAGAATGCTGCTTATGTTAGGTAGGAATATAAAAATGATTAAAGGGGAACTTTCACATATAAAACACTTTTGGCCAGTTGCTTAATTAATTAATTAATTAATTAATTAATTTTTTAATTTTACTTGCCTAGTTCTTAACCCTTTGAGTGCCAGGGGAATACGCTCAAAGGGTTACGTTCAATTTGTGCAGTTCAATTCTGCGGCACACTGAATCTTCAGCACAGGTTTGCAGGACTTCCCATTGCTCAAAATGAAATTGGAGAATAATGGCACTTTCAGCTTAGCGAATCATTTCCAGCGAAAAGTGCAGATTTGCAGATTTTCCCTGCTTTTTTTCACCCAGCTCATTCCTTTGAAATCAATGGGAACATTGAAATTACACACAACACATGATAAATATTATTTTTTCCCCCAAAAGCATAGTATAAAAGGGGCATGAGTGTGTGTTGTTTATTGGGATTGTGGGGCAGTTAATACAAAATAAATCCTAAATATAAATAAAAAAGCCCTTAAGACATGGTATAAAAGGGGTCTGAGGAGGGTGCCTCTGTTGGTGGGTGGAGTTTGGGGAATGAATCAGTTGAACAGAAAATTTTTTTGGGGGGTGTTTTCTTGACTGTGTCACAGTTCGTTACTGTTTGTAAAAGAACACTCAGACAGTTCGGTAAGGTTAAAAGCTTTATTGAAAATAATGTACAATAGCCCCACTCAGGTCCAGATAAGGTCCATACCGTGTACTTTCCAAATCTGACGCAGGTCAGGGCGAAACTATACACACAGTAGGCAGCAAACAAAAATAATGATCTTGGACTTGTAGGCAGATTCTCAGCAAGGTTCAGGAACAATAATATCCTCAACAGCCCCACATCGCAATAGGTGACAGGTGATGGGTGACTAAAGGACAATCCCTAGTGGACTAGGGTTAACGAAGGCAGCACAGATAGTGTACAGGTAGACACTAGGCCCTAGACTTCTAGACAACACTGGCAAAACACTGGCAGAGGACTGACCCTAGGAGAGTAGGGTAGACAGAGGCAACACGGGCAGGACTCTGGCAGTAACTGGACCCAAGAATGCTAGGGTTAATCAAAGCAACACAGGCAGTACTCTGGCAACGGCTGAACCCTAGAACACTAGGGTTAATGGAGGCAAGACAGAATGGATTCAGGCAGCGACTAGGCCCTAGCACGCTAGGGATAATGGAGGCAACACAGCTGTGGCACTTGTAGTAATTGAACCCTAGAATATTAGGGTAAGCAGAGGCAACACGGACCGGACTCAGGCAGAGACAGGACCCTAGCATGATAGGGTTAACTGAGGCAACAGACACCAGATGCTGGTGATATAACAACCCTAGGTCACTAGGGTAAACTGAGGCAACATGGGCAACAGTGTGGTATTGGCTTGACCCAGGTATTATAGGGTTACCGGAGGCAACACAGACACTGGTGAGTGCAGGGACTCCCACAGGCTCCAGGAGACAGTAGAAGCAGCAAGCGAGCGGGAGATAGGCACGTAACGTAACCGGTCCTGGACCGGTGTCTCCCTGTTTGGTATACGGAGGTAATAGGCTAGTCCCGTAAGCGACGGAACTAGCAGCACAACCAAGTCAGCACACACGGACTTCACAGCCAGTCAGGAGGACCACCAACACTAGCCCAGCCAGATCGGTGTAAACGGATAGTCAGCCAGTCCTAGTCAGTAATGGAATCAGATACTCAGCCAGGCCGGTTCGGTACACAAGGAGTTAGTCAGCCAGTCCTAGTTGGTAATGGAATCAGATACTCAGCCAAGCCAGTACGGTACACAAGGAGTTAGTCAGTAAGTCCTAGTCGGTAACAGAATCAGATACTCAGCCAAGCCAGTTCGGTACACAAGGAGTTAGTCAGCCAGTCCAAGGTCAGCAACGGGATCGGATCACAAGAGCGTCAGGCACAAAGCGTAGTCAGGTGAGCCGGGTCATACACGGAAACAGGAAACAATAACAACTAGTCGCTAGATACGGGTACACCACGAAAGGGCACCAGTATAGTGACAGGAGGGCGTATTTAAAGACAAGCCCTGGGAGGAGCAATAACCCAGAGCCAATAAGAACTCAGCCAGTGTAAACCCGGAAGTAACAATGTCACTCAGGGATCACAGGCACCGTGATAGACTGCTATTGGGGGAACAGTTAATAAAAAAAAAAAATTAAGGAAGACATTTGTATGTAAAGTGATAGATACAGGAACCCCCTGACATAAGCTGCCATTGGTGTGGACTGATACTTGACTTGATAGAGTATTTTGTAGAGGATTATTTGCTAGATTTGTTGTTAGAGGCCAAAGCCCTGAGGCAACATTGATTTATGGGACGTAGGCTTGTTAGAAACAAACCCCCAAAAATTGTTTATTAGGACTATGATTTTTTTTTTGGGGGGGGGGTTGAAAACAAAAGCCTTGAGAAAAAAAAATTCCCTACTGGCCTAGTGCCAGCAGGTCATGTCTTGTTGGCCAGTGTCCACTCCTGATGTAGATGCAGAATTTTTGACTGCTGTTCTTGCTGCTGCTACTGCTGAGTTAATTAAGCAGCAGGATGATTAGGCAGCTTAAAGGGAATGAGATCAAAAACAACAGCAGTAACATGGTTGATGGATGATGAAGGTTCCACTTGCCACGACTAGCTCCAGTGATGCGCCTGAGGAAGGAGCAGCACCATAACTAGCCCCCATCACGTCTGGTATATGTGTTGCTGCTGGCAAATGGAACCTTTTCTAGTCCCAGATCACTTGTTGACCCCATTCCCCCTGTGTCCACGGTGGTCTGTGGCACACTAGCCTGCTCATCAGCATCCTGCTGCCCTTGCAACTCAGCAGCAGCAGGAATTAGAGCAGTTGCAAATTCTGCAAAATCCAAATGTTCACTGCTGGTTGGAGGAGGTGAGGAACAGTGTGACAGAGGGTCCCCTGATGTAACACTTGCCATTTCTTGTTGACCTGAAGAAGATAGACTGGAAGTAGTGATGAGCGAGCACCCCAATGCTCGGGTGTTCGGGTGCTCTGACCGAGCACCCCCTGAGGCTCGAGTGCTCGGCCGAGCACCCGAGCCCCATTGAAGTCAATGGGAGGACTCGAGCATTACACCAGGCACCCCCTGCTCTGATGAGGGGAGGGTGCCTGGTCCATAGGAAAAGGGCAGAAAAGGATGGAAACACCACAGAAATGGTTCAGGGACAGCATAGGGAGGATGTCTGGATGCATCTTGGACTCCAACATCGCTGCTGGGAACGATCTTTCGCCCGTAGTACGCCATTTTTACAGACTGACCATAAAACACACAAAAAGGAAAATAAAAACGACTTTAGGCGAAAAATTGTTACCAAACAATATTTGCTGTATATTTACTTGTATATCATCTGCAAATTCTCCCAAAAATTTCCTTGATTTTCTGAAGTGAGGCCATGATTAAGAGGGAAACGTGCGCAGAGGCAAATTCTCCCAAAAATTTCCTTGATTTTCTGAAGTGAGGCCATGATTAAGAGGGAAACGTGCGCAGAGGCAAATTATCCCAAAAATTTCCTTGATTTTCTGAAGTGAGGCCATGATTAAGAGGGAAACGTGCGCAGAGGCAAATTATCCCAAAAATTTCCTTGATTTTATTGAACTGAGGCCATGATTAAGAGGGAAACGTGCGCTGAGCTGACCATCTAAAACATTATGGGTGAGGGTCTGCTGCAGAGCTGACCATCCTAAACATTATATGCGAAGGCCCGCTAGTGAGCTGATGCTATAAAACATTATATGCGAAGGCCCGCTAGTGAGCTGACGCTATAAAACATTATATGCGAAGGCCCGCTAGTGAGCTGACGCTATAAAACATTATATGAGAGGGCCCGCTAGAGAGCTGACCCAATAAAACATTATATGAGAAGGCCCGCTGGTGAGCTGACCTATATAAAAATTGTCAAACAGGGCCCGCTGGTGAGCTGGCCCTATATAAAAATTATATCACAGGGCCCGCTGGTGAGCTGGCCCTATATAAAAATTATAGCACAGGGCATATGGAAGAGGAGGAGGAGGATGAGAAGATTAAGAGTCAACCATATACCCGTTTTTTGGGTGGAAGGGGTGAATGGGAATACAGAGTATTCCCATCATTGTAAATAATATATGTAAAGTGAGTTTATGTTCCCCCGGGGCTTTCCTCCAGTGGAGTGGAGAAGTCAGGGGAAATCCAGGCCTTGTTCATTTTTATAAGTGTCAACCTATCAGCATTGTCGGTGGAAAGGCGGATACGCTTATCTGTTATGATGCCACCAGCAGCACTAAATACCCGCTCAGACAGAACGCTGGCGGCAGGGCAGGCCAGCACCTCCAAGGCGTAGAGTGCCAGTTCATACCACGTGTCCAGCTTGGACACCCAGTAGTTGTAAGGCACAGAGGGATCATTGAGGACGCTGACACGGTCTGCTACGTACTCCTTCACCATCTTCCAAAACTTTTCCCTCCTTGTGACACTAGGCTGCGCATCAGGGTGAGGGTGCTGGCGGGGTGTCATGAAGGTGTCCCACGCCTTGGAGAGTGTTGCCCTGCCTTTCTCGGAACTGCTGTGTGCTCCCCTTTTCTCCCCTTCTCGGTTGGCCAAGGTAGCACGTACTCTGCCGCCAGCGTTGTCAGATGGAAAATTTTGGAGCAATTTTTCAACAAGAACCTTCTGGTATTGCACCATTTTGCTTGTCCTCTCCACCGGAGGAATGAGAGATGAGAAATTCTCTTTGTAGCGGGGGTCCAGAAGGGTGAACACCCAGTAATCCGTGTTGTCTAAAATGCGTACAACGCGTGGGTCACGGGAAAGGCAGCCTAACATAAAGTCAGCCATGTGTGCCAGAGTACCAACAGGCAAGATTTCGCTGTCCTCACCAGGAGGATGACTCTCAATATCCTCATCCTCTTCCTCCTCTTCTGCCCACCCACGCTGAAGAGATGGAACTAAAGTTCCATGGCTACCCTCTGTAGCGGAGGCAACCGTGTCTTCCTCCTCCTCCTCCTCCTCCTCCTCCGCCTCCTCCAATTGTCGCTGAGAAGACGAAGTGAGGGTGCTCTGGCTATCACCTTGTGTAAGCTCTTCCTCCCCCATTTCCACCTCTTCCACATGCAAAGCGTCGGTTTTAATTGTGAGCAGCGAGCGTTTCAGTAGACACAGAAGTGGGATGGTTACACTGATAATAGCGTTATCGCCGCTCACCATCTGTGTCGATTCCTCAAAATTGCGTAAAACCTCGCAGAGGTCTGACATCCATTCCCACTCCTCACTTCTGATTACAGGAAGTTGAACAGAGAGGCGACGACCGTGTAACAGCTGGTACTCCACTACTGCCCTCTGCTGCTCACAAAGCCGGGCCAACATGTGGAAGGTGGAGTTCCAGCGCGTGCTCACGTCACACAGCAGCCGGTGAGCTGGCAATTGTAAGCGCTGCTGCAGCTTCAACAGGCCGGCCGAAGCTGTAGATGACTTACGGAAATGTGCACACACGCGGCGCACCTTGGTCAAGAGATCATGCACATTGGGGTAGGTTTTTAGAAATCGCTGAACCACTAAATTAAATACATGCGCTAGGCATGGTACGTGTGTGAGCTTGCCGAGCTCCAAAGCCGCCACCAAGTTACGCCCATTATCACACACAACCATGCCTGGTTGCAGGTTGAGTGGCGAGAGCCACTGCTCGGTCTGGTGACTAATCCCCTGCAACAGCTCTGAGGCCGTGTGCTGTTTGTCCCCAAGGCAGATCAGCTTCAGCACGGCCTGTTGACGCTTCCCCACTGCAGTGCTACACTGCTTCCAGCTACCGGCTGATGGGGGAGTGGCGCTGCGTGTAGAGAATTCGGAGGTGGAAACGGAGGAGGAGGAGCCAATAACGTAGGTGCTGGCGGAAACCCTGATGGAGGTAGGGCCCGCAATCCTCGGCGTGGGTAGCACCCGTGCCATCCCAGGGTCCGAGTCGCTCCCAGCCTCCACGACATTCACCCAGTGTGCCGTCAGGGAAATGTAGCGTCCCTGGCCACAAGCACTTGTCCATGTGTCAGTCGTTAAGTGGACCTTCCCAGTAACTGCGTTGGTCAGGGCACGGGTGATGTTACGGGACACATGGTGGTGTAATGCGGGGATGGCACACCGGGAAAAGTAGTGGCGGCTGGGGACCGCGTACCGAGGGACAGCTGCTGCCATCAGGCTGCGGAAGGACTCAGTGTCCACAAACCTAAATGGCAGCATTTCGATGGCCAGTAATTTGGAAAGGTGTGAGGTTAGTGCTATGGCCTGTGGGTGGGTGGCTGGGTATTTTCGCTTGCGCTCAAATGCCTGGGGTAACGACATTTGGACGCTGTGCTGGGACAGGGAAGTGGATGTGGTCGCTGATGGTGCTTCAGATGGTACAGGTGCAGGGCGGGAGGTATGCGTTCCTGCGCCTTCGACAGGCGATTGGCCGGCACCGAAAACAGGGGAAGAGGAGGCAGTGGTGTGGCCTGCAGACACAGATGGGCGATCCAGGCGTTCCTCCCACTTACTACGGTGCTTGGATGCCATGTGTCGGATCATGCTGGTGGTGGTGAGGTTTCTAGTGTTCATGCCTCGGCTCATTCTGGTGTGGCACAGGTTGCAAACTACAATTCTTTTGTCGTCCGCACTTTCCTTAAAAAAACGCCATACCGCGGAACACCTACCCTTTGGCAAGGGAGATTTACGCAAGGGGGTGCTCCGTGGAACATTTGCGGGCCGGTTTGGTGCGGTCCGCCTTCTTTCTGTAGCCACACCACTGCCTCTTCCAGCCTGTTGCGGTGCTGCAGATGGCTCACCCTCAGGACTGCTGTCATCGCTCGGCTCTACACCTTCCCAGGTGGGGTCAGTCACCTCATCGTCCACCAAGTCCTCCTCCACTTCCTCACTCTGATCATCCTCCCCATGTCTTGATCCCACCACATACTCAGTCATTGACAACTGTATAACATTCTCCTCAACAAGGTCTTGAGACGGTAATAGTGGTTGATTTAATGGCAACTGTGTCTCATCATCATCATCATCATCCACTACTTCCTTTGACCTTAAATGCCGTTCACATCTGTCATCTTCTTGTGATTGGGTACCCTCTAGAGGTTGTGAATCAGGGCACAAGATGTCATGTTCCTCTGCAAGCGTGCTTGGAGAGAGGGTCAAATGAAGGATTGGTGATGAGACGATCTCCTCACTATATCCCAGTGTGGGATCACTT
This sequence comes from Rhinophrynus dorsalis, assembly GCA_037306005.1. NCBI lineage: Eukaryota > Metazoa > Chordata > Amphibia > Anura > Rhinophrynidae > Rhinophrynus > Rhinophrynus dorsalis. The sequence continues at coordinate 396,185,096 of CM074718.1, forward strand.
CTTTGACCAGACCGTCTATGGTGGGAGGAAGGATGATCAGAGTGAGGATTATGTTGACCAGACTCTTGGCTACTGAGAGTGGACTTGGTGGAAGACAGGGTGGTGCTTAACCGACTGGAAGCAGTATCAGCTGTCATCCAACCGAACACCTGTTCGCAGTGGTCGGACCTCGAGAGTGATGTCCTGCGACGCCCTGCAAAATTAGACATGAAGCTAGGTATGGTGGATGTCTTTCTTTCTTGTGCTCTGGCACCAGGCACAGTTTCTCCGCGTCCTGACCCGCGCCCTGAACTATCAGGATCACGTCCACTTCCCCGTCCCTTTTTACCCGCCTTCTTCATCTTACACAGAATATGTGACTTTGATATTTTAGTTTGAAAACTTAACAGTATTTCTTCCTATTCTGCAACTGTGCAGAGTACACAGAATAGGCTGCTAAACTGCGGTGACACACACTGAATGGAATATGTGACTTTAATATTTGAGTTTGAAAACTTAACAGTATTTCTTCCTATTCTGCAACTGTGCAGAGTACACAGAATAGGCTGCTAAACTGCGGTGACACACACTGAATGGAATATGTGACTTTAATATTTGAGTTTGAAAACAGTATTTCTTCCTAATCTGCAACTGTGCAGAGTACACAGAATAGGCTGCTAAACTGCGGTGACACACACTGAATGGAATATGTGACTTTAATATTTGAGTTTGAAAACTTAACAGTATTTCTTCCTATTCTGCAACTGTGCAGAGTACACAGAATAGGCTGCTAAACTGCGGTGACACACACTGAATGGAATATGTGACTTTAATATTTGAGTTTGAAAACTTAACAGTATTTCTTCCTATTCTGCAACTGTGCAGAGTACACAGAATAGGCTGCTAAACTGCGGTGACACACACTGAATGGAATATGTGACTTTAATATTTGAGTTTGAAAACTTAACAGTATTTCTTCCTATTCTGCAACTGTGCAGAGTACACAGAACAGGCTGCTAAACTGTGGTGACACACACTGAATGGAATATGTGACTTTAATATTTTACTTTGAAGACTTAACAGTATTTCTTCCTATTCTGCAACTGTGCAGAGTACACAGAATAGGCTGCTAAACTGCGGTGACACACACTGAATGGAATATGTGACTTTAATATTTGAGTTTGAAAACTTAACAGTATTTCTTCCTATTCTGCAACTGTGCAGAGTACACAGAATAGGCTGCTAAACTGCGGTGACACACACTGAATGGAATATGTGACTTTAATATTTGAGTTTGAAAACTTAACAGTATTTCTTCCTATTCTGCAACTGTGCAGAGTACACAGAATAGGCTGCTAAACTGCGGTGACACACACTGAATGGAATATGTGACTTTAATATTTTACTTTGAAGACTTAACAGTATTTCTTCCTATTCTGCAACTGTGCAGAGTACACAGAATAGGCTGCTAAACTGCGGTGACACACACTGAATGGAATATGTGACTTTAATATTTGAGTTTGAAAACTTAACAGTATTTCTTCCTATTCTGCCACTGTGCAGAGTACACAGAATAGGCTGCTAAACTGCGGTGACACACACTGAATGGAATATGTGACTTTAATATTTGAGTTTGAAAACTTAACAGTATTTCTTCCTATTCTGCAACTGTGCAGAGTACACAGAATAGGCTGCTAAACTGCGGTGACACACACTGAATGGAATATGTGACTTTAATATTTGAGTTTGAAAACTTAACAGTATTTCTTCCTATTCTGCAACTGTGCAGAGTACACAGAATAGGCTGCTAAACTGCGGTGACACACACTGAATGGAATATGTGACTTTAATATTTGAGTTTGAAAACTTAACAGTATTTCTTCCTATTCTGCAACTGTGCACAGTACACAGAATGTGCTGCTAAACTGCGGTGACGCACACTGAATGGAATATGTGACTTTGATATTTTACTTTGAAGACTTAACAGTATTTCTTCCTATTCTGCAACTCTGCACAGTACACAGAATGTGCTGCTAAACTGCGGCGACGCACACTGAATGGAATATGTGACTTTGATATTTTACAGTTTGAAGACTTAACAGTATTTCTTCCTATTCTGCAACTCTGCACAGTCCACAGAATGTGCTGCTAAACTGCGGCGAAGCACACTGAATGGAATATGTGACTTTGATATTTTAGTTTGAAGACTTAACAGTATTTCTTCCTATTCTGCAACTCTGCACAGTACACAGAATGTGCTGCTAAACTGCGGCGACGCACACTGAATGGAATATGTGACTTTGATATTTTAGTTTGAAGACTTAACAGAATGTGCTCTAATCTGCAACTTTGCACACTAAACAGAATGTGCTCTAATCTGCAACTTTGCACACTAAACAGAATGTGCTCTAATCTGCAACTTTGCACACTAAACAGAATGTGCTCTAATCTGCAACTTTGCACACTAAACAGAATATATAAAATGTTTTTTTTTTTGTTTTTTTCCCCCCACACAAAATAACCTGCTGCCCCCACACACAGTAGTCCTAAAAAGGACTTTTGGTTCTTTTTTTTTCACAATTTTGCTTTTTTTCTCCCTACACTGACTTTCCCTTCCTATCCTCATCTCTCCCTGGCTAAGACTGAGCCGAACTCGCTGGTCAGGTGCTATACAGCACCCGACCACGGGTTCTGGCCAGCCAATCAGTGTAATGCCAGCAGCCAACATGGCTGCTGGCATTACACCGATGTCAGAGCCTCCCTGCACGTTTATTGGCTGCGCAGCAGCCGCAAAACGTGCGGGGAGGAGACCCGAACATGGCGGGCGAGCACATGCGGTACTCGTACGAGTACCGCCATGTGACGAGCAGAGCGATGCTCGAGCCGATCCGAGCATCGGCCGAGCATGCTCGCTCAACACTAACTGGAAGCACTAGCAGCAGACCCAGGCAGTTGATCTGTGCTCCTGCTGCTGCTGGTGGTATTATTGCTGTGGTAACAATTCTGCCTTCTTCATGATCATGTTCCACAAAGACAATGCCATGGGGGGAAGGGGGCTCTCAGGCTCAGGGAAATGGTGTGGGCTCTCTTGACCGCTAGTCTGAACACTCTCAATTGCTTCCCCTACCACCTTCCTAACACTAGTCCCATCTGCTGCTTCACCACCACTGTTACTACTTCTACTACTAACACCAGCCACATCAATTTCATCCCCTTAGTCTTCCTCCTCACAGTCACTGTTAATAGGAGGATATTGATTACCCCCTCCTTCACTCCTTATGCTAACAAGCTGCTGGACCTTAGTAGAAGTACTAGCACTTGGGGATGTATATTACAGTATTACAAGACACACTAGCAGCAGCTTCAGCACTGGTGGCAACAGGTTCAACACTGGCAGCAGGTACAGCACTGGTGGAATCAAGGGCAGTACTGGCAGCAGGCACAGCATTGGTGGTGGCACTGGCAGAAGGAGCAGCACATCTGACAGCCGGCACCACACTGGTGGCAGTAGGGGCAGTACTGGCAGCAGGCACAGCACTGGTGGTGGCACTGGCAGCAGGGGCAGCATATCTGACAGCATGTACAGCACATCTTACAGCAGGCACAGCACATCTGGCAGCAGAAACAGCATGTCTTGCAGCAGGCGCAGGCAGCATACCTGTCCTGCACTCACTACTAGTACTTCCCTTTTGTTCCTCCCTTGACAGTAATTTCCCCAAAAACCCTAGGGGTGATTTAGGGGGACTGGCAAAGATTGCTTCTGTAGTGCTCACTTCCTCCTCAGACTCAGACTCAGTGGACATATAATGATCCTTCCAGTTCCTCCTTTTATTATTCTTAATATTACTCGTAGCGATAGCAGTCACTATGAGCTTCTCAAGCCTCAATTTTGCCTCAAAATCACTGCAGAAAAGCACAGCATGTCTACCTTGCTTTGTAGCTGCTTCTATTGTGTTTCACTTCCTGGAATATGTCACTTTTTTATAGTGAAAAGGTGAAAATCACGTATATCAATGGGAGGAAACTTTCTAGCCATCGAAAAAATGTCAAAATATTTTGGACAATGAAAATGTGGAGATTTTAATTGCAGGTTTAAAGAGGATTTTCCCATGAAAAAATGGACAACAGTGTGGTTTTTGCAGAATTTCCCATGGGAACATGGCAAGAGATTTCCCCACCCCTACTCCCAACCCCCTTCCAGCTGTCCCAAGGAGTGTACTCATGCTTCCCTTCGTAGTTTTTGAGTAGCGTCTATAGTTACAGCAAGCTCCGTTTATCATTATACTGAGCTTGCAACCTCAATATAATGATAAACGGAGCTTGCTGTAACGATAGACAAGACTCCCACCACTACTAAGGGAAGTGTGAACGTGCTCCCTGGGATGGCTGGGAGGATGGTGAGGAGAATTACAGGACTGGGAAGTCCTGCAGACCTGGGTCTAAGATTCAGTGTGCCGCAGAATGCGAAAGTGCACAGATTGAACTCTGCACATCTTAAGAACTAATCCTAATATAATTTTAATAAATTAAAGGGACAGTAATGTCCCCTAAAAATGCTTAAAGTTTTGTAGAGGTTAAACAAATAAACAATATGGCATAAATTCTATCTCTCAAACCATTATGGTTTGAGAGATATCCTCCGTTAAAGTTCCCCTCTCCCTCCCCTTCTCCTGATGTCAGCTGTAAGCTGACAGCAGGACTTCCTGGTCCAGGGACAGACAGGCGGCTCTTCAGCAGAGCCACAATAGCGTAACTTACAAATAAATAATACTTCTTGCAAGAACACTTTTTAGACAGTTCCAAAGAAGTATTTCTTTTAAATTGTGCTATTGCAGCTCTACTGAAGAGCCTCCTCATGTCTGCCAACACGGTTTGCCTTCTGTTACCTTTACAGCTGACATCAGGAGAAGGGGAACTTTAGTGGAGGCTATCTCTCAAACCATAGCAGTTTGAGAGATTGTATTTGTGGCATATTGTTTACTTTTTTGACCTCTACAAAACTATGAATATTTTTTTCGGACATTACTGTCCCTTTAAGCAACTGGCCAAAAGTTTTTAATATGTGAAAGTTCCCATTTAACCACATCCTGATCAGAAAGCATACACTTACACTGGAATCAATAATAACTGTTAGGTTATCTTGCTGGTAGTTCCACTGTAAATGAACCAAGACAGACAGATGAGGGGATACAGAAGAAATGGAAGAATGTGGTTTCTTGGGGCACGGGCGTAGGAGATGACCACTCTACTACAATATAAGACAAAAGTCTAAAAGTGTTGGAAAAAGAGGAAAAATATTTGTTTATTATTTTTATTTACAGATTGGTGCTGTCTTAGTGTACATTGAGTGCACATTTTCTTTTGTCTTAGATTGTTTAGTCTTCTATGCATTTACTTTCCATCATAAAGAAGACCCCAAAGCAACCCAATTAGCACTGGTTCAACTGTAGAGCCTGAAAGAAGTACCATTGTACACTCTTACGGAATAGGCAACTGGTACTGAGTAGAAGAAGTAGAGGACAATTGTTTCCAACATCTCCCCCTTAACCTGCGAATGATCCTGTATTCCCAAATGAATCAATTATTTTAACAAAGCAGGAATTCCCACATGAGCCAGCTAATCCTTAACATTTTCTGAGAGTCCACGGTGGAACTGGTCCAAGATAGCAGCCTCATTCCGCAATCTTTCAACAGAAAGACAACAAATTATACAATGTAGTCTCCCACAGGGCGATGACCCTGATATAAATCTTTGGTTGTAGACTGGAAGAAGGAGGAGGATCTAAGTGGGTCCTCATAAAGAGACTCCAAAGCTTTTTTTTTTTTTTTTTTTTAAAGAAGTCCAAGAATAAAGAAGTGGACTATTGTCCTGAAGCAAACGATTCACCCAAGCCTGGGCTTCCCAGACAAAAGTAACATGAAGTGATAAAGTCCGTATTGCACCTCTGTCACCAGTGAATTTGTCAGGAAGTGGAGCACATCGAGAGTACCCATGCAGTCCTCATGAGCAGGGGAGTAATGAGTCATACTGCAGGTCCTGCAGATGTCATTGTAGTATGGCCTGTTTAGACTGCAAATCCTGAACAGTGGCTGTAAACCTGGAGATCTTATTGCTCAGGGGAGAGAGTACCTTCACTAACCCTGTGGTTCTATAATCATTTTGGCTCAGTTGTTCTACTGATGCTGTGTGATGATGACTGACAGTATCTGAGCAGTGCTGAATGGAGTGCTGAGAGATGATTGAAAGATAAGCTGGAAATCATCAGCACTGAGAAATGTGTCATGTGTGCCTTTTTGGAAGACTGCTGAGAGAGCACTGAAGAGGCTGGGAAAATGTGTGCTTGCTGAAACTTACTCTATGAGAAATAAACCCCCACAAAGATATAGCAGAGAGCAAGTAACTTTGAATAGAAAAATAACAGATAGTGCCCAATGGCTGGGAACAAAAGAATTAAAAACTGAGGGGCTATAAAGATGTAGGTCAAAAATGGGCCAAGGTAGAGGAAGACAGAAAAGGAGCAACACAGGATAATGAGCCAAGGGTCAAAAATGGAAAAAACACCAAGGAAACTAAGAAGCACAGTACAACTAAATGCTGAGAGACAGCAGGCACCCAAATTTGGAGAACTAGCTGTGGTCAGAATGTGGGTGACATTGCACATTTAATTTGGTTCTGTACAACTTGATCATGCCTATGTGGATGATAGCCCCTAGCAACCTGGGGAGTCACAGAGGGAAAAGGGGAAGGCAAGACTGAGTCTCAGACCTGTCAGGTGATTACCCCAATACCGACATTGGCCATGTCATTATCTCTCTCACTCTCAGCTTCATCTGAATCTGAAGAAGTGGAAGATGCTGGAGAGATATATTGTAGATCTTCGTCATCAATAGTCATTAGCTCATCCTCAGCAATGCCTACTACTTTTATATTCCTCTAGGCTTTTACAGGGCTTAACAAGTTATTTTTATTTTTCCCCTTTGAGGGATCTTCACAACATTGGTTGCTACTTTCAGCACAGGAGTTTTTGAGCTTGTTTATCTCACTTTCAGATGCAGCACCTTTGTCATCTTCAGTGTTTATAGATGGTTTATTAGTAGTACTGTGCTAGTTGTTGTGGTTGTGTCACAAAAATGGTCCTGACAGAGGAATGATCCCACAAGAGAAGGAGTGCTCGGGAATGCTGCTGAGAAGCAGAGCTAGGGATTGTATTCTGATTGCAGAGAGACATTGCAGCGGCTTGGGCCAGAGTAAAGGTGCCAGCAGCAAGGCCGGATGACAGACCCCAAAGGAGCTTGGGATGGACTCTCTACAGACTGCAAGGGAGAGTGGTGGCTAGAGTGCATGGACTATGGAACGGGTATAGAGAGCTAGGCCACTAATGATAATAACTCAATCTCTCCAAAAAGCAATATAACAAGTGTAAGAAACACCCTCTTCCAAGATGAAGGGGACTGACCTGCCCAGAAGTGGTAAAGGTCAAGACTGGATGTACAGTGAAGAATAGGAATTATCACCACAGGCAGTGGTCAGAAACAGGATACAGATTCAGCAGACAAAAGAATGGTCAAATTCAGGCTGCAGGTCATATACTGGCTGGCAAAGAATTGGATATAAATCAACAGGCAAATGGGAAGTCAGGATACAGGCACTGGTCAAACACTGATGTGAATAGGATGTAAATATCAGCAGGGAAAAGGAATGGTCAAAAGGGAAAGGATCAGCAACTAGAAATCAAGGAAGCTGACTAGAGGAACTGGTTAAAACCGCTAGCACACTGTCACAGTTTTTTAGATGAACACTCAGACAGAACGGTAAGGTTAAAATAACTTTACTAGAATAAAGTGCATACATGAGTGTAGACCCTAAAACCCACAATACAGAACAGGAAAATATATACAAAGTATACAGTGAACAGGACTTGACTAGACAATCAGGATACTGGTAACAATATATATATATATATATATAGATATAGATATATATATATATATATATATATATATATATATATGACAGGATCTGGCAACCCAGTGAGGTTCAACGTACAGTCTCAGAACTGATGGGTAGGTGCCAACACAGGAGGTCCACGAATAGGACAGGTCAACCCAGACGCCTGGGTACTGGAACCCGTAAGGGCAAATGGAATGGACTGGGAACCAACTGACAGTTAAGGACTCTGGTAGAACCAGCAAGGAAAAGAGTACACAGTCCAGGAACGGAAACAGGACTACAGTGGCTTGAAGCCCACAGTGGAGGACTGGCACAGCCCAGACGCCTGGGTACTGACCCAACAGGAGAGAGGCAACCCTGGCCAAGGCCCTAGACCGATGGCAGGAGGCAACCGTGTATATGCAGACCAACCCTGAAAGGGTTAAAGGAGACCTAGGCAGCTGCTACTGGAAAACCCTAGAACACTAGGGGTGGATCGATATATGGTAAGTAATCGGAACACAACCAGTGTCCCTCAACCTGCAAGGTGGAAATTGCAACGCTGGCTCTTGAGCCCACGGCTCTGCATTAAGGAATGGAAGTGCTATAACCTGGAAGCTCCAGGTACATACAGGGTTAATGGACAACACCCAGAGAGTAACTGCAACTCCCACAGGGAGTGAGCCCAGCGCTACTAGGGAGGCAGACACAGAGAGTGATCAGAGTAACTCAGTCAGTGTGTAGAGCACTGCACCAGTACTTCAATTGTACACATCGCCTAGATGGCAGTAGAGCAGCTCGACCACAGGGCTCAGCCTTTGGTCGACAGAAAACAGCACCCCACGGCGCACACCGAGAATGAACTGCACGGCCCTGGTAACCGGTGACCTCATGGGGTCACCTAGTGGCACAAACAACACACAGTAATAACGTGGATAGGAATCCACAGTCAGTAACAGCCACAGCGCGGAAGAGAGCCAACTACGGTCAGCAACAGATAGGTGCAATGGCTAGATAGGATCAGCAACAGAGCGGGTACTCAGCCAGGATACTGTCAGCAATGCAGCGGATTCTTCAGCCAGATACCGTCAGCAATGGAGCGAGTTCTCAGCCAGGATACAGTCAGCAACGGAGCGGGTTCTTCAGCCAGATACGATCAGCAATGGAGCGGGTTCTCAGCCAGGATACAGTCAGCAATGGAGCGGGTTCTTCAGCCAGATACGGTCAGCAACAGAGCGGGTTCTCAGCCAGATATGGTCAGCAACGGAGCGGGTTCTCAGCCAGGATACAGTCAGCAACGGAGCGCTGCAACAGGAACTCAGGAACTAAATTGTAGTCAGGCAGACCAGGTCATACACGAATCAGCAAAAGCACAGGAATAAACTCAGGAACTCGTACACCACGAAAAGGCGCCTAAGGGAGGACATCCCAGGGTATATAGAGGCAAGCCCTAGTAGTAGCAATTAACACCAGCCAATCAGAGAACAGCAGTGATAATAATGTCGCCGCTCAGCATAGGAAGCACGGGCACCATGATACACACCAAACACTGTGAAAATTCGCCAAGGACTCATACTCTACAGCAACCATGGCTGTGCTCAGTTTTTTGACTACCACTTTACTCACATGGCCTTGTACTGTACCTGCTCCTTTCCCCTCCCCCTACCTCTTGTGAGTTTGCTGGACATTACTCAACTAATGTGTGAGGTTTCTGAATAAAAAAATTAATCCCGCACCACGACTTAGTAACTTGAATTGAACCTAATCCCTACTGGTAGTTCCAATGGGGATAAGGGTGCCATGATACCATATGTACATAATTAAACAAAAGAAAAAGAAGTATCTCTCTGGCACTACAATTTAACAATAGTAGCAAAAAAAACACAAATAGACACAAATTCTATCTTTATTAGCAAATATAAGTAGAATAAAAAAATTAAAATAAACGGCGATTAAATTATCTCATCTGACATCCCAATGGACTGTTCCACACAAGCCCATTGGTGTGTCATAGTCTCCCAACTAAACTAAGGTGTGTAAAAAGAAATTGATAATGCAGTATTCAATCAGACCCAGTATTATATATGCATGTAATTAGTAATACTACACATGCACATAGAAATATTGATTCAAAAGTATAAACCCCCAAAGTAGATACAGTTCTTATACTAAGTTCAACAAACGAAGATACCCTGTATTTCAATCGCTATCAGTATCTGCGGTATATCATATCCCCTTACAGTATTGTTAGGTGTAACACAAGACTGATCATCAGTACTGACACCTAATAAATGTAAACCTAACGTATCCCACAATACCATCTCAGATGTCATTAACCTCAGTCAGCTGCCCTTCAGAATCCGTGGTAATTAGGCTTATTAGAGTCTGAAGCAGTTGGTGCTCTACCCAAACAAATAATAATTAACTGGTTCACAGAAAATATAATCCTACTAGGGTAATAATTGCTGTATTTATTAAATCAACATTTCCTTCCTTAATTCACATATTATATCATAGTTAGTTGTGGAGACTAATGCCCAACATATGAGCATCTTCAGATGCATCTTTTGTTTGGGTAGAGCACCGACTGCTTCAGACTCTAAAAATAGGTGCCAATACTGACGAGCAGTCTTGTGTTATACCTGACAATACTGTAAGAGGATACTGCATTATCAATTTCTTTTTACACACCATAGTTTAGTTGGGAGACTATGACACACCATTGGGCTTGTGTAGAACAGTCCATTGGGATGTCAAATGAGATATTTTAATCGTCGTTTATTTTAATTTTTTTATTCTACCTATTTTTGCTAATAAAGATAGAATTTGTGTCTATTTGTGGTTTTCTGTTACTATTCTTAAATTGTAGTGCCGGAGAGATACTTCTTTTTCTTTTGTTTAATACTGTGTGCTGTTACTGTTAAGTACACTGTAGAACTGAGCGTGTGTGATGCGTTGCCTTGGACCTTTACAAAATACTCAGTTTCGTCTAGTATCAGCTCATGTCAGCAAGGGTGTCTCTGTCACCTATCAATATTTTTTACATTTTATTTATTTCTTGTTTTATGTATTTATTTTTTAATCAACTGTTACCTATCCCTATCACTGTAAGAAAAAAAACCAAAAAACAGCTGTCTGTGTTTTTCCAATTAGTCACACATAATTTTGGGGTAGATTTCCTTTGTTCCCCTCTCACAAACCCATACTAACCTAGCAGAGTGATAACAGCTGGATCAGGAAGGAACATGGATCAGACTGCTTGTGTTTTCCCAGTCACACAGAATTATGGGGTAATTCTCCTTTGCTCCCTTTTCATACGCCCTGACTCACCTGACATGGAGATAACAGCCAGACCAGGAAGGAACTTGGATCACAGCTTCCTGTTTCTTTCCACTCAGCCATGCAAGATTTTGGGGTATTTGAGGTAAACCTTCTATGCTTTATTCTCACACCCCCAGACTCCTCTAACACAGAGATAATAACAGCCAGATCAGGAAGAAACTTGGATCATGCCTGCCTGTGCCTTCGCAGTCAGTCAAAATTAATTTTGGGGTTTTACGGGTCAACCTCCTTTCCCCCTTCCTGTTCCCCAGAGACCCCGGACTCCCCTAATACAAATGTACCATCTACAATACCCCTTAAACTATGCTTCAGCTCCTTTTTATTAGCCTGTCTTCTCTAGCTCACCTCTCACTAACACAGAATGGCATGCTGTGGGAACCTGACATTCCTTTTATACTATGATTGCAGGAAAAGAAGGGAAACTTGACACTAGCTGCACTGAGCTATGAGAAAAAAAAGCAAATCAATGTGTTGTTCCTTTTGTTTTAGATCAGTGAAGTTCACAAATAAAAGTTACCGGCAATTTGCATCTTAGATTAACTGAGGTACAGGCTCTAGATTTTTCAAGCATGGGGCTATATCCTCCCTCTGTATTTCTAGGTCATATTAGAACATGGTGACATCAATTATATGTATAACATTAATCTTTATTATAGTTGTTATTCACTCTTTCATTTTATACACTCTTTAATTTCAAATAGATTTTAGGAAGTTAGAAACTGTAATTTACATGATGACTTTTTACTTTAACATAGCAAAATTACAATTCTCCTACAGTTTAATAGACTAAATGGAAAGCTTTTAGCTTAGACTTGTACAAATTATGTCACATAAATATTCTACTAAATATATTCCACACAGCACATTATAATTGAGCCTGTTATTCTTGATTAAACTAGTTCTATTCATATACAGTATGGAGCCTAATGAGGTCATAGTTACATCCTTAGTGGACAACATTCACAATTCAGCATAATTGGAAAATTTGGTTCATGCTGCTAGCTCATAATCTTTTAAATTAAACAATTGCAAAGATAGATTGTGTCATTAAAGATATTTTTTCTGTTTACAACTCATTAATTTTGAAAGTATAAAATATTACTATACTATGAATATTTAAAATACATTTTTGTTTTTTAGAGTATGATGCTTTTTCACTCTTTGTCAGAATTTTCAGGCATAACATCTTAATAAAACAACATTCCTGCCTACCTACCTACCGGTAACTACCTTTATTTTAAGACCCATGTAATTGTTTTTGTTTTCACTTTGCCATACTGTGTTTTTTTTCATGACTCAAATCTCAGGCATTTTGGCATATCTTTTAACTGATTAATCATGAATGTAAGCAATCCCCATGCTACCACCAAACAGATGAAAACTGGATAGCATCCACTGCTTACAGCATATTTCTAGAAAAAAAAGTGATTGCAGGTTGGCACTGTTGGCATATAGCTGATAGTTCCTAAGATTAAATTGCTAGAGAGTCAGCACCATTAAGAGAACAAATTGTCTCCTAAGTCTACAAATGTGCTTACCCTCCTCCACCTAAACTCTGCTGTCAATGTTTTATGTCTGTTTCCTTCCATTACCAGAGACCCTTATCTACAAAAACACTGTTATGTTGTTTCACACGTCTTTTTGTTACAGATAGCAGAGAACAGAACATCTGTGGGTGTCTTATAGGTAAATGTCAAGCATCAGCAATATATGCTATCATAACTCCTATGCTATGTGTTAACTCATATAACATGGCTTTATGTGATTATTTGGAGTATTTGCTCTACATCAACAATTAACAATTATTTTAATGCAATAGCATTAAAACATAATAGTAAATATTTTAATCCTCATTTGGCTAGAAATGTGTTTATTGTATTGCCCTGCAATACATTTGCACTTTCTGACACAATAAGGGTTAAAATAGCACATTATACACTGCAATATTTTAAGCAAAATATAAGGATTCAAAAGGTGGATGGAGGTTAACATTTTTTAAAATAAGAGGTTTCCCGAATAGTATTACACAGTTGGTTCCTAGGAATGGGCGAAATTTTCACCTCAAACGGAAATTCACAAAAAATGGCACTTTCCGATTGGCAAAAAATTTCTCTGCAAAAACGACAAGTTTTCCTGCTTTTTTCCATCTTTTTTACCTTATTCATTACATTGAAATCAATGAGTAGAAAAAATTTTCTCCACCACAAGAAAGTTTTCTACAGCCATATAAAAGGCTGTCAGGCTCTCACAGCATGTCATTCAGTGTTTGTGAGAGGAGAGAGCATCATGTATTTGAGCTAGAGAAGATAGGCAAATAAAGTGAAATTGAAGCTTAGTTTATGGAGTCATTTGAGTAGGACATTTGTTCTCTGTAGTAGGGGAGTCTGGGGAGAAGAAGGAAGGAAGGAGCTTGACCCAAAAATACCTCAAAATTTGGTGTGACTGACTGGCAAGACACAGGGCTCGATTCAAATGTTGGCGTTAAAACCAACGTGAAGAAAAAAACTGCCTTCGCTCGTTAAGCAAGACCAGGTAACGTGAGATTCAAATCTTCCTTACCTAGAAAGCCTAACGAGCGATAACCAACAAAATACACGTTAATCTTAAACCTGCGTCGCATAGAAAATCTCACCTAAAAACACACAATAAAAATGTTACCTAGCACCACAGCCAATCACAGCACTGCAAAGTATCAAGTTCAGTCAGAAAATCCAAAACCCACGTCTCCAGTTCTGAACAGCTTTCTCTGTGCTTCCCTACCCAGCCACTAGGGGAACACAGAGAAGGCTTTCAGCACCATGGACAGCTTTGAATGCCATAGGGATGTGCACTGCTCACCCCTGTGGCATTCAAAGGGTTAAAATCAATAAAACTAGTACACCAAGCACTACACAATGCCCCCTTCCACATCCCCCCCTTAGTATGTCACATATATTGCATATATGGGACATACTAACCCCATCCACCTCATGGACTTCCATGTAGTGGACAAATCTGCCTTTTATTCCACAATTAACCCTTTGAGTACCAGAGAGGTAGGAAAGCATTGCTTAGCATGTTTCCTACCCCTCTGGTACCCAAAGGTTTAATAGGCAACGTATGGACTACATACCTTGCCTATATATATATATGTGTGTGTTTGTGTGTGTTTGAAACTTTTTTTTAATTAAAATAGTATTATTAGACAGTTTAACTTACATCTCATTCATTGTTAACCCCCTACCTCCTGTGTCCCATTGCTATTAGTACTTTTGCTCCACTCTTCCTCAAACTGAGAGTGGAGCAAAAGTACTAAAAGCAAAGGGACACAGTAAGTATGGCATCATTAATGGTTGAGATCTAAGTTAACCCTTTGGGTGCCAGAGTGGTTCGCAACCAATCTGGCACTCAAAGGGTTAACATACAACTGAGGGAGCAGCCTGCACTGTGAATGCAGGGCTTCCCTCAGTTTTAATTATACATTCGTTATTTTGTAATAATTAATTTATTTGTCATTTATTTTTACTTAAAAATTATTTATTTATTCCCTTGCTGCGGGCGGCTGTGAAGCCCGCAGCATAATAAACCCTTGTGCATAGAGGCATTGGCGACAGCGGAGGAGGGGACAGAGACATTGGAGGAAGCGGGTGGTAGGCTTGTACTTGCTGCCCGCTTCCTCCAATACCTCTCCTCTAGCGGTGGCATTGTGCCAGGCTGCCTGATCGCCTTGTGCAATTCGTCCCTTTGGTGCTGAAAGCCTTCTCTGTGTTCCCCTAGTGGCTGGGTAGGGAAAAGCACAGAGAATGCTGTTCAGAACTGGAGACGTTGGTTTTCTACTCTTACTTGTGGGCTGTACTCCAAAAAAAATAGGCGTTAGTTTTCTGGAGATAAATGTTGCAATTTAACGCGAGTTAGCCCTAACTCCAACATTTGAATAGCTTTTGGCGTCGTTTGTACATTATCCTCTATGGGTGAGATCTTGCTGTTCTGGCGACGGGCGATGTCTGTTTCAGAACTGGTGTCGCTTGTTTCTAGTAGAACATTTGCATTGCTCAATTGATGTTAAAACCAGCGTCTCCAGTTTTTTCTGGCGACGCCAACATTTGGATCGAGCCCACAGACAGCTGGGGTCCAAATTGCTTGCTAATTTTATTTTTATTGTCTCTGTGCTGGGAAAGTCTGGGGAAAGAAGTTGTTGATTTTGTTTTTTAGTTACATATATATATATTGGGGACTGTGATAAGATAGGGTGGACAATAAATAAATACAAAACATAAATAATCCTATAATATAATTTGGTAGGATGCGAAGCTTCCTGTGTGCGTAACACGAACATGCACAGTAGAGACTGTGGGACCACCACCGGCCCTGGGGCAGCAGCCGAGGCCACTAGGTGGCACCCTGGTCCGTGAACACGGGCCTTCAATACTAGTTAAACAAATAAATATATTAGAAGGCTGACTGGGAGCTTTGTGACTGAGGCAGACTTGATAGACAGCAGACAACATTGTGAATTATGTTGCGGGCCAAGTCAAGACATCATACTCCATCAGTTGTGTACTGCAGAGAGTAAAAATACACACAATAGTTGAGTACTGTCTAGAAAATGCACAAGAGGGAAGGGGAAAGGTGTAAGAAGTGCAGGGACGTGGTAGTAAAGTTTGAATGCAGCAAAGGTTGCTGCAACATTTGCAATAAATGATGATGATCTACCGGGGGAAGGGAAATGTTGCACCATATTAAACATAGGAAAAAATGTGTGTTGGAATGGGAGAAAAATGTGTTACAATGTGTTAGAATAGGAGAAAAATGCATTAGAATTGTAGAAAAATGTGTTAGAATAGGCGAAAAATGTGTTGGAATAGGCAAAAAATTTGCCGGAATAGGCAAAAAGGAGGCAAATTTTGCATTGGAGAAGAAGAGAAAACTTTCATGAGAAAAGTGAAACATTATCCATTTTTCACAAAAAGTGATGTGGGAAGTTTTTCTCACTTTTTTCTCCCACCCCTATTTTTTCCTGTCCTAGATACTAAGGATCAGGCTGAAGTCAGGAACAAATGGAAGTTGCTTCTAAAGATAGTGATTTAGCTGCAGAACCCAAGGCAAGCCACTTGGCATTAGTCTGGTGAAGCAAGTGGTTTAGCTATTGCAATGGAACAGGAGAGCTTCCCCGGTAAAGTTCCCTCCTGAAATACAGCCAAGACTTGTATTAAGAAGGGTAGACCAGAACTGCCTTCATTAGCAGTGAAATGGGCCATTTATACACTCACAGCTGGCACCCTTGTGCAGACAGTCAAATTAGGGTTTGGGACACTGATAAAATTGTTCAATCAGGGGATGCCCAAGAGGATCAATCAGTGATTGTATTTTAATCTCAATCACCTTTTCCAGACCAAGCAAAAGTCCTCTAAAGAAAATTGCTCCAACAAAAGGAGCCAATCCTTGAGCATCAGGATATTATGTACACAGGTAAGCACAGAAAAATATAGAATAGTGTACTACATGGGGTACATAACACATGGTTGCAGAGTAATATGTGGAGCATATTAGACTGTAAGGTCCTTGGGCTAGGTTCCCCTTCCCAATGTATTATTCTCTGTGCTGCACTTTTCCTCTACTAATAATGCAATGCTCACACTTTAGCCTGATGCTCTTAACCCCTTTAAATATACATATGTAATTAAATGCTTCTTTGTTGATATTATTCTAAGAACATTTTATTATATAGTTATATTAATTGTACTGTGAAATAAGTGCAAAAAAATCCAACAATGCTATTGTTTCACAATAAAAATATGTCAATAAATAGAGACAATTGTGCAGGTTTAATTCTATATTAAAACAATTTCCATAATTGTCTTTTTTTTCTATTAAATAGCACATAGCTTCCAATCAATCTGATTCACACATTACTATTTCAGCTTTATACCTATTATTTCAGAAAATGTTACCATTTATTTAAAGTAAGTTCGGCTGTTCTGCATTAGTAACTCCCAATGTGCTAAAAATAAATCCTCTGAATAGTTTTGATGGTAGATAATTCATTTACGATATAGCAATCCAAGTAAAATTGGACTGTACTAAGTAGCCTTGGGACCTTGCTTAGGGCTATTGTAGTAATCTCATTAAAATACTTCTGGCTTACTGCTAACTGACTCAGCACTAACAGTAGATAAGAATAACCAGACCAAAATTTCTCTTAACAATGCAATCCTATATTTATAGGTTGCTTGGCTGATTGGAGTCAAACTTATCAGACAAAATTATTTTATTAGCATAAAATGTAATGACAGAAAGTTTAGTTCTGTAGACTTAGAAATGCAATGCAGAATAGTACAATACTGCACATTAAAGTTCACTAACAGGCCAGGAGTTGAAAATGTTCCTGCATGAACACAGGTCAGTGAATATGAGTCTAAGTTATTCTGTCAGCTGTGCTCAAGCTGGGATAGCCACAATCCCTGGCCAGTTAGTGGTTATTCGGGGAGTGGGCTGAAAACCACTGCACTATTGTACAGCACAGCATAATACTGCAGTGCTCAGTGTAATAGGAAACCAGCTTCCTCCAAGCCTGATATAGTCCGCATATTGAGACTAATATACTATCAAGAACTGAATAAGTTCTGGGATATATCAACTGCAGTAATGGGATCAAAAAAACATTGCACTGATTGTTTAGTAGTGTGAGTGGAGACCTCTATCATTTATATGGTTACAACTTACAATCACCATTTAAATCAATATGCATTTGGGGATATTTATTTCCCCCCTATGGTGCAGTAGGTTTGGCCTGGAATTGACACAGTTTTTTTATTACATCAGTCTCTTATATTTAATGTTTCAATGGACCCACCATGTAGAGACTGGTTAGAATGTGTGTATTGTTTAAAAAGACATATTCACTTGTTATCAGAGGCAGATGGGAGACTTTGGGGGATCTAATGAGTGTTGCTTCTAGCCCCAAAACTATCCAACACTACTTCTGTAGGGTATAGCAAAATAAATTACAATTCAGAAGCATGGGGCACATTACAATACCTTATAGCGAAGTACTACACAATAGAAAAGAGAATAACATTGTAGAACACAAAACGCTCAGTAGTGCTCAATATACAAAGCCAAGCTTAAAACCAGTGAAGTCCTATGATAATCATGAAAGAAGTCACTAAATTAAGGAGTATAATTAAGATTCACTTAGTTTCTTCCCCTTCTGTTTAGTGATGGCCTTCTATAGACCTTCATTTTGGGTACTCAGTGCTAAGATAGACTCACTATTCCTGTGTTCTCTAATCTGTGCATTAATATAAATGCATAGTTTTACTCCTTATTATATTTTTTATTTTATTTTTGCTGAAAAAAGGAGGTTGAGGTACTTTAAATCAAGGAGTCCCCAAAGCCAAATGGAAAGCGGGGTAGTTCCAGAGCCTGGCTTAGAAGGGTCTGGCAGGGTGGATTAGATAGTGTGTTTGCTTTAGGCTGGTAAGCCAGGACCAGCAAGTATAGGCCAGTGAGGGTTCCAGTGGGAGCCAGGCTTTTGTTTTATGGTTTGATTTTTTGGGGGGATTTGATTGTTAATAAACAGACAAACTATAAGTCATTATGCAAACAAACCTGTGTTTCAGTGCATTATTGCCATAGAAGCCTGCTAAAGATAAAAATACAGTGACATAAGAGGCCCCATGCTAAAGGTTTGTCACTATAGTTATTGAGTTGTTTTGGATAGTTTAACCATGTAACCAATGGAGTGTGCATTTTTAATTCATAAATTTGAAAATACCTTTTTGTGCTCCTGTTGATTAGGGGTCTGTGCATGCCAGGCATGGAGATACAATTATACATATTTGATATTTGTGTAGTCAGGGCTTTAAAAATAATTAACATTTTCGCAGCCAACTTAAATGTTTTTGATATAATGTATTATATTAGCAAAATAAGTAATTTATTTTAACTTTTTTCTTTACTTATGTCATCAGCTTGTTGCACAACGTGAAACTGATATCACATGAGGCACCATGAAAAAGCTGAATTTGTTCTGAAAAAAATAAATAAATAAATAATAGTCTTCCATATATATATAGAAAATTACCTTTGGGAATCATACCTAAACAGATGGATGGAAAAATGCTGAAAAAGTGTCTGGCCTCCTCATTGGATAAAATTCCCCAAATTTTTGGAATTCAAAAGGTTAAATGACCTGCCTTTAGAAGTAGGGGTAGACAAAATCTCTTGCCGTGTTCCTGCGTGAAATTCCATGAAAACCTTGTTGTTGTCCACTTTTGTGTGGGAACATCCACTTTAAAACTAGTGATTGAAAATTTTGCATTTTTCTCCCATTGGCTAAATTTTTTTTTCAGTGGCTAGAAAGTTTCCGCCCATTGATTTACATGTTATTTGCCTTTTTGCTATAAAAACGTGACATATTTGCCGAAATCAAATACAATAGAAGCAGCTACAGAGCGAGGTAGACATGTTGTGCAATTCTGCTGTGATATTTTTCCAAAACTGAGGCAGGAGAGGCTCATAGTGACTGCTATCACTATGAGCAGATTTAAAAATAATAAATGGAGGAGCTGGAAGGACCCTTATGTGTCCACTGATTCTGAGGAGGATGAAGTGAGCATTACTGAACCAATGCTGTCCAGTCCCCCTAAATGACCACAAGGGATCTTGGAGAATTTAATGGGATGGATGGGGGAAAGGGAATGGGAAGGGAGGGAGAACAGGGAAGGAAGGGAGTAAAGGGAATGGGAAGGGCGGGGGAAAAATGAAGGGAGGGAGAAAAGTGAATGGGAAGGGAGGGAGAAAAGGGAAGGGAGGAAGAGGAGGGTAGTAGTGAGGGCAGGACAGGTCAGCTGCCTGTGCCTGCTGCTAGATGTGCTGCCTCTGCTGCCACCATTGCTGCCCCTGTTGAAACCAATGCTGTGCCTGCTGCCAGTGCTGAACCTGCTGCCACCAATACTGTGCCTTCAGTAAGACGTGCTGCCCAGTTGCTAGTGCCACCAGTGCTGTGCCTGCTGCCAGTGTTGAAGCTGCTGCCACCAGTGATGATTCTGCTAATTTGTTTTGTAATACTCAGGAGGAAGGGGGGAGAAAGAGATGATGCCAAGTGTGACAGCAGTAAGTCACACTTGCCATCCCCAAACAGTTCCACCAGTGCTAGTACTACTACTACTAAGAAGGTCCAGCAGCTTGTTAGTGTTAGGAATGAAGGAGGGTGTAATCAATATCCTCATATTACTAGTGACTGTCAGGAGGAAGACTCTGGAGCTGAACTTGATGTGCGTGGTGTTAGTAGTAGTAGTAACAGGGATGGTGAAGCAGCCATTGGGACTAGTGTTAGGGGAGTGGTAGGGGAAGCATTTGAGAACATTCAGACTAACATTCAAGGGAGCCCACACCATTCCTCTGGTAGTCCTCCTTCCCTTCCCTTCACTACAGTGTCCAGGTGGAACATGATCCTGAAGAGGCCAGAACTGGTGATGGTGTAAAGCATGCTCAGAGTTCATACCACCACCAGCAGCAGCACAGATCAGCTGCCTGTGCCTGCTGCTAATGCTGCCAGCCTGCCTTCTTCAGGTCAAAACAAATGGCATGTGTGACATTAGGGTACCCACTGTCAAATTGCTCGTCACCTCCTCCAAGCATCAGTGAGATGTCTGTGATAGAGCAGCAGCATGTAGAGGCTAGCTGGGCTGGAAGAGACATTTATGACCTTTTTATCAGCAACTGAGAAGGAATGGGAGACAGGGATGAGGATGGGCATCACCACCACCACCACCACTAGCAATCAGCTTTTTTTGGAATTTGAAAATTCTCTAATTGCTTCTGCTGCTGAGATGCAAGGGAAGCAGGATGCTGAGGAGCAGGCTAGTGTGCCACAGACCGCAGTGGACACAGTGGGAATGGGGTCAACAAGTGATGTGGGACCAGGACAGGTTCCACTTGCCAGCATCAGCAACACATATGGTCCTAGTTGCAAACCTGATTTTGAGGAAGTAGCAGTAACATCATCCACTACCAGCATAGACATTGAAGGGGAATCTGAGTACAAAAAGAAAGAGACCATTCTTCTCCTCCTTCCCCCTCCCCCCTAAAGTCATGGGTGTGGGACTATTTTTCTCTTGGGGTCACCAACAGCACTCTGCACAGTTTGTGACAAGTCAGTGAGAAAGGGAAAGGAGGAAAAGGAGGGAACACAGCTTGGCACAACCTCACTGATATCACACATGAAACACAGACACCATGACATTTATGTCAAACATGTTAAAGTCAAACACCCATTACAGAAATCAAGCACCGCTGTTACTGTACCCCCTGCCTATACAGAAAGGCAAGAGGTGAGGCCGAGGTCAAAGAGGAGGAAGAATAGAGAAACCCAGACAGAGACTGGAGTTCCATGGCGAGCAAAACAACTAGCTCGCCATCACCTTCTTCCTCTAGGTTAATAACTACATCTTCTGCCAGCCAACCTCATTCATCATTACCTCCCCCACCAAATGATAGCCACTCTGTTGATGTTAGGATATGGAGTTCATCTCTATCCATTGCACACTGTGTGGTGTACTGACCACACATGCCAGTGTGGTGGAGGAGAATCGATACCAGGTCATCAAGATTCCATCCTGCAGAATATGCTAGGATGCTGGAAGGGAGGGATCATTATTACTATTAAACTGTCAGCAAGTTGTCATGTGTCCTTAACGGGTTCTGGACAAAGGGTATTGTGATAGTGACAGTACTTTGTTTCTAGTGTCATTGTTTTTGGATACAGTTGTGATCCCAGATGTTATTTACCACACGCACTGTGTACATTGCAATTGCTGATGAGAGCCACTGTTCCTGCTCTCAAGAGACACATTTCTATTCTAACAATAACACACCCATGATTTTGGAGGAGGGGCAGGTGGAGAAGAATTATTAGCCAACTTCTTCTTTTCTCCACGTAGCCTGGGGGCTTCTTATTGTGCTGCTGCTGCCTCAGATACATCACTGGAGATAGTCGTGGCAAGTGGAACCTTCATCATTCATCACCCATGTTACTGCTATTGTTGATACCAGCAAGAGCAGCAGTTGCAAATTCCGCAATTATGGACTCAGGAGGAGGACATTTGACAATGGCCAGTGGCCATTGGCCAACATGACCTAATGGCACTAGGCCAATAGGCAATTTTTTCCTCAGGGCTTGTGCTTTAAAAAAAAATAGTTCTATAAATAAAAAACAATTTTTTTTTGTTAGAAACAAACAAGCCTAAGTCCTACAAATCAATGTTTCCTCAGGGCTTGGGCCTCTAACAACAAATCTAACAAATCATCCTTTACAATATACTCTATCAATTCAAGTATCAGTCCACCCCAGTGGCAGCTTATGTCAGGGGGTTCCTGTCTCTATCACTTTATATTCAAATGTCTTCTTTTATTTTATTGATTTATTTTTATTAACTGTTCTAATACCAGTCAAGAAACCGCCACAAAACAAATTCCCCAGACTCCACCCCCCAACACAGGCACCCTCCTTAGACCCTTTTTATTCCATGTCTTATGGGTTTTTTAAATTTTATTTAAGATATATTTTTTTATTAACTGCCCCCTAATTCCAGTAAACAACCCCCCCAAAAATCATCCCCTGTTCAAATGATTTTTTCCCCACACCCCACCAACACAGGCACCTACATGCCCCTTTTATACTATGCTTTTGGGAAATAAAATAACATTTGCTATGTGTTGTGTGTAACTTCAATGTTTCCATTGATTTCAATAGGCAAAAAAAGCAGGAAACAGTAGAAAATCAGCACTTTTCTCTGGAAATTTTTCACCAAACAGAAAGTGCAATTTTTCACTGATTTCAGTTTGAGGTGAAAAGTTTTGCCCATCCCTATTTAGAAGGGATCACCTGCAGTGAGTAGGCAGAGTTCTCACACCTGAAATGTGGTCACAGACTTACAGTACATGAACCCTGAATCTGTATTGATCCTAACATGGACAGGATATGCTCATTAAAATACCATGCACTTTTCCTTTAAAAACCTCTTGCGTTGATCAGCAATTGTGCATATTTTACAATACTATATGTATAACATGACTGAAGTTTATTATAACAGGCCTTTATAAAATGGACTATAGACATTCCTCTTTTTTCTTGTTGCACTTCATATTTTATGCAGTTAGGTTCTCTTTTTGTATAAGTATTTTATGGTGTTCTAGCTCTGCGGTGTTATGGGTTTTTTCCTTCTTTTATTACAAAATTAGGTTATTTGAAATGCCATATTGAATGGGATTTTGAAACAATTGTATACTGGTCTAAAATACAGAAAACATGTCATTTCAGATTTTTGTTTTGTTTACAAGAATGGCAGTTTAGATATTATTCTCTGGTATTTGAGCTCAAAATATTCACACTGCAAAACCTTTATGAAAGGAAATTGGTGTTGTCACATAATAAACAACAAAACTTTGAGGCTGATGTGCTAACAAGACTGTAGCAATTCTGTGGTAAATCATAATGTACACAGGGGACAAATACAAATTGACATTTATTTAAATGTAGCTTTCACCCCCCCCCCCCCTGAATGCTATGGGTGTGTGAAAGGTCCCGATGTGTTCCCACTAAAACAATCTGTGAAAAATCACGTGTTTGTCCAATTTAAATAAAGTGAATAAAATCTTTGCCATTTTTGCCCATTGGCAAAAAAATGTTGGTATTTTTTTAATGGCTAGAAAGTTTTCTCCCATTTAATCACGTTTTTCGCCTTTCACCTATAAAAACGTGCCATTTTCCAGGAAGTGAAACACAATAAAAGCAGCTACAGAGTGAGAGAGAGGTGCTAGGATGTTGTGTTGTGTGATGGTTTGTAAAATTGAGACAGGAGAGGCTCATAGTGCTGCTATCACTAAGAGCAAGTTTAATAATAATAAAAGGAGGAGCTGGAAGGGCCATTATGTGTCCAGGGAGTCTAAGGAGGAAGAAGTTACTACTACCACCAACATGAAAGGGTCTGGATGCCCTGATTCCCCAGACCCAATGCCAGTCCCCTTACATCACCCCTAGTGATCTTGAGGAAATGTTTGCAAGGGCAGAGGAAGAAGAGAGTAGTAGAGTTAGCAGGACAGGTCAGCTACCTGTGCCTGCTGCCAGTGTGTTTTGTAATTCTCAGGAGGGGGAGAAAGTGATGACATATGTGACAGCAGGGAACCCAAAGTAACACTTGCCATCCCCAAGCAGTCCCACCACTAGTACTACTACTAAGAAGGTCCAGCAGCTTGTACAAAGTGCTACGAGTGAAGGAGGAGGTACTCATATTACTAGTGAGGAGGAAGACTCAAGGACTGATATTGATGTGGTTGGTGTTAGTAGTAGCAGTGATGGTGAAGCAGCTGGAGGGAGTGGTGTTAGGGGAGTGGTAGGGGAATAATGCAGAGCATCCAGACTAGTGGTTAAGGGAGCCCACATTCCCCTGAACCTGGGAGTCCCCTTTTTCTAGTCCCCATGGCAGTGTTCACATGGAATATGATCCCGAAGAATCCAGAACTGGTGGCTAGCAGCAGTAATGCCACCACCACCAGGAATATAGATGAGTTGCCTGTGCCTACTGCTAGTGCTGCCAGCCTGTTTTCTTCAGGTCAACAAGAAATGGCAAGTGTGACATTAGGGGACCCTCCGTCACATTTCTTATCAGGTTCTCCAACCAGTGAGACATCTGTAATTTAGCAGCAGCATCAAGGAGCGACTGGTGGTGGTGATGATGATGGTGGAGAAGCTAGGGTGGAAGAGAGATTAGTGGCCTTTTTAGCCCAAACTGAGAAGGAATTGGAGACCGTGATGGGGCTGAGCATCACCACCAGCAGTGAGGTTTTGAAATCTGCAAAGTTTGCTTCTGCTCTAATTCCTGCTGCTGACAAGTTTCAAGGGCAGCAGGATGCTGTGACAAAGGCTAATGTGCAGCAGAACACCCTGGACACATTGGGAATGGGGTCAAGTGTTGCAGGACTAGGACAGTTTCCACTTGCCAGCCTCAATATTCCTGCACCAAGTTGCAGTGCTGATTCTGAGGCAGTAACAGCAAAGACAGCAACATCATCCTCTGCCCCAGCCAGTGAAGAGGAATGTAGAGAAGAAGAAAGAGGCCATTCTTCTCCACCTTCCCCCTCACTGAGGTCCTGGGTGTGGGACTATTTTTCTCTTGGGACAGGCAGAGTGCAGTCATCAGCAATGGCAATGTGCAAAATTTGTGACAAATTAGTGAAAAGGAGAAAGGAGGGAACGCACCTTGGCACAATCACCCTGATAACACACACATGAAACACTGACACCATGACAGTTATGTAAAACATGTTTGTAATGGAAGCTCAAGGGGCCAGGAAACCTTGAGCCATCTTTCCGGGTCTCTCCTGCCCAGAGTGGGCCGGTCCGAGTTGAATCAACCAGTCGGATGCTATCCAGAATGCTCGACCACTTGAAAGCTCGCCAGTTGTACATCTTCGACAGGGTGTCGGAGTTGACAAGACCAGCAGGGTCGAAGTCGACAGTCCAGAAAGTCAACTTAACAGGTTCCAGCAGAGTCAATGCCAGCTGTCCTTGACGTCGGCGAATCCCCCAAGACTGAAGTCGGCAACTCTCCAGTGTCGAGTCTGAGTAGAAGTCGCAGGGATCTGGACGAAGAGTGTCGTCCACGCTGAATACCTCTCCTGGATGGGAGTCAGAGAGGACTCGTTAGACCACCACAGGAATAATGATACGCAGACACTCCGTCTTACTTTCACAACAAGTAACTCTCTTTATTGATAAACTCAACGTTCTTTTATACACAACTGAGAAACAATACAACAATAGAACTATAAACAGTACAAGCAACAGATACAAAGGATTTTATTAACTTAATGTAATGAGATTTTACCTGCTCCAATTCCTAACCAATGGGAATTGGAGCAACACAGCTAAGTTTAATCCGACTGGTCCATTTCTTGGGAACACTGGGACCGGGCGGGGAGTAACATACAAAGGAGACTGCGCATGCCTGACAAGGGAACAAAGATGAGGGGCCGCAATACATATTTTAGATACAATGGCCAAGGGTCGAAGCACATCCTTGACTGGTTTGAACAATCCACTTCAACCCTGGCCAATCAGATGTTGTTGTGGGGTCGCCTGTCGACCAATCCCTGAGCTGCCTACTTTTCTCCATGTTAAGTCTATGGAAGACCTTTAAATGTCCGGCTCAGGGACTTGCCCAATCCGGCGTCGACCCACTTCCTTCAACTCCCCGTGTTCGACACGGTGTCGAATGACTCAAACACCGAGGTGGGAATCTGCAACAAGTTGTTGAGAGAACTGTAATCTTTAGTCTTACCCACTCCGAGAGGGGTTGACACTCATAAAACAGCAGTTCTGCAAGTTTTAGTCCCTTTCGCCACCCTTGCCTGTCAGCCTACTATTATACAAAGTTCTCCTTAGTTCGTAATAAAGGCCTGGATATTCATAGCCCTGGGAGGGCTTCCAGTAACAGACTATGATCCTTTACAATGTTATAGCCAAACATCCACCAAAGAAATCTGGCACCGCTGTTGCTGTACTGACTTTCCCAAAAGGCAACAAGAGGTGAGGAGGAGATCAAAGAGGAGGAAGAATAGAGAAACCCAGCCAGAAGCTCGCCATTATCTTCCTGCTCTAGGGTAACTATATCTTCTGGCAAACTATATCTTTCATCTTTACCTCCCCCACAAGTTGATATCCATTCAGTAGCTGTCAGGATGGGGCAGTTTATGTCCACCCATTGCATACTCTGTGGTGCACTGACCACACATGGTAGTGTGGTGGAGGATAATCGCAAGCAGAGTATAAAACAGCATCTGAGGAGATTCCATCCAGCAGAATATGCTAAGCTGGTGGAAGAGATGGTTCATCATCATTATTATTATTAAACTGTCTATAAGTTGCCACATGTCCTTTGAGGGAAGTGTAAAAAAGGCATAGTGACAGCAGCAGTAGGGTTGGGTGAAAATTTCCTCCTCAAAATGAAATCAGCAAAAAATGACACTTTCCTCTTGGCAAAAAGTTTCCTGCGAAAGGTGCTGATTTTCTGATTTTTTCCTGCTTTTTTAGCCTAGCTCATTCCATTTAAATCAATGGGAACATTGAAGTTACACATAACACGTAGTAAACATTATTTTATTTCCCAAAGGCATAGTATAAAAGAAGAATGAAGGTGCATGTGTTTGTGGGCTGTAGAGAAACAATCATTTTAACGGGGGGTGATTTTTTGGGGGTTGTTTACTGGGATTGGGGGGCAGTTAAATCCTAAATACAAATAAAACCCTCCATAAGACATGGTATAAAAGGGCTCTGAGGAAGGTGCATGTGTTGGTGAATGAATGAATCATTTGAACAGGGAATTTGTTTTGGGGGGTTCTTGACTGGTATTGGGGGACAGTTAATAAAAAAAAAACAATAAAACATTTGTATGTTAAGTGATAGAGACAGGGACCCCCTGACAAAAGCTGCACTGAGGTGGACTGATACTTGATATATTTTGTAGAGGATGATTTGTTAGATTTGTTGTGAGAGGCCCAAGCTAAGGGAGGAAACACTGATTGTAGGACTTAGGATTGTTAGAAACAAACCCACAAAAAAATTATTTATTTTTGGTAGGACTATGTTTTTTTTTCCAAAGCACAAGCCCTGAGAAAAAAAATAAAAATGCCCTACTGGCCAAGTGCCAGCAGGCCATGTTGGCCAGTGGCCATTGTCAAATGTCCTGAGTTGCAACTGCTGTTCCTACTTCTGCTGCTGTGTTGTTTAAGCAACAAGATGATTAGGCAGCTGGAAGGGAATGGGATCAACATAAGCAGTAACATGGAAGATGGATGATAAAGGTACCACTTGCCACAACTGGCTCCAGTGATGCGCCTGAGGCAGTAGCAACACAATAAGTAGCCCTCAGTCTATGTTGAGAAAAGAAGAAGTTGGCCAATAATTCTTCTCCACCTGCCCCTCTTCAAAAATCATGGGTGTGTTATTAGAATAGAAATGTTTCCCTTGAGAGCAGGAACAGTGGCTCTCATCAGCAACTGCAATGTGCACAGTGTGCGTGTGTGCTAATTAACATATGGGGGCACAACTCTATCCAAACACCATGACACCAGAAACAAAGTAGTGCTGCTGTCACTATACCCCTTGTCCAGACCCCGCTAAGGACACATGACAACTTGATGAACCCTCCCTGCCACCATCTTAGCATATGCTGCGGGATGGAATCTCCTCAGATGCCTCTTGATGCATTGCTTGCGATTCTCCTCCACCACACTGGCATATGTGGTTAGTACACCACAAAGTGTGCAATAGGTGGAGATGAACTGCCACATTTTAACATCAACAGAGTAGCTATCACTTGGCGGGGGAGGTAACAGTGAACAAGGTGGATTGACAGAAGATGTAGTTAACCTAGAAGGTGATGGAGAGCTAGTTGTTTCACTCATCATGGAACTTCCAGTCTCTGCCTGCTCTATTCCTCCTCTTTTTGATCTCCACCTCACCTCTTGCTGTGTTTCTGGAGAGTCTGGGACAGCAAAAGCGGTGCTTGATTTCTGTCGTGGGTGTTTGTCTTTAACATGTTTGACGTAAATGTCATGGTGTCTGTGTTTCATGTATGATATCAGGGCGCTTGTGTTCCCTCCTTTCCTCTTCTCACTGACTTGTCACAAATTGTGCACAGTGCCGTTGCTGATGACTGCACTGTGCCTGCCCCAACAGAAAAATAGTCCCACACCCATGATGACTTCAGGGGGAAGGGAACACATGGAGAATGGCCTCCTTCTTCTTGTCCTCCATATTCCCCTTCATCGTCTGTGGCAGCCAATAATGTTTCTGCTGTTGCTGCTACAACCTCAGATTCAGCACTGCAACTAGGATCTGGAGAATTGCTGACCCTGGCAAGTGGAACCTATCCTAGTCTCACATCATGTGTTGACCCCATTCCCACTGTGTCCACAGTGGTCTGTGGCAAACTAGATTGCTCCTTAGCATCCTGCTGCCCTTGTAACTCAGCATCAGGAGTAATTAGTGCAGTTGCAAATACCTCTAATTCCAAAATATCACTGCTAATGGTGGTGGTAATGCCCATCCTCATTCCTGTCTCCAATTCCTTCTCAGTTTCTGCTAAAAAGGTCATCAATGTCTCTTCCATCCCACCTTCTCCAGCATCATCATCACCACCTCCACTAGTCCATCCATGCTGCTGCTCTATTCCAGGCATCTCACTGCTGCTTGGAGGAGATGACGAGCAATGTGACAGGGCCCCATAACGCCACACTTGCATTTCCTTTAGACCTGAAGAAGAAGACAGACTGGCAGCAGTAGCAGCAGGCACAGGCAGCTGATCTATGCTCCTGCTGGTGGTGGTGGTATTAATTCTGAGCCTGATCTGCTCCCCCAACAACAGTTCTGGCCTCTTCAGGATCATGTTCCTCCTGGACACTGCAGTGAAGGGAAGGGGAGGACTCCCAGCCCCAGGGTCAGAGGAATGGTGTGGGGTCCCTTGACCGCTAGTCTCAAATGTTTCCCCTACCACTATGGCTGCTTCACCATTACTACTACTAACACTGTCACACTTGGCACCATTTTCTCCCCCCCACGAGTCCTACAAGACACACTAGCAGCAGGTAAAGAATTGGTGGCAGCAGGGGCAGCACATCTGGCAACATGTACTGCAATGGTGATTGCAGGTACAGCAATGGTGGTTGCAGGGACAGCAAGTGGTGGCAGCACGTCTGGCAGCAGCTACAACACTAGTGACTGCAGGTACAGCAATGGTGGCACTGGCAGCAGGGGCAGCATGTCTGGCAGCTAGTACAACACCTTTTATACCATGTCTTATGGTTTTTAAACTGTATATATTTATCTTTTATTAATTGTCCCCTATAATCCCAGTTAACAAACCCCTCAAAAAATGATCTGTTCAAATGATTGTTTCACCACATTCCACCAACACTAGACATTTGTTTGCTATATAAATTACTTTTCACAAATTCACCATTATTTGTTGGTGGCACAGTGTGGCACATCAAGCAAAGTATTACCACACACACTGTACTGTGAGCGAATCTATGCAAAGCCCTCCCACTTCGGGCATTTAAAAGCAGAGACAGTAATACATTTGTAATGTAAAAGAAATAATTAGCGTACTGTGCACTTGATTTGCTACAGTTCGTATAATATCAGCCTCAAGGTTTTGAATAAATTGAAGTATATATTAAGCCTAAAAATAAGTAGTCAATTTTACTTCTACCTCAGAATGACTCAAATTATGTGTAAAATACTATTTTATTAAAATGTTTCCAAATATTCATATACCTATTCACTATTTGTCAATAATCCATTACATACAGTAATCTGGAATCAGTGAAATCTCTAGAGCAAGTTCTGAAATTAAAATTACGTTTCAGGCTCTCAACTATACTGTCCACTTACATGTAACAAGCACTATTGGTGTTCTTGTATAGTGTTTTGGTAGAAAAACATTTTGACTCTATTTCCAGCAATCTAGCAACTAAATATAGCTATATCTAAGAGATAAAGGCTACAGAGGTTATAATTTCCCTTATTTGTACAGTAAACAATTATCAGTTCAGGCTATGTAACCATTTTAAATGTATTTTCTCAAAAATCAATTAATGCATTTCTCTAAGCCTTTTATACATTATACCTTATTAAACATTTCTATCTTACCAAACCCCAAATTGTATTGTAAAGTGGACCTGCCACCCTAAGCAGAGTTTAGTTATATAGAGAATTAAAATCTGTATATGTGTACATTAAGACTTTAATAGCACAGTGTTGTACTTTATGCTAGCTACCTGCACAGAATAATAATTGATTCCATTTGAAGCCAAACATACTTCTTGCTGTACTATTAGAAATGCTCCAAGTGTGTTGACTCTGTCTAGATACATTCATAGCATAGTATGTGGTGATAAAGGCTCAACACATAAACAAACTATTTATTCCTCATAAAACAAAAACAAAAAACAATTCAAACCTTCACACAGCAATCCATCAGACCCCCATGAAAATTAAAATTGTATTTAAAAACAAACAAAAATATAAGATGAGGATTCTATAACAGTATCAGGAAAGCTTTCAAAATAAATTTCATTAATGCAAAGTTCATCCAAAAAATGTAGTTCTTACAGCAATGCTCAATTGTAAAGTGGAAAAGTCCCTCAATATACTCAAGAAGCATAGATAAAGAAGCAAGTCAGGCAAGAATCCATCACAGTGTGTTGAAGTAAATTAATACAGAAAGTGTCCCTTAAAAAGTGTCATAATATATGATTTAAACACAAGCAAGAATAATCTCATCACTGACTTCCCTTATAGATCCTCAACACATGTACATTCTGGCTTATTGAGTGCCTGTACACATTCATTCCACGTGAGTGTGGCATGTGTACCTGTGGTGAATAATACCTGGTACAAGGGTAAAGCTTTGTGTTTCTCGGAATTAGCTTACTTTGTATCTCCTGGAGTTTTTTTTCTTAACAACAATTACTTTGATTTTGATCAAATATTTTATAGATAGCACTGCATCTTAGCCATTAGTAAGCATGAATAACTGGCTCTGCATCTGCACTACATACAGTAGATGATATTTTGATGATCTTGGATATACCTATAGAGACCTTGAAGATTACTTTAATGAAAACCCTGAACAGCAGATTGACTGAAACCATTGGTGAAAGTGTAATGTATTTACTTGATTTAAGGATACTTATAGCTGTGTTCTATTAGTGATAGGATCTAGGATGCAAGGAAACCTAGACAGGTGATGCTGGTAGAGGAGTCCATAATTAGAAAGACAAGGTAAACTATCTCCAGGATAATTACAAGCAGTTTTCTGTCTCTTGGGTGCAAGGGTTTGGAATACAGTGACTTTGGTTGATAGTTTGATGGGATGGACTTTGCATAACCTGGCTGCCAAGGCTAATCTTTGTACCAATGACAATGTCAGTGAGACATGGAATATACTTTTAGTTATTTTAGGTGACAACCTTAAGAAAGGATCTCTAAGGTAGTATTTTCTGTAATGCTAGCAGTGCTATATGCTATGCTAGAGTGCTGGGTTGTCTTTTTTCCTGGGGGAAATCTTTATAGTGGAAGGGGCTGCTGTACTAGGAGATAGCATGGTTAGAGGGTTAGATGAGACTTTAACCCATAAACAATGGATAACATGCCAGAATTCTGTTCCTTAAGAGCTGATGACAGACTTGGCACTTTATGGGTTAAAGATGCCTCAGGGCACACTGTGATCATGGTGAGAAGACTGAAACTAAATGCAAAGTGATTGCTGTTACAGTTAACCACAAATGAGGCCCTATGTTTGTAAACATTGCCTTTGTTGCTGTTCTCTGCCTCTCTCCTCCTTACGTTAATCACGACAGAAAATATTCCTCCTAATATTTCAAATTGATAAAATGGGGGGCTCTTTCGTTGTAGGTGATGTTAATGGAAGTGGGAATGGGGGGTAGAGCACTGTGAATAATTTTAGTTTACCTACTAACAGCACTTTATGTAATTGAATAAATGCTTTAGAACAACATACAATTATTTTTAAATGTGCTTGCAAATGCTCATAGTCTGGAGTGTAAGACGAGGGAATTGGACCTGGTAGCAATGAATGAGCAGTATGATCTTATAGGTATTAATGAAACCTGCAGGATGTCATCTCCTCAGATGCCACTTTATGCCCTACTTGCGATTATTCTCCACCACACTGCCATATGTGGTCAGTGCAAGACAGAGTGTGCAATGGATGGACACAAACTGCCACATCCTGACATCTACTGAATGGCTATCAACTGGTGAGGGAGTAAAAGATGAAAGAGGTGGATCACCAACATATTTAATTACCCTACAGCAAGAAGGTGATGGCAAGCCAGGTGTTTTGCTCACCATTGCACTTTCTGCCTCTGGCTGGGTTTCTCTGTTCTTCCTTCTCTTTGAATACCACCTCACTCTTGTTGCCATTGGGGAGAGTCAGGGGGGTACAGCAACAGCAGTGCCCACTTTCTTTGGTGGGTGTTTGGCTTTAACATGTTTCACATAATTGGCATGGTGTCTATGTTTCATGTGTGTTATCAGGATGGTTGTGCCAAGGTGCGTTCCCTCCTTTCCCCTTTTCACTGACTTGTCACAAATTGGCACAGTGCCATCGCTGATGACTACACTGTGTCTGCCCCAAGAGAAAAATAGTCCCACATCCAGGACCTAAGGGGGGAGGGGAAAGGTGGAGATGAATGGCCTCTTTCTTATTCTCAACATTTCACTGGCTGGGAAAGAGGATGATGTTGCTCCTGTTTCTGCTACTGCCTTCGATTCAGCACTGAAGCTAGGACCAGGAGTATTGCTGCTGCAGTAACAAACGCCACAGATTCCAAAAGGAATGTCTCCCGTTCCATCTCAGTTTGGGTGAAAAAGGCCATGAATGTCTTTTCAACCTCAGCATCTACACTACCATCATCATCACCACCACCAATCCCTCCTTGCTGCTGCTGCTCTATTAACGACATCTCACCAGTTGGAGGAGTTGATGAGAAATGTGACAGAGGGTCCCCTAATGTCACACGTGCCATTTTTAGTTGACCTAAAGAAGGCAGTCTGGCAGCACTAGCAGCAGGCTCAGGCAGCTGATCTGTGGTCCTGGTGGTGGTGGCATTATTGCTGCTAGCCACCAGTTCTGGTTTCAGGATCATATTCCATGTGGACACTGTCATCAGGACTGGGAAACTGAGACTCCCAGGTGCAGGGTAATGTGGACTACCTTGACTGCTAGTCTGGCCTCTCAAGATTACTTCCACTACCACTCTCCTAATGCTACTCCCACCAGCTGCTTCACCAGCACCGTTACTACTACAAACACCAACCACATCAATTTCAGTCCCTGAGTCTTTCTCCTCACTAGTAATATGAACACCCCCTCCTTCAATCCTAACACTCTGCATAAGCTGATGGACCTTCTCAGTAGTAGTTCTACTGATGGGACTGCTTAGTGATGGCAAGTGTGACTTAGGGTCCCCTGCTGTCACACTTGGCATCATCTCCTCCTCCTACCCCTTCCTGAGAATTACAAGATGCACTGGCAGAGGGGCAGCACTGGCAGCAAGCACATGTAGCTGACTTCTTCCTCCCATGAAACAAAATTCCCCAAGATCCCTAGGGTTGATGTAGGGGGGTGGCCATCATTGGGTCTCGGGAGCCAGGGTATCCAGACCCTTTCAAGTTGGTGGTAGAGGTCACTTCTTCCTCTTCAGACTCACTGGATGCATAACGGTCCTCCCATCTCCTCCTTTTATTGTTATTGAACTTGCTCATAACGATAGCAGTCACCATGAGCCTCTCCTGCCTCAATTTTGCAAACCAACTCACAGATCACATCTCTCTCTCTCTGTATCTGATTGTATTGTGTTTCACTTCCTGGAAAACAGTACTATTTATAGAAAAAAGGCAAAAAACGTGATTAAAGGAGTGAAAACTTTCTAGTCTTTAAAAAAACAGTGAAAAAAATGTATGCTAATTGTGAAGATTTTAATCACTATATTTAAAGATGATTTTCCTGCAAAAAAATGGACAGCCATGAGGTTTTCGCATTTTTTATTTGCGGGATCACGGCAGGACCTTTCACCCACCCCTAATATTCAGCCTTCATTCTTATTAAATATATATATATATGTGAACTGAAGCATTCTTATTAGCCTGAAGTCGAGACATAAGTTGTCTTGAAAGCTCGCATCCTAGTGCCACTCCGTTAGCCTTTCTCACTTTACAACTGAGCATTACCCTAGTATGGACTAACTTTCTGAATTAATTTTGTATCTATGAATCTGAGATGTTGAGCACTCTCATGATACTACTATAGCATTCATAGCTGTTTGATTTATTAGTGTGCTTGTTTGTTTTTAGTTTGTGATTTGTAATTGAGGGAGCTGAAGGACTGCTGTGTGAATGATTGATTTGATTAGATGTTTTGGGTACTGGCAATAAATTTGATTATGATTAACTACTTTTACATTTCTGAATTTTGATTTATCATAGGAAATTGAGCTTTGAGTACCTTAAATAGGTATTCTATTTATTCTATCTAATACAACACATTGGCAGTTTTTAGTTTTCTTTAAAATTAGCTAAATACATCTTAAGTTGACAGGTTCACTTTAATATCTGCAATTTAATAAAATATTTGTTGTTTAATTTGGAACATACAACATATTCTGAATGCTGGTATTAGAAACATACAGCATTGTGCTCAATATTTTCAGTGCTTTCCTGCTCCAGTAGGTCATTTTACCTACAGAAAGTTAAGAAAATTCATAAATCCTGACAAGGTGCTTTCTATAAAAATGCTTCTCTCAGCATTTACAAAGTTTCTTTCCCTTGTTACTTATCTTGTCTGAAAAGCCTTTCTAAAGTTAGCAATGCTAACTTACTAAAAGAGGGTAAATGAATTAAATCATTGTGTTTGTTAAATTCAGATCTAGGCTATGTTTAAGGACCATTACCTATTTAAACAAGCACATATATTAATTTTAAAGGGATAGTAACCCCCCCCAGAAAACCTGAAGCCAAAAGCTAGTAATAAGTACAACATACTTAACTCCTTTATTCCCATCTCGCAAACCGTTATGGTTTGAGAGATGTAAGTAAAGAAAGACCTTTGCTCCATCCCGCTTCTCATGCGTCCGCTGTATAGCGGACGTCATGAGATTCTGCTTCCGTGACCAGATGGTGGCTCTTGCAAGCACATGCTGTAGACCATACCGATGAAGTAATTATACAGAGATATCGAGATGACAGCACTCCTGAAGAGCCGCTGTAAGTCAGTCGACCGGATTCCGCCTCTGACAGCTTTACAGCTCGTCAGGCAGAAAGGGGAGGGAGCGGAGGCCCTTCATTTCTTACATCTCTCAAACCATAACGGTTTGAGAGATGGGAACAAGGGAGTTAGGTATGTTGTGCTTATTACTAGCTTTTGGCTTCACGTTTTCTGGGGGGGTTACTATCCCTCTAAAAAGGTATTTGTTTAGATCTATCTGAGGTTGATATACTAAGGGGAACTGGAGTCATTTTATGGCAAGCACGGAGGCTTCATAGTATACAATAACTTTTTCCACTGCTTCCTCAGCAGCAAAGAACAGTTTATTAGACATAGAGACAAAAAACTTTCAGTAACCATAGCAACCATCCCACCAATGACATTGAGTCCCATGTTATGTTAGGCAGCAACCCAAGACTCCAACTGTTTCTTTGCTGCTTCCTCAGATCAGTACTTCACTTTTCTGCACTCAATAATACAGTATATGTTTATGTACATTTTTATTACTGTTGTGTTTCACCCCCATTAAAATTTGCCCCCCCCCACCTCTTTAATTTTGGTGGGCATAAATAAATTTGTGTTATTTGTACGCCTACTGTTTGTGTTTTCACTCCCCATTGACCCTCTGAGTGCAAGAGGGGTACACTGTGTATTATAGATCAATGAGTTGCATACCTCACTGGCACTCAAAGGGTTAAAACTGTGTTTCCCTCCTTTCTTAGCTTTGGTGGGCTTTTATATATCTGTGAATATTTATTTTGTGCTTATTGTGTGTTTTTCTTCACTCTCCATTAAACTTGGTTTCCCCCTCTTTTTGCTTTGGTGGCCTTTTGCCCTTTACTTTATTGCTTTATGCGTTTATTCCACATTTTGTGACTAGGAATTGATTTTTCATTCCCTTCTGGCTTACTGACTTAGGTAGGAGTTTTTTCTTACTCCGTTTTGAACCTCTCTAGTTTTCCCCACTTGGCCCTGTCTAGGGGACCTCTTTTCTTTGCCCCTCGGCTTTTTCTCAGTTTTTTCCCATTGCAGACCCGCTCCCCCCTTCCCTGGGTGCCTTTTCCCGCGCTTGTGCACTGCTGGGATTCATCCAGCAGCTGGGTCCCTTTTTGCGCATGCCCGAGGTGGTGCTTCTTCTTCTCAACTCACCCTGCATCACCATTGTTTCTGGACATAGTTGCGGTGAGGTTCAGCCCTGTCTTTGTGCTCTGGCATTATTTTCTTGCTACATTATTTAGTCAAGATACCTTCCCAATCTCTAGACTGCTTTAAAGCATAATGGTTAAGGCACAGGACCTTCCCACAGCACTCTTGAGTTTAATTCAAGCTGCAGCCTGCAAAATAAACACATATAAAATATATATTCCTGTGCACATTTGCAGACCCTTTAAATACGTGCAGTTTTTTCTTCTTCCTTTGAGTGACTGACACGTATATATATTTCTATATTTACTGGACATGTCCACCCTTTCTGACAGTGACCATCAGGACATTTCCTACAATGACCAGCAGGACCTGTCTCAAGTACATACTGATACCCATGCTGACCAGACTCTGGGGGATCCTTCTTCCCTGACAGTTAATCCCTTTGGTTCTGAGTCTTTCACTAAATTTATGGAACTGTCTGTTCAGAATGCCATGCAAAAATTATCCAATACCTTTGCAGAGTCATTTGCAGCTACTATGCAGTGTCAGGCACCTTTTATGGGTGCTACATCTATGCCACATCCTCAGTCTGTGACCCCTGGTGTGGGGAATAACACCTTGGCTCCCCAGGTAGCTCCTGGAGAAACCCCAATGTCCCTTAAGGAACCTTATACGAAAGGGGGGAAGTGTCTGCGTAAAAAGCATCATATGAATTATCGACCTCTGACGGCTTATCTTCTGTGGCATTATCATCTGAGAACCCGCTCCTTAGTGGCGGCAGTGAACAGTGTGACACTGACACACAACACAGACCCTCCTCTCAAGAGGGTAAACAATTGAGGGAAAAGAACCCGAGGAGGTCAAAAACCTAATTAATTTTTGTTCCTTTAGTGAGGAATCCTCTGATTTGGACTGGGACCCATCTTCTAGTGATGAGGAAGACTCTGAGGTGTCACCACCAAAGAAAAGCAAACCTCAGACATCTGGTACAGTTACCCCTTCTGACACGGTTACCCCTGGTATATTAGATGCCAGGGGTGAGCCTCTTTTCGACCCAGAGAGTATTAAGTACCCACACTCCTCAGAGTGGTTTCCATGGCCCCACATTGCT
Organism: Rhinophrynus dorsalis; assembly: GCA_037306005.1. Lineage (NCBI taxonomy): Eukaryota > Metazoa > Chordata > Amphibia > Anura > Rhinophrynidae > Rhinophrynus > Rhinophrynus dorsalis. The sequence continues at coordinate 396,223,440 of CM074718.1, forward strand.
CAATACCTGGAGAACTTGGTCCTCAAGCCAATTAACAGAGCTACAAGAAATAAACTAAGAGCTGAGTGCCCACGTCCTGTCATTCCTAATATGGTGTACGACACCCATGAGTTAGACACCAAGATGGTGCAATTTATTACTAAGACTGGAAAAGATCCCAGAAAAGAGATAGATAAGGCCCTTAAATCTTGCCAAGCTAAGCTCCTGGACAGTCTAGGTCCCATTACAAAAATGTTTGAATTGTCAGAGGAAGTCTTGTTATCTAAAACCCTTATTGATGTCCATGTCCTCCGGGGATGGGTGCAGAGAACCATCTGCTTAATAGGCAACGCCAACTCAGCTTTAGCTTCTGAAAGCTGAAGCTCTTGTGTTTTTACGGACTCATGTGACACATGCTATGATCTCAACGAAAGTGAGCCCTCTACTATAGAGCAGTGGTGGGCAATGTGAGGACCTCTAGACTACAATTCTCTTTGTCCTCAACTAGTTGTTGAGGATAATGGGAGTCGGAAACCCGGAAGCAGATAGAAGGCTTCATGTTCCCACCATTGCTCTATAAGGATACACACACCATGATACACTGTATACAGTGTCAAACAGTATACATACCTTGTCATATATTTTATACTACACAGAGGGCCATATGGATAAAGTCAAAGTGGAACAATTATTGGGAAAACCCCAGCATCCTAGGGAATAAATTGAAATTTCCATTAAGTAAAGTAGGCCTTTTACCTCCTTGATTGCTACAAAGGTATACAAGGTATTTCTATAGCATTCAAGGTTTTAAAAGCCTCATTTTAGTAAATGAAAATTTTTAACTGTTGTGTTCAGAAAATATGTTTTTTTCCCAGAATTGAGCCACTTTTCCCTTTGAGATTATGTGTAGGTAGCTATATTCTTAGATATAAAGGTGTAAAGGTAAAGTTGAGCAATTCTGGGGAAAAACAACTGAAAACCCAATGATTTAACCTCTTGAATGCTAGAGATATCTCAGACTCATTGAATAATGTGTTGCAACATCTCTAGTATCCAGGTGGTTAACTGTGACTTTAAACCCTTTGTGTGCCAGACTGGTGTTTAATGCTTTGCTTCCCAATGAAATGGGAAACCAGCTGACACACAAAGGGTTATAGATAAAACATATTTAGGGAAGGTGCACTGAAGGGAGAGCATTCTTGTGAGTAATGAGCGATCATGGTTCTGCTGGAGGATTAAAAAGCTGAGAGTGCTTCTATTTGGCATTCAACTGTTGGTAGAATGGGGTAAAGGATGGCAGGAGCAAAATAAGATATTGTCAGGGGTAGGGATGGGTGAAAAGTTTCACTGCAAAACCATAACAAGTGAGAAATGACACTTCCTGCCTAGTGGGACATTTTTAATGAAAAGTATGCATTTTTAATTAATTTCCACCTTGCTCATTGCATTGAGATCATTGTTAAGAATGAATACCCCACATGTGGAAAATTTCCTGTCTTTTCCCACTGAGATAGTTTAAAATGGGGGTCAGTTTCATGTAACATGTCACTCTGTTTGTCAGAGAAAGAAATCAACATAATTTTGGAATTAAAGAAGACAAGCAAAAAAGAGCTGGAGTTTTGGGAGTCTTGTAGGCAGACAATTTTTTTTTTGTGTTAGGGAAGTTTTAGGACTCAGGAGCAGTATGAAGGGATAAAGAAGATTTAACCCAAATACCTTAACATCTTGTTTGACTGATACAGGCATATGTTACACTTTCCTTCCTCAGCAGGCTAAGGTTCTGTGTTAAGGCAGTCTGGGGAAGTGTGAAGGGAGAATGGAGATTCACTCAAATTACCACACATTTTATTTTGACTGAGAACATCCTGACGTGATCCAAGATCCTTTCTGAGCTGGTTGAGTGACATAATATTTAGAAGACTTACACCCAATAGACATACAAATACAGCCAGAAAAAAAGAGTCTGTATTCTAAAAAAATTAAGACGACAGAGACATTTGGAGAGAGAAAGCAGCAGCTGAAATCCTTTTGCCACAATTATAGGCAAAGAAGGGAAGAAGCAGTTCCACAGGGAGGGTGCTTTTTTTCTAGACAATGACATATAGAGCAGTTAATAAAAAATAATAAATAGAATAAAAAAAATAAAAAATAGTTTGACTGATAGATGAAAAGGCAGGGACCCTGATGTGAGCTCTGATTGAGGCTGACCCTGACAGATACTAGAGACTTGTATATGACACAGTATTTTGACATTGAACGCAAACAATTCTGTTGTGTACTGTACTGTTAAAATTTACACTAGTTTGATAATGTCCATCAAATTTATTTGGATGGGGTAAAGGAGATAAAACAGTGCAGGGGTATGTTAGTAAAGCGGTAGTCCAAAAACTCACTGTAGCCACAGTTGCTGCAGCATGTGCAATAAACAATGATGATCATTTTCATCCTCGGGGGGTTATTTTTGAAAGTGACAAAAACAATTCCTCCACCATCAGCAGTATTAATAAACCATTTTATAAAATTGAAGATAACAATGAGTTATTTTCTAATGTTGATGGCATAGTAGAGAAGGGTATGGCAGTTCAACCAACTGCTCTGCCTCACTGTGAGAATAAAAACACCAGTCTCAAAGTCATGGAGAATGTTATTGAATTGTTTGATAGAGCAAAATGAAAGTAGTGGGGAAGACATGGCAGGCGATGCTGAGGATGACCTAATTGTTGATGATGATGATTATGATGATCTACAATATATCCTTCCTGCATCCTCCCCTTCTACAGATAGAGATGAAGTGGAGAGTGAGAAAGAGAGAGATGATGACATAGCCAGAAAAGTAACTGAAAGGAAAAGACTCAATTTTCCACCTCTGTTTATAAACTGTTTGTAAAATCAATTGGAAAGTCTTACTCTGGTCAAGTGAAGATGCCTAAAACTACACAATCATTCTATTAGTCAACATCATCATTGCTTCCAAGTTTAACCCCCATGTGAACACTGGTAAAGCAGGATCCCACCTAGGCACATCCTCAATGAGATCCCACCTGAAGCACAACCACGGGTCTGATTGGTAGACACACCATCAACATATCAGAGGTGCCATGACTAGTAGAAGCAGAAGCACTCCTAAAGGTACCCAGGACTCTGTTGCACATAGTAATAGTGATTTTGATGTTCAGAGAGTGCCAAGATTTCCTTCATTTGCAGTAAAACACCTATGGCTGCTGCTGTTTGTTGGAGGAGATGACTAGTGTCATAGAATGTCCACACATGCCGTTGCCACAAGTCATGTTGTGAAAGCAGTAAAGTTACATATTTCTTCTGCCATGTACTGCCAGCCCTCACTTACTGAGTTCTTGGGAAGGAATCAAAAACTTCACAAAAACAATCAAAAATTTGCCTTTTGAATGGTAAAGTTGTCAAAATGTTAGCAGTTGACATGCTGCCCTATTCTTTTATAGAAAACAGAGGTATTAAAGAATGTATGTCACATGATGCTATATCCCAAGATGCAGTTATTTTTTCATGGATGGCTGTACCAGAATTGTACAAGCAGTTGGTTAGGGTGGCGGGCAAAAACATGGAAACCTCATATGGCAAGTAAATTCACCTGACAGCAAATATGTAGATAAGTGGCCAGAGTACAGACTACATTTAACATCAGGTCACAGTCAATAATCTTGCCTAAGGCTCTGGTAGTATTATGAAAGGACAGCAGCAGGTTGGCCCAGACTATTGATACTCCACTTTGAAAGAAAATCCCACAAAGCCATAAATGTGTTAAATAAACTACATCAGCTGATAGAGGAATGGTGTGTACCCTGTTAATTGAAAGGTTTTGTGTCTGATGATCAAGGATCAATTAGAGATACCTTGAGAATAGTTGATAGTGTGCATATACCCTGCTTTTGTCCATGTCTTAAATTTAATTGTGGATAGATTCTTCACAGAATTTGAAACCTTCAGAACGATGTGAACTGTGCCTGCCAAATCTGTTACCAATTTAGCTGCTCCTACAGTGCTCACAATGCATTATATTACATACAAAAATGTAACAACCTGCCCTATCATCAGCTGAAAATCGAGGTTCCTACCAGGTGGAATTCCAATTGTTGTCACCTGGTCAGTGGCAACTAATGTGTGACCTATGTGAGCTTCTAAAACATTTTGAAAAGGCCTCCTTGCTGGTTATGGTTAGTCATGAACTGGCAGGAATTGTATTTTTTCTTCTGATATATTTATTGCAGAAAAAAATCTGAGGTACATGGCTTATGAATTGTACAATAATGACAACACAAACATTAGCCAGCTAGTGAATTATATGCTTTGAGCAGGATCCTCACATTTTTGGGTAACAGAAATGAGTGATATATTCTTGCTACTGTCCTGCATCCCCAAATTTCTGAATTTATCCTAAAGCATGATCAACTTGTGCCAAGGCATGAGAAACTGGATTCTGTGAAAGAATATAAAGATATTCTTTTGGAGGATTTAAGAAAGAGAAAAGAAGGGCCAAAAAACAAAACAAATTAGCATAAAGCATGGTGAAAAAGAGGATATCAGAGGGTTTATACCAGCATCAGAGACAACATAATCAAAAACATTCCAACATTTTTCTGAATTCTTGTCATCATTATCACAAAAAGCACAGAGGCGGCAATATAACATTTGTGGTTGTGGTGAGGCACAACTATATGGGACTTGCTCCAATACTATGGGTTAGTAACTGACACATAAACAACCTGAATTGCTCCTAAGAGTGGTCTAAATACACGTGAGAAGGTTACAGCATACATGCAGGATAACTATGTACTAGACCAAAATGATGACCCCAATTGACTACTGGTAAACAAAACAGCTTGTGTGGCCAGCACTGCGGCGTGCTGCCATGGAATTTTTTACTTGTTCACCAGTAAGCACGCAGTCTGAGCGGGTTATCACATCAGTGCACCTGATTATATTGTAAATGACAGTAGAACAAGACTATCAAGCATCAGTCTTGGTAAACTTACATTTCTCAAAAAGAACCAGCATCTAATACCATATAAGTATCAGGTAGCAGACGTAGACAAAACCACAAAAGACACAACCCAACAAGACACAGGTACCATTTAAAGGAGCATTGAAAGGGAGGAGGAGGGATTTGAAAAGTTGCTTCTATCTATCACAATTAGGACCACTGTTTTGAATGCTGATTATTGTTTTAGTATAATATAATAATAATGTAAGGATGAATTAAAACTCAATAATGCAACTAATTTCTTTCACATTTATCCCTATCTGTCTGTCTGTCTATCTATCTATCTATCTATCTATCTATCTATCTATCTATCTTCATTAATCACATCACAACCACCATACACATTTGCTACATTAAATGTAACTTTTTTAGTTTTCTCTTTTAAAATAATAATTAGCGCAGCAGCAGGCTTACAGAAAGAAAATGTTAAAGGGTCAGTAATGTTCCATAAAAAATTGTTGTAGTTTTGTAGAGGTTAAAATTTAAACTATGTTACAAATCCAATCTCTCAAACTGCTATGGTTTGAGAGATATTTGCTTTCAAAGTTCCCTCTCTCCCTCCCCTTCTCCTGATGTCAGAGCTGTGCTGACAGAAGGAGATGCTGGTCCTGGGACCAGCTGGTGGTTCTGCAGCAGAGCGGAAGTTGCATTAAAGGAAAATAATTACTATATTGAAAAGGTCTACAAAGTGTGTCTGACTTTGTAGACCGTTCCAATGAAGTAATTCTTTTTAAATAGCGTGATTTTGGCTCCGCTGAAGAGGCTCCTCAAGTTACACAACTCAAATCTCCTGCTGTCAGCTTTACAACTGACATTAGGAAAAGGGGAGGGAGGGGGAACTTTGAAAGTGAATATCTCTCAAACCATAGCAGTTTGAGAGATAGGATTTGTGGCATATATTAAAAGTTTTTAACCTCTACAAAACTAGAACCATTTTATGGGCTGTTACTGTCCCTTTAAAATATTTTCTGCAGGCTTACTGAAATTGAACCCTTCAAAATATTACATCAAGGCTAATCTTGAAAATGCTATTGCAGGCTGCATATAAGGCATGTTCAGAAAAAATGGTTTGCAGGCCTTGCAAAAACTAGGACCAGTACAAAAAAAATTGCATGCACTAGTATTGGCCTAGTGGCAGCAATTCTAGATGGTGGTGACAAACCACTAACAGAAACATTTTGCCTCACAGTGGAACCCACCATTAGTAACACATTGACATTTTCTACTGATGGAATTTATGCTGCCCTAGGTGTGGACAAAAATCAGAGAAATTTCCCACTGGACTAATGAATGTTTTAGCTTTTCATGAAAGATCTTCCCAAAGACAATGCCAAAAACGTTCTCTTTTTTGTCATTGCCAAGCAAGAAGGAATGGGAGACAGATGTATAAATGGCGATGGGCATCACCACCCTTACCTGCAGTGAAATTGTGGTATTTGTGGAGTTTGCTGCTGCTGTAATTCCTGCTGCTGCGGTTGAGTTGCAAAGACAGATGACTGATAAGGAGCAGGCTAGTGTGCTACAGAACACCATGGCCACTGTGTAAATGGGGTCCAGCATTATTTGTGATGTGTGACTTGGACAGGTTCCACTTGCCAACAGCAATACTCCTGGTCCTAGTTATAGCGCTGATTCTGAGGCAGCAGCAGCATTATCCTCTGCCCCAGCCAGTGAAAGGGATTGTGGAGGAGAGGAAGAAAGAGGTCATTTTTCTCCACCTTTCCACTCCCCCCTGAGGTCCTGGATGTGAAACTATTTTTCTCTTGGGTCAGGCTGATGGGGGGCAGTGTGAGAGCAATATGGAGATGATGGGGGTAATGTGGAGATGATGGGGCAATGTGAGGGCAATATGGAGCTGATGGGGGCAAAATGGAGCTGATGGGGGCAATATGGAGCTGATGGAGGGCAATATGGAGATGATGGGGGCAATGTGGAGATTAGGAGCACTGTGGAGGTGTCCATTGGAGATGGCCAATCGGGGGGGAAGCCACTTCAGATTTCTGTGCCTACAGGCTCCTGAGATGTAAATCCAGCCCTGGGCAAGTCAGTGAAAAGGGGAGAGGAGGGGACACACCTTGGTACAACTGCCCTGATAACACACATTTATGTGAAGCATGTTAAAGCCAAGCCCCCACAAAGGGTCTCAGCTTGAGTTCAGATTTCAGCTCTCTCCATTCCCTTCCAAAAAAAATATTTTTTTTGCAAGGGGTTACTCATGCTTTCCTTCCATCAAGGATCCCACACATCCATCGGACCTAAATTTGGTCTTGCGTGTCCTGTAGAGGCCATCTTTTCAGCCTCTGGTTTCTGTCTCCTTCCACCAGTTAACACTCAATATGGTTTTCCTACTATAAATCAACGGTGGATAGATGAGTTGAAAGCTTTGTCTTCTGACAGATTCTTCTGCCATGTATTGCCAACCCACACTTACTGGGCACTAGGGAATGAGTAAAAACCTCACAAAAATAATACCAAAGTAGTCTTGTGGAATGGCAAGGTTGCCAAGATGTTATCAGTGAAAATGCTACCAGATTCTTTTGTTGAAAACCCAGGATTTAGAGAACTGATTTACAAGTATCTGTTCTCTGTCATATCCAAAGCCACTATTTTTTCAGGGTGACTGTGTCAGGCTGTGCCAGAATTGTACAAGCAGGTGGTTAGGGTGGTTGGAAAAGGGCTAGAAAGCTCATACAGCAAAATTCACCTGACAACAGATATGTGGACAAGTGGGCAGAGTACAGCCTATATGACTGTCACTTCTCATTGAGTTTCCCTTCCATCACCAGTGGACAACACTAGCGTGTCAGCTAGTAATCTTGCCTCTGATTCTGGCAATATGATTAAAATACAGCAGCAGAATAGCCCCTACCATCAGTACTTCACCTTCTAAATAGAGTTTTGAGAGACAGTACCACAAATCCATAGATGTATTAAGTAAGCTAGAGCAGGTCATAGTGGAATGGCTTGTACAATGCTCGTGGAAAACTGGTTGTGGGTCTGCTGATAATGGGCCTTAAGAATAGGTGATATGGTGCATGTACCCTCTTTGGTCATCTGCCAGATTTCTGGCAAGATCCAAACCCATCAGAGAGATGCTGAATATTGCCAACAAAACCTGTGCCCATTTGAGCAACTCCTACTGTGCACACAACACATTATAATTACTTAGCAAGAGCTTAGCAACCTGTCTCATGACCAGCTGAAAATGGAGGTTCCTACTAGGGATTGGTGAACCGTCCAGGAATTTTGGTGAAAACAGAAAAATGTGTGAAAATTCTTCCATCCCCCACCTATGTTACTCACTGAGGTAAAACATCCTCTCCATATACATAATCCCCTGCACTTTACTGTGGTGTATTTTTGGAGAAAAGCAGAATGGAAGGAGACAGAGAGAGAGAGAGAGAGAGAGAGAGAAATAAATACATTGAAAGCAGATATTAACAAAATAAAGTGGTTACTTAATGGTCCATAGTGCTGGCTGACACTATGACTACTACAGATGTAAAAAAGAGAAGAGCTGGATGGGTGTTGAGACTAGTGACTCACTGAGTAGAAGTGTGTCACTTTTGCTAACACTAGCAGTGGCACCACCAGTGCTCAAGGGACTGGGAGCCCAGATTTCCCAGACCACCACCAATGTTTTAAAAAAAGAAAAAAAGAGAAATTGGATGGACCCTGAGGCTAGTGAGTCTATGAGGAGACAAGTGTCATTAACACTAGCAGTGGCACCACCAATAAAGGGACTGGGAGCCCACATTTCTGAGACCCAGTGAGGCAAAGTCCCCCAACATCATTATTTTTATATCCTGAGATCTCGGGCTTTGCTGAAGAGCCACCGGTTGATTTGTGGACCGGATTTCAAATCTGACAGCTAGATGGCAGACTTGACCATTTTGGTCAGTGAGAGGAAACTTTGCTTTTGAATATCTCTCAAACCATAAAAGTTTGAGAGATAAGACTTGTATCATTCGTCAGGTTTTTTAATGTCTACAAAATACAATAAAGATAAAACAAAATATTTCAATCCCTTTAAAGCACTTATACTTTTCTTTTTGGGACAGGGGCTACTACTACTATTACTACTACTACTACTACTAGGAGTAATTGTCCCTGCAATGGTACTATGCTAGATATCAAAGGTGTTGCACTTCCAACAGAACAACAGCAGAGGAGACACTCATAATAGCTAAAGTCTATGGCTGAGTCGGGGTTGGACATGGAAGGCTTGACAATTCTGATGCTGCTTGACCTGAGGATTGTCATACTTTCTAATTGAGCTCTCAAACAATGTATACACAGGTAAAATGCTCCTTTTCAATGGTGCAATGGTGTTTCCCAAAACAAACTGTTACTAAGTGAACAGGAGGATGACAATAGCTTACACTACATACAGGCTCTGACAATAAACATCAACTTCTCTAAGGGATGAGCCCTTTATTATAGGCAACCACCAGGCTTTCATAGTTCTGTGATACAACATGGTTCAATCTCCTCAGATAATATTGTAATATGACAAACTGTATCAACAGGGCTGAAAAGCATATAATATAAACTAGAGCAGATAACTTCAGAAACAGTAGGGAATGTAACTTCAGAAATAGCAGGAAATGTCAGTATAACCACATAAATAAACAGTACCTCTACCTGACATCTTACTCATGAGACATTGAAAAATGATGGAAATTCCAGAAGTTGACAAGTAGAGCTAAGTTGATGTAATGCCAGAAACAGCCACAGGATATTTGCAGTGCTAGGTGGTTGCAATGCTATGAACTCTCCCAGCGTGCCAGTAGTAGCTGTTGAGGTGAGTGATTGCTATATCTGATACTGTCACAGGATGTCAATAGGAGCTAAAGTACTGGAAGGCAAGAAGCCGTTACATGGCACTGGCAAGGAATTTTCAGCAGTTGCTACGAGCAACAGGGTACCAAGCAGAGAGTATTTGGAGAACAGAATAGAATGTCTTGTTGTTACACAGGATCCATTAACAGCAGACAGTCAGATTTAGCTGAGTCAATACACAGAATAATGAAGCAAGAGTAATCAGGTTGGAACAGGGTACAGCGAAGAGCAACAAAATTAATTAAGGGAATGGAGGACTTGACATATGAGGAACGACTAGACAAACTTGGTTTATTTTTTCTAGAGAAAAGACAACTAAGAGGAGGCCTTATCACATTCTACAAGTATATGAGAGGTCAATACAAGGAGCTCTGTGGTGAGCTATTTATTCTAAGGCCAGATCAGGTGACCAGGGGACACCCCTTGAGATTAGAGGAAAGGAGGTTTAAACTTCAGTAGGGGAAGGGATTTTTTACGGTAAGGTCTGTTAAATTGTGGAATTCATTGACCAAGGAGGTGGTTATGGCAGATACAATGGATACATTTAAGAGAAGATTAGATACATTTCTTTCAAAAGGGAACATGCAGAGTTATACTGTTTATCAGTAGGCAGATCAGGAAGGTCTGATAAAGACTAACTTAATTGGTAACAGGAAAGCTATAAAATTCTCAGTTACTGGGGTATGAGGAAAAGGTTAAACTTGATGGACTTGTGTCTTTATTCAACCTAATGTTACTATGTTACTATGTTACAGGTTAAGAGAGCAGTAATCAGACTTCACTAAATTGGTACACAAGAAAAGAAGTAGGAATCGTCAAACTTAGCCAGATCATCTCAGTAACTCAAGACTAGGGATGGGCAAAAATGTTTGACTGAAACTGAAAATGGTGAAAAATTGCACTTTCCACTTGGTGAAAAATTTCCTGCATAAAGTGATGTTTTCCCACTTTTTTTGCCTAGCTCATTGCATTGAAATCAGTGGGTAGAAACATTTTTCTCCAGCACACGAAAGTTTTCTCTAGCTTTCTACAGCCATATACAAGGGTGTCAGGTTCTCACAGCAGCCATTCTGTGTATGTGAGAGGAGAGAGCAGCATGTTTGTGAGCTAGAGAAGATAGGCAAATAAAGGAGAAGTGAAGCTTAGTTTAAGGAGACCTTTAGGTAAAACATTTGTTCTCTGTATTAGGGGGAGTCTGGGGGCACTCTGGAGGAGAAAATGGGAGGAAGGAGGTTGACCCAGAATTTCCGCAAATTTGGTGTGACAGACTGGCAGTGGAAAGATACAGGCAGCTGAGGTTCAAATTGCTTGCTTATTTTGCTTTTATTGTCTCTGTGCTGGGAAAATCTGGGGAAAGAATTTGTTGATTTTGTTTTTTGTAGTTATATATTTTTTCTGTTTTGGACTAAATATGATAAGATAGGTTGGACAACTTAAAAAAATAAAAAATAAACAAGAATACATAAATAATTAAACAAATACATATATTAGCTGACTGGGAGCTTGATGTGAGCTTTGTGACTGAGGTAGACTTGATAGACAGCAGACGACATTGAGAATTTTGTTAAGGGCCAAGGCAAGACATCACACTCATCAGTTGTGTACTGTAGAGAGTAAAAACACACACACAGTACTTGAGTAATGTCTAGCAAATGTCACTTGACATCATCATGTATATGTGCCACTGTCACTTAAGCAGGAAGTTAGTGTGGGGGCAAAGGACAAATGCACGCTGCATGCTAACAAATTTTTCAATGTATATGTTGCTGTAGGACTCACAACTTTGACTTTCAACAAACTATTTCTCCACTACAGCCCACAGAGGAAGTAGTATTGTGCTGGGAAATGTTGCACCACAGGAAACATAGGAAAAAAATGTGCTGAATAAGAGAAAAATGTGTTAGAATAGGTGAAAAAATTCTTTGAATATACCAAAAATTTGTTGGAACAGCAAAAAGGAAGAACATTTTACATTGGAGAAAAGGAGAAAACTTTTGTGAAAAAAGAGAAAAATCATCCGTTTTTCGCAAAAAGTCATGTGGGAAATTTTCTCACTTTTCACCCACCCCCACTTGAGACCATTACTTTAACAGATGGTAGGCTAGAGAGGTGCCCTCTAACACCAGAGGAAAATGCACATAGAAAATGGAGATGTTCTAAAGTAAATCATCTGCGCATTTGGTACAAATGAAACATGCCAATTGAATTAAATGCATTTATTTGCCATATGTTGAAGACCTTTCTAGAATTCAAGGGGTTAAAAATGAATTTGAGGGATTTCTCTTTATCCCAAATGCTGCAGGTCTTTTGTTCCAAGGTTGCTCAATTTTTTAGAACATCAACCTCACTGTACAAGAAATAACTTGTAGATGTTTACCAAGGGGTTAAATTGACAGTCAACCTCCTTTTTAACTTTAAATATTCCGCTTCATATGTAAAGTCAAATTGACTATACTTTTTAGTTATTTATTCTTTTGTCTTCATTTCTTTTAAGAACTTTTATATCACTGCCAAGGAGTTCTCTGAATCTATTTCCAGAGAAAATCATTGACTGTGAAAACATGGATAGTGCAACAATGTAAAACAATTGTGGACCAATATAGAAAGGCCTGCCTCTACAGCTACATCTAGTGCTACAGAGAGTGTGTTACATTGTTGCACTTCTTTCAAAGTCTCTGACAGAGAGCTCTCTGGAAACAAAGATTCAGTGAGTTCACTGTCGGGGACATAAAACTATAAAATAGTTGAAAAGGACAGTAAAAAAGGTAAAGGTAATTTCACTTTACATATTTTATACTTGAAGAATATGAAAGTCAAAAAATAATTTGATTGCTACTTTAATTTGTGTGTGCATTGTAAATATAGATATAAAAATGAAATAGACAACTTCTTTAACAATCTGTAATGTGCAGACATGCTTCTGAGAAATAAGTATTTTTTGGTAATTAATACATTTCAGTAGAGGGCAGCATTGTGTGCAGGTCTTAATTAGAATCAGAGAAGCAGTTTCTTGTTATTACATTATTTACTGATTACAGAATCTTATGAATTGCAAGCAATTTTATCTGCAAAGAATATGTAGCAGACTTCAGATATGTATCTGTTTAAAATGACAGGTGGATTGTTTGAACCAGATTATCCAAGGTAATGAAAATATATAATAAACCTTTTAGATCTTAGGGCGTATTATAGAGAAAAGAGAGTGAAACACGTTTGCTAGCCAAATGTAAATAGTTGATTCATGTTGAAACATGAAATTCTACATCAAATGCACTAAATATAACATTTTTTTTTGCTGTATCAGTGAAGTTAACTATATGGAGAAAATTGATCAAAAACGAAATACACATCTGAGTAATGCAGATCATATCTGAATAAAAAACTAAAAATTGAAGTGTTGTGCATGGGGGGCGTGGCCTGCAGCCGAGCAAAGCAGACCTCCTTGGGCATAGCTCCGACAACAGCTATTCTATCTGGCTCCATCTAACCCCCAAAAGTGCTATATTTTAGCACCACCATATTGTTTATTGCTCCCTGGATGGTGTGTGTTGTGGGGCATCCCTCCGGACGCTGGATCGAGGCTTCTTCCATCACAAGCCTGATGATCTGGGTGCCACGGTATAGGTCTCAAGGCCCAAAATAGAGGAGATTGGACGAAACTCGTCCCATCTGTGTGCCTTAATAGGTGGATACATGGAGTGAAGGGACTGAGACACACTTAATGAGGTACCGGAGACAGGGGGGTTGATCAACTGGCAATCACTAAGATCTAGGCTGCATAGCTGTGACCTTGCATGCTGGCCCTATCAGGTTAAGCCATTGGCCTCGGAGCTAGTTCACTTGCGGCTCCTCCCCCCAGCACTTTTGATGGCCAGAACTGTGGGGATCTACAACTTAAGTGGGAACTGTTTCATGCCTCTCTACCATTTAAGGCGCTCCCTTGTTTGAAAGACTCACCCTCCAGCATATCCTGAAGCCCTGGGGCCACTGAGTGTCATTAAAGGGATAGTAACATTTAAATTTAAGTTTATTTAATATTGTAGGCATTAAAAAAATAAGTACAACAATGCAAGTCTTATCTCTCAAATCTTTATGGTTTGAGATATATAACTTGCTAAAGCTCCCCCCTCCATGCTGTTTCATACAAGTCAGTGCTCTATGGGACAGCAGCAGATTCCAGTCATTTGACTGGATGGAGGCTCTTCAGCAGTGCTGAAATCAGACTATTTAGAAATAAATACTTCATTGGAGCAGTCTACAAAGTGTGCCTGGTTTGCAAGCACGCTTTGTAGACCGTTCCAGTGAAGTATTTATTTCTAAATAGCAGGATTTCGGCTTTGCTGGAATCTCCTGCTGTCAGCTAGATGGCAGACTTGTTTGAAACAGCCTGGAGGGGGGAACTTTAGCAAGTTATATCTCTCAAATCATAAAGGTTCGAGAGATAAGACTTACATCGTTGTACTTATTTTTTAATACAGTAATGAAGAAGTAAGCCGGGCACTCCAGTGTTAAAACTTTCCATTAACTTTATTCCTTCATACTTTAAAATGCCGGTTACAGTTCGAGGTTTCAGTCCATTCACAGACTTTCATCAGGGACAACTGCATTACAGAACACCGGCTGAATCAACCATTTATACAACTTCCTTTGTCTGATTCGCACTGGTTCCGTCCATTATGTTGTCATAACAACCATGGAATTAGAACCGTAGTGAATCGGACTTACTTAAAACATGTGATTAAAAAATACTCATCAAAAACACAACTCATCTACTGAGCCCCAAAACCTTTCAATATAAATAATCCTACCAACTTTGCAACATCAGCTTAAATGTAATGAATTAAACTAAACTTCTCATTCAATCCATTTGGGGATAGAGTCCCTAACCTATAAATCCAGTACATCTCCCTTCTGGATAACTGTGTCTCTCTATCACCCCCCCCCCGTGGCGCCTGCCTAACTACTTCAAACGGGAAACATCTTAGTTCTTTGATACTATGTTTCAACCCGATGAAGTGTCTAGCTATTGGGGATCTTTTTAGCTGTTGCTCTGTAGCAGTATTATTTAAACCTCGTATGATTAAAGAAAGATGTTCCCTATTTTAAATTTGAAGATGGGTTTTACATCCAGCTCACTGGGATAGCGATGGGGTCCTCTATGGCGCCCACTTATGCCAATACATATATGTGGCAATATGAATGTAACCACATCATGGGATCCAAATACTGGACTTACATCAGGCATTACGTTAGATATATTGACGATCTGTTTATGGTTTGGTCAGGAAGTGAAGTAATGTTGAATGAGTTTGTTAATGAGCTGAATAACTTGGATACACCTATTAAAATGACACTTAATTAAAGCACATTGGAGATAAATTACTTGGATGTGCTAATTAGGAAAGGGACAACGGGAATTCAGACTTCTCTGTATACCAAGCCTACGGATCGCAATACGTTGCTTAATTCACAAAGCCAACATCCAGTATCACTAAAGAGAGCATTACCCAGGTCACAATTGATGAGGGTAAAGAGAATAGTGTCGTATCCTAATGAATCAGCATCTCAAATGGAAAAGATGGGTCAAAAATTTGTAGATCGTGGGTACAAACAAAGTGACATTCATCATTGTGTTAATCAAGTAAATAGGATGGATAGGGATGCCTTGTTACAAAATACAGGGCTTTCCAAACAAGCGTTGGAGAATCGGATGGTGATTACCACTACTTATTCTGACATCTCAAGAGTGTTTAGGGAAACTACATTAAAACATTGGGAACTATTGGAAAAGGATTCAGAAATAGGGCATATGTTTAAACAAGCGCCATTGTTTGCGTACAAAAAAGGAAGAAGCATCAAGGATATGTTAGTCAATTCTGACCCGGAAGCAAAGTATGATACTACACGGGTGGTCTCAAACATGGGTGTCTTTAAATGCTCAGGATGTGTTACTTGTTCGCACATCATTACGGGTGCATCCTTAGAGGTAACTAATTCTGATGTGATCATTAAAGTAAAAGATCAAATTTCATGTACCACCTCATATGTGATTTATTTGCTCATTTGTCCATGCTCGCTGTGTTATGTAGGTAAAACCAGTAGACCCTTTAGGGTAAGACTGAGGGAACATCGTTCTTTAATCATACAAGGTTTAAATAATACTGCTACAGAGCAACAGCTAAAAAGATCCCCAATAGCTAGACACTTCATCGGGTTGAAACATAGTATCAAAGAACTAAGATGTTTCCCGTTTGAAGTAGTTAGGCAGGTGCCACGGGGGGGTGATAGAGAGACAGTTATCCAGAAGGGAGATGTACTGGATTTATAGGTTAGGGACTCTATCCCCAAATGGATTGAATGAGAAGTTTAGTTTAATTCATTACATTTAAGCTGATGTTGCAAAGTTGGTAGGATTATTTATATTGAAAGGTTTTGGGGCTCAGTAGATGAGTTGTGTTTTTGATGAGTATTTTTTAACCACATGTTTTAAGTAAGTCCAATTCGCTACGGTTCTAATTCCATGGTTGTTATGACAACATAATGGACGGAACCAGCGCGAATCGGACAAAGGAAGTTGTATAAATGGTTGATTCAGCCGGTGTTCTGTAATGCAGTTGTCCCTGATGAAAGTCCCTGAATGGACTGAAACGTCGGACTGTAACCGACATTTTAAAGTATGAAGGAATAAAGTTAGTGGAAAGTTGTAACACTGGAGTGCCCGGCTTACTTCTTCATTACTGTGCTGTCTACATTGGAAGCCTTGAGCACCCTCTTTAAATGAACTGTTGTTGTGTGCGGCAGAGTTTGTGTGAAGTTTCTACTTATTTTTTAATGCCTACAATAGTAAATAAACTTAAATTTAAACATTACTATCCCATTAACAGGTAGTGGACATTACTTTAAGTATAGCACATCACTAATTCTCCCCTGCTCCTGCATGCCTTACAATTGGATCATTCCTGTGTTAAATGCTATTAACAAGCCATACTGGGACTTTGGGTGCTGCCTCCACTGGAATCTCCTCTGCCCCGTTTGTCTCCTCTAGTGCACCACCTTTTTTTAAAAATTTTTTTCTCCCATTATCCTTTCCCGTCCAATAGGCTATACCCCATTGGAGACTGACAATCTATCTGCTGGTGGGGCTGCACAAGTTGCCTGTTGATCTGGAACACTGGATGCTCCTGGAATGTTATTATATAATAAGATGATATACTAACCACCAGGGGATACTGGGGGGGCAATCTTTGCAATATATGCCTGAATCTACTGTAGCTTACATGAAGTAATATATCTGTTGTGCTAGCCACGACTGTATCCTGGCATATTCCAACTCTCCACTGTCCTCCGATAACATATCCTCTGTTACCAGCTACAATGTTCTCCTTGCATAATGGTTAAGAAAACAGGGGAATATAAAACTAAATTAAGCAAATTTGCAAGAAGACAAATGGAGGAGGGAGAGGTTGTGGCAGCTATGTAATCGCTATCTGAACCAGCATCCTCTGCTCACTCTTCTGAGCCTGAAGAGTCCACAAATTCACACTTTTCAGAGCTGATGGCTGCTATCATTATATGTCAAAATGTGCTGACAACTAAAATTAAGTCTGTCCAGATGGAGCTCAATCTTGTACAAGCAGACCAACAGGCTATGAGTGAAAAAATTGTTGATACACAGAGACGAGTGTCTGCCAGTAGTGTCACTACTAACAGAGTCCATTGAATCACTGAGACAACAAGTGAAGTCCCTCCAACATAAAACCGACAACTTAGATAACAGGTTGTAACAGTTTGTACGACACTCAGACACAGTAGGTTAGCATAAAACACAGTTTTATTAAAAGACACAATGAAAATACCCAGCGGGCTATAGCGTATCACAGTGGAAGGGACAGGAAAATATAGGTCATAGATATATGCCCACACGGGCCCAGTATACAATGAGTAGGATGGTACAGATACTGACACAGGTCAGGCATAACAAGGCAACCTCAGCACAGCATGGGTTAAAGTCCAATTAAATAATCAGTCTCTGATGTGGAGTGTTTGGCAACACCCAGTATGATGGTTAACGGCTATCAGGAGACTGTGGTGCGAGAATGGGGACAAGCACCTAGATCTGCAAAGCAGAGCTGAGACTTATACCCTCTGCCGTAACAGTAATGGAGGCCACAATACTCTGCTAGAGCTGAACGGACTTGAGCCACGGGCACCCGACCGGTGCGGTAACGGAGGCAACAGCACTCTGCAAGTGCTAGATAAGTAGAGCCAATGTTACCCGACTGGTGCAGTAACGGAGGCAACAATACTCTGCAAGAGCTAGTTAAGTTGAGCCAATGACACCCAACCAGTGCCGTCACAGAGGCAACAGTACTGATGGAAATGAGCCAATGGCACCCTGCCGGTGAAGTAACGTGGGCAACAGTATTCTGCAAGAGCTGAACGGAACAGAACCACGGGCACACTGCCGGAGCAGTAACGGAGGCAACAATAGCTCTGCAGGAGTTAACGGAAGGCTCAGTGGTAACAGAGGAAACAGTGCTCTGCAAGAGTTAACGGAAGGCTCAGTGGTAACGGAGGAAACAGTGCTCTGCAAGAGTTAACGGAAGGCTCAGTGGTAACGGAGGAAACAGTGCTCTGCAAGAGTTAACGGAAGGCTCAGTGGTAACGGAGGCAACAAGCTCTGCAAGAGTTAACGGAAGGCTCAGCAGTAACGGAGGCAACCAGCTCTGCAAGAGTTAATGGGAGGCTCAGCAGAATCGGAGGCAACAGTGGTTTTCAGTCTGGCAGGGCCAGACTAAGCAGAAGTCAGATTGTTGCCGAGGCGACACAATGAGCAGGAACTGGATAGCTGGGCCGGATCTCAGCACAGGAACGTCAGACAAGCCGGGTCAGGTCACGGAGCAGGAACGTCAGCCAGGCCGGGTCGAATCACGGAGCAGGAACGTCAGACAAGCCGGGTCAGGTCACGAAGCAGGAATGTCAGCCAGGCTGGGTCGAATCACGGAGCAGGAACCAGAAGCGGAGTAGTCAGACAGGCCAAGTCGGTACACAGGAACACAGCAACACAGTAACAGTAGTACTGGTACAGGAACACCACGAAAGGGCCACCCACCAGGTGCCAGAGGCCCAGTATAAAAAGGCCATACTGGGTGGGCCAAACCAAGCTCAGCCAATGGGAACACAACACACAGAGACTGACAGGAAAAAACACGGGCACGTGATAGTACCCACCTCTCAAAGACCCCCTCTCCTGGCAGGGGGTCCTGGTTTGTGGGGAAATTTAGAGTGAAAATTGCGCAATAACCTAGGGGCATGAAGGTCCTTCTGATCGACCCATGAATGCTCTTCCAATGGACCAAATATTGCAATTTTCCTCTAAATCTCCACGAATAAATTATGCTTTGAACTTCGTACTCCTCTTGGCCTTGAACATCCACAGGCCCAGGAACCACCGGAGTGGTAGTGTAGCGGTTGCATACCAAAGGTTTTAACAGGGACACATGGAACACGTTATGTATGCACATAGATGCTGGGAGTTCCAATGCATAAGAAACAGGATTAACTCTGCAGATCACCCTGAAAGGACCAATGAACCGGGGAGCCAGCTTATTGGATGGAACTTGCAAATTAAGGTTTCTGGAGGAAAGCCATACCCTGTCCCCAACCTGGAAGGAGACCGCTGGCAGCCGTCTATGATTGGCATGTCGCTGATGTCGTTGAAATGACTGTCTGAGGGTCCTTTGAACCTGTGCCCAAGTGGAGCAGAGTTGCTCAATATGCTCGTCCAGACCTGGAATCTGCTGAGACTGGAATGAGTCCAGGAGCAGGCATGGTTGAAACCCATAGTTGATGAGGAACGGGGAGCTCCCGGACGATGAATTAACTGCACAATTCCTGGCGAACTCTGCCCATTGCAACAGGTCGGCCCAACTGTCGTGATGATCAGTCACAAAACAGCGCAGGAACTGCTCCAGTTCCTGATTGGCGCGCTCAGCGGCCCCATTGGTCTGGGGATGGTAGGCGGAGGAAAAGGACAATTGGATGCCCACCTGGTTACATAATG
Source organism: Rhinophrynus dorsalis (assembly GCA_037306005.1). Lineage (NCBI taxonomy): Eukaryota > Metazoa > Chordata > Amphibia > Anura > Rhinophrynidae > Rhinophrynus > Rhinophrynus dorsalis. The sequence goes on from CM074718.1 coordinate 396,243,341, forward strand.
CCCTCCAGAGCCTAGACACTAGTGTTGAGCGAGCACCCCGATGCTCGGGTGCTCGGGTGCTCTGACCGAGCACCCCCTGAGGCTCGAGTGCTCGGCCGAGCACCCGAGCCCCATTGAATTCAATGGGGCGACACGAGCATTACACCAGGCACCCCCTGCTCTGATGAGGGGAGGGTGCCTGGTCAATGCCCCCCTTCATCTCCACAATGCCCCTCTTCCACAATGTCCCCCTTCCACAATGTCCCCCTTCCACAATGTCCCCCTTCATCTCCGCAATGCCCCCTTCATCTCCGCAATGTCCCCCTTCATCTGCGCAATGCCCCCTTCATCTCCGCAATGCCCCCCTTCCACAATGTCCCCTTCATCTCCAAAATGTCCCCCTTCATCTCCAAAATGTCCCCCTTCATCTCCACAATGCCCCCTTCCATCTCCACATGTGCCCTACCTCCAGTCCCTGGTGGTCCAGCGGAGCGTCTGTGTAAGATCTGTGCCTCCTTCGGCACAGATCCCTGCCACCCGAACATGGCGGGCGAGCACATGGCGGTACTCGTACGAGTACCGCCATGTGCCGAGCAGAGCGATGCTCGAGCCGATCCGAGCATCGGCCGAGCATGCTCGCTCAACACTACTAGACACGAATTGAATCTGTCAACCACAATCAAGATAAATGTATACCCCCTAGACACTGGCAGTTCTCCCAGGAAATCAATGGATATGTGGGACCATGGGTGTTCACCATTAGGTACAGGTTGAAGTAAGCCCATCTGGAGGTGTCTGGGGGTTTTGGCACGAGCACAGGTGGCACAGGCTGCAGTGAATGCGGAGCAATCAGCTCAAAGGGAGGGCCACCAAATACTTGTGAGAGAGACCATATTAATTGATCCCTCCCAATATGCCCAGCAGCCTTAGACGAGTGATATGTCTCAAGCAGACGGGTACGGAATGGCTCATCCACAAAACATTTGCCAACTGGGGTTTCAGGAGGTAGCTAGTACGTACAGTAGCCAGAATACGATCAGGCTGAATGATATGCATGGGAGTCTCATCTTTCTCTACCTCTGGCCCGAATTGTCTAGACAGGGCATCCGCCCTAACATTTTTTGAGCCCGGCAGGTAGGATAGTACAAAATTCAATCAGGATAGAAACAGTGCCCATCTAGCCTGGCGGGAGGACAACCTTTTCGCTTCTGAGAGATAAGTCAGATTCTTGTGGTCAGTTAAAATTAACACAGGAGTTCTAGTACCCTCCAATAATTGACGCCATTCCTTCAATGCGAGGATAATAGCCAGGAGTTCTCTGTCACCAATTTCATAATGGCTTTGGGCACTCTAAAGTTTCTTTGAGAAGAACCCACAAGGTCTCAAGGTGCCACCCGCAACTGGACACTGGGACAGCACTGCCCCTACCCCTATTTTGGAGGCATCAACTTCCAATGTAAACGGCAGAGCAGGGTTGGGGTGGGACAGTACAGGAGCAGATGCAAAAGCAGACTTCAATGTCTCAAAAACGTTTTCAGCTGCCTCAGACCATTGAGATGGATTAGCACCCTTGTGCGTAAGGTCAGACAGAGGTTTAACAATCGTGGAAAAGTTCTGGATAAATTTCCTATAATAATTAGCAAAGCCAAGAAAACGTTGAATAGCTTTTAACCCCTTGGGACGGGGCCATTGTAACACAGCTGCGAGTTTCTCCTGGTCTATGGCAATGCCATCTTTAGAGATCACGAAACCCAGGAAAGGCACTTTGGACCTGTGAAACTCGCATTTTTCCATTTTACAAAATAGTTTATTTGTGCGTAAACGAAGCAAGACCTCAGACACATCCTTGATGTTGGGCTAGGTTAGCAGAATGTATAAGTATGTCATCAAGGTATACGACAACACAAGACTGAAGCATGTCACGGAGGATGTCATTGATAAACTCTTGAAATACCACAGGTGCGTTACAGAGGCCAAATGGCATAACTAGGTATTTATAATTCCGAGACCTGGTATTAAATGCCATTTTCCACTCATCTCCAGCCTTAATTCTGATCAGGTTATAAGCGGCCCGTAGATCAAGTTTCGTAAAAATGGAGGAACCTTTTAACCTGCCAAATAGTTCAGTAATAAGTGGTATGGGGTAGGCATTCTTAGATGTGAGTTTATTCAATCCGCGGTAATCAATGCAAGGTCTTAATTCGCCATTTTTCTTTTTCACAAAAAAGAAACCGGTGCCAGCCGGAGAAGTAGACTTGCGTATAATCCCTCTTTTAAGGGCGTCATTGATGTAGTCCTCCATAGCCTTATTCTCATCGCACGACAGTGGGTACGTGCCACCCCTGGGAGGCACCATGTCCAGAGGCAAATCAATAGCGCAATCATAAGGTCTGTGCTGAGGCAATGAGCTAGTCTCTCCCTTACTGAATATGTCACTGAATTCACGGTATTCAGCTGGCACGGAGGGAGAGGTACATAAAATCTTAACTGGGTGCGACAAACAGTGCTCCATACAATACCTTGGGCAAAAGCTGCCACTAACGTCTCATTATTCCATTCTACCTCTGCTGCCAATGTACGAAATTCTATGGCGTAATCGCCCACGGTACGATTACCCTATTGTATCTCCATCAATATCTTGGCAGCAGAGGCTGCTCTACCAGGGACCTCAAACACTCTCTGGAACATTCTTACGAACTCCCTGAAGTCCTGAGTGCAGGGTTTGGTATTTTCCGACAGAGGATTGGCCCAAGCCAGGGCTCTGCCAGTTAGCAATGATATCATGAACCCGACCTTGCTCCGGTTGTTTGGAAAGGCATGAGGCATTAGTTCCAAGAATATCTCTAATTGATTAATAAACCCCCTGCATAGGGGAGGTTTGCCATCATATCTGAGCGGTTAATCCTCTGATCGGTGCAGCATGAATCACGGAATGATTCTCCGGTGTCAAAACTGGGGGGACCACCGGATTCTGATTAGGTTTATCAAGGTGTACCGTAAGCTTAAGTAATGTCTGCAAGGCCAGTGCCAACTGGTCCAGGCGCTGCTCGTGCACATCCATCCTCCAATGGATGTTCTGTGAATTACCTTCACCTTTACTGTCTGAGGTCATGGCCCTTTCGTACTGTAACGGTTTGTATGACACTCAGACACAGTAGGTTAGCATAAAACACAGTTTTATTAAAAGACACAATGAAAATACCCAACAGGCTATAGCGTATCACAGTGGAATAGACAGGAAAATATAGGTCATAGATACATGCCCACACGGGCCCGGTATACAGTGAGTAGGATGGTACAGATACTGTCACAGGTCAGGCATAACAAGGAAACCTCAGCACAGCATGGGTTAAAGTCCAATGATATAATCAGTCTCTGATGTGGAGTGTTTGGCAACCCAGTATGATGGTTAACGGCTATCAGGAGACTGTGGTGCGAGAATGGAGACAAACACCTAGTCTACAAAGCAGAGCTGAGACTTATACCCTCTGCCATAGCAGTAACGGAGGCCACAATACTCTGCTAGAGCTGAACGGACTTGAGCCGTGGGCATCCGACAGGTGCGGTAACGGAGGCAACAGTACTCTGCAAGAGCTAGACAAGTAGAGCCAATGGCACCTGACCGGTGCAGTAACGGAGGCAACAATACTCTGCAAGAGCTAGTTAAATTAAGCCAATGACACCCAACTGGTGCCGTCACGGAGGCAACAGTACTCTGCGAAAGCTGATGGAAATGAGCCAATGGCACCCTGCCGGTGCAGTAACGTGGGCAACAGTATTCTGCAAGAGCTGAACAGAACGCAACCACGGGCACACTCCCGGAGCAGTAACGGAGGCAACAATAGCTCTGCAGGAGTTAACAGAAGGCTCAGTGGTAACGGAGGCAACAGTGCTCTGCAAGAGTTAACGGAAGGCTCAGTGGTAATGGAGGCAACAAGCTCTGCAAGAGTTAATGGAAGGCTCAGCAGTAACGGAGGCAACCAGCTCTGCAAGAGTTAACAGGAGGCTCAGCAGTAATGGAGGCAACAGTGGTTCTCAGTCTGGCAGGGCCAGACTAAGCGGAAGTCAGAATGTCGCCGACCCTAATATCACATATTGCGACATACAAAAAGGAAAGATCTCAGGAGGTTACTGGTCTGGAGGAAGAGGCAGCTAGAGCAGAAAAGCTATATATAGACTTGGGTGACCCAGCTTCTTACAAAAAAATTACTGCACAATCCCTATTGCTTGCCTCCAAAATGTCCAAAATGTTTGAGTTGAATGCCCGTGGTTTAGAGAGGAATTGTCTGGCACTTCCTGGCTGGACTGCATTTGGGTATGATCAATATGATGTGCTCTAGGATATTTCCTCTCTGTGTAAGGCCCTAGTAAGCTAAAAGAGATTCCTCACTGGGTAGGACATTTTTATACAAAGCCTGTTCAATTCTAGGGCAAGCTTGTTCCTAGTTGAGCATATCTGACCAACTCTTTTCATATGCAAATTACCCTTAGGATTGGTCACCCTAATGGTAGCAGTGGAATTCAGATGTGGACCCCTTGCTTAGAGTGCCTAGCGAGATCAGCTGCACCTCACTGACGAGGCACAACAAGGCTGAATGTATGTCTGGGGTTGACTGTTTCTCTTGTTCAAGGAGAATTGCCTGGCACTTTATGGCTGGAATGCCTTTTTGGTAGGATCAGTATTATGTGCTCTAGGATATTTCCTCTCTGTGAAAGGCACTGGTGAGTAAAAAAAGAGATTGCACCCTGAGTAGGATATTTGCTATAGAGTCTGCTCAATTATGGGGCAAGCTTGTTCCTAGTTGAGCATCTCTGATCAGCTCTTAACACAAATCATATGTCTATCCTCTGACCATCATTGTTTTTTTTTCCACCCACACACAAAAGGTCAAGTGAGAGCAAGACTGAAAAGGTATTTTGTTTATAGATGTGCCTAAAGGGTATAGATCAATATAACGCTTATGAAAGTGCAGTGGGAATGAAGAGGGCACTTGCAGAAGTCAACATAATTGATTTGACAGTTCATTTAAAATGTACTGATCCTTTGTTTTTGTTTTAAAATATAACTTCACAGATTAGGGAATTTCAGTTAATGCAAAACAATTTATTTTTCAACATTTATCCTATATAAACAGGTGATTCGTATTTATCAAATTGCACATTGAGTTAAGTAAAATTAATTAACTATTGATATGTCAGAGTAGAAAAAGTTTCACAGTTTTAAAAAATAACAGACTTAAAAAGATTAACATGTAACTGAAGATAAATTACAGTTGCACCTTGAAGCAAATATATGCAGTTCATTTGAGCTAAATCACAGTATTCCCATTTACTTGTTATTAACATACCTAAACCTATATTCAGATTAAACTATTGTGATTTTCCTTTCAAAATATTTTTTCTTACACTTTTTTTTTGGCAGAAACACACATTTTCTTTGAATACTGGGCACTTGGAGGACCGACACAGATGATGGATAGGGCTTTGTTGTGATGCAGCCAAGAGCCTTAAGGGTGCAGTTAAAGTCACCCCCAATTACTAAGCACTCATCCATGTTGACTGTATGTAGATAAGTAGACAAACTAGAAAAGAACCTCACCCTCTGTGGTCCAGCAGCAGGGGCATACACATTCAGCAGATTAAAAGTTCAGCCCAGGTTCTGAATCTGGAGATGCAGCAGACGGCATTGTATAATGACCTTCACACTCAGTACTTCATGCTGAAAGTATTCTGAGAACAGGGTCACCATGCCACTTGACTCCGATGCTACTCCAGATGCCAGCTGTTTTCCACCTTTGGAGTGGTATGGGTTTCTTGTAGAAAGCTCATAGAGTACCCTACTCTCAGCAAGCACTCCTTTTCAGCAATGGAAGACTGAACATTTGCCTTTCTGCTAACTTTCTGGCCATGTTTCCATCTCTCTCACTCTCAACTTCATCTATATCTGAAGAAAAGGAGGATGCTGGAGAGATGTTCTGTAGATCTGCATCATCATTGTCATCAGTAATTAAGTCATCTTCACTTCAGCACACTACTTTTAAATTCCTCTAGTCTTTCAGAGGTCTCAAACAATTTATTTTTATTTTCCCCTAAGAGGGATGTTCAAAACATTTACAAAGAATTTCACGACGTGTTATTGAGATTGCTTGTCTTCCTGTCAGATACAGCAGTTGGTTGAGCTGCCACACATTCTTCCACTATGCTATCATCACTAGGGATGGGCGAAATTTTTCAGCTCAAAACAAAAATGGTAAAAAATGGCACTTCCCACCTAGCGGAACATTTCCCGAGAAAAGTACCATTTTCCCCACTTTTATTGCCTAGCTCATTGCATTGGAATCAAAGGGAAGAGTGAATTTACACAAAACTCATTGCAAATGTATTGTTTATTTCCCACAGCCATGGTATAAAAGGGGTCTGGTGGTGCCTGTGTTGGAGGAATATTGGGAAAGAATAAGTTGAACAGGGCCTTTTTGGGGGGAGGAGGTTTGCTGATTGGAATTGGGGGGGACAGTTAATAAAAAAAAATAAAATGTAAAAAAAACATGGTACATAATGTGACAGAGACAGTGTCCCCTGATGAAAACTGTGACTAGTGCAGACTAGAGGATGATTTGGAGACTTGTTAGAGACCCAAGCCCTGAGGAAACATTGATTTGTAGGACTTACATTTATTTGGCACAAGCCTTGAAGAAACATTGATTTGTAGGACTTAGACTTGTATTACTCCCAAGCCCTCAGGAATCATTGATTTTTAGGACTTAGACTTGTGTTAGGCCAAAGCCCTGATGAAACATTGATTTGAAGGACTTTGGATTGTTAGAGTCACAAGCCCTGAGGAATCAATGATGATTTTATTTGGACTCAAGCTTATTAGAATTACAATCCCGGAGGAATTAGTAAAGATTTTTTTGCACTCAGAATTGTTAGAGTCACAAGCCCTGGGAAAACAGTGATTTGTATGTCTTAGGCTTGCTAGAAACAAGCCTCCAAAAAATTTTTGTAGGCCTCTGTTGTGTATTTAAAGAACAAGCCCTGAAATTAAAAAATAGTGCACTACTGGCCTAGTACTAGCAGGTCATGATTTGGTGGCCATTGGCAAATGGCATGGTGCCATTACAGCATTTGTTCTTGCTGAAGGATGATTAGGCAGCTCCAAGGGAATAGGATCAACAACAGCAGTGATATGGGTAATGATGATCATGGTTCCACTCACCGCTAGATCCAGTGATGCACCTGAGGCAGTAGCAGCACCACAGCTTGCCCCCACCACTTCAGGTATATGTGAAGAAAATAAGTTTGCCAATAAATAATGCTTCTCCTCCTGTGCCTCTTTGAAAATCATGGGTGTGTTGTTGGAATATATATGTTTGCCTTGAACTGTGCCTCTCATCAGCAACTTCTTTGTCAACAGGGTGTGTAGGAAATAGGAGAAGGACTGAAAATAATGGGAGCGCCTGCACTCATATCAAACAAATGGCAAAACTGTGACCAAACACTATGACTCTTCTGTCTGCAATGTCAAATTATCCCTCCACAAACCAAGTACTGCTGTGTCACTATGCGCCTCGTCCTGTCCGCTAAGGACACCTGGCAACTAGCAGACTTAATAATAATGGTGAATCCTTCCTGCCACCAGCTTAACATTTTCTGTGGGATGGAATCTCCTCAGATGCTGCTTGATGCTCTGATTGTGATTATCCTCCAACACGTTGCCATATGTGGTCAGTGCACCACACAGTGTGCAATTGGTGGACATTCTACATTTTTTAGATGTAAGGATGTGTCGAGAACAGGTGTTTAGCTCCCATAAAACTTTCAGGCTCTGGCTGGGTTTCTCTATTATCCTCCTCTACAATTTCCACCTGGACTCTTGACACTTTTGGGGAGAGACAGGGGGTACAAAAACAATGGCTCCTGATTTCCTTTATGGGGGTTTAGCTTTAACATGCTTCACATAAATGTCATGGTGTCTGTATTTCATGTGTGTTGTGAGGGCAATTGTGTCAAGGTGTGTTCCCTCCTTTCCCCTTTTCTCTGACTTCTCACAAATCATGTACAGTGCCATCGCTGATGCCTGCACTGCACATGCCCCAAGTGAAAAGTAGTCCCACATTCATGGGGAAGGGAAATGTTGAGAAGAATGGCCTCTTTCTTTCTCTCCTCCACAAACCCCTTCGCTGGCTGGGACAGACAATGCTGCTGTCGCTTCAAAATCAGCACTACAGCTAGGATCAGGAGTACTGTTGATGGCAAGTGGAACCTGTCCTAGATCCTTATCACAACTGCCATACTAGCCTGCTCATCATGAGCCTACTGCCTTGCAACACAGCAGCTGCAGGAATTACAGCAGCAGTAAACATTGCAAATTCCACAATGTCACTGCTGGTAGTGGTGATGATGCCCATCCCTATTTGCTTATCTGTCTCTCATTCCTTCTTGCTTTGGGCTTTAAAAGCCATTAATGTCTCTTCCACCCCAGCTGTTCCACCATTACCCTCACCACCACCACCACCACCACCACCACCAGTCAGTCCTTCCTTCTGTTGCTGCAACAGAGGGTACCCTACTGTCACACTTGCCATCTCTCCAGGTGAAGAAGACAAACTGGCAGCACTAGCAGCGGGCACAGGTAACTGATCTGTGCTGATGCTATTACCGCTGCTAGCCAGTCATGCCTTCCTCAGCATCAGGTCCTAGATGAACAATTATGTTTTGGGCTCCCTTGACTTTAGACTAGCTGTTCAGCTTCACTTCCCCTTCCAAGATAGGGGATATTTTATGAAGAACATTTGTTCTCTCTATTAGGAGAGTCAGTGGGGACTCTAGGGAGAAGAAGGGAGGAAGGAGGTTGACCCCAAATACCCCAAAATTCTATGTGACTGGCAAGACACAGGCAGCTGGGTACCTATTTGCTTGCTGATTTTGCTGTTATTGTCTCTGTGTTGGATGGGGAAGTCTGGGGAAAGAAGTTGTTCACTTTGTTTTTAAAAAAAATACAAAAAAAATATTAGGTAACAGTGGCAGACAGCTGACTAGGCTTAGGCAAGAGATCATATTCCATCAGTTGTGTTTAGTAGTGTAGAGTAAAAACATAATAGTTGAGTAATGTCCAGCAAACACACAAGGGGAAGGGGGCAGGGAAAGGTGGAGGGTGGAGCAATGCAAGGATGTGAGAGTAAAGTAGTAGTTCAAAAACTGACTGCAGCAATGGTTGCTGCAGCATGTGCAGTCAATGATGATGATCCCTTTACTCCAAGGGAGGATGCAGTTTGTCAAGGTGCCAGCAAAACTTCCAGCACCACCAGTGCCAGTACAAATAAAGAACCATATAAGAACACTGAAGATGACAAGTCACATTCAAGTGTTGATGATGGTAATAGTATAATAGAGGAAGGTGTAGTAGCTGAACTGCTTGCTGCATCAGATAGTGAGACAAAAAAGCATCAAAACACCTGTCCCCAAAGTAATAGCAAATTTTGTTACAGTAAAAGTAAAACGAAATTGCTTGAGGCCTCTAAAAGCTTAGAGGAATATAAGGGTAGTAGTGGGCAAGAACTGTTAGGTGATACTGATGCTGCTGAGGAAGACCTAATGATGACGGATGATGATTCAGATCTAGAATATATCCCTCCAGCATCCTTCTCTTGTTCAGGTACAGATGAAGTTGAGAGTGAGGATGATGACATGGCTATAAGGTTAGCAGAAAGTCAAAGGCTGAACCTTCCACCACTTTTAAGAAGCACTGTGCCTGTTTATAAACTGTTTCAGAAAGCCATTAGAATGTCTTACCCTGGACAAGCACAAATGTCAAAAATCACACATCCACCGTATCAGTCATCATCAGCTTCATCAACTCTTCAAAGTCCAAGTCCCACTCAGCCACACACACCTGTTTTGAGTACCTAGCAGCAGCAACAACAACAAAACAGGTTATTAACATCCACAATGTTAGATATGATAAGTGACTCTGCTGCTGCTGCTGTAAATGCTGCACCTTTGACACCTGTAGTAGTGGCAGTAGAACTGCATCAAAGTCTTGCCCCAGTAGTAGTAGCAGTAGTTGTAGCAGCAGCAGCACCTCATGAACCCCTCAGTTCATGAAGCCCACAGTATGGACATACTTCACTCAGGAACCTCAAGCTAAGCATGTTGCTATCTGTTGTCTGTGCAAAAGCACCTGATCAGGGGGAAGGCAGGCTCACACCTAGGCACATCCTCTGTGAGATCCCACCTGAAGCACAACCACAGGTCTGACTGGGAGACACACTATCAGCAGGCCAAAGGTGCCACAACTAGCAGCAGCGGAAGAACTTTAAAAAGTTCCCAAGGCTCTAGGGCAGAAAAAAGAAGTAGTGAATTTATTTGTGTCAGAGAGTGTGCTATTACCAGTGCCAGCAGTTAGTTCAGTCCAAATAACACTTATGTCTCCTGCTGTAGAGGAGTATGATGACTCTGGCTTTGCTGTAGGAGATTGCAAGTGTCATAGACTATCCACACATGCTGTCTCTACCGCCACCACCTCCTCTAGTCATCTTGTTAAAGCAATAAAGTTTCAGGGTTCTTCTGCCATGTCCTGCCAACCCACACTGACTGAGTTCCTGGGAAGGAGACAAAAACTTCACAAAAACAATCCCAAAGTATATCTGTGGAATGGCAAGGTTGTCAAGATGTTGGCAATTGACATGCTGCCATATTCTTTTGTAGAAAACTGAGGTTTCGAAAAACTGATGTCGTGTGTAGCTCCACACTGGAATATCCCAAGCCACAGTTATTTTTCCAGGATGGCTGTGGCTGAATTGTACATGCAGGTGGTTAGTGTGGTGGGCAAAGGGCTGAAAAGTGGGTATGGCAAGAAAATCCACCAGACAGCAGATATGCGGACACATGGGCAGAGCACAGACTATATGACTGAGACTGCTCACTGGGTTTCCCTCCCCCAGCACCAAAAGTGGAAAACACTAACTTACAGCATCAGGTGAAAGCCAGTAAACATGCTTCTGGTTGTGGCAGTGTGATTAAAAGGCTACAGCAGCAGGATAGTACATACCATCGTCACCCCACCTTGTGCATGCAGCGTTTTGAGAGACAGTCCCACAAAGCTGTATATGTTTTAAGTAAGACAGAGCAGGTGATAGAGGAATAGCTTGTACCCCACTCCTTAAATGCAGGTTTTGTGTCTGCTGATAACAGCTCCAACATAATCACTGCTTTGATAATAAATGGTATGGTGCATGTGCCCTGCTTTGCCCATTTGCTAAATTTAGTTGTGACCAGATTCCAGGCAGAATACGAAACCCTCAAAGAGATGCTTACTATTGCCTGCAAAATCTGTACCCATTTAAGTCACTCCTACAGTGCACGCAATACTCTATATTCCATACAAGAGCATAACAACCTGCCCCATCACCAGCTGAAAATGGGGGTCCCTACCAGGTGGAATTCCACAATGTACATGCTAGAGTATTTGTATGAGCAGAATAAGGCCATTAGCGAGTACACCATGCAAAACTGGAAGGCTTTGGAGGGAGCCTCTTTGTCAACTGGCCTATGGCAACTAATGTATGATGTATGTGAGCTACTGAAACCCTTTGAGGAGGCAACCATGCTGGTGAGTAGCATTGGGGCAGGAATAAATTCTACCATGATATTTTTATTGCTGATAAAAATGAGGAGCATGGCAGAGGATTCTTACCAGAATGACAACACAGACATGCATCAGCTGGTAAAGGACATGTTAGTGTGCTTTGAACAAGATCCTCACATAGTGTCCATTATAACAATGAGGAATACATTCTTACCACTTTGCTGGAACCCCACTTCAAACACATTTCTGAATTTCTGCCAAAGGGCCATCAGCAGTTTGTCACAACAAGGAGTCACGATGACCAGCAGCAGCTCTCTGAGAAATTGGGTTCTGTCAAGGAATATCTAGATATACTTACTGATCGAGTGAAGGGTTGCATTGTGGAGGATGAGAGGGAGAAAGTGAGGGCACAACAAACATCTACACAGTATAGTGAAAAGGAAGGCAACAAAGCATTTCAACCACAGAAGCAGCTACATCATCAACCAGAATATCCCATTCGGAACACAGGGGAATTCATGGGTCTCAGCAGGGGTGGCAAAAACCCTATATTCGTAGTGTTGGTGGTGGTGGTGTTGGCAGCACATCTCTTTGGGACTTGCTCCCTGAGTATGGGTTGGTAACTGACACACAGGAACACAGTGTAGCATCTAGAAGTGGTCCCAGTACATGTGAGATGGTTTCTGCATATTTGCAGGATAGCGATGTTTTAGGCAGAAACTATGACACAATGGACTACCGGCAAACAAAGCAGTGTGTGTGGCCAGCATTGACATGTACTGAAGTTGAAAACCTCAGTTCTCCAGCAAGCACTGAGTCAGAGAGTTTTCAGTGCAGCTGGTTATATTGTCAATGACCACAGGACACGGCTATCAAGCAGTAATGTTGGGAGACTAACATTCTTAAAAATGAACCAACATCTCATATCATCTGAGTATCAAGTAGCAGAAACCACACATGACAGACAAAGCCAGGACAAATATATTAACAGCAGCACAGATGAGGAGATGGAGGAGGAATGTGAATAAGGGTTTCCACCATCTACCCCAATTGGTATCACTGCTATGAGCGATAAGTAATGTGTGTAGATAATCTGAGAAGGAGGATTGGGGTTTGATGCAAACATAGTAAAAACTATGAACATAAACAAATCACACCATGCCAGCCCAGTCCCCCACCACCAGCACTACAATACACATCTGCCACATTGCAGAATGCATTTATTTTATTTTTTTTTATCTCTTGACATTATCATGAATATGTGCCAGGAAGTTAGTTTTAGACAAATGCACTCCAGTCTGCATGCTAATACATTTTTCAAGGCATATGTTGCTGTAGGACTCACAACTTTGACTTTCAGACACTTATTTCTAAACTACAGCTCTCAGAAGAAGTAATATTGCAGTGGAAAATGTAGTACCTATAGGAAATATAGAAGAAAGCGTTGTTAAAATAGGCAAAAAATTTGTTAAAATAGGCAAAAAGGAGGAAAATTTTGCATAGGCGAAAAGGAGAAAACTTTCACGAAAAAAACAAAAAAATCAGCATGTTTTCGTGAAAAGTCATGCAGGAAATTTTTCCCACTTTTCGCCCATCCCTAGTCTAAATACTGGGTATCATTGGGTCTAGGGATTCATGGCTTCTAGACCCTTCTATACTGGTGGTGGTCTGTCACGTTCTCGTCTTCAGACTCACTGGACGCATAGAAGTCCTTCCAGCTCCTCCTTTTTTTCTGATGGCTGCTCATCCTGTTATCCAACAATCTGAGCTCCTGCTGCCTTAATCTTACTAAATAAATCCCTGCACAGCAGCCTAGCACCCTCTCTAGCAACGGTGGTGGAAAACAGACCTTGGATCGCCGATGTCTGTGTCTTCCCAATTAGTCACACAGAATTTTGTGGCATTTGAGTTCACCCTCCTTTCTCCATTCCTCTTCCCCAGAGTGCCCCCATACTCACAAAACAAAGAGAACATGTTTCCTGCTTACGTGACTCCCTAAACTAAACTTCAGTTCTTCTTTATTAGCTTTTCTTCCTTAGCTCAAAAATGTGTTTCTTCGTCTCTTGCTTTCAAACACAGAATGTCATGCTGTGAGAACCTGACACCCCTTTTATATTATGTCAGTGGAAAAAGAAGAGAACTTGCCATGTGGCGGGGTGAAATTCAGTCTTCCCATTGATTTCAGTGCAATGAGAAATGTAATGCAGTGCAATGAGAAAATTGTCACTTTTCATGAAGGGAAGTGCTATTTCTCTTGCGTTTCACTTTTGAGGCAAAACATTTTGCCCATTTCTATGTGTGACAGTGGGCTTGATTAGAGTACCCACCTTAAAGGGGAACAAACTATGGGATAATCCTATATAATAATTCGCTAAATTGTATGTAACGCTGCGACATGTGTCCAGTTCTGTATCAGCCGTGGCACGGGCAGTCTCTACTGCGCGTGACTGCCCCACGACCGGGTGGCAGTGGCACTGTGGCCTGTGTAACGGGCTGTTCAACTAGTCTGTTATAAGTGAACATAGCTTGTTCATAATACAGAATGGGTTGTATCTGGAGTAGAAGAGGATATTGACACCTGCTTTAAACTGGTCAGTTTTGATCTGGGCTAGGTGGAGGGAAGACATCTGTTGATGTCCAATTTTCTTAACAAGGGGCTATGACTTTTTGAAACTGAGATTCCACTGGGTCTTAAGAATCTGAAGAATGCCATATACATGGAAGCCAGTAAAATGGTGTTGACATGTTAGTAGAAGATCATTTTTTTAATAGTTAGTAGAAGACAAGATGAGTACACGCCAATAGATAGGTGGCTTTTAGATGGCCTTTAATGAAAAGTTGTATATGAGGAGAAAAAAAAATAGCTGGTGCGAAGGAGTGGTAAAATGCAAGTTGGTGCTGTATGACTGCAAGGTACAGCTTGATGGCAAAAGGGGAAAGGTGAAGGGAATAATAGCAGTGGAAGAAGGCTAAAATGGTAGGGATGGAGCAGTAATGAATGGGTCTGTAGTAGTGATGAGCGAGCATGCTCGGCCGAAGCTCAGTTCGGCTCGAGCATCGCTCTGCTCGGCACATGGCGGTACTCGTACGAGTACCGCATGTGCTCGCCCGCCATGTTCGGGTCTCCTCCCTGCACGTTTCGCGGCTGCTGCGCAGCCAATAAACGTGCGGGGAGGCTCTGACATCAGTGTAATGCCAGCAGCCATGTTGGCTGCTGGCATTACACTGATTGGCTGGCCAGAACCCGTGATCGGGTGCTGTATAGCACCTGACCAGCGAGTTCGGCTCAGTCTTAGCCAGGGAGAGATGAGGATAGGAAGGGAAAGTCACTGTAGGGAGAAGAAAAGTGTTGGAACAACATATAAAGACCCAAAAGTCCTTTTTAGGACTGTTGTGTGTGGGGGCAGCAGTTATATTTTGTTTGGGGGGGCACAAATTTAAAAAAAAAAGTCACATATTCCGTTCACTGTGCCTAGCCGCAGATTAGCAGCACATTCTGTTTAGTGTGCAAAGTTGCAGATTAGCAGCACATTCTGTTTAGTGTGCAAAGTTGCAGATTAGCAGCACATTCTGTTTAGTGTGCAAAGTTGCAGATTAGCAGCACATTCTGTTTAGTGTGGAAAGTGTAAAAAATAAATGTCACATATTCCGTTCACTGTGCCTAGCCGCAGATTAGCAGCACATTCTGTTTAGTGTGCAAAGTTGCAGATTAGCAGCACATTCTGTTTAGTGTGCAAAGTGTAAAAAATAAACGTCACATATTCCGTTCACTGTGCCTAGCCGCAGATTAGCAGCACATTCTGTTTAGTGTGCAAAGTTGCAGATTAGCAGCACATTCTGTTTAGTGTGCAAAGTGTAAAAAATAAACGTCACATATTTCTTTCACTGTGCCTAGCCGCAGATTAGCAGCACATTCTGTTTAGTGTGCAAAGTTGCAGATTAGCAGCACATTCTGTTTAGTGTGGAAAGTGTAAAAAATAAACGTCACATATTCCGTTCACTGTGCCTAGCCGCAGATTAGCAGCACATTCTGTTTAGTGTGCAAAGTTGCTGATTAGCAGCACATTCTGTTTAGTGTGGAAAGTGTAAAAAATAAACGTCACATATTCCGTTCACTGTGCCTAGCCGCAGATTAGCAGCACATTCTGTTTAGTGTGCAAAGTTGCAGATTAGCAGCACATTCTGTTTAGTGTGCAAAGTTGCAGATTAGCAGCACATTCTGTTTAGTGTGCAAAGTTGCAGATTAGCAGCACATTCTGTTTAGTGTGCAAAGTGTAAAAAATAAACGTCACATATTCCGTTCACTGTGCCTAGCCGCAGATTAGCAGCACATTCTGTTTAGTGTGCAAAGTTGCAGATTAGCAGCACATTCTGTTTAGTGTGCAAAGTGTAAAAAATAAACGTCACATATTCCGTTCACTGTGCCTAGCCGCAGATTAGCAGCACATTCTGTTTAGTGTGCAAAGTTGCAGATTAGCAGCACATTCTGTTTAGTGTGCAAAGTGTAAAAAATAAACGTCACATATTCCGTTCACTGTGCCTAGCCGCAGATTAGCAGCACATTCTGTTTAGTGTGCAAAGTGTAAAAAATAAACGTCACATATTCCGTTCACTGTGCCTAGCCGCAGATTAGCAGCACATTCTGTTTAGTGTGCAAAGTTGCAGATTAGCAGCACATTCTGTTTAGTGTGCAAAGTTGCAGATTAGCAGCACATTCTGTTTAGTGTGCAAAGTGTAAAAAATAAACGTCACATATTCCGTTCACTGTGCCTAGCCGCAGATTAGCAGCACATTCTGTTTAGTGTGCAAAGTTGCAGATTAGCAGCACATTCTGTTTAGTGTGCAAAGTGTAAAAAATAAACGTCACATATTCCGTTCACTGTGCCTAGCCGCAGATTAGCAGCACATTCTGTTTAGTGTGCAAAGTGTAAAAAATAAACGTCACATATTCTGTTCACTGTGCCTAGCCGCAGATTAGCAGCACATTCTGTTTAGTGTGCAAAGTTGCAGATTAGCAGCACATTCTGTTTAGTGTGCAAAGTGTAAAAAATAAACGTCACATATTCCTTTCACTGTGCCTAGCCGCAGATTAGCAGCACATTCTGTTTAGTGTGCAAAGTTGCAGATTAGCAGCACATTCTGTTTAGTGTGCAAAGTGTAAAAAATAAACGTCACATATTCCGTTCACTGTGCCTAGCCGCAGATTAGCAGCACATTCTGTTTAGTGTGCAAAGTTGCAGATTAGCAGCACATTCTGTTTAGTGTGCAAAGTGTAAAAAATAAACGTCACATATTCCGTTCACTGTGCCTAGCCGCAGATTAGCAGCACATTCTGTTTAGTGTGCAAAGTTGCAGATTAGCAGCACATTCTGTTTAGTGTGCAAAGTTGCAGATTAGCAGCACATTCTGTTTAGTGTGCAAAGTTGCAGATTAGCAGCACATTCTGTTTAGTGTGGAAAGTGTAAAAAATAAATGTCACATATTCCGTTCACTGTGCCTAGCCGCAGATTAGCAGCACATTCTGTTTAGTGTGCAAAGTTGCAGATTAGCAGCACATTCTGTTTAGTGTGCAAAGTGTAAAAAATAAACGTCACATATTCCGTTCACTGTGCCTAGCCGCAGATTAGCAGCACATTCTGTTTAGTGTGCAAAGTTGCAGATTAGCAGCACATTCTGTTTAGTGTGCAAAGTGTAAAAAATAAACGTCACATATTTCTTTCACTGTGCCTAGCCGCAGATTAGCAGCACATTCTGTTTAGTGTGCAAAGTTGCAGATTAGCAGCACATTCTGTTTAGTGTGGAAAGTGTAAAAAATAAACGTCACATATTCCGTTCACTGTGCCTAGCCGCAGATTAGCAGCACATTCTGTTTAGTGTGCAAAGTTGCTGATTAGCAGCACATTCTGTTTAGTGTGGAAAGTGTAAAAAATAAACGTCACATATTCCGTTCACTGTGCCTAGCCGCAGATTAGCAGCACATTCTGTTTAGTGTGCAAAGTTGCAGATTAGCAGCACATTCTGTTTAGTGTGCAAAGTTGCAGATTAGCAGCACATTCTGTTTAGTGTGCAAAGTTGCAGATTAGCAGCACATTCTGTTTAGTGTGCAAAGTGTAAAAAATAAACGTCACATATTCCGTTCACTGTGCCTAGCCGCAGATTAGCAGCACATTCTGTTTAGTGTGCAAAGTTGCAGATTAGCAGCACATTCTGTTTAGTGTGCAAAGTGTAAAAAATAAACGTCACATATTCCGTTCACTGTGCCTAGCCGCAGATTAGCAGCACATTCTGTTTAGTGTGCAAAGTTGCAGATTAGCAGCACATTCTGTTTAGTGTGCAAAGTGTAAAAAATAAACGTCACATATTCCGTTCACTGTGCCTAGCCGCAGATTAGCAGCACATTCTGTTTAGTGTGCAAAGTGTAAAAAATAAACGTCACATATTCCGTTCACTGTGCCTAGCCGCAGATTAGCAGCACATTCTGTTTAGTGTGCAAAGTTGCAGATTAGCAGCACATTCTGTTTAGTGTGCAAAGTTGCAGATTAGCAGCACATTCTGTTTAGTGTGCAAAGTGTAAAAAATAAACGTCACATATTCCGTTCACTGTGCCTAGCCGCAGATTAGCAGCACATTCTGTTTAGTGTGCAAAGTTGCAGATTAGCAGCACATTCTGTTTAGTGTGCAAAGTGTAAAAAATAAACGTCACATATTCCGTTCACTGTGCCTAGCCGCAGATTAGCAGCACATTCTGTTTAGTGTGCAAAGTGTAAAAAATAAACGTCACATATTCTGTTCACTGTGCCTAGCCGCAGATTAGCAGCACATTCTGTTTAGTGTGCAAAGTTGCAGATTAGCAGCACATTCTGTTTAGTGTGCAAAGTGTAAAAAATAAACGTCACATATTCCTTTCACTGTGCCTAGCCGCAGATTAGCAGCACATTCTGTTTAGTGTGCAAAGTTGCAGATTAGCAGCACATTCTGTTTAGTGTGCAAAGTGTAAAAAATAAACGTCACATATTCCGTTCACTGTGCCTAGCCGCAGATTAGCAGCACATTCTGTTTAGTGTGCAAAGTTGCAGATTAGCAGCACATTCTGTTTAGTGTGCAAAGTGTAAAAAATAAACGTCACATATTCCGTTCACTGTGCCTAGCCGCAGATTAGCAGCACATTCTGTTTAGTGTGCAAAGTGTAAAAAAATAAACGTCATATTCCGTTCACTGTGCCTAGCCGCAGATTAGCAGCACATTCTGTTTAGTGTGCAAAGTTGCAGATTAGCAGCACATTCTGTTTAGTGTGCAAAGTGTAAAAAATAAACGTCACATATTCCGTTCACTGTGCCTAGCCGCAGATTAGCAGCACATTCTGTTTAGTGTGCAAAGTTGCAGATTAGCAGCACATTCTGTTTAGTGTGCAATGTTGCAGATTAGCAGTACATATTCCGTGTAATATGAAGAAGGCGGGTAAAAAGGGACGGGGAAGTGGACGTGATCCTGATAGTTCAGGGCGCGGGTCAGGACGCGTAGAAACTGTGCCTGGTGCCAGAGCACAAGAAAGAAAGACATCCACCATACCTAGCTTCATGTCTCAGTTTACAGGGCGTCGCAGGACATCACTCTCGAGGTCAGACCACTGCGAACAGGTGGTCGGTTGGATTTCAGCTGATACTGCTTCCAGTCGGTTAAGCACCACCCTGTCTTCCACCAAGTCCACTCTCAGTAGCCAAGAGTCTGGTCAACATAATCCTCACCCTGATCATCCTTCCTCCCACCATAGAGGGTCTGGCCAAAGAAGTGATCCCACACTGGGATATAGTGAGGAGCTCGTCTCATCACCAATCCTTCATTTGAACCTCTCTCCAAGCACGCTTGCAGAGGAACATGAGATCTTGTGCCCTGATTCACAACCTCTAGATGGTACCCAATCACAAGAAGATGACAGAGGGGAACGGCATTTAAGGTCAAAGGAAGTGGATGATGATGATGATGAGACACAGTTGCCATCAAATCAACCACTATTACTGTCTCAAGACCTTGATGAGGAGAATGATACACAGTTGTCAATGACTGAGTATGTGGTGGGATCAAGAAATGAGGAGGATGATCAGAGTGAGGAAGTGGAGGAGGACTTGGTGGACGATGAGGTCACTGACCCCACCTGGGAAGGTGGAGAGCCGAGCGATGACAGCAGTCCTGAGAGTGAGCCATCTGCAGCACCGCAACAGGCTGGAAGAGGCAGTGGTGTGGCTAAAGAAAGAAGGCGGACCGCACCAAACCGGCCCGCAAATGTTCCACGGAGCACCCCCTTGCGTAAATCTCCCTTGCCAAGGGCTAGGTGTTCCGCAGTATGGCGTTTTTTTAAGGAAAGTGCGGACGACAAAAGAATTGTAGTTTGCAACCTGTGCCACACCAGAATGAGCCGAGGCATGAACACTAGCAACCTCACCACCACCAGCATGATCCGACACATGGCATCCAAGCACCGTAATAAGTGGGAGGAACGCCCGGATCGCCAATCTGTGTCTGCAGGCCACACCACTGCTTCCTCTTCCCCTGTTTTCGGTGCCGGCCAATCGCCTGTCGAAGGCGCAGGCCCGCATACCTCCCGCCCTGCACCTGTACCATCTGAAGCACCATCAGCGACCACATCCACTTCCCTGTCCCAGCGCAGCGTCCAAATGTCGTTACCCCAGGCATTTGAGCACAAGCGAAAATACCCAGCCACCCACCCACAGGCCATAGCACTAACCTCACACCTTTCCAAATTACTGGCCATCGAAATGCTGCCATTTAGGCTTGTTGAGACTGAGTCCTTCCACAGCCTGATGGCAGCAGCTGTTCCTCGGTACGCAGTCCCCAGCCGCCACTACTTTTCCCGGTGTGCCGTCCCCGCATTACACCACCATGTGTCCCGTAACATCACCCGTGCCCTGACCAACGCAGTTACTGGGAAGGTCCACTTAACGACTGACACATGGACAAGTGCTTGTGGCCAGGGACGCTACATTTCCCTGACGGCACACTGGGTGAATGTCGTGGAGGCTGGGAGCGACTCTGACCCTGGGATGGCACAGGTGCTACCCAAGCCGAGGATTGCGGGCCCTACCTCCATCAGGGTTTCCGCCAGCACCTACGTTATTGGCTCCTCCTCCTCCGTTTCCACCTCCGAATTCTCTGCGCGCAGCGCCACTCACCCATCAGCCGGTAGCTGGAAGCAGTTTAGCACTGCAGTGGGGAAGCGTCAACAGGCCGTGCTGAAGCTGATCTGCCTTGGGGACAAACAGCACACGGCCTCAGAGCTGTTGCAGGGGATTAGTCACCAGACCGAGCAGTGGCTCTCGCTACTCAACCTGCAACCAGGCATGGTTGTGTGTGATAATGGGCGTAACTTGGTGGCGGCTTTGGAGCTCGGCAAGCTCACACACGTACCATGCCTAGCGCATTTATTTAATTTAGTGGTTCAGCGATTTCTAAAAACCTACCCCAATTTGCATGATCTCTTGACCAAGGTGCGCCGCGTGTGTGCACATTTCCGTAAGTCATCAACAGCTTCAGCCGGCCTGTTGAAGCTGCAGCAGCGCTTACAATTGCCAGCTCACCGGCTGCTGTGTGACGTGAGCACGCGCTGGAACTCCACCTTCCACATGTTGGCCCGGCTTTGTGAGCAGCAGAGGGCAGTAGTGGAGTACCAGCTGTTACACGGTCGTCGCTTCTCCGTTCAACTTCCTCTAATCAGAAGTGAGGAGTGGGAATGGATGTCAGACCTCTGTGAGGTTTTACGCAATTTTGAGGAATCGACACAGATGGTGAGTGGCGATAACGCTATTATCAGTGTAACCATCCCACTTCTGTGTCTACTGAAACGCTCGCTGCTCACAATTAAAACCGACGCTTTGCATGTGGAAGAGGTGGAAATGGGGGAGGAAGAGCTTACACAAGGTGATAGCCAGAGCACCCTCACTTCGTCTTCTCAGCGACAATTGGAGGAGGCGGAGGAGGAGGAGGAGGAGGAGGAAGACACGGTTGCCTCCGCTACAGAGGGTAGCCATGGAACTTTAGTTCCATCTCTTCAGCGTGGGTGGGCAGAAGAGAAGGAAGCGGATGAGGAGATTGAGAGTCATCCTCCTGGTGAGGACAGCGAAATCTTGCCTGTTGGTACTCTGGCACACATGGCTGACTTTATGTTAGGCTGCCTTTCCCGTGACCCACGCGTTATACGCATTTTAGACAACACGGATTACTGGGTGTTCACCCTTCTGGACCCCCGCTACAAAGAGAAATTCTCATCTCTCATTCCTCCGGTGGAGAGGACAAGCAAAATGGTGCAATACCAGAAGGTTCTTGTTGAAAAATTGCTCCAAAATTTTCCATCTGACAACGCTGGCGGCAGAGTACGTGCTACCTTGGCCAACCGAGAAGGGGAGAAAAGGGGAGCACACAGCAGTTCCGACAAAGGCAGGGCAACACTCTCCAAGGCGTGGGACACCTTCATGACACCCCGCCAGCACCCTCACCCTGATGCGCAGCCTAGTGTCACAAGGAGGGAAAAGTTTTGGAAGATGGTGAAGGAGTACGTAGCAGACCGTGTCAGCGTCCTCAATGATCCCTCTGTGCCTTACAACTACTGGGTGTCCAAGCTGGACACGTGGTATGAACTGGCACTCTACGCCTTGGAGGTGCTGGCCTGCCCTGCCGCCAGCGTTCTGTCTGAGCGGGTATTTAGTGCTGCTGGTGGCATCATAACAGATAAGCGTATCCGCCTTTCCACCGAAAATGCTGATAGGTTGACACTTATAAAAATGAACAAGGCCTGGATTTCCCCTGACTTCTCCACTCCACTGGAGGAAAGCCCCGGGGGAACATAAAGTCACTTTAGATATGTTATTTACAATGATGGGAATACTCTGTATTCCCATTCACCCCTTCCACCCAAAAAACGGGTATATGGTTGACTCTCTTCCATATACCCTGTGATATAATTTTTATATAGGGCCAGCTCACCAGCGGGCCCTGTGATATAAGTTTTATATAGGGCCAGCTCACCAGCGGGCCTTCTCATATAATGTTTTATTGGGTCAGCTCTCTAGCGGGCCCTCTCATATAATGTTTTATAGCGTCAGCTCACTAGCGGGCCTTCGCATATAATGTTTAGGATGGTCAGCTCCGCAGCAGACCCTCACCCATAATGTTTTAGATGGTCGGCTCAGCTGCAGACCCTCATTCCTAATGTTTTAGATGGTCAGCTTAGCGGCATGCCCTCGCCCCTAATGTTTTAGAGGGTCACCAGCAGGCTATTAATCCTAATTTTTCAAGGGTGTGTATGATGCCCTCCTTTATGTGTAATAAAGGGTGTATTGGAGTGACATTTCAGTCTAATTTTTGGCAGCCCTTTCATTTAGTGCATCGGCTTTATGAGTGTTGGACCACTACCTGAACTATTGTACCACAATGTGAATGAGGCCCTCCATTTTGTGATATACAGGTTGTATCGGAGTGCCTCAGGTCCTCCCATTGAATTAAATAGGGCTGGGGTGTTCGACAGAGCAGAAGGTAGTTCTTGGCTTCATCCACTAAGTCACTTCGTCACTTTTACTGAATGGATCAGACCCCACTGTTCCGACTATAAATTTTGGACTTAACAAGGGCAAACGGACATGTTGTAAAACCTGTGGTAGCTGCGGCCTCCGTTCCTGAATGCTGTACCTTACCCGGGCCATAACCACGTTGAACACCTGCTTTACTCTGCGCACGTTTCCCTCTTAATCATGGCCCCAGTTCCGAAAAATCGATGAAATTTTTTGCAGAATTTGCAAATGATATACAAGTAAATATACAGCAAATACTGTTTGGTAACAATTTTTCGCCTAAAGTCGTTTTTATCTTCCTTTTTGTGTGTTTTACGGTCAGTCTGTAAAAATGGCGTACTCCGGGAGAAACATCGTTCCCAGCAGCGACGTTGGAGTCCAAGATGCATCCAGACATCCTCCCTATGCTGTCCCTGAACCATTTCTGTGGTGTTTCCATCATTTTCTGCCCTTTTCCTATGGACCAGGCACCCTCCCCTCATCAGAGCAGGGGGTGCCTGGTGTAATGCTCGAGTCCTCCCATTGACTTCAATGGGGCTCGGGTGCTCGGCCGAGCACTCGAGCCTCCGGGGGCGCTTGGCCAGAGCACCCGAACACCCGAGCATTGGGGTGCTCGATCATCACTAGTCTGTAGCTGATAATTAAGTCATGTAAGCTTTTCCAAGCTTTGCAATAATTTCTCTTAGTGTTGGTATAGCGAAAGCAGGTCAGTTTGTGTATGAACATTTTTGTTTGTTATAATGATGATCTACCTTTGAATATAATGTCTCAGAGATAACATGTCTCAGAGAATTGGGCCAAAGTTTTGTGAACCATTCTTGAGTGCAAATGGCTACAACACCATGAGTCAGGGAAGAGTAGGAGAATACTTGAGGGGAGAAAAAGGAAGGAAGATGTGGAAATATGGTGTGGCCACGCTAATTCTTTAGGAAGTTCACATGGTTAGGTTGAACTTGGCAGATGGTTCAATGTACATTGTGCTGAACGTTTCTGGGGCTGAGGAGAGCAGCTGAAGGAGATGAGAAATTAATGATCTGATACATTGTGTTTAAGAAAATTGGTATAGACGGTTGTAAAGTGAGTCTTACTGCAAAGCAGTAGGAATGTTTCCATTTTATGCCATGCAGGTGCCATAGGCAAGTATGGATCAGTAGTGATATGAAGGTGTGGACTATATCTGTTTTGGAGAGCCATGCACCTTGGCTGAAGTATGTAATGATAAGGATGGCATGGTCAATGCTGTTATATATTCTGAAGTAATAAGTGATTTGATACTAGGAGAGAGGGAAGAATGAGGGCTGAGGGCTGAAAAGTCAATGATTAATTTTTTTTCATGTGAAACTTTACAAGTAGCATTGTTGAAGGGTCTAACTCCAGGTGGAAAAAGGGTAGAGGAAATGTGCCAATGATAAAGTCTTGATTACACTCTCTGGCTATGAGTAGGAATGGGCAGCCCTATGAGATATTTGTACTGGACTGTTACATCCGGGTAGGAGGAAGCGGACCGTATTCACCAGCTGCGCATCGCATCTGACTGTCATCTGAACCGGAGACAAGAACGGACCAGAGACGGATCACAGAAGCGTAAGCTACGGGAAAGGACTTCCCCAGTTGATGCGCTACACTCCAAGAGGAACTCTGGTGAGCAGACTGTATTAAATACACTCTATGCTTTGATATAAAGAATATATCTGGTGAGCATCCTTTTAGAGGGGGAAGTCTTGAAGTGCTTCCCCTCCTATCACGATTGTGTTTTATTTATTAGTCACCATATCGGATTGCTTCTCCAGTGTTGCCTCTATACCAGTACTTTGGGACTCTGCTCACATTCTCACACTCTCCGTAACACCAGTTTTTTTTAGATGATTATTGTTTTAATATATGAATGTTTTGTATTTTAATGCCTGAATAAATTCAGCTTATTTTTCTGTATATATATCCTTCTATTTTTCATCCTACCATTTGTCAGACTACACTTAGATCTCTGGTGCGTTGTCTCTTTCTCTCTTTTTTTCTGTTTTATGTACCTGCTCGAGAGGACTCCGGGCAACAGACAACAGCACAGAGTTACGAAAGTTTACTCATCCATTAACTTCATTCCTATTCATCACATACTAACGCCTAACCTTCATCATCAGATCATCATCCCATCAGATCATCATTCATTTTTACTCATAACTTGGAAAAGGGTACTTTACGGACCTTATCCTTTCCCCCTTTCTTATTTATCTATTGACTTTTATGATTCACTTGATATGTATGAACTCTAGCTATTCATCATTTTGTGTGACTATTCTTATTTGGTACTTGATACTTGTTACTATCAATTCAGTCATTTACTCATCATTGTTCATTTATTAATCACTGTTCCTTTAATTAATATTTACTTTGGAGTAATATATAATAGAACTTTTCCCTCTCCTGAATCTCAACAGTGAGCGCTCTAATATTTCTTTTCTTTTGCCTGTTACATATTCTGAAGTAATAAGTGATTTGATACTAGGAGAGAGGGAAGAATGAGGACTGAGGGCTGAAAAGTCAATGATTAATTTTTTTTTGTGTGAAACTTTACAAGTAGCATTGTTGAAGGGGCTAACTCCAGGTGGAAAAAGGGTACAGGAAATGTGCCAATGATAAAGTCTTGTTTACACTCTCTGACTATGAGTAGGGATGGGCAAATATTTTTGCCTCAAACCAAAATCGGTGAATAATGGAACTTCTCAATTGTCAAATAATTTACTGATAGAAGTGCCATTTTTCAGCTTTTTTCACCTAGCTCATTCCACTGAAGTCAATGGGAACACTGAATTTACACACAATACATAGCAAATGCTATTATATTTCCCAAAGGTATATTATAAAAAGGGTATGAGGGTGCCTGAGTTGGTGGAGTGTGGGGACACAATCAGTTGAACAGGAAAGTTTTTTTGGGGTTTTGTTTACTGGGATTGGGGAGACAGTTAAAGCAGAACTTTCATTCGCTATAAAGTTGCCCTGCTATAAATAAGCAGGTAGCGACTAGCTTTAGAACATATATTTTACCTCTGAAATTTATGCCATTCTAAAGAAATCCTTAATTGTAGGAGACTGACGGCTGAGTTAGCACCGCTTGCGCGCCTGCGCCGTCAGTCCTTTCTGGTTACCATGTGGTAACTGCAATCTTTCTCCACGGAGACCGGGACAGACAGCACAGGCGTACAGACAAGATATCTGCGCTGTAGCCTGGGTTCCTGTCTCCTACAATGAAGGATTTGTTTAGAATGGCATAAATTTCAAAGGTAAGATATATATTCTAAAGCTAGTCTCTACCTGCTTAAATATAGCAGGGCGATTTCATAGCAGATGAAAATTCAGCTTTAATAAAAAAATAAAACATAAATACAATTAAAAAACATAAGACATGGTATAAAAGGGATCTGAGGAGGGTGCCTGTGTTTGTGGGAGGAGTTTGGGGAAAGAATCAGTTGAACGTGGAATTTTTTTAGGGGGGTTGTCGACTAGTATTGGGGGGACTGTTATTAAAAAATGTAAATGAATAAAATAAGAAATTGATATGTAATATTTCAGAGACAGAAACCCCCTGACGTAAGATGAAACAGGGGCACACTGATACTTTTTTTAACCATTTTTATTAAATAGGACAATAATAAGACAATACAAAAGCATTGATAAGTCACAGAGAAGAAATATAATGCAGATACAACCAAATAAGTGTCATAACACATGGATATAGCTGTCCCATTTTAAGTTTTAAACTAAAGCCCCCTCCACCATCCCCACCACCCAAAAAAACCCTACCAACTCCCCCCTCCCACTGTCTCTGGGAGACAAATGCAGCATCTCTCTCAGTATCTTTTATATTTATCAGATAACAGCACAGGCTCCAGATATCCAGGTACACCACATACACGGCAGAGAGTGAGGAGCACATACCCTGCAACCTACGTTAATAAAGTGTTCAAGAGTTAGAATAAGAGGTCCATAAACCCCATATGAGATTAAATTTATTTGGGGTTCCCTATGTAGATAGAGCCCTTTGTAGTGAGGAAGATTATTATTCACCAGGGCAATCCAGTGGGTATGTTTAGGGGGATCATCTGACATCTACATTTGTGCCACCACCTTCTGTGCCATAACCAGCAGCTTCATCATCAGTACATCATGAGAAGCTGATCAGGAAGAATGTAAAACACATATATCTTTGGGGAGAGTGGCACATCCCATTGTACCACAGCCGAGATAGTACGTAGCACAGATTCCCAGAATCCCCGGACAACAGGGCACTCCCACAAAAGATGCAGGAAAGTGGTGCCAGCCTCCCACATCTCCTGCACCAGGCACTCTCCACCCTACCCATTCTGAAAAGAGGCACAGGGGTATAGTAAGATCTGTATAGGATTTTTAGCTGAATAAGTTGATGTCTGGCTGTAGCAGATACTGATCCAGGGCTCATCAGAGCCACCTCCCACTCATAGTCCTCGAGAGCGCCCAAATCAGTCTCCCATCTGGACCGAAGCCCATCAACTTCACCTATGGGATTTTTGTTTAGCCACATGTATATTTGTGAGACAGGCCTAAGCAGCTGTCTCCTTTTAGCTAGAGTGACCAGTGAGAATTCTTTTATGTTCGGGGTCTCTGCACCTCACAAGGCAGCCAAAGCATGCCTTAAGCGCAAGTATGAGTAAGAAAAAGTGTGAGGAATATCAAACTCCTCACGCAACTGTTTGAATGTTTTCAAGGCATTGCCCTGGTATAACTGACCAAGCATAGAGGTGCCATGTGTTGACCAGAGTCTTCCAAATTCAAGGTGTCGAAGATGTACCACCCCTCCCGGACCCCAGAGGGGAACTTCAAGGTCTCTTGCCCCGAAACCTGAAGTAGACTGTATAACTGACCACACGTTACAAGTCGTCCAAGTTGTAACAGGGGGATCCCTAAGCACATCTGGGCCAAGCAAGAGGACATGCGGGAGAGAGTACCCCCAATTTGAGCAGGGATTCATCAATTTTATGGAAAGTATGCAGCGTATCAGGTAAAATGTATGCCAGCTCATACTGTCCCTGTCAGCCAGGTAATATTTATAAAAGTCAGGGAGGGTAATTCCACCCTCGCTCACCGGGCACTTAAGAATGTATAATTTAATTCTAGAAGGACCACCCGACCAGAGAAATTACGGATTATCCTATCAATGACAGTGAAGTATCGCTTAGGGATAGGTATGGGGGATCCTTGAAAAATGTAAAGAAACCTTGGAAGGAACACCATCTTGATCAGGTTGGAGAGAGAAATAACATTTATCAGGAGTGTAAGCCAAGATGTAGTTTTGCACTTAAACTGTTCAATTATCGTTTCCCTGAGAAAACATCCCGAGGAAATAGCCACCGTAAGACATGGATATTTCACCGACTCTTTGTATCACAAAGGAACAGACAGTGTGGGACCCCTACCTTCAATCAGGTCCACAGGTAGTATGGAAGACTTTACCCAATTGTTTCGTAAGCCTGAATAGTCACCAAAGGAGTTCACCAAGTCCAGGACATGGGGCAGAGACCTGGAGGACTGTCCCAAACAAACAATAGTATATCATCTGCATATAATGCCAATTTTTCCTCCATGTTGCCAACCCAAAACCCTTCTACTGATGTTTCATTCTGAATCAACACAGCCAAGGGCTCAATAGACAAGGCAAACAAACCCGGCGACAGTGGACATCCCTGTCTTGTACCTCACCCCAGTGTAAATGGCCCAGACCAAATGGATCCAGTCAGGATCCTAGCAGTTGGGTCCGTGTTAAGAAGCTGTACCCATCGCAAAAAAGTTGGCCCAAATCTGCGGAGTATACACCAAAGGTATCTCCACTCCACAGAGTCAAACACCTTTGATGCGTCTAGTGAGACCATCACTCTATGACCAACATTGGTGTGTTTCGTGTGTAAATGAGAGAATAGTCTCCTAAGGTTATGGAACATAGATTTCCCAGGCATAAATCCCTTCTGATCCAGGTGGATGAGATCTGTGATCACCTCACTGAGTCTTGTTGCCAGAACCTTGGCAAGGATTTTAGCATCCGATGTAAGCAAGGAGATAGTTCGGTATGAGTCACATTTGGTCAAATCCTTACCCGGCTTGGGGAGTACAATAGTGATGAGCGAGCACCCCAATGCTCGGGTGTTCGGGTGCTCTGACCGAGCGCCCCCGGAGGCTCGAGTGCTCGGCCAAGCACCCGAGCCCCATTGAAGTCAATGGGAGGACTCGAGCATTACACCAGGCACCCCCTGCTCTGATGAGGGGAGGGTGCCTGGTCCATAGGAAAAGGGCAGAAAAGGATGGAAACACCACAGAAATGGTTCAGGGACAGCATAGGGAGGATGTCTGGATGCATCTTGGACTCCAACATCGCTGCTGGGAACGATCTTTCGCCCGTAGTACGCCATTTTTACAGACTGACCATAAAACACACAAAAAGGAAAATAAAAACGACTTTAGGCGAAAAATTGTTACCAAACAATATTTGCTGTATATTTACTTGTATATCATCTGCAAATTCTCCCAAAAATTTCCTTGATTTTCTGAAGTGAGGCCATGATTAAGAGGGAAACGTGCGCAGAGGCAAATTATCCCAAAAATTTCCTTGATTTTCTGAAGTGAGGCCATGATTAAGAGGGAAACGTGCGCAGAGGCAAATTATCCCAAAAATTTCCTTGATTTTCTGAAGTGAGGCCATGATTAAGAGGGAAACGTGCGCAGAGGCAAATTATCCCAAAAATTTCCTTGATTTTCTGAAGTGAGGCCATGATTAAGAGGGAAACGTGCGCAGAGGCAAATTCTCCCAAAAATTTCCTTGATTTTATTGAACTGAGGCCATGATTAAGAGGGAAACGTGCGCTGAGCTGACCATCTAAAACATTATGGGTGAGGGTCTGCTGCAGAGCTGACCATCCTAAACATTATATGCGAAGGCCCGCTAGTGAGCTGACGTTATAAAACATTATATGCGAAGGCCCGCTAGTGAGCTGACGCTATAAAACATTATATGAGAGGGCCCGCTAGAGAGCTGACCCAATAAAACATTATATGAGAAGGCCCGCTGGTGAGCTGACCTATATAAAAATTGTCAAACAGGGCCCGCTGGTGAGCTGGCCCTATATAAAAATTTTATCACAGGGCATATGGAAGAGGAGGAGGAGGATGAGAAGATTAAGAGTCAACCATATACCCGTTTTTTGGGTGGAAGGGGTGAATGGGAATACAGAGTATTCCCATCATTGTAAATAATATATGTAAAGTGAGTTTATGTTCCCCCGGGGCTTTCCTCCAGTGGAGTGGAGAAGTCAGGGGAAATCCAGGCCTTGTTCATTTTTATAAGTGTCAACCTATCAGCATTGTCGGTGGAAAGGCGGATACGCTTATCTGTTATGATGCCACCAGCAGCACTAAATACCCGCTCAGACAGAACGCTGGCGGCAGGGCAGGCCAGCACCTCCAAGGCGTAGAGTGCCAGTTCATACCACGTGTCCAGCTTGGACACCCAGTAGTTGTAAGGCACAGAGGGATCATTGAGGACGCTGACACGGTCTGCTACGTACTCCTTCACCATCTTCCAAAACTTTTCCCTCCTTGTGACACTAGGCTGCGCATCAGGGTGAGGGTGCTGGCGGGGTGTCATGAAGGTGTCCCACGCCTTGGAGAGTGTTGCCCTGCCTTTCTCGGAACTGCTGTGTGCTCCCCTTTTCTCCCCTTCTCGGTTGGCCAAGGTAGCACGTACTCTGCCGCCAGCGTTGTCAGATGGAAAATTTTGGAGCAATTTTTCAACAAGAACCTTCTGGTATTGCACCATTTTGCTTGTCCTCTCCACCGGAGGAATGAGAGATGAGAAATTCTCTTTGTAGCGGGGGTCCAGAAGGGTGAACACCCAGTAATCCGTGTTGTCTAAAATGCGTACAACGCGTGGGTCACGGGAAAGGCAGCCTAACATAAAGTCAGCCATGTGTGCCAGAGTACCAACAGTCAAGATTTCGCTGTCCTCACCAGGAGGATGACTCTCAATCTCCTCATCCTCTTCCTCCTCTTCTGCCCACCCACGCTGAAGAGATGGAACTAAAGTTCCATGGCTACCCTCTGTAGCGGAGGCAACCGTGTCTTCCTCCTCCTCCTCCTCCTCCTCCTCCTCCTCCTCCTCCTCCGCCTCCTCCAATTGTCGCTGAGAAGACGAAGTGAGGGTGCTCTGGCTATCACCTTGTGTAAGCTCTTCCTCCCCCATTTCCACCTCTTCCACATGCAAAGCGTCGGTTTTAATTGTGAGCAGCGAGCGTTTCAGTAGACACAGAAGTGGGATGGTTACACTGATAATAGCGTTATCGCCGCTCACCATCTGTGTCGATTCCTCAAAATTGTGTAAAACCTCGCAGAGGTCTGACATCCATTCCCACTCCTCACTTCTGATTACAGGAAGTTGAACGGAGAGGCGACGACCGTGTAACAGCTGGTACTCCACTACTGCCCTCTGCTGCTCACAAAGCCGGGCCAACATGTGGAAGGTGGAGTTCCAGCGCGTGCTCACGTCACACAGCAGCCGGTGAGCTGGCAATTGTAAGCGCTGCTGCAGCTTCAACAGGCCGGCCGAAGCTGTAGATGACTTACGGAAATGTGCACACACGAGGCGCACCTTGGTCAAGAGATCATGCACATTGGGGTAGGTTTTTAGAAATCGCTGAACCACTAAATTAAATACATGCGCTAGGCATGGTACGTGTGTGAGCTTGCCGAGCTCCAAAGCCGCCACCAAGTTACGCCCATTATCACACACAACCATGCCTGGTTGCAGGTTGAGTGGCGAGAGCCACTGCTCGGTCTGGTGACTAATCCCCTGCAACAGCTCTGAGGCCGTGTGCTGTTTGTCCCCAAGGCAGATCAGCTTCAGCACGGCCTGTTGACGATTCCCCACTGCAGTGCTACACTGCTTCCAGCTACTGGCTGATGGGGGAGTGGCGCTGCGTGTAGAGAATTCGGAGGTGGAAACGGAGGAGGAGGAGCCAATAACGTAGGTGCTGGCGGAAACCCTGATGGAGGTAGGGCCCGCAATCCTCGGCGTGGGTAGCACCCGTGCCATCCCAGGGTCCGAGTCGCTCCCAGCCTCCACGACATTCACCCAGTGTGCCGTCAGGGAAATGTAGCGTCCCTGGCCACAAGCACTTGTCCATGTGTCAGTCGTTAAGTGGACCTTCCCAGTAACTGCGTTGGTCAGGGCACGGGTGATGTTACGGGACACATGGTGGTGTAATGCGGGGATGGCACACCGGGAAAAGTAGTGGCGGCTGGGGACCGCGTACCGAGGGACAGCTGCTGCCATCAGGCTGCGGAAGGACTCAGTGTCCACAAGCCTAAATGGCAGCATTTCGATGGCCAGTAATTTGGAAAGGTGTGAGGTTAGTGCTATGGCCTGTGGGTGGGTGGCTGGGTATTTTCGCTTGCGCTCAAATGCCTGGGGTAACGAAATTTGGACGCTGTGCTGGGACAGGGAAGTGGATGTGGTCGCTGATGGTGCTTCAGATGGTACAGGTGCAGGGCGGGAGGTATGCGGGCCTGCGCCTTCGACAGGCGATTGGCCGGCACCGAAAACAGGGGAAGAGGAGGCAGTGGTGTGGCCTGCAGACACAGATGGGCGATCCAGGCGTTCCTCCCACTTACTACGGTGCTTGGATGCCATGTGTCGGATCATGCTGGTGGTGGTGAGGTTTCTAGTGTTCATGCCTCGGCTCATTCTGGTGTGGCACAGGTTGCAAACTACAATTCTTTTGTCGTCCGCACTTTCCTTAAAAAAACGCCATACCGCGGAACACCTACCCTTTGGCAAGGGAGATTTACGCAAGGGGGTGCTCCGTGGAACATTTGCGGGCCGGTTTGGTGCGGTCCGCCTTCTTTCTGTAGCCACACCACTGCCTCTTCCAGCCTGTTGCGGTGCTGCAGATGGCTCACCCTCAGGACTGCTGTCATCGCTCGGCTCTACACCTTCCCAGGTGGGGTCAGTCACCTCATCGTCCACCAAGTCCTCCTCCACTTCCTCACTCTGATCATCCTCCCCATGTCTTGATCCCACCACATACTCAGTCATTGACAACTGTATAACATTCTCCTCAACAAGGTCTTGAGACAGTAATAGTGGTTGATTTAATGGCAACTGTGTCTCATCATCATCATCCACTACTTCCTTTGACCTTAAATGCCGTTCACATCTGTCATCTTCTTGTGATTGGGTACCCTCTAGAGGTTGTGAATCAGGGCACAAGATGTCATGTTCCTCTGCAAGCGTGCTTGGAGAGAGGGTCAAATGAAGGATTGGTGATGAGACGAGCTCCTCACTATATCCCAGTGTGGGATCACTTCTTTGACCAGACCGTCTATGGTGGGAGGAAGGATGATCAGAGTGAGGATTATGTTGACCAGACTCTTGGCTACTGAGAGTGGACTTGGTGGAAGACAGGGTGGTGCTTAACCGACTGGAAGCAGTATCAGCTGACATCCAACCGACCACCTGTTCGCAGTGGTCGGACCTCGAGAGTGATGTCCTGCGACGCCCTGTAAAATTAGACATGAAGCTAGGTATGGTGGATGTCTTTCTTTCTTGTGCTCTGGCACCAGGCACAGTTTCTCCGCGTCCTGACCCGCGCCCTGAACTATCAGGATCACGTCCACTTCCCCGTCCCTTTTTACCCGCCTTCTTCATCTTACACGGAATATGTGACTTTAATATTTGAGTTTGAAAACTTAACAGTATTTCTTCCTATTCTGCAACTGTGCAGAGTACACAGAATAGGCTGCTAAACTGCGGTGACACACACTGAATGGAATATGTGACTTTAATATTTGAGTTTGAAAACTTAACAGTATTTCTTCCTATTCTGCAACTGTGCAGAGTACACAGAATAGGCTGCTAAACTGCGGTGACACACACTGAATGGAATATGTGACTTTAATATTTGAGTTTGAAGACTTAACAGTATTTCTTCCTATTCTGCAACTGTGCAGAGTACACAGAATAGGCTGCTAAACTGCGGTGACACACACTGAATGGAATATGTGACTTTAATATTTGAGTTTGAAAACTTAACAGTATTTCTTCCTATTCTGCAACTGTGCAGAGTACACAGAATAGGCTGCTAAACTGCGGTGACACACACTGAATGGAATATGTGACTTTAATATTTGAGTTTGAAGACTTAACAGTATTTCTTCCTATTCTGCAACTGTGCAGAGTACACAGAATAGGCTGCTAAACTGCGGTGACACACACTGAATGGAATATGTGACTTTAATATTTGAGTTTGAAAACTTAACAGTATTTCTTCCTATTCTGCAACTGTGCAGAGTACACAGAGTAGGCTGCTAAACTGCGGTGACGCACACTGAATGGAATATGTGACTTTAATATTTGAGTTTGAAAACTTAACAGTATTTCTTCCTATTCTGCAACTGTGCAGAGTACACAGAATAGGCTGCTAAACTGCGGTGACGCACACTGAATGGAATATGTGACTTTAATATTTGAGTTTGAAGACTTAACAGTATTTCTTCCTATTCTGCAACTGTGCAGAGTACACAGAATAGGCTGCTAAACTGCGGTGACGCACACTGAATGGAATATGTGACTTTAATATTTGAGTTTGAAAACTTAACAGTATTTCTTCCTATTCTGCAACTGTGCAGAGTACACAGAATAGGCTGCTAAACTGCGGTGACGCACACTGAATGGAATATGTGACTTTAATATTTGAGTTTGAAAACTTAACAGTATTTCTTCCTATTCTGCAACTGTGCACAGTACACAGAATGTGCTGCTAAACTGCGGTGACGCACACTGAATGGAATATGTGACTTTGATATTTTAGTTTGAAGACTTAACAGTATTTCTTCCTATTCTGCAACTCTGCACAGTACACAGAATGTGCTGCTAAACTGCGGCGACGCACACTGAATGGAATATGTGACTTTGAAATTTTAGTTTGAAGACTTAACAGTATTTCTTCCTATTCTGCAACTCTGCACAGTAAACAGAATGTGCTGCTAAACTGCGGCGAAGCACACTGAATGGAATATGTGACTTTGATATTTTACAGTTTGAAGACTTAACAGTATTTCTTCCTATTCTGCAACTCTGCACAGTCCACAGAATGTGCTGCTAAACTGCGGCGAAGCACACTGAATGGAATATGTGACTTTGATATTTTAGTTTGAAGACTTAACAGTATTTCTTCCTATTCTGCAACTCTGCACAGTCCACAGAATGTGCTGCTAAACTGCGGCGAAGCACACTGAATGGAATATGTGACTTTGATATTTTAGTTTGAAGACTTAACAGTATTTCTTCCTATTCTGCAACTCTGCACAGTACACAGAATGTGCTGCTAAACTGCGGCGACGCACACTGAATGGAATATGTGACTTTGATATTTTAGTTTGAAGACTTAACAGAATGTGCTCTAATCTGCAACTTTGCACACTAAACAGAATGTGCTCTAATCTGCAACTTTGCACACTAAACAGAATGTGCTCTAATCTGCAACTTTGCACACTAAACAGAATGTGCTCTAATCTGCAACTTTGCACACTAAACAGAATGTGCTCTAATCTGCAACTTTGCACACTAAACAGAATGTGCTCTAATCTGCAACTTTGCACACTAAACAGAATATATATAATTTTTTTTGTTTGTTTTTTTCCCCCCACACAAAATAACCTGCTGCCCCCACACACAGTAGTCCTAAAAAGGACTTTTGGTTCTTTTTTTTTCACAATTTTGCTTTTTTTCTCCCTACACTGACTTTCCCTTCCTATCCTCATCTCTCCCTGGCTAAGACTGAGCCGAACTCGCTGGTCAGGTGCTATACAGCACCCGACCACGGGTTCTGGCCAGCCAATCAGTGTAATGCCAGCAGCCAACATGGCTGCTGGCATTACACCGATGTCAAATCCTCCCTGCACGTTTATTGGCTGCGCAGCAGCCGCAAAACGTGCGGGGAGGAGACCCGAACATGGCGGGCGAGCACATGCGGTACTCGTACGAGTACCGCCATGTGCCGAGCAGAGCGATGCTCGAGCCGATCCGAGCATCGGCCGAGCATGCTCGCTCAACACTAGAGTACAACTATTGTTGCCTCAGTAAGGGATTGTGGTAGAATACCCACCTCTAAAGCGTCATACATAGTATTAAGTAATTGTGGAGCTAGCACATCAGAGTATTTCTTATACCATTCAGCTGGTAGACCAACCCCTCCAGGGGACTTGCCCGTAGGGAGAGATTCAATGGCCGCCCAACCTCACCCAGCATAATGGGAGAGTCAAACATCCTCCTCTGGTCTTCAGACGAGGATGGAAGAGGAATCCCAGGCAGATCATATTCCACCTGCCGGTCAGTAGAGTCAGTTTGTGTAGTATATAAAATAGCATAAAAATCCGCAAATACAGCATTAACACCCAATTCATCATGTATAAATTCCCCATACTTGTCACATATAGTCGTGATGCAACATCTACCATCCCTGCCTCCCACCAAATGGGACATAAGTTTTCATGCTCTATCTCCATTTTCAGTTTCTGTTTCCAAAACATCACATTCTGTTCCATTAATGCAATATTATATGAAGAAGAGGCAAGTAAAAAGGAGTCATATGAAATACTGTCACCCTTGTCCACATATCTCCTCTCTGCTTTGCTAGCTTCCATCTCCAAGTGGCCTATCTTTCCTCTTCTTTGTTTTTTGTATGTAGCAATTAGTGCAACAAGTGGTCACAGCCTTTGCCACCTCCCACACCGTCCCCTGTCCCACAGAACCCTCATTAATGTGAAAGTATTCCTCCAGGGCAACCCTTTGAGCTGTACCAATGTGGTCGATAGAGAGCCAGTATGGTTGAATCCACCAACTCTTAGTCGAGAAGTCTTTACCCATACACAGATGTAGGTGTATTGGAGAGTGGTCTGAGGCCACCCTAGGTAAATAAGAACAATCCTCAACCATATGCCATCCATGATTGGAAACCAAAGTATGATCGATTCTAGATAGTGATCTATGAGTGGCAGAATGACATGAGTATTCCCTAGTATTGGGGTGAAGGGTTCTCCAGGCATCGATGAGACCCATGTCCTCTATCATACTCAAAAGCTTAAGTCTAGAAGTCAAAGGGTCTCCTGATCTGGTACTCATCCTATCCGAGTCAACATCAGACATCATATTGAAGTCTCCCATAATAGCAAAAAAGCGGCCAGGCCTAGCAGACACATACAGAAGAGCCTCATGCATGACCTCAAGTACGAAAGGTAGAGGAATGTAAATGTTCATCACTATAACCGGGATATTATAGATCAGACAGTCTAAGAAGATGTACCCACCCACTGGGTCAGACTTTAAATCCACTAATTCATATTGTAGAGACTTACTAACTAGGATAGACCCCCCCTTGCATGAGTAGAGAAGGTTGCATGATAGTGGCGCCCTACCCAGGGCTTTCTAATAGCCAAAATATTACCACTGTGCAAATGGGTCTCCTGAATCAACAGAATATCTGCCTGTCCTCCAAAATCATGGATGTTATTACTAGCATATAAATTTTTCTTTTGAAAGCAGGAACTGTGCCCCTCATCAGCAATTCCAATGTGCACAGTGTGTGTGGTAAATAAGGAAGAGCTGGGAACAATTGGCACATCTGCACTCACATCAAACACCTGGCACAACTCTATCCAAACACCATGATGCTTAGGGTCCCCAATCTGAAATCCCCCACCAGAAACTACTGTGGCTGTCACTATGCCCCTTGTCCACTCCCCACTAAGGACACATTGCAGACAGTTTAATAATAATAAGGAACCCTCCCTGCCACCAGCTTAGCATATTCTGTGGGATGGAACCTCCTCAGATGCCACTTTATGCCCTGGTTGAGATTACCATCCACCACACTGGCGTGTGTGGTCAGTGCACCACAGAATGGGCAATGGGTAGACACAAACTGCCACATTCTGACATCTACTGAATGGCTATCAGCCAGCAGGGAGGAATGAGGTGAATTGCCATAAGATGTAGTTATCCTAGAGCAAGAAGCTGATGCCGAGCTATGTGCTTCGCTCGCCATCAAATTTTCAGACTCTGGCTAGGTTTCTCTAGTCTTTCTCCTCTTCGATCTTTTCCTTGCCTCTTGTTGACTTTGCAGAGAGTCAGTAGGTACAGCACCAGCGGTGCCTGATTTCTGTGGTGGGTGTTTGGCTTTAACATGTTTCACATAAATGTCATTGTCTGTGTATTTCATGTGTGTTATCAGGGAGGTTGTGCCAAGGTGCTTTCCCTTCTTTCCCCTTTTCACTGACTTCTCATTCATATTTCTGCTTCACTGGCTGGGGCAGAGGATGATATTGCTGCTGTTACTGCAACTGGAGTTTTGCTTCTGGTAAGTGGAACCTGTCCTAGTTCTGCATCATTGTTGACAACATTCCCATTGTGTCCACTGTAATTTGTGGGCACACAAGCCTGCTCCTTAGCATCCTGCTGCCCTTGCAATTCAGCAGCAGAAGGAATTAGAGCAGTAGCAAACACTGCAAATACCAAACACTCACTGCTGGTTGTGGTGATGCACATCCCTGTCTCCCATTCCTTCTCAGTTTGGGCTAAAAAGGCCATTAATGTCCCTTTCACCCCAGTTTTCTACACCACAATCATCTTCACAACCACCACCACCAGTACCTGCTTGCTGCTGCTTCTGCTGCTCTATTACAGACATCTCATCAATTGGAGGAAGTGATGAGAAATGTGACAGAGGTCCCCTAATTTCACACTTGCCATCTCTTGTTGGCCCCAAGAAGGCAGCACTATCTGCAGGCACAGGCAGCTGATCTGTGCTCCTTGTGTTGGTGGTATAATTGCTGCTAGGCAACAATTCTGCCTTATTCAGGATCATATTCCACTTGGACAATGCCGTTGGGGGAAGGGGGCTCCCAGGGTCATCATGACCCCCCTCCTGACACACTGGCAGCAGGTGTAGCACTGTTAGCAGGCATAGCACTGGCAACAGCTGCAGCACTGGTAACAGGCACAGCACTGCCAGCCGGGGAAGCACTTACAGCAGGCACAGATAGCTGACTTGTCCTGCTCACTCTATTACCCTCATCTTGCTCTGCCATTGAGAAAAATTCCCCCCAAGATTCCTAGGGGTTATGTAGCAGGACAGAACATCCAAACCCTTAAATGTTGGTTGTGGTCACTTCCTTTTCTTCAGGCTTACTGGATGCATAAGAGTTCTTCCAGCTTCTCCTTTTATTAGTATTCCAGGTGTTCATAGTTATAGCATACACTATGAGCCTCTGCTACCTAAAATTTTCACAATTTTGCACAGCACAACAGCCTAGCACCTCTCTCTGTAGCTGCTTGTATTGTGTTTCACTTCCTGGAAGACATCACGATTTTATAGCAAGAAGGCAAAAAATACATAATTGAAGCGGCAAAACGTTTATAGCTGTAGAAAAAATATCGACATATTTTTGGCAATGGATGATAACAGCAAAGTTTTTAATTGCTTTATTTAAATCACCTTATTTCCCACTAAAAAGTGGACAACAACATGATTTTCAAGGATTTTTTGAAGGAACACGACAAACCTTTTTCC
This sequence comes from Rhinophrynus dorsalis, assembly GCA_037306005.1. Lineage (NCBI taxonomy): Eukaryota > Metazoa > Chordata > Amphibia > Anura > Rhinophrynidae > Rhinophrynus > Rhinophrynus dorsalis. The sequence continues at coordinate 396,283,129 of CM074718.1, forward strand.
CACCCCTAATTATTTCCTCAATTTATGGTGGCAGGGTCTCCCCCTCAGGCACTTGCAACTGTAAGGCAGCAATGATGACTCTACAATCTCCATCATAGTGTAAGGTATGCAATATCCTGTCCACTGTTGTGCTCAGTCAGCATAAGAGGATAATCCCATCTGTATCTTATGTTTCAGTTTCTTTGCTCTGAAGTTATGTGGTGGAAATCCTATCTCTATTATTTGTAATTCGTGACAGATCGCTGTAACAAGTGACTATGTGTCCCTCAAATTTGATTGGGGAGGTGCTTCAGGTAGCCTGTATAATATCTTTTTTTGTCTGGGAAATGATTAAACTGGACTATGATGTTGTCCTGCTGAGAGCGCCAGGGTTTCATTGACCTCTGGGCTATGTCTAGTGTAAACACTAGAAAATTGTGAAGGCTCTCAGGTGAGACGCTCACACTGATTCCCCTTAGCTTCAAGTTTTGCCTCTGTTCTGATTGTCAGTGTCATTGAGATGGACCATTAGTTTTGTTGTTGCAAAGTGTTGATCTTTCCCACCATTTCTTTGAGAAAGGGATGCCATTTGTTCAAGTCATCCTTCAGCACGTTGATCCAATCTCCCAACTGAGTGATGTCTTGTTGTATCTCCTGTAGCCCCTCTTTCAGGAATGATTTGAGGTCTAGTAGGAGATTCCTCATATCTTATATGGTGGATGGCTCAGCTATCGATTCCATTGAGAAATCCTCTCCATAGCAGTTGTCCCAGATCTATGCAGAGAGGGTTATGCTGTGAAAGATCTCCCATGCTTAGTTTGGCATGCTCAGTAGGCCCCTCTAATCTTGGTGGGAAAAACCATTGCAGATTTTGGTCCCTCCACTGATATCTGTCTTTGGGTATATTTGTCAAACTTGCAAAATTGTAACAGATAAGCTGTGTTTTTCCCTCTGCAATGCTTACTATTAGCTGCAGATAATCCCCAGGTGCAGAGCTCCACAATTACATGTCCATGTTCAACGACATCCAAACCATGCATCCCCTCTTTGTTTTTTCATTACATGTGCTCATAATGTCAGCCAATACTATGAGCCTCTGCTACCCTTATTTTGCTAATTAAATAGTTTGAAAATGGCCTTCTGTTCTCTCTCTCTTCTTGGTTAGTCATGTTTTTTGGGTGACAATGGAAGGTATATGTAGTAAATGGATGTTAAGTTTGTACCCATTGAAAGGCATTGGCAAAATATGGAACCAATTTCACAAAATATATTTTTGATGTAGGCGAAATGGAGTACAATTTTTTTTGTCTTTGCTATGAGCGAAATCTAACGAAAAAGCATATAATCATGTGGTTTTCACAATATATAGCATGAACAGAATGTGACCTTTTGGCCATCTCTAATATTAACATATACATGATAGCTAACATTTACACCCCAAATGCCAGTCAATGCTGCTTTTGCCCTTGACTAGCTAGCCCAGTTTCAGGAAGGAATGGTGATACTGGGAGGCAATTTCAACCTTCCTCTGAACCCCAGGGTAGGCAGCTCAACTGGGAACTCTTCCTATCCCCAGTCACTGATTAGCAAATGTAATATTTTACTTCATTCAAACTGTTTTAAAGACGTCTGTAGACTACATCACCCAGACACCAAAGACCTATTCCTACATCTAGGTATCTCATCCTCTATAGGTAACATAACATGGTTGAACCATTCCCCAGTTTTCTTATCTTTCCGCCACACTTCTCCCATTCCTGCATCTTAATTATGGAGCTTAGATGGACATCTTCTCACACACTCTGATATTAAAAATTCTATAGAAATTACCAAATTTAACTATTTCAACAACAACACTGAGGGATTGTCACCGCTCACTCTGAGGGAAGTGCACAAGTGCGTGGTCAGTCAGGGGTGAATTTATAAGTTCTTCTCACTGAAGAGAAAAAAAACTATGAACAGTTTAATAGTTTACTCCAGAAAATTAACACAGGATCTTGCCTCTTTTCAAAATTGAGAAGATGTTTCTAAAAATCAGACAAAAATACTCTGAACAAGGCAATCAATCTGGGGCACTTTTAGCTAGGCATTTTTGATCTAGACTCTCCAGTAATTTTATATCCTCCATCAAATGCCCCACAACAAACTCCTTCTTTCATCCGTGGGCATAGGATGGGTATTCCATGACTAATATTCCACTCTGCAGGCCAGTGATAAAATCAGGAAAATACTCAACCTGCAACTTCCAGCTCCTTTCATACCATTCTCCTATCTACATATGCAGAGAAGGCCTGAAAAAAGCTCAAAATGCCTATGGGATCAGCCCATTTTTTCTCTCTCTACACCAAACCCAGTGCTAGGGTAAAAGCAAGCAGACATTTATCTGACCTTTTTCTGTCTCTAACTGCATGTGACAAGGATGCCCTCTATCCCTTCTCTTGTTTCTCCTCCTCATGAAGTCCATGTCTCAGCATATCAGATCAAACCCATAATATCTGGCATTTCTGTGGCCCATAAGGATCATAAATTGTCTAGTTCCTCTGACAATGTTCTTTTTGACTGTAACTGACCCTGTCATGTCTGTACCAATGATTGTGTGAGCTCTCTGTATTTTCAGATTTATTTGACTTCAGAATAAACTATCTTAAATCAGAAACATTTGCACTGAGGCTCATCACGCCTGTCCTAACCCATCTCCATAATCTTGATCCATTTAAATAGATTGCAAATTATCTCTCTCTCTAAGTATGTAGGCATTCAGCTCACACCTTCCTTTGATGCCCTATACTAAGCTAATTCTCCTCTCCCTCAGCCTCAGACCTTTCTATCTGGGATGCCCTCCACATTTCCTGGTTAGGCAGGGTTAGTACTCTTAAGAATAATGTTTTAGCTAGGATTTTATATCTCTTCCAAATGTTGCCTATCAAAATTCCTTTTGCTTTTTTTACACACTTGGAGAGCTTATTTGGTAAATTTTTTAGGAGATCCAAACCACCCCAGGTGAAACTATCCATGTTGACCAGAAGAGGCTTGGGAGTTTACTTACATCGCTCTTTGACTGAACCATATGTAAGGCCATCAAATTTTGTGTTGATTTAGAATGCAGTTTTGGAAGTGTTTTTGCCTAAATCATACAAGCATTTTCCTCACCTGACTCGCCATGTTTTATCAGCTTTCTTTGAGATGTGGGATATCCATATTCTTTGGTACCATTTAGTCACCATTTTCTCCTTTCTACAGGTTACCGTCAGGTGAAGTGTTGAGAGTCCTCTATATTAAGCATTTTCCAGAGCATATACAAGATATGCGCTGAAGGACTTGAGTGGGGTATACACCATATATAATTTATATATAAATATCTTTTATATTTTTGAGACAAGAAGAACAGCTACTTCTATTTGTTTCATCTTTTACTTTTTATTTTCAATTTAACATTTTTTATTACATATGTTGTATACTCCGGATACCTCTTTTCCATCAGTATTATACTGAGTTGGTTATTGTTGGATTCGAACAAGTGAATCAATGCTTGGACAGAGTGGTAGAGAGAAACCCCAAAGCCTGATTGGAAATGTATTGTTTAACCCAAGCAGGGACAGGTAAAGTACCCTGCATGCTATTTAAGTTGATGACAGGCAAATGCCTGATTATTTACATTTGATCAATGTGAGTTGATAAGATGCTTTTTGATATATGACATATATATGTTGGATAACGCACTATTGGCGCTCCTTCTTTTTCCTCTTTTTTAACCTTTGTATATCTTTCTCTCTATTCTTTGTGTTTTCTCTTTAACTTCTTACCTACCATTTCCACTTTATTACACCCCTTTCAATTACTCTGTTACACAATGTACATGTTTTTTGGTGCCAATGCCAATCTCTGATTCATTCATTATCCAGTACACATGTCTATTTTGGATTTCCTCTTTTATCTACTTGGCTTGGCAGTGGCACTGTGTTGCTGGATGTTTATACTAGTTTTTGTACTATATTAAAAAGATAAATAAAAAAAGGGCATATTTTACAATCCTCTACAACAATTTGTAATATAGCTTTTTAACCCCTTCAGTGCCAGAGGCTCGGGCCATTTTCTGAACCCTGCAGGCCAGACACTTTTTCAACATTTTTGCTATCCTTCCGTTTAGGCTTGATTTCCTCTGGGGATTTTTAGTTACATATGGAAAACTATATATTGTTTTTTTCAGAACGAATTGAGCTTTCTTGTGATACCTTACATGAAGAGAATTTTACATCGTGCAAAAAGCTATGATGTCATAATGACAAAAAAAAGTGAAAATTTACTCATTTTGCTAAAATCACATACTATGTATCAAAAATATTTACCTTGATTGAAAAAGTTTCAATTATTTGAAAAAGCCTCGAGTCCCCTGAGTAAAAAAATACCAAATTTGTATAGTTTTACCTACGTCCATGGCTAGCGTAGAGCCCTAATCACCAGCAGCGCAAAATGACATTTTCAACTTTATAAACTAATATGCGCATTCTAGGGTTTTTGTGGTAAAACTACCCTAAAACAGTGGAATAACTATATAAAACTATATATTTCGGAAAAGTAGACAACCTGCCGCATCTAATGAGGGGTAACTTGCCTTCTTACCCCAAGCCTGGTGTGCACAAATGCCTCCAGAAGATGGCGCTAATGAAAAAAAAGGCATTTTCTTACATTTCTGCCCCTTCAAATGTACTGAAATTTGTGAAAACCATGGCATTTCCAACTGTATTCATTAGCTAGTGCTCTTAGGAGAAAAATGACACCCCATTGGTATGAGTTTAACTACCTCAGGGGGCGTTAGAAGTGCAAAATGACACCTACTACAACCTCAAATTTTTCTAACATTTTCTCAAACATTACTTGTCAGTACACAAATGGTTATAACAACTACAGAAGTGAAGAAAGGGTACACAAACCATACCATTTTGAAAAGAAGACACCCTGCCGCATCTAATGATGGGTGACTTGCCTTGTTACCCCAAGCCTGGAGTGCACAAATGCCTCCAGAAGGTGGCACTAATGAAAAAAAAAGGCATTTTCTTACATTTCTGTCCCTTCAAATGTACTGAAATATGTGCAAACCATGGTATTTCCAACTGTATTCATTAGCTAGTGCTCTTAGGAGAAAAATGACACCCCATTGGTATGAGTTTAACTACCTCAGGGGGCGTTAGAAGTGCAAAATGACACCTACTACAACCTCAAATTTTTCTAACATTTTCTCAAACATTACTTGTCTGTACACAAATGGTTATAACAACTACAGAAGTGAAGAAAGGGTACACAAACCATACCATTTTGAAAAGAAGACACCCTGCCACATCTAATGATGGGTGACTTGCCTTGTTACCCCAAGCCTGGAGTGCACAAATGCCTCCAGAAGGTGGCACTAATGAAAAAAAAAGGTATTTTCTTACATTTCTGCCCCTTCAAATGTACTGAAATATGTGCAAACCATGGTATTTCCAACTGTATTCATTAGCTAGTGCTCTTAGGAGAAAAATGACACCCCATTGGTATGAGTTTAACTACCTCAGGGGGCGTTAGAAGTGCAAAATGACACCTACTACAACCTCAAATTTTTCTAACATTTTCTCAAACATTACTTGTCAGTACACAAATGGTTATAACAACTACAGAAGTGAAGAAAGGGTACACAAACCATACCATTTTGAAAAGAAGACACCCTGCCGCATCTAATGATGGGTGACTTGCCTTGTTACCCCAAGCCTGGAGTGCACAAATGCCTCCAGAAGGTGGCACTAATGAAAAAAAAAGGCATTTTCTTACATTTCTGCCCCTTCAAATGTACTGAAATATGTGCAAACCATGGTATTTCCAACTGTATTCATTAGCTAGTGCTCTTAGGAGAAAAATGACACCCCATTGGTATGAGTTTAACTACCTCAGGGGGCGTTAGAAGTGCAAAATGACACCTACTACAACCTCAAATTTTTCTAACATTTTCTCAAACATTACTTGTCTGTACACAAATGGTTATAACAACTACAGAAGTGAAGAAAGGGTACACAAACCATACCATTTTGAAAAGAAGACACCCTGCCGCATCTAATGATGGGTGACTTGCCTTGTTACCCCAAGCCTGGAGTGCACAAATGCCTCCAGAAGGTGGCACTAATGAAAAAAAAAGGCATTTTCTTACATTTCTGCCCCTTCAAATGTACTGAAATATGTGCAAACCATGGTATTTCCAACTGTATTCATTAGCTAGTGCTCTTAGGAGAAAAATGACACCCCATTGGTATGAGTTTAACTACCTCAGGGGGCGTTAGAAGTGCAAAATGACACCTACTACAACCTCAAATTTTTCTAACATTTTCTCAAACATTACTTGTCTGTACCCAAATGGTTATAACAACTACAGAAGTGAAGAAAGGGTACACAAACCATACCATTTTGAAAAGAAGACACCCTGCCGCATCTATTGATGGGTGACTTGCTTTGTTACCCCAAGCCTGGAGAGCACAAATGCCTCCAGAAGGTGGCGCTAATGAAAAAAAAAGGCATTTTCTTACATTTCTGCCCCTTCAAATGTACTGAAATTTGTGCAAACCATGGCATTTCCAACTGTATTCATTAGCTAGTGCTCTTAGGAGAAAAATGACACCCCACTGGAATGAGTCGACCTACCTTAGGGGTGCCAGAAGCACATCACTACACCTACCTGTTTGCTTCTTCGAAAATGGCGGCTTGTACTAAAATGTCCATAACTGTTAGAGACATGAAGGAAAGGTATAAAAGGTATACCATTTTGGAAAGTAGACATTCTCCCGCATCAAATGAGGGGTCACTTGCCTTTCTACCCCCTGGGCTGAAGTGCACAAATATTTCCAAAAGGTGGCGCTATGGGAATAAATACATGTTTTTTTACATTTCCACCACTTCAAAGATAATAAAATCTTTGAAAACCATAACATTTCCTGCTGTATTCAGTACCTGCTACCAACATGAGAAAAATGGTAGCCTATTTGTGTGGGTTAACATAGAATATGTGGGTGCTAGGAACACGTACGTAAACCTGACACTTTTGTTTTTGAAATTATCTGCTTGCACTAAAATGGTTATAACCATAATAGATATGCAGAAAAGGTAGAGAAACAATGCCATTTTGGAAAGAAAACATCCTTCCGCATCTAATGAGGGGTCACGTGCCTTCTTACCCAAAGGCTGGTATGCACAAATGCTTCCAGGAGGTGGCGCTAGTGAAAAAAAAAGGCATTTTCTTACATTTCTGCCCCTTCAAATGTATGGAACTTTGTAAAAACCATGGAATTTTCAACTGCATTCATTAGCTAGTGCTCTTAGGAGTCAAACGACACCCCATTGATATGAGTTGACCTACCTTAGGGGGTGCTAGAAGTAGAAAACTACACCTACTACAACCTCTGATGTTTCTAACATTTTCTCAAATGTGACTTGCCTGTACAAAAATGGCTATAACACATTCAGAATTGAAGAAAAGGTAGATAAACCATACCATTTTGGAAAGAAAACAACCTGCCGCATCTAATGAGGGGTCACTTGCCTTCTTACCCCAATACTGGTGTGCATAAATGTTTCCAGAAGGAGGCGATATAGGAAAAAAATTGCATTTTTTTACATTTCTGCCCCTTCAAATGTATGGAGCGCTGTGAAAACCATGGAATTTTCAACTGCATTTGTTTGCTAGTGCTCTTAGGAGTCAAATGACACCCCATTGGTATGAGTTGAACTACCTTAGGGGGTGCTAGAAGTAGAAAACTACACCTACTACAACCTCTGATGTTTCTAACATTTTCTCAAACCTGACTTGCCTGTACGAAAATGACTATAACACCTTCAGAATTGAAGAAAAGGTAGATAAACCATACCATTTTGGAAAGAAGACAACCTGCCGCATCTAATGAGGGGTCACTTGCCTTTTTACCCCTAAGTTAGTTGGCACAACTATTTCCAGAATGTGGTGCTACAGGAAAAAATAAAATTTTGTTTTACACATCAGTCACTTCAAAGATACTAAAATGGTTCAATGGCGTGGGATTTCCTAGGAGGACTTCTTGCCAGCCTAAGAAAAATGGTACCCCACTGCTGTGGGTTGACATACCAATTTACGCTACAGGAGCGTAGCTACCAGTGAAACAGAAATGGTAAAGCAAACAGTGTATGTGTGATTTTATGGCTAACAGATGAAAGAAGCTAGGGCGTCAGCCGGTGTACGTGCGGACCTGTGACTACAAGTGTAACAAAGTATGTGGGAGGGTGAGGGATTAGGCAGTGTGTGTGGGTATGAGCAGAGGAGCAAGGATGGTGGGGCAGTGTTTGATAGTGTGTATGGGAGATCTGTGACTACCAGTGTTGATAAAAAGTCCTGTGTGTGCCACAGGAAGGGGGTCGGCATTGAACTCCCCTCCTAGTGGCACACACAGGGTTAATTTGTGTTTTATTTTTTATTTTTTTTATTATATACCTCATTGAGGGGCATAAGGACCCCCTGATCCCTCCCCAATGAGGTCTTAGTAAAAAAATATATATATATGTCCACAAACAGGGGACCCGGAGAGTGCCACAGGGGTCTCCAGCGCATTGCAAAGCAATGCATTGGATCCTTGTGGCACTCAGAGGGTTAATTTTTTTTTAATCATTACTTGGTAATCAGAGCTTGTTGGGGGGCCATCAGGACCAATCATGATGGCCCCCCAACAATCTCTGATAACGAAGTAATGAGAAATGCCCTGTGTGTGCGCCGCAGAAGGGGGGCTGCATTGGCCCCCCTTGAGGCACACACAGGGTTAATTTTTTTTCTTTACTTTTTTTATTATGGACCTCATTGGTGGGTATCAGGACCCCTTTGATTCCCCCCAATGAGGTCTTAAAAAAAAAAAAAAAAAGGAATCAAAATAAATGTCCCTGTGAGTGCCAAAGGGCTCTCCAGCGCATTGCAAAGCAATGCATTGGACCCTTCTGGCACTCAGAGGGTTAATTTTTTTTTTAATCATTACTTGGTAATCAGAGCTTGTTGGGGGGCCATCAGGACCAATCATGAAGGCCCCCCAACAATCTCTGATAACGAAGTAATGATAAATGCCCTGTGTGTGCGCCGCAGAAGGGGGGCTGCATTGGCCCCCCTTGTGGCACACACAGGGTTAATTTTTTTTTAATCATTACTTGGTAATCAGAGCTTGTTGGGGGGCCATCAGGACCAATCATGAAGGCCCCCCAACAATCTCTGATAACGAAGTAATGATAAATGCCCTGTGTGTGCGCCGCAGAAGGGGGGCTGCATTGGCCCCCCTTGAGGCACACACAGGGTTAATTTTTTTTCTTTACTTTTTTTATTATGGACCTCATTGGTGGGTATCAGGACCCCTCTGATTCCCCCCAACGAGGTCTTAAAAAAAAAAAAAAAAAAAGGAATCAAAATAAATGTCCCTGTGAGTGCCAAAGGGGTTTCCAGCGCATTGCAAAGCAATGCATTGGACCCTTCTGGCACTCAGAGGGTTAATTTTTTTTTTTATTAATACTTTGTAATCAGAGCTTGTTGGGGGGCCATCAGGACAAATCCTGATGGCCCCCCAACAATCTCTAGTAACAAAGTAATGATAGAAGCCCTGTGTGTGCCACAGGAGGGGGGGGTGCATTTGACCCCCCCCTGTGGCACACACAGGGTTAAAAAATTGTATTTATTTTTTTTTTAATAATAGACCTCATTGAGGGGCATCAGGATCCCCCCTGATCCCCCCAATGAGGTCTTTAAAAAAATAAAAAAAAAACCCAAAGAAAAGACCCTGTGAGTGCTACAAGGGTCTCCAGCACATTGCAAAGCAATGTGCTGGGGACCCCTGCGGCACTCACAGGGCTACTTAGCGTTTGTTTTTTTTTTTTTTTTTTTTTTTTAATTTCTCAGACCTCGTGGGGGACATCAGGACCCCTTCTGGTGTCCCCCCAGTTATTGATCTCCCAGCCATCGGCTGGGAGATCAATATGGCGACTTGCAGGAGAGCAAAAGCTCTCCTGCCTTTCACTCCTACCACCGGTAGGAGTGAATGGGACCGGGGAAACTTCCCCAACGTCATCAGTGACATGTCACTGATGACGCTGGGAGGCTTCCCCCGGTCCCGCCCACTCCTACCCGGAAGTTCGGGTAGGAGACAAAGAAGAGGAGAAGCTGCGCCTCAGCTGCGCTTCTCCTCTTCTTTTATTGATCTCCCAGCGCGATCGGCTGGGAGATCAATAACAGGGGGGACATGAGGAGTGATCCTCATGTCCCCCCACGATTGCCCACATTTTTTTTTTTTAAAATGCGGCCACTGCATGCCGGTTATACCGGCTCATGCAGTGACCGCATTTTAGTGGGTACATTGTACGAGCTTGGCACAGCGGGTACAGCTGTCCAAACTCGTACAATGTACCCACTTGGCACTCAAAGGGTTAAAACATAAATATTAGATATTCAGCATTTTCCAGAATCCTCTTTTTTACTAGGATGCAAAATGTTTTGTAAAGTTGATACCTTTATTGACTAACTAAACAGATTTAAAATGCAAGTTTTCAAGACTTCTTACTTCTCTTCCTCAGGCATGTTATACAGATAAATATGAAAACTTCTCTCTTAAATACAAGTACACATTACATTGTTTATAATGGAAATCAGATAAGAACGTTAGTCCAGATACAAATTCCTTGATCAGTCAATGGTAGAAGATGTGATTTAAATTGCATTCTTCCTCTAAGTCCAGGTATTTATGATTCCAGAGGGACTGTCGTAAAAGTTAATTCACAATTAAAAACTGTGACAGAAATTCTCTGTCTCTATTAAGGCCATAGGTCAAAGAGTCAAATTGTAACATTAATTTTACCTCCCATAATTTTCTGTCCCTCTGATTCCGAAACTGTCCCATTAGTACAGTCAATTTAATGTCCCTGACACTGTGCCCACTTTGGTAAAAATGTTCACCCACTGGTGTCTCTGTCTTTTTGTTGTTAATACTGGATCTGTGGGAATTAAACCTCTTATGTAATTTCTGTCCCGTTTCCCCCACATAAAGAGCTGTTGGGCATTTTGCACACATGATAAGTTATATTACATTGGATGATTTGCAGGTGAAATTACCATTGATCTTATGGTGTAACTGGGTGTTCGGTATGGGTATCTTGTCTGTGGTGTAAATGTGTGCACAGGTTTTACACCTACTTTGTAGGCAGGGTAATGTGCCATTTTTTGTATTTTTGTTCAGGGCACTACTTACCATCAGTTGTTTTAAATTGGGAGGCTGTCTGAAGGAGAGTAAGGGAGGCTGTGGAAATATGTTCTTAAGTCTTTCATCTGTTTGTAAGGTTGCTTGAAGTTCTCTTGATATTTTGTGCAGAGCTTCAACCTGGGGGTGGTAAGTGACAACTAGTGGCACACGGTTTCTCTTATTCTGTTCTTTGTAGCTCAACAGATCTTTTCTTGGTATGTGAGTAGCTTTCTGTATCTGACTGTCAATAATCCTTGCACTGTAACCCTGTTTTATAAAGTCTCCTCTGAGTTTCTGGAGGTGCTTGTCACGGTCCGCCATGTCAGAACAGATGCGATTGTATCTGATGGCCTGGCTGTATATGATGGAGTTCTTTGTGTGTTTTGGGTGAAAGCTATCGTTTTTCAGGTAGGTTGGTCTGTCAGTTGGTTTACGGTACGAGGATGTGTGGATGTGTGGATGATATCTTAAACCATAATGATGTGAGAATCCATGCCCAGAGATCCTGTTCTGCTATTACCTGCAGTTCTCTTTTCTGTTTTCTTCTTTTAACACAACTTCTCTACTCACACCTGATCTCATATTACTTCTGTTACTGCACATACTTAGTACATACAAAGTATTTACAATAACTAGCATCCAGAGCTTTGTTTCATATTTTCAGTATCTGACCTTTGTTAGTTCCTGACTTTTCCTGTTTGTCATCTGTCCTGATCTCTGCTATGTTCCTTAATAAGGTTCTGCCTGCTGATTTAGATCCTACACTTTTAATTTCTTGTCAGACTTTCATGGAAAGTTGACAGTTTTACAGTCCCTGTACTTTTTTTTTGCATACTTGTTGCTACATTTGTTCCTATTTTATGCCTCTGGGTACCCTGTTGCTCCTATCAAGGAGTTAGTACAGCCATCCTGGTCTAGATCTGGTCAGCCACTTCTGGCTGTTCATACTCACATCTATATGCCACAGAAAGTTCACTCTTGCAGTCAACATCTCTCCCAAGAGACAATCCACAGCTTTGCTCTCTAGCAGGTCTCTACAACAGCTTTTGGTGTTTGCGTGATTTGACAGAATCCATAGCTCCCCAATAGTCCAATACCATTACTTTCAAGTTTTCCCCTCTGACCTTAGTGTCCGCCTTCTGTCCTGTAAGTCAGTATGACAAATGGTCAACAGAACAGATAAGTCCAAAAAATATCATACAACATATTTTATATCATAAGTTGTCTATTAGTATTTTTAATAATCTTCCTCAACCCTAAATGAAAAACAGAACCCAATTACAATTTGTATTAAATATATTTTTATAAGTAAAGCTTAATTAATCATAAATTGTAAAATTAAAAAATGTAAATTATGTTAAATAGTGTAAACAATGCTTTGCCTTAGACAAAATAAGCACAATTAATCCACTGCTTATATTTTGAATGTGATTCTTGACAGTACATTGACAAAATACTGTTTTTTACAGTTTCTGTGGTAGCAACTATATATATATATATATATATATATATATATATATATACACAAAAATATTGAAATAAGATCCCTGAAAGTATTGCTTTTCCTTCTCGTTAGTAAACTCATTTGGAACACAGAAGTCTTTGAATGATGAGATACAGTTGAGCCAGAATGTTTTCTAAAATCAATACCACTGATTTGTAGGGACCTTAGAGAGGAAACTGATTTTACAACATCACTGACCAATGCAATTTCTATGAAACTTTCTTTAGTTCAACTCCCACATATTTGTGACAAGGATTTATTTTGTTAAAAAAAAATTCAACATTTAATCACATTATATTTTTAGTTACAGAGTATATAAAATAAAAATTCATTGTTTATGTTGTCATGTCATGTAAGTTATATTTACTTGTTGAGAAAAAGTGTTAACCATTTTAGCATCAGAGCAGTAAGCAATCAACCTTGTACAGGACAGATTAATCATCTTCTACAGGACATTTATGTTTTAAATATTAATTTTCCCAATTATTCCTACTTAATGATTAGAGTTTTTAATCATTCAATGTATTAATGACATTATAAATAATAAGCCAACAATCAAATTATAAGTATAATCCACACAGCATAAATAATGCCATTGTATTATGATGATAGATGTTAACTTTAATTTTACAGCTAAGATCTGTATTTGTCAGTTTCCTAAAAAAATCTATAGGGCTTATTTTATTTCTTTATTTTTCTATACTTTTTATTTCCTACAAAATAAAAATCAAACCTGCACTCCTCCATTTCAATGTGCAAATGTGTGCTCTGCCTCGGGCATATACAATAACCCTCTCATTCCTTGCTGCTAGCTTGATGCTAGCCACTTGATTGTTCTCTAGTCTTATTCACTATATGTATATATTATGGTAGGTTAGAGCTGTGAGCTTCTTTCTGTTTCTGCTCTTGCTTTTACAAACCTCCTTTGCTCATGCTAACTGCTTCTTACTCACTTTATTTGAAATCACTAATAGTACACATATCCCCTTAAGGACCGGTGCGCGCACTTGAGGACCACGGGGCTTTATTTTTTGTTTTAAATTGCAGTGCAGGGCTTCTGGAGTGGCGTGCAGCCACGCCGGGATCCCTGAACTCCATGCTGTGCCAGGACCGTCACTGGTCCTTAAGTGCCGGACCGCCTTGACGGTCCTGGCACGTCAATGGTCCTTAAGGGGTTAAACTTGTATTTAAATAAGATAAAGATAGAAATGAAATAAAGCCTCTTAAAGGCATGGTTATTGACCTGTCTGTGCTTGCACACATCTTGTCTGTTTGTAATTAACTATTATTCCCCATGTGACCTGTGGGGGTGGGAAATTCAGGCCTATAAGGAGGGCTGGAGGATTCACAGTCCTCTTGGGCCAGTATCCACTTATAGAATGAAGTTCTATATCAGGTAAGTCCTCTTTTACAGCTTTTTAAAATAGGTGTTTGTTTTCTTGTTTTTAATTGCATACACTGGGACCCACAAGCATTGTACATGGGATCCCATCTTTGCATTTTGTTATATCGTCTTCTCAAGACTTAGATTTTTAACTTAGATAGGGTTTTAGGGGTGCATTAGATTAGGACTTGCCATATATTGAGGTACCTTGAAGGGGTTGGCAAGCTTTAACATTTTTTGTCAGTGCTATTATATATGCCTAAGGCAGAGTTCATATTTGCTCATTGATATGGAGCAAATAAGGAGCGCAGGTTTGCTCTTTGTTTTGTGTTTACACTTTAGGTTTTGGACTAATGTTAGGGGATACCTGAGAACCTTCTCATTCCTTGTGCTATCTAGATGCTAGTCACTTGATCTTTCTCTCTTGATCTTATTCACGATATGTATATTGTGGCAGATTAGTGCTGTGAGCTTCTTTCTGTTTTTACTGTTTATTTTCTGCCTTAAGAAAATTCAAATTATGAAATTCAAATTTAAAAATTATACTTTTTTAAAGTCTATTGCTTGAATGCTAAAAATATAAAAATATGATATTATTAGAAACATTTATTCATAGAATGTTAAATTCTGTTGCATAGAATTATGTCAATTTCTTAATTCATAATATTATTTGTGAAAACCTTTAAAACAGCAGTTAGTTGTTGCTGATTTTTCTAAATCTGTTCTTAATCCGTATTCTATTAAATCAAGTATGATTTTCATTAACCTCTTTCCTGGTCTTTACCTCACGGGAATTGACTGTAGTACCATAAACTATATTGATGTGTTGAAGGGAAATAGCATATTTCTTGTAAGGGATTGTTAATGCTTTTTTGGGGTGATGCTTGTAAAGGGACTATAAAGACTATAACACTGGAGCAATTCAGGAGCAAACCAACTGCACTATAGGCAACTCTTCCTAGATGTAAATGGAATACTATACATGTTTTATATATTTATGTGTAGTAGGGTGTTTAAGAGGTTATCTGTTTCCATTCTGGAACCAATCTGACTATATCCTACAGAGTCATAGATATCTGTAGTAGACTGTAGCCGTGCCGAGCCCTGCACCAATAAGAGGAGCACCAGACTTTTCATTGACTTCTGAGAGAAAGTCAAGCCAGTTTAACCCAGTGGTAGAGAAGAAAGAGTCTGGGGGAAATCTAAGAGGGAGAGAGAGAGAGATAGAGAGAGTAAGGAGATTCTGCAGAGTGAGTGCAGAGGCTGTGGTTAGAGCCTATATTGTTCCTATAGTGACTGGAGATGCACATTAGTTTCAGGCCCCTCTCCTTATAATATCATTGCCCTTACAACCTGCTAGGGGCTGAAGAGTAACAGATTCATAAGACTCTTCTCTTTATAAGAGTGACTGTAGAGAAATGCTGTTATAGACCTCTCTTTCTATAAGTTACTGATGAGCCACAGTATTGCCAAGCCCTCAATTTCTCATAGTGGCTGGAAAGCTACAATATTTTATTGTACACTATCTCTCTGTTAAAGTGATATTAATATATCAAAATAAAGAAGCTCTGATTAATCTGCATAGTTTTTAGTCCATGATGAGCAGTAATTCAATACTATCTGATTTGTAGTTCATAAATAATTTAATTATTAAGTATCCCCTTCCTGCCCCTTTTACCCATTTTAAGCAGTGTCCCCTCAGATGTGGAATACGGTCATCGAACTGGACAGCTCACAGTGAAGGACAATCTTCTTTTTGTGAGTATAAGGAAAACCCTGCCCCCTTTTCAGGGGTTATACTTAATATGGCAGAGGTGTGTGATGGTGTGATTAATGTATATCTATCATGATGTTTAAAAGGAGGGAATGCTACACAAATTATATGCATTATCATGTGTGGGTCCAATATAAATTTGCATTATCATAAAATTATTGTCAACATTAATCAGTTGTCTTAGTAGTGGTCTCAAGTGTGATAGATGTGACAAATCTTCAGGTCCCTCCTCCTCCCCCTTCATAGTTCTGCTGTTAATGGTACAGGTGCTGTGGGCTTCAATGTCTTGTGTGTTTTTATCTGTTTCTGCTAACTGACACTATACCTGCTGGTTAATTTTTAGAAATGTGAATCTGCCAACACAACATCTTGATAGATGTGTACTGCTGTGTTAATAACAATACAATCAGCAGCACCAAAAACATGTTCATTACACATTTACTGGTGGGCAACAAAGGGTCTCTTTACAGTGTCACCCCCACCAGAAATGTAAGGCTGCCACCACTTAGGCATATGAATTGTTTTCTATAATGATAATATGTGTTCAATGTTGGGATGCTCTTGCTGTTGTTGTTGTTGAGGATGCTAATAGTATGAACCATTTGCTTACTACTTTTTCAATACACTTTCTACTGTTTTTAACTCTACCTTTCTCATGTTCATCCTCACAATGCAATCTTCTACACTATCTTTAAGCATATCTTTATATTGTATCATATATTCCAATTCCTCAGAGAGATGATGCTCAGTCCATGGAACAAATTCAGAAAATGTAAGTTTAAAGCAGGGGTCCAGTAGTATAGCAAGAATGTATTCATAATTGTTTTTAATGGACACTATGCAAGAATCCTACTCAAAACATGCTAACGTCATTCACAAATTGGTTTGTGTCTGTGTTGCAGTTTTTGTTAAATTCATCTGCCATGCTCCACAGTTTGTTTTCTGCAGTAAATATATAAGTTGAAGTATCTCACTAATTCCTGCCCCAACACAATTAAACATCAGGATGGCCCCCTCTAAAAATTCAGCAGCTCACATAAGTTACTTATTAGTTGCCACTGACCAGGTGACAAAGATGCTCCCTCTAAATCCTTCCAGTTTTACACTGTATACTAATGGACTTATTCTGTTTATGGCGTGTGGAATTCCAACTGGGAGGAACCTTCATATTGAGCTGTGATGGGGAGTATTTTTACACATGTGTAAGGAACAGAATGCATTGCAAACACTGTAGGAGCTGATAAAATGGGCACAGATTTTGCAGGTACTATTTAGAATGTCTCTTAGGGTTTTGTATTCTCTGAGGAATGTAGTTATATCTAAATGTAGGATATGGGAAAGCAGGTTACATGCAACATATCACCTATTCTCATATTATTTTGGAGCCATTATTAGCAGACAAAAAGCAGCTTTCAAGGAATGAGGTAGAAGCCATTCATTCTTCCTCTATCACCTTCTCTACTTTATTTATACACATTTATGGCTTTGTGGGATTGTCTCTCAAGACTCTGCATGCAAAGAATGACATGCCAATGATATGGACTACTAGGCTGCTGTCTTAATAATACTGCCAGCACCAAAGTAAGATTGCCTGTGACCTAATGTTGCATGCTGTTGCTGCCCACAGATGGGATGGAAACCCAAGTGAGCAGTCAGTCATATACTCTACTCTGCCCACTTGTGGACATATTGATTGTCAGCTGAGTTTTCTAGCTGAATGATCTTTCCAGCCCTATGCCCATGACTGTCACTCTCCAAGGGCACAAAGAATGGGTAGAAAACAAGAGAAACCAAACCTGTAAGTTTGATTATGAGTGCAACACTTGTCCCACCATTGTCTTCTTGTGCAGGAAAATGTACCTACTGTTCATGGTCAATGTGTGTATGGTGGTGGTGGACTGGTGTGGTGTGACTGAAGTTTATAAATAATAATCATCATCATGATTCATAGGACTGAAAGGTTGACCAGGACCAATTATTTGTATTATCCTATTTGAATGCAATATAAACATGTAACCTTTTCAGATTATTGTCAAACATAAATCAGTGGTCATAGCGGGTGTCCCACAGTGGTAGATAGTAGTAACTTTTCAAATCCCTCCTTCGCCTTATCCTCAGTGCTCCTGTCAATTGTATAAGTGCTGTGGACTTCCCTCTCATGTGTGTTTTCTTCCACATCTGCTAAGTGAACTCAGGAGGTATTATATGTTGGTTAATTTTTAGAAATGTAAGTCTACCAACACTGTTTCCTGATAGCCCTGTTGTATGTTGATTTATAATATAACTAGCTGCACAGAAAACTCACTCAGAGTAAATTCTTGCCTTTTGGCAACTAAGGGTTTCAAGGACAGTAAGCGCCATTGCTGACCACACACATTGTTTTGTTTGTCAGTAGTTAATGGGATCATCGTTTCTTCTGTGAACGTGACTATCCTGCAAGTATGCTGAAGTAATCTCATATGCAGTGTGACCACTCGTAGGAACTACATTTGGGGTAAATCTACTTTGCTCCCTTCTCCCCCCCCCAGACTCCCCTAACACAGAAAACAGCCAGCTGAAAGGAACTTTGATCACAGCTGCCAGTATCTTCTCCTTCACACAACATGTTGGGTTATTTGGGGTATATCTCCTTTGATCCCTTCACACACCCAGATTCCCCTTACACAGAGAATGAATTGCCTGTAGACAAGACTCCCTGAATTACACTCCAACTTTGCTTTATTTGCCTATCCTAGCTAGCTCACAATTGTGCTGCTTTTTCTATCGCTCAAAAATACAGAATCGCATGTTGCAGGAACTTGACACCCCTTTTATACTATGCCTGCAGGAAAAAGAAGGGGAACATGCAACAATGGGGGGGGGGTCAGTCTTACCATTGATTTGAACGGACTGAACTAGGCACCAGAAAGTTTAAAAGCAGCACTTTTTTGCCTGTTTCACTTTTGAGGAGAAATGTTTTATCCATACCTAGTTAGGAGATGACACAGATGAGAGTTTGCATTACAGTACTACCAGCTGCATTAGAGTAAAGGACATACACATACAGCAGCAGCTGGTATATGGGCTAGAAACGTATGTAGAATAAAGAAGTACAGGTGACCGTGTTTAACAACAGAAAACCCTCCAAAATAATGTAAAATGATCTTTCAGAGAAATTATGGAAGTAGCATCTTTGACTTTGTACTGTATGAAGTATGGTATAGGAGTTAGTAGGTGATAGGGATGAGAGTTTGTATTGCAGCACTAGCATTAGACCAATCTGGAGAGATACAGTGGAGTGGAACTTTCTAGTGCAGGTGTGCTCTTAAGTTTGAATAGTAAATGTAATTTTCCTTAATTTAAAATGAAAGGAAAACACTCAGCAATTACAGGTGGAGACAGCTTTGGAGTCTGGCTGGAACAGTGCGGGTGTTCTCTTAAGTTTAACCAGTTAATGTAATTTTCCTTATTTTAACAATAAATTAACACACACACACACACACACACACACACACACACACACTACAATAATAGGCATAGTTGTGGGGACAGTGACTCACTGTCAGAAATAACAGGAATAGCTGCATGAATTTTATTTAGCTTACCTACCTATTATATTTATAAGCTAACCTAGCCATTAAGTCTATGCCAACCTACCTAATTAGTTATTAACTAACATGACTCCAGCTGCTACAGCATTGTTTTGTTTCATTGAATAATGCAGGGAGATCGAGATGCTGATCCATAACCACTGAAACACTGCTTCTCTTCAGTCTGCTAAATTAAGGAAAATGTGCTGCATACAGTTTGAGGGGCTATCCCCCATCAACCAGAAAATAAATCACATCAGAGATAAAGTAGAAATTCACAGGTTTTTGCAACAGTCACAGCCATAACCAAGGTTAGTGTCCCTCCATTTCCTTCCAAGGATTGTATTGTCTATTTTGTACATCAATCACTTCTTCTCTACACCTTCCTACACACAGTCCTTCCCCCATTGAAAGAAAGAAAATGTATTAATCAATTTCAATGAAAACTTCAGCACAGGTCTAGTTTTAAGGTTAATATGCTCTGCCAATTTTGTATTAAGTCAACTTTGACCATAAAAAGTGTTCAGCTGTAATTATGTTTGTTTAATGTTATTCCTTAAATGTATTTAAATGTAAAAATGTGTCTAATTTGGGTAGTGACATAGGCAAAGCAGTATTCTGAGAATCATTCAATACCATGGAACTTGGTTTTCATAATAAATATTAATTTAAATCACTTTGGATTACATTGTTGCTAAGTTGCATATCATTGTCAGATGTGCTTGAGAATCAGAAAGTTATATTTTCTGGATAATAGGACAAAGTATATCAAGTTAGATTAAGGAATAATTATAGATTAATTAAAGAAAAGCTCACCAAACAGGTAATATTTTCAATATCTAATTATCACTTCTTATTTAAATTTTTACCCTACTTTAAAATATTTATGCTTGTCTTTCATTGTATCCTGCAAAATGAGCCTGAAAGTATGATGTTTTAACCCTTTGAGTGCCAGAATGGTATGGAATGCATTGCTTTGCAATGCATTCCGTAGCACTCTGGCACTCAAAGGGTTAATGGCTTACAGTTTAATTCAGTTGGAGCTGCTGTGCTGATTGGTATTAACATGTGGGAAAAATGTAGCATGTTTTATTAGAATCTAAAGTAAGTTAGTATCATTTTTCATGCCACAAATCACACTCTAATAAATAATAGTAATGCCTTATATATAAATCAGCTTATTGCTCCCAAGAGATCCCAAGTAGCACTGTACTTAATTAATTCATTAAATGTTACAAAATGACATTATTTTAACCTTCATAAACATTTAAGAACTATCACTAATTAATGGTACACCTAGACATAATATTTAATTATTTTTGAATGGAGAAGTTATATTCAAGCATATGGCAGTATTCTTACCAACAGTGACTATGATAATCTCTTTGCCAGTATCACATACTGAAAAGTCAATTATGAATAACATATTTGGTGGTTTAATTCAAATGGATATTTGGACTGTTAACTCATATACTGGAATGTTCTCTAGTGTACAAATACAGTCATATATTATGACCATGTGAGAGCTCAAAACTTTAAGCAACCAGTAACAAATTTTATGAAAAATATTAATTATTATATACTTTTCTTGCTAAGTAAAACAATGATACTGCTACAACTCGGTGGATTTTCATTCTTAGGTTATTAAAGCTCATGCTTATTTTTTTCTGTTTATCCTATAACTTTCTACTGCTGTTACCAGGTGGTGCTGTGCATATCACTTTCCATTGAAAACTGTTGCGAGTGACTCAAGCTTTTCCATTTGTCACTAGTTGGAGTTGTTGATTAAAAAAGAATGCTTGAATTGTTAGATAATGTAAATTACAAATCACCTTGTAGTGAGCGTGACCTTGTTTGATTTAGCAGGAAATGTTCTATAGCACATTTTGTCTTAACTAAAATGAACTTCCTCAGTTATGAACAATATTTCCTTTCATAGTGTACTTCTGCTGCTGTGTACCTAATGGGATTCAATATGCCAGGACATGGTCCCAGTGAATCTCTGCATTTCTACCTCTTCCCCAAATGGTTGTGCATGTTGCACTGCTTTATAGCTGTTCTTGATTAGTGTTAGTTGTTTGTGAATTTGGTGTACTATGGAAATTTTTGGATCCAAATACTCAAGTGAGGAATTAATTAAGGCATTCAATTTGCCACACTGTGAATTTTGGGTTTCCATACTTCAAAACAGTAGCGTATTGTTTTATTATTTATCTATGTATTTATATATTTAAAATAAAGTTTATTGAACAATAAGATTAATACAATGACAACATAGCAGTAAGCATTGTACAAAGAAACTAGTTCAGTCATTATACAATTCATATGTGATAGCTGAAGAGAAAAGATAACCCATCTAAAACTGACTAGCAATAATTATAGTGTAAGAACAACATCAAATTTCATTATTATTATATCAGAGTCTGCGTAGGTATAGAGAGGAAACTTGATTAGATATATGGAGAACAAAGGTACTCAAAGCAGGAAAGACAGAGACACAAGGGAGAGGATGAAAGGGGAAGAGAAAACGTGGAAGTGGACAAGAGGAGGGGTAGATATATATACTAGCAAAAGGGGCACGGTGTTGCCCATGGGGATTAAGTCCTTTGAGTGCTTCAGGGACACTGACATCCAGGTAAATCCAGTAAAGGAGACAATGTTCTTAATGACTGTATCGTATGTGTGTGTGTGTGTGTGTATTGCTTGCACATGCATGTATTGCGGGCACATGTGTTCTGCTTGTGTTTGTATATTGTATGTGTGTATTGCGGGAATGTGTGTTGTGTGCTTGTGTGTGTATATTATATGTGTGTGTTGCAGGCATGTGTGTGTTGTGGCTTGTGCGTGTTGTGTGCGTGTGTTGCATGCTTGTGTGTTGCGGTCATGTGTATTGCAGGTGTGTGTGTTGCAGGCGTGTGTGTTGTGGGATGTGTTGAGGGAGTGTGTGCGTGTTGCTGGTGTGTGTTGCTGGCATGTCTGTTGCTGGCGTGTGTGCGTGTATTGCGGGCATGTGTGTTGCGGGCGTGTGGGTGTTGCGGGCGTGTGTGTTGTGGGTGAGCATGTGTTGTGGGTGTGCATGTGTGAATTACGGGTGAGTGTTACGGGAGTGTGTTGTGGTCGTGTGTGTGTTGCATGTGTATGTGTGTGTTGCGGTTGTGCTTGTCTGTTGCGGGCGTGCGTGTTGCGGGCACACATGCATGAGTGTTGCAGGCACGTGTGTTGAGCACATGCGTGTGTTGTGCATGTGTGTGTCTTGCGGGCTGTGGGCGTGTCTTGCGACCTGTGGGCACGTGTCTTGAGGGCTGAGAGCATGTGTGTGTGTGTGTGTGTTGCGGGCTGCGGGCGTGTATGTGTTGCAGGCATGCATGTGTTGCATGTGCATGTGTGTTGCTGGTATGTGCGTGTGAAGCGGGTGTGTGTATTGTGGGCGTGTGTTGCGGGCATGCATGTGTGTGTGCTGAGTATGTGTTGCAGGCATGCGTGTGTGTTTTGGGTGTGCGTGTGTGGGTGTTGCAGGCGTGTGTGTTGCGGGCGTGCATGTGTGCTGCGGGCGTGTGTGTATGTTGCGGGAGCATATGTGTTGCGCACTTGTGTTTGCTGTGTTTGCTGGTACATGCATGTTGCGGGTACGGGCTGCATGTGTGTATGTGTTTTGCATCCATGCGTGTTTGTGTTGCGGGCCTGTGTGTGTGTTGCAGGCGTGAGTGTCTGTTGGGGGTGTGCATGTGTGTGTTGCGGGCGTGTATGTTTTGTGGGAGTAAGTGTTTTGCGGCCATTTGTGTGTATATTATTGGCGTGTGTTGCGGGCGTGTGTGTTGCGGTGGATGTCCATTATTAGGGTGCTGAGGGGTGAAAGTTGATGCTTTGTGAAATATGTGAAAATCAGGTAACCCTACTCCTCCATGATCTATTCATCTGAAGAGGATGATGAGCTATAATCTCTGGGTCTGATGTACCCAAATGAAAGAAGTAGTTACAGAGTTCAGTTGAGAGAGTAGATGGTTGGGGATGTGTAGCATGAGAGCATTGAAAATGTATAACGCTTTCAGAAGAGTCATTATTTTGACCAGGTCATGCACCCCAACCAAGACAGGAGGGGTCATAACCAATGTAACAGGTCCCTCTGTAAGGTTTGTAGCAAGGGTATGAGGTTAATCTCAGGAAGAGGAGAGGTTATTCCCCAAATGCTGAATTGACATTGAAGATCACCTGAAACTATATCGGCACTGCAGTGAAGCTAAGTTACCCGCCTCTAAGTTTATATAAACGATTTCTGATTTTGAATAATTACTCTTCATCTGAGAGAAGAAGCAATAATCCTCAAGAACCTGCAGAAGTGGGGAAAGGACGCAGCGGGGTTGGCAATAAAGAAGAGGACATCATCCACATAGGCATCTGTTTCAGAAACAGAATTTCCAGAAGGTATACCTGAATCAGCGGGTGAAGATGAATGGAGTTTAATAATGGTTCCATTATGAATGAAAAACAGGGGAGAGAGAAGACAGCCCTGTTGCATACCAATATCTATAGGAAAGGATTATAAGAGGTTACCATTGACCTTGACCCTAGCTGAGGGATGGTATACAAACTCATTATTCTAGAAAGCATATGGGGGCCAAGGCCTATGTACCATAAAACTTTGTTGAGGTATGACCATCTGTGTAGAGGAATACTGACCTAATACCCTTACGCTTGGTGAGCTGTATCAAAGAGATGACCACAGATGCATTATGTCTTTCTTTGCAACCTGGGACAAAGCCACTTTGGTCAGGGTGGTCAGAGTGTGTTCACTAGAATATTTACAAAAAGTTTAAGGTCCACACTGAGCAGAGAAATAGGGATGTAACTGCTACATTGGAAGGGATCTTTATTAGGCTTTAGATTTACAGTTACATGAGCTGTAAGATTTGATTGAAAGTATTGAGTAAGTGGGGAATTAAGTAGGGGTGGGCGAAAAGTGTGAAAAATTTCCTGCATGACTTTTCTCAAAAACTTTCAGACTTTTTGCTTTTTATTCAAAAGTTTTCTACTTTTCGCCTATGCAACAATTACCTTCTTTCCTTCCTCCTATTTTAACACATTTTTCACCTGTATTTCTTATAGGTACCACTGTAATATTACTTCTTCTGAGGGCTGTAGTTTAGAAATAAGTGGCTGAAATTTGTGAGTCCTACAGCAACATATGCATTGAAAAATGTATTAGCATGCAGAGTGCATTTGTCCTTTGCCCACAACATCAACTTCCTGGCGCATATTCATGATGATAACAAAAAAAACATTTTACAGTGTGGCAGATGTGTATTGTAGTGCTGGTGGTGGGGATGGGGGACAGGATGGTATGGTGTGATTTGTGTATGTATATAGTTTTTACTATTGTCATGTTTGCGTCAAATCTTGTCGCTTATAGCAGTGGTCCCAAGTGGGGTATATGGTGGAAACCCTTCTTCATATCCCTCCTCCACCTCCTCATCTGTGCTGCTGTTAATATATTTGTCCTGACTTTGTCTGTCATGTGTGGTTTCTGCTACCTGATATTCAGATGGTATGTGATGTTAGTTCATTTTTAAGAATGTTAGTCTCCCAACATTGCTGCTTGATAAACACATCCTGTGGACAATGGCAATGTAACCAGTGGCACTGAAAACTCTCTCAGACTCAGTGCTTGCTGGAGGACAACTGAGGGTTTCCACTGCAGTACGTGTCAATGCTAGCCACACACTCTGCTTTGTTTGCAAAAACCTAAAACCTTTTTTGGTTGTTTTTGGTCCTTAGTCTTTTCTTATGTTAAGGACAGCTTTATGCCTATCCGATGCATGCTTAAATTCTTTCACTGTATTAACTTCTACCACTTCTGCTGGTAGGCTATTCCACTACTACCATCTACTACCCTCTCAGTGAAGTAAACCTTTCTTACAATACGTCTAAACCTGTGTCCGTCTAGTTTTAGATAATGGCCTCTTGTCCTAACATTTTTACTCCTTTGAAATGTACTTCCATCCTGCACTTTGTTTAATCCCTTCATGTATTTGAATGTTTCTATCATATCCCCTCTCTCTCTCTTCTCTTCTCCAAGCTATACATGTTCAGATCCTTTGTCTTTTCTATGTCTTTTCTTGTAAACCAGTCACCATTTTAGTAGCCCTTCTCTGAATTTTCTCTAGAGTATCTATATCCTTCTGGAGATGGGGTCTCCTCCAGTACTGTACACAATCCTCTAGGTGAAGTCTAACTACAGATCTGTAGAGTGGCATGACCACTTCCCTTTTTCTGCAACTAATGCCCCTAACTATACAACCCAGCATCCTGCTTGCATTCCCTGCTGCTTTATTACATTGCTATAGATCTATCTCCTTATTAAATACAAATATTAAGCTATTTGTGTCAATTCTTGTTTGTCACTTAAAACGGTATCTCCGTTCTCTCATTCACCCAGACAAGGCAGGCTTTGTGCCAGGGCGTGAGACCCATGATAATACAACTAAGGCTATAGCTATTCTATATACTGCAGTGCAAAGGAAAATCCACCCTATTAGTCTCTGTGGACTCTGAGAAGGCCTTTGACCTCATTGGCTAGCCATATCGTTTTTCTGTTCTCTCCCGCCTTTGACTAAGCCCACGATGCTTCACATTTATTCAATCTCTTTACTCCTCACCAACTGCCAGAGAACATTTCAAGGTAAACTTCACTAAGTCGGAAATATTATGAGTTAATATACTACTGATTCTACTTTAGGATCTAAAAAAATCCTTCCCATTTAAATGGGCAACTACACACATCAAATACCTGGGTGTCCTTATACCAAAAAACTTCAACTCTCTTGTCTGGATGAATTTGGACCCTCTTTTTTTCATCTCCTCAATTCAGATATATCCAAATGGAGATATCATTTTGTCTCATGGATTGGTCAAATGAATCTCACTAAGATGATCATACTCCCTCGTATCCTCTATCTTTTCAATACTCTATCTGTCGAAATCCCATCCAAATATATACGCAAACTTCCTCAGGTGATTAATGCCTTCATATGGAGATTCCATAAAACCAGACTCCCTCTATCCCAATTACGGCTCCACCCCCAGGGGACTGGGAGTTCCTGACCTCACAGTCTACTATTGCGCTGCTACATTATCCAGACAAAAGGACTGTTCTCTCTTTCCACTACTATAATACTCTGACATTTGATCTCTGTCTGGCGATCTCTCAGTAATGCGCTCTCCCTGATCCCATATTCCTCTCTACATACTCCTATCTTACACAATCCAGCTTTCCCTCCAGGACAGGTTGATAAGATCTGTATATATTGGGCAAACAATAACTTGGACAAGATCCATTGTTTGCTCTCTGATACCTCCATATGGAAATTTGAGGAATTAAATGACATCTCACATGTCCCAACGTCCCACTACTGGCAGTGTGTTCAACTCAGACACTTCTTACATAATCTGACTGTGGATAATTATCAAACATAAGTCTCAGTTTGAAACCTTCTTTCTCTCCCAAACGGTCTTACACCATACTCTGACTAAATGGTACTGATTTTTCATTGGTCATAACCCACAACCCAAGCCGTCATATACCAGACATTAGGAAACAGACCTTCAGATTTTTCTTCTGCAAAAGGCCTGGCTTACTATTCACAGATCCTTGATGTACTTGTGTCATGGTATTCAGGCAAAGAAGGACAGACACAAAGGTAATATATAACCACATTTATTAAATATATACAACAATAATGGTATTGACCCCCTCTAACCCCCTCCTCAGGCTGATAGGACCCACACTGTTCTGTGCACTGAACTATTGTGAGATTAATGGTATAATATGCGTAAGTCACCACTTTGGTCTGCGGTTGGAGGCAACAGGGAATGAGGGTAGACCAGAGCCATGAGGCACAGAGACTACAGGTCAGACAGGACAGCAGCGTAGGGAGCGAGTAGGCAGCCAGAGCCACAGAAGACAAACCAGGGACTACACGGTGCGAGTAAAAGTCAGAGCCACTGGTCAGGCAAACCGGGGACTACACTGAGCAAGTAGTAGCCAGGGCCACTGGTCAGGCAAGCCGGGGTCAACACGGAGCGAGTTAGTCAGCCAGAGCCACAGGTCAGAACCGATGTGGGTAGTCAGACAAGCCGGGGTCATACACAGAGGGAGTTAGTCAGCCAGAGCCGCAGGTCAGAACCGATGTGGGTAGTCAGACAAGCCGGGGTCATACACAGAGGGAGTTAGTCAGCCAGAGCCGCAGGTCAGAACCAATGTGGGTAGTCAGACAAGCCGGGATCTACACGGAGTGAGTTCTCAGATAGACCCAATTAGGCCACAGAAAATAGGCCCCTAAACAGGAGTTCATGCTAGTGCCTGTTACCTGAATAATAAAATAAAACAATACAATTAATAGATATTGGGTTAACTCAAGAAAATGTCATGGGAAGACTGAACAAAATTAAGACCGACAAAGCACCGGGTCCTGATGGTATACATCCAAGGGTTCTTCTGGAACATAGTGCAGTGTTAGCAAAACCCCTATATTTACTCTTTAAAGATTCTATTACCACAGGCTCAGTGCCACAGGATTGGCGAAGAGCTAACATAGTGCCTCTATTTAAGAAGGGAACTAAAACAGAACCTGGGAATTATAGACCAGTGAGTTTGACCTCTGTAGTGGGAAAACAGAAGGGATAATAAGGGACTATGTTCAGGATTACAACACAAAAAATAAAATCATTAGCATGAATTAACATGGTTTTATGAAGAATAGATCATGCCAAACTAAACTTTTCAGCTTCTATGAGGAGGTAAGCAGTAACCTAGACAATGGCAAGGCAGTAGATGTAGTATATCTAGACTTTGCAAAGGCATTTGATACAGTGCCACACAGAAGGCTGGTGTATAAAATAAGGAAATTGGGGCTAGGAGATAACCTTTGCAATTTAATACAAAACTGGCATAAGGATAGGGAACAGTGTATGGTTGTAAATGGAAAATTCTCCAGTACAGTTAAAGTGAACAGAGGAGTACGTCAAGGTTCAGTATCAGGTCCGCTGCTTTTTAACATGTTTATAAATGACCTGGAAATAGATATAGAAAGCAAAATATCAATATTTGCAGATGATACTAAATTATGCAAAGTCATTAATTCAGAACAGGATATTTTCTCTCTACAGAGGGACTTACATACAATTTCAGATTGGGCAAACATGTGGAATATGACGTTTAATGTGGGGAAGTGTAAAGTCATGCATTTGGGAGGAAACAATCCCAAGGCTACTTATAAACTATTTTTAGGTGACTCATTGCTAGAAAAAGACCTGGGTATCCTTGTCAACTACAAACTTGGAAACAATGACCAGTGTCAAACAGCAGTAGCAAAGGCAAACAAAGTCCTGTCTTGCATAAAAAGAGGTATTGAAGCAAGAGTGGATAACATTATTTTGCCATTATACAAATCATTCGTAAGACCTCACCTTGAGTATGCAGTGCAATTTTGGGCACCAGTTCTGAAAAAGGATATACTAGAACTAGAGAGGGTACAGCGGAGAGCAACAAAATTAATTAAGGGAATGGAGGACTTGACATATGAGGAACGACTAAACAAACTTGGTTTATTTACTCTAGAGAAAAGACGACTAAGAGGAGACCTTATCACATTGTACAAGGATATGAGAGGTCAATCCAAGGATCTCTGCGGTGAGCTATTTATTCCAAGGCCAGATCAGGTGACCAGGGGACACCCCTTGAGATTAGAGGAAAGGAGGTTTAAACTTCAGCAGAGGAAGGTTTCTTTCATGGTAAGGTCTGTTAAATTGTGGAATTCATTGCCCAGGGAGGTAGTTATGGCAGATACAATGAATACATTTAAGAGATTAGATACATTTCTTTCAAAAGGGAAAATACAGAGTTATACTGTTTATCAGTAGGCTGATCAGGAAGGTCTGATAAAGACTAATTTAATTGGTAGCAGGAAAGCTATAAAATTCTCAGTTACTGAGGTATGAGGCGAAGGTTGAACTTGATGGACTTGTGTCTTTTTTCATCCTAATTTACTTTGTTACTATGTTACCTGATGTCAGAATGAGGAAGGGGCCCGAGGCCATGTTGGCCAGCGGCCATACAGAGGTAGAAAGCACAGGAGCACTAGGCTGCCTAAGGATACTGTGATAGTTCGGCCATGGATGTCTCTTCGAAGGAATGAGATTATAAACTCCTGTCTAGATGGTATCGCACCCCAGTACAATTGCATTCGTTTTCTACTTCTGTGCCTTCTACTTGTTGGAACTGTCATTCTCAAGAGGTTTCTATGCACCACATCTGGTGGGATTGCCCATTAATTGTCCCCTATTGGAATGATTGATTCGCTAATCTCAGTGCTGTCCTTCGAGTCCTCCTTCCTCTTGACCCTCTCTACCCTCTCTTGCGCCTCTTCACTTACAATCTTGCCACAGGCATTGAACGCAAACTACTTTCTAAATTTTTCCTTTTACAATTACAAAACGCTGCTAAATGTTTAACACCTGTTCTATGGAAGTCTACTTCTCCCCCGCTCTATTTTGCTTTGGACCCAGAGGCTTTCCTTTTTCTATACCATGCAACGCATGCAAGCTATAACCACAACTACGTTTGATCTATTCAATTCTAAATGGCATCCCTGGATAGATTATTTCACCCGACTCTAGCTACCCACAACACTGGCCTCCCAGTAGGTCCTAGGACTCGCACCCACCCTCCTCTTCTCCCTCTACCCCCCTTCCTTGGCCCCCTTGTCTCTTACTAACTTCTCCCTACCTTCCCCTCCCCTATGACCCATCTTTTTCACCTAATCCTTCCTTACTCTCTTTTTCTCTTCTCCTTTTTCCCTTCTCCATCTCTTTACCTTTAGTCTCCTGACTCTCTTATTCCTATATATTCTTCTCTCTCCTCACACTAAGCTTTTCTTATCTGCTTACCTCTCTCTCCCCTACTTCACCTGTGATGCTTTCTTTTTTCTCTTCCTTTGTTATTCATTACCGTACAGACTGAATAGCTGACTTACAACAGTTGTCTTGACTTCGCTCACATTTATGATGCTAAATATTTGCCTCACAGATGATTATGTCTGTCACATGTATATTACAAGTGGCTATGGTTGCTTCTCTATTATTTTCTGCTAAGACATGTGCATTAAAATTTCTGCTTGTTATGTACCAGTTTTTGCTCCACTGGAGCTCTATTCATGTTTTTTTGTACTCTGTACATTTTGATACTTTTCAAAAATGCCCTTTTGGGAAAAAAAATCTCCTCCCAGTACCATCTGTCCTTCGGCCCTCTCTCCTAATGAGGTGAAGGTTTTGGACAGAATGAAGATTTCATTCAAGTTGGGAGCATAACATTGTCAATGAAAAATGGTTCATTTTGTAACAAACCACACAGGAAAAATAATTGGCCATTGTAGACTTGAGATCCAAATGAACCCAAGGGTGAATTGATATATTATACCAGTTGCTCTCATTTTTTTTTCGGGGGGTGGAAGAAAAGTAAGAAACAGGATACTTGCAATTAGAGAACTTCAGGATGGCTAATGAGGAGAAGTGTGTCTCCAGTATTGTATTAGTACAATATCTGCTGACAGCCTGTCAAAGTCTCTAAGGGCTATCGACTTCTTCTCAGGGTAGTTTAGGCCCCTGACAATGACAGTTATCACGTTAAGAGGAGCCATTGGATTGGATCATAAGGATCATCTCAACCAAACATCCTCTCCTGTAGCTCCCCAAATTGGTGCACTGTTATGGACACAGGTATGTTGCTTCAGAATTTGCGACAAAAAACTGCGTCCATTACATGGATATGTTCCCCTGTCATAAAATCACATTTAGTGTTTTAGACACCATTTTCCTTTGTTGTCTCCCTGGTCTGTTTGGGCGGGAAAATGACAAAGGAGGACAACCTGCTCTTTTGTTTCTCTTCCTTCTAGGAGAAGGGGAGGAGGGGTGTGTCAATCAGGTAAAGTGGGCTGGAGATGGGTGGGGCTTGCCAACAATAAGAGAGGTGTGCAGAGAGTCAAAGGGGGCAGTCTTGGCAGGTCTTTTGGGGGAAGAAGGGTCTTGGAGCAGGAGAGCTATGGAGAAGGAGATGTGACCAGCAGCAAGGGGGCCATGCCTTGCCTAGGCCCCAAGAACTGTTCCAGGATCCTGGCCTGTTTTTCCCCTGTGGCACCATCCTCATTGTTCCAGATAGATGAGTATAGAAACTAAGTATCTCTCTATTATTTTCATACTATCTATAATATTTCTAGGAAAAATACCTTAGTAACCAACGTATAGTGTTTTCTACTATAATTGTTGTATTATGTGTTTTATTTGCACTGCAGTAAGTAATTGTCTAGTTAACATTATTAGATGTTTTAGCTAGAATATATTTGATAATATACAGTGTATTGTTAATATTATTGTTTGTTATTAAATATTATTGCTTACTGCTAGTACTGGGGTGTTATTGTGTCAATTGTGGTATTGGTCATTAGGACAAATTTCTCTGGATATATCCTTTAATTAAAGGGTTGGCTTTTTGGGTGTGGGCAAATTCATATTGCTTCTAATAGCTGTGTTGGGGTTTGTGTGGTGTGAGCAAGTTGTAGGCCCTGGCCTTGCTCATAGATTTTATCTCAGAGCAAACACATGGTCTGACTCCATCTTGCTAGGCCCCAGCCTGTCTCCACATGGTTGAGGATGCCATTTTGTAAAAAGCACATGGTGTGAGTTTGCAGTTTCTTCACAACTACATTGATTTTAACACAGCTGCTATTGTGCAACCTTTTGCGCCAAATTAATTCACCCAAAGCCACGAACTTAAAACAAATGGCGTAGTTGAGCAGGGTATTCGCAGAAATTATTAATATTAATGATTAATAACCATTATTGACATATTTCCTAGAAATTAATATTTTGTTAAAAAATACATTTTTTAATAATTTTTTAATTAATATTTTTTTCCTGGGCAATTTAGTCAGTAAGTGTCCCAAGTTATTTTTGTGTGCCAGTACCACACTGCGACAAGAGTGGTGGGTTTTAGTATTGTCACATTGCAAGGGGCTTATTCACTAAAAGAGGATTTGTGTGCTGGAATACTCTTGAATTGTAATAGGTGTACTTTGCATGCTTTGATTATAGACTTGTGGGGCCCTCATAGAGGAGTTTCAAACTTCAAAGTGCATAGATAAGTGCTCATATTACAGTTACCTGTATTGTCTGTATTGCATATATGATACGTGCCTGGGTATTGTGATGTATATGCCTGGTTATTGTGTATGTGTATGGGTATAGATATATACAGAGGTAAGAGGGAGCGTTTACAGTTACACTGCTTCAATTAACCCTTGTGTGCTCGCATTAGAGGAGTGCTAACTTTGAGGCATTTTAATTGTAAACGTTTAGGTCAAGGTTCTGCAATTGCCGGACGTGATATTTCTAGTGTGGCTAGATTTATTGCGCATATGCATATCTCTGTACTGTCAAGATTTCCTATTAAAGGGACTTTAATTAACTCTTGTGTGCTCTCTGTAGAGTGTAACTAACTCTGAAGTCCTACTTCAGTTAAATCCTTGTGTGCCTCTGCAGAGAAGTGGCTAACTTTAAAGTCACACTTCAATTATAGACTTGTGTGCTTTCCATAAAGGATAACTACATTGGACAATTGACTAGTCACTAGCACTTGTACCTAGACAGGTGACTTGAGCACCTGAGGCAGGTGACTAACTAGCATTTGTACCATTTGCCTATGTGGATATGTCACTAACTTTGAAGTAGTGCTTCAATTATAAAACTTGTGTGCCCTTTCATTGGGAGAACTAACTTTGAAGCCTAATAGGAAGTCACCTGATGTGCAGGTGTGTGTATATGAGTTTGTTTGTTTTCTTGAAAGGCATAAAAACATTCAACAGTTTGTGTGTTCTGTAACTTTCATAGTGGTTTGCGTGTTTTCTCCCTGTGTGAAAGTAAAAACATACGTGTGCCTGCTAACTTGTGTTCAGGTACTTGGTTAAACACGCATATCTGTTCTGCTGTTAAAGTGCTTTAATTAGAAACACTTGTGTATTGCTTACAATACTAACTTTAAAGTATATTTAACGGAGAGCATGAATTTCCTGAGAGCATGAATTATTGAGTGCTTTGATGGGGGATTAATTCTACACTGCCCAAAGTAATATGTCTGGATAAACTGGATTATTACCTACATAACGTTGTACTGTATCAAGTGACTTTGAGCGCTTGTTCCCTAGGCAGGTGACTAACTAGCATTGTACCATTGCAGTGGACAATTGACTAGTCACTAGCACTTGTACCTAGACAGGTGACTTCAAATACTTGTACTAAAATTCCCAAGACTGATGTATGTGTTATGTATGAGTTTGTTTGTTTTCTAGAAGGGCAGGAAAAAACATTCAACAGTTTGTGTGTTCTGTGACTTTCACTGTTAGTTTGAGTGTTTTCCCATGAGTGAAAATAAAAACACATAAGTGCGGCCTGAGTGTGTATTTGTTAGTGGTACAACACATACTAGTAAGGCTCACTACAAACACGTGATTGTCTTACCGTCTGATTGCGCTTGAGATTCTGACTGAGAGAATGGGTTTCTTTAAGAAGAAGTTGAGTGCATTGATTGGGGGCAAAAGACCCACATTTGGGGCTGCACCACATTGGGCTACTGCTATGGGTAGATGGAATGCTATAGCAGATGAGCTAGTACGTCACAGTGCTCCAGTGTACCCAGAGGTTGGGGAAGAGATAGGAGGTATGGCACTTAAGCTTGATTTAGGGGTCTATTCTAAACATGAGAGCAGAGCTGCGGCAGAAGTGGGGTGGATTATTTTACATGCCTTAAAAAATGAGGTAGTAAAGAGACAAGCCCTAGAAAGAGATTTAGCTGATGTAAAACAAAAATTGTTAATATCAAATGAATGTTTGGAATTAACAATGCCCGTAACACTGAATTACAGGAGACTAATACTCGGCTAATCAATAAACTTGACCGTAGTCGCTCTCACAGGGGTAAAGTGCCATACACCACCAGAAAGGTGAGAACACTGACTACAGGGCCCTGCAGGGACCCAGAGTCACTCTTGTCATCCTCCTCTGAAGAAAAGGAGTACTCAAAATACTCATATGTTTCCTCCTCTGATGATGATGACGAAAAGGTGGACAGCTTCAAAGCTCGCCCACTCATCACCTAGCAGAGAAAACAAAGGGTACACAGGAACTGTGATAGACATGAGTCTGTAAATGCTAAAAGAGGGTCCCCTTTGTCAATGATAAATGGTACAGCAGAAAATGGTCAGATTTTTGTGAGTACAAATGGGTTAGCAGAATTGGGGAAATACAAAACAGAGGAAAAGGTTAATCAGAAAAGGGGTGTCTCCATGGCTAGCAAGCCAGAAAGGAAGGATGAAGGGATACCACCTATTGATAAACCTAAGAGGAATAATAAACAGGATGCTTCCACACACACAAAGGTGTCAAGGAAAGAAATGATGGTAGATCTTGTTAAAGCTGGTGTCAATGTAGATGAGCTAAAAAAAAGGTCAAATCATGTCTTGTTCAAAAGGTGGAAAGCTTTTAAGAGAAAGGTACATATTAATGTACCTATTTCTAAAACTCTCACTAATGAAGCAAATCTGATATACACACCATCTGAATTTAATATTCCTGTTGCTAATTCCTGTCCTCCTGTTCCCCATCCTAGGAAAACAAAATCCCTGTACCCATTATGTGCCATAGCGGACAATGACGGAATGGACCCATGGGACGGCCAATCCCCAGCACAATGTTACCCATCAAGGCTGGGGATCGACAGCCCCATGTTCCTTTGACTGTAGTGTGGGGAAAGGAAACCAACCACACCTAGGTTTTAGCCTTAGTATACACTGGGGCCGAGGTAACAGTGTTACAGGTAACCCTTCCAAACTTGTAGGCCCCATCATTTCACAGAGAGGGTCTAGGGGAAAGAGTAACTAAGGCTATACAAACCACAGTCACATATTCCATAAACAACGGGCCCCTGGGTTTATGGATAATATTTTGAGTTTCCAATTTCCTGACAATAACTTGGGGGTAGATATATTGTTAGGACACATAATAGAGATGCAGTTGAGAGGTGTTCAGATTTTGGCTTTCCTCACAAACCCTCTTATGTTCATGCGGCATGGGAGGTGGTGAGAGGAAATACAAACAGGACACCTGTTGTCATTCTCTTTCCCTGTAGTCCAACAAGGGCTACCAGGAGGGTTGAAAGAAATCAGATTAGTCAGTTTTAGTTCATCCTGCAATTTTGCTCTTTAAACGCTCCTGTGATTCCTGTTAAGAAGTCAGATGGTTTCTTGGTGTGGGATAGATTATTGGGGACTCAATAGAGTGGCACCGCCATTGAGCGCTGCAGTCCCCAGTATCGTCCCTGTCATTTATGACAGCCAAACAGACACAGGGGTGGCATGCAGCGATTGATATAGTGGATACTTTCTTTTCCAATTCTCATTGCACCTGAGTCACAAAATTCCATTTGCATTCACTTGGGAAGGAAGCTAATATACCTTTGATGCCCCAACACTATCAACACTCCCCCGCCACATGCCATGATCCGGTTGCCAGAGAATCAAGCCAACTTCCAATACCTTTTAGAGACTGTGACATTAAAGGCCCCAACCACTTGGGGTGAAGATGCCTACCTATCCGTGCAGAGGTGGGCCAGAAGTCCAGCTCTCATGCAGTGGAGAATGGTACCCACAAGAGCAAGGTGGATTAACAAAGCTTCAATGGTGTCGCGACATATGAATTCTTGCCACATCCAAATACTTGGAAGATACTTGCATTACAGCTTTCTCCAATCAAGTCAACTTTGCCATATGAGGAATTATACCCTGCAAAGAACAAAAGACGCTGGACTGTTGTAACATGCAATCCGTATGGAGAGGTGGTGATACAAGAGCAAGATATAGGTGATTCAAATTACCAGAAGTATGCCGATATAAAGAGACTACCTTTGGCTTATTACATGGAACATTAGTGTGGGGAGGTACAGAACTTTGGGAGAAGATTTGGGCAGCCGCCTGAACAAGACTAATGCCAAGAGTTGTGGGGGAAATGAACCTCAATAAAACTACGGAAGAATTGACTCAAATAAGGAACCTGAAGACCAAAATGAAGAGGTCCCATAGATCCAGTTTTCAAAACGGACACCGGTACTCGCTTTGCTGGTCAGTCCAACAATGTGCGCAGGCTATCCCATATCACCCTAAGCCTCGGGGTTGATTAAAAGGTGCAATGGGCTTTTGAAAGGACAGATTCATACACTATCCCCAAGTATGTCATAGAAGGGGTGGGATAGAACTTTTACACAGGCTCTTAGGATTTTACATGACTGACCTACAGAACTTATCTTTATATGCCCGGCTTACATGTAATGACAATCCATTTGTTAGTTTGTGGGTTGACATGTACTGGTAGCCACCCCATATTTCAATTTAAACTAACGTTTTATTTTATTTTTTCTCTTGGTAGTGGGAGAGGTTAACAGAAGTTAGTATTTCCCATAGGAGGCAATATGCCTCCAGGAACAAGAGGTAACCTTAGTGCTCACTAAAAAACTGACCAAAGAGGGTTGGAGCACAACAGGGAGTGTGAGTGTGGATGGATGAATGCATCTCTGTCTAGGAATGACCCAAGTAGGTTAATTGCTGGTACAATCCTAGGAGAGGTGGCAGCCTGGGTACCCCATAAAATCTTGTTATCCTGGGATGAGGATAAACAAGTGCTCATGGGGTCCAAAGTGTGGGTGTTACCGCGATCCACTGATCAGCACAGGCAGAAAGGAGAGGTTATTTCAGATGGTCCTGGTAATACTAAAGTTGTATTATGAAATGGTGATTCTGTACCTATCTTCTTTCCCTCAAATAGATTGGTGGCCGGCTAGCTCCTATGAACCCTTGATCGTCCAACACATTCATGAACCCCTTGGCCAGCTATGCAAGAGTGGACAACTCCTCTGACTGTTGCAGCACCATCCCCATCAGTGAGGAAGGAGGGTACTCGTTCCTTGGAGTCCCGTGGGCCCAGCGAGAAATGAGACAACTCTCTGGACACAACACTGGACTCTACTACCAAACTGTCTTATGAGCAGCTACAAATCAGGGCGGTAGCTCTCCAAAATCGCCTAGCCCTGGACTGTTCTTACTGCCAAAGTAGGAGTTTGCTGGCTGGTAGGAAAATAATGCTGCAGTTATATTGTGAACTATGAAGGTGAATTTAATTATGATCCATCGAAACTGACAGCTATAATAGACAAACTCCAGGAAACATCAGACGTTGGACTATTTGGGTGATTTGGGAAGTCAGTGACCTACCTATCCAGTGAGCAACTTTAGTGTGGTTTATGACATGGGACCAAGAGGTGGAATGTTATGGACACAGGTATGTTGCTTCAGAATTTGCGACAAAAAACTGCGTCCATTACATGGATATGTTCCCCTGTCATAAAATCACATTTAGTGTTTTAGACACCATTTTCCTTTGTTGTCTCCCTGGTCTGTTTGGGCGGGAAAATGACAAAGGAGGACAACCTGCTCTTTTGTTTCTCTTCCTTCTAGGAGAAGGGGAGGAGGGGTGTGTCAATCAGGTAAAGTGGGCTGGAGATGGGTGGGGCTTGCCAACAATAAGAGAGGTGTGCAGAGAGTCAAAGGGGGCAGTCTTGGCAGGTCTTTTGGGGGAAGAAGGGTCTTGGAGCAGGAGAGCTATGGAGAAGGAGATGTGACCAGCAGCAAGGGGGCCATGCCTTGCCTAGGCCCCAAGAACTGTTCCAGGATCCTGGCCTGTTTTTCCTCTCTATTATTTTCATACTATCTATAATATTTCTAGGAAAAATACCTTAGTAACCAACGTATAGTGTTTTCTACTATAATTGTTGTATTATGTGTTTTATTTGCACTGCAGTAAGTAATTGTCTAGTTAACATTATTAGATGTTTTAGCTAGAATATATTTGATAATATACAGTGTATTGTTAATATTATTGTTTGTTATTAAATATTATTGCTTACTGCTAGTACTGGGGTGTTATTGTGTCAATTGTGGTATTGGTCATTAGGACAAATTTCTCTGGATATATCCTTTAATTAAAGGGTTGGCTTTTTGGGTGTGGGCAAATTCATATTGCTTCTAATAGCTGTGTTGGGGTTTGTGTGGTGTGAGCAAGTTGTAGGCCCTGGCCTTGCTCATAGATTTTATCTCAGAGCAAACACATGGTCTGACTCCATCTTGCTAGGCCCCAGCCTGTCTCCACATGGTTGAGGATGCCATTTTGTAAAAAGCACATGGTGTGAGTTTGCAGTTTCTTCACAACTACATTGATTTTAACACAGCTGCTATTGTGCAACCTTTTGC
Organism: Rhinophrynus dorsalis; assembly: GCA_037306005.1. Taxonomy (NCBI): domain Eukaryota; kingdom Metazoa; phylum Chordata; class Amphibia; order Anura; family Rhinophrynidae; genus Rhinophrynus; species Rhinophrynus dorsalis. Next base: position 396,321,988 of record CM074718.1, read on the forward strand.
GCCAAATTAATTCACCCAAAGCCACGAACTTAAAACATGCACTGAAAAAAAAATGGAGAGAGAGAGGGTGTGTGAATGTGGTTCTCAGATAAACAGATAAAAAGATAAAAGAGAGAAGTTAGGTGCCTGAGGAGAGTAAACGAGTCACAGACTGTGTGATACTGTGAAGAAGAAAGATATATAGAAAAAGAAAAACCTAACAGTATGCGATTCTCATGTCATTCTGCCTGCCCCCATGGAAAAAAGTATTATGCACTCCTATGTGAGCTGATCATAGTATAGATGAGGAGTGTGGAAGGGTGTTGATATAGGGGACTGAGTATTCTGTACATAGATTAGGGGCAAATCATCTCATATGGCATGAGATTTAGGCAGAGGATATAAGGGAGAGTATGCTGCCATGATGCTAGCTCAGCATTATAGAACTAAGGGGAAGTACTACAGGGCCTCATAGCAGGGGTTAGCCTGAGGTCTTCAGAGTGACTAGGGCATACAGTAGGCTGAGGACTTATTCTTTCTCAAAATCATGAGGTATGGTCACAAACTAAGTAAAGGGGGAATTAAACCCAGGGAGGAATTAGAGTGAAAAAGTTATGTTGCCATTAGTAAAAATGTTGGTAGCCCCATTTGCTCTGGAGGAGTAAAAGTCAAATAATTAGAGGCTCGTGATGGCAGAGGGGGTTGAAAGGTATGAGACCAGGTTATTGCAAGCCAATGGGCGGGTGCCAAATGAAAGTGAAAAGAAGGGGGGGAAGACGAGTGAAAGGGGGTGGAGGCGTCAGAGGAAGGTAAGCTGGATAGGACATCGTGGACCTATAGCAAAGAATTGTGCTTGTAGAAGTGGATTGGGTGCATATCTAGCAGATAATGTATTATTAAGAAGGTTCCATCTATTTGCAAGTGAGGCTGAACATATAATGGCTATACATTACCCATCCCCCTGCTGGAGATTCAATCTCCATCTCCTATCTAAGGCAAGCTCCTGCATGAACAACTGGGGTGTCACCCCAGAGGAGAAAGGAAAACAAAGGAAAAAACAATCAACCTGCCTCAACCCCCACAACTCCAATTTCTTCTGTAATGAGACCCCAGGTCTCTGGTAAAGGAGTATAACAATAAACAGTTAAAGTTATAGAACATTATTCCCACTTATAAAGGACACCTCCAGGAGTAAGAATCTGGACAATCCTGGGAAGTAAGCAACCACAGTCCAAGGAGTCCTACCACTGGGGTCACTCATAGATGAAGGAGGTAAATGGGGAAACTCTTGTTGTAAGCTGACCTGCAATGTCTTATGGAGTATAAATAACATAGAGAGGTCAACTGAGGTTAAGCTAGATGCGCATAAGCCAAGACCCTGAACCCGCATACAGTTGTGTTACCGAAAGAGTAGGACAATGTCAGATATGTATCCACATGGGAAACCACTGAGATGCTCTATAAGTCACATTACAGACAGCATATTCAAAGTGACTATTGTATAGCTGGATTATCTCTTTTAAGGGGTAGCCCTAAACAGATATGAAACATGAACAGAAAAAATAGATGATAACTTTATAGAGCACTCTATAAATTATCATTTCCCCTACACACACATCCAAGCCAAACCTGCTTTACATTAGTAACCCTGGCATAAATGATGTGCCACATCAAAAGATATAGATCATCCAGTATGTAGTTGTTTTTGTTTTATCCTGCAACATTGCTATTTGTTGAATAGGGGGATGAGTATAGGATGTGTGGTTTTCCATTTTTATTATGTCTACAACCAATTCTCCCTTTTTTCTATTTATAGTTGTTGTTCCTTTGTATGTACTTTTATGTTAAATGATACATTTATAGTGGAGTGCTGTATACATTGATCATCTGTTTTCTCTTTATATTTTTTTTGTATGGCTGAATGTTAAAAAGAAAATTAAGAAAATGTATGAAGACAAATAAAAACAGTGTTTTCAGAACAAAAGGAAAAGTATTCATGCACTAATCTAAATAGATTACCCAGAAATTATAAACCTCTATAGTGTATATTGCATACCTATGAGTGTATTGATTTCAAACAAATGAGGGTTTTGTTGCATAATTTGACTAAAATATGTATAAGCTCTCTTAACATGCAATGGTACTTCAATTTCAAGAGGGTCCGACTCCTAACCAATACATAATAAATCATAATTTAAAGTGAAATTAAAATTAAGGTAGATAAAGTGGCTTTAGTGGAAATGTGTATATGTTGATGTACCGAAATTAAAACCTGATAAAACACTAATTAAAATCACCCATCTCACCCCTCAAAAATCTAATACTTTCTTGTTTGCAGTAGGTAGGTGAATAGTAGACCCAAAGAGTAGTGAACCCCACACCATCTCCCTTATATAGGTCTGAGCCACCCGCCAAAGCAAAACACATGATGCCTGTATATTTCATTAAAGGGATATCCCAGCAGGTGCATAAACTCTTTTTCACAAAAACCACTTTATCAATCTAAATTTTTATTATTTTTTTTTATTATGATTTTTTTATGTATTGGTTAGGACTCCCTTGAAATTGAGGTACCTTTGAGTTGTAAGAGAGCTTATACATACATTGGCCAACTTATGCAACAAAATCCTAATTTGTTTGAAATAAATACATAAAAAAGGAATGTAATATACACTACACAGGGTTTATAATTTCTGGGTAATCTGTATGGATTAGTGAAGGAATACTTTTCTTTTGTTTTTGTTCTTGATTTTGCCCTGTTTGGGGATTTGTTTGTTTACAGAAGGTGCATGTATCCATATGCCATATCATCCCCCATAGTGCCAGAGGAAGGAAAAAAACTCTTTAAAACCATTTTCAGCTGAGCTCCAAGTGGGCCCAAACATTCCTTCCCTGACAGCTGGGTATTTCCCTGTAGCTCAACATCCTATTTAATCTTTAATTTTTACTATATTTTTCATAAATATTAATCAGTAGTCTTAGCAGTGTGGATGGGCGAATGTTGTCGCTGTGTTCCTGTGAGAAATTCTGAGAAAACCACGTTATTGTCTGCTTTTTCACAAAAAATTCAGCTTTTAAAACAGCGAGTAAATTTCCATGTTTTTCTCCCATTGGCCAAAATTCCCCACCAATCTTTCAGTGGCTAGAAAGTTTCCACCCATTGATTTACGTTGTTTTTGCATTTTCTCTATAAAAACGTGACGTATTCCAGGAAGTGAAACATAATAGAAGCAGCTACAGAGCGAGGTAGATGTGCTGTGCTGTTCTGCTGTGAACTGTTTGTTAAATTGAGGCAGGAGAGGCACATAGTTACTGCTATCACTTTGAGCAGTAAAAGAAGGAACTGGAAGGACCTGTATTATGTGTCCACTGAGTCTGAGGAGGAAGTGAGCAGTACTGAGCCAATGCTGTCCAGTCCCCCTAAATCACCCAAAAGGAACTTGGGGAATTTAATGGGAATGGAGAGAGAAAAGGGTAGTACTAGTGAGAGCAGGACAGGTCAGCTGCCTGTGCCTGCTGCTAGACGTGCTGCCAGTGCCACCATTTCTGTACCTGCAGCCCCCATTTCTGTACCTGCTGCCAGATGTGCTGCCTCTGGTGCCACTAGTGCTGTACCTGCAGCCCCCATTTCTGTACCTGCTGCCAGATGTGCTGCCCCTGCTGCCACTAGTGCTGTACCTGCTTCCAGATGTGCTGCCCCTGCTGCCACCAGTGCTGTATATGCAGCCACCATTGCTATACTTGCTGCCAGATGTGCTGCCCCTGCTGCCTTCAGTGCTTTTCCTGCTGCCAGTGCTGAACCTGCTGCCACCAATACTTTTCCTGCTGCTAGTGTGTTTTGTAGTACTCAGGAGGGGGGAGGAGAAAATGATACCAAGTGTGACAGCAAGGGACCCTAAATCCCACTTACCAACCCCAAGCAGTCCCGCCAGTGCTAGAACTACTACTACTAAGGTCCATCAGCTTGTTAGCATTAGGAGTTTAGGAGGGGTAATCAACAACAATATCCTACATTACATTACTATCCTATATTACTAGTAATTGTGAGACTGAGAAAGAAGACTTTGCGGTTCACTTGGTGTTAATAGTAGTAGAAGTAATGGTGAAGCAGCCATAGTGATAAGGGAAACATTGGAGAGAGTCCAGACAGCGGTCAAGGAAGCCCACACCATTCCTCTGACCCTGGGAGTCCTCCCCTTCCATTCACTAAAGTGTTCAAATGGAACAGGATCCTGAAGACTAAGAGGCCAGAACTGGTGTTGGAGGAGAACAGGCACACAATTAATACCACCATATGCAGTATCACAGATCAGCTGCCTGTCCCTGCTGCTAGTGCTGCCACTGCCAGTCTGCCTTCTTCACATCACCAAGAAATGATGTGTGACATTAGGGGACCCTCTGTCACATTGCTTGTCACCTCCTCTAAGCAGCAGTGAGATGTCTGCAATAGAGCAGTAGCACGTAGGGACTAGTCGTGGTGATGATGATGCTGGAGAAGCTGGGGTGTGAGAGACATTGATGGCCTTTTTAGCAGAAACTGAGAAGGAATGGGAGACAGGCATGATGATGGGCATCACCACCACCACTAGCAGTAAGCTTTTGGAATTTGCGGAATCTCAACTGCTCTAATTCCTTCTGATGCTAAGTTGCAAGGGCAGCAAGATGCTGAGGAGCAAGTTAGTGTGCCACAGACCACCGTGGACACAGTGGGAATTGGGTCAACAAGTGAGGTGGGACTAGGACAGGTTTCACTTGCCAGGACCAGCAATACTCCTTGTCCTAGTTGCAGTGCTGAATCTGAGGCAGTAGCAGCAACAGCAGCAATATTATCTGCTGCCACAGACAGTGAAGGGGAATGTGGAGGACAAGATGAAAGAGGCCATTCTTCTCCATCTGTTCCCCACCCAGAAGTCATGGGTGTTGGACTATTTTTCTCTTGGGGCAGGCACAGTGCAGTCATCAGCAGCAGCACTCTGCACAATTTGTGACAAGTCAGTGAGAAGTGAAAAGGATGGAACAAACCTTGACACAGGCTCCCTGATATCACACATGAAACACAGACACCATGATATCTATGTCAAACACCCACCACAGAAATCAAGCACCACTGTTGCTGTACTCCCTGACTCTCCAAAAAGGCAACAGGAGGTAAGGCAAAGATCAAAGTGGAGAAAGTGGAGAACAACCCAAGCAGAGACTGGAAGTTCCATGACTATTGAAACAACTAGCTTGCCATTGCCTTCTTCCTCTAGGGTTACTACATCTTCTGCCAATCCACCGCATTCATCGTTACCTTCCCCACCAAATCATAGCCACTCTGTAGATGTTAGGATGTGGCAGTTTGTTTCTACCCATTGCACACTATGTGGTGCACTGACCACACATACTAGTTTGGTGAAGGAGAATCACAATCAGTTCATCAAGTGGCATCTGAGGAGATTCCATCCCACAGCATATGCTAAGATGGTGGCTGGGAGGGTTCATCATTACTATTAAACTGTCAGTAAGCTGTCCTGTGTCCTTAACGGGGTCTGGACAAGGGGTATAGATACAGCGGCAGTACTTGGTTTTGGGTGTCATGGTGTTTGGATACAGTTCTGCCCCCAGATGTTATTTACCACATACACACTGTGCACGTTGCAGTTGCTGATGAGAGCCACATTTCCTACTCTCAAGGGAAAAATATTCTAATAACAACACACCCATGATTTTAGAGGAGGGGCAAGTGGAGAAGAATTATTGGCCAACTTCTTCTTTTCTCCACATAGCCTGGGGGCTACTTATTGTGCTGCTACTGCCTCAGGAGCATCACTGGAGCCAGCTGTGGCAAGGGGAACCTTCATCATCCATCACGCATGTTAATGCTATTGTTGATCCCATTCCCCTTCAGCTGCTTAATCATCCTGCTGCTTAAACAACTAAGCAGCAGCAGCAGTAAGAACAACAGTTGCAAATTCCACAAATATGGACTTAGTCGGACATTTGACAATACAACATGACCTGCTGGCACTAGGCCATTGGGCATTTTAATTTTTTTCTCAAGGCTTGTGCTTTGAAAATAAATAAATAAAAAAAAAAAAAAAATAGTCATACAAAAAAATAAACAATTTTGGGGGGTTCATTTCTAACAAGCCTAAGTCCTACAAATCAATGTTTCTTCAGGGCTTGGGCCTCTAATAAATCTAAGTAATACAAAGGCCTCTAACAGCAAATCTAATAAATCATCCTCTACAAATACTCTATCAAGTCAAGTGGCAGCTTATGTAAGGGGGTTTCTGTCTTACATTACATACACATTTCTTATTTTATTGATTTATTTTTGTATTAACTGTCCCCTCAATAGCATTCAAGAAACCCTTCCCCAAAACAAATTCCCTATTCAAATGATTCATTCCCCAGACTCCAGCCACAGAAACAGGCACCCTCCTCAGACCCCTTTATACCATGTCTTATGGGGTTTTTTATTGTATTTAGGATTTATTTTTTTATTAACTGCCCCCTATCCCAGTAAACAACCTCCCCATAAAAAACTCTGTTCAACTTATACTTTCCCCACACTCCACCAACACAGGCACACTCATGCCATTTTTATACTATACCTTTGGGAAATAAAATAATATGTGCTATGTTTTGTGTATAATTTCAATGTTCCCATTGATTTCAATGGCATGAGCTAGGCAAAAAAAAGCAGGAAAAAGTGGAAAATCTGCACTTTTCCTGAGAAATTTTTTGCCATGCGGAAGGTGCCATTTTTAGCCGGTTTCACCTTGAGGGAAATATTTTTGCCCATCCCTACTTAGTGGTCCAACAGTGGTATATGGTAGCAATTCTTCTCCTTCTCCTCTGTGCTGCTACGTTGTGTTTTTATGCTCAATGTCATATGCAGCAATTGGTTGAAACTTCCTCCATCATGATAACAACATTAAAATAGGGTTCACTGTCATCTTCAGTGTTCTTACATTTTATTTTTAATATTTCTGGTGGTCGTGCAAGTTTTTATAGGACTTTAAAAAACTGATTACGCAGGAGGAGAAGGATCATCATACATTACAGCAACCATGGCTGCAGTCAGTTGTTGGATCAATACTTTAATAACATATCCCTGCACTGTTTCTACTCCTTTTGCTCTACCCCTGCCACTAGTATGTTTGCTGGACAGCATTTAATAGTGATGTACACAATAGAACTGATTGTGTATATGATGTCTTGCTCTTTACAAAATACTATAACTCTTCTAGTATCAGTCTGTCTCAGTCACAGCTCATGTCAGTCACCTATCAGTCAAACTATTTTTTTTTATTAACTGTCCATATACCTATCACTGTCAACAATAAACAAAAAAAACAACACACTCCCTGTTCAACTGCTTCTTTCCCCAGACTTCCCTTACGCATAGATAATAGCCAGATCAGGAAGAAACTTGGATCCCTACTGTCTGTGTCTTCCCGGTCATTCACACAGAATTTTGGGGAACTGTATTTTCTATCCTCTCCCACAGAGTGCCCCCAGAGTCCCCAAGAACAAGAACAAATTATCTGCCTTCAAGACACCATAAAGAACACTCCATTTTTACTTATCCTAACTAACTGCAAAATTGTGCCATTTTCTCTGTCTGTCACAGATGCAGAAATTACACCCCTTTTATACAATACCTGTGAGAAAAGATGGGAAAATTGCCACATGGTAGGGAAAATGAAGTCTTTCCATTGACTTTAATGCAATGAGCTAGGTGAGAAAAAGCAGATATTTTTATGAAAATTGCCACTTTGCAGATTAGTGGTAATTCTATTTCAACTTGTAGCTTATATAGGTGTATTCAAGACAAATGTCTTACTTGCTCATATGTCTCTCATATTATTTTGGGTCCATCTTTTCAATATCCCTGGTGAGATATTTGGGATCAAAATAGTTTTAATGTTGTTTGTGCTATGTATTTCATAAAATGGGATTATGGAGATAGGTATGGTTGTTCTACTACAAAAAAGCTGTGGAAAATGTGTGGCTAACAATTAAATATTGTTAAAAAGGTATTTAACTTCATAGAAGCTATTATCAAAAGTATCCATACTTACAGTTATGCCAACTGAGAATGTGAGAAACTTGAGAAATCATGGCAACGCTCAGTCATTTTGGGTGTTTAAATCAATGGATTGATGGGGAATCTGAGTAAATATTCTTCTTATATTCCTTTTATGATTCTGTCTTTTTTCCAAAGTAATAGATAACATTCTGAACAGCTCTTTAAAGGGGGCGGAGCATCTGTGAATAAAGATGGCCACTTGATAGGCAATCTCCATGTGGTGTGGGCATTTAAAATTAACTGTCCACACTTCACTGCATCTTTTATTCCTGTCATGTGTAGGTGAAATGCACATAAAGTACTCTAATGTCGTCCTGATAAAAACTGACCAAAAACGTCACCTCAGGTGCCAAAATTACAGATTTCCTACCTGTACGACACAGAACCAAGTATGAGTGTTTCTTGCATCAGAAGGGTGTACAGTGTGGCTCTGGCAAAGTTTTCATCCTCAAAAGTGAAACAGGAGAAAATGTATCTTTTTCCCGAGTGAAATCAATGGGAAGACTGCATTTCTCCCCACCACATGGTAAGTTTCCCTAAAAAAGATGTCAGGTTCTCACAGCATGACATTCTGTGTTTGTAAGAGGAAGAGAATGCAACATATTTTTGAGCTAGGGAAGACAGGCTAATAAAATAAAGTAAATGCAGTTGTCTGAAAACATAGTCTATTAAATACAGTGATGTTTAATTTGTTTATTTGTTACCTATTGCCCAGATGAATTTTTTTTGATTGTCCCCATTTTTTGTTTTTTTCTTTGTATTCAATTAAGAAATTAGTATATATTTGTACAACATATTTTCATCTCCGAAACTAGCAACCTTGGTAATATTTATTTTATTTTGTTCTCCAGAATTTTGTTGGATTATTATCTGAGATAATTTCCTATTTGCCATTGGGCCTCTTTTCTCATTATACATGTCCACTCAGGAAATCTATGACATCTACTTTGTGTCCAAAATATAGGTATTCTCCACTTTCTGTTAAAGGGATAGTAATACTTTGTTTTAACTTTATTTTATTTTGTAGGCATTAAAAAAAAATGAAGAATGATATAAGTCTTATCTCTCAAACCTTTATGGTTTAAGAGATATTCACAAGCAAAGTGTCCCCCTCCCGCCCCTTTTACTGATGTAACACTTTTCAGCCAGGGCAGAAGGGAGCTGCCCAGGTAGATTGCAGAGAGGGACAATCTTCAATTAAGATAAGGGAAAAACCTGAAAAGCTTGTCAAGGGGGGCAGGGATTTCATGTTTTCATAGGAATAAGAGTGTCCCCTTCTGTTATCTGTCCAGTCTATGGACTGCATTCCACATCTGAGAAGAGATTGTTTACAGTAGGTAAAAGGGGCGGGAGGGGGAAACTTTGCTTGTGAATATCTCATAAACCATAAAGGTTTGAGAGATAAGACTTATATCATTCTTCATGTTTTTTAATGCCTACAAAATAAAATAAAGTTAAAATGAAGTATTACTATCCCTCTAAGCAAAGCTCATTGATAAACTGCCTTTTACTCTTCCTTGGTGTTCTTTGATTTAAGAACTTTTTCTTACACATTTACCCCATGGGGTCAACATTGGCTTGCCAGCTACATTTTTTCATTAAAATAATGTTCAGTTTCCTCTGAGTAGACCGTCCTAATTATGTCATCACTATTTAACAAATTAAAATATGGTGGATACAATCAAAATGTATCTCTATGGCAAAATAGCACACACACCAGAGTTACAATAGGGATGTGCACAGGACTACAACAAGCTATCAAGGAATATGCTAATGCAAATAAAACTGGAGAGGAACATATGGGAAGCTTAATAATGTTTTAACCATTAGATAGGGTTTTTACCACTCAGTGCAGAACCATTCTGGAATACTATACCCTTCATTTCTGTTTCATCTGAAAGGTATTAAAATATTGATATATTTCTCCTTTTCAACTTTCCATTTCAATTTGTTTTATCTGTTAATTATTTCATTGTATGTTACATTTTAAAAGTAAAATAGCTTGAGCCTATTAATTGGCATTGTTTTGCAACAACAATAATACTTTTTCCAATTATACTAATAATGCATGGTTATTGTATTCAACATAGTTAAGATGATCTTTAATTATATTTTTGAAATTGTAGCTATTTGTTCAGGGAAAGTGTTAATGTATAATTGGAAAGAAGCTGGAAGATTATAATACATTGATAATATTTTACAACTAAATGAAATTGTTGGAACATTTAACAAGCTTTTACATTCATTAAGTGTAAAGGGGATAAGCTATCAATTTAACTCACAATGTAGTTTGTAATTTATATTGCGCCATTATAAGCCTTCTGAGAACTTAGTTATGCTGTTGTGAAAAACAATGTATTTATGCTGTAATTAAAAAAGAAAAATTAATTGATCTTGTTTTTTTAGCTTAAAGATGCCAACTCATCACAACTAACATTGCCTTATATTTTAGCTCCTATAAATATGTATTTTACTTCTTCTCATAACGAATGAAAACTGTTGAAATAAATATGTTAATCGTGACATTATTTACAAAACATCAGTATAGTTTTTTCTTACCTATAAATATAATAAGGCACAAGGTGCACAGCCACAATAGGTGCAGAAGTGCCTAACTGGCTAAAGGGAATGTGCTAAGGCTAAGTATTTAGTTAAACATTCAAGCAAGATCAAAAGAAAGCCCATGCTGCACAGACCCTTTGAGAAAGCCGAATATCGCAAAACGTGCTTCAGAGTAGCCGGTCACAGAGTACTGATATCCGTGGCATGCTGTATTTGTTTGTTCTAAGACTATGCCGCTATACATATTAATAAGGAATTTTAATGCTAATAATATATCATTAACTAGCTTGAATACAAGGGCACTAGCTTCTTACTGAGCAAAGTATCTATGTCAGTATAACGTACAACTGTCCTACTGGTACAGGCACTGAATACAGGTGAGAGAGAATCGCTAATTGAATTTATGTATTTGATACTTTGAAAGGTCAGAATGATAAATCATAGTCTTAATAAACTCTGTATCAATCATACACTGTAGCAGAACATAGGGAAGCTAGTGCGAATGGCATATTCTCTGCATCAGTATACTTTACCATATTACATGATCAGATTGTGAACAAGTGCTAAAGATATTACTACCTATAATTCTTGTTCTGATCCTTTGGGAGTCAGTGGTGAATATAACAGTTAATAATTCTTCTAATAACGTTGATCCTTCATGATCAAAACACTGAGATAAGTGGGAGTAATTTGCAGACGATATTAATAACAGGTATTCAAACAGTTAATTCTCTGTGTATAAGAACCGATATCTCACAAGTTAGCGTTCGTTAGCTCCTCATGGAGTATGGTGCCTGAATTATATTATGCCTTATTTTAATTGTCTGAACAAACAATACTACTTGTTTTATTTTTAAGATATAAAATAATAGTTAGGTTTTATATTTCTTTTAATTTGCTATTTCACCCCATTTGCAAAGTCAACATAATCTGTGTGCCCTTATCACAATGGGAAGGTGGGTTTGGTGCTGTACATGTTCTTTCTTTTGATCTTGCTTGAATATTTACCTATAACATTTCTTGTTAAAGTATATAACTGGTAAAACCACTGCTATCGAATATATGGGACCTAGTATAAGTGGTTGTCCTGACAATTTTATTTCTCTGTGATTCAGGACCTAGACAAGTTATAATAAGTGAGTAGAAGGTGTATATAACCAGGACTATAATAATGTTCCAGGCTTTTGTTGAGTTGGGGGGGAGGGTGCTATGTACAGCACCAGATTATGGCAATTAAGGAACTTTTTGACTTTAAAAAATACATTTGTTCATTATATGTTAATCCATGAGCGAGTTCCAAAAGTTCAAATTACTTCCAGTTCTGCCTCCCCAGAGAATGTGTAAGTGATTGTTTGTGTGTTTATGTAACTTATGACTTTCTACCTACTGGTTTAATGATGCAGTGGTCCATATTTACAAAGATAAAAAAAATTGAGTAATTCTGGGGCAATTCAGTTGTACCATAGAGAACAAATACTACTTTATGTCAATTTAAATTGAATTCTAGAATGGTCTCCAGCTCATTGCAACAAATGCATTGGAGATCTATCTAGTACTGAAGACGTTTAAAGCCCCACTCTAATCAATGGCCACTTTGGAAATGTTTTTTCCCACACTGCAGTTGGTATGCCCCAAAATTGCTCCACATTTGCCTTTATACATATGTCCCAGGGTGCCTATATTGTTGAAGAAACTATTTTTCAAATGATTAGTTGGTCCCTGCAGTGTCATTCACAAGTAGAATAGCCCAGTGGAAGGGAGATCAACCAACATTTCCTTCAGCTCAGAAAGAAATAAGAAGCGTCATTATCATCAGAGTGTTACATATGCATACACACTGACACCGTACATCTAAGTATTTCTGGCAGAAGTAGTAGTAATAATGAAGATGATGGTGGACTTGGTGGTGACATGGGGCAGGCAGTAGTGGAGGATGTTGTGCCACTTTCTAGTATTAGCAGTAGTATTAGCAGCAGAAAACACAGCAGCACTAGCAAGTACAGCAGTACAGAACAAGAAGGCACTTCAGGTGGTGACAGTGAACAGGTCAATCTCTCACCACCTTCCTTGCCCTGAAACCATGGGTATAGGACTATTTTTTCTTTTGTTTCCAACAGGCATAGTATAAAAGGGGTGACACTTTCCCACTTCATGCCATTCTGTGCTTGTGAGAAGAAGAAGAAAAAGAGACAGCAGAAAATTTGTGAGCTAGAGAAGACAGGCTAATAAAGTGGAGTTGAAGCTTAGTTTAGGGAGACTTGCAGGGAGGACATGTGTTTCTTGTATTAGGGGAGTCTGGGGGACAGGAAGGGAGAAAGGTAGTTTATCGCAAATACCCTACAATTCAGTGAGTCACTGGAAAGCTAAAGGTCAGCTGTGAACCAAGCTCCTTCATGATTTGGCTGCTAACAAGCCTAAATGACAAAAATTATCTCTGATTCCTCAGGGCTTGTGATGTCAACATGCCTGATTAATAAAACGTACCTCTGATGTAATTCCTCAGAACTTGTGACTAGGGAGGGGTGAAAAAATTTGCCTCAAACTGAAATTGGAGAATAATGGCACTTCCCTCTTTGCGAATAATTTCCTGCTAAAATTGCAGATTTTTTTCACCTAGATCATTCCATTGAAATCAATGGGAACATTGAATTTAGACACAACACATAGCAAACACTTTTTTCCCAAAGGCATAGTATGAAAGGAGCATGAGGGTGCCTGTGTTGGTGGGGCGTGGCGAAAGAATCAGTTGAACAGGGAATGCTTTTTTGGGGGGTTGTTTACTGGAATTGGGGGGTAGTTAATAAAAAATAAATCCTAAATACAATAAAAAAAAATCACCTAGACATGGTATAACAGGGGTCTGAGGAGGGTGCCTTTGTTGGTGGATGGAGTCTGGAAAATAAATCAGTTGAACAGGGTTTCTTGACTGGTATTGGGGGGACAGTTAATAAAAAAAAATCAATAAAATAAAATAAGACATTTGTATGTAAAGTGGTAGAGACAGGAACCCCCTGACATAAGCTGCCACTGGGATGGACTGATACTTGATAGAATATTTTGTAGAGGATGATTTATTAGATTTGTTGTTAGAGGCCCAAACCCTGAGCAAACATTGATTTGAAGGACTTAAGCTTGTTTGGCACAAGCCCTAAGGAACATTGATTTGTAGGACTTAGGCTTGTTAGAAACAAACCCCCAATATATATATATATATATATATATATATTAAAGCACAAACCCTGATAAGCCCTAGTGCCAGAAGGAGCAGCACAATAAGTAGCCCCCAGTATATGTGGAGAAAAGAAAAAGTTGGCCATTAATTTTTCTTCACCTGCCACTTCTCTAAAATCATGTGTGTGTTGTTTTTTGAATAGAAATTTTTCCCTTGAGAGTAGAAACTGTGCTTCTCATCAGCAACTGCAATGTGCACAGTGTGTGTGGTAAATAACACCTGGGAGCACAACTGTATCCAAACACCATGACACTAGAACTCAAGTACTGCCGCTGTCACTATACCCCTTGTCCAGATCCCACTAAGGACTCATTACAACTTGCTGACAGTTTAATAGTAATGATAAACACTCCCTGTCACCATCTTAGTATATTATATGGGATGGAATCTCTGATGCCGCTTGATGCCCTGCTTCCGATTCTTCTCCACCACTCTGCCACGTGTGCTCAGTGCATCACAAAGTGTGCAATGGGTGGAAACAAATTACCACATCCTAACATCAACAGAGTGGCTATCATGTTGCGTGGGAGGTAACAATGAATGAGGTGGATTGGCAGAAGATGTAGTTACCCCAGAGGAAGAAGAAAATGGTGATGGTGAGCTAGTTGTTTCACTCGTCATGGAACTTCCAGTCTCTGCCTGGGTTTTTCAATTCTTCCTTCTGTTTGATCTCCGCCTCACCTCTTGTTATCTTTCTGGAGAGTCAGGGGGTCTAGCAACAGTGGTGCTTGATTTCTGTGGAGGGTGTTTGGCTTTAACATGTTTGACATAAATGTCATGGTGTCTGTGTTTCATGTGTGATATTGGGGCGCTTGTGCCAAGGTGTGTTCCCTCCTTTCCTGCTCTCACTGACTTACCAAAATTGTGCACAGTGCCATTATTGATGACTGCACTGTACCTGCCCCAACAGAAAAATAGTCCCACACCCATGACTTCATGGGGGAGGGATAGGGAACAGATGGAGAAGAATGGCCTTTTTCTTCTTGTCCTCCACATTCTCCTTCACTGTCTGTGGCAGCAGATTATGTTGCTGCTGTTGCTGCTACTACCTCAGATTCAGCAGTGCAACTAGGACTAGCAGTATTGCTGGTGCTGGCAAGTGGAACCAGTCCTAGTCCCACATCACTTGTTGACCCCATTCCCACTGTGTCCACGGTGGTCTGTGGTATACAAGCTTGATCCTCAGCATCCTGCTGTCTTTGCATCTCAGTAGAAGCAGGAATTAGAGCAGTTGCAAGTTCCGCAATTTCCAAAAGCTCAATGCTAGTGGTGGTGGTGGTGATGCCCATCATCATGCCTGTCTCCCATTCCTTCTCAGTTTCTGCTGAAAAGCCCATCAATGTCTCCTCCACCCCAGCTTCTCCATCATCATTATCATCACCACCACCACCACCACTAGTCCCTAAGTGCTGCTTCTCTATTACAAATATCTCACTGCTGCTTGGAGTAGGTGATAAGCAATGTGACAGAAGGTCCCCTAATGTCACTCTTTTCATTTCTTGGTGATGTGAAGAAGGCAGACTGGCAGCAGTAGCAGCAAGCACAGGTAGCTGATCTGTGCTCCTGCTGGTGGTGATAATAATTCTGCACCTGCTCTCTCCCAACAGTTCTGGCCTCTTCAGGATCATGTTCCACTTGGACACTGTAGTGAAGGGAAGAAGACACCCAGGAACAGAGGAATAGTGTGGGCTCCCTTGACCGCTAGTCTGGATGCTCTCAAATGCTTTCCCTACCACTCCCCTAACACTAGTCCTACCGGCTGCTTCACCATTACTGCTACTACTACTACTAACACCAACCACATCATGTTCAGCCACAGAGTCTTCCTTCTCACAGTCACTAATAATATGAGGATATTGATTACCCCCTCCTTCACTCCTAACACTCACAAGCTGCTGGACCTTCTTAGTAGTAGTAGTCCTAGCACTGGTGGGACTGCTTGGGGATGGCAAGTGTGACTTAGGGTCCCCAGCTATCACACTTGGCATCATTTTCTCCCCCCTCCCTCCTGAGTATTACAAGACACAGTTTCAGCACTGGTGGTAGCAGGTTCAGCACTGGCAGCAGGCACAGCACTGGTGGCAGCAGGGACAGCATGTCTTACAGCACGCACAGTATTGGTGGCAGCAGGTTCAGCATGAGCAACATGTACAGCAATGGTGGCAATAGGGACAGAACGTCTGACAGCAGGCACAGTATTGGTGGCAGCAGGTTCAGCACTGGTGGCAACAGAAGCAGCACATCTGACAGCAGACACAGTACTGGTGGCAGCATGTTCAGCACTGGCAGCAGGCATAGCACTGGTGGCTTGCTCTGTAGCTGCTTCTATTGTGTTTCTCTTCTGCATATACATCACATTTTTATAGTGAAAAGGCAAAAACCAGGTAAATCAATGGGCAGCCATTGAAAAATAGTCCAAAAATTTTGGTCAATGGGCAAAAACTGCAAAGATTTTAAATGCTGTTTTAAAAGTGGATTTTCCCACGAAAAAAGCAGACAATAAAGTGTTTTTTGCAGGATTTCTCCCGGGAACACGGCATCACAGATGCTAACAAGCCTTAGTGATAAAAATTTTCTCTGATTCCTCAGGGCTTGTGACGCTAACAAGCCTGATTGATAAACATTATGTCTGATGTGATTCCTCAGGACTTGCGATGCTAAAAATCCAAAGTCCTACAAATCAAGGTTTCCTCAGAACTTGGGCCTAAATCTAAGTCCTATACATCAATGTTTCCTCAGGGCTTGGGCCTAGCAATTTAAGACCTACAAACCAATGTTTCCTCTGGAATTGGGCTTAAAAAGTCTAAGTCCTACAAATCAATTGTTCCTCAGTGCAATTTTTTATTTATTTATTTATTTACTTACTGTATCCCCTATCCTAGTCAACAACCCCACCAAAAATCCCTCTTTAAGTGATTCTTTCCTCCAACCTCCAGCAAAACATGCACCTTCAGACCCCTTTTATACCATGCCTGTAGGAAATAATATAACATTTTTTGTGTGTTCTGTCTAAATTAAATGTTCATGATTTCAAAGCAAGGAGCTAGGCAAAAAAATGGAAAAACTGCACTTTTCTCAGGAAATTATTTGCCGGGAAGGAAGTACCATTTTTGCCTATGTTAGTTTGAGATGAACATTTTCACCTATTTCCAGTTTTAAGATAGCATACACACCACTTTCAAACATGATTTGATAACTTGATTTTTAGCACTATAGGTTATAACCAGTATCAATGAGATTCTTAGATTTATGTTTATACGTATTACAGTGTAGTTTGGATGGACCCCTTAGTCACATAATTAGTGACTGTTTTACAACTATCCAGTAAACTATACTGACATTATATTGACATTGTTTTATTTTACATTTTAGGGTTTATATAACAATAAAGTTTTATTTTCTAACAAGGGTGTGTGTAATTATTCCTAGATATATTTGCAAATGCACAACCAGTTGATCTATTGTTTTGAATGGGTCTTTTCTGTAATAGCATTTTGCCTATCCTTTATCATCTTTTCTTCATATCATGTGACTTTCAATTATATTAAGACCTGCAGTACTTTCTATTTCTATCTCATTCATATTTTTGTTTCTTCTAATAGACCAATCTTCCTGATAATGTTAATGACCTTATCTTGGGAAAGCCACACTACTGCCTCTTCTGTGTTGGTGATTCCAAGAAAATTATATTTATTTTTGGTACCAGGATGCTGTCCTCATGGTTCAACAACCATTCTATCTTTGTTAGAAATGACAGAAAGGTAGAGGATTACATTGATCCTGGGGTAAGCCCAAAAGAAAAACAAATGTCCTAAAGGAAAGTCTCTTCATAAACTAAGACAGGAAACAAAAGATAGTTACGGATGTATGGAGCTAGGTTTTATACACTCTGGTTTTATTTCATGTCCTGTTATCAGGGAGGAAGCTTAACCTTTGGTGAATCGCCACCATGGTTGGGTATGGAAATATATTTTCATTATATAAATTCTTTAATGTGTACAATATACAACAAAAAATGCTCTGTATCTCATTGTTAGCACTTCCTTTGATGGAGACCATGTTTTCACGTATTAAGAGTTAGGACGGTAAAAAAATGAGATGACAGGATACCATACACTAGAGAAAAAGAAGCATGTTAGTGATGAATATTGGAAGTAATACATTCAATTTAGTTCATCCATCAGAAAATGAAAAGCTTCATATTACAGTATGGATCCAAATTATATTCTTTCTTTGCAGGAATTTAACAATAGTTTTATATTCCCAGAGTGGTTCAGAAGCAGAAAGTAATCACAAGGGAAGACAAATAGGTCAACAAAGTACTATTCCATTTGCTCTATTGTGCTTGACAGAAATAGGACAGGCAAAGAGTGCATTTTTTCCTCAGTGAACATGCAGTTCTGATGATGCAGTCTAAAATTTGTTATCCACTACTTAGGCATTATAGCCTGAAGGGACCCTGAAGACCTGAGGCACACAGCTAAAAGACATTTGACTGATTAAATTCTCAACGACAAATTCCAGGTCAATTAAAAAATAATCATACAACAACAGTGTTGTGTAGCATGTAACAAAACTTTATACTTATAGGAGGGGTATAAGAGTGACTTCACAACTGCAATAAAATATGTCATTTAACAAGTATAGGGAAACTGTAATGTAGTGTTAAATGGTATTCTGCTTAATTGCAGCCTTTTACAGCACAGAATGTATATTTTCCATTTACATATAGTATAATGCATTGTGCAAAAAGATAATATTGGTGAATATGTTGTATGTTATAAAAATGTCTACAGTTAGAGAAAGATTTTACTCTCTGGAAAGATTTTTCACTCTGTTTTTGCAGCTTACAGTATCAGGTAGGCCAGCTGTTCTGATTCAAATCCATGTCTGAGCCAGCAGAGGTAAAAAAGCTTGAAGTGTTCTGTTTCTGCAAGCACAGTACCTAATGTGCTTATGTATACTTTTACTAATCATGCATCTGTGTTAATATACAGATGTACATACCAGTGTACACAACTCAACCGTTACATGTCTTTAATGTGGAAAACACTTTAATGCTAAGCTTATAAAATGAGTAAGAAAAAGGAAGAAAGCACAGTGTAACGGCATGAGGTAAAACACACATGCATTCTAACATTACCTACCTTTTTTCACAAGCAGTGATAATTTTTTCCTTTAGCAATCTTTGTACATAGGCTTTAAGCTGTCCTTTGCTCTTATTTTAAATGTGATCAGTAGGCCTAGGTGTTAATGTAGGTGGTGGCACCAGTGCACTAAATATAAAACACAAAAGCAGACTCAGAAAAGAATCACAGACACACAACAATTACTTTTAAAGTGGTATGTTTACATTTATTAACAAAATGTTTTGGGTAAAACCATTCCTCATGTGAGATAACATTGCATTTAATGTATTAGTATAAATTCATGTCTCAGTCAACGACATAGTCGTTCAAAAGAAACAAATATATGCAAATGACATCAGCTGTTCCTTAAGATCCTATCCATTGTAGGATAGTCTGAAAAAGCCACCTTGTGCCTATCAGAGGCATTACATATACACACAAAATGGCTTTGCTTTATAATCTAAATTATGATACTGAATATTGAAAATATACTGTAATTCAATTTTAATGCCATAGAAAATTATATATTTCCCCTTTTCTTTTTCAGTCTCTTATTTTCAGAAAAAAAAGAAAAAATAAACTTAACAAAATGTAGGATAATTTCTTCCTTCATGCCATTAGAAGTTCATATATATCTATCCACTTTGCCTCACATTTCAACAGTTTCACAAAAAAAGTAGCAGGGAGAAGTCTACAGACCAGTGAGTCTTACATTAGTAGTGGGAAGATTAATGGAAGCCATGTTAAAGGAAAACAATATCTGAATTTAAATGATCCTAGGCAGCGCAGGTTTACAACATAAACCTCAGACATGGGGGAGCATTAGATTTAGCTAATCTAGATTACAGTAAGTCATTTGACAATGTCCCCTAAAGAAGACTCATTAATACATTTCCGTGTTTGGGTCTCAATGTAAAAATGGTTGTAGTTAATGGAGAATATTCAGAAGACATTTGTGTTACTAGTGAGGTACCTCAGGGACCTGTCCTGGGCCCAACTCATTTAATATTTTTATTAGTTACTAGTTGAACAGCCCGTTACACGGGCCACAGTGTCACAGCCACCCGGTCGCGGGGCAGTCACACGCAGTGGAGACTGCCCATGCCACGGCTGATACAGATCTGGATGCTTCTTCGGAGCGCCCAGCTCTGTATCAGCCGCGGCGCGGGCAGTCTGTACTGCGCATGACTGCAGCACACGCAGCAGTGTCTACTGCGCATGTCGTGGTGTTACACACGATTTAGCAAATTATTATATAAGATATTGCAAAAGGTCTTCACTATATGGTATGCCTTTTTGCGGATGATATGAAGATCAGAGTAGACCTTCCTGTTGAAATAAGCCAAGCAACAAATGGTAAATTAGAAGATTGCACAAGACTTTGGCAACTGCAGTTTAATGTTGATAAATGTAAAATAATGCACATGCGAAAAGGCAAAATATAGCATTAGTGATGGTGGAAGTTTTCATGAGAATTTGACAAACTTCCACATCAAGGATCATAATAATAATAATAATAATAATAATAATAATAATTTATTTCACACTTTGCTGCAATCATGGCTACAGTCAGTTGTTGGACTCCCAATTTCCTAACATGTATGTACACTGCAACTACTCCTTTTGCCCTGCTGCTGCCACTAGTATATTTACAGCATATTATTTAAAAGTGAAGTACAAACAAAACTGATTCTTGGTGTGATAGATTACTCTTTACTAATTGCTGCAACTATTCTAGTATCGAATTACCTTAATCACAGCTAACTCCCATCACCTATCAGTCAAAGTATTTTTATTTATTAACCGTCCCTATCCCTATCACCGTCAAAAAAAAAAAAAAAAAAAAACCCCGCCACATACTACCTGTTCAACTGCTTCTTTCCCCAGATTAAGAAGGAAGTTAGATCATGGCTGCATCTTTCTTCCCAGTCAGTCACACAGAATTTTAGGGAATTTGGGGTAAATCTCTTTTGCTACATTCACACAACCTCGGTCTCCCCTAGCATAGAGATAACAGCCAGACAACTATGAGGAAACTTGGATCATATCCTCCTCTGCCTTCCCAGAAATTCACACAGAATTTTGGAGTATTTGGGGTAAATCTGTATGCTCCCTTCGCATATCCCCATACTCCAGTATCACAGAGATAACAGCCAGATCAGGAAGAAACTTTGATCATGGCTGCCTGTGTCTTCCCAGTCAGACACACACAATTTTCAGGTATTTAAGGTACAGCTCCTTTGCTCCCTTCTCACACAACCAGACTCCCCTAGCACACAAATAACAGCCAGATCAGGAAACAACTTCGATCGTAAATGTCTGTGTCTTCCTACTCAATCACACAAAAGTTTGTGGTATTTGTGGTAAATCTCCTTTGCCTCATTATTGAACTATAAGAGACCTCTAAGAAAGAGATAATAGACAAATCAGCAGCAAGAACAGCAGTCGCAAATTCCGCAATTATATTAGGGCATTTGACAATGGCCATTGTCAACTGGCTAACAAGACATGACCTTCTGGCACTAGGCCTGTAGGACATTTTTGTTCCCTCAGGGCTTGTGCTTTAAAAAAACAAAACAAAGAACCTATAGGCCTTCAAAAAAATATACTCTTTTGGATGGTTTATTTCTAACAAGCCTAAGTCCTATAAATCATTGTTTCCTTAGGGCTTCTGCCAAAAAAATCCTAAGTCCTACAAATCAATGTTTCCTCAGGGCTTGGGCCTCTAATAACAAACCTTACAAATCATCCTCTACAAAATATTCTATACCCTGTCTCTATCACATTATGTAGATATTTCATATTTTATTTATTTTATTAACTATCCCCCCAAAAACAGTCAACAAACCACCCCAAAACAAAGTCCCTGTTCAACTGATTCTTTTTCCATACTCCACCCACCAACACAGGCACCCTCTTCAGACCCCTTTTATACCATGTCTTATGGTGGTTTTTAAATTGTATTTAGGATTTATTTTTTTATTAACTGTCCCTCCCCAATCCCAGTAAACAAATCCTCCCCACAAAATTCACTGATTCTTCCCCCACACTCCACCAACACAGTCACCTTCCTCAGATCCGTTTTATATCATGTCTCATGGTGTGTTCTTTATTGTATTTATTATTTATGTTTTATTAACTGCCCCCCAATCCCAGTAAACATCCCCCCAAAAAAACATTCACTGTTCAACTGATTTTTCCCCACGCTGCACCAACATAGGCATCCTTAGGCCTCCTACCCACTTTTATACTATGCCATTGGGAAATAAAATAACATTTGCTATGTGTTGTATGTAAATTCAATGTTCCCATTGATTTCAATGGAATGAGCTAGGTGAAAAAAAGCAGAAAAAAACACTTTTCACAGAAATTATCAGCAAGCTGGAAGTGCCATTATTCGGTGATTTTGATTTGAGGCGAACATTTTTGCCCATCCCTATACAATATTTGTAATTTGTAGCATTCAAATGTAATTAAATATGTTGAAAAGCAGCTTCAATGAAGACAAACCATTTTGTAGGAAAAACAAAAACACATAGATCTGAAACACCATTATATACATATAGGAAAAAAGAACCCAATTGAAGAAAATATAAAGCCCCGCAAGGAATTAGGGGATACTCCACAGTCCTCAATTTAAAAACAAAACAAAGACAGATGATAATCCTGTGTTTCTTCATGCAAATAACCTGTATGAATCACATGTATAGCCTATATTATAACATATTATTTGACTTGAATAAACATGAGAATTGTATTGCATAGTTTGATCAAAATATGTTTAGACACTCCAAGGTACCCCATTTTATGCAAGTCCTATTAAGCACTGACACCTTTTATGGCTTACAAAAATGCTGTATTTATCTAATGTTGAACTTACTTGCTTTCATATAAAGATAACCTGCAGTGAGTGATCAAGGACCATAAGAACTGGAATTTTTCTCCAGTCCATTGATATGGACATCTGCCCCACCCGCTACTATAAACTGGATGGATTAGTGGGAATTAAAGTTGAATAATAAAAGGGTACCTGCATTCTCCTGAGGTCATGTAATGAACAATGACATCAGTACTAGAGGGTAAAGTATAGCCAGTCACCAGTCTGAGAAAGGGATCTCGCCTATCTTCTTCTCAATCTAATACCAACTGAAATGGTATTCAGACAAGTATGATGGAGATCACGGTAAATCAGAAGAATATGAATATGATGAATACATTTCATGTCTATTCAAGGTTACTTCTTCAAGAGTATTGGGATATAATAAAATAAAAATCTGCAAATAAGAAAGTCCACTATACATACCCTTCCTCCGACTCCTTAATTATCTGTAGAATAAATTGATATCTTACCAAACAACGAAGCCCAAGTCATGGAGAAATTAACTAATAGCATTCTTTGCCAATCAGATTACAGTGAAATGAAACATACCATTATTTATTTAGAAACATCGGATTTGATGGCAGATAAGAACCATTCTGCCCATCTAGTCTGCCCATTTTTCCTACTGTAGAAGACTCAAACCTTATTTGGTCATTTGTCTTGTCTTATGTTTAGGACAGCCTATACCATGTGTGCATAAATTCCATCACTGTGTTAACTTCTACCACTTTTGCTGGTATGCTATTCCACTTATCTACTACCCTGTCAATGAAGTAAAACTTTCTTACATTACATCTAAACCTCTGGCCCTCTAGATTTATACTTGTTCTAACATTTTTACTCCTCTGAAATGTACTTCCCTCCTGCACTTTGTTGAATCCCTTCAAGCATTTGTATGTTTCTATCATATCTCCTCTTTCTTTTCTCTCCTCCAAGCTATACATGTTCACCTCCTTTAGTCTATCCTGATTTATTCTCCTGTAAACCATTCACTATTTTAGTAGCCCTTCTTTGAATTCTCTCTAGAGTATCTATATCCTGCTGGAGATGGGGTCTCCAGTACTGTACACAATATTCTAGGTGATGTCTAACCAGAGATCTGCAGAGTGGCATGATCACTTCCTTTTTATTCTGGTAATTTCCCTAGCTAAACAACCTGGCATCCTGCTTGCATTGCTCGTCATTTTGTTACATTGTCTGCCTGCCTTTAAGTCATCAGAAAAAAATTACCCCCAAATGCTTTTCCTCTCTTCTTTCTGACAGCAAAGTGCCTTAATACTATATTTAAAGGGATAGTAATATTTTGTTTTAGCTTTATTTTATTTTGTAGGCATTAAAAAAACATGAAGAACGATATAAGTCTTATCTCTCAAATCTTTATGGTTTAAGAGATATTCACGAGCAAAGTATCCCCCCCCCCCGTTCAGCCAGATCAGAAGGGAGGTGCCCAGGTAGACTGCAGAGAGGGACAATCTTCAATTAAGATAAGGGAAAAAGCTGAAAAACTTGTCAAGGGGGGAAGGGCTTTCATTGTTTTCATACAAAGAAGATTGTCCCCTTCTGTTATCTGTCTGGTCTTCACAACCAGATTCAAATCTGAGAAGAGATGGCTTACACTACGAAAAAGGGCGGGAGGGGGAAACTTTGCTTGTGAATATCTCTTAAACCATAAAGGTTTGGGAGATAAGACGTATATCGTTCTTCATGTTTTTTTAATGCCTACAAAATAAAATAAAGATAAAACGAAGTATTACTATCCCTTTAATCACTTTCTATAGTGTAAAATATATACATTAAGTGCTTAAACAAATGATTTTATATCACAGCCTTATGAAAACAGTAATCCATATCAACAGAAACGTAGTACATTAAATGTGATTTTACTATATTTCTACATGTGCTGTCTACTTAAAAATTTATGTGTATGTGTACATACAATTACACAATAATATTTCATACTAGTAAAACATTAGATATGTATTTTATAAGATTTTTTTTAAATTTACTTGAACATTTTCTGTTAAAATAAATTACAAAATTAGTAAACAGCAAATAGACTTAATCAAAGGCTTGAGCTACTTCATTCCATGACTTCCCATGATTCAAAGATATATATGTAATGAGATAACTTTTTTATAATTTGTTACAAAAATCTACATATTTATTAGGATACAATGTTCTGTATAGACATGTCACATTCACCATGTTCACCAAATTAGTTTGAAATAATTTACTAGATTGTCAAAGTCAAATGGAAATGTTTGTGCATGAAGTACAGAAAGACAATTAAATATGTTAGGTAAAAATCTAATTATTTCTAATTTTTAGATACTTAGAAACCTAAAGTTATGGCTAATGTATAAAGTTCTTCTTATGCTGCACTAAATTTATTTTTACTTCCTAGCCCTCTCTAAATAGAAAACCCTTGGGCATGTACAATGTTATAGCATGCATGAAACATTCTAAGTCTACTTGATTCTGTCCTTAAAGTTTGATGTGTCTTGTATTTCACAAAAGTGTAATAAAATATTAATAGGTGCAATGCTGAAATGACTTTAAGGAAATACCATCTAAAAATGCAGGATTTTGACTTTGGGTTAAAACTGGCTAAAATTCAGTGCAAAGCTGCATCAGACACAGAAAGTATTGAAAAATTAATTCCTGGTTTTCATTCATCTTTATCATTATTCATATACATTTCTAGTTTTGAGACCACTTCCTATACATCTCTCCATAAGTATTTTTCTCTCAAGCACTTGTGTTTGGCTTTGGGTACTTTTCCAAGGTACACTTGTTACACATTACTAAGTGACTTTTAAATTACTGTAATTTACTTGTACTTCAGCATTGGTAGCGGTGGGAGAAAGGTCAGAAAAATTTCCTGCATGACTTTTCGTGAAAAAAAACAAAAAAATATTATGCAGGAAAGTTTTCTCCTTTTCTAAACCACAAAAGTTTTCTACCTTTTTGCCACTGCCAATACATTTTCCACTATGTTTCATATGACTACAACAATGCCCACCACAATATTACTTCTTCTGAGGGCTGCAATGGAGAAATTAATAGTTGTGCGTCCTATAGCAACATATTCCTTGAAAAACCTGTTAGCAGGCAGAGTGCCTTTGTCCTTTCCCCACAATACTAACTTCCTGCTTAACCCTTTGAATGCCAGAGGCATATGCAACACATTGCTTTGTAATGTGTTGCGTACCCCTCTGGCACTCAAAGGATTAAGTAACATTGGCACAACCAACCCTGAAAAATAACTGCAGTGTAGGATATTGAAGCAGGGTGCAACATGTGACATTAGTTATTTAAAGCCCCTGTTTTCAACAAAAGAAAAGGGCATCATGTCAACCACCAACACTTTGGCAGTTTATATTTCACAGTCATACTTTTGAATTATTATTTTGTGCAGGTTTTGTCTTCTTTCTAAGCACTTAGTAAGTGTGATATGGAAGTACATAGTAGAAGAAATTAACACTCTATGACTCTTGTGATCTCCAAATAAAAAGCTCAGAGTCCCACTCCTCTGCAGCAGGAGCACATGTTTAAGAGAAATTCTGCTGCTGCTAGTTGTGGTACCTCAGACTTGTGGTTGTGCTTCAGGTGGGAACTCATTGAGAAGGTGCCTAGGTGTGAGCCTGCTTTCCCCTTGCTTTCATGCTTTTTCACACAGACAACAGATAACAACATGATTAGCTTTTGGATCCTGAGTGAAGTATCTGCATACTGTGGACTTCATGGACTGCGGGGTTCATGTGGGGCTGCTACTGCTACTACTATCACTGGGCTAAATGTTGATGCAATTCTACTGCTACTACTACTAAATGTCAAAGGAGCAGCACTACTAGCAGCAGAGGAACTCATCATAGCTAAGGTTGTGGATGTTGTTGTTGCAGCTGGTTAATCAACAAAAGTGTGTGTGTGGCTTGGACTTGGAAGCGGTGATGATGCTGATGGTGACTGACAGGATGACTGTGTAGTTTTGGCAGCTAACTTTCTGGTCATTTCATCATCATCTCTCAGTGACAAATTACTCAGTATTTGAAGAAAAAGACTATGCTGGGGGGATATATTCAAGATCCATATCATCTCATCAGTCATCATTAGGGATGGGTGAAAATTTTCTCCTCAAACTGAAATCAGCGAATAATCAGCACTTCCCACTTTGCAAATAATTTCCTGCGAAAAGTTCAGATGCTTTTTTCGCCTAGCTCATTCCATTGAAATCAGTGGGAACATTGAATTAACACATAACAAATAAATATTATTTTATTTCTCAAAGGCACAGTATAAGTGGGGCATGAGGGTGCCTGTGTTGGTGGGGTATGGGGAGGTGTTTACTGAGATTGTGGACAGTTAATACAAAATTAATCCTAAATACAATTAAAAAGAAAGACATGGTATAAAAGGGGTCTGAGGAGGGTGCCTGTGTTGGTGGGTGGAGTTTGAGGAATGAATCAGTTGAACATGGAAGTTGTTTTTTGGGGGGGTTCTTGGCTGTTATTGGGGGGACAGTTGATAAAAAATAAATCAATAAAATAAGACATGTGTATGTAAAGAGAGATACAGGAACCGCCTGACATAAGCTGTCACTGGGGTGAACTGCTACTTGATAGAGTATTTTTTTAAAGGAAGATTTGTTAGATTTGTTAGAGGCCCAAGCCATGAAGAAACTTTGATTTGTAGGACTTAGACTTATTAGAGGCCCAAACCCTGAAAAAACATTGATTTATAGGATTTAAGCTTGTTTGACACAAGCCTTAAAGAAGCATTTATTTGTAGGCTTCTTAGAAACAAACCCTTGTTTTTATTTTTTTTTGTAAGACTATGCTGTTGTTTTTTTGTTGTTTTTTTTAAAAAACACAAGCCCTGAGGAAAAAAAAATCCCTACTGGCTTAGTGCCAGCAGGTCATGTTGGCCAGTGGCCACTGGCCATTGTCAAATGTCCTCCTGAGTCCTTAATATAAAATTTTCCCTTGAGAGCAGGAACTGTGGCTCTCATCAGCAACTGCAATGTGCACCACATGTGTGTGTGATAAATAACATCTGGGAGCACAACTGTACCCAAACACCATGACACCAGGACCTAAGTACTACTGCTGTCACTATACCCCTTATCCAGACCCAGCTAAGGACACATGACAATTTGCTGACAGTTTAATAGAAATGATGAACCCTCCCTGCCACCATCTTAACATATTCTGTATGATGGAATCTCCTCAGATGCCACTTAATGCCCTGCTTGAGATTCTCCTCCACCACACTGCCATGTGTGGTCAGTGCACCACGCAGTGTGCAATGGGTGGAGATGAACTGCCACATCCTAACATCAACAGAGTGGCTATCATTTGGCAGGGAGGTAACAATGAATGAGGTGGATTGGCAGAAGATGTAGTTACCCCAGAGGAAGAAGGTGATGGTGAGCTAATTGTTTAGCTCGTCATGGAACTTCCAGTCTCTGCCTGGGTTTCTCTATTTTTCTTGTTGTTTGATCTCCGCCTCACCTCTTGTTGCCTTTCTGGAGAGTCAGGGGGTACAGCAACAGTGGTGCTTGATTTCTGTGGTGGGTGTTTGGCTTTAACATGTTTGACATAAATGTCATGGTGTCTGTGTTTCATGTGTGATATTGGGGAGCTTGTGCCAAGGTGTGTTCCCTCCTTTCCTCTTCTTACTGACTTATCAAAATTGTGCACAGTGCCATTAGTGATGACTGCAGTGTGCCTGCCCCAACAGAAAAATAGTCCCACATCCATGACTTCATGGGGGATGGATAGGGAACAGATGAAGAAGAATGGCCTTTTTCTTCTTGTCCTCCACATTCTCCTTCACTGTCTGTGGTAGCAGATAATGTTGCTGCTGTTGATGCTACTGCCTCAGAATCAGCACTGCGACTAGGATCACTGGCAAGTGGAACCTGTCCTAGTCCCGCATCACTTGTTGAACCCATTCCCACTGTGTCCATGGTGGTCTGTGGCACACTAGCTTGCTCCTCAGCATCCTGCTACCCTTGCATCTCAACAGCAGCAGTTGCAAGTTCCACAAATTCCAAAATCTCACTGCTAGTGGTGGTGGTGATGCTCATCCTCATCACCGTCTTCCATTCTCAGCTTCTGATAAAAAGGCTATCAATGTGTCTTCCACCCCAGCTTCTCCAGCATCATCATCACCACTCCCACTAGTCTCTACGTGCTGCTGCTCTATTACAGACATCTCACTGCTGGTTGAAGGAGGTGACGAGCAATGTGACAGAGGGTCCCCTAAGGTCACACTTGTCATTTCTTGGTGACGTGAAGAAGGCAGACAGACAGCAGTAGCAGCAGGCACAGGCAAATGATATGTACTCCTGGTGTTGGTAGTGGTATTATTATTTCTGCACCTGCTTTCCCCCAACAGTTCTGGCCTCTTCAGGACCATGTTCCACTTGGACACTGTTCCCCACCCCCTCCCCTAACACTAGTCCCACTGGCTGCTTCACCATTACTACCACTAACACCAACCACATCAAGTCCAGCCCCAGAGTATTCCTCCTGACAGTCACTAGTAATATGAGGATATTGATTACCCCCATCCTTCATTCCTAACACTAAAAAGCTGCTAAACCTTCTTAGTAGTAGTAGTAGTAGTAGTACTAGCACTGGCGGGACTGCTTGGGGATGTTAAGTGTAACTTAGGGTCCCCTGCTGTCACACTTGGCATCATCTTCTGCCCCCCCTCCTGAGTACACACTAGCAGCAGGTTCAGCACTGGTGGCAGCAGGTTCATCACTGGCAGCAAGCACAGCACTAGTGGCAGCAGGGGCAGCACATCTGATAGCAGGCACAGTATTGTTGGCAGCAGGTTAAACACTGGCAGCAGGCACAGTATTGGTGGCAGCAGGTTCAGCACTTGCAGCAGGCAGAGCACTGGTGGCAGCAGGGACAGCACGTCTGGCAGAAGGGACAGGCAGCTGACCTGTCCTTATCTCATTAGTACTACCTTTTCTTCCTCCCCTCCCATTAAATTCTAGCCATTGAAAAAAGGGCGAATAATTTTGGCCAATGGGCAAAAAAATGGAAAGATTTTAATCAATGGTTTAAAAGCGAATTTCCCCACGAAAAAGCAGCCAACAACGTAGTTTTCATGGGATTTCTTGTGGAAACACAGCTACAACTTTCGCTCACCCCTAGTCATCATTAGGTTATCCACAACATCACCTGCCACTTCTTGCCCACTACTCTTATATTCTGCTAAGTTTTTAGAGGTCTCAAACAATTTCTTTTTACTTTTGCAAAGTTTGTTATTACTTTGAGGAGAGGTGTTTTGGTGCTTGTTTGTCTTACTGCCATATGCAGCAATTGGTTGAGCTGCAACACCTACCTCCATTATGCCAACAACAACACTAGAATGCCACTAGTTGTCATCGTCAATGTTCTTCTTATATTTTTTTATAGTACTGGTGCTGGTGGTGGTGGAACTTTTGGTGGTACCTTGACAAATTGCATCCTTCCTTGGAAGAGAGAGATCATCAGAATTTATTGCACATGCTGCAGCACCCATGGATGTAGTCAGTTTTCTAATTACAGCTTTACTCCCACATCCCTGCACTGCTCCTCCTTTACCCCTCCCCCACCCCTTTTGCATTTGCTGGACATTACTCAACTATTGTGTGTGTTTTTACTGTAAAGTACACAACACAACTGATAGAGTGTGATGTCTTGCCTTGGCCCTCAACAAAATACTTTACCTTGTCTGCTATCTATAAAGTCTGCCTCAGTCTCAGGGTCCCAGCCAGCCTTTGGTCACCTAATATTTTTTCTTTTTAAACTGTTGCCCACCCTATGTTATTACTGTCCAAAGATAAAATGACAACTAAAAAAAAATCTAAAACATGGACCTCAGCTGCCTTTCAAATCAAATCATTCATACAGAATGTTGCAGTATTTTGGGTAAATACTGCAAGTCAAAAAGCAAAAAGAAAACATTGCCACAATAGCACTCTACCTGATTGTTCATATATGTGGCCCAAAAGAGGAGAGTATTAACTTGCATAAAGCTTAACCTTTTTTTGTGAAAGTATTTTACCAGGAAGAATGCATTGAGATTGTGCCTCATTTTCAAGTATGTCCTGGACTCATTCTATCTACCTTAGAAGACTGAGCTTACCAGGACTAGAACCAGCAACCTCACAGTCTGAGCAAATTCTACAGCTGGTGCCTTAACCAACTGAGCCATCTCTCCGGCAACATTTAATCATATAAAAAAATAAAAGAGAAAATGCAAACAAAAGAAGCAAAAATGAAATGTAATGTGTACTGTCGGAGAAAATACGCAGCTTGCCTTGTGTTACAAAAAATGTATTTTATTTCTAAAAATCAAAAAAATCCAGAGTTGTCAAATCTACAAGCCAAAAAAACAACACCTTAAAGAAAAGCTTTTATTGGACTCCCATAATGGAAGCCCTATGGTATAAAGCCACAGAGAAAACAAAGTAACTAAAAGCTAAGATGAGACTCAAAGGGATCAGCAGCAAAAATAGGCAACACTGTTACCTCAAAATTACCAGTCCTGAAAACAGCCTTTGCTGTTGCAAAAAAAAAAAAAAAAAGGATTGATCATCAAAAACCGGCAACAAAATTACTTGGATATGCCAGCCCTGAAAAAAGCCTTTGATGTTGCAATAATTAAAACAGAAACAGAAAATGCCTGAAAAGGCTAGGATAATATGCTATACCATCCCTAAGATGGGCCTTTGTAACCAGGGTTAGTCAGTGTGAAAGAGGCACTTGTAAAGAAAGAGCCAAAGATAAACAAGGGAGAGCTGATACAAAGTTCGTATTGATTTCAGAACTGTCTGTAGTAGACACAAAAGTGTCTTGATAGCTACCCCGTATAGACAAAAACCCAGAAAATATAAGCAAAAGTATCTTAGAGAGCAGGTATGATGAGGCATCTGCCTCTGTGTCTGGTGCCTACATGCATTTTGCTAGCAATGCTTTCCCAAGGCAAATCACTTGAGTGTCCAAAAGCACCATCTATTTAAGAGCTGAACTCCTCCCCTAAGTGACGGGGGACGAGTGAGTTGGAACTAAGGATGCTAATCATCGTTCATGTTACTCTATTGGACAGATAGTGGAAAAAGGACCAAAGCAAAATTAAAAGGAACAAAAAGCTTGATTGACACTATTAGTATATTTGTACATGAACATAAATGTAACTGTATCACATAAATTTTAATTATTTTGTACAATTGTATGTCAGATGTGGAACGTAATCACATTATGTGCATAGTAAAATAAATGAAAAAGAAAAATATTGGATGATGTCTATAGATGCTCACCCATTAATATAGTCCTAGGCAAAAATGATGTATTGGGACTATCACTACATCAATCAAAATATGCATATTGATGCAAGAGTGCTTGCAAACATTGTGTCATAGTGAAAATGATTGACACACATCATGCCCTCTAAATCCAATAGGATGATTGATTGTAATAGATGCTGTGCTATAATGACACAATATACCAGAGACACCAATCCCAGTGTTCCCGGTATATATGATAAATCATCCAGACATCCACACTAATGTTAAAGTACAAATTTATCACTAATAATCGATTATGGTTGTGGGATACAGAGATCCCTTGGAATGATCCTGGATATCTTCCTAGTGTTGTTAAACAATCATGTCAGCTGATGCATGAAAAATCCATGCTTAGGATAAAGAGCTAATATTCAAGAAAGCTGGTAAACAATGACCACTAAATAATAAACAGGATAGAAAGAAGATTACACAAAGGAAACATTTGTCTTGAAAGACAAAATAGTTCTTTTATAGGACAAATGAAAGAAGATCAATAATAAAAGATCTTTGGTTGGCGATAAGAGCAGAAGACTGTTTTAGAAACTATTCTATAGCCATTATGCCATTCCTGATAGCATGTCCTGATTTTTGTGTACTTTTGGCAGGAGGTACAAAGTTGGAACTCTGGGATGCTCTACCTGAAGAAAATTCAAAATCAGATATCGAGCCCTCATTGAGACCTTGTTGGAGCAATTTTCTGTAACTGTCCAAGAAAGCTATCATGGGATTAGAGAATAATGGTTTATAACACAAAGTGTCATTTAATTGTCTTTATGTCTCTGTTACATAAATTTCCAAAGACCACAGCACAATATTCCCTCCCTTATCAGAAGGCTTGACAATGATGTCTTGCAACCCTTTGATTTTTTTGTAATGCTCTACTCTCCAAGGTGGTTAGATTTTTATTCACCACAATATCAGGTATTGATAAAACATCTTTCATTACCAAGTCTGCAAATGTTTTGAATGACTGGGCATACAGAGTAACTGAGCGTGAAAGCAGATTTCTTTTTAGGTTTTTAAGGAAGATTATATTGTGGATTTGTGTTTTCCATGAGTAAATCCACAAAATCAGATAGGGCCTCAAGGTTAGTATCTAATGTACCATCAACTGTCTCATTCATTGTGTTGCTATCACTGCATGTAAGTAAACATTTATGCAAGAGTAATTTACGGTTGAACCGAAGGAGAGGAGGTTAAAACCCTCTGTAATACACACATATAAGCACCAGTGGGTATATGCAAGGGCAAGTTGATGATCTGTAAATTATTATTTAATTCCTGTACCTCTAATATCTCACCCTCTGTAGGTAGCTCCACTTTCACTGATTTCTTAGCTCCCTTGTGTCCTCTTCTGGTTGTTCTCTTTGATTTCTGGCTCCCCTTTTGTAACGTCCTCTTTCAAGTAAAAAATAGGTCCGACTGTTATCATAAGGAGCTGTTTCAGAATAAGATTGCTCTCTATCTGAGAACTTATGCTTGCATCTTGATTATCCTTGGTTTTCTTCAAGACCACAAGTATGTGGACCTTTTTCTATACTCCTATAGCTCCCTGTTAAATTTGGTCTTCTTTTTTAGATAATGTCAGACTACAAATGATCAAGGTCTTTACTGAGGTTCTCAAGATCTATTTTGATAGTTTCTGTTTTCAAAATCTTTAGTAATCATTCACTAAACTGGTTCCGATCCTATTTATCTTCTATTTATGCTTCTATGTCACAAATTCATCATTCTAAAATTGATACTCTGTATAACTCATTATGCCGCTTTACCCACCAATGTAATTGCACAACCCATCATTGTGATATGTATGAAGAAATAAATTGGCTAACACTTGAATCTAGATGTGCCCTTCACCTCTCTTGCATGGATTTAACCACTTCTCTAGAAAACTATAAGACTACCTGAGCAGTATGTTCATTATATATATTATGTCTCTGTATTTGTACAAATATGCAACTCTTTTGCTGTAAACACTCCAGGACATACTTGAAAATGAGAGAAATCTCAACGTATTCTTCCTGGTAAAATATTTTCTAAATAAATAGTTTGTTCCTCTAAGCTGTTAATTACCACACTGAGATGTTCAAGGATCTGAGTTTCATAATCTGTGGGCAGGTATTAGAAACTTACTCCCATCTCTGTGTAAAGGCTGGATCAGAGAAACCGTATGTAGGTAAAACCTGTACCCTGAGACCTTTTGTTATAATTGAAGCATCCAGATATTTTTGATAGGTTGCCCTACTCCACCAACTCCTAGTATGTCTGGTTTGATGGTCCTTCCTTTGTTTAAATATTTCATCCCAACTGTGATTAGTACTTTCTTTATCACTGTTGGAAACTGTGGAAAAAACTTCTCTGGCCCTGTTTAATCTCTTATTCTGTCTTTCTGAGTACAAAGGCAAATTATCCATGCCGTATATAAGAGAAGGTGCTACTGCAAAGAGAAACCACCCTAAGAATTGCCAATATAATAAGTACAATGCAAAAGAAAGTTAACAGTGCACTCAGGGCCTATACAGAAAACTCAAATTAGCTAATCGGATAACACATAAAGAACAAAAAAGTGATGCTGCGGGGGAGGGGGATATACTGCAAGTCAAAAAAGGAAAAGAAAACCCTGCCACAATAGCACTCTACTTGAATGTTCAGATATGTGGCCCAAACGAGGACAGCATTAACTTGCATAAATAATTTTCAGAAATTTGTTCCAATGAGTCCACAATGAGGGCTTGATATCTGATTCTGAATTTTCTTTTCTTCAGGTAGAGCATCCCAGAGTTCCAACTTTTTACCTTCTGCCAAAAGTACACAAAAATCAGGACATTCCATCAGGAAGCCCAATTTTATCTGGCAATAGCAGTTTAAGTGAAACCCCAAGCCAATTCATAGAATATATATCTTGTGACCATATGTTGTGGGACTTAATTCCTACATAAGAGACACTGCAGATATATTGTCAAAAATAGAAGTGATTCTTTTCAATCCATTAATTCCTTTGAATTAATAGGAAATATGGCAAAATGGATATAGAATACTTTTTAAAACAGTCTGTTGCTCTTACCACAAACCAAAGATCTTTTATTATCTTTCATTTGTCCTACATAAGAACTATTTTTCCTTTCAAAATTTTTCCTGCAAACATGTGGTATAGCCATGGGCAGTGCCTGTGCCCCATCCTACACCAACCTATATTTAGGTTGGAGGGAAGAGACTATGGTTTTTACTAAGGATAATTTAATATTTACTGCCCGTATTTTATTATGGATCAGTTTGAATAACAATTCTATGAACCTGAAATTAACAGTTGATTCAGATCTGCACAAGATCTCTTTTCTAGACATCATGATTTACAGGGGTCCTAATGATGTGCTCAAGAGTGACCTCTATCACAGGTCCACTGCAACCAACAGTTTACTACATCATAGGAGCAATCACCCAATGGATATCAAGCGCAACATCTTGGAGAGTGACTTTTTAAGACTGAGACACAAATGCAGTGATTTGCAGACTTTTAAAATATGATCTGAAGATCTCAAAGCCTGTTTCATTAGTCGGGGCTACAGAAAGAGTTATGTCAAAAGAGCCTACAAAAGGGGTCTCTACACCACCCACCCATATCTCCTCTACAACAAGGGCAAGGATGATAACAAACAACTTTATTTCGAACTATAACTGCCATACAAAAACACTCAATAAGATTAGGTATCTTCTAGTTAGTGACAACAATTTGTCACAGGTACTTCAAGACAAGGTCTCCATCTGTTGGTGGAGAGTCCCTAACCTATGGGATCAACTGGTTTATAGCCATCTACAGTTTAGACAACATCTGGATTTACTGGCTCCCACCCATGTGGGCATTGCATAGCCTGCCAACACATGGTAGCCACAAAGGCCATTGCAGGTAACGCCTTCTGTATTAAGGACTTTATCACATGCCAAACCAAATCTGTGATCTATTGTCTTAAATGCCCTTGTGGTTTACTATATATAAGGAAGACTTTAAGGAAGTTGGCAACAGAGGCAACATGTGAATAATATCATGAATGCAGCAAGGGATGCTGTAAATTACACTAAGCTAAATTCCCCAGTTGCTTTACATTTCCTACTGCATCATAATAGCAATCCACAAATGATGCAATCATGGGGCCTTCAGAATAGCAAAGTAGGCATCAGGGGAGACAATATAGATAGCATGTTAATGCAAAAGGAAAGCAAGTGGATTTTCCATCTAAACACTCTTAAACACTGTGGATTAGATTAGGATTTCCCTTTAAATATACATTTGCAATTCTCT
Organism: Rhinophrynus dorsalis; assembly: GCA_037306005.1. Lineage (NCBI taxonomy): Eukaryota > Metazoa > Chordata > Amphibia > Anura > Rhinophrynidae > Rhinophrynus > Rhinophrynus dorsalis. The sequence goes on from CM074718.1 coordinate 396,358,496, forward strand.
TTACTGACTTACTACATTGTACTGAATTTGACTGCTTTGTGTATTCTGTTTTCCATCCTGGTTATTATTTAGTGATCATGGTTTACCACCTTTCTTGAATGTCCACTATCTATCCTAAGCATGACTTTATTATGCATTAGTTGCCATAATTATATAACAATACTAACATTATATCCAAGACCATTCCAAAGAATCTTTGTATCTCACAACCATAAACAATGATTAGTGATATATTTGCAAGGATGTCTGGCTTATTTATATATACTGGGAGCACTGGGATTGGTGTCTCTGGTATATTATGTCATTATAGAACAACATCTATTACAATCAAACATCCTATTGGATTCAGAGGGCATGATGTGAGTCAATCACACAAAATGTTTTTCACATTGACATAACATTTGCAAGCCCTCTTGCATCAAGATGCAATCTTTACATAATTTTTGTCCTCTGGTTGTTGATTCAGTATTTTCTAAGACTATATTAATGGGGGAGCTTCTATAGACATCTTCCAGTAATTTTCTTCATCTTTGTCATTTATCTTACTATGCACTAGTGATGAGCGAGCACCCCAATGCTCGGGTGTTCGGGTGCTCTGACCGAGCACCCCCTGAGGCTCGAGTGCTCGGCCGAGCACCCGAGCCCCATTGAAGTCAATGGGAGGACTCGAGCATTACACCAGGCACCCCCTGCTCTGATGAGGGGAGGGTGCCTGGTCCATTGGAAAATGGCTGAAAAGGATGGAAACACCACAGAAATGGTTCAGGGACAGCATAGGGAGGATGTCTGGATGCATCTTGGACTCCAACATCGCTGCTGGGAACGATCTTTCGCCCGTAGTACGCCATTTTTACAGACTGACCATAAAACACACAAAAAGGAAAATAAAAACGACTTTAGGCGAAAAATTGTTACCAAACAATATTTGCTGTATATTTACTTGTATATCATCTGCAAATTCTCCCAAAAATTTCCTTGATTTTCTGAAGTGAGGCCATGATTAAGAGGGAAACGTGCGCAGAGGCAAATTCTCCCAAAAATTTCCTTGATTTTCAGAACTGAGGCCATGATTAAGAGGGAAACGTGCGCAGAGGCAAATTATCCCAAAAATTTCCTCGATTTTCTGAACTGGGGCCATGATTAAGAGGGAAACGTGCGCAGAGGCAAATTATCCCAAAAATTTCCTTGATTTTCTGAACTGGGGCCATGATTAAGAGGGAAACGTGCGCAGAGGCAAATTCTCCCAAAAATTTCCTTGATTTTCTGAACTGGGGCCATGATTAAGAGGGAAACGTGCGCAGAGGCAAATTCTCCCAAAAATTTCCTTGATTTTATTGAACTGAGGCCATGATTAAGAGGGAAACGTGCGCTGAGCTGACCATCTAAAACATTATGGGTGAGGGTCTGCTGCAGAGCTGACCATCCTAAACATTATATGCGAAGGTCCGCTAGTGAGCTGACGCTATAAAACATTATATGAGAGGGCCCGCTAGAGAGCTGACCCAATAAAACATTATATGAGAAGGCCCGCTGGTGAGCTGACCTATACAAAAATTGTCAAAGAGGGCCCGCTGGTGAGCTGGCCCTATATAAAAATTATATCACAGGGCCCGCTGGTGAGCTGGCCCTATATAAAAATTATATCACAGGGCCCGCTGGTGAGCTGGCCCTATATAAAAATTATATCCCAGGGCATATGGAAGAGGAGGAGGAGGATGAGAAGATTAAGAGTCAACCATATACCCGTTTTTTGGGTGGAAGGGGTGAATGGGAATACAGAGTATTCCCATCATTGTAAATAACATATATAAAGTGAGTTTATGTTCCCCCGGGGCTTTCCTCCAGTGGAGTGGAGAAGTCAGGGGAAATCCAGGCCTTGTTCATTTTTATAAGTGTCAACCTATCAGCATTGTCGGTGGAAAGGCGGATACGCTTATCTGTTATGATGCCACCAGCAGCACTAAATACCCGCTCAGACAGAACGCTGGCGGCAGGGCAGGCCAGCACCTCCAAGGCGTAGAGTGCCAGTTCATACCACGTGTCCAGCTTGGACACCCAGTAGTTGTAAGGCACAGAGGGATCATTGAGGACGCTGACACGGTCTGCTACGTACTCCTTCACCATCTTCCAAAACTTTTCCCTCCTTGTGACACTAGGCTGCGCATCAGGGTGAGGGTGCTGGCGGGGTGTCATGAAGGTGTCCCACGCCTTGGAGAGTGTTGCCCTGCCTTTGTCGGAACTGCTGTGTGCTCCCCTTTTCTCCCCTTCTCGGTTGGCCAAGGTAGCACGTACTCTGCCGCCAGCGTTGTCAGATGGAAAATTTTGGAGCAATTTTTCAACAAGAACCTTCTGGTATTGCACCATTTTGCTTGTCCTCTCCACCGGAGGAATGAGAGATGAGAAATTCTCTTTGTAGCGGGGGTCCAGAAGGGTGAACACCCAGTAATCCGTGTTGTTTAAAATGTGCATAACGCGTGGGTCACGGGAAAGGCAGCCTAACATAAAGTCAGCCATGTGTGCCAGAGTACCAACAGTCAAGATTTCGCTGTCCTCACCAGGAGGATGACTCTCAATATCCTCATCCTCTTCCTCCTCTTCTGCCCACCCACGCTGAAGAGATGGAACTAAAGTTCCATGGCTACCCTCTGTAGCGGAGGCAACCGTGTCTTCCTCCTCCTCCTCCTCCTCCTCCGCCTCCTCCAATTGTCGCTGAGAAGACGAAGTGAGGGTGCTCTGGCTATCACCTTGTGTAAGCTCTTCCTCCCCCATTTCCACCTCTTCCACATGCAAAGCGTCGGTTTTAATTGTGAGCAGCGAGCGTTTCAGTAGACACAGAAGTGGGATGGTTACACTGATAATAGCGTTATCGCCGCTCACCATCTGTGTCGATTCCTCAAAATTGCGTAAAACCTCGCAGAGGTCTGACATCCATTCCCACTCCTCACTTCTGATTACAGGAAGTTGAACGGAGAGGCGACGACCGTGTAACAGCTGGTACTCCACTACTGCCCTCTGCTGCTCACAAAGCCGGGCCAACATGTGGAAGGTGGAGTTCCAGCGCGTGCTCACGTCACACAGCAGCCGGTGAGCTGGCAATTGTAAGCGCTGCTGCAGCTTCAACAGGCCGGCCGAAGCTGTAGATGACTTACGGAAATGTGCACACACGCGGCGCACCTTGGTCAAGAGATCATGCACATTGGGGTAGGTTTTTAGAAATCGCTGCACCACTAAATTAAATACATGCGCTAGGCATGGTACGTGTGTGAGCTTGCCGAGCTCCAAAGCCGCCACCAAGTTATGCCCATTATCACACACAACCATGCCTGGTTGCAGGTTGAGTGGCGAGAGCCACTGCTCGGTCTGGTGACTAATCCCCTGCAACAGCTCTGAGGTTGTGTGCTGTTTGTCCCCAAGGCAGATCAGCTTCAGCACGGCCTGTTGACGCTTCCCCACTGCAGTGCTACACTGCTTCCAGCTACTGGCTGATGGGGGAGTGGCGCTGCGTGTAGAGAATTCGGAGGTGGAAATGGAGGAGGAGGAGCCAATAACGTAGGTGCTGGCGGAAACCCTGATGGAGGTAGGGCCCGCAATCCTCGGCGTGGGTAGCACCCGTGCCATCCCAGGGTCCGAGTCGCTCCCAGCCTCCACGACATTCACCCAGTGTGCCGTCAGGGAAATGTAGCGTCCCTGGCCACAAGCACTTGTCCATGTGTCAGTCGTTAAGTGGACCTTCCCAGTAACTGCGTTGGTCAGGGCACGGGTGATGTTACGGGACACATGGTGGTGTAATGCGGGGATGGCACACCGGGAAAAGTAGTGGCGGCTGGGGACCGCGTACCGAGGGACAGCTGCTGCCATCAGGCTGCGGAAGGACTCAGTGTCCACAAGCCTAAATGGCAGCATTTCGATGGCCAGTAATTTGGAAAGGTGTGAGGTTAGTGCTATGGCCTGTGGGTGGGTGGCTGGGTACTTTCTCTTGCGCTCAAATGCCTGGGGTAACGACATTTGGACGCTGCGCTGGGACAGGGAAGTGGATGTGGTCGCTGATGGTGCTTCAGATGCTACAGGTGAAGGGCGGGAGGTATGCGGGCCTGCGCCTTCGACAGGCGATTGGCCGGCACCCAAAACAGGGGAAGAGGAGGCAGCGGTGTGGCCTGCAGACACAGATGGTTGATCCAGGCGTTCCTCCCACTTACTACGGTGCTTGGATGCCATGTGTCGGATCATGCTGGTGGTGGTGAGGTTTCTAGTGTTCATGCCTCGGCTCATTCTGGTGTGGCACAGGTTGCAAACTACAATTCTTTTGTCGTCCGCACTTTCCTTAAAAAAACGCCATACCGCGGAACACCTACCTTTTGGCAAGGTAGATTTACGCAAGGGGGTGCTCCGTGGAACATTTGCGGGCCGGTTTGGTGCGGTCCGCCTTCTTTCTGTAGCCACACCACTGCCTCTTCCAGCCTGTTGCGGTGCTGCAGATGGCTCACCCTCAGGACTGCTGTCATCGCTCGGCTCTACACCTTCCCAGGTGGGGTCAGTCACCTCATCGTCCACCAAGTCCTCCTCCACTTCCTCACTCTGATCATCCTCCTCAAGTCTTGATCCCACCACATACTCAGTCATTGACAACTGTATAACATTCTCCTCAACAAGGTCTTGAGACGGAAATAGTGGTTGATTTAATGGCAACTGTGTCTCATCATCATCATCATCATCCACTACTTCCTTTGACCTTAAATGCCGTTCACATCTGTCATCTTCTTGTGATTGGGTACCCTCTAGAGGTTGTGAATCAGGGCACAAGATGTCATGTTCCTCTGCAAGCGTGCTTGGAGAGAGGGTCAAATGAAGGATTGGTGATGAGACGAGCTCCTCACTATATCCCAGTGTGGGATCACTTCTTTGACCAGACCGTGTATGGTGGGAGGAAGGATGATCAGAGTGAGGATTATGTTGACCAGACTCTTGGCTACTGAGAGTGGACTTGGTGGAAGACAGGGTGGTGCTTAACCGACTGGAAGCAGTATCAGCTGACATCCAACCGACCACCTGTTCGCAGTGGTCGGACCTCGAGAGTGATGTCCTGCGACGCCCTGTGAAATGAGACATGAAGCTAGGTATGGTGGATGTCTTTCTTTCTTGTGCTCTGGCACCAGGCACAGTTTCTCCGCGTCCTGACCCGCGCCCTGAACTATCAGGATCACGTCCACTTCCCCGTCCCTTTTTACCCGCCTTCTTCATCTTACACGGAATATGTGACTTTAATATTTGAGTTTGAAAACTTAACAGTATTTATTCCTATTCTGCAACTGTGCAGAGTACACAGAATAGGCTGCTAAACTGCGGTGACACACACTGAATGGAAAATGTGACTTTAATATTTGAGTTTGAAAACTTAACAGTATTTCTTCCTATTCTGCAACTGTGCAGAGTACACAGAATAGGCTGCTAAACTGCGGTGACGAACACAGAATGGAATATGTGACTTTAATATTTTAGTTTGAAAACTTAACAGTATTTCTTCCTAGTCTGCAACTGTGCAGAGTACACAGAATAGGCTGCTAAACGGCGGTGACACACACTGAATGGAATATGTGACTTTAATATTTTAGTTTGAAAACGTAACAGTATTTCTTCCTAGTCTGCAACTGTGCAGAGTACACAGAATAGGCTGCTAAACGGCGGTGACACACACTGAATGGAATATGTGACTTTAATATTTGAGTTTGAAAACTTAACAGTATTTCTTCCTATTCTGCAACTGTGCAGAGTACACAGAATAGGCTGCTAAACTGCGGTGACGAACACAGAATGGAATATGTGACTTTAATATTTGAGTTTGAAAACTTAACAGTATTTCTTCCTATTCTGCAACTGTGCAGAGTACACAGAATAGGCTGCTAAACGGCGGTGACACACACTGAATGGAATATGTGACTTTAATATTTGAGTTTGAAAACTTAACAGTATTTCTTCCTATTCTGCAACTGTGCAGAGTACACAGAATAGGCTGCTAAACGGCGGTGACACACACTGAATGGAATATGTGACTTTAATATTTGAGTTTGAAAACTTAACAGTATTTCTTCCTATTCTGCAACTGTGCAGAGTACACAGAATAGGCTGCTAAACTGCGGTGACGAACACAGAATGGAATATGTGACTTTAATATTTGAGTTTGAAAACTTAACAGTATTTCTTCCTAGTCTGCAACTGTGCAGAGTACACAGAATAGGCTGCTAAACGGCGTTGACACACACTGAATGGAATATGTGACTTTAATATTTTAGTTTGAAAACTTAACAGTATTTCTTCCTATTCTGCAACTCTGCACAGTACACAGAATGTGCTGCTACACTGCGGCGAAGCACACTGAATGGAATATGTGACTTTGATATTTTAGTTTGAAGACTTATCAGTATTTCTTCCTATTCTGCAACTCTGCACAGTACACAGAATGTGCTGCTACACTGCGGCGAAGCACACTGAATGGAATATGTGACTTTGATATTTTAGTTTGAAGACTTAACAGTATTTCTTCCTATTCTGCAACTCTGCACAGTACACAGAATGTGCTGCTAAACTGCGGCGAAGCACACTGAATGGAATATGTGACTTTGATATTTTAGTTTGAAGACTTAACAGTATTTCTTCCTATTCTGCAACTCTGCACAGTACACAGAATGTGCTGCTACACTGCGGCGAAGCACACTGAATGGAATATGTGACTTTGATATTTTAGTTTGAAGACTTAACAGTATTTCTTCCTATTCTGCAACTCTGCACAGTACACAGAATGTGCTGCTAAACTGCGGCGAAGCACACTGAATGGAATATGTGACTTTGATATTTTAGTTTGAAGACTTAACAGTATTTCTTCCTATTCTGCAACTCTGCACAGTACACAGAATGTGCTGCTAAACTGCGGCGAAGCACACTGAATGGAATATGTGACTTTGATATTTTAGTTTGAAGACTTAACAGTATTTCTTCCTATTCTGCAACTCTGCACAGTACACAGAATGTGCTGCTAAACTGCGGCGACGCACACTGAATGGAATATGTGACTTTGATATTTTAGTTTGAAGACTTAACAGAATGTGCTCTAATCTGCAACTTTGCACACTTAACAGAATGTGCTCTAATCTGCAACTTTGCACACTAAACAGAATGTGCTCTAATCTGCAACTTTGCACACTAAACAGAATGTGCTCTAATCTGCAACTGTGCACACTAAACAGAATGTGCTCTAATCTGCAACTTTGCACACTAAACAGAATATATTTTTTTTTTTTTTTTTTTTTTCCCCCCACACAAAATAACCTGCTGCCCCCACACACAGTAGTCCTAAAAAGGACTTTTGGTTCTTTTTTTTCACAATTTTGCTTGTTTTCCTCCCTACACTGCCTTTCCCTTCCTATCCTCAGCTCTCCCTGGCTAAGACTGAGCCGAACTCGATGGTCAGGTGCTATACAGCACCCGACCACGGGTTCTGGCCAGCCAATCAGTGTAATGCCAGCAGCCAACATGGCTGCTGGCATTACACCGATGTCAGAGCCTCCTTGCACGTTTATTGGCTGCGCAGCAGCCGCAAAACGTGCGGGGAGGAGACCCGAACATGGCGGGCGAGCACATGCGGTACTCATACGAGTACCGCCATGTGCCGAGCAGAGCGATGCTCGAGCCGATCCGAGCATCGGCCGAGCATGCTCGCTCAACACTACTATGCACATAATGTGGCATGTTGATTACGTTCCACAGATAATTAAAATCTATGTGATACAGTTAAATTTACATTCACAAACAAATATACTATTAGTGTCACTCAAGCTTTTCATTCCTTTTATGTTTTGCTTTGGTCCTTTTCTGCTGTCTGTCCAATACAATAATAGAGGATGAGTGAAGATTAGCGTCCTTAGTTCCAACCTCCTCCTCTGGTCACTCAGAAATTTAGGGGCAGAGTTCAGCAGTTAAATAGATGGCTCTTGAGGACACTCGAGTGATTTGCCTTGAGAAAGCATTGCTAGCAAAATGTGTGTAGGCACCAGATGCCAAGGCAGATGCCTCGATCATACCTGCTCCCCAAAATATTTTTGCTTACATTTTCTGGGTTTTTGTCTATACGGAGTAGCTATCAAGTCATGTTTGTGTCTACCATAGACAGTTCTGAAATCAGTACGAACTTTGTATCAGCTAAATCAGGAAGAAACTTGGAACATGGCTGCCTGTGTCTTCCTAGTCAGTCACAATGAATGTTGGGGTGTTTAGTGTCAAACACCTTTCTCCCTTCCTATCCCCAAGACTCGCTTAGTCTCCTATTCATTTGGGGAAACTAAACATCGAAGTGACTGCTTCATTATAAACAGACTTACTGCGTTCAAGAAGGAAGAACTCTGCTCTAGCAGATATCTGTACCTACACCACCAGTTTCCTGTGGAAGGGTCACAATAAGAGGAGAATAAATCTTATATGAGAGAAGAAAGCAACATATCGAAGGACTACAATCTATACATAAGAGTATCTATCTCCTCCTTGATTACATATTACCCATTTGGAAATCTGGAAACATTGGATATACAGGATCCTAGGATCTACCATTGAGAAGGAATAAAAGACATCTTACACTTTTTTGGTGCATATACATAATACTAAAACCATTCCTGTTCTCCTTCTTTATTACATAATACACTCTATATATACAGGGGTACTGGAATCCCACACTAACAAGCTATCATATTTACCAACATTTGGTGTAGTGATTCTGAATTAATCCTTCCATGTGATTTATTTTATACACTATAATTTTTTAAGTGTCTTATATTAGTAACATTAGTAGTTTCACAAAGTGTGTTATAGTATGACATTCACTTTATTAGCTTGCCTTCTCTAGCTCAAAAATATGTTGCTTTCTCCTCTCACATACACAGAATGGCATGCTGTGAAAGCCCGACAGACTTTTATATGCCTGAGAGAAAAGAAGGGGAAATTGCTATGCTTTGGGGAGAAATTCTAGCTTTTCACTGCTTTAAATGCAAAGATCTAGGCAAAAAAAAAGCAGGGAAAATGACACTTTTCATGGAAAATGTCTCACTATGTAGAAAAACTTTCGCCCATCCCTATTAGTTAGATCAGGGCTCAAAATTTCCACTCGCTTCCTCGCATTTGGTGAGGAGAAATTGAGCGAGGGTGAGTGGAAATTGAAGCCCTGCCTGCAAGTAGGGGCCCGGCCATGCCTGGAGTGCAAGTTGATAACTATGTGTGTGCAGCTGTGTCTTTACTGGCATTTGTTGTCCCAGCATGCTAAACGAATGTGCTACAATAAGGACTGCTGGCACCGCCTTATAATAGAAAGCAAAAAGAAAATTGTGCTATGCAGTGTTTGAGTCAAGGAAATCAGCTAATAATCGGATGGTTTTAATATTGCCGATATCCAGGTGGGAAGTAATACTTGTGGGCAAAAGTAAGAAAAAATACAATCAGTAGTTCCTTTACTGTCACGGATATATTCCCTGAGAGAATTCCAGACCTTTATGAATCTTTTTGTTAGGAAAGCGAAGGGTTAAGTTAACCAAGTATCTCACAGCGGGCTGAAATCTCAGCAGCTATATACATAGTGCCATGCCAGCACTACAATCAGCCTCCACTGTGATCCTGACTAAAAAGATTGCAACGGTCTTAAAAAAAAAAAGTTACAATAAGACACTTTGATCATAAGAAAGGACAGCCATGTTCTGATCATAAAGAGACGGAAGTTTGTTTGATCAATGAGCCATGACACTAAAATAAAGTGGGACAACTAAACTGAGATTGGTCTGTTTTATTTTCTATCTTCTTTTTTCTTCAGTTCTTGTGTTGTTTATATTGTAATCATACACGTTGCTCAAGAGCAGCGAGATGCTGAAATTTTAACTGTGCATGTGCGTTGTGCTTTATTAGATACGCACGCACACAGCGTATGCCTTAATGCACCCTTGGCCGCCTCCTCAGTTAGTCCTCCTCAGTACTAAGACAGCAGAGTCAGAGAGTGAGGAATTCGTAAAATGCTGCTCAGGCTATTGGACTTTCTGACCTGATCAGATAGCGAGAAGCGTGGATTTGCTGTCAGCACAGATTGTTGTGACACTTCCTTCTGTCAAAACGTCAGAACACCAGACAGGCTATACCAGGCTGGATGTCAAGGTTTGGCTAGTTAACCCAAAATCTGTCAGTACTATGCTTTTGTGTGTTATATGTAGCAGTCAGTATTTTCATCCAGTTTAAAGAGTAGTTGTTACTGTGTGGTGTCTTCTAGTACTGATGGTAAAAATCAATAATGTCACTCCTCTTAGGGAGGACTATTGCTTAACTGAACAGTCTGATAAATTGAAGCAGATTTGCCAATCTAACAGGGGATGAATTGTGTGGAGAACTTGACAACTGACCACAGGAGATGTTTCTACAGTGTGTGTGTGTCTCTCTGTGACTGTGTTTGTGAGTCACTGTAACTCTGAGTGTGTGTCTCTCTGTGTAACTGTGTTTGTCTGTGTCTCTCTGTGACTGAGTGTCTCTGTTCACAAGGTTCAGACACATCATCCCCACTAGATCTCTGAACAGTACTCTATTTCTGTGTGTCTCTTTGTTTTAACCCTTTAAGTGCCACACTGCTGTCCAATACATTCCACACCACTTTGGCTGTGAAATGGTTATCCAACTTCAGTGGATAGCTCTCTGCCACAAACGTTTAACATTTTCACTGCCCTGTCACTGGCAAAGCGGTATCCAATGCACTGGATACCACTGTGCCCCTAACAGGAGTATCCCTTGCACTGCCAATCATGTGTCCAAAGCACTGGATACCTCGTTTACACTGCAAGGTTAAACCCTTTCACTGCCACACAGCATTGGATACCTCTTTGCCACTGACAGGGTGGTCAAATACTTAAACCTTTAGCTCTGGGGTCCCCAACACATGGGTGGCTGCTTAACCCTCTCAGTCGTATACAGGTATCACATATTGCAATTCATTACATACCTCTTTGCCATTAAAAAATGCTTACACCTTTCAGTGCAAAAGGTTTAACCAACATCAATGCATTGTATACATCATTGCCACTTTAAGGGTTAAACCTTTCAATGCCAGAGGGGTACCCAACACCTACCTTGCAATGCACTGGATATGTGTTTGCCACTCAAGCACTTAAACCTTTCAGTACCAGTTTACCCAACTCATTGCTAGTTACTTACACACCCCTCTGCCGCTCAAAGCCTTAAACCACACTGGCAATACCATGCCTCTATTGCTACTATTCAAAGAGAACTTGAGATGGGTGGGGTTAAAGGCGGGGATATGGGTGGAACTGGGTGTGGAAACTGGTGGCGAGTAATTTTTCAGACCCGGTTAGTAGCTCAGGACTTGAAATTTTGAGCCCTGAGTTAGATTATTTCTATTAGGTCATTTATTTTATGTTTTGATATTATATTAGGTTCTTGATATGTACTGCCATTTTTCATTATTTCTCACAATTGTAGCTGACAAATTGATAGAAAAATAGAATCTGACAGCAGATAAGAACCATTCGGCCCACCTAGTCTGACCATTTTCCTACTGTAAAAATCTCAAACCTTTCTTGGTCCTTGGTCTTTTCTTATGTTAAGGACAGCTTTATGCCTATCCCAAGCATGCTTAAATTCTGTCACTGTATTAACTTCTACCACTTCTGCTGGTAGGCTATTCCACTTATCTACTACCCTCTCAGTGAAGTAAAACTTTCTTACATTATGTATAAACCTGCATCCCTCTAGTTTTAGACTTTGGCCTCTTGTCCTAACATTTTTACTCCTTTGAAATGTACTTCCATCCTGCACTTTGTTGAATCTCTTCATGTATTTGAATGTTTCTATCACATCCCCTCTCTCTCTTCTCTCCTCCAAGATATACATGTTCAGATCCTTTAGTCTATCCTGATACTTCTTTTTCTGTAAACCAGTCACCATTTTAGTAGCCCTTCTCTGAATTTTCTCTTGAGTATCTATATCCCTCTGGAGATGGGGTCTCCAGTACTGTACATAATACTCTAGGTAAGGTCTAACTAGAGATCTGTAGAGTGGCATGATCACTTTTTATGCTTCTAATGCCCCTAGCTATACAACCCAGCACCCTGCTTGCATTCCCGCTACTTTATTACATTGCCTGCCTACCTTTAATTTATTAGAAATAATTACTCTCAAATCTCTTTCCTCTGTTGTCTTTGACAGCACAGTACCTTTAATAGTATATTTTTTCTTTGGCTTTTTATGTCCCAAGTGCATTATTTTACATTTATAAACATTAAACTGAGGCTGCCACAGTCTTGTTTATTCTTCTAATTTACCTAAATCATTTGTCATTTGGCTAATTCTCCCTGGAATGTCTACCCGATTGCAGATCTTTGTATCATCTGCAAAAAGGCATACTATACCTTGAAGACCTTTTGCAATATCACTAATAAAAATATTAAAAAGAATTGGCCCCAGTACAGATCCCTGAGATATCCCACTAGTAACACTCCTTTCGTCTGAATATTCTCCATTGACTACCACCCTCTGTCACTCAGGAATTACCTTATCCATTTAGCTATTTTTGCATCCAGACCCAAACACTGCAATGTATTAATGAGTCTTCTATGAGGGACAGTGTCAAATGTTTTACTGAAATCTAGATAAGCTATATTCACTGCTACCCCTTGGTCTATTATTTAGTTTCCAAAAAATCTATGAGGTTAGTTTGACAAGATATCCCTGCTGTAAACCCATGTTATTTGGTATCTTGCAAGTCATTCAAATTCAGATATTTAACAATTCTTTCCTTTAGCAAAGTCTCCATTAATTTTCCCAATACTGATGTAAGACTTACTGGTCTGTAGTTACCAGATTCTTACCTACTACCTTTTTTGTGAAGCAGTACTACATTTGCTACCTTCCAATCTTCTGGAACTACTCCTGTTGATAGCGACTGAATAATTCTGTTAAAGGTTTTACCAGAACACACTCAAGTTCTTTTATTAACTTTGGGTGTATCCCATCTGGTCCCATTGATTTATCTGTTTTTACCTTAGAAAGTTAAAGTAGAACTTCTTCCTATGCAAACATGCATGTTTCCCATGTCTTGCCATTTCTTTTTTCTAACAGAGGTCCTGTCGCGGGAGACTTGCAAATAACGACTCAGACAGGTAAATAAAATCAATTCTACTTAAGAATCGAACACAAGAAAAGCTGAAGACAGACACTTGCCCAACCCTCCCAGGTCAGGCGTGGGGACAGTACGCAGTCCCCTACCAGGAGCTGAACCTCGCCAGACTGATAAACAAGCGTGGAGCGAACCAGTAGAGAGAGCAGAAACACAGAGGTAGTGAAAATGGTACGCGTGCTCTACAGTGGAGCAGAAACTGGAGGCCCACAACCTAGAATGCTAGGGTCACAACTGAAATACCCTAGGAAGCTAGGGTTACAGAAACTACCACGCAACCTAGAACACTAGGGGCACAACAATCCCCGGTAGGACTAGGCGCTGCTGCACTATGGACAAGACCTACCTGACCAAGGACTGAGCTGAGAACCTGCAAGGAGGGTGCCAGGCCTCAGGGAGTGAGAGTGAGACAAACCAGCCAATGCTCAAGCAAGCCAAAGTACTTAGCATGGAGCGGGAAGTCAGACAAGCCACAGTACTTAACTCGGAGAGGGTAGTCAGCCAGGACAAAGGTCATACAGAGAGCGGGTAGTCGGACACAGTCAAAGTCGGTACAGAGCGGTTAGTCAGCCAGGCCAAAGGTCATACGCAGAGGGGGTAGTCGGACAAAGCCAAAGTCGGCACAGAGCGATCATTCAGCCAGGCCAAAGGTTCAGGCACAAATCAGTAGTCAGATGGAGCCAGGGTCATACACAAAACAGATTCATCAACCAGGAATGGATCAAAACAGGGGACTCAGAATGCGTTCAGGTACACCACAAAAGGGAACTGTGGCAATGATAGGATGCAGCAAATAAGGCCTCTCTGGGAGGCGGAGTCCAGATAGGTCAATCAAGGTGGAACTATAAAATAGTGAGTGCTCAGAATGATGCGCGAGTAACCAGGAAGTATTCACCAGTCATGCTGCCACCAGGCAATCACAAGGAAGCGAATAGGCAAGCAAAAGCACCAGAATCATGGGCACCATGATAGGTCCCTTCCCTTTATCTTCCTCTGTAAAAAATGAAAAAAATATTCATTGAGACAGTCAGCTAGCCCTTTATTCTCATTTACTTAATTTCCATTTTTTGTTTTCAGTCTAACTATTCCTTGTTTCATTTCCTCCTTTCACTTGATATCTAAAAAAATGTTTTAGCCCCCTTTTTATTGACTGGGCAATTTTTTCCTCTGTGTGTGCTTTGTAACATTTAATAATGCATTTGGCCTCCTTCAGCCTAGTCTTGTACCAATACCTATCTTCTTCCTTCTGCATCTGCTTACATTTCTTAAATGCTTCTTTTTTCTCCTTTACTATATTTGCCAATTCTGCGGAGAACACAGTGGTTTTCTTTTTCTTTTAATCTTGCTGACATGCCTAATACAATGCTCTGTTGCGCTTAGTAAAACACATTTCAGATAATCTCATTTCCTCTGGACTCCATCTAAAGATCTCCAAGTTGATAAAGACTGACATATAAATGTTCTATTAAAAAAAAAACTGGCTTTCTAAAGTCTAGAACCTTTGTTTTTGTGTGGTACAACTCCATCTCTGTCTTTATATTAAAGCACACAGATTGATGATCACTGGAGCCCAAACACTCTCCAACAGCTACATCTGATACTAAGTCTCCATTAAATAAATAATAAATCTAGTGTGGCTTCCTTTCTAGTCAGCTCTTCTACTAATTGACTAAGAGCTAATCCTTGTAAAGAATTTAAGATATCTCTACTCCTGGCTGAACCTTCTGCTTGTTTTTTCCAGTCCACAACAGGAAGATTAAAGTCCCCCCATAATAATACCCTCACGTTTCACAATCATCTTCATGGACCAGCAGTTGATCCAACTACTCTGCTTGTCTTGGGGGTCTATACATCACACCTATATGAGTGACCATCTTATTCCCATATTCTAAAGTTATCCAAACAGTCTCTGTGTTCTCCTCCATACCCTGTATAAGATTAACCTTTGATGTATATTCAGTGCTATTATTATCATATTTTTGTCACTCAGTAATTTCATTTCCAGTCAGTGACTGGATCACATAGGGTGTAAGTGTACACTACATATCTCATTGTTCTCAGAAACTGAACAGAAATTCATAAAACCAACAATTGTCCAGTTTCAATGTCAATAAAAAAGTATATTGACCCTTAAGATTGGAGTCACCCCTTAAGATTAGCAAAGGAGGTTTCAATTTCAGCAGGGTAACAGATTGTGTTTTTACAGTAAGGTCTGTTATGAAATTCCTTGAGCAAACATGTGGTAATGGCAGATACAATGGATACATTTAAGAGATTATTAGATGCATTTCTAAAAGAAGGGGACATACTGATTATTAGTAGGTCAAACAGAAAATTCTGGTAAACAGTGTAAGGCTTATATAATTCTCATTTTCTTGTTTATAGAGTGAACTTGATGGTCTTTTTTCAACCTAATTTACTATGTAACACTGTAACTATGAAACACCAATAATCTAGTATTGTCAGCAGTAAAGCCATACACAAACTGGCACTCAGTAACTTCACAATGGAATGAATGATCAGATGAATAATTCAGTGATTCTGGTAGATTTTGAAGCATCTTTGTCCTGATATAATGGTTGTTGCTTTCCATAAATGTATTCTCACCTCCCCATTTGAGATTTCCTATAAAAAAGGAGATTGTAGAAGTAAGGTGCTCCAGTAGTGTCGTAAATGAGAGAATGACTGTATACAATGTACATTTGATTAAATCAGCTCAAATATATTGGTTGGTTTTGAGTAGTTTTGTGGAGAATCAGTGAAAATATGGTTGTCAATATGGCGCATCTGCAGGAGGTTTTAGCTCCCTTGAACTTCTGTTAACTTTCAACATTTTGTTGAATCAGATTAAAATATCTCTTCAATTCATAATAACATTTTATTATTTTGTTTATATTCCATGAGTATGGTAACATAATGAATACATTTTAACAATTTTTAGCTTATATATTCATATACTGAGCATAAATGTTTTATAATGAAAACCAGAATAACATAATTCGATCTTACGCCTTTTATTCTAGAACTGTAAATAAATAACATTTGTGGTACAGTTATTTTTAACAACTCACATAATTAATGGTGGAGATTGCTGATGCTGATGGATTGTAAGTGCACAATAATTTCAAGAAAATGGATATTCTTATCAGATTATTTCTTAATATTATACTTGAGTCAATTAAATAGAAATCAGTCTACTTTACAGACATTATTTCTCGAAGTATTTTTCTAAAAGGGACTGATGAAATAGAATCATAATAGATTTTTTAGACAACGCTTTAAATAAATGTTTAAGAATTAGTAATATGAATGCATCCTTTTCTTATGAACTTGAAACTTACTATGCACAATTTTATTACAATGGTAATCATCTAACAATGGGGAGAAATAAATATATTTAAATATTATAAATG
Organism: Rhinophrynus dorsalis; assembly: GCA_037306005.1. Taxonomy (NCBI): domain Eukaryota; kingdom Metazoa; phylum Chordata; class Amphibia; order Anura; family Rhinophrynidae; genus Rhinophrynus; species Rhinophrynus dorsalis. The sequence continues at coordinate 396,375,110 of CM074718.1, forward strand.
CTGCTCTTGGTAAATTATCTTGTGATCCAAATAATAAATGGGAAAAAGAATAGATGAACTCTAGTATAGAGGAAAACTTTTTCAAAAATATTATCAAAAGTGCAGAAATAGCAATATAAACAAAAAGTGGAAAAAGAGCACTGAAAAGAAAATTGCATGTTATACTGTGAGCTGTAAACAAGCTATGTTGTGGGGTATTTAGTGGACAAATCGTGTAAATGTATTTTGTGTCGTGTGGTAAGGGAGGGGTTGAAGGAAAACACCTTTTTTCCTTCTCTTTGCAGTTGTATGTGTGATTGATTGCAGTTAGTGGTGGGAGTGTTTTATTGTTTGCTGGGTTGTAAATTGCAGATTTCTGCTACCTGAAGCAGAGGAAAGAAAAGTCTGTAAGCTGAAATAAGCAAAGTTGTGGGATATTTGGTGAACACATTGAACCCATGTCTTTTCTGCAGTAGTGGTAAGGGAGGGGTTAAAAACAAAAACCCTTTTCACCTCCCTTTGTAGTTGTACAAGTGATTGTTTGCAGTCTTTGTCTGTACTGGGAGAGTATGTATTGTTTGCTGGGTTGTAATTAGTGACTTTCTGCTGTATAAAGAAGAGGAAAAATGTAAAACTTGAATGTGTGAATATTGAACAGTGTGTGCAAGTGCAGTGGTATGGTAAGTGCTGGGAATTTAAATAGCAGGGGATTAAGGGCTTGATCCAAATGTTGGCATTAAAACCAGCGTGAAGAAAAAAACTGACTTCACGAGTTAAACAAGAGTGGGTAATGTGAGATTCAAATCTTCCGTACCCAAGAGAGTTAACTCGTGATGGCCTACAAAACACATCGTCCTCATCGTCGATGCAAAACACACGATAAACGCGAGAAATGTCTCAAAAAAAAAACAAGCAAAACATCCAACGTTACCAAGTGCCCCAGCCAATCACAGCACCCCAAAGTATCAAGCTTAGTCGAATAAACTATAAATAGACCCAAAATCACCTATGCACCTTTGTTATCGAGTTCAAAGAGCTAGATCTCAGGACTCAAGAAGTGGAGGTTAGTTATAGAGAGTGAGGTAGAGAGGAGCACAGCACACAGTTAGGAGTTGGAGAGATTGGCACAACATAATAATACACATAAAACACTTTTGCACTTATCCATCACACACATCCAAACACAAACACACATAAACACACATAGCTCATTTTTATTTTGTTAATACATCACACATTTATATTTTTTTTTGACAGTGTGAGTCTGTATGTGCAGGTGTGCAGGTGTGCGGCCACATACTGGTGGAGATGCGTGAAGCAAAGAAATGTTTCCCATTTCTGTCTACCATTGTGAAGGTGAAGAGGAAGATGGGCCAGCAGGCCTGGCACAGGGGGTGATCCACCCCTGCGCATGGAATATAGCCAGTGGGAGGAGGCTGTGCGCAGGACAATATCCTCCGTCACGGTGCGTGGGATCCCGGGTTGGAGCGACACTGGGGAGAAAAGGAGCCTCCAGTCCACTGGTACGTGCATTAAGGCCCCCACACACCACACAAAAATGACACCTAACAGACTGAGGCCAACACAGTGACACCTGAACACATGGACAGTATTCCACACCACAATTCAACCACACAGCTTGGAGGGACACCAAACAAGGACAGAATACTTGACCAAACCAGCCAGAATGGTAATGGTCAAGTCCCTGTTGAACCCCCTTCATGCTGTCCAAAGCAACATCATGCACAGCACAAATACAGTGCACACTGTCATGTTTCAGTCACAGATATAACTGTTATGTGTATCACAATGTCATACATAGGGTGCCAAAGAGGTCAGCACACAACCGCTGGAATGCCACAGGGATGAGTATTGCATTGTTCGAAAAAACATTGGCTAGTCCCCTTGCACTTAAAGGGTTATCAGAGAATAGCAAGGAGGGTAATTGGTGTATTTCCTATTGTATTGTTACTGCATGTCAGGGCTAGGCGATGTACATGTAGGTAGTTAGTCCAAGTGGAAGGTTAAGCATTCTGCATCATATGTAGCCTGCAGAGTGTGGCTGGCCAGGGGACATTCCCCGCCATCACCACTCTGCAGGATATATGTGATTCACAAGGCTCAATCCTGATGGGGAGGGCATACAATAGGGTGTCAGAAAGAGGTGACAATGTGTACATGACAACTACAGTGTCATCACACCTGCAATCCCTGTATTATCCTGTGGAGTCAATGCACTGAGATCTAAACAACACGTGACACATCAGTGCTTAGGCTCCACAGCATAACCGTGCACGTTTGCTGTGTGTTATGATTATGGCTGTCCTGGGGTGTGTTTGTGTGTCCTCCAGCTGATTGGGTTGTTGGGTTCAACAGATCATGTTGGTGTGTTTGGTGTGTCTGTTCATGGTGCTGACAACATCGGTTGGACTCTGTAGTCATCGTTCATCACTGGTGCATTTTGGTGTTAAGAGGTCACAGTGTTTCCATTGTTGAGGCCTAAGTGTATGACATGAAATGGGTTTGTGTCACTCAAGGTGTGATGTTTTAGTTTTGGTCACCACATGTATCCTGATGAATGAGGATAGCAAGGAGGTATATGCCTTGTGATCCCCACTGCTCAGGATACACATGATGACCAACTCTACACCACTGTAGGTTAGTAGAATCAATGTACAGGATCACATCAAGCTAAGCAATGTGTGTCAGGATGGTAACCAATGCATTGCAAAGCAATGCAATGGATACCATCCTGCCACTCAACAGTTCACATGTCATTGTAACAGTCTTGCAGCACTCCTGTCATGGCTCACATCACTAATTACATCATGTCATTTTCCCCCACAGCGTACCCTTCTCTTAGGAGGCCACCACCTCAAGGGTGCTGCCACCACCACAGCAGCAGCAACCACAGCATCAGTGGCCCCAACAAGGCCCCCAGCAGCCACAGTGGCACCAGAAAACCCCCAGCAACTACAGTGGCCCCAGCAAGGCCCCCAGCAGCTGCACTGGCCCCAGAAAGGCCCCCAGCAGCATCAATGGCTCCAGCAAGGCCCCCAGCAGCCACACCAGCAGTGGACCCAGCATGATCCTGCCATCCATGTGTCTCCACCACCGCAGCCTATGGTGAGGCACAGAATGCCACAGGATGTACAGATGCCAGGACATGCAGAGTCCAGCACGTGGGCTAGGCCTAAGCCACCCCCAAGGAGATCAGGAAGCCAGGAGGCATCCGTTATGTGGCCCCTGGACTACCAACATATCGGGCTGATCGGGGAGCCACAGCAGCCACAGGTGCGCACAGATTTCACCCCCCACCCACTCCATGACCCCCAACCACACCAACAGATGTGCCCCATCCTAGGGCTGCAGTAACAGAGGGTAGTGAGGGGTCCGGGGATCAGTTCTCCATATCCCCCCACAGCCTCCATGTTGCAGTCTCTCCTGAGGCACCCCATGGTCGTCCGCTCACACCACTGCCTCTGCCAGCCTCCATGCCCGCTACACCTGTGTCACCCGCGCCCACAGCAGTCCTCGACACGGCATGTGTGGCTGTCCAGAGGGAGCAGCTCACGGTGATACGGAGGTGTGCCCGATCCCTGCAGAGGATCGAGCAGAACATAGGGCGGATCATGGGGTGCCTCCGGTCCATGGAGGCACAACAGGTAGTCGTCAACACCCAGCAGACGCAATTCAATACTGGCATGATGGAGGTCCTCGGCCACATACTGGTGGAGATGCGTGAAGCAAACCGGCGGGAAAACCAGCGCCACAACATGGGCCAGCCATCACAAGAGGGGTCAGCAGTGATCCACCACCACCATCGACCAGACACCCTCGGGTAACCCACCGCAGTCAGAGGGAATCCACCCCTGCAGCCCCCCCCCCGACCCTCCCAAGAAAAAGAAGTAGGGCCAACCGTCTTCAGGCCCGTTCAATAAATGTTTGAACTTCTTGATAACATCTGTGTCCATGCGTGTTTCTTATCCAAGATGTTGTTTGTTTGGCAGAGTTGTCTCCAATGCATTGCACAGCTATGCAGTGAACACAACTCATGCACATCTAACATGGGTGTCAGTTAATGAGTTGTTTCCAATGCATTGCACAGCTATGCAGTAAACACAACTTATGCATGATGAACGGCATCACAAGCTTTTACAGCAGGGGTGAACACACACATCACATACAGACATGTTTGTCCAAGTTCAACCCACATACATTTGGAAGACAAACAACATCAAGGTGTTGTTCCGTGATATGACTTGAACCCAAAAGTATGAATACACATCATATACTTATCTCTATGAATATAAGGAAGAGCACAAGGGGAGATCAAGGTGTGTGACTCGTGGAGTCATAGAGATAAGTATATGATGTGTATTCATACTTCCTTTATTATTAACACTTTACACTTTGTATGTATGATAATATTGCACATTGCTAATGGGCCACTTTGAATTGTTTGTGGATACATGGTATTGCACGTTTGCTTTACATATACTTGCTCTCATTATTCTATGTTGGAATGTCTTCATGACTCCAAATTCCTGTGCTGGATGGTTTGTACTTGAATTGATGTATTCACATGATTAATTATGTATTGTCTGATAAAGCTTTGGTTTGGTATACTCCTGTAGTGTGCGTCAGTTATTCATGTTTTATTGATGGAGGGCACCACCTGGTGGTTCTCCTCTGGTTGGTTAACCCCTTCCTTTCTTCCCTTTTTTCAGTGTGATGTGGTCATAATGGACTAATGGTGAGGTGTGTTATCCAGGTAATTGTTTCCTGGTGTGTCTGTGGTTTGTGGTGTGATTATTTATAATTGGTACATACCTGTCAGGTGTGTGTTTTGTCTCCATGGACTGCTGAGGTTAAATAGGTGAGCTTGATTTGTTGGAGTGACAGGTGTGCATGTCGTGTTGTGTGTTAACCCATGTTGGTCCATGGTGTTTTGGGATGGCTTATGTTATGCTGCTTTGTGTTCCCCTTGTCCCTGTGGGGTTGCTGGATTCTTATTGTTTGTCTGTGTAGGCCAGTGGTTCCCAACTGGGGTGTCATGTGATGTTGGTGTGCCATGTGCAGCAGCTTAGGGTGCGTTACTTTTCCCATGTTGCTATGTTCTGCATTGGTGATTGATAATATTGATTTTACACATTTTTTGGGAGATGTGTGTATGGTACATTTGAGGCACTATTTCTCCTCATTGCCATTGACACAGTGAGACCTGATGCTGGGCATATGTTATTTCAACTTGGGTATTCCCTTGTGCCCTCAGGGGATGCACTGGAATATCCAGATTGCAAGATAGGGGTGTCTTAGGTGGAGGGGTTGTGAAGCACTGTTGTAGGCCTTGTTGTTGTATGTGCTAAGCATTGCAGGGGCTAATAACTGAACTCTGTATGCTTGGCTTCTGTCCTTGAATGACCTACTTCTCTGTTTTATTTTCAGCTACAGTGGTTTTCTACTCTGACTTTTGTGGTGTTCTCCAAAAAAAATAGGCGTTAGGTTTCTGGAGTGAAATGTTGCAATTTAACTTGCGTTAGCCCTAACTGGGCGAGATCTTGCTGCTCTGGCGACGGGCGACGTGTGTTTCAAAACTGCCATTATTTTGAACTACTGGGAACATTTGCATTGCTTACTGGTGGTACAAAACCACCGTTGCCAGTTTTTTCTGCCAACGCCAACATTTGGATCGAGCCCTAAATGTGTGAATCTTGAGCAGTGTGTGGAAGTATAGCAGTGTGGTAAGTGCTGGGAATTTAGGCCTCAATCCAAATGTTGGAGAAGGCTGTTTTTTCTGCCGATGGCATTTTTTCCAGAAGAGTAAGCTATTCAAATGTCTGTGATGTGAAAAAATACAGGCAAAAAAAAGAGCCGTCCTGTGTTAAAGTTAAGGGATGTTTTCATCCATTTAAAATGATGAAAACACTGTAAATAGCAATTCAAATGTCTGAGTTAGTCAAGAACAGGTGATAAGGGAATCAAGTTATCGCAAGAACGTTAACACCTATTTTTTTTAAACTTGAGCCCCTTATCACCTGTTTAAACAGCCGACACATAAACTTGAAGTTAAAAAAACCCTAAGTCCTCAGTGGATGTATTGATATGGGGCTCTAAACCCCATATCAATACATCCAAAGTATAAAAAATGTGTCAGACGTTAGTAGAATTAACCCTATGAGTGACAGTGGGGTATAATTACCCCGCCAACATTCATAGGGTTAATCCAACTAAGTTAAAAAACATCACATTACAAGTAACACTTACCATTAATCCTGATGTCCAGTGGAGTCCTCAGCTTTCTGGTCATCTTCTTTCCTATCTTCTGTCCTTCTTTCTTCTCTAGTATTTTCTGTCTTCTTTCTTCTTGCTTTTGAACAATATTGCATTTATGAATGGAACGTTAATGGTCTAATCAGTATATCATAAAATTCAGATTATAACTCCCCAAATTTAATTATATTTGCGGGTACGGAACACCCCACACATGACACAGGTGTAGAGCACTACAACGGACCCACCGCTCAACAGGCAGCCACATAATCCAGTTCTCTTTGAGAAATTGCTCTTTATTATAATCAGTTTAAAAACATTAGACATCAAGTCATATGTATAAAATACACAGCAAAGGATATGCACATGTTATTTAAGCGTTAGCAGGCTAACACGTTTCGTACAGAGTACTTAATCATAAGACTGGCTAACAATGCATATTGCCCTTACCTATATAGCAGCCACAGGTGATATTCCATTAATTGATATCCAATCAGAAAAGTTTTTTAAATAAACCAATCAAGATCTCCGACTCCTCTCTCAAAGGCTATGTCTTTTATATCAAACGGACTATCTGTAAGTGGCACATTAACCTGTTGACTGCCTTAGGATAGGCAAATGTATTTGGTTAGATCTACATTTGCTATTCTAAACATATCCAAGCCAATGACTGTGAGAGAATTAGAAGTAATTTTAATTCCCTCAGACAGGAGCAGGCATTGGTCCGTGGACAAGAAGGGGGGGGGGCGCAGTGTTCTGTCTCCGCTACTGTCTCAGCGGCCTCACACAGCAGCAGAGACAGCGACATATATGCTAAGTATTATTTTATTTTACTTATGGCAATACTATTAGCATTGAATATATTAAAAACATTTATTATTATTATTATGATTTTGGTGACATGTGGATTTTAACAACTGAAACACTACTACATACTTTAACCCTTTGGGCCCCAGAAAGATATGCAATGCATTGCTTTGCAATGTGTTGCGTATCCCTCTGGTGCTCAAGGGGTTAAAGTATGTATGCTTTTAACTTAAACTTTTGTTTTTGTTTTACCGCAAGAAGAAAGAAGACAGAAGATACAAGAGGAGATAGAAGAAAGAATGGAGATAGAAGGAGACAGACAGTGGATGACAGGTAAGTTTAATGCAGATTTCTTAACTGTGCTTGGCAGTATGTCAGACACCAATGGTTAACTTTTTTACTGTTAAGTTCCCAAAACTGGTGTTATTTAGCAGCCTTTTGGGATCTTAACGTACAAAAGGGATGTTTGGACGCAACACCAGTTTTGTGTCCTAACGTCCGTTGTGCTTAATGTTGGTAGGACATTTGAATACTGACCAAGGCATTTTATTTTGTCGGACGGTATCCATTTTGCCCTACCGGCATTTTTTTACTCCAACATTTAGATCAAGCCCTTAAATAGCAAGGGATTCAAATACAGAGGATTAGACAGAAAGCAAATAATTTATTAACTTTAATTGTGCATATATATATATATATATATATATATATATATATATGTATATAGATAGATAGATAGATAGATAGATAGATAGATAGATAGATAGATAGATATAATTTTTTTTCCTGTATGCCTTTTAACTTGCTGTAACTGGCATACAATGTGTGGTAGCAGGGGCAGATTGTGGTACAATACCAGCCTGGGTAATTTTTTTATTTAACTGGCCCACTAGCTGATATGCATATATTAAAACCCTTTGAGTGCCAGAGGGGTACATAAAGCATTGCTGTGCAATGCGTTGCTTACACCCTGGCACTCAAAGAGGCATAAATGGTTAGCTATTAACCCCGTAACATACTTTATGCAATAAATGATCAGTTATTAACCCCTTGCATGCCAGAGAGGTGTACAGCAATGTGTTCTGTGATTAACCCATTGAATGTCTCATAGGTGCACAACACATTGCACAGGAATGTGCACCTCAATGAATAACCCCTTGTGTGCATAATTCATCAGTAATTAACAACTTTATTCACCTTTCTGGCATACAAGGGGTTGATTATGGATGAATTATACCTCTTTATCATACAAGGGGTTAATCCATGAGGTACTACACCTATGAGGAAATCAACTGGTTAATAAAATAATAAAATATTGCTGTAATCCTGTCTGCTATGCAAAGGGATAATAACTGATCTATACTTCTCTAAAGCATACAGGGTATTAAAGGGTTAACAGATGGTAAATGAAGCCTCGGGTACAATGGGTACAATTAGTTAAATATAATTAAATAATACCTATTTAATCTGCTAGATAGGTCCCAGAAGTTCTGCCTGCTAATCAATCATGCACTGCATCAGGACACACACAGCAGAGCTAGCTAAGTCAGCCTTGGAGGTGTGACAGGTACAGAGAACAGGACCCGGTCTTCACTGCTGCAGGGCTCTGGTGAGTGAGTTGTGCCTTGCGTCCATGGAGTTGTGGGCTGGAGAGGTGAGATCATCTGATCTCCCTACTAGCCCATGACTGGGTGGCCCACCGGGGGATACATGATCCCCCGATAGGACAATCCACCCGAGTGGTAGTATGACTGTCCATTTAACTCAATGCACAAGCTGTCATATGTTTGTAAACCTGAAATAAACATTCTGGGTTGCATACATATATGGCATAGGTGAGCAAGTAGACTCTTTGCTCAAATTGGAGAACTGAAAAAGCAAGCTGCAACACTGAGGGAGATGGACAATGCTGAGCAGGTAACTAGATGGGTTACAGCTTGACATTCTGGCGTAGGGCAGAGGAATAGGAAGGATGTGCCTGTATTTACTTATCCTAACAGATTTGCTACATTGAGTGATGATGCTGGGGATGTTGCCACATGAATGCCTTTTCTGCAGAAGATTGTTCTCTCTAAAAGTCAGGAGAACAGCCCCTCTAGTGCGCATGGGATCCGGGACTCAGGCAGACCTAGACAGGTGGTAGTGGTAATGGATTCCATTATTAGTAAGACAGACAATGATTGCTAAAAGGATTACTACACTAGAACAGTGTGCTGTCTTCTGGGTGCTCAGGCTCGACCTGTGGCAGATTGGGTTGATAGATTATTGGGAGGAACATGACCTGGCTGTCATGGTACATGTTTGTACCAATGATAAAACCAGTGGAAAATTGTAGTCCATTAAGGATTTAAGGAATTTGGTTATAAGCTCAAGCAAAGGCCCTCTAAAGTCAAGAGGTTATTTTAGAAAGTAGACTTGTGCATGGCAAAAAAATTTGTTAAAATTAGATTTCGGACACTTTTTTTTTTTTTTTTATTCCGGGGTCCGAATTTCAGACAGGACCTGTTAAACTCGAATGAAATTCGGCAATATTCCAAATTATTTGACTGAATTTAAACTACTTTAAAATATACAATAACAAATTAAACTTAAATAAATAAAAGGAACCATTTCCAGGGTCTAAATGAAGACGGCGGAACAGGGTAAGGTGGAGCTTTATACTTATGGTACTATGGATCAAGTATATGAAGTATGGATGTAGCTAAATTCAAAGGAAGAAAAAAGACTGAGGATGACGGGAGTAGGGTGAACTCAGGATGACTGTAACACTGTAGATGTAGCCAGCAGCAAACTGCAGAACACTGGAGCAGGCAGAACTCAGTACTACTCAGTAGATAGATATATGACTTTTGTTAGAATAAACTACAAAACTGAGGATGACTGGTGCAGGGCGGACTCGGGATGACAGCAACACTGAAGATGTAGCCAGCAGAAAACTGCTGAACACTGGAGCAGGCAGCACTCAGTAGATAGGTATATGACTTTTGTAAGAATAGACTACAAAACTGAGGATGACTGGTGCAGGGCGGACTTAGGATGACAGCATCACTGTAGATGTGCTGAGCAGCGCATACCCACAAATCTGCCATCACGGAAAACCTTTGTCATGTTAGCAACACTGTAGATGTAGCCAGCAGCAAACTACAGAACACTGGAGCAGGAAGGACCCAGTAGATTGATAGACATATGACTTTTGTTAGAATAGAGTTAGACTACAAAACTGAGGTGCAGGGTGGACTCAGGATGACAGCAACACTGTAGAATCATAGCCAGTGACAAACTGCAGAACACTGGAGCAGGCAGGACTCAGTACTACTCAGTAGATAGACATATGACTTTTATTAGAATAGACTACAAAACTGAGGATGACTGGTGCAGGGCGGACTCAGGATGACAGCAACACTGAAAATGTAGCCAGTAGAAAACTGCTGAACACTGGAGCAGGCAGCACTCAGTAGATATATATATGACTTTTGTAAGAATAGACTACACAATTGAGGATGACTGGTGCAGGGTGGACTCATGATGACAGCAACACTGTAGATGTGCTGAGCAGAGCACACCCACAAATCTGCCATCCCGGAGACCCTTTGTCATGTTAGCAACACTGTAGATGTAGCCAGCAGCAAACTACAGAACAGATGTTGTTGAGGTGAAAACTTTTGCCCATCCCTAGGTACCGGTTATATTATATTTTATAACCTTTTATATTGCATATTGATATTTTAGCCAACATTTTAAATGCTAATATATTTGTAAAAATTAACTATTTTTACATTTCATACTTTGTGTTGCATTCATATATTGAATTTCTGTATACTATGCTTAGAGCACATTTACTCTTTGCTTTGAATTTCATTGTTTGACATGTCACCTATCAGTAAAAAGCTGTATTTTTTTAATTGTCCTTGTCTGTCAGTCCATGTCGCTGTGTAAAAATCCAACCCATACAAGTAAATAATGTTGGAATTTTGGAAACTTTATATCCCAAGCAAAGAGAGTTAATTTTTACAGGATACAAATTTTAGCTGCAGAATCAAAAGCATGCAAGGATTTAGCCCACAACATATTGCAGATGTTGGAGGGAGGTTTTGTCAGGTGAAACTTGTATATGACTGTCTTGCTTTGAATGTATGACATTTTTCTACATCATTCCTATCAAGCAATCCCAGCTCCCTCTCTTTTCCTGTTTGCTTACATTAACAGTCATTAAAAATGTAGTTGCTTTCTCTAGCTCTGTCAAGCATAAACTGACAACAAGCACTAAACTTGACACCTTCCCTTACACTTTAGCACAACAGTAAAACTGTTAGTCCATCAAGTTCAGTTTTTGCCACATAACCAAGAAAATGAGAATTACATTAACCTTTTTGATTTCTACATGAGTAATTACTCTCTTTACCACAACTTCCTCTTCTATGTACTAATACAAAGTATAACCCTGTGTGTTCACTTCTGCTGGAAATGCTTCTGATCTTAAATGTATTTACCGTATCTACTGTACTGAGCAAGGAACTCCACAATATGACAGGCCTTATTATAAATCTCATCTTCTGCTGAGGTAGAAACATGAGCAATATGCAGAAAAACTTCCCTTTATGCATGTTCTGGTTTGATGCCATACCATACATGAGGTTAACTCCAAGAGAGAGAAAACTGAGCCATCAGAAAGAGGATAATGAAGGAAGAAAGAGAGCAAAATGAAAAATTCAAGATCAGATTATAGAGATAAATGTGTGTTTATGTATATGTAGATAGATAGACAGACAGATAGATATCATGTTCAACCATTGTAGATCCACTGCAGGATGAAGGTCTTCTCAGCAATCCTCCAACAATTTAGGTCCCGTGCCTTTTGTTGCCACTGTGTACAAACAAATTTGGTAATTTCACGTACCCATCTCATCTTTGGTCTTCTTCTTGGGCATTTATTATTGAGTGGAATCCATTCCAAAATTGGTTTGGTTCATCTGCCTTCAAGTCTTTGGCCTGCCCATTACCATTTTAGGTACTTTACTCTTCCAGTGATGTCATAGACCTTTTGTTTGCTGTCAAATCCATGAACAGTTTTTCGATCTCTGTTCGTTATGTTTAGAATTTGCTGCTCCATCAGTCACTGCGTAACTTTAAGTTTTTGTATGGCTTTGGCATTCTGTGCCTATGTTTCGCAACAATATGTAAGGACTGGTAGGACACATTAGTCAAAAACTGTTGGGGTTTTTTGTGGTAAATTTGTCTTAAAGTCTGTACTGTTTTCCAAATGTTTGCCATCCCAATTTTATTCGTTGCTCAATTTCTGTTATTGTGGTTCCATCGTTTGACATTTCCTGCCTGTCACGGTTTTTGATGAACACTCAGACCAGATTGGTAAGGTTAAAATGACTTTATTAGGATAAAGTACAAACACTTAGTTAGGCCCTTAGGCCCACAATAACGGAACATATATAAATGGATATATATATATATATATATATATATATATACAGCAATAGCAAGCCAGTCTTAGAAATATATCAGGAAATGGAGACAATCACTTGCTAACGAGAGTTCTGCCTTGAACCTGGATGACTGAAGGCAATGCAGCCCAGGAGCTGACAGCAGGACTCAGATGACAAGTAGTCCAGGAGTAGGTAACTGGCACAAACCCAGACGCCTGGGAGACACTGAACCCAATAGGAGCGAGGCAACACTGATCCTGGCACTAGGGCCACAGGGAGACCAAGGCAACTGCTCTTGGTAGGCAGCACTGACCCTAGGACTAGGGTCACAGGGAGACCAAGGCAACCACTTATGGTAGGCAACACTTGACCCGGAGGCTAGGGTCACAGGGAGACCAAGGCAACCGTTTTTGGTAGGCAGCACTGACCCTAGGACTAGGGTCACAGGGAGACCAAGGCAACCGCTTACATAGGCAAACCCTAGAACGCTAGGGGTGGATCGTGATACAGTTAAGAAAGGCAACCGGTGTCCCCTCACACTAATAAGTTTGATGTAACGCAAATGCTGGTTCTTGAGCCCAAGGCTACTGCAGTGAAGAATGGAGCACTGGCCCTGCCTAGAAGATCTAGGCACTGAAAGGGTCAATTGGTAACTCCCAGAGAGATTACTGCAACTCCCAGAGGGAGTGAGACCAGTGATGATAGGTAGGTGGACACAGATAGAGATCAGAGTAACTCAGTCAGAGCTATGCAGCACTGTACCGGTACTTCGCGTGTGCACACCGCCTGAGGCAGTTAAGAAAGCGCCTATAACACGAATGCTCAGCCTACGGTCGGCAGAGAATGATAGCACCACGCGGTGCATAACAAACTAGCGTAACGGAAAGGCCACAGCGGGTATCACTGGCCAGACAGAGGCAACCAAGTGGTATAGCCAGACACTGATGGCAACAGTGTCAGCAATCAGCCAGATACGGTCAGTAACAGAGCGGGTTCTCAGCCAGAAATGTCAGCAACGGAGCGGGTTCTCAGCCAAATATAGTCAGCAACGGAGCGGGTTCTCAGCCAGATACGGTCAGCAATGGAGAGGGTTCTCAGCCAGATATAGTCAGCGATGGAGCGGGTTCTCAGACAGATATTGTCAGCGATGGAGCGGGTTCTCAGCCAGATATAGTCAGCAACGGAGCGGGTTGGTTCTCAGCCAGATACAGCCAGCAATGGAGTAGCAACACAGGAAGCGCAGGAACGTCGTCAGGCAGGTCAGGTCATACACGATCAGAGAGACTCAGAAACAAATGTCAGGAACTAGTACACCACGAAAGGGCGCCTCAGTATAGACATGACAGAGTATATAAAGGCTAGCCCTGGGCGGCGACAAAGATACCTGGCCAATCAGAGAAAGGCAATGAAATTGGAAAATAAGAATGTCCCGAAACACTTGTGAACCCTCCGGGGAGACTGATCTCGGCAAGTGGATCACTGCTTCAACCCACTGCTACCTTTTGCGATGTCTTTCTCCAACCATATGTACAAAGTATGCAGTCATACCAGTGGGATACTACACATCTCCTTAAATTAATTTATCCATTGATTACCTCACTGATGCGGATCCTGGTGACTATGGACGTGGATAGCCTCTATACCATCATCCCTCATGATATGGGTGTGGAGGCTGTCCAACAGGCCATCACCAGTTCAGATACCAGACTTAATGTGCCAACAGAATTCTTGTATGAATTATTGAAATTAATCCTTACAAAAGACTTCTTTAGGTTTGACGATACCTTTTATCTTCAGCTCACTGGCGCATCAATGGAGTCTAACATGGTCCCCACCTATGCAAACCTCAATATGCTACAATATGAAAATAAACATCTGTGTAATAGCATTTTCTATTCTGTAAATTCTATATTGATGACTTATTCATCATTTGGTGAGGGATTGTACAGATCTTCATTGACGGGACCAGTAAGTTAAATACCTTACCATCTCCTATTTGTCTCAAACTCTACTATAGTGGCGTGTCAGTAGACTTTTTTAGATCTCAGGATCTCACGATGCAATTCTAGACTCAAGACCACATTATACAGCAAACCCACCGATCACAATTCAGTCTTACATGCGAAAAGCTGTCATCCAACAGCACTTAAAAGATGTGTCCCTTATGCACAATTCTTGTGAGTCTTTAGAAATAACAGTGATGAGAGAGAGAAACATTGTCAACTAGAAGAAATGAATTAGAAATTTGTACAAAGAAGATATAATGAGAAGTAACTTGACATTCAGATGTTACACAACATAATTTACTCCAAGACAACAGGAGAGAGACTCAGACTTCCAGAATGACTTTCATAACTGACTTTATCCCTAATAGCCAGCAAATGGCAAATGTAGTAGGAAGAACTGGTCCTTTTTTGCAACTGAATGCTCTCTACCATTCTACAAAATGCCAGCACTAATGTTGGAGTGCAGGAGAGACAGGTTATTAGGTGACATCTTAATGAAGCCAGACAGATCATTGACAAAGGAAGCACCAACAGGTTGCACGTGGCTAACACAACCAGTGACAACAACTTAAACTGTGTTGTTTTAGATGCATGAATTGTACCACTTGCAATAGCCTATTGCCAGGCACCGACTTCAAACACCCACACACTAATGAGCGCATTAAGATCTGACACAGGCTGAAATGCCGAGTACTCGCTACCACACTTGGCGCACTTGACGATTTTGTCCAAGAGAATCTTATTCACACCTGGGGATCCTGGTGCTTCAGTCCGACAGTAGCCCAGCAAGGGAATAACCACATCTCCATTCATCTCTTTTCATCTTATCATTCAAGATCCATATCGACATTTCATTGTATAATAATATCAAAGTATTTTACTAGGAAGGATACATTGAGATTGTCTCTCGTTTTAAGTATGTCCTGGGGGTATAGATATTATTACCCAATTTAATGGTACTCATTTTATCTACCCTGGAAGGATGAAAGGCTGAGTCGATCCTGCTGGAACTAGAACTTGTGACCTTGTGGTCTGAACAGATTCTACAGATGGTGCCTTAATCATCTGAGCCATCTCACCAGCTCATCATCCATTTCATCGGTATACAGGGAAAGTTGTAACACTATTGTACTAACCTCCATCATAGCATCATTAATCTCATTTCATTTCATTAATTAACTGAACTTACATACAAAATATATATATATATTTTTTTTACCATTTCCATTTAGGTTGCTATTTTAATGGACTAATTAGTTAGGTCTCTTGATATCTGTTCTCATTGATATGTAATTCTTTTATTTACTTACTGTTACATTATTTTGACCAATAAGTTGTGTCTGTTTTTAACAATATTTATGCATGAATGCTTCCTTATGAGATATGTTATACTGCTGTTAATTTGTCATTACTATTAACATGTCCTTTAGTCCATCCACTACCCGACACTACTCACTTATCTGATACAATGACAGATATATTCTCATTTAGTAAGTCCTCATTAATTAGGTCTTAATAGATTCTTAACACTACATTTATCCCAGGAGAGCACTCATTATTACAATTCATTTCAGTTTCCATTGCTAATAAGTATTTTGAAGTCCTTTTAATGCTCTGGCGTCTTCCCTGGAACTTACTTTAGGAACTTATTTTCAACCTCTATCCTTATCATGACAGGAGGCTCACTCAACCATTGTGAACTCTACCTGGCTAGCAAACATCAAAATTCTTTACACATGGGGTTGAGATTTCCCTCACATCGGCTTATCCACACTATTTTATATAATCATTGCCAGATAGAGACAGTCATCTAACAACCATTAAAGTAAATCATTGGTTTAGCATTCTATATTAGCTGGACTCTATTGTTTTCCACTGGTGTTGGAACTATAGGGGATTTAAACGTTGTTGTTACCCCCCCATTGATTCTAGCCACATTGTGGACATTATGATTAGGATATTATCCCTACTGACTCCTATATTGAACAATCATTCTTCATATAGCTACATCCACAGTGTGGCGTTGCGATGAACCATGATGCCAGACTAATGCCTCCAGATCATCTGGGCTAATATGATATGGGCCTCTTTTCATGGGCTTAGTGACACCTTGTGTGTGTCACAGTTACCTTAATTCCAGCGATGCCTCCGGCCTTGACTCAGGGCTAGGATGGCACGAAATGTCACTTCGGCGTCATCCCATGCGTCATTTCTAGGATAGGGTCTGGGCGTGCTGGGCATCTCTAGTGGTTGCCCGTATCCTCTGCCGAATTGACGTGGGTGTCCGAATTGTCATTGTTCTGATGCAAGGTCGACCGAATCTTTCATCAGTGCAACATTTCCGGGTGCAAGGCTGCAGTATGTCGTAGTGGGGCCTGGTAGCTCTACCCAGCTACTTCCTGGTTCTGGGTATTTAAGGGAACTGGATAAGGATGCAGTTACCCTTACATTGTTGTTCTGTGCAGTAGTATCTTACTTGTTCCTGATTTCCTGTGTATGACCTTGGCTTGTCTGACCATCCATCCTGGTGCTGACCTGTGGCTCTGTCTGACTACTCTCTGTGCGCTTCCTACCTATTGGACATCCAAACTGGTGCAGACATGTGGCTCTGGCTGACTACCCATTCCATTTATGACCTTGGCTTGTCTGACTATCCAACCTGGTGCTGACCTGGTAGCTGTACAGCTACCCTCCGTGTTCTTCCTGTCTAGTGGAAACCCTATCTGGTGCAGACCTGTGGCTCTAGTAGACTCTATCTTACTAACTGCAGGTGTGAGTCAGTGTTGCCTTGTTACCTTAATTTTCAGGAGATTGCTTTCTCCTTACTAACTGCAGGCGTGAGTCAGTCTTCTCCCCGTTTACCATCCTTATGGGAGACTGTTTGGGTACACGCTCTTTCTATCTGGCATAGAGACTACCATTGGCCTCGGCCTAGTCTCTGCAGTCTGGGGACCTGGAGGTATCCTTCTATTTCTTATAGTCTCTGCCTTTCGTTTCAGTCTCTGCTACCCCCTGTGATTACCTACTCGTTATATTGCTATTCATTTTAATAAAGGTGATTTTACTATTCTGTCTGACTCCTTGTCTTGCTTGAAAACCGTGACAGTGTGCATCTAATATATTTGACCACTGTACTCTCACTTTATTGATAATTAATGAGCGCTGCAATGAGGTGGCTACCTCAGTCCTTTGTGTAGTTTGGTATGTTACTTAGTTTAGCATTAATGGCTTGTATTGGCAAGTGTGTCCTTATACTCTGTGCTTAGGTGCCAGCGGACTTGGCTATTGCTGGCTAATTTTGGATTCATCCAGTAGGAGCCTTTGTCGCTTACTATCATCAGCACTGCTATAGCCTTCCACCTAACATCACTAAATTTTGTAGTCCCTTGTTGACCTTTCCTTGCTGAAACTGGTGCCTAACTACTGACCATCCAGGTGCAATACTTGCTCTCTCTGTTGGCTGGTTCACACAGGCGCTACAGTCCGCTTGGCAGGGACCATATCCTCTCATTCACGTCTATTTACCATGTCACGGCTGTTGTTGATCACCAACGCGGCACTCTAATTAGCAATATGGGCTAATGCTCTAAGCAATGCCCTTGCGCTAACAGCAGTGCCAGCATTTGAGATTGACTTTTCTTACACAATTAATCCATCTCATCTATATCTGAGTCTAATGATTCCTCACACTGATATTGTGATCTTTGTCTCCCATATACAGTTATTCTTGTTATTTTATATTTAATATTGAGCAATTTCATGTTAACTTCATGCAGATTCAGCTCTTCTTGTTGTTAGCGCTTGTACTTTGGTTGCCTAGCAATGTGCACCCCTTCCAGTGATATCACCGGCGGGTCCATGTGTTCACAGCAGGAATGCTGACATATGCATACTGTGTTGGGATTTTCAGATGGTAAGATATGACTTTGCTTTTTTTCTATCAGGACTACAAATCCTATTATGCCCAGTGCCAACCCTGGGGTTCAGCTAGCAAACAATCCAGACAGAAAGCATGTGACTTTCATTTATATAGCTAGATAGGTATATAGATAGGTAGATAGATAGACACAAACTCAGCCTTCCCAAGTTGTAACTCATGTTGCAAGGAGAATGGTGTGAAACATAACATCACTGGGGCAAGAATGGAGAACAGTTATCTTTGTTTTTCTGTCTTAGACACCACAGTGGCTAGACAATGGTGCGGAGGTAAGATAATAAATGACAGGCAGAAGTGTGTATCATCCAACTCTATTACAGGACAGTTCTTGGCATAATGAAGTGAGGTGGCATCATATATGGTAAATATATGCTTCAATTACACATTATAGACACTCTTACAACCAAACAGTGTTTAGGCTTCATTGTAAAACCTATAATCAGACCGTTTATCCAGAACATTATGGATACACTACTACAGCAGAACAATATCCACTCACACATCACAATTTATACTATGGAAAACTTTCCTGGATATTTTGCCATGCCTCTGTATGTTCCCCACACCCGACCTCCATCAAGCAGGTGTTTGTAACCACTTACATTATCCCTTTTGTGTCCATCCTAAAGGTGTTGCATGTCCATGTTAATACTACGTGAAACACTGATTAAAAACAAATGTGCAATTTCATGCACAACCTATATAAACTTTCTATTGTTGTAGTTTCAATGTTGAGACCTTATATACAATCTATTTAACAAATTAATAAATAAACTAGGCCAAATGCTCCATTTGCTCCATGGGAAATTGATATATAAGTAATTATTTTTCTCCCTTTTTTTACAGTTTGATGTATACACTAACCAGATATACTATCCCCAGTTCCTAATTGCACAGCAAAATAATATCTAAACTAGCCTATTTATCCCTATTAAAAATGTCTTATGTCACTGCCAGCAATGCAGTATGACGAAATGCTGAAACATTTTTCCAATAAAAAAGTTAAATAAGTGAGTGCACTGTATAAGTTACTGTTAAGCTACAATCTATGTTTCCATTATTGTGGTAATTTATTGTAATGGTTATGTAATGATGTGAAAATAGAAATATCCTGTATGAGCTGTCAGGGACAATTTGCACTGTCAGCATTAGCAATATATTATACGACCAATGCAGTACAAAGAATGAGAAGTGAAAGCAATCAGCAAGCTTTCATTCAGCAAGATAGAAGATTCTGTCAAAGAACAAACAACTAATCATTTACAGGTTGACTGATGTCTGTGACTGAATTCAGATATATCAGTGTCCACCAAATATTTACACTTTATCAAGTGGATTTATAAACTGTGTGTAATATATGATGTCTAGGTAAATAGATATTAACACTGTTTAATTTGTAGAAACATACTACTAAATGTTCTCTTAAAAAGGCATTCCAACTTTTAGCAGAGAAAATCATAGATGTGGTTTCTTGTTTTTTCACCGCATATATCAGTTATATTTGGTTCATGCCACTAATTATGACATAATTAAATAAATCAAGGAATGCAGTAATGTGTTTTTTAAATACTTTGGATAAGATATGAAGTGGTTTAGGTTCTGGAGCAGATGATTGCTTTTTACAGTTATTGCAAGTGTTAAACCTTGTCCCTTGCATAATTTTTCTTTTCTCTTGTGCAATGCAATTTTTGGATTTAGACAGTAAGTTAATTGAATTTTATTATGTCTTGGCTTTTTATTAATTGCAGGTTGTGTCAAAGAGTGGCTTTATAATGGATTGTAAATTCAACACTTCATACCAATCATCATCAAAGTACGTGGCTCCAAACATGCAATATTGTGAAATGTTAATTAAAAAGATTCATAGTTGATTGAGCTGTATGAAAAACTGCTGCATACAATGTGGAATGCAAACTCCAGATATCCTTAGGATGACTTGGACTGCTATCCAGGCTGATCACTAGTCTCCATCATGTTTAACCCTTCTGGTTCTCAAAGGGTTAACACATTTATTAACTATAAACTGAATTTCATTTAATCAGTGTTTAAAAATGTCAAAAACGATTTCTAAATCTTACTGCATTTATTTTTTGCTCCAGTCAATTCAACATTGAATAAGAAAGTTTGAATTTTATGCCATTAAAAAGCATTTTATGATTAGTTTTATGATTGGTAAAAATGTTAAAGTTGCAATTCTAAATTTTGTTTTTAGCTTTGTCCCTTTTACATAATAATATAGCTGATGAGGCTGAAAAAAGACATTCTTTTATAAATTCCAGTCCGTGCCATATCACTCCTGTTGATCCAAAGGAATGCAAAAGAGCCCCCAGCTAAACCATTTCCATTAAACCTCAAGTGAGTAAAAAAAAAATATTTTCTGACACAAAATGGGAGTAGGATATTTAACTGGGGCAACATCCTATCTGCTTTGAAGCCACCTGTCATAATTCTCAATATTGCCATCTGCTAGATGGGTAACCATTACTTTTTTTAAAGCAGTTACAGTAAGGCATAGTATTAAAGCAGTGCTCTTGCTGTTACTGAACTAAGTTCCTTAAGTACCCTTGCCATCAGGTCCAGATGCATTATTCACCATAACCTTTTCCAGTCTCTTTTGGACTTTGTCCTCAATAAGCCATGTATATGATGGAGGATATTTTGTAGTTTTGTCTCTTTGCCCATAGCCTGGCATTGTTGCTTCCTTTGAATATACAGAAATAAATAATGTTTTTAAGGTGTCAGACAAAGCCTTATACTCTCTAATCAATTCACCTGTCTCAGCCTTAAAAGGACCAATCTGTCACGGTTTGTAAGAACACTCAGACAAGTTAGTAAGGTAAAATCATATTTATTAAGAATAATAAAGTGCACAAGGTCACCCTTCACAGGTCCAGATCCGGACAGTACCGTGGCACTTCCCAAATCTGACACAGGTCAGGGTACAGGAGAACAGCAAAACAAAAACAGAAATATATTAGGCTGGAAGAGATGACAGGAACCAGGAACAGAACCTCAGCAGTACCAAACCTAGGAAGCGAGCCCAATTAGCTAGACGGTAGGTGACTGCAGGGCAGAATCCCTAGAAAGCTAGGGATAGAATAGCAGCAAGCCAAGACACTGGAGAATGACCTGGCCTAGAAATCAAGGGTAACCGGAGGCAACACTAACAGGCAATGGCAAGGCACTAGTCCCAGGAGACTAGGGTAACTGGAGGCAACACTGACAAGCACTGGCTAGGCACTAGTCTCAGGAGACTAGGATAACCTGGGACAATGAATCGGGTAGTCAGCCACAGCCAGGATCGGTACACAGAGCGTTAGTCAGCCACAGCCAGGATCGGTACACAGAGCGGAGTCAGCCAAGCCAAGATCGGTACCCAGAGTGTTAGTCAGCCACAGCCAGGATTGGTACACAGAGCAGAGTCGGTCAAGCCAGGATCGGTACATAGAGGGTTAGTCAGCTACAGCCAGGATCGGTACACAGAGCGGTAGTCAGCAAGTCCGGGTCAGCAACGGAATCATGGGCAGCGGAGACAGGAGCAAGGTCAGGCAAAACCGGGTCATACATGGAGCAGGAATCAACAGCAAAACAAACACCAGATACAGGAACACCACAAAAGGGCGCCAAAGTAATGACAGGACTGAGTTTAAAAAAACTAACACTGGGCGGGGCAGAACCCAGCGGCCAATAAGAACCTAGCAGGAATAGAGCAGGAAGTAGCAATGTCGCTAGCACAGAAGATAACGGGCACCGTGATAGTACCCCCCTCTCAAAGACCCCCTCCCTGCGGAGGAGGTCCAGGCTTCTGAGGAAACTTGGAGTGGAACCTGCACAGCAGAAGTGGAGCATTGATGTCCGCATGGTTCACCCAGAAACGTTCCTCTGGGACAGATCCCTTCCAGTGCACCAAGTATTGGATCTGCCCACAGAATCTACGTGAATCCAAAATACTCTGCACTTCATATTTGTGATGATCTTGTATGTGAACCAGACCTGAGACTGCAGGGGTGGTGGTATAGCGGTTACACACCAAAGGTTTGAGAAGGGATACATGGAACATGTTATGTATCCTCATAGGTGCCGGTAATTCCAAGGCATAGGAAACAGGGTTGACTCTACGGAGTACCCGGAATGGACCCAGAAATCGGGGAGCCAATTTATTGCATGGAACTTGCAACTTGAGGTTCCTGGCGGACAACCACACCTGGTCCCCCACCTGGAATACGGGGGCCGGCAGCCTTCTGTCATTGGCATGCCACTGAAATCGTTGAAAAGAGTCAACTGCTGGGCTTGGAAGGTATCTGGGAACAAGCATGGTTGGAACCCATAGTTGATAAGGAAGGGTGAGCTCCCAGAGGAAGTGCACACAGCTCAGTTCCTGGCAGACTCTGCCCACAGTAACAAGTCAGCCCAGTTATCATGATGGTTGGAGATGAAACAACGTAGAAACTGCTCCAATCCCTGATTGGAACACTCAGCG
Source organism: Rhinophrynus dorsalis (assembly GCA_037306005.1). Lineage (NCBI taxonomy): Eukaryota > Metazoa > Chordata > Amphibia > Anura > Rhinophrynidae > Rhinophrynus > Rhinophrynus dorsalis. The sequence continues at coordinate 396,398,030 of CM074718.1, forward strand.
GCCCCATTCGTCTGGGGATGGTATGCGGATGAAAACGACAACTGGATACCATCTGGTCACAGAATGCCCTCCAGAACCTGGACACGAATTGACTCCCACGATCAGAAACCAGAACCTTGGGAACCCCGTGGAGTCAAAATACCTCCCTGGCAAATACTGTGGCTAATACCTTAGCTGACGGCACGCCAGGGAGCGGCACAAAGTGGGCCATTTTCGAGAATCTGTCAACCACCATGAGTATAACTGTGTAGCCACTGGAAACCGGCAATTCCCCTATGAAATCGATGGACATGTGTGACCATGGATGGTCACCATTGGGAACAGCTGGCAATAACCCCACAGGAAGGTGTCTTGGGGTCTTGGAACAAGCACAGGTGGCACAGGCAGCTGTAAATGCTGCACAGTTGTCTATCAAACCAGGCCACCAAAACATCTGGGACAGGGACCAGATCAGTTGATTCTTGCCCACGTGACCGGCCGCACGGGAGGAATGATATGTCTCCATTAACCTGGCCCGGAATGGCTCAGCCACAAAACACTTGCCCATGGGTTTCTCCGGAGGTGTATTGGCCTGCGATGCCAAGATCTCTTAAACCAAAGTGGCAAGTATACGATTCGGAGGTATAATTGGAACTGGTGCACTGTCAGACTCTGGATCAAGACCAAACAGTCTGGATAGTATGTCGGCCCTCACGTTCTTGGTACCGGGTAGGTAAGAGACAATAAAGTTGAAACATGACAAAAACAAAGCCCATCTGGCTTGTCTCGGGGACAATCTTTTAGCCTCTGTGAGGTAAATAAGATTTTTATGATCCGTCAGAATCAATATTGCCGCCCTGGTACCCTCCATCAGATGGCGCCACTCACGTAATGCCAAAATGATCACCAGTAGTTCACGATCGCCAGTCTTAGACACTTTGGGATTTGGTCATCTTTTTCGAGAAAAGTCCGCATGGTCTTAATGTCTTGCCAGGCCCCAGTCTTTGGGCCAGCACAGCCCCTACACCTGTCTCTTAGGCGTCAACCTCTAACGTGAATGGCAAACCAGGGATGGGATGAGACAGTACTGGGGCAATGGAGAATGCGGACTTCAAGGTTTCGAAATGCCCTTTCTGCCTCCGGAGACCACAGAGAAGCGTTAGCACCCTTATGGGTCATATCTGTGAGCGGTTTCACAATAATGGAATAATCGCAAATGAATTTCCTATAGTAATTTGCAAACCCCAAGAACTGCTGTAGGGGTTTGAGACCAGTGGGGCGTGGCCAATGTAATACTGCAGAGAGTTTGTCCTTATCCATAGCAAAGCCCTCATTCAAAATGACAGAGCTGAGGAATGATATCCTGGACTTGTGAAAGTCGCACTTTTCGAGTTTGCAGAATAATTTGTTCTTCCTCAGCCTCTGCAAAACTGCTGTGACATGTTTGCAGTGTGTTTCCAAGTCAGGAGAATAAATCAAAATATTGTCCAGGTATACCACTACACAGGACTGTAACATGTCCCTGAGAACATCATTTAAAAATTCCTGGAATACCGCCGGGGAATTGCATAGTCCGAAGGGCATTACTAAATACTCGCAATGACCCGTCCGAGTATTGAAAACAGATTTCCACTCATCAACTTCTTTGATTCGTACAAGGTTATACTCTGCCCTTAGATCCAGTTTCGTAAAAATGGATGCCCCCTTTAGTCGATCGAACAATTCAGTGATGAGAGGAATGGGGTATGCGTTTTTAACCTTTATCTTGTTCAGACCCCTATAATCTATACAGGGTCTAAGTTCTCTGTCTTTCTTTTTGACAAAAAAGAATCCCGCTCCCATGGGCAAGGAAGATTTTCGGACTATCCCACGGGCCAGGGCATCAGCAATATATTCCTCCATGGCCTGATTCTCCTCACAGGACAACGGATAGGTTCTGCCCTTAGGAGGCATGGCGCCAGGCACAATATCAATAGCACAATCATAGGTACAATGCAACAGGAAAGTGCTAGCCTCTCCCTTACTGAACACATCACTGAAAGACTGGTATTCAGGTGGTAAGGAGGGAGAGGTACACAAAATCTTAGTAGGCTGCCTCAGGCAATGAGCCATGCAATAATCAGACCAGGTCAAAATCTTGCAGGACCTCCAGTCCATTCTGGGATTGTGAGTATGCAGCCATGGGAAACCCAATATGACCGCATAGTGAGGAGACTGAATTATCTGAAACTTCAAGGTATCCTTGTGGAGCTCTCCGATACAGATCAACAACAGACATGTCTCCTGAGTTACCTGAGGAGGTACCAATGGTCTTCCATCAATGGCCTCAATGTCCAGCGGGGACTCTCTATCAACCTGTCACGGTTTTTGATGAACACTCAGAACGGTTTGGTAAGGTTAAAATAACTTTATTAAAGAAAAGTTCAAAGACATAGGTAGGCCTATGGCCCATACAATGGAGTAGATATACAGGCAAGTGAATATAACAGTATGTGCCAATAAAGGAATTACATGTGATGAAAATGACAATCTCTAGACTGTAGAGGTCCTGGCATGGAACAGGACAGCTGGCAGGATCGATAGGCAGCGGACTGACCACAGGACCTAGATCAAGGTGGTCCATAGGAGGGTGACTGGCTCGACCCAGAGGAGTGAGGCAACTGTGCTGGCACACCCAGACACCTGGGAGGCACAAAACCCAAGGAGTAAGGCAACACTACTGGCACAACCCAGACACCTGGGCGGAATAGAACCCAAGGATCAAGGCACCACTGACCCTGGCACCAGATGGCAACAGACCGAGATAACTCTCCCAGAATATCCCTAGAGCGCTAGGGGTGGATCGCAGCACAGCATGTATATTGGTGGAAACAACCAATGTCCCCTCTAGGAGGATGGTGCAACGTAACGCTGGCTCTTGAGCCGGAGGCTCCTGCAGCTGAGGATAGCAACACTCTACCTGCAACGTCCAGGTACACCAAGGGTCAATTGGTAATGCCCAGAATACTGCAACTCCCAGAGGTATTGAGCCCAGCGAGGTATGAGAGGTGGACACAGAGAGATCAGAATAACACAGTCAGTTATAGAATACTGCACCGGTACTTCACTTGTACACTCCACTAAAGCGGTATGGAGAGAGACTAGGCACTAAGCCTAGCTAACGGTCGACAAGATACAGCGCCTCGCGGCACAACCAGTTAACATACAGCAACCACTGAATGTAATGGAGGCAACAGCGAGGCCACAGTGGTAAGCTGGAAATGCATGGTACCAGATACAAGGAAGTGCACAGGGCAACTGGCAGCCCAAGGAGTCAGTACAGGACCGGTACACTGACCAGCACAGAGTAACAGAAGCGGTGCAGCCAGATACACTTGGTAATGGAAGTGGGTTCACAGCCAGGCCAGGTCAGCAAAGGAGCGAGTACTCAGCCGGATACAGTCGGTAACGGGAACGGGTCCTCAGCCAGATGCAATCGGAAATGGAAGCGGGTTCCTAGCTAGGCCAGGTCAGCAACGGAGCGAGTACTCAGTCGGATACAGTCGGGAACGGGTCCTCAGCCAGATGCAGTTGGTAACAGAAGCGGGTTCTCAGCCAGGCCAGGTCAGCAACGGAGCAGGTTCTTAACCGGATACAGTCAGCAACGGAGCAGAATCAGGAACAACGTCAGGCAGGCCAGGTCATACACAGTCAACAATAACGGATCAGAATGCAGGAACAATACACCATGAAAGTGCACCATCCTGAGGAAATAACAGGGTATATAAAGGCCATCACTGGGCGGTGACAAAAGGTATTAGCCAATCAATAACCAGTAATGCAAAATAGCAGTCAGAATATCACCGCCTGCTGCACAAAGCACGGGCACTGTGATACAACCAAGGGAATGTTATGCAGAAAAGCGATTTCCCTGTCCATGAAACAGCCGGCCGCTCCAGAATCAATCAAGGCAGGAGTGGTAAAGGAAGAGGCAGCCCATGATGTTACTACATTCACTACAGGTTTAAGTAGTGTGGCCTCTGGGGACTGGTATACGCCACCTAGACATGTCCCCCACTGGACCCTAGGTGCGTTTGTTTCCCGGCCGCACGGGACATGTCCTTAATAGGTGACCTGCCTTCCCACAGTACAGACACAGGCCCTGTCTGCGGCGAAAGGACTGTTCCTCCTTAGATAAGCGTGTAAAACCCAGCTGCATCGGTTCAGTGCTCCCACTTGTGGAACCAGGAGGTATGGGAGGAGAGGTAGGCAAGGGTGGGAAACCAGACCTGGTCAATGACCCAGTCGCTGGTCTCTGCCTACAATCCTTGTAAATATTCCTCTCCCTTATACAAGAATCAATCAGGGTAGAATAATCAATAAATTTATCCAGCTCCTCTGGCAAATCTCGAGCTGCTATCTCTTCCTTTATTTTATCATTGAGACTTTGCACGAAGGCTGCCACAAGTGCCTTATCGTTCCAACCTACCTCTGCTGCAAGCGTATAGAATTCAATGGCGTAGTCAGCAACCGTACATGTGCCCTGTTGGATTCTCATTAGATGTTTATCAGCAGAGGTGGTGCGTCCGGGAACCTCAAATACACTGCGGAAGGCCTTTACAAACTCGGCAAAGTTTGTGGTAATTGGTTTAGCTGTCTCCCAAATCGGATTTTCCCAGGCTAGAGCTCTACCTGTCAACAAGGATATCATGAATCCCACCTTGCTCCTTTTGCTTGGAAAGGCTTGTGGTCCTAGTTCCGGAAACATTTCTAGTTGGTTCAAAAACCCACGGCATAGATTGGGCTCCCCGTCAAATCTTAGTGGGAGAGGAGCGGTTGCAGACAACCCTTTACTGGAAAGACTCAAAGTCAGAGCCTGTGTCATTGGTGACTGGACTGGGGTGGCCACAGAAGGCTGTACAGGTTTTTCAAGGTATGCGGTATGCTCCAAAATAGTCTGTATAGCCAGGAACAACTGGTTCAATCGTTGCTCTTTTGCGTCCATTCTCCAAAGGAGATTTTGAGAGCTACCTTCACCAGCATTGTCTGAGGTCATGACCCTTTCGTACTGTCATGGTTTGTAAGAACACTCAGACAAGTTAGTAAGGTAAAATCAGCTTTATTAAGAATAATAAAGTACACAAGGTCACCCTTCACAGATCCAGATCCAGACAGTACAGTGGCACTTCCCAAATCTGACACAGGTCAGGGTACAGGAGAACAGCAAAACAAAAACAGAAATATATTAGGCTGGAAGAGATGACAGGAACCAGGAACAGAACCTCAGCAGTACCAAACCTAGGAAGCGAGCCCAATTAGCTAGACGGTAGGTGACTGCAGGGCAGAATCCCTAGAAATCTAGGGATAGAATAGCAGCAAGCCAAGACACTGGAGAATGACCTGGCCTAGAAATCAAGGGTAACCAGAGGCAACACTGACAGGCAATGGCAAGACACTAGTCCCAGGAGACTAGGGTAACCAGAGGCAACACTGAAAGGCACTGGCAAGGTACTAGTCACAGGAGACTAGGGTAATCAGCGACAACACTGACAAGCACTGGCAAGGCACTAGTCTCTGGAGACTAGGGAAACCAAAGGCAACACTGACAAGCACTGGCTAGGCACTAGTCTCAGGAGACCAGGGTAACCAAAGGCAACACTGACAAGCACTGGCTAGGCACTAGTCTCAGGAGATTAGGAAAACCAGAGGCAACGAATCAGGTAGTCAGCCACAGCCAGGATTGGTACACAAAGCGGTAGTCAGTTACAGCCAGGATCGGTACACAAAGCGTTAGTCAGTCACAGAGAGGATCGGTACACAGAGCGGAGTCAGCCAAGCCAAGATTGGTACACCGATTGTTAGTCAGCCACAGTCAGAATCTGTACACAGAGAGCAGAGTGGTCAAGCCAGTATCGGTACACAGAGTGTTAGTCAGCCACAGCCAGGATCGGTACACAGAGCGTCAGCCAGTCCGGGTCAGCAATGGGATCACGGGCAGCGGAGACAGGAGCAAGGTCAGGCAAAACCGGGTCATACATGGAGCAGGAATCAACAGCAAAACAAACGCCAGATACAGTAACACCATGAAAGGCCACCAAAGTAATAACAGGACTGAGTTTAAAAAAGGCTAACACTGTGCGGGGCAGAACCGAGTGGCCAATAAGAACCCAGCAGGAATAGAGCAGGAAGTAGTAATGTCGCTAGCACAGAAGATCACGGGCACCATGATGCAATCACAACCTTAACCATCTATGGACCATGGACATGCCAGGACAGTCACAACTTTCAATGAGTTAACGACCGGTGATGGTCTTGACACGTCATGAGTTTTTTCATCAAAGTGTGCCAGAATGCACACTTTCATCATTCCAAGATTCTAAAACTAACTGATCCAGTTCAATCTCTCTCATTGCAAGCCAGTACATGTGATGTCTCACATGTATTGTCTCTCCAAATTAAATGGTTCTGGTCCTCATGGGTAAAAAAAAAACCCTAGTCCTTAAGGGGTTCATCTTTTTGTTATGTATATACTTATAGAATGGTTTAGTATCTGTCCCCTGCAATACTTATTTAAACTTTTAGCTAGTTTATTTGCTTGTTTCTAGATTTTGACATTCTGTTTATTTTTTTAAATGATGTATCTAACCCTTCTGATTGAAACATGTTTAAAGGCTGCTTCTTATTTCTCATTTCCCTGCAAACCTCTTTCTCAAGCCACATTGGTCTTAATTTGTTCCTCTTGTACTTATTCCCCAATGTTAAATATTGACACATATATTTCTCTAAGAGTATTTAAAAAATGTAATCTTTCATGTGCATTTTTATCTTTGAAGATTACATGCCACTGAATATTATTCATTGTTTTTACTGGATCAAGAAAGAAAGAAAGAAAGAAAGAAAGAAAGAAAGATAAAAATATGAAGATAAAGAGTGCACAGGGAAAAATACACGTTAGGCTCAAGGGAAGAGAAAAATGTAATAGGGATTGTTAGGAAAATTTGTCATAAAAGACATTTAAGTGGCACAAAATGTTTAAAAATAACAAGAACAGAGTTGCACAGGGACACAGATAAATGCTTTTGACTTTTATTTATAAAGTACCCAATTTTATTTTCAAAAGTTACAATCATGGCAACTGATTCAGTAATTATTTCTAATGGGTATTATTTATAACAAATGGCGATTTTCGTCACTTTTTTTCAGTGAAGCCTAAATTGTTTATAATTACAACAATGCAATGCACTGATGTATTTAGGGATGGACCAGAGAAGCACGTGTCTAGGGATGGGCTAAAAATTCCCTTTTTCCCCATGGGAAATTTTGTAAAAAAAAAACCCCACTATTTTCTGCTTTTCTGAAGGAAAATTCCAGCAAAACTTTTGCTGGTGAATTTCTGCCCTATTGGTTGTTTCAGTTGGGAATTTTTCCACAGCCATATACTATTGATTTTAGGCAAATTAATTTATCACCTCATAGAGAACCATGGCTTAATTTCCCAGCAATCTATACTATAAAAGCCAATAATTACCCTCAGTTCAGTAGGGGTTTATTTAGAAGAGAGAAAGGAGTACATGAGTAGATAGTAGATATTGTAGTAGTGATTCCTGAAGTTTATGAAGTATGTATTTGTGAGTTAGTGTTAGGTTAGTGAGGGTCATACAAATTGTGTGATAGTGCTAGCGCAGTGAGGATCATTTAAATTGTGTGAAGCGTATGGTATAGGTAGTAGGGATGGGCGAAAATTTCCACCTCAAACCTAAAAAATGGCACTTTCCACTTGACAAAAAATTTCCCATGAAAAGTGTTGATTTTCTGCTTTTTCCTGCTTTTTTTTCTCCTAGTTCATTCCATTGATATCAAATGGGAACAGAGAGGTTACACACAATACATTGAAAATATTATTTTATTTCCCAAAGGCATAGTATAAAAGGGGCATAAGGGTGCCTGTGTTGGTGGGCTGTGGGGAAACAATCAGTTGAACAGAGGATGATTTTTGGGGGATTGTTCACAGGGATTGGGGGGCAGTTAATAAAAAAATCCTAAACAGAAATAAAAACCCCCATAAGACATGGTATAAAAGGGGTCTGAGCAGGGTACCTGTATTGGTGAATTAATGATCCATTTGAACAGATTTGTTTTGGGGGGTTCTTGACTGGTATTGGGGGGACTGTTAAAAAAATCAATAAAATAAGACATTTGCATATAAAGTGAAAGAGACAGGAACCCCCTGACATAAGATACCACTAGGGTGGACTGAAACTTGATGTGATAAAGTATTTTGTAGAGGATGATTTGTTAGATTTGTTGTTAAGCTCCCAAGCCCTGAGGAGACATTGATTTGTAGGACTTAGGATTGTTAGAAACAAACCCCCCAAAACTTGTTTATTTTCTTTGTGGGACTATGTTTTTTTTTTGTTTTTTTCAAAGCACAAGCCCTGAGAAAAAATAAAAATGCCTTTCTGGCCTAGTGCCAGAAAGTCATGTTGGCCAGTGGTGATTGGTCACTGTCAAATGTCCTCCTGAGTCCTGAGTTGCAAATGCTGTTTCTACTGCTACTGCTGAGTTGTTTATGCAGTAGAATGATTAGGCAGCTGAAAGTGAATGGGATCAACATGATGCACCTGAGGCAGTAGCAGCACAATAAGTAGCCCCGAGCAGAAAAGAAGAAGAAATTGGCCAATAATTATTTTTCAACTTACCTCTCTTCAAAAATCATGGGTGGGGTTTTAGAATAGAGAGCAGGAACAGTGACTCACATCAGCAACTGCTATGTGCACAGTGTGTGTGTGTGTGTGTGTGTGTGTGGCAAATAACATCTTGGGGAACAACTGTATCCAAACACCATGACACCAGAAACCAAGTACTGCCGCTGTCACTATACCACTTGTTCAGACTCCGCTAAGGACACATGACAACTTGCTGCAAGTTTAATAGAAATGATGAACCCTCCCTGCCACCATCTTAACAAATTCTGTGGGATGGAACCTCCTCAGATGCCACTTGATGCCCTGCTAATGATTCTCCTCCACCACACTGGCATGTGTGGTCAGTGCACCGCACAGTGTGCAATGGGTGGACACGAACTGCCACATCCTAACATCAACAGAGTGGATATCACTTGGTGGGGGAGGTAATGATGATTGAGCTGGATTGGCAGAAGATGTATTTACTGTAGAAGGTTATGGTGAGCTAGTTGTTTCACTCTTCATGGAACTTCCAGTCTCTGCCTGGGTTGCTCTATTCCTCCTTGTCTTTGATCTCCACCTTGCCTCTTTCTGCCTTTCTGAAGAGTCAGGGACAGCAAAAGCGGTGCTTGATTTCTGTGGTGGATGTCTGCCTTTAACATGTTTGATGTAAATGTCATGGTGTCTGTGTTTCATGTGTGATATCAGGGCACTTGTGCCAAGGTGTGTTCCCTCCTTTCCTCTTCTCACTGACTTGTCACAGATTGTGCACAGTGCCATTGATGATGACTGCAATGTGCCTGCCCCAACAGAAAAATAGTCCCACATCCATGATGACTTCAAGGGGAAGGGAACAGATGGAGAAGAATCCAAAAAATACAAGAAAAAACAAGAGCGTCCAATAGTGTGATAACATCAGTACACCGAGTGAATGATTCAAATAATTGAATGAACTCATGTGAAGATGGTCAGAAAGCTGGTATCAGCAAATCTGATATAAACTCCTGTGGAGACGTTGCTTCCATCTCCATAGGCGTTTATGACAGATTTGCTGATACCAGCTTTCTGACCATCTTCACATGTGAGTGCAGTCAATTATTTTAATCAATCACTCACTGTATTGATGCTATCATACTGTTGGATGCCCTTGTTTTTTCTTGTATTTTTGGGATTTCTAAGTTGCTCAGGGGGAGTGTGTCAAGCTGAAGCAGCACATTATTTGGGGAAGTGCCATCGTTGATGCTGTGTCTGAGGGCAGTTTGAATCCTCAGTGGTCTTGTTTGCTGGGACTGGTATATGCCTTTGTCCAGCAATTATTTTTGTGAGTACGTACTTTTGGGTGCTGGTGGTGGATATTTGATTAACCATTCATCCCTCACAGGGGTGCTTGTTGTCTCCCTTCCCCTCCTTTTTTCTTCCATTACAGATGGAGAAGAATGGCCTCTATCTTCTTGTCCTCCGCATTCCCCTTCATTGTCTGTGGCAGAGGATAATGTTGCTGCTGTTGCTGCTACTGCTTCAGATTCAGCACTGCAACTAGGACCAAGAGTATTGCTGTCTCTGGCAAGTGGAACCTGTCCTAGTCCCACATCACTTGCTGACCCCATTCCCACTGTATACACGTTGGTCTGTGGCACACTAGCTTGCTCCTCAGCATCAGAAGGAATTAGAGCAGTTGCAAATTCCTCTAATTTCAAAATCTCACTGCTAGTGGTGGTGATAATGCCCATCCTCATCCCTGTCTCCCATTCCTTCTCAGTTTCTGCTAAAAAGGCCATCAATGTCTCCTCCACCCCAGCCTCTCCAGCATCATCATCACCACTCCCATTAGTCCCTATATGTTGCTGCTCTATTCCAGACATCTCACTGCTGCTTAGAGGAGGTGACCAGCAATGTAACAGAGGGTCCCCTAATGTCACACTTCGCATTTCCTTTTGACCTGAAGAAGAAGGCAGACTAGCACTTGCAGCAGTAGTAGCAGGCACAGGCAGCTGCAGAGTCTTCCTCCTCAGTCTCACAGTCACAAGCCATATGAGGATATTGTTGATTACCCCCTCCTTACTCCTAACGCTAACAAGCTGCTGGACATTAGTAGCAGTAGTACTAGCACTGGCAGGACTGCTTGGGAATGGAAAGGGTGAATTAGTGTCACTTGCTGTCACACTTGGCATCATTTTCTCCTTCCCACTTTCCTAAGTACTACATGGCACACTAGCAGCAGGCAAAGTATTGGTGGCAGCAGGTTCAGCACTGGCAACAGGTACAGTGCTGGTGGCAGCAGGGGAAGCACATCTGCCAGCAGGTACAACAATGGTGGTTGCAGGTACAGCAATGGTGGTTGCAGGCACAGCACTGGTGGCAGCAGGGGCAGCACTGTTAAGGTTTTCAGACACTCAGACAGTGGTAGATAAAATAAATGGAGTTTTATTAAGTAAATGAAGAACAAGGTCGCCACTGTGGCAGTATAGGTAGAACAGAATACCACAGAGATACCTGGCGCAGCAGGTAATATAAAACAAGTAAAGAAGCACAAATCAGAACACAAGAGGTTAATAGTACTGGTTATCAGTCTCAAATGTGGTGTTAGGCACGCCCTTGGTGCTGCTTATAGCTCTGTGTGCTGTGAGATAGCGCCCAAGTCCATACACTGTGCAGAGCTGTAGCATAAAGTCCTGGCTGAAAGGAAGCTGCAAGTGATAAGGAGATAGCCCCCACGGGCGTAACCGGAGACTACAGGAAAATGATAGCGTGAGCCAATAGCCCCCACGGGCGTAACCGGAGACTTTCACTATCACAGTCGCATAAGCCAATAGCCCCCATGGGCGTAACCGGTGACTACAGTATTGTGATTTGCTTGAGTCAATAGCCCCCTCGGGCGTAACCGGAGACTACAGTATAGTGATTTGCTTGAGTCAATAGCCCCCTCGGGCGTAACCGGAGACTACAGTATAGTGTTTACTTGTGCTGATGGCCCTAGCGCGGGCGTAACCGGAGACTACTGGGTACTGCTTGCCAAAAGCCACGGGCGTCACGGAACCGCTGCTCGGTCACAGAGAGCCGCCGACTACCATGGTCCGCAAGCGGCCGGCTCACAGAGACAGCGGACAGGCTTAGGCGATAGGTGGAGAAGCAGCAGTATCGGATGGACAATGCCAGTGTCTCGATAGCAGGAATCGACTCAGCACAGTAAGGTTTGGACTCAGCACACGAAGGCAGATAAAGAAAGACTCAGCAATGGCTCAGCAACTGACAAGCGAAGGCTCAATCACACTATGCAGTATTAGAATGTCGCCGAGGCGACAGCAGAGTGTTCCGTCAGCAAAGCAGGAGCAGGATAAGAATACTCGGTAGTCAGCCAGGCCGGATCAGGATACACAGGAGATTCGCAGACAAGCCGGTTCGGTAACGGAGAAGGGTCGTCAGCCAGGCCGGGTCAGATGCAGTGGGAGATTCGCAGACAAGCCGGATCAGGAACAAGCAGGAAGTCAGCCGGGCCGGGTCAATCACGGAACAGGAACACGGGAGAGTCGTCAGTCAAGCCTAATCGGTACACGGTAGATCAGGATACAGAAACAGCAACGCTAGGAGGAAACACCACGAAAGGGCACTTGACAGGTGCCAGTGACCGGATTAGAACGGATAACCAGGGGCGGGCCAACACAGCTCTACCAATCCGGGAGCAGCACAGTTGAGAGTGACAGAAAGGATCACGGGGACCGTGATAAGCATGTCTGGCAGCAGGTACAACACTAGTGGCAGCAGGGGCAGCACATCTGGCAGCAGGCCAACACTAGTGGCTGCAGGTACTGCAATGGTGACATTCACAGCATGGGCAGCACGTCTGGCAGCAGGTACAACACTAGTGGCAACAGGAGCAGCACATCTGGCAGCAGGTACAACACTAGTGGCTGCAGGTACAGCAATGTGGCAGTGGCAGCAGGGACAGCACGTCTTGCAGCAGGTATAGGCAGCTGACCTGTTCTGCTCTCACTAGTACTACTCTTTTCTCCCTCCCTTCCCATTCCCTTTTCTCCCTCCCTTCCCATTAAATTCCCCAAGATCCCTTGGAGTGATTTAGGGGTACTGGACAGCATTGGTTCAGTACTGCTAGTCACTTCGCATTGGCAGAGACCGATATCTAGCCAATGCGATCGCTCCACCTTAGTGACAGACAGCCTCCGTCATCGGAGGATGATGGGTACTGGGACGGTGGCTGCTTCTGGTCAGTGTCAAGCAGTAAGACATGGATGGTACAGGGAGTAAATGGGGCATCGTCCTCATCACTTACCAAGAAGGAAGGAGAGGCAGCAATTCTCAGCAACAGTGCTACTGCTAGTGCTACCATCAATGGCAGGGCTTCAGTGGAGTCCCAGCCACCTGCACCAACTGACTATGGGTGTGCAAAAAGTGAGACATTTCCTTCATGGTTTTTCACAATTTACTTTTACTGAGGGCTTTAGTGGAGAAATAAGTTGCTGAAAGGCAAAGTTGTGAGTCCTACAGCAACATATACCTTGAAAAATGTGTTAGCATCAGAGTGCATTTATAATTTGCATTTGCCCACAGCACTTACTTCCTGCTTAAGTGACACTGGCACATATTCCTGATGATGTCAAGTATTAAAAAAAATAATAACCTACAATGTAACAGATGTGTATGGTAGTGGTGTGATTTATTTGTGAATGCATATAGATTCCTACAGTAGTTTTTTTACCATTATCATGTTTGTGTCAAATGTATCCTATCATTAATGATACACATTAAATATTGGTCATAGCAGTGTTCCCACTTCCTCATCTTTGCAGCTGTTTATACATTTGACCTGGCTTTCTGCTTGCACAATTCAGGCACAGCCATCCTGTAAAAATAACTGCAGCTTGGGATATGCCAGCATGGTGCTACACATGACATCAAGTTCTCTGAAACCTCGGTTTTCCACAAAAGAATATGACAGCATGTCCACTGACAACATCTCGGAAACCTTGCCATTCCACAAGCGTACTTTGGGATTTTTTTTGTGAAGTTTTTTACCCTCCAAGGAACTCAGTCAGTGTGAGTTGGCAGGACATGGCAAAAGAACCCTGTAACTTTATTGCTTTAACAACATGAATAGAGGAGGTGGAGGAGGTACCAGTATAACGGGAACCCAAGATGCTGGGAAGTCCTGGGCCATCATATCTGAATTCTCTCTCCTGAGGTTGGCTGGAAACAGTCGAACTGGCCAGTCGATCAGGGAAACAGATGCGTCGACTAACTCCGTGGCAGTTGCTTCCGAGTCTTGACACAGAGTCGAGCAAGTCGAACAGGCAAGTTGTCGAATCTCTGAAGCCAAATCAAGCAGCACTGGATGGAGGTCGAGAAGCAAGTAGGTTGAGGTCGATAACAGCTGGAACGAAGAGTGAATTGCTCTGCACGCCTTTAGGGAATGGGAATCAGAGAGGACTCTTTAGATCATCCAGGCAAGCATGACACATGGGAAACTGCTTGTTCCAAATGAACACACTTTATTGGCAAAACTGGCATTCTTTTATACATACAGTAAACAATGACTCAGTTTACGCCAACAAAGTAATGTCTCATTTTCATTGTGTCAAAGTAATGGCCTATGACCCATTACAGTAGAGGCAGCATTTGAGGGCAGTCTATGACTCTTGTTATCTCCTACAGCAAATCCTCTGCAGCAGGAGCCATAGGTGTTATTTAGCATGAACTGTTGCCAGTAGCATACTCTCTGACACATAAATAACATCACTAAATCTGCCTCTGATCTGCCGATAGTGTGTTTCCCAGTCAGACCTGTTGTTGTGCTTCAGGAGGGATCTCATAGAGGAGGTGCTTAGGTGCGAACCTGCTTTCCTTCTGCCCATGTACTTTTTGCACAGACAACAGAAAACAACATGCTTACCTTTAGGATTCTGAGTGAAGCATCTGCATACTGTGGACTTCAAGGACTGAGGGGTTCCTGAGGTGCTGCTACTACTACTGGGGCTAGATGTTGATGCAATTCTACTGTTACTACTAGGTGTCAAAGGTGTAGCACTTCCAACAGAAGCAGAGGTACTTGTCATATCTAATATTGTGGATGTTAATAACCTGTGTTGCTGTTGTTGTTGCTGCTGGTTACTCAAAAAAATTGTGTGTGGCTGAGTGGGACTTAGATTTGGATGCGTTGATGATGCTAATGATGACTGACAGGATGGCTGTGTACTTTTTGGCATCTTTGCTTGTCCAGGGTCTGAATTTCAAATGTTTTTCTCAAATAGTTTATAGACAGACACAGTGCTCCTTTTCAGTGGTGGAAGATAGAGCCTTTGCCTTTCTGCTAACTTTCTGGTCATGTCATCATTTCTCTCACTATCTGAAGAAGAGGAAGATGCTGGAGGGATATATTCTAGATCTGCATCATCATCTAGATGTCCATTAGGTATCATTATGTTATCCCCAGCATCAGCATCGCCCTCCGTTTCTTGCCCACTATCCTTATCTTCCTCTAAACTTTTAGAGGTGTCAAACAATGTATTTTTCTTTTTACTTTCACACAATTTGCTACTACTTTGAGGTCAGGTGTTTTGGTGCTTGTTTATCTCACTTTCAGATGCAGCAGTTGGTTTAGTTGCTAAACCTTCCTCCATTATGCCATTGCTATCATCAACACTAGAATGAGTCTCGTTGTTGTCATCAGCATTCTTATATGTTTTTTTTTTGTACTAGTGCTGGTGGTGGTGTTGGAACCTAGACAAACTGCATCCTTCCTGGGAGGAGAGGGATCATCATCATTTATTGTACTCTCTGCAGCAACCATGGCTGCAGTTAGTTTTCGAACTACCATGTTACTCACATGTCCTTGCACTGCTCCACCTTTCCTTCTCCCACTGCCCCTTTTGCTTTTATTGAAAATTACACAACTACTGTGTGTTTTTACTCTACAGTGCACAACACAACTGATGGAGTGTGATGTTTTGCCTTAGCCCTTAAAAAATTCTCAATATCTTCTGCTGTATATCAATTCTGCCTCAGTTACACAGCTCACATCAGACTCCCAGTCAGCTGCCTGTCACTATGTTCAAAAAAGAAATAACTAAAAACACAAAATCAACAACTTCTTTCCCCAGACATTAGCAACACGGATAAATAACAGCAATATCAGTAATTAAATTGCTTGGACTGCAGCTGCCTGTGTCTTTAAAATAAAATCAGTCATTTAGAATATTGGGGTATTTGGGGTCAACCTCTCTTGCTCCTTTTTCACACCCCAGACACGTCCAACACAGATATAATAGTAACAGCAAGATCAGCAAGCAAATTTGACCCCAGTTGCCTATGTCTTGCAGGTCAGTCGCACCGAATTTTGGGGTATTTAGGGTCAACCTCCTTCTTCATTTCTTCTCTCTCAGAATGACCCTAGACTACCCTAATGCAAAGATCAAATGTCCTAACTAAATAAAAAAAAAGCTTCGAAAGGGGGCGTGGCCTGGCAGCCATCTTGAGTGGACGTGCGGAGTGAAAGCTCCGATCCGGCCTAGCACGATCTACTCTAATCTTTTGTGCAGAAGGGCTCTATAATCTTCAGTTTTTGCGTCCCATGCCTGGGGCGCTTTGGGCGTGTGATTTTGATGCTGCTCCGACCTACTACTGACCGGCTGAAGTGTTTCTTTTGCTATATTGTGGCCTGGGCCGCGGGACCGCGGCCTCGATTATTTTTTAGCACACCCCGTCTAGCCTGGGGACATACTTCTAAACATCATCTGCTCTGACTGCAACGTACGGTGGATGCATCTATCCTGTTGTGGCCTGCGCATTGCTTCCGCCCGATGGTCGGGTGATGGCCGAAGTGATTCACCTTACCTGCTTCTGTTCTTCAGTGTTGGCGGTGTCCTGGCAGATCCGGTGCGGACTTTGGAGGTCGGAGGCTGAGCGGGGACGTGGTGGGACGGCACATTGAAGGGTCAGCTGTCACAACTTTGCCCCAGGGTTTTTGGAGCTGTTTCTTAGCCCTAGGGGTTTAGATTTGGCCAGGCGCTGCCCTCCTTCACCCCCTAGTGCACCTTCCATTTTATTATTTTTTTTCTCCCAGTTCCCCTTCCCCCGCCAATAGATTTAATTACTTTATTTTGCTTAACGCAGATGCCTCTGCCCCTCCTGGACCCCCAGTTTGTTGCTTTTCCCTTCTTTGTTCTCCCCGCCTGCCCCATGTATATTTAGCTGTTAATGCACTACCTACCAGCATACATTTGTCTATCTACATTTCAACAATATTACAGCTGCAGATTAAACTGCTGGACTGCGGCGTGCACGCTGACTTTGACAAGTTGTGGCATTGCTGACCTTATCACTAGATCTACTTTGCATGCACAGGGGTGGCTGTAGAGCCCATTGTTGCCCGTCTATGTGGTCACTCCACCAAAGTTGATCAATCTAATACAACATATCTTTACCTTCTGCAAGGGTCCATACTATGTCTTCAATGCTTCTGCCGTGACTGCAGTTACAGCTGAAGGATACTGATTATTGCTGATCATAACTCAGCCTGCAATTTAATGCTGAATTCCCGTTTGTCTTCTCTCCTGCATATGTTTCCCACTACTGCCCCGTGTTTATATCAAGGAGTCCAGTCCTAACTTTTTGGATGCACCTTATTAAGGTCAATTCCTGTATGAAGTTTTGAGACGACGACACGTCATAATCTCCCTTGTTTGTCTGCTCTCCCATGTATGTTCCCCCCTGCTGCCCCATGTATAATCATTCCACACGCTGCTATCTCGCTGTGAAAATATGAGACAAGCCATGTGTGTCATTTGAATTTCAAGGGATCCTACTCGCATCTACCCGCCCTGACAGCGGCTGTTCGCCCGGTGCTGATTCTGGTCTCTGCTGTTTTGACCTGTTTCCTTTATTCTGCTATGGTGAAGAAGTCAGCAGAGTATAGGAAGAAATTAAGTAAATTTGCCAGGAGAGCCATGGCGGCGGAGGAGGTCACGGCCATGATGGAGGCCCCCTCTGCAGCTACCTCGCCAGCTCAGTCTTCGGCTTCTGAGGAGGATGATCAAAAATCTCAATTTTCAGAAATAATGTCAGCCATTGCTACTTGCCAAGCAGTTCTGACCAACAAGATTAATACTATACAGGTGGAAATCAACCTTTTACGAGCAGACCAACAAACACTGTGTGAAAGCATCACCGATGTGCGACAATGTGTATCTACTGTGGAGAACACACTTCCTCCTGTGGTTTCCTCGGTGGACGAATTGAAGGGTCAAGTCCGTTCCTTGCAGTCCAAAGTAGATGACCTTGAAAATAGGTCTAGGCGCAATAATGTACGTATAATTGGATTACGTACAATACGTACGTATTCACTGGTTTTCTGGTTTTTGTTTGCTGGGCGGGGGGGAGGGAGGGAATATGTTGGCTGCCAGGCCGCGGTTTTGGGTTGGTTTTGGGATAAAATCTCTATCAGTTTGGGGGCGATAGGGATAGGGAGGGTTGTATGGCTTAGGGTTATGTTTCCGGGATTCCTCTCTCCCTTGGGCCGGGTGCTCCCTGTCGCTCGCTTGGCTGCCCGGCTGGTCGAGATTGTAACTGACGCCCTCTGATTCTATCATGTCAGCACTGAGTTGTAAGTTTCTGTCATGGAACGTACGTGGACTAAATGATGCTGTTAAGAGATCTTTAATTTTGAACCACATTAGGAAGCATTCTCCTGGGGTGGTTATGTTGCAGGAGACGCATTTATCTGCTGGTAGAATTCTATCTCTTAGGAGGCAGTGGATACAGAACCATTACCACGCCACGTATTTCACGTACTCAAGAGGTGTTTCCATCCTCATTACTAAGTTGGTCTCCTTTGAATTTGTGAATCTCAAGTCGGACCCTCAGGGCCGCTATCATTTTTTAACATGTAAATTGCAGGGAACTCTCTCTGTTTTGTTAAATGTTTATATACCGCCACCTTTTGACCCCACGATCCTTAGGGAAATGCTTGTTTACATTTCTGACAGGCCCTATCATTTTATTTATTTATATGGGAGACTTTAACATAACTACTAATCCTGATTTAGATAAATTGGGAGGAGCGGCTGCTGACTCCAGACTTCTCAGGGATACGTTCCTTGGTCTTCTGGGCGACATGGACTTTATAGATGTGTGGAGGACTCTGCACCCACAGGCTCGGGAGTTCTCATGCCATTCTGCTACATATAAAACTCTATCGAGAATTGATTATGCATTTGTTAATCGGTCGACCTTACCTCTGGTTACAGATTGCTGTTTTTTGACTAGGGTAGCTTCTGACCATTCCCCGCTTTCATTGGTGCTCCAGCGTGACCAGAGACCTAGGTCTGGGGTGTGGAGGCTTGATCCAGCGTGGTTGACTAACGCGCATCTAGTGTCCAAACATAAGAAAGATTTAACTGAATACTTTGTTAACAATGTGGATACTGCTTCCCCAAGCACTGTTTGGGAGGCTGCTAAAGGGACTGCAAGGGGTTCCCTGATCTCGCTTATCTCTTCGAACATTCGACTTGGGTCTCGGGAGGTGGAGGAGTTGGAGTCAGATGCAGTTGAAGCGGAGAGGCGGTTTGTGGAGAAACAGGACTCGGTGTCATATTCTAACTTCATATCTTGTTCCCTTAAATATTCTATAAAATTATCTGACTTGAACGCCCGTCGCATTTTTTACCTGAAACTAAATATTTTTGAAAATGGAGACAAGGCGGGAAAACTGATGGCTCATCTTGTTTCACAAAGTAGGGGTCCTTCGGCAGTTTTCTCATTAAGGGACCCTGGGGGGGGGTCACTTGTTTTTGACTCACAATTGATTAACTCGCAATTCAGATCCTTTTACTCTAATCTTTATGAATCCCATTTGGCTCGCTCTGACTCTCAAATTTCTTCTTTTATCGCTAGTTGTAAACTTCCGCAGCTCTCTTATGAACATAGACGGATGTTAGATGCTCCTATACTTCTGAGAGAGGTTGTGGAGGCTATCCGTAGTTTACCGATGGTCAAGGCGTCGGGTATGGATGGTCTTCCTGCGGAATGGTATAAAAAATTTGTGGATGTTTTGGGCCCACACTTATTAAACACCTATTATGCCGCTCTTGATGATGGCCATCTCCCAGAGTCTATGAACAATGCCTCCATTATTGTACTGCCTAAGCCAGGGAAAGATCTGGAACTATGTGATTCCTATAGACCAATATCTCTATTGACTACAGATGCTAAGATTGTGGCGAAGATCTTGGCTTCTAGACTGAATGTGGTATTGGCGTCTTTGGTGCATGAAGATCAAACTGGCTTTATCCCGGGTAAATCTACGTCACACAATCTTAGACGGCTATTTATGTACTTGCAGTTGCCTCATGACAATATGGGGTCTAGTGCAGTTGCGTCTCTCGATGCGTCCAAGGCCTTCGACTCCGTCGAGTGGCCTTATCTCTGGCAGGTCCTCCGGGGGTTTGGGTTCGTTCCAGCCTTTATTAGATGGATACATATTCCATATAGTAATCCCAGGGCATCCGTGGTGACGGGCGGACTGTCTTCACAGCTCTTTTCTTTACATCGTGGTACCAGACAGGGCTGTCCGCTCTCGCCCGGTTTGTTCACCCTGGCCTTGGAGCCCCTGGCTGTCCTTATTCGTGCGAATCCCTTGATTAAGGGCCTTATGGTGGAGGGCAGAGAGGAAAAGCTTGCGCTTTACGTGGATGACATCTTGCTTTTTTTGAATGATGATGAAGGTTCTCTGCAGACCACATTGCAGTTGGTGGATGATTTTGGCACTTATTCTGGCTTCCAAATTAACTGGACTAAGTCCTCTTTACTCCGGCTAGATAATAACTTTCGAGATTCTTGTTGGACCGATATCCCACTCTCACGAGTGGACGTTTGTACTTATTTGGGGATTAAGGTGGCTGCATCGACAAACTCCTTTTTGGAGATGAATTTGGTACCCACTATTCAATATTTTCAGGACAAAACGACTGCATGGCTTCACCTGCCCTTGAATGTTATAGGCAGATCGAATCTTATCAAAATGATTTTTTTGCCTAAATTTCTGTATATTTTTCAAAATACACCGTTCCCCATACCTAAAAAATACTTCCGACAAATAGATAAAATTATATTACACTTTTTATGGCGAGGGGGTCGAGCTACAATCAGAATAGCTACTCTTATGAGACCTAAGCGTGAGGGGGGTATTGCTTTGCCCAACTTCTATAGATACTATTTAGCAGCACAATGCCGTTATGTACTGGACTTTGTGTCTTCCCAGCCCCGATATCGGACTACTGAGGTTGACGCATTGCTGCTGCGGCCAGCATATATGTTGCCCCAGTTTCTGCATGGGGGCCCTGTGATTTTTAAGACTCAATCTCAACTATTGGCGGCCGTATATGGGGCTTGGCTGGAGATAAAGAAACTGTTGGGATATGTTGCAATGGATCCTGATACCCCCTTGTGGGGCATTGCGGGGCTACATCATTTATCCAATTGCGAGTTTGGCCCCCTATGGGCCAGATACGGGATCACTACCCTTGGCCAGTTGTACCAGGATGATCAGCTAAAGTTGTTTGCACAGTTACATGATGAATATCATTTACCACATACTCTTTTTTATTCATACTTGTGTGTTAGACATGCCCTTAGTGCTCAGTGGGGCGGCCAGAGGGTTTCTACCTTCCCACTTCTCACTAGACTGCGGCTATTGGAGCCATTGAGGCCCCTCTCTTTTATTTATCAATGGTTGGAATCTCATATGGGTTATCAGGAGTTCCCCTCCCAGAATAAATGGGAACAGGACATGTGCCCGCTAGAGGACTGGGAATGGGATTTGGCCAAGGCAGAACCAGCGATGGTAGCAACATCGACTAGACACCAGATGATACAGTTGAATATTCTCCATCGAATTTATTATACACCTGTCAGACTGTATAAAATGGGGAGCTCTGTTACTGATAGCTGTCTCCGGTGCTCTAATGTGCTGGGCACATATCTTCATATGATCTGGGACTGCCCTGTGGTTGGGAGTTTTTGGAAAGAAGTTATGCGTGTTGTGGCCCAGGTGATGGAGAGACCCGTTCCTGTGACTCCGAAACTTTGCTTATTATCTATTTTCCCCGATGAAATTGGGGGTGCGGCTGATAGATCCCTGCTAAGAGAGCTTTTGGTATTGGCAAGGAAAGTGGTGGCCATGAACTGGATGTCGACTAGTGCTCCCTAGTGCTTCAGTTTCACAATGTGCTCCACATTACAGGTTGGCTTATTTGCATCGGGGCAACCCGGACAAGTTTGACAGGACATGGAGACGTTGGCAGACCTGGTGGGCGCATGGAGCCGCTACTCATTAGGCAATTGCTGCTGTACATCTTGGTATTGATGTATGTGTTGAGTTGTCTTGACTGATTGGGTGCGTGGCTGTGTGGCGGGGTCGGTGAGTGCTGATGTGTTTGAACTCTGTACTTTTTGAGTTCTTACGGCTTTGCTGGGTGGCCGGCGGGCTGGGGGGGGGGGTGCTGAGGGCTCGGGGGAGAGAAGACTCGGGAACGGGGTAAGGGAGTTTACTTGAGGCTTAGTTAGATTAGTTTCCTTGGGGGTTTTGGTTCTTATGTAATCATAAAACCTCAGATTGGCTCTGTATGATTCATTGATATGTTTGTTCTTATCACTTTTATATATGTCTGTATACATTTTCTGTATCTGAATGATTTATATGTTTTTCTTTGTCTTTTCTGATTTGTATGGAGCGATCTGATAATAAAACATATTTAAAAAAAAAAAAAAAAAGCTTCAATTCCCCTTTATTTGCCTATCTTCTCTAGCTCAAAAACATGCTGCTTTTTCCTCTCACAAACACAGAATGGCATGCTGTGAGAGCCTGACACTCTTATATGTCTGCAGGAAAAGTAAAGAAAACTGCCATGTGGTGGAGAAAAAGTCAGTCTTCCCATTGATTTCAATGCAATGAGCTAGGCAAAAAAAAAAGGAAAACTGCACTTTTTGTGGGAAATTATTCACCAAGCAGGAAGTGCCAGTTTTCACCTCTTTTAGGGCTCGATTCAAATGTTGACGTTAAAACCAACGTGAAGAAAAAAACTGCCTTCGCGCATTAAGCAAGACCAGGTAACGTGTGATTCAAATCTTCCTTACCCAGAAAGGCTAATGAGCGATAACCAACAAAATACACGTTAACCTTAAACCTGCGTCCCATAGAAAATCTTACCTAAAAACACACGATAAAAATGTTACCTAGCACCACAGCCAATCACAGCACTCAAGTTCAGTCAGAAAATCCAAAATCCACATCGACAGTGCTTCCCTACCCAGCCACTAGAGGAACACAGAGATGGCTTTCAGCACCATGGACAGCTTTGAATGCCATAGGGATGTGCACTGCTCACCCCTGTGGCATTCAAAGGGTTACAATCAAAATAACTAGTACACCAAGCACTACACAATGCCCCCTTCCACATCCCCCCCTTAGTATGTCACATATATTGCATATATGTGACATACTAACCCCATTCACATCCACCTCATAGACTTCCATGTAGTGGACAAATCTTTTATTCCACTATTAACCCTTTGAGTACCAGAAAGGTAGGAAAGAATTGCTTAGCATGTTTCCTACCCCTCTGGTACCCAAAGGGTTAATAGGCTAGCTACATACCTTGCCTGTATATATGTGTGTTTTAAACTTTTTTTTATTAAAATACTATTATTACACATTAGTTTAAATTAGATCTCATTCATTTTACTGCCCTACCTCCTGTGTCCCATTGCTATTAGTACTTTTGCTCCACTCTCCGTTTGAAGTTTTCATCTTATTGATCTTCTATTACGTTGATACCTCTGTCTTTCCAATTAGTTAGATTTAAATCTATTATAATATCCTCAAGAACCTTAATGGATAAGCAATCCAGTATTTAATCGTGTAAATGTATTTTTTTCCTAAAATTGACCCAGAAGCCATATAGATGTTCTATTGTCCCCAAATCAAATGTTCTCCTTGACCTTTGAAAGCTATTTACATTCCAAAATAAAGCTTGTATATCTTTATATCCATTCATATTTGATTCAGTATGAAACCAGGGTTCATTTATTGCGGTCTCTTTCATTGATACTACTACATGTTCTCAGACACATGCTTTTTCTGTCTCCATAATCATGGGGAACCCAAGACCTCCCTCTTTTATATACACCATGCTAAGTACTTTTGATTTATTCTAGGCTTTCTATTTTTCCCTGTGAATAGATGAAATGTTGTTTCTTTCATATTGAGCCAAATATTGGGAATTTTCCTTAGAATTAAACAAAATAAATAAATCCATTTTGGGAGGATATATGATCTGATTATATTGATCCTACCCATGCACGAAATTACTGAATTCCTCAGATTCTTTAATTTTAGGTTAATTTGTTTAATTAGTGGTAGAACATTTAATTCCAATAATCTTTGTGGGTTTTTTTGCAATTTTTATTCCTAAGTATGTTAATTCTTTTTTTACCCATATAAAAGCATATTTTCTCTTAAATTCTTGTTTCGTATATTGCGTTAAGTTTTTATCTAGATCCAGACATGTTTTTAATTGTTTTTATGCCTTTTTCAATATTTATATAGAAAGTCTTTTGCTATTTTTGTTACTTGAGTGTGCGTCACATTATTTGGGTGCTTTTATGGGTGGCGTCTTTGGTCCCTTGTACCATTTGAACTCCCCATGTTTGTGTTTGTTTGTTAATATTTGACCCAGAGAGTACCTGGGCTATTTAAGCTTTTGAATTTGAGTATACCTTTAATGTGGCCTGTGCAATTTCACCTGCTTGTGTGTTATTTTATTTCCCAAAGGCATAGTATAAAAGCTGTCTGAGGGTGCCTATGATGGTGGAGTCTAGAGAAAGAATCAGTTGAACAGGGAATTTTTTGGTGATAGTGACAGACTGGCAAGGCATCATACAGCGACATCAGTGTAGTGGCGTAATGTCCAGCAAATGCAGAAGGGGAAGGGGGAGTGGTGGAGCAGTACAGGAACGTGAGAGTAAAGTAGCAGTTCAAAAATTGACTGCAACAATGGTTACTATAGCGTGTACAATCAATGCTGATGATACCCTACCTTCCATATCTTGCAACTCAAGCCATGGAAACCTAGTCTTTTCCTGGACAGGGGCCCTATTCTTCCCTCTCCACTCATTGTTGGAAAATCCGAGGAGAATCGGATTCAGGAGGTCCTCGACTCCAGAGTACGATGTGGACGTCTAGAGTACTTAATCCATTGGCAAGGCTATGGCCCTGAGGATCGATCCTGGCAACCCAATGCTAATCTACATGCCAGAGGCTTGTCCATGGATACCATCTTGCCCATCCTGCCAAGCCTGGCCCCCATGACACCCAGTGGTTGCCCCTTAGGGGGGGAATCTGTCGCCTACCAGTTCTCGCCTGGCTCTGTGTCTCAGTCTGGTACATCTTCCGGGTATCGGCACATGCATGGTTTTCTCTGCTTGCGTTGGGAAAAACCGCACATATGCAGTTCAAATGGCAGTGTCCTCCAATGAAATGTAGGCCTGTAGCGATGTCAGTGGTCACTGAGAGCCTATATAAATGGCTCCTGTCTCATTCTCAGTGCTCTTTCGATGAGTTTCCTTATTGTGTATACCTCTGTTCTCTTTTTGGTATTATATCTCTGGATTTTTGACCCTTGGCCTGTTCTTGCCACTTTTTGCCCATTATCTACCTGCCCTGTACTTTGGCTTGCCTTGTAACCTCTCCTCAGTGTTCAGACAGCCCTCACCTTCAGCTTGTCTCTCGGTTTCACATCTTGTGCCTCCAGCCCTGACCTCAGTCCATCCCTCTCTATGCTCTGTGTTTTGCCTCAGTATTGGCGTCTTGGTGGCAGGCTATTACAACATCTGCTAACCTGCCCATCTATTTAGATAATTTTAGCTGCTTCCTACCTTTGTGTGTTATACCTACTCACAGAGACAGTTTTCAGGCAGCTTATATTCATGTCAGTGGATGAATCTCGCTAATTCCTGCCTCTACACGACTAAACAGCAAGTTAACCTCCTCAAAAGGTTTCTGCAGCTCACACAGGTCACATATTGGTTGCCATTGCCCAGGTGAAAACAATGCTCTCTCCAAAACCTTCCAGTTTTGAATTTTAGATTTGATAATTGCCTTATTCTGCTCGTTCAAATGTTCTAGCATATAATTCCATCTAGTGGGCCATCCATTTTAAGCTGGCTATGAGTAGGGATGGGTGAAAATTTTCACCTCAAACTGAAATTGGAAAATATTGGCACTTCCCGCATGGCAAATAATTTCCTGATAAAAGTGCAGTTTTTCCACTTTTTTTGCCTAGCTCTGAATTTACACACAACACATGGCAAATAAAATTTTATTTCCCAAAAGTATAGTTTAAAAGGGGCATGAGGATGCCTGTGTTGGTGGGGTGTGGAGAAAGAATTAGTTGAACAGGGAATTTTTTTGGTGAGGTGTTTACTGGGATTGGGGGGCAGTTAATAAAAAATAAATCCTAAATACAATTACCCACCCTCCATAAGACATAGTATAAAAGGGGTCTGAGGTGGGTGTCTGTGTTGGTGGGTGGAGTCTGGGGAATGAATCAGTTGAACAGAGAATATGTTTTGGGGTGGTTTGTTGACTGGTACTGGACTGGACAGTTAATAAAAAAAATAAAATAAAATAAGAAATTTGTATGTAAAGTGATAGAGACAGGAAACCCCTGAATAAGCTGCCACTGGGGTAGACTGATACTTGACTTGATAGAGTATTTTGTAGAGGAAGATTTGTTAGATTTGTTGTTAAAGGTCCAAGCCCTGAGGAAACATTGATTTGTAGGACTTAAGCTTGTTAAACACAAGTCCTAAGGAAACATTCATTTGTAGGACATCGGCTTGTTAGAAACAAACCCCCAAAAATGTTTAATTTTTTTGTAGGACTATGTTTTTGTTTATAATTATTATTATTATTTATTTGTTTATTTTTATTTTTTTCCCCTTTTAAAAGCTTTATTGAAAAAAGAAAAATGGAAACATACATAGTATAAAGCGTTGCAGACGCACATCTCCAGAAACATACACTGCACAGTCATAAAGAATATATCATAAAGATTCAACAATATAACTGAGATATCTTGCAGTGAATGAGAGATACATTGAGCTACAATAGGTATTCGATAAGGAGAAAGAGAAGAGTGCTTGAACAGAGCAGCTAGAACAATCCAGGTATAAGAAATGAAATTAAACACCTATCAGATTCATCTGAAATGCGCTAGAGGAGCTGATACTGGTGGGTATTCATAAGAAAAAGACTGGCGACCAGTCACTAGGTATAGTAAAAGTAGGGGAATTAAAGAATTCCCAACAGTAGGCTAGAGAAATAGAGGAAGAAGGAGTAAAATAACAGCTAAGAAACAGAAGAATTTGAGGAGTAAAGGCCACACCAGTGGAGAGGCGAAAAAAGAAAAGGAATAGCTAAAGAGGATAGAAAACAGACTAAAAGACACAAATGTAACATATGCATGGAGAGAGTAACAGGCAAATACCCTGCACCCTGCCTGGACACCACGCAGGGACCTCAAAGAGGTCTTGGGGGGTATATGAGATCTAATAATCAGGACAGAATATCAGAAATTTGAAATCTTAGCAAGGCTAATAAGAGAAAAGGAAGCACTCGCAAACAAAATTATAGAATGTAGTATGGATATAGACATGTCAGCTGCAACAATATAATATGAGATATAGTAGGCTACAGACAAATAATAAACACGCCCTCTCCAGCCTTTCAACTCATACAGCACAGGGGAAATAACTCTGAAGCCCTAGAGGCACCTCAATTCAGACTACCAACACACACCGAAAAAAAATGGCAACCCCAGGACGTCAGAGACAGACCCGCACCGGATGACCGAGCAGCATAGCAGTTAATAGTAGCATAAACAATTAATGCACAAAGGACATACGTGCAAAATATAAGAATAACTGAACCTAACATTACTGCACTGATCATCCCTCCCAGTAGGCTAAGCATTCCCAGTATAGACAGGCCTCCCACTCCCATATAACAATGCTTCCTAGATGGATAAAAACCTAGCAATATAGCAGCATGATCAATATCAGAACCCAGCCGATCCCCCCGGGCCCTAGGGGGACCGTCCGCGTTGTCTCGGAATAGGCAGTCCATCAATCCTGGGTTATGCCTTACAGCTAGTGCTACAGAGTCCATCTACATGTAATAGGAACAGCCAGATCATACATAAAGGAAGGCATAAAATGTAACAACAAACAGGTAACATTATCAGTTATCCACTACCAGTTCCTTAATCCAGGACCAGAAATAGCTACCAAAGGAAACAGTCACCAAGTTAGGTAGGGATACCCGGGTCCCACAGGGAGACGTCCCATCCACATTCCTTGTCCCCCAGGGGGGAATTAAACAGGTTTCAGACCTCCAATACCTCCAGATCCTCAGGAAACCACGGACCAAGCTCGATCATCAGATCCCGCCAAGCAGTTGACGTAAGCAGGTCAAGCACAGTTAGCCCACTTCCCCAAATCCTAGCAGCCAACAGCATACAGGAAGCCTCAGGGGGGCCATCCATTACACCAGGCCTGGCAGGAGCATAGGTGTGCATCGTTTCTGTGGGGCACAGGTCCCCAGTGCCAGTATCCCTGGATCCCAGGGGAAAACGTCTCAGCTAGCTTCCTTTTCCATCCAGATGTCAGGTAGTGTAGATCTCTTTGCCAGCAGGCGCATTCTGCACAAGCAGTACCAGGGATCGCATTCTGAGCCTCTTGACAACCAGTAGGGAGAAGTATCCAAAGCGGCCTCCGGAATTATCTGTACAATAGCGGCGGGCACAGCACAGGTATCCACCATATCACTCCAATCCTGATTTCCCAGGTCCGTCGCATAGGCAGACAAACTTATACGGGTCAGTCCCAATGAATTCAAAGCCATGTCTGAGTACACAGTGTCTCAAGCCACTACTTCAGTTTCTTGTTCCAAATGTCCAGGGCTCAGGTTCGACAGGTCCAACCCAGACCACGTGCTCGCTATCGCTTCTCGGATCATGACCTTGCTATCCACACTAAGGCAGTAAGATCTGCTTTGGTCACTAAATTTGTGATATCTTCCCTTTGTAGGCAGCTGCCAGACGCCATTTGCAGCAACAAAGAAGCTATTCCTCCGATGCGCTCGGCCCTGGAGCTAAGCAAAAGACGTCCATATCCATGAGCAGATCGCCCCACCCCGTATTATATTTTTAAAGCACAAGCCCATGTTGTGTTGGCTCTAGGCCAGTAGGGCATAGTACCAGCAGGTCATCTTGTGTTTGCCAGTGATCACTGGCCATTGTCAAATGTCCTCCTGAGTCCATAATTGTGGAATTTGCAATTGCTGTTCTTGCTGCTGCTAATGCTGCTGTTGAGTTGTTTAAGTGACAGAATGATTAGGCAGCTGAAAAAGAATGGGATCAACAACAGCAGGAACATGGGTGATGGATAATGAAGGTTCCACGTGCCACGACTATCTCCAGTGATGCGCCTTAGGCAGTAGCAGCACAATATGTGGAGAAAAGAAGAAGTTGACTAATAATTCTTCTCCACCTGCCCCTCCTCCAAAATCATGGGTGTGTTATTATTAGAATAGAAATTTTACCCTTCAGAGCAGGAACTGTGCCTCTCATCAGCAACTGCAATGTGCAGAGCGTGTGTGGTAAATAACACCTGGGGGCGCAACTGTATCCAAACACCATGACACCAGAAACCAAGTACTACCGCTATCACTATACCCCTCTTCCACACCTGGCTAAGGACAAATTGCTGCCAGTTTAATAGAAACATTGAACCCTTCCTGCCACCACCTTAGCATATTCTGCGGCATGGAATCTCCTCAGATGACGCTTGATACCATGTTTGTGATTCTCCTCCACCATACTGCCGCGTGTGGTCAGTGTATCACACAGTGTGCAATGGCTTGACACAAACCCACTTAAGACACATGACAACTTGCTGACAGTTTAATAGTAATGATGAACCCTCCCAGCCAGCATCTTAACATATTCTATGGGATGGAATCTCCTCAGATGCCGCTTGAAGCACTGCTTGTGATTCTCCTCCACCACACTGGTATGTGTGGTCAGTGCACCACACATTGTGCAATGGGTAGAGACAAACTGCCACATCCTAAAATCTACAGAGTGGCTATCACTTGGTGGGGGAGGTAACGATGAATGAGGTGGATCGGCAGAAGATGTAGTTACCCTAGAGGAAAAATGTGATGGTGAGCTAGTCTCTGCCTGGGTTTCTCTGTTCTTCATCCCCTTTGACCTCTGCCTCACCTCTTGTTGCCTTTCTGGAGAGTAAGGGGGTACAGAAAAAGTGGCGCTTGATTTCTATGGTGGGTGTTTTACTTTAACATGTTTGACATAAATGTCATGATGTCTGTGTTTCATGTGTGTTATCATGGCTGTTGTGCCAACCAGGGCTGGATTTATAATAAGGCAGAGTAGGAATCTGCCTACAGGCGCACCCCACAGAGGGGCGCCTGTCAGCCTAATTGGGATGATTTTTTTTTTAATTAGTCTTAATGCAAGTCTGGATCATTGCACATGAATGGTTAGTGTCAGTGGCGTACTAAGGGGGGGGGGTCCACCCCGGGTGCCACTTGTTAGATGGGTGCACCGACTGGGATTTTCATTTTGCTGCCTTGCACTTTGCCCTTTAACTTTTAACTTCATGCTGCTTGTGAGTCATGAGTCATGACCAGCAGCAACCCAGTGCCCTACAAGAAGACCCGACCGTCTGTCAGAGGGGGGAGGAGGTAGCACCTGTGAAGCAGCCAAGCAGGCTGTACACTGGAGGTGGAGCATGTTGTTGTGTGCAAAGAGTTGGATCCACTGCAAGCAAGGAGGACATGGAGCGAGGCCAGCAGGTAGGCCACTAGGCTGGCTATGAAAGAGAGAGTGAGAGTCATGTTATCACTGCTTTGGCCTGTTTGTTGATCCCTGCAGGCTGGCTGCCTAACCGGGGTACCCCTGACCTCAAGCTCACCCTGCTGACTCAGCACCCCTGTGGCCTGACCCAGTCACCCACCCACCCATCTCCCGAGCATTGTGTGTCAGCAAAGGCAGACAGTCACAGTCTGCACCACAAACACAACTGTGTCACTGACTGCCAGTGCCTGCTGCTCAGAGCCATGCCATCTGTGAGTGTGTGTGATTTGAGTCTCACTCTGACCTGCCCTGCTTATCTACCTGAGGAAGAAGAAGCTGCTGCTGTATAAAAGTAAAAATAAACAATATTTATAATTAAACTAACTTTGATAATGTTGATAATCAAGTCTGTCAGAAGCAACCAAATTAAATGGGACTGGACTTTTTAACTCCTTAAATGCTTCCTTGGAGAGGTTGTTTGCAACACATTTGATTTCTTCCTGGCTGTGGAACATTCAAGAACTTGTGACAAGAAGTGAATTAAAGCTAAAAGCCCCATTTAAATCAATGGGAATGTGGTGGGAGACATATTGTTGACTCTAGGCACTATAACTCCCCACCACATTCCTATTGATTTAAATGGGGCTTTAACTAACTTCACTTCTTCATGCTAAACAGGGGGAAATGCGCTGCAACGGTCTGAGAGACCATCTCTCATATCATTACTTTGCAATACACTGAAGAGGAAACAACCTCAAAAATATCTCCCTCAAAACTTAATTTTTTATTTATTTTTTTTTTGGGGGGGGGGCGCTTCAGATTTCTGTGCCTACAGGCTCCTGAGATATAAATCCGACCCTGGTGCCAACGTGTGTTCCCTCCTTTCCTCTTCTCACTGACTTGTCACAAATTGTGCACAGTGCCACTGGTAATGACTGCACTGTGCCTGCCCCAAGAAAAAGATAGTCCCACACCCATGACTTCAGGGGATAGGGATAGAGAACAGGTGGAGAAGAATGACCTCTTTTTTCTTGTCATCCACATTCCCCTTCACAGGACGGGGATACTTTATCATTCAATTACTCTTGAACTACAACTCTGACAGTAGTGAACTAACACTCTCCATGGCCCAAATACTATGAAGATTAATTGGAGCTGCTTTTATTTTGAAACATTACTATCCCTTTAATGAACGGTTCTGTAGGAGCAAGAAGCTGGAAGGCTATGTATAACCTAAGTAAGAAATGGCAGAACAGAGCAGCATTAAAAGAGCACTGAATGAGAGAAATAGATTTTGCAGCAATATCCATGCTGAAGTGCTGAAAATATGCACTTTTCAAAGAAGGTTTCCTGAACAATGGAAAGTGCCTGTTTTCACATTTTTTCTTTTGAGGCAGTAAGTTTCAGTGATCCCTATTCTTTAAATTGGAAGCAGATCCAAACCTATCATTGATTTTGATACAATTACAAAGGTTAAAAAAATGTTCCTGTTTCAACTTTCAAGGCAAAACATTACCCTACACCTACTGTGTGTGTGTGTGTGTGCGAGCGCGCTCCACAATGATCTGGCACTCAAAAGGTTACAATTTCTTTAAAAAAACAACTTTGAATGGTATCATATATAAAACAATTTCTTGGAGTAAAGGTTTCTGAAGGATGTTAATCAGAAGCTGTTAGAGGTATAGATTTGGATGATTCATAAGTTAATCTTGCAAACACAGCAGGAAAATATAGCATTTGCAAATTGCTTAAATGACATGGTTGCCATTATCTTAAATTATAGTGGCAATGCATCTAGTTTTACAATTTATTGTCATTAATTATTTTTAAAACGTTACCTTTCACTAATGAAATACAACATCCCATTTACATAACTTCAATCCCATTTCTGAGTGTCCAGTATATATTAGATTTGAACATCCACTTCTTCACATATTATCTGACATTTACTAAAGAGTATTTTGCCCTTTTATGGGAAATTCTATCCATTCTCCACCTGGAGATAAGAGCTCAGTCTTTCTCTGATGATTATTTTAATATGAGAAATTCTATCAATTCTCCACCTGGCGATAAGAGCTCAGTCTTTCTCTGTTGATTATTATTTTAATCTGTTGACCATTTTTTGAATATAATAACAATAGAACTCAGTGCCCCCAGCCTTGTCCCATAGTAATCACAGAGCCACACAATGCATCCTGTCCTATCACAAAGTAATCATAAATCCACACACTGTCTCCAGAGTCTTGTCATTTAGTAACCATAGAATCACACACTGTTCCTCAGCCTTGTCCCTCAGTAAACATAGAAATCCACTCTGTTTCCCTAGCTTTGACCAATACTACCTATACAACCACATAGCGAACCCCCAGCCTTGTCCCATAGTAACATAGTGTCCTACAGCCTTGCGCCACAATATCCATAGAACCACATATGTTCCATGGTTACCATAGAAGCAAATTGTGCTCCTAGCCTTGATCCACAGTAACCAAGAAGAACACAGTGCCCCTCCCAGCCATTCTCCCCCACTTTCCCTAACTATCTGCCTGTATCTTTTGTAAAGAAGATTTCAGTGGCTGATTTTTCTCTCAATATGCTTGTTTATCTTCTTCTGGCTGTTGTAGGATTCAGTGTCAGATGTACTTGTCTGTCTCTTGGGGGTTGGTATGCAAATTATTCTGTAAGTGACAGAGGGTCAGCATGAACCACCTGTCTGTCTCAGATTTTAGGGTATTTGGGGAAAATTTCCTTTCTCCATTTACCCTGTTCCAGAGCCTCCAGACTGCCAAAATGTAGGGAACAAATTTCCTTCCACAGGACTCCCTAAACTAAACTCCAACTCCACTTTATTTGCATATCTACTGTAGCTCAGAAATGTTGGTGCTTTCTCTATCTATCTTTCAAAAACACAAAGTGACAAGTTGCTGGAACCTGACATCCTTTTTATATTATCCTGGTGGGAATAGAATGGAACATTTCCATGTGTTTGTTTGTGAAGGGATGACTTATTCTAATAACTCATTTAAATGCAGGGATCAAGGTGGAAAAAGTGGAAAATGGCACATTTTTCTGAAAGATTTCCGACATGGCATAAATTGCCATTTTTCTGTGTCTGCGATGCTTTAAGGCAAAATGTTTTGTCCATCTATTGTAACCAGACGTGTTTTTTATAATGAGGAATGAATATGCTTTGAATTCACCTATATCATCTGTTGATATGTACCTTTTTATATGCAGTAATGTTGTGGGATATGTGTGCTGAGTTCATTCGACCTTTTGCTTTCCTACTAGTTCCAGTGACTGCTTAGTTTTATTTTCCTTCATTCAGTTATTACATTTTTATCTCAACTCAAATGTCATTGATTCTATTGTCACACTAAGTCCAAAAAGGTTACACAAAGTGCCATAATCCTAATAGCTAATATTGTAACAAAAATAATCCAATACACAGTTATTCCACTGTATCTTTCTAAACATGACTTTATCTAGCAATGGTTTTCATTCCATTGACCTCAAATAAGGAAAGCTTACTGATGGAACAATATTCCATTTTATTCTATGCGAAGGGGTTGAAAGTAAAATATCTGTGGTTGATTGGTTTCCATTTCCTGCAAGAACATCTTCATCTCTTAATTGAATAGAGATTGATTTTTCAGCAATGAGAAGCCAGACTCCATGAAAGTAAAAGAACAGCACACAAACTTAAAAATATAGGAAATAAATGTGAAGAGAATGAAATGCACCTTTCAGATTAACTTAGTATTGATTCACTTAGCAATAGTGACCTGAATCTTCACATAGACATCTAAAACTATATATATATCGTATATATATATCGTGTGTATATATATATATATATATATATATATATATATATATATATATATATATATACTCATATCTATAAATAAACAGATATGTGCACACCCATAGATATACAACTTCTGCATATAGCTACATCATATAAGTCAAGGGAGAAAATAGAAATTCAGTTATAATTTGGCCCTTAGCTATACTGGAAAGTTGCTCATGAAAAGTCTGGTATAGTACAAAACCTTCACATTAACCCTACGAGTGCCAGAGGGGTATCTAACACCTTGGGTGTCTGGCACTAAAAGGGCTAAAGAATAATAACATAATGAAAACAGAAAATAACTAAAAAGGAAGTAGATTTAACCCTTTGGGTGCCAGAGGGGCACGCAATGCATTGCTTTGCAAAGCGTTGCGTACCCCTCTGGCACTCAAAGGGTTAAATCTGGAATTATCATATTCATGTGCTGTATGTAGAACTTTCTATCATCCAAAGAGTTAAGTCTCCTTTGAATCAGAGGAATCTCAGGGACATGTATACGTTCCTTAAGATGCAGGTGTTTTTCTCTAGTATTTCCCACCTTTTCCTTAATCTATTATGCTAAATTGAAGCAATTTGTAGTGGACAGTTCTAGTATTCAAGGGATTAAAAGCCTTATTGAAATCACTGGGTACTTGTATTTATCTTCTATATCATTTGGTTTTCCCCAGAGTTTCACTACTTTTATTTTGTATATCATCCTCATCATTATAAATCGATACAGTCCATCAACCTCAGTGTGCTATAATTAATCAGTGCACATGGCATACAGGTGATATTTTTAATCATAAAGCTGGTATACACCAATTGTTGGCATTTCAAGGACACCCACTACCTTAAGCAATGTCTTCACTTGTCAAAGTGGGCAACTATCTCTGAAACTATGCAACTGTATGAGAAAATTTTGATTATTGAATAAGTCCAAATAAAATGGTTAGTATCTTTTTTTTCTTTTTCTTTCTTTCTTTCTTTCTTAGTTTCTTTCTTTCTTTCTTTCTTTCTTGTGTTTCATCTATTTGAGAGTCTTATTGCAACAAATTTCACAGGTCTGAAAGAAATCATGTCCCTTATAGATTAAATTTCAACATTTTAAAGCTATCTTATCTTCTCCTCTGTAAGATCGCAATGAAACAGACCAATATTATTTTTAATTTGAAATCAATCAACCTTGCCGGACCTTTAATTTTTTCCCAGTTAGAAAATGTCACCTCGTTATTAGTCAAAGCATACTGTGGTACAGGACCTCTCAAAGATCTACTCAACCAAATGATGTTAAAAAAATCTTCCTATCAAGAAATTCTCTCTCCTGATCCATATATCATTATTCTTTGCTCGCAAAAAAAATAAATGAGTCATACTAGATGAAATATAATATTTGTATAGGTCAGGAACTCTAAGACCTCCTAACTTATGTGCTCTAAACCAAAACTTTATTTATACACTAGGGTGCTTATCTAACCATATAAATCTAATCATTTTATTCTGAATTCCGATTAAGTCAGACTTAGTCAGCTTAATAATCAAGACTCTAAATAAATATAGAATGTTAGACAAGAACATAACTTAATGGTAAACTTCTCCAAAAAGACATTGTAGAAGCAATTTTAGACCACAAAGATCCATAGTTTAAACGAATTGAATGTTTATGCGATTTAGCAATTTTCACACCCAGGTATGAAAAATTATCCTTTCACCAAACAAAATTATAGTCTCTCTTAATCCTGAGTCTAATGCTCACATCCAGGTTTATATAAAAAATGTCAGACTTATTCTCATTAACTTGCAAACCTGAAATTTCCCCAAACTTATGAAGTAGCACTGAAAGCGTCTGTAAACTAACAACAGGATCAGAGAGTTTTGTCCGGATTAGAAGCACAACCAATACCACTAAAATCTACTGCCATCCTTACCGCCTCAGCCAAGGGCTACAAACAGAGGGAAAAAATCATAGGTGACAAAAGAACATCCCTGCTTCCCCCAACTAGTCGCAATACTTTTTTCGGTTGTTCTAAGATGTCAGGTGGGAAGGGGGGGGTTCATATTTATTCCATAAATTGAAATATGAAAAACAACACTTCCTACCTTCTATGGAAATTCCTGCAAAAGGGCAGATTTTTTGCCCTTTTTCTGCATTTAAATTAATCATAATAATGATCTATTCCCCCCCGCCCATACACACACATGAAGAATTATTACATGTATTCCTGCCATATTAACTCCAAAAATCCAAAATTAAAATGGGATGTCAGTTTATTGCATACTGAACAAGAGATATAAAGCTGCTGGAATGTTGACATTATCTAGTAGAAGCAGACTGGCAAAGAAAGGGTACTAGAGTACTAGATGACAATGACAGTCAGACAGAAATATGATTCTACTTGAGCTGATTCATATGTGACTGAGTCTGAATGTGACAGATACACAGACATAGTACATCATACATTCAAGAAAAGACAAACAGAGAACATGTATAACTTACAATATGTTGTTACACTCACTCATTCTTTCACTCACTCAATCACACTTAAATCCACATTGACAAGAACAAGACGGACAGGCATATGTTGTGTTGTGGTGGACTGTGGTGCTGCGTCTGCTGCTGTGATGTGCTCTGTTGTGTGTTGCAATTTACAATATGCTTATTCTGAAGCTAGCAGGTTTTTCCTGTACTTCACTTCTGGAGTGCGCAATATAAGCTGTTGAAGTTTTGATGCTAGCTATTGAAAAAGCAGTCATTCAAAGGTGTGTGGGGGGAGCAGTTTTTGAAGTTTGGCACAGTTTGGGATATACGGTAGGATTCTGGATTGGTTAGTTTGTATTGTGTATATAAACTTTGGTGGTACCTTCATTATTTGATGCTGTAACGGATCCCATCCGTTACTAGAGCCTTGTCTGGGCATGGCATTTATTCACCCCTGGGCCCAAGGATTATGGATATTGGACACTCTGGGACACTCCTTTGTGCCCGGGCATATGATCTCTCAAGCCCTTATCCTGGACTAAGAGACTTTGACTAGCCTTATGTGGATAGACAGCTGTGCCAGAGGAAAGAGCAATTCAAGGCTTGTGTGCTGCAAACTCTTCTGGCCTGCAAAGGGTTAATTATTTGAGTTTGGGCATATTTACTTTCAATATGTATTGCAGTCCCCCAAGCCTTTTGCTTAATTATTCAACCCCTGGCCATTGTTAAGGGAATGTATATTCTAGCCACTCAAGTCATTGTATTGAGAACTGTCCTGAGACCTCCTGCTGTGTGTTAATCCATTCAAGCACCTCAAGTCTTTGTTCAATCAAACCCTTTTGTATCTGAAATGTAATCATGTCTGAGTTATTGTATCTGTTAAGACCATCTGTTGCTGGCCTTTGTCTGATGTATTATGATTGGATCACACCCTTTTGTATCTGGTTTCACCCATCAGTTGCAATGTAAAGATTTGTGTATAAATATCTGTGGTTTGTGTCAATAAAGAGAGTTATGTTTGGAGTGAACAAGGAGTCCTGGAGTCTTGTATTGCTTATGGTCTAAAGTATCCACTCTGATACCCATCTGCGCCAAGTATCCTGAATCGTCGACCGCCTGCTGCCAGTTTCCTGCGACCTAACTTCGTGGACTGTCAGGTGGCGACGTGGACTCTTCCATGCTTCCCTGCTTCCAGCGATCCTGCTACTGTTTCCAGTGACCGTTCATACTTCAACCGGTGCATCTGACGGCGCTTATCTGGCGTCAGGAAGAAGAGACCCGGGAACGATGGCTGAAGGCAACGCAGTCCCTTCTCAGCTTCCGTTACAGATGCCTATGATAAAGTGATATTCCAGCTATCATGAAACGTATAAGGCAATGAGTCTTGCGTACCACATATATAGCTCTTGACAATGTTCATTCATGTATGTTTAAGAAGTATTGAATAAAGTCTATTTTATATAATACTGGATTTGGCTTGATGTCGCTTTGGTGAACCTGTGGGTGCTTCCCTCCTGTTGTCCTCTTGAATGTCTATTAGACAGATCAATGCCACTTGAAAATAAATCAGCCGGTTTCCTGTATATGACTCCAAACAGAAGCTGACCATACAATGATTCAACAATGAAACAAGTGGTCAATAACAAAGTCCTCATATTCAGAAATAAAGGCTATGACTTAAATCAAAGTATCTATTGCTTGCTGTTGCATTTTGTCCTATTCGGATGTAATCATAGCATGATTGATTAAGTCCTAATAGCAAGAAATGCATCAGGAAGCATATAAAGTCATGTGCAAAAGTGTTAGTGTTAATAGTTTATGTTTATCAATTAACAAAACACATAGTGAGCAAACAGAAGAAAAATCTAAATCAAATCAATTTTTGTTGTGACCACCCTTTGCCTTTGAAACAGCATCAATTCTTCCAGGTACATATGCGCAAAGTCAGGGATTTTAGGCAAACAGTCAAGTGTATGATTAAACAATTATACTGAACAGGTGTTAATGATCATCAATTTAATATGTAGTTTGAAACACAATCATTAAATGAAAAAGAAACAGCTGTTTAGAATGAATAAAACTGGGTGAGGAACAGCCAAACTTAGCTAACATGATGAGGTTGCTGAAAAGTCATGTCAAAATTCATTCACCAATGCAAGACTGAGCACAGCAGCAAGACATATGGTAGTTAAACTGCATCAGCAAAGTCTCTCCCAGGCAGATATTTCAAGGCAGACATGGGTTTCCAGATGTGCTATCCAAGCTCTTTTGAAGAAGCACAAAGAAAAGGTCAATACTGAGGATCGTAGACACAGTAGTCGGCCAAGGAATCTTAGTGCAGCAGATTAAACACACATCATGCTTACTTCCCTTCACAAGTGGAAGATGCCTAGCAGTGCTATCAGCTCAGAATTGGCTGGAAATAGCAGGGCCCTGGTATTACTATCTACTGTCCAGAGAAGTCTGGTCAGAAGTGGTCTCCATGGAAGACTTGCAGCCAAAAAAGCCATACCTCCGACATTGAAACAAGGCCAAGCAACTCAACTATGCACAAAAACAGGAAGTGAGGTGCTCTGGACTGAAGGCAGTTTGTTTGCCGAAGGGCTGGAAAGTGGTACATGAATGGGTGTCTGGAGGCAATAGTGAAGCGTGGTGGAGGTTCCTTGCACGTTTGGGGCTGCATTTCAGTAAATGGAGTTGGAGACTTTATCGGAATAAATGGTCTCTTCAATGCTGAGAAGTACAGGCAGATACTTAAGCATCATGCAATACCATCTTGAAGGCATCTGATTAGGCCAAATGTATTCTGCAGCATGACAATGACCCCAAACATACATTCAAAGTTATTAAGAATTATCTTCAGCATAAAGAAAAACAAGGAGTCCTGGACGTGATGGTATAGCCCCCACAGAGCCCTGATCTCAACATCATCAAGTCTGTCTGGGATTACATGAATAAAAAGAAGCAAATGATTTAATCCAAAGGGCACTAAAGTAGACAGAGCTGATGACCACACTTAGAAAGTACTTGCATGGCCAGTGAATTTCCTGTAGGTGGTTTTATCCCGGGGGAGGGGAAGTTGGTTGGTTACAACTTGTAGCTCTCCTGATGTTGTTAGAATAAAAATACAAAGAAAATCTGGAGAGCCACATGCTGTTCATCCTCTACACAATTTACTGGAGTTGCAAACCACAAATAACATTGATAACAGCCAAAGTCTCTATCCCTGTAGTGCTATTGCAAGAGAGCAGACTAGCCCTCCCCTCCTTTCATGAGTTCAGTTTCCTCCGGGAAGTAAATGTCAGTATTGCAAGACCAAACAGGTGAAACATTTAAAATGTTTGCGTGTGTGTATAAGAGAGATAGAGAAAGAGCATGTGTGTATTTTTGATTTCTACATTAAGGTGTCTCTGTCTTTCTTCTGCTAATTTCTATTTCTTTCACCCTCTCTCCTCCAGTTACTGCTCCTACACAGTTTTTCCTATCTCTGCTGTGCTTTCTACCCCATTCTCATTTGATTCTGCTCCCCTGTTAAGCAATGTACTGGACTGTAATGTACTGTACTTCAGCATTCACGGTGTTAAAAGCCCCCATTTAAATAATTGTTAATTTCTATGTGGTGCAGTTAGTTTGCTGTAGATTTGCTCTCTTTTTGTTTCTGCCAACAACCAAGAGAGGCAAAATAAAGAACAACAGGGAGGAGGTAAATAATAGGGTTTAATAAGGACAGATAAAGGGGGATAAGATGAAAAAATATAGATTTTGAAACAAAGTTTTCACCAACAAATAAAGTTTTCAAATTCAATTCTAAGCTTAATAATGTCCTGCCCTTGAATAAACAGGAACTTGAACATTTTTGTATAATGCTATAATGCAATCCAGATCCACCATGCCCCAGTCCATTTGTACAAAATGTTCAGCTTCTCTTATTGTGGAGATGATAGAAAACAACATAGAAAGATAACAGATTTCCACATTTTTCCCCCAGCTCCCACAAAGTGCAGACACTGAAGTTTCCCTAGTCTTCAAACTCCCACATATTGATCACCATACCCATGATCAGTTCATAAATTGAGATTGTTCTCTTGGACAGTGACTGAAATCCTAAGATTTAAATGGGGTTATACATTTAAATTGAATGCATTCCAAACACCTGTTAAAATCTTTATTTATATCTAGATCCCTAAAATCTAAACCTTATCTTTCTTTTCTCATGAATACAGTATGTAAACTTGAACAGTCACTGAGGTTGTTGCACTGAAATTAACTTTAGCAGGGGATAAATATGCATTTTAAAAATCACATAGATTTTAACCTCTTAAATTGTATTAATGTCTCTAAAGCATTGTGACGCTTTGGGTTGGAGACATATCTAGCATTCAAGGGGTTAAGAGCCCCATTTAAAACAATTATATTTTTTGTTCCATATAAAAGAGTTTGTTTTATCCAGAATTGTATCTCCTTTTCTTTCTGCATGCAGCATGAGTTTGGGAAGCAATGTAGACGAACAGAAGGGGGAGGTAGTGACTGGGTTGAAAACAGTGACAGAAAAGCAGAAGGGTATTGTATGGAAAACAAACAGCAGAAAGAGAGGGAGTGGAGTAGATAAAAGAGATAGGAAGGGACAGAGAGAGAAAGAGAAAGACAGAGGGAGAGGAAGGTAGATAGAGGGAGTGAGAAAGAGAGTTTGTGAGATTAGATATCAAATACCTATAATGCAGCTTGTGTATAGTAATATATTAATCTCATATTTCTTCTGTCTTCACAAAGTGTTGCTCATGGAGCATGCCTGAATAATTTACACTTTAAAAAAAAATAGAGGAACTTAAACTGTTGGGGAGAGAGAGAGGCCTGAAAGGAGGAATACAAATGTGAGAGTGCAGAGTAAAATGATAAATCTGGTTGGATGCACAGGAGGTAAAAATACCTTAAAGTGAAGGTAAAGGAGCTGGGAGAGAGACTTG
Source organism: Rhinophrynus dorsalis (assembly GCA_037306005.1). Taxonomy (NCBI): domain Eukaryota; kingdom Metazoa; phylum Chordata; class Amphibia; order Anura; family Rhinophrynidae; genus Rhinophrynus; species Rhinophrynus dorsalis. The sequence continues at coordinate 396,439,888 of CM074718.1, forward strand.
AGGGTACAAGGTGAAGACTAGGGGTGGGCGAAACTTGTTTCTGTATTCCCGCAAGAAATTCTGCAAAAAAACACCTTATTGTCCTCTTTTTAGAGAGAAAATCCACTTTTAATCAGCGATTAAAATGTTAGCGGTTTTCACCCATTGTCCAAAATTCCCTGCCAGTTTTTCAGTGGCTAGAAAGTTTCCACCATTGATTTACATTGTTTTCACCTTTTTTGGTATAAAAAATCTCGTATTTCCGGAAGTGAAACACAATAGAAGCAGCTACAGAGAAAAGTAGACGTGCTGTGCTGTTCTGCTGTTACATATTTTGAAAATTGAGGCAGGAGAGGCTCATAGTGACTGCTATCACTATGAGCAGTAAAAGGAGGAACTGGAAGGACCCTTATTATGTGTCCACTGAGTCTGAGTCTGAGGAGAAAGTGACTAGCAGTACTGAACCAATGATGTCCAGTCCCCCTAAATCATCCCTAGGGATCTTAGGGAATTTAATGGGAAGGGAGGAAGAGAAGAGTAGTACTAGCAGTCTGCAGCAAGATGTGCTGCCCCTGCTTCCACCATTGCTATACTTGCAGCCACTAGTGCTGTACCTGCTGCCAGACATGCTGCCCCTCCTGCCATTAGTGCTGCTGTACCTGCTGTCACTAGTGCTCTACCTGCTGTCACTAGTGCTGCCCCTGCTGCCAGACATGCTGCCCCTGCTGCCACTAGTGCTGTACCTGCTGCCAGACATGCTACCCCTGCTGCCACTAGTGCTGTACCTGTTGCCAGATGTGCTGCCCATGCTGCCATTAGTGCTGTACCTGATGCCAGATGTGCTGCCCATGCTACTGATACCACCATTGCTGTGTCTACTGACAGCCTTGCTGCTCTCAGTCCTGAACCTGCTACTACTGTGTCTTGTAATACTCAGGAAGGAGGGAGGAGAATATTATGCCAAGTGTGACAGCAGGGGACCCTAAGTCACACATGTCATCCCCAAGCAGTCCCACCAGTGCTAGTACTACTACTAATAAGGTCCAGCAGCTTGTTAGCATTAGGAGTGAAGAAGGGAGTATTCAACAAAATCCTCATATTACTAGTGACTGTGAGGAGGAAGACTCTGTGGCTGAACTTAATGTGGTTGGTGTTACTAGTAGAATCAGTAATGGTGAAGCATTTGACAGTGGCCAGAGTAGCAGTCAAGAGAGCCCACACCATTCCTCTGACCATGGGAGTCCTCCCCTTCCCTTCACTACAGTGTCCAAACGGAATAGGATCCTGAAGAACAAGAGGCCAGAACTCTTGTTGGCGAGAGCAGGTGCACAATTAATACCACCACTACCACCAGCAGGAGCACAGATCAACTGCCTGCTGTTACTGATAGTACTGCTACTGCTTCCAGTCTGCCTTCTTCAGGTCTAAAAGAAATGCCAAGTGTGACATTAGGGGACCCCCCGTCACATTGCTTGTCATCGTCACCTCCACCAAGCAGCAGTGATATGTAAGTAACAGAGCAACAAGTAGAGACTAGTGGTGGTGGTGGTGGTGGTGATGATGATGATGGAGAAATTGGGATGGAAGAGACATTGATGGCCTTTTTAGCAGAAACTGAGAAGGAATGGGAGATAGGGGTGAAGATGGGCATCACCACCACCACCACTAGCAGCAAGATTTTGGAACTTGAGGAATTTGCAGCTGCTCTAATTCCTGCTGCAGCTGAGATGCAAGGGAAGCAGGATGCTGAGGAGCAAGCTACTGTGCCACAGACCACTGTGGACACAGTGGAACAAGTGATCCCAGACTAGGACAGGTTCCACTTGCCAGCGCTAGTAATACTTCTGGTCCTAGTTGCAGTGCTGAATCTGAGGCAGTAGCAGCAACAGCAGCAACATTATCTGCTGTGCAGGGAAATGTGGAGGATAAAAAGAAAGAGGCCATTCTTCCCAACCTGTTCCCTCCCCCCTGAAGTCATGGGTGTGGGACAATTTTTCTCTCGGGCAGTCATCACCAACAGCACTGTGCACAATTTGTGACAACTCAGTGAGAAGAGGAAAGGAGGGAACATTCCTCGGAACAAGCTCCCTGATATATACCATGACATTTATGCCAAACAGCCACCACAGAAATCAAGCACTACTGTTGCTGTACTCCATGACCCTTCAGAAAGGCAACAAGATGCAAGGCAAAGATCAAAGAGGAGGAAGAGTAGAGAAACCCAGAAAGCGACTGGTAGTTCCATTTCAAGTGAAACAACTAGCTCTCCATCACCATCATCTACTAGGGTAACTACATCTTCTGCCAATCCACCTCGTTCATCGTTACCTCCCCCGCCAAATGATAGCCACTCTGTTGATATTTTGATGTAGCAGTTCATCTCTACCCATTGCACACTGTGTGGTGCACTGACCACACATGCCAGTGTGGTGGAGGAGAATCGCAAGCAGGGCATCAAGTGGCATCTGAGGAGATTCCACCTCACAGAATATGCTAAGATGGTGGGGTCTGAACAAGGGGTATAGTGACAGCAGCAGTATTTGGGTTCTGGTGTCATGGTGTTTGGATACAGTTGTGCCCCCAGAGGTTATTTACCACACACACTGTGCACATGTCACGGTTCCCAGAGAAGTTCAAGAGTCAGTACGGTATAGTTATATGCAATTTATTGACAACCGAAAGATAAGCAAAATATATACAATATATATACAGCAGAAACAAGCAGATGGTTACAGGCCAGCGAGCTATCAGGAATAGTAGGCTGCCGAGCCTGACCAGTCTGCTGGAGACTAGGCCTAAGCCACTGATAGTCTCTGCTGGAGCCAGGAGCAGGAACAGGAGCAGGAACACAGGATCTTGATCTGTCATAGCAGGTGTACCGTCTCAAGCCTGTAGTCAGTAGGGAGCAATATCTGACTCATGCCTGCAGTCAGAATGGAGCAAACTCTGACTCACGCCTGCAGTCAGAATGGGAAATAGATAGCTGACTCACCTGCAGTCAGTATCAGAACTGGTCTACCAGAGCCCCAGGTCAGCACTAGGTTGGGTGTCTGCTGGGAACAAGGAACAAACGTAAGAGTAGTCAGAGAGAGCCACAAGTCAGCACCAGAGGGGGTAGTCAGACAACCAGGTCATACACAGTTCAGGTAGTCAGTCAGAGCCACAGGTCTGCACCAGGTTGGGTGCCTACTATCACGGTGCCCATGCTTTGCTGGCGACATTTTGACAAGTGCTACTTCCTGATACCTTTTTATTGGCTAACATTATGTTGCTCCTCCCAGTAACAGCCCTTAAATACTCAGCCCTGTCACTTCTGCAGTGCCCTTTCGTGGTGTTCCCATTGCTAGTGCTTGTTCTGTTATTTAGTATGATTCTAGTGTATCACCCAGACTGCCTGACTACTCTGCATGTTTACGTTCCTGCTCTGTGTACCGATCTGGATTGGCTGACATTCCTGCTCTGTGTACTGACCCGGCTTGGCTGACGTTCCTGCTTTGTGTACCGACCCGGAATGGCTAACTTTCCTGCTCTGTGCATCTCAGCCCGGTTCACACTCCTTCCGGTGATCCAGTTTGGGGCTGTAGTCCGGTGCTCCCTCTCTGTCTTGTACAGACCTCCGGTTGCCTCGGTTACTGCTCAGGCTGTTCTGTACTGTGACCCAGTTACCCATAGTGCCTTGTCCTCTCTCACTCCAGTGTGGAGATATTTCCAGTTGCACCACTGAATGCTTGGCCTGTTTACTGCCGTTAACCTGAGGTTGGGTTACTCTTGGGCGCCTCAGTCGTTCATTAACCCCTTGCGGGGCGGTGCTGTGCACTTGCAGTCTCGGTTTGGCGTTACACTGCACCTACGGTTGCAGTCTACCTCTGTTTTTCCAGTAGCCAGTCACGTATCCAGGGCTCCGCTTGCTCCTTTGTGGCTACAGTCACTATTGTGTCACTCTCTGCGTAGAGAGTGTCTTTTGGGCCTTCTGCTATTAGGGTCTATCAGCTGTTCCTGGCCTAATAGTACCATTCTGCCATTGTCTCACTGAATTATATGAACTGTAACCTGACCTGTGTCAGTATTGTATTTTGTTTCACATATACTGGACCCGTGTGGGTTATTAACATCACTGTAACCTGTCCTGTGTCAGTATTATAATTGTATTTATATGCTGGGCCCGTGAGGGTTATTTTTATTCAGTGTGGTTTAATAAAACTGTGTTTTACCAAAACCTTCTGTCTCTGAGTGTACATAAAACAGTTACAGTATGAAAGGGCCATGACCTCAGACGGTACAGGTGAAGGTAATGCACAAAGTATCCATTGGAGGGTGGATTTACATGAGCAGCGTTTGGACCAGTTGGCATTGGCCGCACAAACAATTCTAGAGCGCACCGCCCACTTGAATAAACCAGTGCAAGCCTCGGTTGTCCCCCCTGTTTCGACACCAGGAGCTCAAGCTTTGTTGCAAGCTATCTCGAACAGAGGGTTAACTGCTACTGCTCCATTACCATTAAGGTACGATGGTGAACCCATCCTGTGCAGAGGGTTCATAAATCAATTGGAGATCTCCTCAAGCCTTTCCTAGTGACTGAAGTAAGGTGGGCTTCATGATTTCATTGCTAACGGGCAGAGCATTGGCGTGGGCAAATCCCTTATGGGAGGCAGCTAAACCATGTACTAAAAACTTCAGTGAGTTCTTACTTGTGTTTCATAGAGTATTTGAGGTCCCAGGAAGAACCGCCTCTGCTGACAAAAGATTAATGGAGATCCAGCAGGGGTCTCGTATGGTTGCAGACTACACTATTGAATTTCATACATTGGCAGCAGAGGTAGGCTGGAACAATGAGGTGCTGGTGGCAGCATTTGCACAGGGACTTTGTGAGTGCATTAAAGATGAAACGGCAGCCAGAGACTTGCCGAATGATCTGGATGAGTTTATTGATTTCTCGATATTAATTGATTCCTGCATCAGAGAGCGAATGGCGACCAAAGACAATAGGCAGCGGGCCAGAGATTTGGGACAAGCAAGACAAAATTTCCCACCCATGCCTCCCTCACCTCCCATGCCTCCTGAATGTATCTGTGAGAGTGGTGAACCTATGCAGTTAGGGTTCACTAGGTTGTCTAAGGAGGAACAGGCTCATCGCCACAGACAGGGCCTCTGTCTATATTGTGGTCAAGCTGGGCATTTGCTGCGTTCATGTCCTACACGACCGGGAAACAAATGCACCTAGGGTACCTTGGGGGACAGGCCCTAGGTGGCATTCAGTGGTCCCTAGATCCAATAAATAAGAGGCCTACAGTCCAGGCTGTAATTTCCTGGGCAGAACTCTCGGTGGAAGTTCTGGCCCTAGTGGATTCTGGCACAGCCGGGTATTTTATGGATGACTCATTTGCTGCCTTACACAAAATTCCACTGGTGGAGAAAGAATCTCCCCTGGCTATCGAAGCCATTGATGGCAGGTCGTTGGTACTGGCTCAAATAACTATGGAAACGATATCTCTCTATATGCGTATTGGTGCGCTCCATACGGAGAAACAATGTTTCTAGGTTATCCAGTTTTCTCACCATGCCGTCACCCTGGGGTTTCCATGGTTACATCTGCACAAAACAAGGTTCAACTGGCGGACTTGCGAGATCATGGCTTGGTCTGAATTCTGTAATAAACATTGTATTTCTCACCCTACCAAGATCATGTGTACCTCTCCCTCTGTGCCCGCTGAATACCGTCAATTCAGCGATGTTTTCAGTAAGGGAGAGGCTAGTACCTTGCCTCAACATAGAGCGTGCGATTGCACTATTGATCTGCCTCCTGGTGCCGTTCATCCTCGGGGTCGTGCGTACCCGTTGTCTTGCGAGGAGAATCGGGCAATGGAGGAGTACATTTTGGATGCCCTGGAGAGGGGTATTATCAGAAAGTCATCCTTGCCCGCGGGGGCTGGTTTCTTCTTTGTGAAAAAGAAATATGGCGAGTTACGACCATGTATAGATTATCTTGGTTTGAATACACTTATGCCCCAAAATGCCTACCCTATACCACTCATTACGGAGCTGTTTGACAGATTGAAAGGCTCCTCCATTTTTACCCAGTTAGATTTACGTGCTGCATATAACTTGATCAGAATAAGAGCCGGTGATGAGTGGAAAACAGCGTTCAGTACCAGATCTGGACACTATGAATAACTGGTGATGCCTTTTGGGCTATGTATCACCCCCGCAGTGTTCCAGGAATTTATTAATGACATCCTACTTGACATGCTACAGTCTTGTGTAGTTGTTTATCTTGATGATATTCTCATACATTCGTCCAATTTATCACAACACATCAAGGATGTGACCGCAGTTTTTCTCAAACTCTGTGAGAACAATCTATACTGCAATATTGAGAAATGCGAGTTCCACAAGTCTATGGTGCCTTTTCTGGGCTTTCTGATCTCTAAAGATGGCATTGCAATGGACAAAGATAAGCTCGCAGCAGTTCTGCAATGGCCACGTCCCAAGGGGCTCAAGGCTATCCAACGCTTTCTTGGCTTTGCCAACTATTATAGGAAATTCATTTGAGACTTTTCCACGATTGTGAAGCCACTGTCTGACCTTACGTACAAGGGTGCTAATCCCTCCCAATGGTCTCAGGAAGCTGTACAAGCCTTTGTGACTCTGAAATCCGCATTTGCTTCTGTTCCTGTACTGTCCCACTCCAACCCCTCCCTTCCATTCACTTTGGATGTTGATGCCTCTAAAACTGGGGTAGGGGCAGTGTTGTCACAGTGCCTGGAACCGGGGAGTATGCTGAGACCATGTGGCTTTTTCTCAAAAAAATTGTCTAGTGCTCAGAGTCAGTATGAGATTGGGGACAGAGAACTCTTGGCGATTATTCTAGCCCTTAAAGAATGGCGACACCTACTTGAGGGTACTAGAACCCCGGTGTTGATCTTGACAGATCATAAAAACTTAACGTACCTCTCTGCGGTGAAGAGATTGTCCTCTCAACAGGCCAGATGGGCCTTGTTTCTGTCCCATTTTAATTTTATTGTATCCTACCTGCCCGGTTCCAAGAATGTTAGGGCAGATGTCCTGTCCAGGCAATTTGGTCCAGAGATGGAAAAGGATGAGACTCCAGTACCCATTATTCAGCCAGATCGTATTTTGGCTACCTTGCAGACCAGCATCACTTCGCCACTGGGGAAGGAGATTCTTGCTACCCAGGCGACCACACCCCCTGATACCCCAGAAGGCAAGTGTTTTGTAGCTGAACCTTTCCGTACCTGCCTACTTGAAACCTATCATGCATCTCGGGCAGCTGGGCATGTAAGTAGGATCCAGTTGATCTGGTCTCTTTAACAGTTATTCTGGTGGTTTTCCTTAAGTGCTGATTGCACCGCTTTCATGGCAGCATGCACTACTTGTGCCTGTGCCAAATCCCTAGGCACCTTCCAGTTGGCTTGCTTCAACCAGTGCCTAATGGCGAGCGTCCTTGGTCCCATGTCTCGATTGACTTCCTGGGATAATTGCCAGTGTCTAGGGGATATTCATTTATTCTGATGGTGGTCGACAGATTCTCTAAGGTGGCACACTTTGTGCATCTTCCTGGCCTTCCCTCTGCCCAGGAGTTGGCTGTTGTCTTTGCCAGAGAAGTGTTTCGGTTGCATGGTGTACCCAGGGTACTGGTGTCAGACCGAGGGAGCAGTTGCAAATTCCACAAATTCCAAAAGCTGATTGCTAGTGGTGGTGGTGCCCATCCTCATCCCTGTCTCCCATTCCTTCTCACTTTCTGATAAAAAGACCATCAATGTCACTTCCTCCCCAGCTTCTCCAACACCACCACCACTAGTCCATACGTGCTGCTGCTCTATTACAGGCATCTCACTGATGCTTGGAGGAGGTGACGAGCAATGTGACAGAGAGTCTCCCGTTGTCAGACTTGGCATCATTTTCTCCTTCCCCCCTGAGTACTACAAGAAACACTAGCAGCAGGCAAAGTATTGGTGGCAGCAGGTTCAGCACTGGCAGCAGGTACAACACTAGTGGCAGCACATCTGGCAGCAGGTACAACACTAGTGGCTACAGGTACAGCAATGGTGGCACTGGCAGCAGGAGCAGCATGTCTTGCAGCAGGCACAGACAGCTGACCTGTCCTGCTCTCACTGGTACTGCCCTTTTCTCCCTCCCTTCCCATTCCCTTTTATTCCTTTCTTCCCATTCCCTTTTTGTCCTCCCTTCCCATTAAATTCCCCAAGATCCCTTTGGGTAATTTAGGGGGACTCGACAGCATTGGTTCACTAGTGGTCCCTTCCTCCTCAGACTCAGTGGACACATAAAGGTCCTTCCAGCTCCTCCATTAATTATTTTTCACCCTGCTCATAGTGATAGCAGTCACTATGAGCCTCTCCTGTCTCAATATTTCCAAAATATCCCAGCAGAACATCACAGCACATCTACCTCACTCTGTAGCTGCTTCTATTGTGACTGCCTTCAGCAATGTGACTTTTTATAGTGGAAGTGCAAAAACAACGTAAATCAATAGGTATAAACTTTCTACCCATTGAAAAAATGGCGAAAGATTTTGGACAATGGGTGAAAGATGCGAAAATTTTAAGCACTAGTTTTAAAGCGGATTTTCCCCCAAAAAAGGGATAACTACGTGGTTTTTGCAAAATTTCTCTCCGGAACAAGGCGACAACTTTCGCCTATCCCTAGCTGAATCTTCCACCACTTTTAAGGAGCACTGTGCCTGTCTATAAATTGTATGAGAAAGCCATTGGAAAGTCTGACCCTGGACAAGCATGTATGTCAAAAAGCACACAGTCACCCTATCAGTCATCAAGCAGCAATGTTAGGTGACTAACATTCTTAAAAATAAAGCAACATCTCATACCATCTGAGTATCAGGTAGCAGAAACCACACATGACAGACAAAGCCAGGACAGTTATATTAACAGCAGCACAGATGAGGAGGTGAAGGAGGGATGTGAAGAAGGGTTGCCACTATCTACCCCACTGCTATGACCGACAAGTAATGTGTGTCAATGATCTGAGCAGGTGGATAAAGTATGACAATGGTAAAAATACATACACAAAT